>OX243907.1:2428333-4856666 GCA_945859665.1 Anorthoa munda | reverse complement strand
TTAGGTACTTATCGAGATATAAATTATTTTTATTTATTATTAAATTTATCCGTCAGATACTCGTCAATAGTGTAATAGCTTTTATTAATTAAGAATTGTTTTAATTTATTTATAAATACATTGGTTTTATTTACTTGTTTTATGCTTTCCGGTAATTTATTATATATTTTTATCGACATAGCATACGGACTAGAAGAGTGCAATTTAAGGCGGGAGGAGGGTAGATCTAGTCTGTTTTTAAGCTATTGCATAGCTTCTATCGCGGGCCTTGAGCGCGGGGACCGAATCCAGAAATTCCGTAACGAAAAAAACCTCACGCTCCCCACTCCGACGGGCAAGGAGGTGTGGCTTGAAGGCCGTGCATCGTCTAACGTCGTTTCAGTTCGGCAGTCTTCGACACGGCGTTGTGTGCGATAAGACGTATTGTACGACTCTACGAAACTAAATATAAATATATATGTATAATAATAATAATTTTTTATATTTTTAAATGTTTTTTTTTTTGTAATTTATTTAATAAAAATATTTAAAAATATAGTAAATAAGAAAAAAGAACAATAAAGGACATAATAATAATAATCCTAATCATAAACTCCTGACAAGTCTCGCCGGAAGATTGCATCAATGGGTGAGCTTCAGTAATTAATCGCGCTATTTCCCACTGCAGCCAGTGCTGGTTCATCCAACGATCCTGGGCCTGCTGCCGCTGCCACTTTGCCTAAAACCGCTACGCCTAGAGCGAAGATTATGAGGAAGACCCGTCGCTGAGTCTACGGTTTCATTTGTTTGATCCCCGTACATATTTTAATTCGGCCACTTAGTAATGACGTAACAAGTCATGTCGGTACACTTTTGGACTTGTTTTTTCTTCTATTATTCTAACCTTACAATCTTTGCTGTAACATCTATTTTATTTACTTTTCACTCTGAATGTCTGCCGGTAGTTGTTTTATTTTTATTTGTTTACCTTTATATTTTACTTGACAGTTGACAATCTTGACATTTGACATCTGTCAATTTCATAATTCCTGTTTTACGTTTCGTTACACTGTGCGTTTATTTTAGTTTGTTGTGATGACTGATATTCTCGATTGCTTTTTTTATCTTTAATATTTTGTAAATCTCTTCCAACAACAGCGTGCAGGTGGTTTTATTAGTTGAGTTTCACATTTTCAACAATGGCAGTTAGAGACCGAGCTAAAAGGAGGTTAAAGCGCCGTCCTTCCGAGCACAACCTGAGTTCGTGTAGAGAGATGCGTAATCGCTGTAGTCGTACTCGTATGTGTAGAGATGCAAAGAGACGCTACTTCCATAATTCTCTTGACAACCGGAACTCCTCTGAAGTCTGGAAGTTTTTGAAAACTGTCGGCATTGGTAAGTCTCCTGCCGCTTCTAGCAAAGGCATTGACGTGTGTGCTCTAAACAAACATTTTTCACTTTCACCCGTGACGTTGGATCCACACGTCAAATTATCGACATTAAATAAACTTTCCGTTTTGCCAGTGCCGCGGTGTTCGTCTTTCGATTTCAGTCCTGTGAGTGAAAGTGATATCAAAAAATCTATTTGTGCTATCGCCTCCTCCGCTGTTGGGAATGGCGGGCTTTGCTCAAGAATGATTTCTCCTATCCTCTCCACATTACTTCCCGTTTTGACCCATATTTTTAACTTCTCCTTGTTTTCTTGCACTGTTCCCGATGCTTGGAAGCTAGCCCATATTATTCCACTACCCTAAATCCCTAACCCGGTCACACTGACCGATTTCAGACCCATTTCCATACTTCCTTATCTTTCCAAAGTTCTTGAGCACATTGTCCATCAGCAATTGTCTCTGTTTCTCTCTAATAATGATCTTCTTAGTCCTTTTCAATCTGGTTTCCGGCCCGGTCACAGCACTGTTACAGCTCTTTTAAAGGTTACTGACGATATCCGCCGGGCTATGGACCACAAATCTCTTACTTTACTTGTACTTCTCGATTTCAGCTCTGTTGACTTCGATATCCTTCTTGGGATCCTTAAATCTTTCAATTTCTCCTCTTCCACTATTGATTGGTTCAACTCCTATCTTGGAGGCCGCTCGCAGCGGGTACACCTCGACGAGAGTTCTTCGGATTGGTGCTCTCTTACTGCGGGTGTGCCACAGGGTGGCGTTCTCTCTTCTCTTCTCTTTTCTATTTTTATTAACTCTGTCACTAGAGTAATCTCGTGTAACTTCCATCTCTATGCTGACGACTTGCAGCTTTACCATCATTTTCCTATTCAAGATGCAGAAGCCGCAGTGACCGCCATTAACAGTGACCTGGAATTAATTGGGGAGTGGTCACGGTCCTTTGGGCTGCAAATCAACCCTAAGAAGTCTCAGGCCATGGTTATCGGCGGTAGGCATATGCGAAACAGGCTGGATGTTGCGGTGCTGTCTTCTCTCAGTTTGAATGGAATTCAAATTGAATACGCTAGGACAGCAAAAAACTTGGGGGTGATCATGGACTCTTATTTATCATGGACTGCCCACGTCGCTGAAGTCAGTCGCAAGGTGCACTACACTTTCCACTCGCTGAAGTGCCTCCAGAGCTTTTTGCCCTTGAACACCAAAATTTCCCTTGCCCAAACTCTTATTCAGCCCATCATTGACTACGCCGACGCCTGTTATTTGGATGCCACCGAGGAGCTTTTAAATAAACTTGAGCGTTTGCAAAATATATGTATTCGTTTTGTTTTCAATCTCAAAAAGTATGACCATGTTTCAGGCTTTCGCAAAATGCTCAAGTGGCTCCCTATTCGACTTCGCAGGAACTCTCGGATTTTGTGTTTGCTATTTAAAGTCCTTCACAACCCTAAAATGCCTTCTTACCTCCGCGAACGCTTCTCCTACTCCCGTCCTTCCGATGCACTTTGCAGGTCGCATCTTAAGCATCTCCTTGAAATACCTTCCCACACTACCGACTTTTACTCCTACTCCTTTACTGTGCACGCGGTGCGGTTGTGGAACTCGTTACCGCCTGATATTAGGGACTGCCAAACTCTTGCAGTTTTTAAAAAGAGAGTGAAAGAGCATTATCTTTCCATTCCGTCTTAGTTGCATATTAATATGTATTATTATTTAAGTATTTATGATATTACTTAGTATTTATTATTGTAATATTTAATTTAATAATATGCATGTATATAAGAGTATATATTAATTATCTATACAGTATTCTTCTTTATTGTGAATTGTTTAATATATTTTTCTTTTTATCGTTCTACACACGGTGTCTACATATCTTTTTTTTGCAACTCTCCTCTCGCAGGTATGCTGGAAGAGATTTCGTTAGAAATAAGCATACCTTTGTACCTATTTTCTGTTCCTTATTCTTGTCTATTTATTATGTGTGTGTACATTAATGGTTAAATAAAATAAATAAATAAATAATATAAATAATAACAATATTATTATTATAAATAATAATTATTAATAATTATAATAATTAATAATAATAATTATTATTATTCCATTTATTTATTTTATTTACATATTTTAACATTTTTAAATATTATTCTATATAAAAAAAAATAAAAAAACATTTAAAAATACAAAAATAGTAGCCCACCGGTATCGGGAACAGGGTCCAAGCTACCGGTGGTCAGGGCTCCTGAGAGAGGAACCTCCTGGCTAGTCAAGATACTTGATTTGCTTATCTTTCTCGGCTTTCACGAGGTTCCCGTCATGCGGGACGGTAATGTCAACAATCATTGTACGCCTCTCGATTCGGTCCACCACCACAATATCAGGCTTATTGGCTACAATAGTCCTGTCAGTGATGATGGACCGATCCCAGTACAATGTGATAAAGCCATTTTCGAGAACTATAATTGCATAAGTTGATACAAAATGCTATGCAATAGCTTTACCGCGGCAGTCCCCGAGTGCCACACGTCTTTTTATGACGCAACGAATAATTTGTTTGCATGTCTTCTCTTGTGTTGTATGACTCTGGATATATCAAAATCAATGACGAACAACAATAATTGTTCCCGCGTTAAAGTGTTCCTTTGTTTTTTTTTCAATAAACAGCGTTCTATTTGCAAGCCAGTTCGAAATTTAAATAAAACCTTTGATAAGTTACCTCCTTGGTTGCCATGTTTCGGAGTAAAACATCGTTCCATTTTTAAACTACACGACAGATATGAGTTTACTATGGAATTTATTTGGCCGCTAGATACGACAGATATGGATTTTCATACAACTTTTGCCGGCCGCTGCGCGCATGTATTTGAACTGTACAGCAATTTCGATTTATCTCGAAGAAGGTTGTCAAAATAATGATCACATTTCCAAGCATGTTTGAGAAATAGTACATTACTGCAGCGGCCAGCAAAATAGGCATTGATGGACGAACGTGTAAATGTGGGCCGAGGCGAAGCCGAGGCACACATACGTAAGTCCATCAATGCCTAGTTGTGGCCAAGGCTTGTATAGTACTTTTCTCAAATAATGCGCGGAAATTAAAACTAAGTAGTACCTAGAACTCATTTTGTCAAAATCAATGACGAACAACAATAATTGTTCCCGCGTTAAAGTGTTCCTTTGTTTTTTTTTCAATAAACAGCGTTCTATTTGCAAGCCAGTTCGAAATTTAAATAAAACCTTTGATAAGTTACCTCCTTGGTTGCCATGTTTCGGAGTAAAACATCGTTCCATTTTTAAACTACACGACAGATATGAGTTTACTATGGCATTTATTTGGCCGCTAGACACGACAGATATGGATTTTCATACAACTTTTGCCGGCCGCTGCGCATATGTATTTGACCACTACAGCAATTTCGATTTATCTCGAAGAAGGTTGTCAAAATAATGATCACATTTCCAAGCATGTTTGAGAAAAAGGGTTTTACTGCATCCACAGGTAGAAAGTGGAGTATTACTTTCTGCCAGCTACTACATATTTTAGTCAAAGTTAAAGATTTATTTGCAGATAAATATGGTTACAAAAGTTCTTACAATGGTAGTATAATAGTAGCTTAATCATAGCATAATGACATGCAAATTGTTGTTTTTGTATTTAAATTGAAGGAATTATTTTAAAGTATAGAAGGAATTCTCTATTAACCACATGCGCAAAGCCCTTCTGAAGCGGACCATTGGAAGTTCTTTAATTTCGTTAAGTATCTAGTTGTAAATCTGAATACACATGGGATAGCAACTTCGCCTATAAAGCTCCGTTTTCATTCTAGGAATAATAAAATTAATCTATTAGGATATCTAGTCCTGAATTTACATTTATCTCCTAGTTTTTCAAACATCTCAGGATGATATTTTGTAAATTTACATATTTCTTTAATATAAATACCAGTCAATGTAAGTATTCCAAGCTTCCTAAACAGTGGTTTACACGATGTAAGTGGGTCTACATTACAAATCGCACGTATACACCTCTTCTGCGCGATGAAAGATCTTTCGATATGCACCGAGTTTTCCCATACCAATATACCATAACGCAGTATTGACCCAACATATGCATGATAAGCCTGTAATGTGGTTTGTCTACTTATTTGGTTAGATATACGCCATAGAACATAAGCAAACTTACTGAGTTTACCACATATCAATATGATTAATCCAGGAACACCTCTTGTCTATATCTATCCAAAGAAAAGTCATAGTATCTAATTGCTGTATTTGTTTATCTTTATATTATATACTTTATATTCTTTATAAGTAATCAAATGTTTAAATCGATTTTGTTCCAGTTTTTGTTACAAAATTTACAAATTTTGGTTTTATCTATGTTAGGTTTAAGGTTATTCTTTTCCATCCAAGTTATTACTTTGCTTACGGTACTATTAGTGTTGTAGTTAGTGCGGTCAATATATAATTTTTTATGTGTTCTTATAGTTTACCTTATCTGTTCTTGCAGATGAATATTTTATAGATAGTGCTGGCGTGTGTTTATGTGCTGCACCTCTATTATGACCAATAATAAGCAAGACATAGGCTCTCTCAATCTATTCCACAAATACTAGCTCTTCCGATGTTTTTGCCCTACTTCATATCAGGGCTAAATCGGTTGGTTTCTCAAGAAGTTTACACGTTAATTCATCACATTGTACTGAACCTGCATAAATTCTATCCACACAGTCCATGGTCAGGGCCTTTCAGAAACTATTCGATATTATGTAAATAAGTTCATACAAAATATATTCGATCAATAATTTGCCCGACCCTGGTGGCTAATTCTGGAAAGCCTTAACCTTGATAGGTGGATAGATCGTAATGTGTCCGTAAGTACCTGCGTCGTCGTGGTTGCTCTTGAGGTCTGACTGCATCGAAGTCTCCGAACAGTTGTCGATGGTCATGTCGATGCCGGCATCCTCGTCTGAGGAATAAGCCTGCTCCGTTCTTCTGTGCTCTGAAAACGGCAATTGTAACGTTAATATTGATGGAGTTTAATAGTCGATTGTCATTACGGTTGACTGAGAAAATTCGAGGATTTTTAAAGAAATGCCTGGTTTGGACACTGTAAAGGACCTGATTTAATTTTACAAGGCTCTCTCAATTTAAAAAGGTTTTAAATTTAATACAGTCATCGGGGTAGCGTAGGTAGGATATGACCTCCCACTTCTACGCCCTCCCCCGGGACGGCGTGTCGTCACGTTTTACAACCCACTCAAGGTTAACGCTGCCTATAGTGACGTCATTCGTCGGTATTATGCATTACTTGGAAATGGAACGGGCGAATACCGGAAAACATGATTGGCACGTGGTGTTTTGTGAATGGCGTAATCGGGTGAACATCCTCACAGCTAGACAGCCATCGTTTGACCTCACTTTGCTAAGGGGTGGACAAAAAGCAGGCAGTAAAAGTGTGTCGAGGTTTTCTTGGTTATTAAATTATTAAGAGATCAGCTTCTTGGGTCTAAAACCGAATCCAATGTAGATATAATCGGCTACTCAGCTCTCATAACGCCAATTTAAACTCTCACGAATCTAAATCAATGTGACCTAAATAAGACCCCATTAAAAACTCTTTACACAAGTATTATATCAATGCGTGTGTTCGATCGGACTGAAGTTACCGCATTACAAGGTTTCAGTCGCGATCGCTCGCCGTTTCAAAGTTAAAGCTATGCATAGAAACTGAGTTACAAGGACTTGCTGTGACCTTGTTTGGGGGTCCTTGAGTTTATAAATTGTCTGCTACATAATAGAGGCTGTTTCTCGACAAATTATTAGTTAGATTAGTAGCAGAATGGTTATTATTACAGGGGAAAATCATCCACTGCCGTACAATATACATGGGTATGGCTTCAAGTAATGATCAGAGGTAAATACCAATGAAATGAGGGGATATTTTATATGTTACAGTCAAACACATTGAGCTAACATACAACACAATGATAATAAAGAGGAATAAAAATTGCTAAATCTTATTTTTATTTAATCACTTAATAATTTAATGTTTTAACAATTAAAAATTAATGTTTGTCTGGTCCTTTGCTTCATTAACCAGAAAATGTGTAAACTTAGTAAATTAATCATTATTTTACAATCAAAATGAACTAAACCAATTAGCAAATGTGTTTTTATTTTGAGTGCCTTCTATGCATCTGTATTTTATTTTTATTGGCTTTTTCCATAGTATTCAATTGATCAACTATACAGTAAGTATTAAAAATCCTCACACAATTTTAACATTCCTAGCTGCAACAGAGAACTGTGTCAGCGGGGCACCATTCACATTTCACCATCTACCATTACATAACATTTGACCTTACTTCTAAATAGATTGTGTGAATAACATGTAAGTATATTATAGAAACTTACACAGTAGGCACCAGGTCAAATTCAGCTGCATCTAGTTACATAATTACATATACTATGACTTATGAAAACAATCATGATTCCGGTACGAGAATGAGACGTATCCCGAGTTTCTAAGCTCAAAATTATCGCAGAATTAATGTGACAAATTGTCAAGCATGCGTTATCTGCTGTGATTGGTTGAATGAATTTTCAACAGCCAATCACTGCAGATAACGCATGCTCGAGTATGCTATTTTTTAATTTTATGGTTTTTGTACCATTATGATAGGGGACTGAATAAGATCATCAAATTGAAAATTGCCCCAGGCAAAGACCATTCTATCAATGTGTTCATTAGTATAATACATTTTAGTGTTTCGATAAACAAGAGAAAGCTTTGTCTTCACAAGTGCAATAGTTTTGCCTTTTTAGATTGTCTTACTGGAAATACATTGAGCAAATATTGCTCTAGTCTTGATCCTTGATGAATAGTGGCTCAATAAACAGAAAAGCTTTGTCTTGACATGTGCAATAGTTTTGCTTTTGTTTTACTGGAAATACATTAAGCGAACATTGCTCTAGTCTTCTTTCCATGTCGATAAACTCAAATTTAGACCCAACTATTCTCAAATTTAGTCTGACCAGTATGTAGCCACCTGGATCGCTCTGTCATTTCTCTAGTCTTGATCCTTTGTGAATGAAACCAAAGTTTTTGGACTTTTTTATATTTTGGTTTGACTTTTTTTAATATTCAAAATCAAAGGGCCAGGAATGATAAATTTATATTAAAAAATGTTTGGGTAATTAATCAATTATGCATTTTAATGGTCATGGTATGCAGTATAAAGTTTAAATAATTAAGTAAATGCATATTAATTACTGTTTATTAATTAACAAACTAATTATGATTTAAAATATTTTTTGCTGTATATTCTTTCAATTTAAATAAGCAAATATTTATCTTTAAGCCATCATTGTTAGCTGAAAGACACTACCAGATATAGGCCTGCAACAGCAAAGCAAGGGTTTTATGTACAAAACTATTTTGTATTATGCTTTCAATACTCAATACACATTTTCAGGCTAAACTGCTCTGACATAATACTGGGTTTGACATTGAAAACTATCACATGAGGCCAGCCTATGTTTGCATAATACTAGCCGATAAAAATGATAAATTGTTGGCCTTGAGTTTGCTAATGAGTTTTTTTATTACATAATTTGATGCTCTTATTAATTTTGTAATAACTTAAATGTCTTTAAGAACTTGATAGTTACAGTTGAATATTATTAGATATTTATGTAAATTATTTAAATGTGGTAGTTATATTTAAAATAACTTTAGTATAGAATTATATTAGGCTTCTTACTTATTATGTATAACATTATAGTGATTACATATATAAAAAAAAAATATGTACCTACATTATATATATTAAAATATGTCTTAAATGACCCTTTTTTTGTTCCCATTTTAAAAAAACAGTTATCTCTCTCTTTGACAAGCCTAGAGCAATATAAATATACTGAGAATATTTTTTATCAATCAGATGAAAATTGAAACAAAACCAAACATACATTGTATAATACCTTTTACTATTGTGAAAAAAGTCATTGCAACAGTTGACAATACTTATTCACAACAAACTAATGACAAAGCCAAACAAACATTTGTTTGTTTTCCATTCTAGGAAGTAAATTGTTATGTAAAATTTATATAATGTACCATCTAATAAATTATAGTTCCAAGGCCAATCCAGTATCAGTGAGATAAACAGTCCAAATGTCAGGTCAACACGCTTTTGTCTTTATTTGTAGACAAAGCGTGACCACGTTGAAATGTGAGTTGTGCAGGCATGTGAATTAGGGGAGCTGCAGTGTTATGAAACGTGAAAGTAAAGGTTGCGCTGAGGAACGAAACGGGGCTTGCGAAACTCCGCAATCACAGCGAAGACTTGCACTACGATTTGTCAAACATATGGTGCTTAGCAGCCCTCATGTTGTTGGCATCTAGTCTATTGAACGTCGACCGTGGGCAAATATAAACGTCACACGTCCGTCCCGCGGAAAGTCCGCCGTCACAAGGTCGCCGCGTGATCTCATTCTTGGCGGAATCCGAGCTCCACGCACCACATAACCAAACTAAATAGACTTTCCAGAATAAACTCAATTGAAACTCACCGTATTTTCCTTTCTTCTTTCCTTTAGGCATTGTGGATGATGTCTTTTTCCAACGAATGTAACTTGCGATACCCGTAAATTTATATTCACTATTTATTTGAACTAAGTATCTCACTTAATCAAGACGGAGAAAAGTTCAATATATCAGTTCTTGTGGAACGATTTGGGCACTGAATATAACATAAAACAAAAATTTCAGAAAAACTTTTTAACATGTTTAACCGTATAGCATGCACACTCTAATGTACTCTATGATCCGTCCGTGGGTTAGCGCAATGCGCTGTCATGTCACTTTTTGTGAGGTGGGGGCATAAATACGCCATCTTTAATTTTAGTGTTGCCATTGCGTCAAAAGCCGCGTTACCTTATTATTTATTGAACAATAACTTTATTAATAAATAGAACGGGAGATGGTTCTAACCAATACATACAACATAATTGCATGGCATTTTTTTACACCAAGTATGATATCTTACATAAATATTTCTTATTCTTTCAAGATTTGGTTTCCAATATATCCACCCGTATTTGGTAATAATTTAATAACAGTGGTAACTTTCTTAGCGCGCGTCATTTCAAATTCAAAGAAAAAGTGTAATAAGTGGATGCGTCAGCCAGCAAGCGCTTTGTTGAAATGTTGTGAAACTTATTTTATGATGTTTTTAGTTTTGTAAACTACAATGAACATTAATGTTGATCAACAAATTATATCAATAACCGAACATAATAATATTTCATGGATGAAATAGTTGCTGAAGCATAAGAAAAGTCTGGTTGTTAGAAACAGTTCTTTTTTTGTCTGGATGATAGAAAAAGTTTGTTTTTTATTTATTTACTAGCTGACCCGGCAAACTTACGGTTACGGTTTTGCCACAAAAACACCAAACATTATCCTACCCTACCTACCCTATCTACCCTACCCTACCTACCCTACCCTACCTACCCTACCTACCCTACCTACCCTACCCTACCTACCCTACCCTACCTACCCTACCCTACCTACCCTACCCTACCTACCCTACCCTACCTACCCTACCCTACCTACCCTACACTACCTACCCTACACTACCTACCCTACCCTGCCCTACCTTCATACCTACCCTACCTTCATACCTACCCTACCTATGTAGGTAAGGTACCAATTTTATTTTCTTATTTTTTTTTCATAATCTCCTTCTCTTAACAATAACAAACACAACAAAAAAAGAATAAGCGAACTCGGTCCAGCCGTTCAGGCGTGATGCCGTGACCAAGGGAAATAGGGATTCATTTTTAGGGTTCCGTCCCCAAAGGGTAAAAACGGGACCATATTACTGAGACTTCGCGGTCCGTCTGTCTGTCTGTCTGTCACCAGGCTGTATCTCATGAACCGTGATGGCTACACAGTTGAAATTTTCACAGATGATGTATTTCTGCTGCCGCTACGAGTATAACAACAAATACTAAAAACAGAATAAAATAAATATTTAAGTAGGGTTTCCATACAACAAACGTGATTTTTTTGCAGTTTTTTTGCGATAATGGTACGGAACCCTTCGTGCGCGAGTTCGACTCGCACTTGGCCGGTTTTATATAAGAGGCGAATGAGACCCATAATTACGTGTTTTATGCACTCTTTTGACCGTATTATAGGCATGGGAATTTATTTAGTGGTGCCTTTACCTACAAGAACACATAAAAACCTGAGTACAACAAAAAAAAGTAGGTATCTTTCTGGTAAAACAATGATTAAAAATATATAGTTGTCATTGTTTGCCAGGTAGAGGTAAAGCTGTAACGCGTTAGCATTTAGCAACGGTGCGGGGGCCACCACGGGCGCCCGGGTGTGCCGCGGTATTTACAAGTTAGTTTTTTTTTGTTTTACCGCCCTGGATTCAAGTCCGTTTGGCCGTGTCTTCACATAAATGTCAACTGCAGCTAGGGTTACCATTTTGAAAATTTAAAAGACCTGTAAAAAATCGGACTTTTAGAAAAAAGTCCGGACATCCCAATTACATAAAAAATATTGTTTAAGAGTTAAGAAAGACCCAAAGTAGGTCTGAAGTAATGTTCATGTTGCTGATGCAAATTTTTTTCAAATCATTTGGTGCTGATGCTGACCATTATTAATTATTGCTGATGCTTTAATAATTTTAGAAAGAAAGTAAATTTCTATAAAAAGCTGGGCAAAAAGACTTGTTATTTTTCGTTTTCACTGGTTAAAAAACATTTTACGCTCATCAGGATGTTTGCTCTTCAAGTGATTTTTAATTGAAGTATTGTTTTACTTACGCACTTTGTGTGAATAATCCTTTTTACATAAGTTATAGTTTACGGTTTTTTCTCTGTGAGAGCGAAACGGCCGTAATCCACCACGCGGGCCCATTGCGGGTTGGTGGATGTCACATGTCTTCGAGTTTTTGGTTCTAAGGCATGCGGGTTGCCTCACGATGTTTTCCTGCGCCGTTTTCAGAGCAGTGATGATGAAATAATTTACAAAAAGTAATGCGCCTGCCTGGGGTTCGAACCCACGACCTAGATACAACTTGTAAGTCACGGCCGTTACCACTGGGCCGCCACTGCTCCATAAAGTTATTACTTATCTAAAGAATGCTAGTATATATTATATTATCTGTGTCTTAAGTTATCTTCTGCGATGTAGCTCAAAAGTGTTATCTACTGAAGAATACTTACGAAAACATTTCTGTGCACACCTACAAAAATAGGGGCTACCTACTGTATCCTTTGGCTATTGAGATGACGACAAATACATAGGGATGTATGAAAGGTACAGCGTCGGCCTCAAATAAACAGCGACGGGGGCAGGAGGATCGAAATCGATGTTCTAAGTCATCTTCTAGGCTCTTCTGGGTGGTATAAAAATCTAACTAGAAATTTTAATAAAAAAGACGTGTGGCACTCGGGGACTGCCGCGGTAAAGCTATTGCATAGCATTTTGTATCAACTTATGCAATTATAGTTCTCGAAAATGGCTTTATCACATTGTACTGGGATCGGTCCATCATCACTGACAGGACTATTGTAGCCAATAAGCCTGATATTGTGGTGGTGGACCGAATCGAGAGGCGTACAATGATTGTTGACATTACCGTCCCGCATGACGGGAACCTCGTGAAAGCCGAGAAAGATAAGCAAATCAAGTATCTTGACTAGCCAGGAGGTTCCTCTCTCAGGAGCCCTGACCACCGGTAGCTTGGACCCTGTTCCCGATACCGGTGGGCTACTATTTTTGTATTTTTAAATGTTTTTTTATTTTTTTTTATATAGAATAATATTTAAAAATGTTAAAATATGTAAATAAAATAAATAAATGGAATAATAATAATTATTATTATTAATTATTATAATTATTAATAATTATTATTTATAATAATAATATTGTTATTATTTATATTATTTATTTATTTATTTTATTTAACCATTAATGTACACACACATAATAAATAGACAAGAATAAGGAACAGAAAATAGGTACAAAGGTATGCTTATTTCTAACGAAATCTCTTCCAGCATACCTGCGAGAGGAGAGTTGCAAAAAAAAGATATGTAGACACCGTGTGTAGAACGATAAAAAGAAAAATATATTAAACAATTCACAATAAAGAAGAATACTGTATAGATAATTAATATATACTCTTATATACATGCATATTATTAAATTAAATATTACAATAATAAATACTAAGTAATATCATAAATACTTAAATAATAATACATATTAATATGCAACTAAGACGGAATGGAAAGATAATGCTCTTTCACTCTCTTTTTAAAAACTGCAAGAGTTTGGCAGTCCCTAATATCAGGCGGTAACGAGTTCCACAACCGCACCGCGTGCACAGTAAAGGAGTAGGAGTAAAAGTCGGTAGTGTGGGAAGGTATTTCAAGGAGATGCTTAAGATGCGACCTGCAAAGTGCATCGGAAGGACGGGAGTAGGAGAAGCGTTCGCGGAGGTAAGAAGGCATTTTAGGGTTGTGAAGGACTTTAAATAGCAAACACAAAATCCGAGAGTTCCTGCGAAGTCGAATAGGGAGCCACTTGAGCATTTTGCGAAAGCCTGAAACATGGTCATACTTTTTGAGATTGAAAACAAAACGAATACATATATTTTGCAAACGCTCAAGTTTATTTAAAAGCTCCTCGGTGGCATCCAAATAACAGGCGTCGGCGTAGTCAATGATGGGCTGAATAAGAGTTTGGGCAAGGGAAATTTTGGTGTTCAAGGGCAAAAAGCTCTGGAGGCACTTCAGCGAGTGGAAAGTGTAGTGCACCTTGCGACTGACTTCAGCGACGTGGGCAGTCCATGATAAATAAGAGTCCATGATCACCCCCAAGTTTTTAGCTGTCCTAGCGTATTCAATTTGAATTCCATTCAAACTGAGAGAAGACAGCACCGCAACATCCAGCCTGTTTCGCATATGCCTACCGCCGATAACCATGGCCTGAGACTTCTTAGGGTTGATTTGCAGCCCAAAGGACCGTGACCACTCCCCAATTAATTCCAGGTCACTGTTAATGGCGGTCACTGCGGCTTCTGCATCTTGAATAGGAAAATGATGGTAAAGCTGCAAGTCGTCAGCATAGAGATGGAAGTTACACGAGATTACTCTAGTGACAGAGTTAATAAAAATAGAAAAGAG
Source organism: Anorthoa munda (assembly GCA_945859665.1). Taxonomy (NCBI): domain Eukaryota; kingdom Metazoa; phylum Arthropoda; class Insecta; order Lepidoptera; family Noctuidae; genus Anorthoa; species Anorthoa munda. The sequence goes on along the minus strand of OX243907.1, from coordinate 4,842,060 downwards.
AAGAGAAGAGAGAACGCCACCCTGTGGCACACCCGCAGTAAGAGAGCACCAATCCGAAGAACTCTCGTCGAGGTGTACCCGCTGCGAGCGGCCTCCAAGATAGGAGTTGAACCAATCAATAGTGGAAGAGGAGAAATTGAAAGATTTAAGGATCCCAAGAAGGATATCGAAGTCAACAGAGCTGAAATCGAGAAGTACAAGTAAAGTAAGAGATTTGTGGTCCATAGCCCGGCGGATATCGTCAGTAACCTTTAAAAGAGCTGTAACAGTGCTGTGACCGGGCCGGAAACCAGATTGAAAAGGACTAAGAAGATCATTATTAGAGAGAAACAGAGACAATTGCTGATGGACAATGTGCTCAAGAACTTTGGAAAGATAAGGAAGTATGGAAATGGGTCTGAAATCGGTCAGTGTGACCGGGTTAGGGATTTAGGGTAGTGGAATAATATGGGCTAGCTTCCAAGCATCGGGAACAGTGCAAGAAAACAAGGAGAAGTTAAAAATATGGGTCAAAACGGGAAGTAATGTGGAGAGGATAGGAGAAATCATTCTTGAGCAAAGCCCGCCATTCCCAACAGCGGAGGAGGCGATAGCACAAATAGATTTTTTGATATCACTTTCACTCACAGGACTGAAATCGAAAGACGAACACCGCGGCACTGGCAAAACGGAAAGTTTATTTAATGTCGATAATTTGACGTGTGGATCCAACGTCACGGGTGAAAGTGAAAAATGTTTGTTTAGAGCACACACGTCAATGCCTTTGCTAGAAGCGGCAGGAGACTTACCAATGCCGACAGTTTTCAAAAACTTCCAGACTTCAGAGGAGTTCCGGTTGTCAAGAGAATTATGGAAGTAGCGTCTCTTTGCATCTCTACACATACGAGTACGACTACAGCGATTACGCATCTCTCTACACGAACTCAGGTTGTGCTCGGAAGGACGGCGCTTTAACCTCCTTTTAGCTCGGTCTCTAACTGCCATTGTTGAAAATGTGAAACTCAACTAATAAAACCACCTGCACGCTGTTGTTGGAAGAGATTTACAAAATATTAAAGATAAAAAAAGCAATCGAGAATATCAGTCATCACAACAAACTAAAATAAACGCACAGTGTAACGAAACGTAAAACAGGAATTATGAAATTGACAGATGTCAAATGTCAAGATTGTCAACTGTCAAGTAAAATATAAAGGTAAACAAATAAAAATAAAACAACTACCGGCAGACATTCAGAGTGAAAAGTAAATAAAATAGATGTTACAGCAAAGATTGTAAGGTTAGAATAATAGAAGAAAAAACAAGTCCAAAAGTGTACCGACATGACTTGTTACGTCATTACTAAGTGGCCGAATTAAAATATGTACGGGGATCAAACAAATGAAACCGTAGACTCAGCGACGGGTCTTCCTCATAATCTTCGCTCTAGGCGTAGCGGTTTTAGGCAAAGTGGCAGCGGCAGCAGGCCCAGGATCGTTGGATGAACCAGCACTGGCTGCAGTGGGAAATAGCGCGATTAATTACTGAAGCTCACCCATTGATGCAATCTTCCGGCGAGACTTGTCAGGAGTTTATGATTAGGATTATTATTATTATTATTATTATACATATATATTTATATTTAGTTTCGTAGAGTCGTACAATACGTCTTATCGCACACAACGCCGTGTCGAAGACTGCCGAACTGAAACGACGTTAGACGATGCACGGCCTTCAAGCCACACCTCCTTGCCCGTCGGAGTGGGGAGCGTGAGGTTTTTTTCGTTACGGAATTTCTGGATTCGGTCCCCGCGCTCAAGGCCCGCGATAGAAGCTATGCAATAGCTTAAAAACTTTTTCCAAATATACTACACTTTCAAGAAGTGAAAAATAACTTTATTTTTGGAAGTCGGTGTCTTTCGTAGGTACCAATTTAGAGTTATGGATACCGACTTCCAAAAATAAAGATTGCTTTCACTTTGTTTTTATTTTTATTTGGAAGTCGGTAGTATTTTTTGCAAAAAGTTTTATTATTTTTCACTTTTTAGTTGTACCTACCTCATAGGCAAGTTGTTTAGTAAGGTACCTATAACGCCAGAATCGATTACCCAAATATCATGAAACTTGAACATAACCGGTGATATGAGAGATCTGCGTACCCCCGTAAGAGCGTACTGGCGTGATGTTATGTTATGAAATGGTATAAACAATAAACAGACATGTGATTGCAGCAATCCCGAGAGATATGCCGTTCATTATTGAAGATTTCTGTTGTATATCTTCGAAGTTTTTCCTCAGACCTTCACCAAATTAAAATGGGACCAATTTCAAAACATACTCTTTCTAACAAAAAAATAATTTTCGGTCCACAATTGACGGAGATATCGGTGAACATAAACAAAAAAAAAAAAACCGGCCAAGTGCGAGTCGGACTCGCGCACGAAGGGTTCCATACCATTATCGCAAAAAACGGCAAAACATCGTGTTTTTTGTATGGGAGCCCCACTTAAATATTTATTTTATTCTGTTTTTAGCATTTAGCGGGAACAGAAATACATCATCTGTGAAAATTTCAACGGTCTAGCTACCATGGTTCATGAGATACAGCCTGGTGACAGACAGACAGACGGACCGCGGAGTCTCAGTAATAAGGTCCCGTTTTTACCCTTTGGGTACGGAACTCTAAAAAGCATATTGTCGAACATAGAACCTCCTCCTTTTTGGGAAGTCGGTTAAAAAGATGATGACAGTGCAGCAAATTTGATTTCGAACAGGCCTGAGCAAAGATATCACTAGTACTTAATAGTCAAAGGGATCCAGATAATAAAAGACTAGGCGCAAATAAATACCTAACATAATTTATTATCTAAATTACATGACGACTGCAAATGCATGCATCAACAATAAATATTAATATTTGCACTGGATTTACCTATAAATATAGCAGGAACTTATTTGACAACATTACACATAAAATACTTGAACTAAAAAACACAAAATTATACTTGGAAATCCTAAGGATCCTGTGATGACAATCGATCCATTTTCCACTACTTTCTCCATAGCTTTTCTACGCATTTGACCCATATCGTTCCACTTTGCCTTCTTTGCTATTGAACCGTATATCTGCCCGTTTCTAAACTCTGCACACTGCACTACTATTGTAAGTGGTACACCCATAAAGAAATAACGACCGCTTTTCTTCTTCAAACTCGCAGAGTTTCTAAATTCTACCATTTCTTCACCGTTGATGTACCAGCGGAGTTCTGAGCCCGGCAGGCCTCGGCAGTACGCTTGTATCATGTCTCCGTCTTTATATTCGTCAGCTAATCCTTCAAGTTGTGGCTTCCTCTTCTCGTGACCGAGCACTTCCATGTGTGCTTTCATGGTGGCGAACTTGTACGGCGGCACATCCCTCTCAATGTCACACCTATACAGTCCGGTAGCTTCCTCAGTCAGCGCACCGAGCTTCAGATGGCAGGCTACAGGTCCGCACCATATTGCCTCCACTGTCCCAACTCCAAGGACAGGGTACGAGTTAGTAGTGGGCGCTGGACCGGGTCGGTATCTGAAGAACTCGTTAGGGCCTTTGAACCAGCTGAGCAGCGTGAAGTTGGCATCGTATCGGCACTCGATCTCGACCTCGAGAACGCCGGGCTCCACCACCTGGGGCACATCGAGGTACGTGATGTTGAACACCCTGGCGCGGACGCCGGCACAGACCGCGAGGAGCATCGCTAACACCAGCATGGTGCCGGGACGCACGCGCAACTCGCACTGCGCCTGCGCCCTAACCTAACCCAGCGCCACTAACGCGCTCTTAATTAAACAGTTTATTAAACTCCGACACTTAACCGTTGGACAGATAAACGGATCCCTCATTGACAATAGTATTTTTTTTTTACAAAATTAATTGATAGACAAATTGGTTTCGCTGGGGTGGGTAAATTAACGCCATAGGCAATTATTTTAAGAGGACCCTCTTACTTCCTATTAATTTAGATGGGGTAGTTATAACAGCAATTTTAATTTACTTATGCAGGAACGTGCCTAATCTATATTATATGACTTTCAAGTTCGTGTACGTGAGGTACGTACTCGACATCTTTTTGCTACTAGCCCCTGTAAATCCAACGCTGGCTCGCGTTCACCACTTCATCGTTTGGTTGAGACGTATAACAATGAATTTAATTCAATCGACATTCTTTTTCTTAATAAAAATGCATTTAAAAAGCAAATCCAAGCAACCCTAAAGGATCAGCAAATAAATATATTATAACGTAATGTTTAATTAATAATATACGCACACAAATTTTAAATTTTAAATTAACTTTTTCTGTTTTCTTTTACATACTATTAAAAAATACAGATATAAGTTTTAGGCTTAGTTCTAGGACAGCAACCGCTGTGTATTGTATCTGTGTTACTAGCTAGTTTTAAATACTTTAAATAGTAATCTGTGGAGAACGTAGTGGGTAGCATAATTGTACAAATGTAATATTTAAGATAGTATGACTGTTTCTTATTGTGCTACTGTTTGTTTTTCCTTAAATAAATAAAATAAAATTCAAAACTTACAAGCAATATTATAATTATGATGCAATGTCATTAACTTATTATATTACTCATTCCTATCTGCAGAATGTATAATGTATAATAAGTACTTTAAAACACTAGGTACTAGATATATATTGCCCTTTATGTATAAAACAGACGTTACCGATGACCAAGATAACCTTCTGCATAGTAAACAAAGATTTACATAAATATATTTTGTAAGTTTCGCAATATTTATTAAGTACCTTCCTACGTGAGCGTGGGTTTCCCAGCTGTTTTCCTAGTATAAGATAGTTACTTTATGTAATTATATAAAGCAATTTTAGTAATCATCCTGCGTATATAATATTGCGAAACAGAATAATAATATTCTATTTCTTCAGGTCTATGGTGCCATTAAAAGAAAAAGTTGTGCCTGTAGCACTGACGGGTTAAAGGCACCTCCCAGCTCTTGGCGAATTACACACAGAGTGTGTCATCCAATTTTACCAAACGAGACTTATGAACAAATAAAATGGGTGATATCCGTCGCACTGAGATTTTCTTGGAATAGTACTGGCAGGCTTGTTTGTTTTATTGGCTTTGATGGTGCTCCTTAATTGAATCTCAAGGGACAACTTTTTGTTTTACTTTGTTATTATCAGGTTCAATATTTTGAAAACATTGCAACTCTCTGGATTTTCAGTGAGGTCTTTTAGATCTTGTCCCAATGAAGCTTAATTCCATCTCGAAGAACAATGGGGCATAAGTTTCAGTTTCAGTCACAATTCCTCTAACTACTCTAACCATATTTTTGGCTAATGTGATTTGATTACAATCTCTAAGATCTGCTATAATAGCAGGACTGTCGTCTTACCCACTGATTTTGTTACAGGTAACTAACGCGCCTCGTTGGTGCTTTCAGTCCCAAAATAACGACATCAAAAAACCTACTTAATAGAAAAAAAAAGCATCGCATTTCAGACGCGCAGATCATCCAGGAGCTTTTCGAACTGTTCCAAATTGCTACAGATTTGTTATTCCGTCTGTATATCAACCAAATAAGAGTCAAAAAACTTTCCCCTGTGGGGTCACACCACTGAACCACTCACACCGCAGAGCGCAGCGTCCGCAAACCCACGCGCTCATCTCGGAAACAAGACATTACAATTTTATTACCAGTAATCATCTTAAGTGTTATCAGCCTAATTGAATAATGCATCGCCATAGCGACCGCTGCCGGCTCTGTTTTGCTAAATAACGCTATCTAGATTGTTTTGGTAGGAATTACTGCGCTACAACGTTGGCGGTTTTGACTGGACGTGGTGAGAAGAGCGGTGCGAAGAATATAATCGAATTATTTTTATTCAAGTATCAAAAGACTCAAAAATAGTTAATAAGACACACAATCTCAGATTATCTCTAATCTGTGACTGTGTTACAGAACTGACACTAAACTTAACCAAAAACAAACAATGCAACAGATAATAGCAGATCACCGTTGCGGCAACCCATGTGAGATGGCATAACTATGTGTATATATTATGTGGCAAATGTCGCTGGGTGCACATTTGTTTTTCTTCTTGCAAAATTTTATGTACTGCTTTAGTGTGTAGTCGTTTGTTTTCCCAAATAAATAAAATAAAAATAAAATTCGAACTTGCGACCGAATTCATGCTTAGGACACTGTTGGAGCTGTCCTACATCCTGCACACCAGGGAAGCGCAGAAAGAGGAAGGGGGCGAGGTCCCTGTTAACACAGGTTTAGAGAGCAGGCCGTACACCAGCACATCTTTCTGGTGTACGGATCATATGCGATTAAGAAGACTGTTGGAGGTACCGCTGCAGAAGACCGCAACACTTGGAGACGCGTCATATTGTGGTAGCGCCTCAGCAGTGTGGGGACGACAAAGAAGAGGGGGCAAACTTGCTGAATGGATACATATTCTATCAAGGTGCACGTATTAATACAATCACAACCAAAAGCTATTAAAACAACATATGTATGTATATGTATTTTATTATTTAGTTTATGAATATCCGAATTTAATTATTTTTCTTATTATTTTTTTACACTTACCACTGTTATGTCCCTTTTAAAGATTGACTGGTAGAGAAAGCCTTGCTGCATTAAGCTCTCCATTGTATATGAAGTTTAAATAAATAAATAAGACAGATAAAGTTTTCAAGTGCTTGGGATTGGGACTAATTTTGAAAACAGCCAACTCGGTAAGTAATGATGGAGCTATCAAGTCATTTTGCACAAGGTCTGTTGCAATTCAGACAAATGGGTAGTAAACAGATAGCGCTCTTTTGAGACCCTGACATCAGCCAGAGTGTCACTTGGTTGTTACTGCGACACCGGTACCTGTGAGTATCTTTTGGCCCCTAGTTCAATGATATAGCACGAAACACGCAGGTATTTTGGCTTGCGAAAATGCACGTTTTTATAAATTATGTTCAGGTTATAAAGTTGGTAATAATGTTTACGAGACTACATTAACGGTTTTCACATTGAACTTGCCAAAGGATTTATCATTCAAAGTGGTAGGATTTTCATTTTCTAGATAGCTTAATCGTGTCACTGATAGTAGGTGAAGCTTATCTGTTGCTGACCTTTTTTGGCGCACATCAAAACATTTTACTCTCTTTATTATTCGATAAGATAAAATCCATACCTTCTGAATGACTGCAGAACTTATTTGCAACATCTCTTGCCTGCGAATTGATAACTCCTGATAGTATGTTTTGGTGAGTCAGTGATATTTATTTATTTATTTATTTAGACTTCATGCACAAAAAAAAAAGGTACAAAGGCGGACTTAATGCCTTAGGCATTCTCTACCAGTCAACCAAGGGTGGTGAAGAGATATCAAGGCAGGTGCATTGTTTAAACAATTTAAAAAGAAAAAAAATTGTTATTAACATACTAAAATAGGTAAAATACACGTACATATATATTGAAATATAATATATACTTATATAAAATATATATTTATGAAGTAACATAAAGAAAGTGAGATGACTCTTCTTAGTTGTGCTGAAAATAAATCCGCAATTCCCGCTTGAATGCAAACCGACTTGTGGCCGTCCTGATCTCGAGAGGAAGCGCGTTCCAGAGAAGAATGGACTGAATATTGAAGGAAGAGTGAACAAAATCAGTAGTATGAGAAGGACAAAGCAAGAGGAGATTATTGGAAGAACGCAGATTCCGAGCATGTGAAGAACATAGATATTGAAATTTAGAAATAAGATAGGAGAGGGGTGGGAGAATTGAGTAGGGTGAAAAGCGTAGTCAAAGCGCGTAAACTTCTTCTCTGGCGAATCGGCAACCATTTTAGCTCAGACCTGTAGTTCGACACATGGTCATACTTTCTGAGGTTAAATATGAATCTAATACAGTTGTTCAAGACCCTATCTAGCTTATCCAGTAAGACCGCGCTCAAGTCAAAGCAGCACACGTCACCATAGTCAACTACTGGGAAAATTAAAGTCTGCACAAGCATAGTTTTCGTTTTGGCTGGCAAGAACCTCCTCAAACGATACAAGGATCGCAAAGTGCCGCTGGCTCTCTGACTGATACTGGACACCTGACTTTGCCAGGTAAGTGTCGAGTCAAGATGCAAACCGAGATCTTTCACACTAGGGCTAATGGGGATGACGGAACCATTGAAAATTGTCGGGGGAAGAGAGCCAACCGCCACTCTACCCATCATGCGCGGGCTTCCAATAATAATGGCCTGACATTTTGTGGGGTTTACGGACACCCCAAATCTGTCAGACCAATCCTTGACAGCATTCAAGTCCCGGTTTACATCTTCTATGGCGTCAGATAATTCTTCGATCCGCGCCGCTGTGTATAGTTGGAGATCATCGGCATAAAGATGATACGAACACCGAAGACAGTGAGTTATAAAATTAATGAAGATGGAGAATAATAATGGAGATAGAATACCGCCCTGTGGAACACCAGCATCCAGGTCACGCCAATTCGACGAAGTCTCATCGACACGAACCGACTGCTGACGTCCCCGAAGATAAGAGGAGAACCATTCCAGCGCCTAAGAAGAAACCTTAAGATGGGAGAGGATAGATAGGAGTATATCGTGACTGACAGCGTCAAAGGCATTGGAGAAATCAATTAATACTAACACAGTGACCTTAGTATCCTCCATTGCTTCTCTAACGTCGCCAGTCACTTTAAGGAGTGCGGTGGCAGTACTGTGGCCAGGTCTGAATCCAGACTGGAATGAGCTTATAAGATTGTTTCGGTGAATAAATTCTGAAAATTGCTTGTGAACGTAAGCTTCGAGCACTTTGGATAGGAACGGGAGAATGGAAATTGGACGATAATGACTAGGGAGGGAGGGATTTGAAATTTTTGGAAGTGGACGTACGTAGGCCATACGCCACAGGGATGGGATAGCGTGACGGTTGACAGGACGGTATGGAAGAAGAGAACGTGTTGCGCCGACCCCAAGTTACTGAAGTTACATGGGACAAGGGCAGGAAGATGATGATGGTGACAGTAAGTTTTGCTTTACACCAATACGATAAAAACATCTGGTAATGTCTTCTCGGGCTTTTCCTAAATAATTTGTTGCTACGTCGCCGACCGTAAATTTATTGTTGATTTTACAGACAAACCGACCAGTAGTAACGGTATTATCATCTTGATTCTTGATCAAATTGCCGGATGTCGTAACTAAGAGAGTGCATGACGAGAGACCCTCGAAGCAAATTGTTTTTAACGATACATTTTAATGATAACCCCTTCATATCGGTTTGGTATTGTGTTACATAAGGTTTATAAATAAATAAATATTTATTTATTGTGTGGTAAAGATTGGGCACTTTTCACCCGACTGTCGGAGAAGAGTAATATGTTTATCAGTCTATGTATACGGCGTTCTAGAGACCAAACGCGTTGGCAGATTTTGATGTTTCTTAGGTCAATCGATTCGTCATAACCTTACGAGTGTCAATGGCTACATTAAAATTGAAAAAGAAATATGGCGGCTTTTGGGCGCCATATTGTGTTTCGGTAGCCCATTTTTTTTTCTTATCCTTTTGGTTGGGTTATAGAAATAAAGGGTTTTAAGAGAGAATTTTAAAATAAGTAACACTTATATGTTTAAAATTAATAAAAAATATGATAACTAATAAGTTATACTAAAATAAAAAGTTATTACCCATTATTACCTAATTAAAACGGGTCTACCTTTTATAGCAGAACTTTTCATGTCATAATATTATTATGCATAACAACGGATAGCATAAACATCATTTTGCAGAAAATCGTTTGGCATACACTCATTTATCATTCAAACTTATAATTTTATTTATTTATTTTATTTATTTATTTATTTATTTAATACTTTATGCACAAAAACGTACAGAGGCGGACTTAATGCCTTAGGCATTTTCTACCAGTCGACCTTTGGGTGATGCAGAGACAAATAGTGGTAGGTGCAATATTTAAAGTCAAGCAAATCGCGTTTATTTAAAACGTATACCTATACTATAAATACAATATATCAAATAATAAACTAAATATACCTAAACAATAAGCAGTAATAGATAAATAATTGAAAACATTAGCGCTGTGACGATACTACTGTCAACTTCTTACGAATATGCTCGCGAACTTTAACTTTGAAGATAGGTAGTGATGAACGTAAATTTTTATTGTGGTTGGCGCAAGTATATTGAAAGTGAGGGACTAGATAACTAGGGGAATTGGAAGAGGTAAGAAATGAAAACAAGATAGTTAGTGCCCTTTGCTCTCTGCGTTGGCGTATGGGCAACCACTTTAAAAGCGATCGATGCGCAGAGACATGATCATATTTACGCAAATTAAAAACGAATCGAATGCAGTAATTTAAAAGACGGTCAAGTTTGTTGAGGAGATCTGCATTCAGGTCATAGTAGCACACGTCACCATAATCAATGATTGGAAAAATAAGGGTCTGCACAAGCATTGCCTACGTGTTCGATGGTAATAAATTTTTCAAACGATACAGAGCCCGCAGCGTTCCAGTGACCCTCTGACTCACACTAGCGACTTGAGTACGCCAGTTAAAGGTATTATCGATGAGCAGGCCTAGATCCTTTACATCATTGCTGAATGGAACAATAGTACCGTCGAAGAAAACAGGTGGCAAAGTTGCACTATCCACTTTAGCAATGCTTCGAGATCTCCCAATGACTATCGCCTGACACTTATTGGGGTTTACTGCAACACCAAATCTATCGGACCAGGTTTTTATAGCCATCAAGTCCCTGTTTAGTTTGCCAATTACGTCTGATATTTCGTCGACACTCCCTTGACAGTACAACTGCATACAGATGATACGCACACTGAAGTTCGGAAGTAATGAGATTAATAAAAATAGAAAACAGAAGAGGAGAAAGAATGTCGCCTTGAGGAACGCCAGTTTCCAAATCACACCAGCGAGAGGAAGAATCCCCAACGTCTACCGACTGCTGACGTTCCTGAAGGTAGGAGGTGAACTGAAGGTAGGAGGTGAACCAACCAACCAATTTTGTAAGTCAGAATCATCTTTAGGCATAAATTTCATATCGATAGTCATTAAAAGGCAGAACCATCATATCGCAGAAAGTTCACAGTCAGAATCGTCTTTTGGCATACACTTCATAACCATATTAATTGAAATACTTATCTATCACATTACAGATAATTCATAGTTAGAGTAATTTTGTATTTTTTACCATAATAAAAGATTGATTGAACACAAATTTTTATTTGTTGTAATTCGCTGTATGAAGCATGCAGCATGCAAACAAGCATACACCATGCATGCAGCAAGCATGCAGCATTCAAACAAGCATACACCATGCATACAGCAAGCATGCATTCTAACATCCCAAGTAACACATAAGCAAGATAAAAGTACACATTTTGCATATTATACAGTTCAAAGATGAATATAGTTTGTATAAGAGCTTTGGGAATAGCCAAATTCTGAATTAGGTTGAGTTCGGACCCTTAAAATTCTTAACGCTTAATAAATTCTGTATTTCTGTCCTTACCTTCTTAACGCTTAATAACCAGTCACCGTAGGATTATTATACAGACGTTATTTAGCATTACGCGTTTCAGGTTGCTTAAAGCTGAAAAACAGCCCCGTCGGTAGCATTTGTCTGAATATCCATAATCTGTATTGCTATTATAAAAGCATTACTAAGCTATTAGCGTTTGAAACAGCTCAATGCTGAATAAAGTATCACCTTCTGAATAATATTGTTACATAATTCTATTAAACAGCTTGATACTGAATAATTGCTTTTATTTTATCTTCAAACTGGATAAGATTCTATGTTTTACTAATTATTCAGCTGCTGAATAAATAATATTATTTATGTTTTTATTAAGCTTTTTCCTGTTTAATAGAGAGTTTGAAACTAACTTATTCAAATTAAAGACCATATGTATGTTGTTATAGCGCCCATAGCTTAATACCAGCTTAATTAAAATATTATTGACCGTATTTATTTTTTGCGTTATTTAATATGAATCGAAAATCGTGGAAAAAAACGTAAGAGAACTGGTTACATCAAAAGAAAATTGTTAAAAGAATATTTAAATATCAGCAATAGTAAATGTCCAAGTGTTTCTGGTCATCAAAAGATTTATGAAAATAGTTTGAACAAAACTGAACCCGGTCCCAGCCAGCATGCGTGGTTGCCGTGCAATGAAGAGGGTTCCGTCTCCCAAAAAGTCAAACAGCATTGCGATTCACACAAGATGAGAATGCATCTGATGGCAGTGTACAGATATCGAAGAAGAACAATGTAGATACATGAAAAATTTTATATTTCGAGAAAAATTTGAAAATGGGCTTTCGAAAAAAGATCACACAAGTAGCACTAAAGGATTTGGCAGAAATATTAAATCAAAGATTCCCAGACATTTTACCTAATGACCCAAGGACAATTTTATATACACCGAGACAAGTCCACATAAAGTCTATTGAGCAAGGTGAATACTGGCACAATGGCGTCATTGAGACACTTAAAAAATATTGATTAACACAAACATTTTGCCAGAAAACATATCACTGAATATAAACAAGGAAGGAAGGAAGGTCATCCAATTTTAAATAGTCCCTTAGAAAGAATTTCGGCCAATTTTAATAGAAAAAGAAATGATTATTTTATTATCAGAAGGTATTAACAGTACAAGAAAATAAAATTTACGTTGTGATAAGATATTTTATTTGCGACTCTTAATTCTCCAACATGCACATAAATTTCTTCAAGTTTTTCCATGATTTTGTCTTGACTCTCCATAATATGTTGTGGTTTCGCGTATATATTCTTGATTCCTTCTAGAGTCTGTACGTCTGGTGTCCATCAGTGCCAAGTGACAGCTGCACGGCTACGTTTTCAATTTGCCTTGAGGTTCAGTTCAGTTTTCAATTTGACAGTTTCGGGTGGCTTGATGTACTGGCGTTTGTACATAAAACAAATAACAAAACACGGATTAAACAAGGGCCCAGTCCACACCACACACGCGAAATCTATAGCAGATTTCGTGTGTGTGGTGTGCACCACATTTCAATCATAAATGAGATTTTCTCGAAAAAAAATGCAAGCAAAGACGCTATAATTTTAAATGTAATGAATTCAGTGAAAGCCGGGCGTGAAATTCCACAATAGAAAAGGTTTTTGTTAAATCGATTAGAGAACCCTAAAAATCTGAATAATTTAGAAATGTGATCAACTATATAATTGATATTCAGAAGTTAGAGTACTGAGACTACTTTTTTCAAGTTATAGCTTAGTAACAAGGCATGTGTGCACTTTTATTCAGAATTATACACCAAAACAATAAATCGCCATTAAAAATCTTTGTAATTTATACTTTCACGGAATTTACGAGATACCAAAATGCTTAATCTTACAACTACAACATTTTCAACTCGATTCAAGTTATTTTGTTGGATTAAAATTGCTAGTATTAGCTATTTCGTCACAAGTACTTTTGTCAGACCTATTATGTATGTATGAAAATACTATTTACTATCTATTATCTTGATTATTAACGCGGCGCGTAATAAATAATGAAAAAAAAACATACTATTCACGACAAAATTACTTGCGCACTAACAATTAACATATAGCAGACCTCTAACCTGTAAATTAAAATTTACTTACCGATTTTATTTTGTTCACCATGTCAAATCACATTTAAATTCGACATCGACATTAAAATATTTAATCCAATTGAATTATTTTCACAATTTGTATGAATATTGTTTGTAAAAGTGTGAACAATAATTTAAATGCTTAATAAATTCTGAATACAATAATCAATTCGATTAAGCTGAGTAACTCAGTTGTAAGAGCTTAATAAAAGCAATGTGAGCTGTTATTCAAAGGTTATTAAGCTAATTGAAACGTTATTAAGCTCCTACTCAGGTCTTGCTCAGGTGTTATTCAGCGTTAAGCATTCAAAATTGGGGCCCTTTTTGCTTGAATAACAGCTGAATAGACGGGTATTCAGACGTTATTCAGCTTACTATTCAGCTTATGCTCTTGATGATTGCTCTTACTCAATCTTTATTCAGCACGTTTGTGTTACTTGGGATGCTAGTGAGCATGCAGCAAGCATGCAATATGCAAGCAAGAATGCAATTGAGCATGCAGCATGCTTCAGGCATGGTTTCTGTCACGGCTCCGGCGCTGCGGGTCTCCGGTGGTCCCACGCGAGCTTATCGTCGCAGATGGTTTTAACGCTCACCACCGCAGCTTCGGCTTGCTGGCCAGCTTAGCCGGCCAGCTTCAGCCGCGGCGGCGACCGTTACTAAACCACATGCACCTCAGCTCGCAGGCCGCCTCGTCCCTACTAGGGCGTGCAGTTTCGTACATTTTCAATTTCGAAATTAGCTTACGAAATTGGACTTCTCAGTTTCGAAATTTCGAAACTGTGGAGCCAACTATAATGGAAAATCAAAAAATACTTGAACTAAACTCAAAACGCAGAATTTGTTGTCTGGAGAGGTGCCTAAGTGCAATTTATATTCAAACAAAGTAATTCTTTTTTCTCAAGACTTTTTCTACAAATACTTCGACGATAGCAACCAGCTTTCCGAGCTCGGAGTGGCAAGAGGCGTTCGGTCAGCGTTGATTAGCGAGCTAGGGTTAAAGATAGTTACAGATAGCGCCTCATAAAATTAAGGCGCTGCCGAAGAGTAGAGAGCCATCCAGCTCGTTAGTGACAATAGGAGATGCGCAAGTCCACTATCTTGGTTTAACCATGTACGTCGGGGCTTCGAAAAACATTTCGAGCTCCTTTTGTCCCGAATTGGGAGGCCAGTGGGTGCTTTGCATAGACTGCTGCCCAATCTCGGAAGCAGAAATAGACTGTCAGATGTCCGATGCTGCAGGACTAAAATCAACGGCCTGTAGCGGAAAATGGTCATTTGAATAGCACGTACGGCTGAAAAGAGCGGAGTGCATCTCCTACAGGCATATTCAGGTACTGATCGGGCACGGTTGCTTCGGTAAGTACCTGAATAGGATTAGATGATAGGTTACGGTAAATTGCCATCATTGTAGAGGCAACTTGGATTCTGCACGGCACACGCTCGAGGAGTGCCTTCTTAGGCCTTTGTGCGGTGGGTTTTAGTCGCCAGGATCGGGCGAGCCCTGTCTCTGCCAATATAAGTGAGGAATATGCTAGCAGAGACAGAAAACTAGAGTGAAATAGCCACCGAGTGGAATCGCGCCAACCCCATTCATAGAAGAAGGTATCGTGGAGGCAACCACCTCGATGTAGACACGCCGAAACCCCGCCTTTAACATTTAAGGCAGGTGGAACTCCGGCGTTTCGGGCGCTCAGAGTGGGGTCTCTGTCCGTCCACCAAGTAACCTCAGGAAAGACAGTGACACAGTGATCACGTGCTGCCATCCACAGCGAGGTTCAAGGGAGACTCCTTTGTAGGCTCCCCAAGGATGTGGTATTTTAAGAAGTGCTGATGGGATCACCGGTTTGGTTTTAAAGAGGTAAAAATACCACACTACCTGGTTTTTTTTTCCCAAAAGTTCAGGCGCGAGTTCAGGCGAAGGTTTCCCTCCAATAGTAAATAAAATATTGGCATTCCCAGCAAACGATTCGACGAGGTCTGAAACTTTTTGTAATACCTAGATTTGAATTTGTCGAAATAGGTAAAAATACACAAAAAAATCCTAGTTTTATATTTTAGGAGCTGTAAGACTAAAACTTCATGGCCGCGCCATTGAAACGGTGAAAAACACGTTATCACCGATATCTCGCTGAAAAAGCATCGCAGAAGTCTGAAACTTTTTGTAGTACCTAGATTTAAATTTGTCGAAATAGGTAAAAATGCACAAAAAAATCCTAGGTTTATATTTCAGGAGCTATAAGACCAAAACCCTATGGCCGCGCCATTGAAACGGTGAAAAACACGTTATCGCCGATATCTCACTGAAAAAGCATCGCAGAGGACTGAAGTTTTTTGTAAAACCTAGATTTGAATTTGTCAAAGTATGTAAAAATACACAAAAAAATCCTAGGTTTATATTTCAGGAGCTGTAAGACAAAAACCCTATGGCCGCGCCATTGAAACGGTGAAAACACGTTATCGCCGATATCTCCCTGAAAAATCATCGCAGAAGTCTGAAGCTTTTTGTAAACCCTAGATTTGAATTTGTCAAACTATGTAAAAATACACAAAAAAATCCTAGGTTTATATTTCAGGAGCTGTAAGACCAAAACCCTATGGCCGCGCCATTCAATACGTTTTGAATGTTATGATAGGGTGACCATGACTTATTGTTTAGATATAATTTCTAATATTTGCAAGTGGAAAGTTTTCTATAAACAATAAGTCATGGTCACCCTATCGGAACATTCAAAACGTATTCAAGGTTTTATATTATAAAACAAAAAGAAAATTTTCGCCTATTATCGGTAATTATACATATTAATAGGTGTTGTTTACAAAAAAAGATCTCGCTAATACTTTATTTCCGATTAGATACAGCTCCTGAAATATAAACCTGGGATATTTTTGTGTATTTTTACATGTTTTGACAAATTCAAATCTAGCGTTTACAAAAAACTTCAGACCTCTGCGATGCTTTTTCAGCGAGAAATCGGCGATAACGTATTTTTCACCGTTTCAATGGCGCGGCCATAGGGTTTTTGTCTTACAGCTCCTGAAATATAAACCTAGGATTTTTTTGTGTATTTTTACATACTTTGACAAAGTCAAATCTAGGTTTTACAAAAAACTTCAAACCTCTGCGATGATTTTTCAGGGAGATATCGGCGATAACGTGTTTTTCACCGTTTCAATGGCGCGGCCATAGGGTTTTTGTCTTACAGCTCCTCAAATAAAACCTAGGATTTTTTTGTGTATTTTTACATACTTTGACAAATTAAAATCTAGGTTTTACAAAAAACTTCAGTCCTCTGCGATGCTTTTTCAGCGAGATATTGACGATAACGTGTTTCTCACCGTTTCAATGGCGCGGCCATAGGGTTTTGGTCTTATAGCTCCTGAAATATAAACCTAGGATTTTTTTGTGTATTTTTACCTATTTCGACAAATTCAAATCTAGGTATTACAAAAAGTTTCAGACTTCTGCGATGCTTTTTCAGCGAGATATCGGTGATAACGTGTTTTTCACCGTTTCAATGGCGCGACCATGAAGTTTTAGTCTTACAGCTCCTAAAATATAAACCTAGGATTTTTTTGTGTATTTTTACCTATTTCGACAAATTCAAATCTAGGTATTACAAAAAGTTTCAGACTTCTGCGATGCTTTTTCAGCGAGATATCGGCGATAACGTGTTTTTCACCGTTTCAATGGCGCGGCCATGGGGTTTCAGTCTTACAGCTCCTAAAATATAAACCTAGGAATTTTTTCTATATTTTTACAAATTTTTTACAAATTCAATCTGTCATTTCCCTAAATTTCAGGTCTCTGCAACGCTTAGTTTTAGAGATCTCCGTGGCCGCGCGGTTCGCCGCGTTTCAATGGCGCGGCCACGTTCAAACCCTTAAAACTTTTTAACCTTATCTTTGACAAATTTATGGTTTTGGGAATCAACTTTTACAAATTTTTACATAATCTTGACATAGTTCTTTTTTAAAAAAATCTCCGTGGCCGCGCCATCGAAACGCATACGGTCAGCCAGCTCGCAAATATATATCCTCCGACTGGACGGCATGCTTTTCTTCTTGTCTACCTGATTGATGATTTACTTCTTAAGCAGTCAGGTTTTTTTTTTGTAATTTCGTACTGCTACCTATACAGAATAGGACTTCAATTTCTTAAAAGAAAGAAATGCAGTAAGTTAACTTAGGAGTTCACAGGGTCCCCCCCGGTGGGTAGTCGCATTGTCGAGGCGGGGGGGCTCAGTAGCCGTGGCTTAGACAACCACGGTGAAGCGAAGAGGAACCCGAGGAGGGGCCGCTCGTCAGGGCTTTTGCCGACAAGCCGACGACGTAGCGGCCAATAAGTAGGTTGCGGTGCCGTATGGGCGGCATCGCAACTGAGGTGGGCCGCGATGTGGTATGGTAGGCATCGCGGCTGAGGGTTGGAGGCCGCGGCGGGAGAGGAGTGCCGGTATTACGGTGCGCCGCTCGCCCTACCCTCCGCGGCCTGCACGGGGTCGCCACCGTCTGATGGCGGACGCGGTGGGGCCGCAGGAGAGGAGGAGTGTCGGTATAGCGCTGGCCGCTCTCCCTATCTCCTGCGACCGAAAAGTGGTAGGTGGCGGGGCCACTGTCCTGACCCGTTACAGGGGACCAAGGGTGCCACACACGGGGTCGTCTGGCGCTCATGTGCCGGTTTGGTTCCTGGGTGGTCACGGCGTACAACGTGTTCTCGTACGCCGGTGACGGGGATTACTCCCCAAAGGAGGGTCCGGTGACGGCCATCCGCGGCGGGTTCGCGGATGTATGCTTCCACGTTCCCGTGTTCCCGCCATAAGCGGCAAAGTAGGACACCGTGGAGTTTTAGTGGGTTAGAGTCCCACATAAGTGCGCTATCTCCCCGTTGTAGCGTAGTATGCATGAGCATTTCTCCAAGCAAAAAAATAAAATAAAATGGAGTTCACAGGGTCATCATCATCATCTTGCTGCCCTTATCCCTTATCACTTGGGGTCGGCGCAACACGTTTTCTTCTTCCATACCGTCCTGTCCACCGTCACGCTATCACGGACTCCCTACCAATATCACTTTCATATATCTTACACGGTAGGTACTTAACCACTATCAATCTAAAATTTTCCTGTGTCTGTGTTTTCGTATCTGCAGCCTTATTGCATAATGAATTCGGCAAGGTAAAGGGCACAGAGTATGGAGAATCGACACATGCGAGATGAAAGACGCGATGTGGATTTCCGTCTATGTGATTGGTTGATTTTTCATACTCTTTGCCTTGCCGAATTCATTACGTAATAAGTCTGCTATTTTGACAAGAAGTGCCAAGTCCCATCCGGCTGATTCGCGAGATGCAAATAGCAGGTTTGTTGACGTACGTCTTTAATAAACGCAATTTACTGACCCTAGAGCAGTTACTATCTGTCAATCACAATATACTCGTAGCTTTATGGTGGGTACACACGTGCGAACATGCTCATCGAAAAAAGCTGTTCTCCATACATGTTCCATGTGTTTGAGTCTACACGTAAAAGCTTGCTCGAAGAACATGTTTAGTGTGCGTTGAAATTCTTTGAGCAACGGACGATTCGTTGTTGTGTTTGGTGGGCATCAAAAATTCATAATCTGCGTTTCTTTTTCCACAAGCACTCTTCCTCCCGATACATATTTATAAATTGTTCCACAAAGTCCCGAGAAAATGAACGAAAGTCCGTCATTTTAGAACCACACCCTCTTCACAAAAATATCAATCACGTTCACGACTAACATGCCCGACGTTGCGGCTACACGTGCAAACATGTTTGCTTCGAATTATGGACGTTTGAATCTTATTCGAATCGATAATTTTGGTTGGCTTCAAACATTTGTCTTGAGACTTGCATGGTACATACGTTCGTACTTGCTCGAGATCGAGCAAGTTTATCGAGCATGTACGTACGTGTTACCACCATTACGCTATTATAGCATTAGAACACGTAACAAATTCATTGAATGAGGACTTGAGACAAACACTTCACATCATACCCTATAGACCCATCCTTATTCCTTGATAGACTCATCCTGTCATTAAGAAATAATAGATCATCCACCATGTCGGGGACAGAGTAAAAAAAATTATATATTTAATTTAAGTAATTATAGCGTTATCTGGGATATTATGCGGGACGCTTTAATTATTGTAGTTATGAACCGCTTTTAATTTGATTTGATTTGTCACGCAGCAGGTTTTCTTTTTTATCCGGATGTCCTGGAAAACGAGGGTTTTTATAGCCCGATATAACAGATATATCTCTCAAACATAATAAATATAGTTAACATATGGTATCTGCTTAATTAGCACTAGGTAATTTGTTTACAATGCTCTCCTGTAACTTTTCTCTCAGTAACGCTAATTACCTAGAACTTAAGTAGCTCATTACAAAAAAAAAAAACAATATTAATAACTTTTAATACTCCTGATTGCATAATTATTATGCCAGACTAATCTTAACCCGTACAGTGCAGCTGCAAATGCTGCAATACCTCAGCAAGGCATCTGTACCTTATGTAATATTTAGGGACGTAGTATTTTCGAGAAAAAGATACCATTTGCAGATAGATATCATTTTAAAAGTTAGAAAGTAGCCAAATTTAAAGGATTAAACAATGCTCGGCCACTTTTAGGGCTGCATTGTTATTTTGACACCAGTCATGCCAAGGGGTACCGTGTTACGCAGTTACTGGGTTGTGCAGGTCAGATAGGCAGTCGCTCCATGTAAAATCCTGGTCCAGCTGCACCCAGTTGAACTGGCAGCCGACCCCAATCTAGTTGGGAAAAGGCTCGGCAGATTGATAGTTAATATTGTAACGAGGCTACGCTGGTTTACGAGAGCCTACGCGTGTTTACGAGAGCCTACATATCACTGTTAACACCAAAATTGCAAGTCGGTTGGTAGCTTTTAAAGTTAAATTTATTAATAAATTACCAATTTTGTCAATTCATGCTGATCCTAATCATCTATATGATGATTTTTTTTAATATATACTGTAAACAATTTAATTCCATCTTTATTCCCAAGACTATCTTGGTTAATAGGAAGAAAGCATCGTGAAAGTGATTGGGCTACCATTGGCATTCATAATTCATTTGGTTCGTGTAGAACACGGCTTTATCAGCTGTACTTACAATGAAAGGACTTATGTAAATACTACTGAATTTAATTTATATGTTACAAATTATTCAAAATTATTTAAAAAAGTTAGTTGTTTGGCCAAGTCGCGTTATATGAGTTCGAAGATTAAAAACAGTAGTAATGTTATTAAAACGACTCGGAATATTATTAATAGTGAAACGGGAAGATCTGGTAACCGAAATATTGACTACAGCCTGTCTATTAATGACAACATCATAAAATCAGGCTCACAAGTTGCAGTGGCCTTTGAAAATTTATTTTCAGATATTCCCATTTCAATTACTAATCCCTAAACTCATCACCTTCTGTTGCTGATTCTATACTAAAAGAAAATGTTAATGTTTGCGATTCGGAATTTCTTTTTGAACATATTACTTGTAGAGACATAAAAAAACTTTCACACTTTAAATGTTAAAAAGACAGCAGAACTGTGGGGTCATTCTGTAGAAGTTGCTAAATTTATTATTGACATTGTCGCATCTAGTTTAGCTATTATCTGTAATAATTGTATGGACTGTGGGGAGTTTCCTGACCTAATGAAAAATAGTAAAATAATACCTTTTTTAAATCAGGTAGTACAGACCCTTCAAATTATAGACCTATTTCAGTACTTAGGTAGTACTGAAATAGAGGTCTATAATTTGAGTTTAGTAAAATATATGAGAAATTAATTTTAGAGCAATTGCAAATCTTTTTTAATAAACATAAATTATTAAATAGCAAACAGTTCGGTTTTACAAGGGGTCGTTTAACTACTGATGAGCTTTTAGGACATATTTATAATGCATAGGAAGATAATAGTAGTTTATGCAATGGCCATATAATAGGGGTTATTAAAACACGAGCGTAGGTTTATCAAATGAGGCGAAGCCGAATTTGATAATAATATTACGCGAGTGTTTTAATACCTAATTATATGCCGTTGCATACACTACTTTATCTTCACTCATACAGTTGTGATAAAACAAAAGTGGAAAGGGAAAAATATTTGGTATGGCGGGCAATTTAGATTCTCGTTGCGTAGCGCGCGCATCCACAGACAATAGCGCCCTGCACACGTACAGTTCGGACCGCGCATCTTGGACTGCGTTCCAAACAGCAGTTAGATCTGTACGGTTTGGACTGCGGATCAAACTGTTGTGCTAATTACGATAAAAAATGCATTCACGGTTTGGATTGCCGACGAAACTTACATAATCTAGACAAACGTTCCGAACTGTGCGTGTAAATTGATTTTCAAGAGTTTGGACTGCAGTTTGGACTGGCGCGTGGAACGTTATAGCTTTTAAAAGTTTTTTACACAGTAGTAAGAAAAATGGACGATCGGTTGGTCATCGCGTTAGCTGGATTTGTAGTTAGCTTAAACAGCCGAAAAAAACGACGAGTGTGGGTAAAGGAATACAGACAAAGATATGGACATTTACCGATGTTAAGGGAATTACGACAGTGTCATCCGGAAGATTTTAAAAATTACCTAAGAATGGACAGTGACGATTTTGATTGTTTATTAGCACTGATACGTCCCAAATTAACTAAGCAAGATACAGTTATGAGAAAATGTATAACAGCAGAAGAACGATTGGTTGCCACGTTAAGGTTTTTAGCGACCGGACGGTCCTATGAAGATCTTAAATTTAGTACAGGCGTGTCTACATCGGCGTTAAGTAAATTAATACCGGAAACGTGTAGAGTAATTTATGAAACGCTTCGGGAAGATTATATGAGGGTAAGTAAAACATTTTGTAAATCAGTTATATACTTATATAATTTTTATCAGTCACAACAATCACAGTACAATCAGTTAAAATGAATAATTAGTTATTATAATTAGTTAAAATGCTTATAGTAATCTCTTAATAAACACTGAGATTCATTTACGAGAGTTACATCAGTGTTTTGGGTTTCCAATGTAGGTTGAAGAGACGAATGTTGAGCAGCGTCCGTGTGTACAGAAGTAGATGATGATGGTGAAGATAAAATAACAGTTTTATTGCACTGCTTATCACAAATATCAGTTGAATCAGTTAATTGATTTAGTATACCCCTGCGTAAAACTGAATGTATAATTGTTTCAGCATGTAAGGCTTGAATACTATTCATTTTCTCCAATTTTTTGGAAATGGTTATGGCCAAACCATCATATTCTGTCACTTCCTTTTTTTTTAATGCTTCTGTACATACAGTCATGAATTTAATCTGAGTATCTATCACACTTGGTTTCGTTTTCCTCTTCATACCTCTTGAGGCTGATCCTAAAGATGAAGATGATTCCTGAAACAATACAATTTATAATAAAAGTTGACGAAACATAATTTTATTGGTTTTATTTTTCAGTTTCCTACGAGCAAAGAAGAATGGTTGGAAATTGCTAAAGGCTTTCAAAATCAGTGGAATTTCATTAATTGTGGTGGAGCTCTCGACGGAAAGCATATTCGAATTGTACCACCTGCAAATTCTGGTGCAAAATATTATAATTACAAGAACTTTTACAGCATGGTTTTATTAGCTTTGGTCAATTCAAACTATGAGTTCATTTTTGTAGATATTGGTAAAAACGGCAGAATGTCCGATGGAGGTGTCCTCGAACACACGGAATTTTACAAAAAAATTATAAGAAATCAATTAGAACTACCCGACAAAAGTGAGAACGTTAACAATTTAAACTATGTTTTCATTGGTGATGAAGGTTTTGCTCTCAAAGAAAATCTCTTAACGCCCTATGCACAAAGAGAACTTGATCATGACAGACGGATTTATAATTATAGACTCTCGCGCGCTCGCAATGTTGTCGAAAATGCATTCGGTATAATAGCCTCTAGATTCCAGATATTACGTACACCCATTAACATGAAACCCGAAAACATATGTTACATAGTACTAGCAATATGTAGCATCCACAATTTTCTAAGAAAGAGAAGTAATATGTACCTGTCGGCAACGACAGTAGACAGAGAAAGTATTGAATCTGGACGCGTTAGTGAAGGAGACTGGCGAAGAGACAACTTCGACCTAACTAGATTGGACAGACCTTCAGTCAGGAATGTCTCAACTTTGGCTAAACAGAGCAGAGATGAATACAAAACATATTTTAATTCAATAGGTCGTGTCCCTTGGCAAGAAATTATGATTAACGCTGGTAGAGCATAACTTTATTCAGTGCACCTATAGGTTTATGGACGTAAGTTGAGCGCTGATTAAAGAGGCAGAAACAATTGCGCGCAGTGACCAATAAAGTTGCCGCTACCTATACATATTTTTTTTTATCTGTACAGTAAAAAAATTACAATATATTGTGTTTTTATTTACCACTTACCTCTACAATTGTGTGGTCAGAGTTTGGCAGTGACGTTATATTCGTAGGCTGCTGAGATGTTGGTATGTCGTCGTTGGTATAATGTTGTGGGGATGGTGTGTGGTTTGCAAAATAGTCTAAAGTTTCAGCTGTAGACTCGTCCGTCGGCATGTTAGACACGCTTGGGGTTGGTAATTCTTGGTCTTTTGTGAATAAAAGTAAGTCAAAGTACCAAAGAGTCGGTTTATAAACATCTTCTTGGGAGCTTCCACTTTTGTTCCGTGTCTCCGTTACTTTCTTCAATTCTTTGCGAAATGCACCTCTTATATTCTGTATTTTTTTGCTGACGAAATCGCGATCAGCTGAAACAAAACCTACTGACTTGCAAAAATCAACGAGCTCGTCATATGCTTTGTTTCTCATATTCCTGTTACTATACTCCTTACTTTTTATCTTCCAGAGACACGGATGTTCACGGTACAAACGAATGAACTCTGTGATAGCTTCGACGCTCCAAACCGCCATTTTTGTAATTTACGTTTATACGTGATGCGCGCGTAAAACTGTGAGACATGCACTCGCGTCGAGCTGCCAGATCGGACTGTTAGATCCGCACATCTACACGTACAGTTCGGAGCGAGGGATGGAACGGCGCGTGGTATTTCCCGCGGTCCGAACTGTACGTGTGCAGGGCGCTAATGAAACTTCTTTACTACAGCCCATACGCGCCAGAAAATTAAAAAGTAAAAGTGTGCTATAAAAATTAAAAAGTTATTTTAAAATGCAGTTGTTTGAAAATCGAAGGAAAATGTTGAACTGTAATGGTTTTTTTTTTAAATTTTACCTATCCACGAATATAAAGTACGTGTTTATACAATATTTTTTGAATTCGTATTTGGAACATTACGTTGTGAGTGTAGATAAATTATAATTACGTCATCGTAGACTTCAACTGTGCGGTCACGTAATACTCTGCTCCGGGTTTATAATAAAAAAATATAGTAAAAAGTTATTATTCGACAGTGTCTTGTTATGACTTTAGTAAATGAATCTCTGATGAAACTGTTCTATGTGATTTTCAAGCTGGATTGTGGTGTTATGATGTGATAAATCTTAAAACTAAAGTGTATTGTGGTGGTGAACTAAAAGTGACTTTTAAAAGTTGTCATTTAAAACAATTAAAACCAACAAACCTACCGCCAATTACAATACTAATTTGTCACCATCGTAACGGACTCACAATTTCGCATATTATTTCTAATGTGCAAATAGCACTTAGCAGTAAGTGTCCGCCTTCATTCCGCCGTTCGCTGGCTGCCGTGAGTTCGGATCCTCGCATTCACGGAATTGTCTTTTTGGGATTGTTTCTATATTTGTACGATTGTTAAAATGTCTGACTGCGATAAATGTGGAATACCGGTCAAAAAAAATGATAATATAACTTGTTCTAATTGTAATAAGTTGTACCATAACCTATGTGTTAATCTGAG
Source organism: Anorthoa munda (assembly GCA_945859665.1). Taxonomy (NCBI): domain Eukaryota; kingdom Metazoa; phylum Arthropoda; class Insecta; order Lepidoptera; family Noctuidae; genus Anorthoa; species Anorthoa munda. Next base: position 4,816,429 of record OX243907.1, on the reverse strand, counting down.
CGTGTCAGCATTTAAAAGACTCAGTAAAATAGCACGTTCAACATGGAACTGTCCGAGTTGTATGTGTAAACATCAGCCAAATAAGCCTGTGTCTGACATGGAAGAAAGTTCTGATGGCGAGGATAGCAAGTACAGCGATATTCGGCGTATCATACGAGAGGAAATAAGAAACACGATGCGAATGGAAGTGAAATACATGATTCGCGAACTAAGATCAGAAATGGATGATATGAGAAAACAACTTGAGGATTTAAAGTTATCTGGATCCTTCGATATTTCTAAAGTTAATGATTTAACTGCTGAATTTCAGAAGATGCAAAACGAGAATACTGATCTTCGTTCCCAGAACGCCTGCATGAAGAATACAATTGTTCAGCTGAAAACTCAATTAAATACCCTGGATCAAAATATGCGGGAGGCGAATTTGGAAATTCATGGCTTACCGGAAAATAGGAATGAGGTGTTACCTAACATAATAATGCAAATATCTAAAGTTGTATCATATGAGCTCAAGGATTGCGATGTAATGAAAAGCACTAGGGTAGCCAGTATAAGCAATAATAAGTCACGCCCACGTACTGTGATTGTGAAATTGCGTAGTCCAAGATGTCGCGACGAGTTGTACTCTGCTATCACCAGATACAATAAATCTCACAGTGATGACAAGCTAAATACATCCCTCTTGGGCTACAGTGGCGGCAAGGAACCAATTTACGTGTCCGAGCATCTCTCTCCGATGTATAAATCCTTACACGCTGCTGCACGACTAAAGGCCAAAGAAAAATCCTACAAGTTTGTCTGGGTTCGCTATGGCAAGATTTTCGTATGTAAGAGTGAGAACTCGGGGAGCATACTAATTAAGGATGAACAGTGTCTAGATAAAATTGTTTAGTTAGTATCTTAAGTGCTATGAATAAGGTTTCTTTTGTGTCATGTTTGACATACATAGTTGTTCTTTTTTGTTTTTTTGATGGCTAATATTTCAGTTTTTTATCAGAATGCAAGAGGATTGAAAACTAAGTCACATGAGTTTTTGAAGTCCATTTTAAACTCTGATTATGACATAATATGTATAACAGAGACTTGGCTAGATGACTCGTTTCAGTCTTCTGAGTATTTTGACCAAAGATACACTGTTGTGCGCCGTGATCGCAGTGATCAATTAAAAAAATTGTACTCTAAAGCTTATGGTGGTGGGATAATGGTAGCTGTTAATAATAAATTTAGCTTTTTGAATAAAATTGATTGGCAAACATCTGTAGAAGACATATGGATATGTATAAATGTTGGTAGTGTCTGTGTTAATCTCTGTTTGGTTTATTTACCTTCTTACATACCTTGCCATGTCTTTGGACAATTCTTGACCAGAACTGAGGAAATTTGTCTAAGCCACACCGAGTATAGCACATCGATTCTCGGTGATTTTAATCTTCCTGATGTCAAATGGTTTCAGTCTGACAGCCCTTTTCTGGGCATTAGCGATTCAAAGTGTTTAGCGTTGAGGGATTTCCTAAGTATCGCGGGTTATAGTCAATTAAACAATGTTTGCAATAAGAATAATAATATCCTGGACTTGGTCATGGTGGATGAGAGCTTTAGTGGTTCTGTTGCCAGTGCACCTGCACTCAGTAAGCCAGATGTTCACCATCCGCCACTGGAATTAACTGTGGTCAAATCTTCGGGATCTAATTTGAATTGTAAAATTTTACAGAACAAATACATTTTTAACAAAATGGACTATGAGGCATGTGTTCGTGATCTACGCCTAGTGAATTGGGAAGATTGTGACTGTCTGAGTTGTAATGAGTTTCTTCAAAGATTTTATAATGTTTTATGGGAAACGATCTATAAATACACTCCGAAAGGAAAACCAAAAAAAACCGGTTACCCTGCTTGGTTTTCGGCCTCTTTGATTAAAATACTTAAAGAAAAGCACAAATATAGGACTCGTTATAAAAAATATAAAAAAACCCTCGTGATTATGATACTTTTGATTGCCTACGCACGAGGGCCAAAAAAGCCTTGGAAGACTGCTTCAGAAATTATATTGTAAAAATTGAAAATGATTTGAAAAGTAATGTAAAATCATTTTGGCGATATATCAAATCGAAAAAAACGTATAAAGGTATACCGGACCAGGTTTCTTATGGTGATCGTGTAGGAAATGGAGGCAGTGAGGTGGTAGATCTATTTGCAGATTACTTTGCCTCTGTGTACAGCATCAATCAACCACCTAGTACCATTTTTTCTAATCTTACCACGTCTAATTACTCTCTCTCTTCTATATGCATTACTGAAGATGATATCAAAAAAAGTATTAAAAAATTGGATTTAAATAAAGGAGCTGGCCCGGACGGACTGCCTCCTGTTTTTATTCGCCTCTGTATTGATGCTCTAATAAAGCCACTACACATAATATACAATAGATCCCTTACAGAAGGCGTATTCCCCGATTTGTGGAAAATCGCACATATTGTCCCCATACATAAATCGGGTAGTTTGAATGTTTGAAAATTTTTAGTATAAGCCTACCGGCGTTCCTGTCTTCGGTCCACAGCACTAAAACGTTAACCACTAAAATTTTATCCCTGTCGCTGGTTAACTGTGAAGTGCCGTGCTCGACCGACGCAGTGTGCGCCTGGAAAGTGGCTTGCCCGAATACGGCGTTGCCCGAAAACCCATCTTCCCAAAGACAGTGGGATGAGCCGCTCTGCAGATTGGTACGGAATAAACTCATAAATACGTCCACCAATACTGCTGAGCGTGCTCGCCTACTGGCTGTGGGTGAGTGGGAGTCGGGCCTCTGGCTACAGGCTTTACCGTCACCCAACATAGGCACAATGTTGAGTGACACTACCTTCCGGATCGCTACATGTCTGCGACTAGGTACTCCCAGCGGAGCTCCACATCGCTGTCAATGTGGTGAAGCAGTCGACCGCCTCGGCCACCATGGCCTATCCTGCAGTAGGAGCGCTGGTCGGATAGCACGGCACGCCAGCATTAATGACATCATACGTCGAGCTCTTGTCACCGCCGGGGTGCCAGCTGTTTTAGAACCCAATGGCTTGGCACGCGACGATGGGAAGAGACCGGATGGGATGACCATAATGCCTTGGAAGTTGGGTAGGCCTTTGGTGTGGGATGCAACATGTGTCGATACCCTTGCGCCATCCCATCTTCTTAGCACGGCGGGCTGTGCTGGGGCAGCTGCTGCTGGTGCAGAAAACCTCAAACGGCGCAAATATAACAACCTTATTGGCAGTTATATGTTTGAGCCGTTTGGGGTTGAGACATTAGGTCCATGGGGTCCGAGTGCTCATCGAGTTTTTCGAGACATAAGCAAACGGTTAGTCGACTGTTCGCGTGACCAGAGGGCTGGCCTTTTCTTCAGCCAGAGAATCAGCATTGCTATTCAACGTGGCAATGCTGCCAGCGTTCTGGGCACGTTTCCCATTGACATCGATGTGGAAGAATTTTTTGATGCGCTATGAGTCCTTTTCCCTCTCCCTTTTGTATGTAAGTTTGTTTTGTTATTAGTCATAAGATTAGAAATAGTCAGTTGTACATATTAAAAATTTTACTATAGACCGATATCTATTATATCTCAATTTGCTAAGATGTTCGAGGGTCTCATTTATGGTGCAGTCTGCTCCCATTTCCGTCACATAATTAGTCCAAGGCAACATGGTTTTGTTACCAACCGTTCTACATTGTCCAACTTACTTATATACACCACTTATATTACTAACACCTTTGAGGCTAGGGGTCAGGTTGACGCTGTATATACAGACTTTGCAAAGGCTGTTGATCGGGTTGATCATTCGATTCTTTTTATAAAATTGAAACATGCTGGCATTCACGGTTGCCTATTGCGATGGTTTGAGAGTTATCTAAGTAATCGTTCTCAGCTTGTTGCCTTAGTCGGCTACGAATCTGTACCATTCACTCCAAGTTCAGGTGTCCCACAAGGGTCTAAATTGGGCCCTTTGCTCATTTTGGTATTTATTAACGACCTGTTGGATATGATAAGCTGCGATTGCCTAGCCTATGCTGATGATTTGAAAATTTATAGTAAAATATCAGATTTAAACGATTGTATGAAACTTCAGACTGATCTTAATGTTCTACAGCAATGGTGTTTTGATAATGGGATGTCACTTAATGTTAAAAACATGTCAATACATAACATTCACAAATAAAATAAATTATATTAAATTTCAATACCATATTGATGGAAAGTATCTTGGCAGAGTTTCTGTCATTCGTGACTTAGGAGTGCTTCTTGATACATCTCTATCTTTTCGAGATCATTTAGATAGTATGGTAACTAAAGCTAAAAAAATGCTTGGCTTTACAATTCGTATGTCTAAGCCGTTCCGTAATAACAGCAGCTTTATTCTGCTTTATAATGCATTGGTTAGGAGCTCCCTTGAGTATTGTTCCACTATATGGTCTCCCTATTATTCTACTTATGCAGATAGTGTGGAATCCGTTCAGGCTCGTTTTTTACGGTATTTATGCGTGAAAAATGGGATCCGAAAAGTTATTCCGGAATACACAGATAGACTGAAACATTTCAAATTGATTAGTTTAAAGGAAAGGCGAAATAATTCTGATCTATTAATTCTTCATAAAATTATAAATGGTTCCATTGATAAATTATTTTAACTTTAGGATTAGCCAGCGTAGTATGCGTCACCATCATATATTTGAAATCCCTTCCTCAACTTTAAATACCTCATTTAATAGCCCTCTTACACGCATGGCAAGGCTATACAATGAAAGGTCCATCTCTTTGGACAGTCCTATTGATGTCTTTTCAATGAAGTTCTTAACATTCAGACACTCCCTATTATGTATTGAGCATTAAGAGTTTGACTCAAGCTCTTAATGCTCATTACCCTTAACTGATATTTTGTGATAAATGTTTGCCTAGTTTGGTTGTAGTCTTAATTTTTAATTTTGTAAATGTCATGCATACCTATAATCTGTATGATTGCTATGTAATTTTCATTTTAAATGTATTCTTTTTTGGATGTTCTTAAGCAGTTGTACTATTGGTGTGCTAAATAAAATAAAATAAAATAAAAATAAAATAAGTGCGATGCCTTCGGAATCTTTTGTGATTTGTCTAACGCATTTGATTGTGTTCTTCATGAAACCCTAATCAGGAAACTCCGCCACTACGGGATCCGGAACAGCGCTCTGGATCTTCTTACTTCATACTTGAGTAATAGGATTTGGATTTCAGAGCGTTGACGTTAATGGAAAAAGATCTCCCGGATCTATAGTAACAATGGAAATCCCGCAGGGCCCGATTCTTGACCCTTTCTTGTTTCTTATTTATATTAATGACTTGCCTTAACTCATAAAGGATAACTACGATTTATTTATTATCACCAATTATAACATCTTTACAGTTTGATCCAATATGATGCTACAAGCCACAAACACACAAAATTACATAATACTCAAATAACCTAACAACAAAATTACGCACAATAAACTAAAAATAAATATTAATAATACATCAATACCTAAATTAAATTAAATACACATATATATATAGTGTTGTTTGCGGATGATACTTCACTTTTGTTCAAACTTAAACGTCAGCAGCTGGTTACTGACGATGTAAATAGCGCGATCTCAAAAGTAGTTCAATGTTAACAATTTACTGCTTAATGAAAAAAACCAAATTCATTAAGTTTACCCTTCCTCACGTTAGTCAGGTGAAAACTGATGTGTTGATAAAGGGCGAAGAATTGAAACCTGAAAATAGCATAGTATTCTTGTGCTTAACTTTGGATGCTAAGCTTCAGTGGGGCCCACATATAGATAAATTGTCAAAAAAGCTAAGCTCCGCAGCATATGCTGTTAGAAAAATTCGTAATTTTACTGACATAGAGACAGCCCGTTTAGTACACTTTAGCTATTTTCATAGTGTAATCTAGTATGGTATTCTTTTGTGGAGAAATGCCGCCGACATCCAGACTATCTTTGTTTTGCAGAAAAGAGCTGATCGATCAATTTATAAATTAAGCCCGAGACACTCTCTCAGAGAGAAATTTACGGAGATTAATGTAATGACTGTGCTTTCTCAGTATATTTATGAAAATCTTTTATATGCCCATAAAAATATAAAATTGTTTAAAAAATACAGTGATATCCATAACATAAATACTAGGAACAAACACAAATTTGTAGTACCTACAACAAGCTCAAGAAAATAGGTTGCACGTTTAGATGTCAATGTTTATGCTTTTATAATAAGCTTCCAAGCCACGTACAAGATCTAAGTGTTAATAAATTCAAATCATTCATTAAACGTAAGTTGTGCCAGAAAGCGTTTTATACCATTAAGATTACATTGAGGACAGATTGAGCTGCTCTAATTAATTTAGATTTTTTATATTTTGCACATTGATTTTTTGTTTTTGGTTTTCTTGCAATGACTAGAATATTTACTTTTTAAAATATTATATTTTTTTATTTTAATTATTGTGAATGTGAAGACTATGTGAATCATCCTTTTTTTTTGTTTTTAATTTATCTTAGTTAGTTTTTAATCATGGTCTGGCAGTTTGAGTAGTTTATGCGGCCTACCTGAATGTCCTTTCTTTGGTATTGTTCGTCGAATCGTTGAGCTCCTTAAATTCTGAGTTGAGCTGCGCTCAATCTGGCTGGTTCTTTCCTCAAAAGACCATTTCAGACATCAGTCTACATGGTCTTCAGATGATCTAACCAAGATTTTGGCTGTACTTTAAAAGACACTGCGACCTCTGAGTTTGTTTCGGCCTTTCTTCTCAGAGTAGTCAGATAGGAAACGCCGATCTCATCTAGTTTAAAAAATATGATCGACATGTAAAAGTGTTTGTACAAACCAACTTACAGAAATAAAATCATTTATCATTTACACTTGATTACGAAAATCTACACATGCATGACTAATAGAGTGGTCTACGCTTGACTACCGCGAGAGTCTACACATAACTAATAGAGCCCACGTGGGTCTACGAGAGTCTACGCTTGACTACGAGAGTCTACGCATGGCTACGAAAGCCATGTTATCAAAATAAAAATAAACATTGAAACGAAAAACCAGATAAACTCAGGGCATTGTATTGTATAGAGTGGCCCATGAAATTGTTTACATTACAAATTTACAATCACTTAATTGCAATAAAATAGTTATTTATGCTACAAGTGCGGAAGGTAGGTGATTTCCGATGAGTAGCATTTTTATTCACGAGCGAGCGAAGCGAGTTTGTGGATAAATCGACACGAGTCGGAAATCATCTTACGTATGTGTATCATACAACATTTTACTATGCATTGTGCGAGGAAATAAAAAAAATATATCTGAACCAAGCAAAAATTTATAAAAATGGCGGTTATTCAAGCGCGCTCATCTGTGCACAGATTAACTAAAAGTTCCTCGGGCATATCGCCGGCCCCGGGCAATAAAGCGGTAATCGCCGGTTACGCCCTTTTTAATGTTATTTGATTTTTGGCTTCTCTGAGTATCAATCTACCACTCCAATTTTTTTCGGATTTTTTTATTAATATTCCTTTACAATAAATGTCAATAACGACTTTATTGCATGGGAAATTCTCTTATGACTAAGTTATGTATTATTGCATTACTCTAAGAAAAATAACACAAACAACCAGTAAACATCTTTACATTAAATTTGTAAACGATGAGAAACAGTAATATATTTAACCACGTTTTCGAAAATAAGCTTATTATATCAATAAACTGTAAACACTTAATACAAAGTATTCACGAGAGATTTTATTCTGTACGAGCTATTACGCCTTTCTTCCCGTAAATTTATTGTAGCCCCGGCGACGTATTGTCATGTTACGCTGAACAAAATACGCAGAAAGGTTGGGGTTATAAAGATAAGATGTAGAAATTCTATTCATGAAGCCGAAATTTGGCAGATGGGTAATTTAATCATCTTCATGAACTTCCTGCCCCTGCCCCATGTTACTTGGGATCAATGCAACACGTTTTCTTCTTCCATATAGTCCTGTCCCCCGTCACGCCATCACTCCTCACACAATCCGTCTATCTTTTCTTTGGCCGTCTCCGCCATTTCATCCATCCCGAGTTGATTTGGTGCGTAACATCTCGGTCTATCTCACCGTCCTCTTGAACAAGCGACCCTAGGTACCGGAAGTTGGAGCACGTCGGTATGGGTTTTCCAACGACAGCTATAGGCATGGAACTCGAGAGATCACCAAAATCACAGAACAAGTATTCTGTTTTATTTCTGCTCAATTTCAAGCCCTGTGCCAGCCCTTCACTCTCTTGTCTGTGCCACCAAACTTCCAATCTGGACCTCTAGGCCACTCTCGGCAACCAGCACAATGTCGTCGGCAAACACCAGGGAGCCTCTTCCTGTATGTCCGACTTCTGAGCGTCCATTATCATCAGAAAGAGATAAGGACTGAGATCCGACCCTTGGTGCAAGTCGACTGCCACACTGAAGCTGTCAGTAGTGCCTATTGTAGATCGGACTGGGGTACTGCATCGACTGTACATCCCTCGGACCAACTGTACATACTTCCCAGGTAAACCTTCTTCTTAAGGGCCCACCACAAAACCTCACGGGGCACCCGCTAGTATGCCTTCTCGAGATCAATGAACACCATGTGCAAGTTTTTATGTGCACCTCTGTATTTCTCGCACAAATGGCGGATTGCGAAAATGGCATCCGTTGTATTCCGACCAGGCATAAAACCGAATTGGTTATGCGATATTTCACTCTCTTCTCTCAGCCGCCTTTCAATAACTTTCTCCCAAGCTTTCATACTATGTGACATTAGCTTTATTCCTCTATAGTTGTTGCAATCTAGCACATCACCTTCGTTTTTAAAGATGGGCACCAGTGAACTATTGCACCATTCATCAGGTATAGCTTCTTCCCGTAACAAATTATTGAAGAATAAAGCTTACCACGACTATCCATCGACGCGCACTATCTTGCATACTTCAACTGGTATCCCGGCCGGACCAACTGCCTCACCATTCTTCATTCCATTTACTGCTATTCTTACTTCCTCCATACTAGCTATTCTCACTAACCCCTCATTCACAGGTTTATTTTCTAACATACCACTCCAGTTATTTTCCTCATTCATCAGTTTGTCAAAGTATTTCTTCCACCTATCCTTAATTTTTTCATCATCAGAAAGAATCATTCCAGCCTCATCTTTTATACATCTTATCTGACAGACATCTCTCGCCCTTTTCTCCCTAGCTCTAGCAAGCCGGTACAGATCCTTTTGGCCTGCTGGACTATCCAGCGCGTGTTAGCAAAGACAATATATTTGTACATTCAAATTTTAAGAGAGGAAATGGGTGCAGCAGAACTTTGTATGATTGTTTTTACTGTGGCTTGCGATTTGGTTGAAACTTTGCAGGAATGTTTTTGGTAATAAATTATTGAGGACTGCATATTATTTTTTTCAATCTACTCCTAAAAGGGGTTGAAGTGGGGTACTATAGTTTTATGGGTAAATTAAGAGTACCGGTTAAGCTTATGTGAAATATTGTTTATGAAATGCGCCTTAATGTGTATTACACAATAAGGACAAAATAAATAATAGATGCCACTATATTAACAGGTATGAGAAAAGGGAAAACCGTGTTCATTCGTTAAATCCCAATAATCACCACTGATCTTCCATTTCAATTTAAAAGACTCAAGTTCCCAATCAATAGCAATAGCAAAACTACGGTGAAGCGTCTTAAAATGTTGTACCCATGATTAACGGCATAATTAAGGAATGTCAATTACCTGCAGATACAATTTAAGGTATCTTCAATTGGCGGGCAAGCCGAACCTATGATTCTGTAGTTTTTTTTTCCCTTTTTAAGTATTTAACATCTACCTGTTATTGAATTCTTTTATATTAATTTAATGATTAACTTATTTAATTCTAGACGTTGGTCAGTACCAACATTTAAAATTAAATAAGTTAAGCCGTTAAATTATGTTAATGCTTCCTGTACCTGGATATACTATACAGGCTGAGTTTTCCAAGTGGGCGTGGATGGTCAAATCAGACACTATGAAGAATAGCGAAAACACTCAAAGGGACACACGGGGCCCATTTTGATGAAAACTAAAACTGCAACATTGAATATTGCTCTCTCCTGTATATCGACAACCAGAATTGTTTATAAAAATTTAGTAGTTAATAAATAAAGTAGTTAATAAAAATTATATGAATTTATTCAAGTTAAAGTAGCATAATGTTTTTATTTATTTAAGGATTTGTCTGTTTTATTTTTGTTTGCAAAGTTACTAAGTTACTTAATACAAATTAACAAAAAATAAAAATTCATAAAATACTGTTTAAAATAATTAAAAATAAAAATAAATTACAATATAAGGTCAGTCTCTTACGATGGTTACATAAAAATATGTTTCATTGATAGGATTCTAAAATAGCGATTAGTGCATGATACAGCTAAGCTTTGGCTATAAAATTTCCCTGAAAAGGGTGGTAATCGGCCATTACGCTCGAGCTCTAAAGTGGAAATTACGTCGTATTACATACTTACATTCCTATATCTCAGTGGTCGGTGTGTCTAAAAAGTTGTTAATGATGTTACAATTTAAACGGTATCGTCTATAATTTGTATTATACCTTTTCTTAATTATTTCTTTAATTTTATATACCATTACAATTATTTTTAAATGGTTAAATTGTTAAAAAAATTAACTTTCATTTGACACATTGAACTCCTGTTTTGGATCACTTTACGCTGAAATATAAATAAATTAGCTTCTTTTATTTCTCCTGTAAAATTTGATTTTTGATATTACCGCTTTATTGCCCGGGGCCAGCGATATCTACTGCGCATGTGCAAATAGCTGTCACGTCGTAACGCAAAAAGGCACGAGTAAAATATACGTTCTGCCAAACATATTTAAAATTAATTTTTTATTGATCAAAATCTAAATCTAAATTTAGATTTTTTGTAGATTAATTAAAAACGCCTTTAATGAAGTATTAGTTTTATTTTAACTTTTATATTAATGATAATCTGTACTTAACTAATTTTTAAAACTTTTCTCAAATAATAAAAACTTCATGCGTCGGGCTGACGTTGGAGTGAAAAATTAAAAAAAAAACAGAAAAGTAAAAAGCATTAGTGAAAAAAGTGACACTTTCTTTACAGTTTGGCTGCTTGGAAAACACTCTTTTCGAGGACATGCATTGTAATAGTTATTTATGCTACAAGTGTGGAAGGTAGGTGATTTCAGATGAGTGGCATTTTTTATTCACGAGCGAGACAAGCGAGTGAGTGGATAAATCGACACGAGTCGGAAATCATCTTACGTACGTGTATCATAAAACATTTTACTATGCATTGTGCGAGGAAATAAAAAAATATATTTGAACCAAGCAAAAATTAATAAAATGGCGGGCTTATTCAAGCCCGCTCAGCATATCCACAGATTAACTAAAAGTTCCTCGGGCATATCTACTGCGCATTTGCAAATAGCTATCACGTCGTAACGCAAAAAGGCACGAGTAAAATATACGTTCTGCCAAACATTTTTAGCCCCTTCCTAGTTCTGCCAAACATTTTTATTCCATTGTCAACTTTTCTCAGATAATTAAAACTTTATGCGTCGGGCTGACGTTGGAGATAAAAATTAAAAAAAAAAACGCACGAGTGAAAAAAAGTGACACTTTCCGCACTGGCTGCTTGGAAAACGCTCTTTTCGAGGACATGCATTGTAAAACAATATTCATCATAAGTGCAATGTACTTCTTACAACTCTACACTCCATGTTTCAGAAAATAAAATTCGATTAAGCGCCTACTGATCAATGTTTTGATTCATGTATTTTTTTGTTTTTGTAAATTAAAATTCCTTTTTAAAAAAAGAACGACCAAGTCTATTTTTGGACGATCAATACATTGCGCAATATCACGAATGCTTATAATTATTATGGATCGTTGTTGGTTATAAAGATCGGTTTGGCTGGTTTTTTTTTACAAAATATAATATACTAGTTGTTCCCCGCGGCTTCACTCCCGTGGCCCGTTTTTGGGATAAAAAAAATAGCCTATGTCACTCAAGAATAATGTAGCTTTCCATTGGTGAAAGAATTTTTTAAATCGGGCCAGTAGTTTCGGAGCCTATTCGGTACAAACAAACAAACAAAAAAATCTTTCCTCTTTATTATATTAGTATAGATTCAAATGTTTGAATTATAATTGGAAAGTAAAATTATTACGTAACATTTTTGAAGAGTTCCATGGCTTAATATAGCGCAATACGATTGTTATTTCACAACAAAGGTACATTTGTTTGGAAACTCAGAACCTCACATATTTTCTGAGATGCCGCGCAAAATGATGCGTCAGCGTGCACCGAGTAGCGGCGGGAGGCGGGGGAAGCCCGCCGCTGCTGAGTATGTCTAGCCACAGGTTTCTTACTTGCTCAGGACCGAGCATTATTATACTTGTATCATTCATTCACAATTCAGTCTCGCTTGAAAGTTTACTACGCACAGTCAACATGGGTCGATCGAAACCAAACCCAAACCGCGGGTTTTCAAAAGAAGAACACGACTTTTGTATTGAGCAATATTATTTAAACGGTGAGGATATCGATACTGTTAAGCGTTCCTATTGGGAAAAGTACCGTGATAAATATAGGCGCAATCGGGACAGAGGTCCGAGTGCAGAAAAAATAGCGGCATGGGTGAAGTTTCACGAAGAGAAACAAAAATCAGCACTGAGTTGGAAACAACCCAAAGATCAGCAAAAAACAGAGATAGGTAATATATGTACCATTGGGTTTAATAATAAGCACCCTATTTTTTATATTAAGCCACTCCGTGCCAATTGTACTAACGGATTTTGAAATTGGATTTTCAATCTTCTTTGCAATAACATTGCAGGTAAACTAAGTGGCACACAATGGGGCAGGAAGACAGGAGAGTACCGGATCATCAGGACAGAATCTGTAGATATGGGGCTGCAGCATCAGGCGATCAAATGTAATGCATTATACTTATTACTAGTAAAGTTACAAAGAATTAAATGTTATAATAATATACAATAATATTATATTTGTATAGGGAGACAACGGGACATTAAATGGAATGGACCACGTCCAGTCAACGAAAAACAGAAAATTGTGGTACCAGTTCTAGAAAAACATAAATACTGGTATTATGAAGAGAAGATCGAAAAGAAGGCTGATAAAAGTAAATATTAAATCTGAACGACGATGCAATGATTGATAAAGATGATAGCAAACATAACTCGCCTCGACATTCACGCTTAGGGCAACACGCGTATAGATTGTACATAAACATAACTAATTAGCTATGTAGTCAAAGTGATTCTAGAATCAATATTATTCTAGATGGTCAGTAAAAATGTGAAGTGTAACGTCTAGCTCTCTTTTTGATCGTATTTAAATCCTTTTTATATTGAGAGGTACTCAATATAAAAAGGTTTTAAATACGATCAGAGATGTTGCACCATGTTGAGTTATGACTCAATAGAATTTCATTACTCATCAAACTAACGAACGAACTAACTAACTTAAGAGTGGAACTCACTGCCTGCGTCTGTGTTTCCGAACGCATACAACCCGAATCTCTTCAAAGTTAGAGTGAACAGGCTTCTTCTGGGTAAGCTCACTCCATCCTCGACTCTGTCTCTGTCACCGACCTAGACTAGAGTCAAGAGCAAACCCATCATAAATAAAAAAAAAAAACTGCAATATATTATTGCAATGTATGGAAAATGCAAATATGAGGAAAGAGGTAGTAGGTACAATATGCATAATAATAGTGACGTCAATATGGTGACACAAATTACGTGCGCATCAGTGACGTGATACCGCGAGGCAAAAGTAGTACGTTATAAAGAATTAAACACACCATAATATAAGCGTCTATATATTATTGACTGTATAAATGGAGTATGCAGTTTTGTTTGAGTTATACTTCTGCCAGGGAGATGACCATATGCTCTTAGAGAAAGGTTATTTTGAGTGTGTGTAAGGGACAGATTTATATATGTCTTGTATACATCTGTCCCTTACGCACACTTAAAATAATCTTACTCTAAGAGCTTATGGTCACCCCCCTGTTCATGCTTGCACTACATACTTCGAAATTCGTATAGCTGTCAAGAGCTTTTTTTTTGATGAAGTCAGAAAGTTTTATCTCTAGCATTTCTCCTTTACGTAGTACAAGTGCTGCTGACTTCGGCCAACTTAAGATTCTTCCAAGTATTCTCCTTAGTTCACTCCTGTGTATGGCTTTGGCGTAGTTAATAACCATCTGATTTTGTCCCCACAGATCGGCGAGGATGGCATGGAGCAGTTTGTGCACGAGGTGCGGCCCGCGCTCACCGCCACTGCCACTGACAAGACTGCCTCACTCGACACACGCACTGAGGTAAACAACATAAAACCACTTATATTCCAGTCTATTCTAATATGAGATACTAAACTACGCTACAAGAGTCAAGTTACATCGGCCGAAGCAAGTAAAGCCTATAAATCATTTCAATAACCATAAGGCAATCATTTCATGTATTCCAATGTCATAAAACATTATTGAACGCGAAGGACAGTAAATACATGCGAGCAGCGGCCGGGGCCTCTCTGCTCTCTGGGCCTTGTAAATTAGGTTTAAAGACTGTTTAATTATTGTGATATTTATTATTATATGTGATAAACCTTTTGTTCGATTTTTGTAACAATTCCCATGGTTCTTTTTAACCGACTTACCAAAATGGAGGAGGTTCTATGTTCGACATAATAATTTTTTTTTTTTTTTTTTTTGTTTTCATCGATATCTCCGTCAATTGTAAACCGATTTTGAAAATTAATTTTATGTTTAAAAGAATATGTTCTGAAATTGAAAAAAGAACTTCGGAGATATACAACAGAACTCTTCAATAAATACCGGCAAATCTCTCGGGATTGCTGCAATCGCATGTCTGTATATTGTTTATACCATTTTAAAACATAACATCACGCCATCGCCAGTACGCTCTAAAGGGGTACGCAGATGTGTACAGTTCACCTTGGTACACTCTCATTTCACCGGTTATGTTCAGTTTCATGATGGCATTATAGGTACCTTATTTAACTACTTGCATATTAGGTAGGTACAACAAAAAGTAAAAAATAAAAAAGTTTTTTGCAAAAAGATACTACCGACTTCCAAATAAGAAAACTACAATGTGAAAAATAACTTTATTTTTGGAAGTCGGTATCCATAAAGCAAAAAAATGGCACCTACCAAAGACACCGACTTCCAAAAATAAAGTTATTTTTCAGTTTGTAGTTTTCTTATTTGGAAGTCGGTAGTATTTTTTTGCAAAATACTTTTTTTTCATTGTTAGTACCTGTAAGTACCAGGGCGACCGAAAACAATGAAAACAATTGAAAAAACATTAATAAATTGATAAATTAAATTAAGTACATCACAGCACATCATTAATATATTTAATTATAATTAAAATCAAATAATAATAAAAGCAAGTAATATAATTAAATTCTATTGGATTGGAAGACAAAATATCACATTCTTAATATCACATTATTATTATGGTAACGACTGCCGGTCCACCCCGGCCTTCTTGGCCACGGCGTGGACCTCTAGTACGCAAAGGTAAGTTTTCTAAGTGCAGCGTAAATTCTATTCACGCGAAGGCTTTCGTAGTCACGCGCGGGCTCTCTTAGTCAAGCATAGATCTTTGTAGTCAAGCAAAGGCTATTGTGGTCACGCGTAGACTATCATAGTCATACGTAGGCTCTCGTAGTCACGCGTGGGCTCTCTTAGACAAGCATAGAACTTTGTAGTCAAGCAAAGGCTCTTGTGGTCACGCGTAGACTATCATAGTCATACGTAGGCTCTCGTAGTCACGCGTGGGCTCTATTAGTCAAGCATAGAACTTTGTAGTCAAGCAAAGGCTCTTGTGGTCACGCGTAGATTCTCATAGTCTAACGTAGGCTCTCGTAGTTATCCATAGTATTATTAGAGCTCAGTAGAGTTTTTTACTATTTTATTTGTGTGTTGAAACGAAAAAGGTTCATAATAAATAAAACAAATTCTGTTCTCATAATAAATTATTATTTCACTATTATAAAATAGTATAAAACAAACATAAAATTATATAGAAACGGTAAAGTATTTCACAAAAAATAGGCATCGACAGTCACAAAGATAAATAAGCGAAAATGTCATTCCTATGATTAACATAAGATAATGTATTATAATAATATCACAATTAAAAATGCTGACCGATATCTGAACCATGTTGCGAAAAACAGTTAATCAGAGCATCGAATCATATTATCACATATCTTATTCAAAATATTATGACTAATTTCTTTGGGCATAACATCTAGCCTAATGTACCCTAACACTACCAGTACTGCGGCATGCTGTGACTAGTTGTAACTGTTGTCCACTCGGAAGGAGACACCCTAACAAGAAAAGCTCTAGAACTACATCGAGTGAGATATTTGAGTGCGCTTGTCTCTGTTCCTGTTGCGGGTGAAGGTGCGGGTCTTGCTCGTCGCTTTCTTTTGTAGCTGCTGCAAAAGGCAAATGTAACATTAAAATCTTATTTATTTTCTAAAGGCTTAATAACTATGAACCCGACTGGGTAAAGGCCAGGTAACGTCATTCTTAAATCGATCACGATCCTGCTCTTTGCCCATCATCATCATCATCTTCCTGCGCTGGTCCCATGTTACTTGGGGTCGGCGCAATTTCTTTTTTTTCCATACAGTCCGTTCACTCTTTGGCCATATAATGAATAATGTTAAGTTGCAATTGATGATTGTGTACATACCCGCTGCAGCTTTTTAGGTTTCTCCTGAGACGGCCCGTCCTCGGGTACCTCTGTGGATATCTGTAGCGCAGCGCGCAGGCGCGGACAGTGCGGGGCCAACACTGGTAGCGCTCCACCTAGCGCGGCCGCCAGCGCAGCGTACGCCGCACCGCCCCACCAACTAGACCACACAGCTGTCTCGGTGCCGATGTGGGCTGATGTGCAGGGTGCTTCACCCTCCTGGAAGGAGGATAATTTAGGTGTTAACTCAGATTGTAACAGACACAAATCTTCACACACTATGTAGGCAATCGGGCAAAGCTAGATTATTTATGCCTCAGTTGTCTGATTGGCTGTCGGTTTACACCGCAACGTACCTCGAAGTACTTGAGGATTTCCCTGAAGGTTGCTCGCTGTATCTTCTTATCCCTCTTGGCGTGGGACCTTTTATTATCCTGCGCTAACTCAGTGAGTCGTGGCAGTAGTTCGTCCACGTACGGTGCGAGTGCATTGTCTGAGTTGCCGTTGTCTGTCACTGTCTCGTACGCGATGGCGAGCGCTCCGCCTGCTGCCATGCGGACCTGGGGTTGAGAATAAACCGTTTACAAAAACAATTCATTTGGATTATTGTTTGCTTGGATTAAAACTATGGTGAGTTACCTCAAGTGAGACCGCCTCCAACAACTCTCCAAGCCTCGTAAAGCTGGGTTCCTGGTTGTTCAATAACGATAACGCGTGGTTGCGTGGTAACACTGGCAACAGTAGTGCCCAGCCATCCAGTGCGGCGGCGTGCCACGCGCCGTCTTCTGCAGTTGCGCCTGATATCTGGGGGAAGAACATCAAACTATATTAAATAGCGAACTCATCATCGCCATCCTCCTTTATAGCATATACATAATCAGTCTTAACTTACCCACTGCTGGGGCCTAATTCACCATGCAGGCCCAATGCCGGTTGATCGATGTCCCATATCTTCGAATTTGTTAGTTCTAGGACATGCCGATTATATCTCGTTTTTTTCACCGTTTTTTAGAGCAGTGTTGATGAAATAAATTACACATAGTAAATAGTTCGAACCCACGACCTACGATTCGTAAATCAGGGCCGTAACCAATGGGCCACCACTGATCTCATCCCATCTACCTGAACTTATTCCAATTGGAAAGCAGTTACTGCCGCAGCCATCCTTGTTTGGTGGCTAACAGTTTTCGACATGAGTTATTCTCATATAAACATCGTGTGGAATAGATTGTAGTTGTTTACCTTGAGATAGCTGCCGCTGAAGATGGTCTCGTACATGCGCATGACCTCTAAGATCTCAAATACGTCATCCTCCATCAAGTAGCACAACACGGCCAGCGATGAGCAGCACTGAAACATGTCAATAAATACTTCAGCAAATATTTTAAATTATTTTCATTGTCGTTCGCGTTCAATAATGAGTTATGACATTTAATTGGAATACATGAAATGATTGTCTAATGGTTATTGGGTTTCCTTGCTTCGGTCGATGTTACTTGGATCTTGTAGTATTGTTTTTATTTACTAGTGTTTTTATGCTGTTTACCTCACTGCGTGTGTCGAGTGAGGCAGTCTTGTCAGTGGCAGTGGCGGTGAGTGCGGGCCGCACCTCACGCACGAACTGCTCCATGCCATCCTCACCGATCTGTGGGGACAAAAGCAGATGGTTAACTACACCAAAGCCACACAGGAGTGCACAAAGTAGAATACTTGGAAGAATCTTAAGTTGGCCGAAGTCTGGACATCATTCTGCTAACAGCTAGTCAGATCTTGGTAATCACCTGTATAGCCAGAAGCGGCGCAATAGCAGCCGCCTCCTTCCTCTCGCCGTCCTTGCCGCGGCGCAGCGCGCGCGCCACGTGGTCGGCCAGCGTGGCGCGGTGCGCGGCCAGCAAGCCGTCCACTGCGCGCCGCTGTAGAGCCGCGCGCAACGACACGAATGCACCTGCGCGTGCGGCGTGCCCGTGAGCGTCCAGCGATTCGATCAGTTCTAGGACCTCCCCTTCGTATTTCTCTTTAAGTACTTGTTCTATGGAAAGAAGAAGTATTATTAGCATTTTACATTTTAGCAGTCACGCTGTTCCTACGACACTGTCACTGTTATCTCCAATCGTGCACACACTCAATAAATTCGAAGCTGATAGTATAATTATCCTTTAAAACGTAATTTAATTTCCTAGAAGTACATTTTATTTTTATCGGTATGAATTCTCCGATGCCAACAACATTCGTATGTACATAAATAATACACAGTATGAGTCATTCGCGCCTCGTCAATAACACGGCCTTCACAAGTTCAAAGAAAATGTACCTATTATGGCGGCATACTGAAACAAAGTTTTAGAATGAAATATATACCTACTATGTAGAGATACCGTCTTCAAAATGATAACCCACGGTCAATGATATGATTTCATAATTAATAAAAAGACACGAACACGATCTTCAATGCAACGAACGACTTTGAGCAATACGGGATACTGCACAATATTATTGCCTTTGATCTTGCACAGTATTATTGCCCTTTATCTAGGTTATTATTATTGCCCTTAAAATCGCACAACATTATTCCCCTTGATATTGCACAACATTATTGTCCTTGTTCTAGCACAGTATGATTGCCCTTGATATTGCACAACATTATTGTCCTTGTTCTAGCACTGTATTATTGCCCTTTATCAAATTTATTACTATTGCCCTTGATATTGCACAACATTATTGTCCTTGATATTGCACAACATTATTCCCCTTGATATTGCACAACATTATTGTCCTTGTTCTAGCACAGTATGATTGCCCTTGATATTGCACAACATTATTGTCCTTGTTCTAGCACTGTATTATTGCCCTTTATCAAATTTATTACTATTGCCCTTGATATTGCACAACATTATTGTCCTTGATCTAACACAGTATTTATGCCCTTGATATTGCACCACATTTAACAGACGCGAACTAGTCGTGTGCTATATTTTTCGTTCTGTTGTGGATCGTTGGATGACTCTTAGTCACAATTTGTTTACTAACATTCTTTCAATGACGTGTCAAAATTATTATGGTTCCATTGTGGGAGAGAGACAGATCTATTTAGCTCGGTCTCTCTCTAACAGTGACAAAATTTTGAGAAATGACTAATAAATATTAAGCTAGCATAAAAAAAGAAATGCGCAAAGTTGTGGATTTGAAAGCATTGTGCTAAAAGTTTTCATGAAAGATTTTTTTTCTACCAAGAGTTTTCATATATTATGTTAAAATATATTTACTTTTGTCAGGCTTCACTTCCTCCTCGAGTGACTTTAGGTATTTAAGGTACCACTTTGAGTGATAACATTTTTCTACTACAACAGGTTCAGGTTCTTTGTACGACTCAATTATCTGTTTTTCGTTAACTGGACGTGGTCCACTCCATTTGATGTCCCGTTGTCTCCCTGTAGAAATGAAACATTGGTGTTAATTTTGTCATAACATCGGTATTTGTTAAATACTTTAGGAGTAATGGTTATGAAGTATTACATTTGATCTCCTGATGCTGCTGTCCCATATCTACAGATTCTGTTCTGATGATCCGGTTTTCTCCAGTCTTCCTGCCCCATTGTGTGCCACTTAACTTAGCTGCAAAACAACATCATTACTGTAAGATTCTGCATTTGTTTTCTATAAACCAACAATAAATGGCATGTACTTGAACTGAGAAAAGCCAAAGTGTAAAATACCAAGGCTATTGATAGCGTATCTTTCATCGAAATAACAGTAAACAATAAATAATGTTATCAAGATTACCGAAGTGACCCAACATTGTTTCGACAAACCAATCGAGTAGGTTTCAATTCAATTCCTGTTATATAGTAGGATCTTATATGAATATAAGTTTTTAAACTGTCATGGTCAATATCCCGTTTCTAATGTTAGTCTTATATGAATGTTATTAAAAATGCTTTTTATGGCGCTAGGTTGTGCAATTAACATTACAGATTTCCTGTACGTTCTCCTTACTTGTATCTGTGTTTTGCTGTTCTTCAGTTTGTTGCCACCTAAGAGCTGATTTTTGTTTCTCTTCGTGTAGTCTCACCCATTCCCTTACATGGTTCTTAGTCGGACACTTATTCACATTGTTTCCATTATAAATACGGAATTTTAACGAGTAAGAGGATAGAACAGCAGCTATACTCTTCTCATGTATGTAATATTGCTCTACACAAAACTCGCGTTCTGCATTCGTCCACCCGCGGATATAGTTCGGTTTCGATCGACCCATGGTGACTGTGCTAAGTGAACTTCCAACTTCCGAGCGAGACTGACTGAGTGAGCAACAAGCTGGCGGCTAGACATACCCAGCAAGCCACACCTCCCCCCGCAATCCGCCAGCCGCTGAAGATTAGATAAGTTTGTGTATGTTTTGAAATTACAGTTGTATTGCACAATAGTTATTAAGGTACGTAATAATCAGAGAATAAAACAATACCGATTTCCAGCGGGGGCATTTAAGTTCGCCCAAAACGTGTGGCTTTCTTTTACCTATGAGGAGAAAATACTTTTCATACTTTATATGAAACAGTAAATGCAATTCCTATTACAAGAATACATAACATTTTTAGATCTAAAAATGTTCGTTAATTTGGTGGCCTAAATTATTAATTAAACATGAACGTTAAGTTTATGTTTGATAGATTAGACCAGCTATGGAAGGAGAGAGTTAGATTTATATTTGGTAAGATATACATTTATTTACAAGGCTCAAGCTGGGCTTCGGGACTTCAGGATAGAATAGAATATACTTTATTGTATACTTACCAAAACAGTTACAAAATAATTTGGCAAAAAAAACTTTTTTATAAAAAAATACTATCGACTTCCAAATAAGAAAACTAGAAAGTGAAAAATAACTTTATTTTTGGAAGTCGGTGTCTTTGGTAGGTACCAAATTTTTAAGTTATGGACACCGACTTCCAAAAATAAAGTTATTTTTCACTTTCTAGTTTTCTTATTTGGAAGTCGGTAGTATTTTTTTGTAAAAAAGTTTTTATTTTTCACTTTTTAGTTGTACCTACCTAATAGGGAAGTAGTTAAGTAAGTACCTATAACGACAGAATGGATTACCCGAATAACATGAAACTTGAATATAACCGGTGAAATGAGAGATCTGCATACCCCTTTCGAACGTACTGGCGTGATGTTATGCTATGAAATAGTATAAACAATAAACAGACATGCGATTGCAGCAATCCCGAGAGATTTGCCGATATTTATTGAAGAGTTCTGTTGTATATCTCCGAAGTTCTTCATCAGATCTTCAACAAATTAAAATGGGACCAATTTCGGAATATACTCTTAAAACAAAAAAAGAATTTTTAAAATCGGTCCACAATTGACGGAGATATCGGTGAACATAAATAAAAAAAAATAAAAAAAAAACATTCGTAATGTCGAACATAGAACCTCCTCCTTTTTTGGTAAGTCGGTTAAAAAGAATGGATACATGGCAGTCTTATTGCTGACAGCAATATCTACTAGACAACCCTTGGCTAGGTTCAATAATATTGTGCAACACTTTTGCCGAGTAATATAAACCAAATTTTGCTTTCTATTATTTGTTCAAATAATTACCAACGATTTTAGGCTTTCATAGTCACGGGTAGGCTCTCGTAGTCATGCGTAGGCTCTCGTAGTCACGCGTAGACACGCGTAAGCTTTCGTAGACTCGCGTAGGCTCCCGTAGTCACGCGTAGTCACGCGTAAGTTTTCGTAGACTCGCGTAGGCTTTCGTAGGGGTTATATTATAAGAAGTCTAGTAGTGTTTATTTAACTTATTTTTCCTTAAATTATGCGAACGAAAATGTACTGAACAGTTGATTTTCTTTTCGTCAAAAACAAATCTTCTGCAAAGCCAATTCTTAATAAAAGAGTCAAGAGTTAATAAGTCTATAGCCAGTCGAATACATAAAAACTTTGTTTTCATTAGAAGTAGATACCAACCTATTGTTTTGATTGACTCCCAGAAAATGTAACAAGAGTATCCTTATCAGGAATAAATGTCATTGTCTTGAGCAAGTTTAAAACCCTCACTGCATACAGGATTCTTTTCATTGTAATAACAATTGCGCAAATCGTTCCCAAAATCAAAATCTTCATAAAAAAAAATATTGCGCAATTTCGTTGCCTTGAAAAATCAGTCATGGACTCATGGCGCGTCCATATTGTTAAGTACAGAATTCAATAAATGATACCCGTGATGTGACTTACCACACCACTTTATCCTAACTGTTCATTCTACAGTTGTGCAATACATTTATAATTTCACAATATAGGAACAACAACAATGTCTAATCTAACGAGTTGCCGCGAAACCTCATGCGTCACCATTGCCGGGCGTGTAACGGGGGGCAGGAGGGAGCTCTCACTGGCTTATGTATATTATGTATAGCCGCTAGCATGTAGTTTACTCAGTCAGTTTCTTTTCAAAGTTCACCACGCACAGACGTCATGGAGTCACCATCTACCACGGATAGTTTGAAGAACACTCGCCATGGTTGGTCGAGGGAGCAGCGGGAGTTTTGTGTGGAGCAATATTATTTAAATCGTGGTCGCCCAGTTGCTGTGAGGCGCTTGTATTGTGAAAAGTTCCGTGTACTAAATCGTGACATGCAGGATAAGTGTCCAAGTGCAGCTAGAATTAGGCATTGGGTGCAGATAAATGAGGATAACAGAGAAGCACGTAGTTTGCAAAAACAAGAAGAGAAGCTGAGGAAAGAGTCAAGTGAGGAGAATACTTACACAATAAGTTTGTTTTTAGGTCTTACGACAGCTTTATTTATCAATATTATTTGTTTATTTATATTGCATAACTTAGTGCCGTGTTTTGATTTTTAACAAGTTCACATTAAATATATTTTTGGTATTGAAACCTACTTATATTGTTGTCAAAACAATGGTGGAACTCTTCGATAAACTCATAAGTTTGTTCTAAATTAATTTGAAAATTAAAGTCACTTTAATACTTCCCTGTTAATTCGACAGTATTATTTCAATGGCCTTTGTAATTTGTATCAATTGTCAGGAACTGGCTGTCGAAGGCAATCAAATCTCGACATGTACCGACAAAATTGTTTATTGTTTTGCAGCTAAGCCAAGTGGCCCAATATGGGGCAGAAAGACTGGAGAGAACCGGATAATCAGAACAGAATCTGTAGATATGGGGTTGCAGCATCAGGCGATCAAATGTAATATATCATAAACTTTACTAATGAAGTAATAACATATCTCTCTAATAGATAAGACAATATTAATCATTACAATATTCTACAGGGAAGCAACGGGAGACTAAATGGAGTGGGCCACGTGCATTTAATGAAAAACAGATAATTGAGGAACCTGTTGTAGAAGAACAACCTTATTGGTGGCATTATGAAGAGCCGGTCGAAGAGGAAGTGAAGCCTGATAAAAGTAAATATTTTTTTTTAATTTAGAACATAGCAGACAAAATCACCTTTCATCCTAGAGATTGCACAATATTTTCTAAACTAGATAGGTATTACCTATCTAGCACATTGCCCTTTAATGATTTCGTTAGCACAGTATTTATTCTAATCATTGTTAAAAATAAAGTCTGATTAGCGAACAGTTTGTGATGGTTAGTCACACAACACGTAACAAAAAATATCGCGCGGCGTATGACGTCATAGTCGACATTGAGGAAAATCCGCGGTATAAGATGGCGCCTCCTTCGTTTCTAAAAATAATATGGTGCAATATCAAGGTCAATAGTATTGCACAATATCACGTATTGCTCAAAGTTATTGAATTTTAAGGATTGATTGGGATTAAGTATTGAATATTGTTTTAACTGGTTATTATAAATTGCGCAATATTATTATCCTAAGTTTATTTTGCCGAAAACAACCTCGCTTTTTAAATAACTTTTATTTTTTTATTGATTAAATTCTTCAGAATACTTGTATCAGTCCATGTAGGTGCGCATTAAATTCTCTTTGAAGTTACTTATTATTATTAAAACAAAAAAAGAAGGCCGTGTCCATGGTATAATAAAATACTCCGTATACTTCGCCTGGTAGTTTCTTAACAGGTTGGCCCAAGACTACGTCACGATAAGTGTTACCATTGATTGTACTGTTCAGAAAATTTAGGTTCTTTCTCATGTAGTTAATGATAATAAAATAAATTACTAACTAGCTTAACTATTTAGGAAATCATGTGATTCATCTATTTAGTGTTAAATTAATTTATATATTGAATTATTAGTTCATAATTGCTTTGTTAAGTTAAAAATGCATTTTGCTCGGGTAATTCAATCACACACAGCGGCAACACATCGAATTGACAAGTGTCATTCTGACAACTCGCCATTTCATCGCTATTGTCGTCTCGCTCACACCTATAGCGTTGTTTCGCTCGTTGAGCAAATTACTGTTGGTCCCAAACCTTTGTGGTGAACCCTTGAACTATGAAAGATACACAAGGAAAATTGTTAATTGTTCCGTACTAAACTGTAAAAACAGGAGTATAAAAGACGGTGTAATAAGGTTTTTTCTCTTTTCCCAACGACGAGACGCTATCTGCGTGGCTTCAATATTGTAACTAACTTCAACTAAAAGAACTGGCATGTGCCTTTCAAAATATTATTTAATTTATCTACGCGTTGTAAATTTATAATTTAAGGCATAGTTGTGTCAATACGGCTGTACGCTCGAACTTAATCTAACCTTAGTTTTTGACTTATTTTAGTCAAGTCAAGTTTTGTGGGTTTTCGTCCCGAACTAAACTAAGTTGGTCCATTTTTTTTATCACGACGCAGCGTGTGACTTTTACAACATTTGTTTTGTCAGAGACATAGTATACCTACTTAGACCTCAGATCAAATAAAAAGTCAAGATGGAACGTTGCAAACAACAAGGTATGGCTGGTTAATACGCCTTGCCGTATACATACACAATTACAAGTACAACGAAATTACACCTTAGCCGAGCTCTCAGATCAAATAAAAAACTCGACAGGCAAGTTTTGTTCCGTGTCTAGTAGCCGTGGCTTGGTCACCAACGGTGAAGCGAAGAGGAACCCGAGGAGGGACCACTCGTCAGGGCTTTGGACGATTAAGCCGTCGACGTAGCGGCCAACAAGTAGGTTGCGATGCCGCCTGGCAACAGGTGACATTGCATCTGAGGTGAGCCGCGATGTCATATGGAGCGTCCCATACGATATCGTGGCTGAGGGTTGGAGACCGCGGCGGGAGAGGAGTGCCGGTATTACGGTGCGCCGCTCTCCCTACCTTCCGCGGCCTAGACGGGGTCGCCACCGTCTGATGGCGGACGCAGTGGGGCTGCAGGGGAGTTCCCTATCCCCTGCGGCCGAAAAGTGGTGGCAGGGCCACTGCTGACCTGTCCCGTCACAGAGGGACCAAGGGTGCCCTTCACGGGGTCGTCTGGCACCCTATGCGTTGGTTTGGTCCCTGGGGTGTCACGGCGTGCAATGTGTTCTGGTGCGCCGGTGATGGGAGGTACACCCCAAAGGTAGGTCCGGTGACGGACAGCCGGGGCGGGTTTGCGGTGAGTGCTAACGCGTGCCCGTGTTCCCGCCATAAGCGGCACAGGAGGACACCGTAGAGTTTTAGTGGGTTGGAGTCCCACATAACTGCGCTATCTTCCCGTGGTAGCATAGCATGCATGAGCATTTCCCCAGGCTAAAATAAATAAAATTTGTAGCGGTGCCTGTGATTTTATTTTTTTGTGTCGTGGGGTAAATTCGGATTGTTTATGATGCTACAAAGGATTTGTATCCTCAAATTCATTATGAGGTAGTACTCTGTTTAGTTCAAACGAGAACCTATCTACAAGTCATCATCATCTTCCTGCCCTCGCCCCATGTCACTCGTGGTCGGCGCAACACGTTTTATTCTTCCATATCGTCCTGTCCTCCGTCACGCTATCACTGACTCCCTTTTCTCTCATATCACTCCTCACACCTAGTCCATCCATCTTTTTTTTCGACGTCCCCTCCCTCTCCATTCATTCACGTTTATATTCATCATTCTTTTAGTAACATGCTTTTCATCCCTCCTGACAACATGACCATACCCAGGACAAACAGTTTCCTTTCAACTTTTCTGTGACTAGCGCCACTTTCAAACTTCCTGTAATATACTCACTTCTCACTTCATCCATTCTCGTCACTTCGCACAGCCATCTCAAAATTCTCATCTCATTCTGTCTACGCATGAGAAAACTAAATAAAACCATAATATGCAATCAATTAAAATAGAAGCAAAGTAAAAATATACAAAAAGTATTAAACATGTAGATTTATTAAAAACCGGCCAAGTGCGAGTCGGACTCGCACACGAAGGGTTCCGTACCATTATCGCAAAACACTGCATAAAAATCATGTTTGTTGTATGGGAGCCCCCCTTAATTTATTTTATTTTAATTTATTAATTTTTTTTTTGTAGTAAATATACAACTGAACATTCTGTGAATATTTCAAGCGTCTACCTGTTGCCGTTATTAATATCGAGCAAAAAACGGCAAAAATATCACGTTTGTTGTATGGGAGCCCCCCTTTAATATTTACTTTATACTGTTTTTAGTATTTGTTGTTATAGCGGCAACAGAAATACATCATCTGTGAAAATTTCAACTGTCTAGCTATCACGGCTCATGAGATACAGCCTGGAGACAGACGGACAGACGGATCGTGAAGTCTTAGTAATAGGGTCCCGTTTTTACCCTTTGGGTACGGAACCCTAAAAATGATAAAAATTTAGTACCTATTGTATTATTTTTATCTTTTTCCCCACTAAAAAAGTTTGAGAACCGCAACGCAATAGATGACGTAGTCTTGGGCCAATCACGTGACCCAGCTGTCACGTTAAGAGAATACCTTGTGCTATTATACAATGGCCGTGTCGTTGACCTAGACAGATCACTGCACTTTTGACTCTTGCATGGGCCTATAATGTTCATTTGTTGGACGATCGATCGAAATATAATCAGATACTTACATTTACTCGCGAAATAAGTCGCACGAATAACATGGATATTATTTCGAAAAAGAAAGTGGGTATAAGAACGTTCTTCTACTTTCACATCAGTGGCGTATTTAAAGATGTGGCGGTCCGCGGTCGACGAGCCAAATAGATTTGTTGCCAATAATTAAAAAAAAAATAGAAAATCTTAGGCTGCCATTGTTTAATGATTCAAGTGATATTCCATAAAAAAAAAAGCGAGTGTGCGCGAAGGGAAGCATCGTTTTAACATTTCGAATAATTTACTTTGTTGACTTATGCATAAAAGCTCCAAAAGCAAGGGCGAGTGAAGCGTGCTTGATTTATATCGGATAAGTTCGTCTTTTTTCTATCTAAAAGCAAGACACTACCACCTCGGGCTATGGGTTACTTGGCTTTAGATTAAATGTAAACCTTATTTCTGGTTCTCTTTCCCATAGAACAAGTACTCAAAGAGAAATTCGAAGGCGAGGTCCTAGAACTGATCGAGGCTCTGGACGCTCACGGGCACGCAGCCCGCGCGGGCGCATTCGTGTCGCTGCGCGCGGCTCTACAGCGGCGCGCAGTGGACGGCTTGCTGGCCGCGCACCGCGCCACGCTGGCCGACCACGTGGCGCGCGCGCTGCGCCGCGGCAAGGACGGCGAGAGGAAGGCAGCTGCTGCTATTGCGCCGCTGCTGGCTATACAGGTGATTGTCAAGATATGACTAGATGAGTTAACGGACAGACTGATTGTTGACCCTGGTCACAAATAATTTCGGATCATTGACCTAGATTAAGCCTCAAGCCAGTTCTCTCCTTCATCTACCGTCTGCTGTTGGCGATGTTAACCATCCCCTTATGTTCCTTCAGATCGGCGAGGAAGGCATGGAGGAGTTTCTACGAGAGGTGCGGCCCGCACTAATCGCCACCGCCACAGACAAGTCTGCCTCACTCGACACTCGCACTGAGGTAAAAAATATATATATATATATACTTATTCTAATTTTACACTAATCACAACATTTCAAGAACCACGTTACATCGGCAAAAACAAAGTTATACAAAATATTAGATTTGATGTTCTTCAATACACATTATAATAAATGACAAGGGAGTTGTAGTCCAATGTCTCACATGAGATCGGCATGAGATGAGCGTTAATTAAACGATTAACTGACTTGTTTATTGATATATTTCAGTGCTGCTCATCGCTAGCTGTGTTGTGCTACTTGATAGAGGAAGACCTCACTGAGATCTTAGAAGTCATGCGCATGTATGAGACCATCTTCAGCGGCAGCTACCTCAAGGTAAGCCATGACTGCACTAAGTATATTATGAGAACACTTCATGTGGGAAAATGTTAGCCTCTCAGCAAGCACAGCTGTTGCATGATGGCCTTATTCAGGCCAAAGTACAATGTGCGGTTGCTTACCGTACACAATTGGAATAAGATCAAGTTATCAGGAGGAAGACGATGATGAGTTCGCAATTTAATATAGTTTGATGTTCCTCCCCCAGGTATCAGGCGCAGTTGTAAAAGAAGGCGCGTGGCACGCCGCCGCACTGGACGGCTGGGCGCTACTGCTGCCGATGTTGCCGCGCAACCACGCGCTGTCGCTGTTGAACAACCAGGCGCCCAGCTTCGCCAGGCTTGGGGAATTGTTGGAGGCGGTGTCACTTGAGGTAAACTATCTAGGTTGGATCCAACCCCAGGTAGCGATAATCTAATGAAATGGTTTTAGTTAACGTATTGTTCTTCATCCCAGGTCCGCATGGCAGCAGGCGGTGCACTTGCCATCGCGTACGAGACAGTCACAGACGAGGACAATTCAGATAACGCGCTGACAGCGCACGTAGACGTGCTACTGCCGCGACTCACTGAGTTAGCGCGAGACTCTGACAAGACACGCGCCAAGAGAGACCGCAGGATACAGCGAGCCACCTTCAGGGATATCCTCAAATACTTCGAGGTACGTTGCATATAATATGTGCGCACCCGTCATCGTGGATGAGACAATGCCAAACGACTACCGCTAAAATTTGCTGGTTAGGCTTGTCTGAGTGCTTAAACGTGATTTAGTCTGCAACAATTTAATTTACGCCAACATTATCCAAATCCTAGGAGGGTGAAGCCCCCTGCACATCAGCCCACATCGGCACGCAGACAGCGGCGTGGTCTGGCTGGTGGGGCGGCGCGGCGTACGCGGCGCTGGCGGCCGCGCTGGGCGGAGCGCTGCAAGTGTTGGCGCCGCACTCTCAGTGCCTGCGGGATGCGCTACAGCTGTCTGACGAGATGCCTATGCAGAAACCGTCTCAAAAGAAGTCTAAAAATCTGCAGCAAGATAAGCCCAAAAAACTGCAGCGGGTATGTACACAAATATCATAGCAATTCATCATTACTCCGTCACTATTATGACACGAGCGCAATGCAGAGGCGTATTTCAAGTTTTGGCGCCCCGGGCTAAATAAGCATGCCATAGTACCGTTAAGTAAAAAATACATGTTTTTTTTTCATAGTTTGGAAGTTGATGTTGTTGATGTTGGTATCTCCCGTTTCTCTTTTTTGGCCTTTGGGCACAATATCATATTAAACCACAGGCGTCGTGACAATTGAAGGCAAGCAATGGCCATTAAATTCAGACTCTTCGTTTGTTGATGTCAACAATATGTTTTCCCATTCCAGCACCTACAGAACAGGGCGGCGAGCAAGGCCCGCGCCCACACGCGCAGCGCGCACAGAGACAAGCGCTCCGCGGTGCTCGCCGTGTGAGCTGCAGCATGAACACGTCGAGATCTGCAGCCGTATTGCGTAAGTGCGCAAAGAAGTTGAACTCTAACCAACCGACCAAATCGGCCAATCACATTAAACGGACGCGTCATTCATCTCGCATGTGATTGGTCGATTTGGTCGGTTGGATAGAGTTTAACTTCTTTGCGCACTTACGCAATAAGGCTGCTGATTGTCGCTATTCGCTCATTCCTTTTGCAATGTTGCTGTATTTGAAATTGTGATATTTTCATAAATTGTTTACTATTACATTTATTCTGACTCCAATTCTTGGTGATTTGGACTCAAGCTTATTTTTCTGAATGTACTGTTACTGCCGGAACTTAGTACTTAACTGTTGCTATGTTTAGTAAATGATTCTACTATTTATTATTAATCTTAAGTTATTTTGTTATTTATTTTATATCAAGAAGTTTCTCTGTAAATATTATTTTAATTAGATTCATTGCTTGACACAGAGATTTATTGATTTGAGGTAAAAACGAAGTTTTGAAAAATTATTTATCATGAGAACAATATTTTGTTTCATTGAATTACACTAACCCATGAATACATCAGAATACAGCTCTAGATTTAAGCCTACTCCTAAAGAGTTTACATTTTAGGTAATAATAGCCATAATATTATTTTAGCCAAGTCAGAGGCCTGTGAGATTCCCAGAGGCGGCTTAATTAACACTGACATCAGAGGTAGCCACACCTCACACGAAAAGAAGAAGAAGGTAATAATTAAGAAGCTGTATATAAATAAAAATTTGAGCCGTCGCGGGACTCCTGGCAGATGTGAAACTTCGAAACTGTTCATAAAAATGCCAATAAGACACAGACAGCGTGTTCCGAAGTGAATAACAACACTGCATACGCTATAGTTATGAGCTCAGCGTGGCCAGAGAGAGAGGATCGGTGAGAGAGAGAGAGAGGTGGGCACTTAAAATCTGTTTCACCCGCTGCATTTAGACGTTCACATCAAAAAGCTGCTATCATGAAGGCGTTTCAGGAATCATGGTATATTGAAGAACAATAACAGCATAGTTACGCGACCGATTTTGGTTATTAATCTTCTCGCTAGATGGCGCTTTACGTTTACGTCACGTTCCAGAATCACGGTGTTAAGATTCTCCGCCGTTGTACGACTAATGCGCGGTTTTGTAGTGGAATCATACTTACCTGGCATAGGGGATACCGTGATCATGAAGGCGGTTCCCCCAGGGCGAGGCCTTCCCATTGCACTGCGGTTAGGTTGACCCCTGAAAGAAAGAAAGAAAAAGAAAGAAAGAAAAATATTTATTTGTGACCCGCACAGGAGACACGAGAAATAAGCATAAAAATAACCCTGCGATTATCCCTAATGTGGATAACTCGGATGCGTAATTTTTGGTAGTGGGGACTGCGTACGCGCCGTCCTCTCAAAATTCTATCTATAGTGAAAATACTATGATTGTACAGGCCGACTGCCGAATGACTAAATGGCCGATGGTGATACCGCGGAAAGTAATTTATATCTGCTCACTGCTATATCATCATATCATAATAATGTTGGGTACTTTTTGTCCGTTATACATTAACATAAAATAACTGTATTGTACGATACGTAAGTATGTACCATAATTATTTATTATCTATGCAAAATAGAAAGGTTAGAAAATTTCTGAATGAAGTTAAAATATCATTCAGTCTCTGCTATAATTAATTTAAGTTTAGTGTTAAATGTAATTAATGATTTTAGGTGCTAGTCGGCCTATGGATTCCCACACAAACATGATGCGATGCGATGCGATGGAGTATCTATATATTTAGTACGTGCGAGCTCGCAGATATTTGCGTTGCGTTGAGAATTTGCAGTTAAGTGTGGGAGCCCTAGCTTGGGCATTGTATAATTAATAATAATAGTGCGGTAATCTTAAAACGGACCAAATAAAATGATATGTCTAACTCAGGAATTTCATGTTCATAAATTCGATGTCATTTAGGAATCACCCTAAGAAATACTGTTTATCGCCCATAATGCTAACACCAACGACACCTAGCGGCAAACTTCTAGATTAAACTAATAAACATAAAACGTGTTCTCGTGCAGTTTGTTAAGGTTAACGACCACATAACTCGTGTAGTAATCCAAGTTCTGCGGATGCTGGCCAGATGGTGCTTCCGCAAAAACTTTCTGAGTGGAACAACTGTTGAAATTTGTTCATGTCTTTCCCTAATTTTTAATTTGTTTTTTAATATTACATAAAATAGGGTAGAATATAAAAACTTTATAACAGAAAAATACAAGCGACTGCCAAATAAAAACACTACAAAGTGAAAAATAAGCTCAATTTCGGAATTCGGTGTTCCTGTTCTTGTTTCTTCGTTGTTTGTTACTGACTTCCGAAATTGAACTTATTTTTCACATTGTTGTAGTGTTTTTATTTGGGAGTCTGGTGTATTTTTTTGTAAAACAAATTTTATTTTTAACTTTTTTATTTATGGTACATAATGAGCAAGTTCTATAGTAACTAATATAGTAAGGTACCTATAATGCCCAATGTTATGCCAGAATAGATTACCCGAATAACGTAAAACTTGAACATAATCGGTGAAATGAGAGTGTACCAGAGGGAACACATCTGCGTACCTCTTTAGAGCGTACCGGCGTGATGTTATGTTATGAAATGGCGTAAGCAATAAACATAAATGCGATTGCACCAATCCCGAGAGATTTGTCATTGTTTTTAAAGAGTTATGTTGTATATCTCCGAAGTTCATCAACAAATCTTCACATAATTTCAATGGGACCAAGAGAAGCACCAGCTTTCAAATAGAAAAAGAATCATCAAAATCGGTTCGCCTTATAAAAAGTTTTGAGGAGACACAGATAAAAAAATACAGTCGAATTGAGAACCTCCTCCTTTTTGAAGTCGGTTAAAAATAAGCGACATTAGAAAATTTTTATTGCCTCAGTGGCGTAGCGTGTGTTTTTACCGCCCGGGGCCGCGGCCGACGGGACATTCGCCTCGGTAAATCGTTACGGCAATTTTCAGCAAAATCTTTATAATTCACGAGATGTTACCGGGGTATACATCTCGTGGATTTGAGATGAGGATTGCTTGGAGAGCTATATGAATCAGATAGGCTCAAAGCGTTTGAAGGTTACTTATTTATTAAACCGGCTGAGTCTGTGTTGTACTGCGCACACGTAGAGACTAAGGCTACCCACCCTTATTTATAAAAATATCAATAATTTTAGCAACTGATTAGCAGGTGTTTAGCCACCATCGGATAAAAATAATGCAAGTAATTAAATAATTAAATTTTGTATGATTCGTCTACACTATATCTGCACTAATTAATAAGAGGAGAGCAAATTATTAAGAGAAAGGATTCGATTGTTAGTTTGTTTGTCTAGACTTCTATACTAATACTAATATACTAATAATATTATTAATTAATTATTATTAATATTATAAAGAGGAAAGATTTTTTTGTTTGTTTGTACCGAATAAACTCCGAAACTACTGGACCGATTTATAAAATTCTTTCACCAATAGAAAGCTACATTATTACTGAGTGACATAGGCTACACAGTACCCGTTTTCGGGCTTTTTAAGCCGTACTAAACCTTACTGGTACTGTGGGGTGGTCCACGGGAGCGAAGCCGCGAGGCACAGCTAGTAATGGATAATCCCAAAAACTACTTGACTGATTTTAAAAATACTGTCACCTATGGAAAGCTACATTATTCCGGATTGACATAGGCTATTTTTATCCCGAAAACGGGCCCTGTGGGGTGGCCCGCGGGAGTGAGGGGAAAAGCTATGTAATCCATACTAATAAGTATATTTTATCTTAATTTATGTTATAAATGAGAAAGTTTGGATGGATGTTTGTTTGTTAATCAATCACGCCAGAACGGTTGAACGGATCTGGATGTAATTTGGCACAGAGATAGATTATAGTCAGGAATAGCACATAGGATACTTTTATATGTTCCCTCGGTATTATTTTCGACGTTCACGCGGGTGAAGCCGCTGGCAGAAGCTAGTAATATTATAAATGCGAATGTTTTGATGGATGTATGTTTTTTACTCAATCACGCCAGAAAGGCTGAACGGTGCCCTTAGTGCGAGTTTTTACTCACGCTCAATCGCGTTAACTTAAACGATCTCTTATGTCAAAATGTATACAAAAAACAGGTTTTGCCTTGCCGTTACCAGACGGCGCTTATCCAGTTTCAATACAAATTGACGTTAACGTTAACACGATTGAGCGTGAGTTAAAACTCGCTCTAAGGCCTCGGATCTAGATAAAATTCGGCACAGAGATAGATTATAGCGTTTAGTCCCGCTATGCTCGACTCGAAAAATAACTACTAAAAAGTTCCGCTATGCACGAAATCACATTCGCGGGCAGTGATAAAGAAAAGTGTTACAATGTAATATTTTATAATACCATTTGTTGACGTTGTTTAGGTTCACTTTTGGGTGTACGGGAAACTTGTTAAAAATCACAAATGCGTCTGTCCTTCAATGGTGTTTATTAGCGACTAAAAAAATCATTTTACACAGCTACTTAAATATAAAAAATGGAGATAATGACGCAACATACCGCCCGCCAAAGGGACAACAGGGCCCTTTAAAATAATGATAAGTGGACTGTATTCACACATTGATAAATCAAACTTGTTAAGCAGTATGCAACGTTTCCAATCATACAACTACTAGTATTAAATTGCAAAATAATGATACATTACGAATAGACATACATAATGCCTGCATGCAAAATAGAAATGAGGTTTGACAAGTTATACAATTATAGTTAATCATCAGTTGGTATCAATAGGTAGGGGACAAAGTTTCGTGACTGATCTCTTCACAATGCTGTTGCCAGATTTAATGCTATAAACTCGTGTGAGTCCATCATTACCGGGATGCTTGTCTACAATTCGGCCTAGTGACCACTTGCCTGCCGGTATTCCATCAGTTTTGATAAGAACTATGTCACCAACATTGAATTCTTGTTTCTTCTTATGCCAGACATGACGCTGTTGTAGTCTTGTTAAATATTCATCTTGCCACCTTCGCCAGATGTCGCCTACGAGCTTTTGAGTGTATTGCCATCGTGTTAAGTTATGAATCTTTGTGTCTTTAAAATCTGGTGAGGGCACGACGATTGGGGCTTCATGTATCAAAAAATGACCAGGCGTGAGGGGTTCTATAGAATCTGCATCTGAGTCATCAATAGGACAAAGAGGTCTTGAATTAAGACACGCCTCGATTTGGCACAATATTGTTGTCATTTCTTCGAAAGTGAGATTTGATGTTAACACGCGTTTAAGATGAGTCTTCAGGGACTTTACACCAGCCTCCCAGAGGCCTCCAAAGTTAGGACTGTAAGCTGGTATAAAATGCCACTGTGTACCTTCCAAAGCCAACTTTTGTGCTATGTTACTCTCAAATTTCAAGTTAGCTTCTTGCCATGCTGCGGCTAAATCTTTTTCTGCACCAACAAAGTTTCTCCCTTGATCGCTCCACATGTGACTGCATTTGCCTCTTCTTGATACGAAGCGTTTGAATGCAGCAATGAACCCTTCTGAGGTAAGATCTCCTACCAGCTCAAGGTGTATTGCCTTTGTAGACATACAAACAAATAAAGCAATGTACGCCTTTTGAGTTTTCATGCCTCGTCCTCTTGACATTAATATTTGGAATGGACCGGCATAATCCACGCCGCTGTGCAGAAAGGCTCTAGTAGGGGTCACTCTTTCCGTTGGCAAATCTCCCATGATTTGTGTTCGTGCAGTAGCTCTTTGCTTTGCGCATACTAAACATTTACGGTTGAAGTTTTTTATTAATCCCTTAGCTCGAATGATCCAATATTTCGAGCGTAAAAAGCACAACATTAACTGAACACCTCCGTGCAGTGTTTGAGCATGAGCATCTGCTATGAGTAAGGGAATTAAATTGTTGTTATGTCCTAATATTATAGGATGTTTGGTTTTGTCGTCTAATCTTGCATGTCGAAGACGACCTCCCACCCTGAGGATACCAAATTGGTCTAAGTATGGGGTAAGTGTTTTAATGTTACTAGTTTTCTTCACATCATTATTTAATTTTAATCTGTTAATTTCATCTGTAAATTCTTCCCTTTGTACTAGCTTTATGCATTTTATCAATGATGTATGTAATTCTTCTGTTGTTAAACTTCTGCAATTTTCGTAAGTATTCATTTCTCTTCTGTAATTAACAAATCTTCGACAGTATGTTATCACCTTTAATAATTCTTGCAAGTTATCAAATTGCTTAAATTTTGCTGTGAAATTATGTTCTTCTTCATCTTTAATATTAACGTTTATTTGTATTTTATCCTTTCTCTGTTCCAGGTCAGTGACGACTACATCAGGCTGTTTTAATGTTATTTTCCTTTCAGATAACCACTTTGGACCGTTCCACCATAACTCTGATTGTTTCAGTTCAGCAAGCAACATGCCTCTCGACGCAATGTCTGCAGGATTTTCTTCTGATGCAACGTGGTACCATTGGTTGTTATTGAGATTTTCAGTGATTTCTGCGACTCGATTGGCTACAAATGTTTTCCATCTTTGTGGTTCACCAGATAGCCATGCAATAACAATGGTAGAATCCGTCCACGCAAACATTTGTGCTGTCGATATTCTCATAGCTTTTCCTATTTGATTCAGTAATCGTGAAAGAAGTAATGATCCTGAAAGCTCCAAACGTGGTAACGATACAGTTTTTAGTGGTGCGAGTCTTGTCCTCGCTGCTATTAGTTTCGTTGTAATGCAGCCATCTTGAGATTCGGTTCTAATGTATGCAACAGCTGCATAGGCTTTCATGGACGCATCGCTGAAGCCATGAATTTGTATATTGTTTATTTCTGTGCTATAGGTTCCTAGCCATCGATCAAAGTAAATGTTGTTTACGTTTCTTAAGTCTTCACGAATGGTCATCCATTTTTCTTGTAGATCAGGGCAAATAATGTCATCCCAATCGACCTTTTCCAGCCACAGCCTTTGTATAAACATCTTAGCCATCACTACGTTTGGGGCAATCCATCCCAAGGGATCAAATAGTCTTTGAACGTCTGACAGGATTGTTCTTTTTGTACTGTTGACAGAAGTTGTTGGTAGTTTCAATTGATATTGAAATTGGTCTGTTTCCAAATTCCAAATCAAACCTAATGCCTTTACAGTGCCATCCATCTTGTTCATATCTACGTGTGCAATAGAACTTCGTTTGTTTGGGTCAATGGATTTCATAAATTGCGGACAATTAGATGACCACTTCGAGAGTGTGAATCCACCCTTCTTCAATATGTGAGATACTTCCTTTGCAGATGTTATGGCTTGATCTGTTGTATCTTCACCCGCTAAAAGATCGTCAACGAGGAAATTTTCTTTGATGATTTTGACTGCATTCGGGTAATTTTGTCCTTCATCATCTGCAACTTGATGGAGTGTTTTCACCGCGAGATAGGGTGCTGATGCTGTTCCGAAGGTAACTCGAAGCAAGCGATATTCCTTGATGCTGTCATGTTCCTCTTCTCGCTACGCCAACATTATCCAAATCCTAGGAGGGTGAAGCCCCCTGCACATCAGCCCACATCGGCACGCAGACAGCGGCGTGGTCTGGCTGGTGGGGCGGCGCGGCGTACGCGGCGCTGGCGGCCGCGCTGGGCGGAGCGCTGCAAGTGTTGGCGCCGCACTCTCAGTGCCTGCGGGATGCGCTACAGCTGTCTGACGAGATGCCTATGCAGAAACCGTCTCAAAAGAAGTCTAAAAATCTGCAGCAAGATAAGCCCAAAAAACTGCAGCGGGTATGTACACAAATATCATAGCAATTCATCATTACTCCGTCACTATTATGACACGAGCGCAATGCAGAGGCGTATTTCAAGTTTTGGCGCCCCGGGCTAAATAAGCATGCCATAGTACCGTTAAGTAAAAAATACATGTTTTTTTTTCATAGTTTGGAAGTTGATGTTGTTGATGTTGGTATCTCCCGTTTCTCTTTTTTGGCCTTTGGGCACAATATCATATTAAACCACAGGCGTCGTGACAATTGAAGGCAAGCAATGGCCATTAAATTCAGACTCTTCGTTTGTTGATGTCAACAATATGTTTTCCCATTCCAGCACCTACAGAACAGGGCGGCGAGCAAGGCCCGCGCCCACACGCGCAGCGCGCACAGAGACAAGCGCTCCGCGGTGCTCGCCGTGTGAGCTGCAGCATGAACACGTCGAGATCTGCAGCCGTATTGCGTAAGTGCGCAAAGAAGTTGAACTCTAACCAACCGACCAAATCGGCCAATCACATTAAACGGACGCGTCATTCATCTCGCATGTGATTGGTCGATTTGGTCGGTTGGATAGAGTTTAACTTCTTTGCGCACTTACGCAATAAGGCTGCTGATTGTCGCTATTCGCTCATTCCTTTTGCAATGTTGCTGTATTTGAAATTGTGATATTTTCATAAATTGTTTACTATTACATTTATTCTGACTCCAATTCTTGGTGATTTGGACTCAAGCTTATTTTTCTGAATGTACTGTTACTGCCGGAACTTAGTACTTAACTGTTGCTATGTTTAGTAAATGATTCTACTATTTATTATTAATCTTAAGTTATTTTGTTATTTATTTTATATCAAGAAGTTTCTCTGTAAATATTATTTTAATTAGATTCATTGCTTGACACAGAGATTTATTGATTTGAGGTAAAAACGAAGTTTTGAAAAATTATTTATCATGAGAACAATATTTTGTTTCATTGAATTACACTAACCCATGAATACATCAGAATACAGCTCTAGATTTAAGCCTACTCCTAAAGAGTTTACATTTTAGGTAATAATAGCCATAATATTATTTTAGCCAAGTCAGAGGCCTGTGAGATTCCCAGAGGCGGCTTAATTAACACTGACATCAGAGGTAGCCACACCTCACACGAAAAGAAGAAGAAGGTAATAATTAAGAAGCTGTATATAAATAAAAATTTGAGCCGTCGCGGGACTCCTGGCAGATGTGAAACTTCGAAACTGTTCATAAAAATGCCAATAAGACACAGACAGCGTGTTCCGAAGTGAATAACAACACTGCATACGCTATAGTTATGAGCTCAGCGTGGCCAGAGAGAGAGGATCGGTGAGAGAGAGAGAGAGGTGGGCACTTAAAATCTGTTTCACCCGCTGCATTTAGACGTTCACATCAAAAAGCTGCTATCATGAAGGCGTTTCAGGAATCATGGTATATTGAAGAACAATAACAGCATAGTTACGCGACCGATTTTGGTTATTAATCTTCTCGCTAGATGGCGCTTTACGTTTACGTCACGTTCCAGAATCACGGTGTTAAGATTCTCCGCCGTTGTACGACTAATGCGCGGTTTTGTAGTGGAATCATACTTACCTGGCATAGGGGATACCGTGATCATGAAGGCGGTTCCCCCAGGGCGAGGCCTTCCCATTGCACTGCGGTTAGGTTGACCCCTGAAAGAAAGAAAGAAAAAGAAAGAAAGAAAAATATTTATTTGTGACCCGCACAGGAGACACGAGAAATAAGCATAAAAATAACCCTGCGATTATCCCTAATGTGGATAACTCGGATGCGTAATTTTTGGTAGTGGGGACTGCGTACGCGCCGTCCTCTCAAAATTCTATCTATAGTGAAAATACTATGATTGTACAGGCCGACTGCCGAATGACTAAATGGCCGATGGTGATACCGCGGAAAGTAATTTATATCTGCTCACTGCTATATCATCATATCATAATAATGTTGGGTACTTTTTGTCCGTTATACATTAACATAAAATAACTGTATTGTACGATACGTAAGTATGTACCATAATTATTTATTATCTATGCAAAATAGAAAGGTTAGAAAATTTCTGAATGAAGTTAAAATATCATTCAGTCTCTGCTATAATTAATTTAAGTTTAGTGTTAAATGTAATTAATGATTTTAGGTGCTAGTCGGCCTATGGATTCCCACACAAACATGATGCGATGCGATGCGATGGAGTATCTATATATTTAGTACGTGCGAGCTCGCAGATATTTGCGTTGCGTTGAGAATTTGCAGTTAAGTGTGGGAGCCCTAGCTTGGGCATTGTATAATTAATAATAATAGTGCGGTAATCTTAAAACGGACCAAATAAAATGATATGTCTAACTCAGGAATTTCATGTTCATAAATTCGATGTCATTTAGGAATCACCCTAAGAAATACTGTTTATCGCCCATAATGCTAACACCAACGACACCTAGCGGCAAACTTCTAGATTAAACTAATAAACATAAAACGTGTTCTCGTGCAGTTTGTTAAGGTTAACGACCACATAACTCGTGTAGTAATCCAAGTTCTGCGGATGCTGGCCAGATGGTGCTTCCGCAAAAACTTTCTGAGTGGAACAACTGTTGAAATTTGTTCATGTCTTTCCCTAATTTTTAATTTGTTTTTTAATATTACATAAAATAGGGTAGAATATAAAAACTTTATAACAGAAAAATACAAGCGACTGCCAAATAAAAACACTACAAAGTGAAAAATAAGCTCAATTTCGGAATTCGGTGTTCCTGTTCTTGTTTCTTCGTTGTTTGTTACTGACTTCCGAAATTGAACTTATTTTTCACATTGTTGTAGTGTTTTTATTTGGGAGTCTGGTGTATTTTTTTGTAAAACAAATTTTATTTTTAACTTTTTTATTTATGGTACATAATGAGCAAGTTCTATAGTAACTAATATAGTAAGGTACCTATAATGCCCAATGTTATGCCAGAATAGATTACCCGAATAACGTAAAACTTGAACATAATCGGTGAAATGAGAGTGTACCAGAGGGAACACATCTGCGTACCTCTTTAGAGCGTACCGGCGTGATGTTATGTTATGAAATGGCGTAAGCAATAAACATAAATGCGATTGCACCAATCCCGAGAGATTTGTCATTGTTTTTAAAGAGTTATGTTGTATATCTCCGAAGTTCATCAACAAATCTTCACATAATTTCAATGGGACCAAGAGAAGCACCAGCTTTCAAATAGAAAAAGAATCATCAAAATCGGTTCGCCTTATAAAAAGTTTTGAGGAGACACAGATAAAAAAATACAGTCGAATTGAGAACCTCCTCCTTTTTGAAGTCGGTTAAAAATAAGCGACATTAGAAAATTTTTATTGCCTCAGTGGCGTAGCGTGTGTTTTTACCGCCCGGGGCCGCGGCCGACGGGACATTCGCCTCGGTAAATCGTTACGGCAATTTTCAGCAAAATCTTTATAATTCACGAGATGTTACCGGGGTATACATCTCGTGGATTTGAGATGAGGATTGCTTGGAGAGCTATATGAATCAGATAGGCTCAAAGCGTTTGAAGGTTACTTATTTATTAAACCGGCTGAGTCTGTGTTGTACTGCGCACACGTAGAGACTAAGGCTACCCACCCTTATTTATAAAAATATCAATAATTTTAGCAACTGATTAGCAGGTGTTTAGCCACCATCGGATAAAAATAATGCAAGTAATTAAATAATTAAATTTTGTATGATTCGTCTACACTATATCTGCACTAATTAATAAGAGGAGAGCAAATTATTAAGAGAAAGGATTCGATTGTTAGTTTGTTTGTCTAGACTTCTATACTAATACTAATATACTAATAATATTATTAATTAATTATTATTAATATTATAAAGAGGAAAGATTTTTTTGTTTGTTTGTACCGAATAAACTCCGAAACTACTGGACCGATTTATAAAATTCTTTCACCAATAGAAAGCTACATTATTACTGAGTGACATAGGCTACACAGTACCCGTTTTCGGGCTTTTTAAGCCGTACTAAACCTTACTGGTACTGTGGGGTGGTCCACGGGAGCGAAGCCGCGAGGCACAGCTAGTAATGGATAATCCCAAAAACTACTTGACTGATTTTAAAAATACTGTCACCTATGGAAAGCTACATTATTCCGGATTGACATAGGCTATTTTTATCCCGAAAACGGGCCCTGTGGGGTGGCCCGCGGGAGTGAGGGGAAAAGCTATGTAATCCATACTAATAAGTATATTTTATCTTAATTTATGTTATAAATGAGAAAGTTTGGATGGATGTTTGTTTGTTAATCAATCACGCCAGAACGGTTGAACGGATCTGGATGTAATTTGGCACAGAGATAGATTATAGTCAGGAATAGCACATAGGATACTTTTATATGTTCCCTCGGTATTATTTTCGACGTTCACGCGGGTGAAGCCGCTGGCAGAAGCTAGTAATATTATAAATGCGAATGTTTTGATGGATGTATGTTTTTTACTCAATCACGCCAGAAAGGCTGAACGGTGCCCTTAGTGCGAGTTTTTACTCACGCTCAATCGCGTTAACTTAAACGATCTCTTATGTCAAAATGTATACAAAAAACAGGTTTTGCCTTGCCGTTACCAGACGGCGCTTATCCAGTTTCAATACAAATTGACGTTAACGTTAACACGATTGAGCGTGAGTTAAAACTCGCTCTAAGGCCTCGGATCTAGATAAAATTCGGCACAGAGATAGATTATAGCGTTTAGTCCCGCTATGCTCGACTCGAAAAATAACTACTAAAAAGTTCCGCTATGCACGAAATCACATTCGCGGGCAGTGATAAAGAAAAGTGTTACAATGTAATATTTTATAATACCATTTGTTGACGTTGTTTAGGTTCACTTTTGGGTGTACGGGAAACTTGTTAAAAATCACAAATGCGTCTGTCCTTCAATGGTGTTTATTAGCGACTAAAAAAATCATTTTACACAGCTACTTAAATATAAAAAATGGAGATAATGACGCAACATACCGCCCGCCAAAGGGACAACAGGGCCCTTTAAAATAATGATAAGTGGACTGTATTCACACATTGATAAATCAAACTTGTTAAGCAGTATGCAACGTTTCCAATCATACAACTACTAGTATTAAATTGCAAAATAATGATACATTACGAATAGACATACATAATGCCTGCATGCAAAATAGAAATGAGGTTTGACAAGTTATACAATTATAGTTAATCATCAGTTGGTATCAATAGGTAGGGGACAAAGTTTCGTGACTGATCTCTTCACAATGCTGTTGCCAGATTTAATGCTATAAACTCGTGTGAGTCCATCATTACCGGGATGCTTGTCTACAATTCGGCCTAGTGACCACTTGCCTGCCGGTATTCCATCAGTTTTGATAAGAACTATGTCACCAACATTGAATTCTTGTTTCTTCTTATGCCAGACATGACGCTGTTGTAGTCTTGTTAAATATTCATCTTGCCACCTTCGCCAGATGTCGCCTACGAGCTTTTGAGTGTATTGCCATCGTGTTAAGTTATGAATCTTTGTGTCTTTAAAATCTGGTGAGGGCACGACGATTGGGGCTTCATGTATCAAAAAATGACCAGGCGTGAGGGGTTCTATAGAATCTGCATCTGAGTCATCAATAGGACAAAGAGGTCTTGAATTAAGACACGCCTCGATTTGGCACAATATTGTTGTCATTTCTTCGAAAGTGAGATTTGATGTTAACACGCGTTTAAGATGAGTCTTCAGGGACTTTACACCAGCCTCCCAGAGGCCTCCAAAGTTAGGACTGTAAGCTGGTATAAAATGCCACTGTGTACCTTCCAAAGCCAACTTTTGTGCTATGTTACTCTCAAATTTCAAGTTAGCTTCTTGCCATGCTGCGGCTAAATCTTTTTCTGCACCAACAAAGTTTCTCCCTTGATCGCTCCACATGTGACTGCATTTGCCTCTTCTTGATACGAAGCGTTTGAATGCAGCAATGAACCCTTCTGAGGTAAG
Organism: Anorthoa munda; assembly: GCA_945859665.1. Taxonomy (NCBI): domain Eukaryota; kingdom Metazoa; phylum Arthropoda; class Insecta; order Lepidoptera; family Noctuidae; genus Anorthoa; species Anorthoa munda. The sequence goes on along the minus strand of OX243907.1, from coordinate 4,771,963 downwards.
ATCTCCTACCAGCTCAAGGTGTATTGCCTTTGTAGACATACAAACAAATAAAGCAATGTACGCCTTTTGAGTTTTCATGCCTCGTCCTCTTGACATTAATATTTGGAATGGACCGGCATAATCCACGCCGCTGTGCAGAAAGGCTCTAGTAGGGGTCACTCTTTCCGTTGGCAAATCTCCCATGATTTGTGTTCGTGCAGTAGCTCTTTGCTTTGCGCATACTAAACATTTACGGTTGAAGTTTTTTATTAATCCCTTAGCTCGAATGATCCAATATTTCGAGCGTAAAAAGCACAACATTAACTGAACACCTCCGTGCAGTGTTTGAGCATGAGCATCTGCTATGAGTAAGGGAATTAAATTGTTGTTATGTCCTAATATTATAGGATGTTTGGTTTTGTCGTCTAATCTTGCATGTCGAAGACGACCTCCCACCCTGAGGATACCAAATTGGTCTAAGTATGGGGTAAGTGTTTTAATGTTACTAGTTTTCTTCACATCATTATTTAATTTTAATCTGTTAATTTCATCTGTAAATTCTTCCCTTTGTACTAGCTTTATGCATTTTATCAATGATGTATGTAATTCTTCTGTTGTTAAACTTCTGCAATTTTCGTAAGTATTCATTTCTCTTCTGTAATTAACAAATCTTCGACAGTATGTTATCACCTTTAATAATTCTTGCAAGTTATCAAATTGCTTAAATTTTGCTGTGAAATTATGTTCTTCTTCATCTTTAATATTAACGTTTATTTGTATTTTATCCTTTCTCTGTTCCAGGTCAGTGACGACTACATCAGGCTGTTTTAATGTTATTTTCCTTTCAGATAACCACTTTGGACCGTTCCACCATAACTCTGATTGTTTCAGTTCAGCAAGCAACATGCCTCTCGACGCAATGTCTGCAGGATTTTCTTCTGATGCAACGTGGTACCATTGGTTGTTATTGAGATTTTCAGTGATTTCTGCGACTCGATTGGCTACAAATGTTTTCCATCTTTGTGGTTCACCAGATAGCCATGCAATAACAATGGTAGAATCCGTCCACGCAAACATTTGTGCTGTCGATATTCTCATAGCTTTTCCTATTTGATTCAGTAATCGTGAAAGAAGTAATGATCCTGAAAGCTCCAAACGTGGTAACGATACAGTTTTTAGTGGTGCGAGTCTTGTCCTCGCTGCTATTAGTTTCGTTGTAATGCAGCCATCTTGAGATTCGGTTCTAATGTATGCAACAGCTGCATAGGCTTTCATGGACGCATCGCTGAAGCCATGAATTTGTATATTGTTTATTTCTGTGCTATAGGTTCCTAGCCATCGATCAAAGTAAATGTTGTTTACGTTTCTTAAGTCTTCACGAATGGTCATCCATTTTTCTTGTAGATCAGGGCAAATAATGTCATCCCAATCGACCTTTTCCAGCCACAGCCTTTGTATAAACATCTTAGCCATCACTACGTTTGGGGCAATCCATCCCAAGGGATCAAATAGTCTTTGAACGTCTGACAGGATTGTTCTTTTTGTACTGTTGACAGAAGTTGTTGGTAGTTTCAATTGATATTGAAATTGGTCTGTTTCCAAATTCCAAATCAAACCTAATGCCTTTACAGTGCCATCCATCTTGTTCATATCTACGTGTGCAATAGAACTTCGTTTGTTTGGGTCAATGGATTTCATAAATTGCGGACAATTAGATGACCACTTCGAGAGTGTGAATCCACCCTTCTTCAATATGTGAGATACTTCCTTTGCAGATGTTATGGCTTGATCTGTTGTATCTTCACCCGCTAAAAGATCGTCAACGAGGAAATTTTCTTTGATGATTTTGACTGCATTCGGGTAATTTTGTCCTTCATCATCTGCAACTTGATGGAGTGTTTTCACCGCGAGATAGGGTGCTGATGCTGTTCCGAAGGTAACTCGAAGCAAGCGATATTCCTTGATGCTGTCATGTTCCTCTTCTCGCCACAGAATACGCTGATACTTATTGGCGTCTTCTGGGTAAACAAATATTTGCAGGTACATTTTTGTTATATCGCTGGCGTAGCAAACACGTTTCATTCTCCATCTCATGATGATATTTCTTAGATCTTCCTGCAGCTGAGGACCAACCATCAACTCATCGTTGAGCGAAACTTGGTTTGAACCTTTCGCCGATGCGTCAAAGACTACACGAGTCTTTGATGTTTCTTTATCTTCTCGGACGACGGCATGGTGCGGTAAGTATACAACCTTTTCATTTATGACTTCTATTTCAGGTATAGCTTCCATGTAGTTTAAATTTAAGTATTCTTTCATTACTTTCTTATAATTTTCTTTCAGGTTGGGTGTTCTTCTAAATTTTCTTTCCAATTGGAGCAGTCTGTTTTTGGCTATTGATTTTGTGTTTCCTTCTAGACATGTTGGTTTTGGTGTTTTCAAAGGTAACTTTACCATGTATCTTCCGTCTTTAGTCCGTGTGTGTTTTTCTTCATAAACTGTTTCACACAATTTTTCTTCTTTTGTTAAGTTTCTTTTGTTTTCTGTGTCTATTTCCCACAGAGATTTAAGCATGATATCCATGTCTACTTGGTGATGAAGAACAAGAGCAGAATCGTCTTGTGACCTTGCATTTATTTCACCAAAGAGAATCCATCCAAGGTATGTTTTCTGTGCACATGGTGTACCCGGTGGACCCTTGATCAGTTTTTCTTGTACGATTTGAGAGTATTGTTTGACACCTAGAAGTAAGTCTATAGGGCCTGGTGTGTCGTAGTTCGAGTCAGCCAGGTTGAGTCCTTCTAGATGTGGCCAGTTATCGTTGGTGATTGTTTTAGGAGGGAGCTTAGTGGTAAGTTGTTTGGACATGACAAATGCTTCGACATGTATTTCGAAGTTTGTGTTCCAACGGGAACCTATTTGCAGCTGTACCACGTGGTTTACATTTGTCTTCGTTGAACCCACTCCAATGATACTTCCTCTCGTTGATCGTTTGGTCAGATTGAGCATTTGAGTTGCTTTCTCACTAATAAGTGCTATCTGCGAACCTTGGTCCACTAATGCGCGTAATACAACAGTGTGGTTTTGCTCGTTTCGTACTGTCACTGTTGCTGTTGCTAATAGTGCTATGCCTTGTCTAGTAGTGTGGTGTGAGGCGACCGTTGTATTGACAGTAACTTCCTTTGGTTCTTCTACATGGTTTTGAGCAGTCTTCGGTTGCGTGGAGGTCTCTTGTACCGAAGTCTCAGGATCTTTGTTTAGATGTAGAAGGCTATGGTGACGCCTTTTGCATATACGACAGGACACTGTTAGTCTACATTTTCTTGCTGAATGTCCTGGTACTAAACAGTTGAAGCATAGGTTGTTCGTTTTTGCATAATTAACTCGTTCAATAGGTTGCAGTTTTGTGAATTCTTTACAGTGGCATATCGTGTGATTTTCGTTGCATAGAACACATGTTTTTCCTGACGGTGACGATGACGTACTTGAGGTATGAACAGCACGTTCCTTTACTATTTTATTTTGTGTTCCTGGTGTGACAAGCTCCAGTGTTCGGTATGTGGACTGAAGGAACCTTTTCAGATCACTCCATTTGGGTAAATCATCGACATCTTCTTTGTATGAATATTGTTCCCAATCCTTGTGCGACTCAGGGTCCAATTTCTGAACTACCAGAAATATAATGATAGGATCCCATGAATCTAAGCAAATATTTAAATTTTGAAGGTTATTTAAACAGTCTGTCGTGACGTCCAATAAACCTTTAATTAGATTAGGTGACTGAGTATTCATTTTCTTTTGATAGACTAGCTGTTTTAACACTGAGTTCATAATCAAACGTTTGTTTCCATATCTAGTTTTTAAAATGTCCCAAGCTTGTTCATAATTTTTGTGTGTTACCTGGATATGTTTCAATAAGGTCTCTGCTTCTCCAGTAACACTACACTTTAAATAATGTAACTTTTGTACGTCACTAATGGATGTGTTCGTATGCACTAACGATGTAAACAAATCTTGAAACGTAGGCCATTCTTCATATTTTCCACTAAAAGATGGCAGCTGTATTCTAGGTAACCTTACGAGCGTATTTTGTTGATCAGGATTCGTCGAGGTACTACTATTGTTTTGCAATGACGTCGTTGGCAATGTTGTACTTAGTTCACTCAACATATCACGTAAATCAGCCAACAAAACAAGATATAAGTCTTCATAAATATAAAACTCCTCATTAGCAAAATATGGTAATATTGCCTTTTGTTCCTTCGGCGTTATTTTTACCAAAGTATGATGAGCGTTTTTGAAAGTAGACCAATAATCTTCTATCGCCTTTATACGGGTTTCAATATATCCTTTAGTTAATCGTGATTTCGAGCATTTCTTGAGATTAACTTGAGTTTTCTGCAATAAAGAAGCAGTGTCTTCCAAAACATTTAATAATTCTTTCGTAGTAGTAGTCATCTTTACAAATCCTTATCGCTTAGGAATGCGGTGTCCTATTGTTCTCGCGAGCCGGCCGGTCAACACGTGCGCTCAGGTAACTGGTAAGTGATCCGGCGAGATATCGACCATATGTTGACGTTGTTTAGGTTCACTTTTGGGTGTACGGGAAACTTGTTAAAAATCACAAATGCGTCTGTCCTTCAATGGTGTTTATTAGCGACTAAAAAAATCATTTTACACAGCTACTTAAATATAAAAAATGGAGATAATGACGCAACACCATTTAAAAAGTAACTTGAGAAAACCTAGTATGTAAATTCCGTTACTTTCGCGAAAAAAAGTTAATAAATGATCTGTTTTATCATAACACACTCGCCTCGCTGCCACTCAACACGTCATTCATTTTAAAAATAAAGTGTCCATCCATTCCATAAAACTGTGAAACACGAAACGTTTTTCTGTAAAAGAGAAACATAACCTAAAAATATTTCGAACAAAAATTTCGATGTTTTTTTTTTTACTATTACGCCTACCGAAAGATAAACCATAACGCCTATAATATGCCGCAAAAGTGCCTTTAATACTTTTCGTAAGATACAGTTTTAAATGCTTAGATTAGAGAAAATCTGAGTTTAAATGTATGAAATTATTTTGATGTATACTGTTTTATCCAACAACATAATAAAAAAATGTCTATGCTAGGGATTTCTTGACTACGGCGTGGACCTCTAGCGACGCGAAGGTAAGATCTCTAATTATAGCGTAAGTTCTATTCAAGCGAAGGTTTTCGTAGTCACGCGTAGGCTCTAGAAGTCACGCGTAGGCTCTCGTAGTCACGCGTGGGCTCTCTTATACTGTGATTTTTAATTTCATAGACTAAACTGACAGCTGCCATTGACCTTATTTTTTTAGGGATGGGTCCGATTGATCAAAACGTAACTTATATCGGATATGTGTTAGATATCATATCATATCGATATCTATAATTAAATAACCGGTGTCACAAAAACTGTATCTAATCAAAAACTCTACTTGCATGAGAGAACGAATAAGTCAAAACTTAAAACCGTAACAATGTGAAAACGTACGAACAAAACGCAAACTTCACAAACAATAGGAACCATATGCGCTACCTCTCTTTCTAAGTATTATATACATAAACAAAAAAAAAATACAAACATAATGTCGAACATAGAACCTTCTCCTTTTTGGTAAGTCGGTTAAAAATGAAGTCTGACATAAATAAACACATTACCCTCCTTCGGCAGTCGGGTAATGAGTAGAAACTAATTATGGGCCGCTAGTTTCAATAATTTTTTTTTTTTTTGCCTTGAAATAATTTTATTTTCGATCTACTTCGATTTTCGATTAACTTTCGATCACTCAGGATAGTTAGGGTACGACACTATTTTAATGTAACGATAAAGTGACAACCCCCCAAATGTCAGTTTAGTCTACGAAATTAAAAATCACATTATAGTCAAGCATAGAACTTTGTAGTCAAGCAAAGGCTCTTGTGGTCACGCGTAGACTCTCATATTCATACGTAGGCTCTCATAATTATGCGTATTATTAGAGGTCAGTAGATTTTATTTATTTAATTTGAATATTTTATTTTGTTTTATTTGGGTGTTGAAACGAAAAAGGGAGATGTCATAATAAATAAAACATGATTCTGTTCTCATAATAAAATTATTATTTCACTATTAAATAATAGTATATAACAAACACCATTTTATACCATGTTTCATGCAATTAAATGATTTGAATTCGAACAAAATTATATAGAAACGGTAATGTATTTCACAAAAAATAGCCACACTTAAATTCTAAGTATCGACACAGTCACAAAGATAAATAAGCGAACATGCCATTTCTATGATTAACATAAGATAAGTATAATAACAATATCACAATTGAAAATGCAGACCGATATCTGAACCGTGTTGCGTAAAACAGTTAATCAGAACATCGAATCATATTATCACATTTTATCTTATTCAAAATATTATGACTAATGTCTTAGGGCATAACACCTAGCCTATTGTACCCTAACACTAGCCTTACACGGCCAGTGCTGCGGCATGCTGTGACTAGTTGTAACTGTTGTCCACTCGGGAGAAGACACACTAAGAAGAAAGGCGTCGGAATTGACGATGCTAGCGTTAAAGAGCTTAGCTCAAGAACTACATCGAGAGAGATATTTGAGAGCGCTTGTCTCTGTTCCTGTTGCGGGTGAAGCTGCGGGTCTTGCTCGTCGCTTTCTTTTGTAGCTGCTGCAATAGACAAATGTAACATTAAAATCTTATTTATTTTCTAAAAGCTAAATAACTGTGAACCCGACTGGGTAAAGGCCAGCTATAGTACATTACTGTAGCGACAAGCAAAAGAGGCATTGATGGACGAACATTTCGCCTCGGCCCACATACGTAAGTCCATCAATGCCTAGTTGTGGCCAAGGTTTGTATAGTGCTTTTTTCAAATAATGTGCGAAAATTAAAACTAAGTAGCACCTATAATAGAAATCATTTTGTCAAATACAATTACTTTTCAAAATCAATGACGAACAACAATTTTTTTTCTATATTCAGCTTTCTATAGGCAAGCCAGTTCGAAATTTAAATAAAACCTTTGTTATGGTTACCTCCTTGGTTGCCATGTTTCGGAGTAAAACATCGTTCCATTTTTAAATTACACGACAGATATGGATTTTCATACAACTTTTGCCGGTCGCCGGTATATGACCAGTACAGCAATTGCGATTTATCTCGAAAAAGGTTGTCAAAATAATACTCAAATTTCCAAGCATGTTTGAGAAAACGTCATTCTTTTATCGATCATGATCTTGCGCTTTGGCCATCATCATCATCTTCCTGCCCTGGTCCCATGTTACTTGGGGTCGGCGCTGTATGTTTTCTTCTTCCATAGAGTCCGATCACTCTTTGGCCATATACTGAATAATGTTAAGTTGCAATTGATGATTGTGTACATACCCGCTGCAGCTTTTTAGGTTTCTCCTGACACGGCCCGTCCTCGGATAGCTCTGTGGATATCTGTAGCGCAGCGCGCAGGCGCGGACAGTGCGGGGCCAACACTTGCAGCGCTCCGCACAGCGCGGCCGCCAGCGCCGCGTACGCCGCGCCGCCCCACCAGCTAGACCACACAGTTGTCTCCGTGCCGATGTGGGCTGATGTGCAGGGGGATTCACCCTCCTGGAAGGTGGATAAGTTTGGTGTTAATTCAGATTATAACAGACACAAATCTTCGCACGCTATGTAGGCAATCGGGCAAAGCTAGATTATTATGGGCCAGTTGTCTGATTGGCTGTCCTCTAACACCGCAACGTACCTCGAAGTACTTAAGGATTTCCCTGAAGGTTGCTCTCTGTATCTTCTTATCCCTCTTGGCGTGGGATCTCTTATTATCTTGCGATAACTCAGTGAGTCGCGGCAGTAGTTCGTCCACGTACGGTGCGAGTGCTTTGTCTGAGTTGCCGTTGTCTGTCACTGTCTCGTACGCGATGGCAAGCGCTCCTCCTGCTGCCATGCGGACCTGGGGTTGATAACAAACCGTTTACAAAAGCTATTCATTTGGAATATTGTTTGCTACTGTTGGGTTTAAACTAAGGTGAGTTACCTCAAGTGAGTCCGCCTCTAACAACTCCCCAAGCCTGGTAAAGCTGGGTGCCTTGTTTTTCAACAGCGACAACGCGTGGTTGCACGGTAACATTGGCAACAGTAGCGCCCAGCCGTCCAGTGCGGCGGCGTGCCACGCGCCTTCTTCTACAACTGCGCCTGATACCTGGGGGGGAACATCAAACTATATTAAATTGAGAACTCATCATCGCTATCTTCCTGGATAGCATATTGCACAATCAGCCTATTAATATACCCACTGCTGGGACACAGGCCTCCTCTCTGTGAAAGTGGGAATGGGCCTAATTCACCACGCGGGCCCGATGCGGGTTGGTGGATGTCACATATCTTCGTATTTGTTAGTTCTTAGACAATCCGGTAACCTAACGTTTTTTTTCTTCACCGTTTTTTAGAGCAGTGGTGATGAAATAAATTACACAAAGTAAAGCGCCTGCCTGGGTTCGAAGCCACGACCTACGATTCGTAAGTGCAGGACCGTAACCAATGGGCCACCACTGATCTCATCCCATCTTCCTGAGCTTATTCCAATTGGAAAGCAGTTACTGCTGCGGTCATCCTTGTTTGTAGGCAGTTTTCTGCGACATGAGTAATTCTCATGTAAACATCGTGTAGAATAGATTGCCGTTGTTTACCTTGAGGTAGCTGCCGCTGAAGATGGTCTCGTACATGCGCATGACCTCTAAGATCTCAGATACGTCATCCTCCATCAAGTAGCACAACACGGCCAGCGATGAGCAGCACTGCAACATATAATGAATACTTCAGCAAATCTTTCAAATTATTTTTACTATCGTTCGCGTTCAATAATGTGTTATGACATTTAATTGGAATACATGAAATGCAAGTCTAATGATTATTGGGTTTCCTTGCTTCGGTGGAAGTTCTTGGATCTTGTAGTGATGTGTTTTTTTTCTAGAGATTATCTAGTTGTTTTATGTAGTTTACCTCAGTGCATGTGTCGAGTGAGGCAGTCTTGTCAGTGGCAGTGGCGGAGAGTGCGGGCCGCACCTCGCGCACGAACTGCTCCATGCCATCCTCGCCGATCTGTGGGGACAGAAGCAGATGGTTAACTACGCCAAAGCCACACACAGGAGTACACAAAGGAAAATACTCGGAAGAAGCTTAAGTTGGCCGAAGTCTGGACATCATTCTGCTAACAGCTAGTCAGATCTTGGTAATCACCTGTAGCAATAGCAGCCGCCTCCTTCCTCTCGCCGTCCTTGCCGCGGCGCAGCGCGCGCGCCACGTGGTCGGCCAGCGTGGCGCGGTGCGCGGCCAGCAAGCCGTCCACTGCGCGCCGCTGTAGAGCCGCGCGCAGCGACACGAATGCGCCCGCGCGGGCTGCGTGCCCGTGAGCGTCAAGCGCCTCGATCAGTTCTAGGACCTCCCCTTCGTATTTCTCTTTGAGTACTTGTTCTATGGAAAGGAGAAGTATTATTAGCATTTTAGCACTGACGCTGTACGACACTGTCACTCCAAAGATATTTTATCTTGAATCGTGCACACACACAATAAATTCGAAGCTGATAGTATAATTACCCTTTAAAACGTAATTTAATTTCGTAGAAGAACATTTAATTCTTCTCGGTATGAATTCTCTGTTGCAAACGACATTCAAATATACATAAATAAAACACGGTATGAGTCATTCGCTCCTGGTCAATAACATGGCCTTCACAAGTTCAAAGAACATGTACATAACTATTATGGCGGAATAATGGAACAAAGTTTTAGAATGAAATATATGTAAATAGATACCTTCTTCAGAATGATATCCCTCGGTCAATGATATGATTTCGTAATTCAATAACCACGAACACGATCTTCAATGTAACGAAAATCTGTATTGCATATTAAATTGCACAACATTATTGTCCTTGATCTAGCACAATTATTGCCCTTTATCTAATTTGTTATTATTGCCCTTAATATTGCACATTATTGTCATTGATCTAGCACAATTATTGCCCTTTATCTAATTTGTTATTATTGCCCTTAATATTGCACATTATTGTCATTGATCTAGCACACTACTATATCCCTTGATATTGCACAACATTATTGCCCATGATATTGCACAACATTATTGCCCATGATATTGCACCATATTTAACTGACGCGAACTAGAAGTACGCTATATTTTACGTTCTGTTGTGAAACGTTGGATGACACTCTTAGTCACAATTTGTTTACAAACATTCACAATGACGTGTCAAAATTATGATGGTTCCACTGTGGGAGAGAGACGGAGCTATTTGTTTTGTATAGCTCGGTCTCTCTCTCTCACAGTGAGCTAATTTTGAGCAATGACTAATAAATATTAAGCCAGCATAAAAAAAGAAATGCGCAAAGTTGTGGATTTGAAAGCATTGTGCAAAAAGTTTTCATGAAAGATTTTTTTCTATCAAGAGTTTTCATATATTATGTTAAAATATATTTACTTTTGTTAGGCTTCACTTCTTCCTCGAGTGACTTTAGGTATTTAATGTACCAATTTGAGTGATAAATTTTTTCTACTACAACAGGTTCAGGTTCTTTGTACGACTCTATTATCTGTTTTTCGTTAACTGGACGTGGTCCACTCCATTTAATGTCCCGTTGTCTCCCTGTATAAATAAAACATTGGTGTTAATTTTGTCATAACATCGATATTTGTTAAGTACTTTAGGAGTAATGATTCTGAAGTATTACATTTGATCTCCTGATGCTGCTGTCCCATATCTACAGATTCTGTTCTGATGATCCGGTTTTCTCCAGTCTTCCTGCCCCATTGTGTGCCACTTAGCTTAGCTGCAAAACAACATCATTATTGTAAGATCCTGCATTTGTTTTCTATCAACCAACAATAAATCGCATGTACTTGAACTGAGCAAAGCCAAAGTGTAAAATACCAAGGCTATTGACGCTATTGTTAGCGTATCTATCATCGAAATAACAGTAAACAAATAATATTATCAAGATTACCGAAGTGACCCAACATTGTTTCGACAAACCAATCGAGTAGGTTTCAATTCAATTCCTGTTATATAGTAGGATCTTATATGAATTTACATGAAAGCTGTACGTTCTTCTTACTTGTATCTGTGTTTTGCTGTTCTTCAGTTTGTTTCCACCTAAGAGCTGATTTTTGTTTCTCTTCGTGTAGTCTCACCCATTCCCTTACATGGTTCTTAGTCGGACACTTATTCACATTGTTACCATTATAAATACGGAATTTTAACGAGTAAGAGGATAGAACAGCAGCTATACTCTTCTCATGTAAGTAATATTGCTCTACACAAAACTCGCGTTCTGCATTCGTCCACCCGCGGATATAGTTCGGTTTCGATCGACCCATGGTGACTGTGCTAAGTGAACTTCCGAGCGAGACTGACTGAGTGAGCATTTTTTTTTTTTTTTTTTTTTTTTTTTTTTTAATTGACGTCTCGCAGTTTACAATCCAAATGATTGGTTACTGCTTAACCGGGCTATCCTGTGGAGACTAAACTAAGCCTCTAGCCAGGCACAAAGTTCTAAACCTAAGCGACTACGCTGAGGGCTACCCCAGGTGGGGTCGAACCTCGGCTCAGGGCGTCGCTGGAAGGGACAGCAAGGGGACAAGCTGGATCTTGATTATTATTGCTAATATTGATTCTACCATCAGTTCGTAAGGTACCTACTGTGGAGAAGAACTGACAAGAAACTCCACTATCACTATTTTGATTTTGTTCAGCAATTCGCGGGCTGCATTGAACTACATCGGGGCCAGTATTACGGGGTTTTCGCGACGGTCCTCGGCGGCGAGGATGGAACGATTTTGTGTGATACTTTTTTATTGTACTAGTTTCCCTACGACTCTCTTGGAGTAGGGTAGTGGCGTCATCGGGAGTGGTGAGAGTGTGCCTTGGTCGGCGAACTCTAGAAATTTTTGAGGGTTCGTAGCGGGTGGCCTCTTTTATAAGGGGGTTTTTATGTTTGACAGCAGTTTCGAAGAATCGCTTGGTAAGGCGTTTCGTGAACTGCTGTATCGTGGGCATTTTCATGTCCACGTGGAGTTCTTGATAACGGACAAACCAGGGAGCACCCGTGATTTTCCGGAGAAATCGGTTTTGAATTACCTGTAGCCTGTGAATGTGGTGGGGTTTGGCATGTGCGAAGACAGCGCAGGCATAGGTCATGATGGGACGGATGACCGCTGTGAATGTGCGCAGTTTGCACCTAAGTGACAATCTGCTGCGCGCGTTCACCATCCCGTGGAGTCTGCCCATAGCGAAGGCGGCCCGCGAGCGTGCCGCCTGTATGTGCTTGGCGAAAGTGAGGTGGTTATCTAGTATAACACCTAGATATTTGGCTTGCTCCTCCCAAGGGATCGGCTTGCCATACATGGTGATAGGTTTTGGGGGAATGGGGTTTTTAAAATTAAAGTTGTATTTTCGGTCAGGTCTTGAGAAAAGGACAGCCTGACTTTTATCGGGGTTTACTTCTATCCTCCAGAGCCTGAACCACTTGCCCAGACTGAGTGAGCAACAAGCTGGCGGCTAGACATACCCAGCAAGTCACACCTCTCCCCTCAAGCCTCACCGCCCCCCGCAACCGCCAGCCGCTGAAGATTAGATAATTTTGTGTATGTTCTGAAATTACAGTTGTATTGCACAATAGTTATTTGGGTGCCTAATAACCAGAGAATAAAACAATACCGATTTCCAGCGGGGGCATTTAAGTTCGCCCAAAACGTGTGGCTTACTTTTACCTATGAGGCGAAACTACTTTTCATACTTTATATGAGACAGGAAATGCAATACCTATTACAAGAATACATAACATTTTTAGATCTAAAAACGTTCGTTAATTTTGTGGCCTTAATTACTAATTAAACATGAACACTAAGTTTATGTTTGATACATTAGACCAGTTATGGAAGGAGAGAGTTAGATTTATATTCGGTAAGATATAAATTTATTTACAAGGCGCTTGAGCCTCGGAACTTCAGGATAGAATAGAAAATACTTTATTGTATGCTTACCAAAATAGTTACGCAACCATTTTACAAAAAAATCAAAAAACCCGACTGCTTGAAAACCGAACTAAAAAGACGTAAACAAGGAGAAAATCATGCTGTGCTGTCGGAGGATACATCTTCGCGAGCTAGCTGACCAAAACCAGACGTATCCTCCGACTGCACAGCATGATTTTCTCCTTGTTTACGTCTTTTTAGTTCGGTTTTCAAACAGTCGTGTTTTTTGATTTTTTTAATTAACATTTTTTATTTATAACTTTTTAGTATTTTTTTATTTCGAATCAGGTACATTTAAACATATAAGTGTTATATATTTTTGAAATCACCTCTTAAAATCCTTTATTTTGATACCCCACACGATAGATTCGGAAGAAAAGAAAATTTGGGTCCCCACAATATGGAGCCCAAGAACCGCTATTTTCCTACTTTTCAATTTTCATGTAGCCAGTAACACTCGCGGGGTTAAGACGAATCGATTGACGTAAGAAACATCAAAATCGGCCCACGCATTTTGTCTCTAGAATGCTACATAGGAACAAACATACATACATATATACATAATTACATACATACATACATACATAGACTGATAAACACATTACCCTCCTTGGGCAGTCGGGTAAAAAGAATGGATACATGGCAGTCTTATTGCTGTCAGCAATATCTACTAGACAACCTTTGGCTAGGTTCAATAATATTGTGCAACACTTTTACAGAGTAATATAAATAAATTTTTTCTTAATATATATTTTTTTAATAATTACCAACGATTTTAGGCTTTCATAGTCACGGGTAGGCTCTCGTAGTCATGCGTAGGCTCTCGTAGTCATGCGTAGGCTCTCGTAGTCACGCGCAGACACGCGTGAGCTCTCGTAGCCACGCGCAGACACGCGTGAGCTCTCGTAGCCACGTGTAGTCACGCATAAGCTTTCGTAGACTCGCGTAGGCTCTCGTAGCCACGCGTAGTCACGCGTAAGCTTTCGTAGACTCGCGTAGGCTCTCATAGGGTTTATATTATAAGAAGTCTAGTAGTGTTTATTTAACTTAATTTTCCCTAAATTATGAGAACAAAAATGTACTGAAATGTTGATTTTCTTTTCGTCTAAAACAAATCTTCTGCAAAGCCAACTCTTAATAAAAGAGTCAAGAGTTAATAAGACTATAGCCAGTCGAATACGTAAAAACTTTACGACTCCCAGAAAATGTGAAGAGAAAGAGTATCCCTATCAGGAACAAATGTCATTGCCTTGAGCAAGTTTAAAACCCTCACTGCATGCAGGATTCTTTTCATTGTAATACCAATTGCGCATTTAGTTACCAACGTCATCAGATCTTCCTGGAAAAATTGTAGCACAATATCGTTGCCTTGAAAAATCGGTTATGAACTCATGACGCGTCCACATTATTATGTTCAGGATTCAATAAATGGTACCTGTGACATGACTTACCACACCGCTTTATCGTACCTGTTCTTTCTACTCTTGTGCAATACATTTATAATTTCACAATATAGGAACAACAACAATGTCTAATCTACCGAGTTACCGCGAAACCTCATGCTTCACCATTGCTGGGCGTGTAACGGGGGGAGGGGGAAGGTCTCACTGGCTTATGAATATTATGTATAGCCGCTAGCATGTAGTTTACTCAGTCAGACAGTCGTCAGTCGTCAACTCGTCATTATCTTTTCAAAGTTCACCAAGCACAGACGTCATGGAGTCACCATCTACCACGGATAGTTTGAAGAATACTCACCATGGTTGGTCGAGGCAGCAGCGGAAGTTTTGTGTGGAGCAATATTATTTAAATCGTGGTCGCCCAGTTGCTGTGAGGCGCTTGTATTGTGAAAAGTTCCGTGTACTACATCGTGATATGGATAAGTGTCCAAGTGCAGCTAGAATTAGGCAATGGGTGCAGATACATGAGGATAAAATAGAAGCAAGTAGATTGCAAAAACAAGAAGAGGAGCTGTGGAGAGAGTCAAGTGAGAAGAACATACAATACGTTTGTTTTACAGTCTTACGACAGCTTGATTTATCAATATCATTTTTTTATTTATATTGCATAACTTAGTGCCATGTTTTGATTTTTAACAAGATAACATTAAATATCTTTTTGATATTGAAACCTACTTATATTGTTGTCAAAATAATGCTGGAACTCTTCGATAAACTCTTAAGTTTGTTCTAAATTAATTTGTAAATTAAAGTCACTTTAATACTTCCCTGTTAATTCGATAGTATTATTTCAATGGCGTTGGCAATTTGTATCAATTGTCAGGAACTGGCTGTTGAAAGCAATCAAATCTCGACATATACCGACAAAATTGTTTATTGTTTTGCAGTTAGGCTAAGTTGCAGACTATGGGGCAGGAAGGCTGGAGAGAACCGGATCATCAGAACAGAGTCTGTAGATATGGGACACCAGCACCATGCGATCAAATGTAATGCATCATAAACTTTACTTAATGAAGTAACAACAATAATAGATAAGACAAAGTTAATCATTACAATATTCTACAGGGAAGCAACGGGGCACTAAATGGAGTGGACCACGTCCATTGAATGAAAAACAGATAATTGAGGAGCCTGTTGTAGAAGAACAACCTTATTGGTGGCATTATCAAGAGCCGGTCGAAGAGGAAGTGAAGCCTGATAAAAGTAAATATATTTAAAATGTAGAAACCTTTCATCCTAGAGATTGCACAATATTTTTCAAACCTATCTAGCACATAGCCCTTTAATGCTTTCGTAAGCATAGTATTAATTCAAACTTTGATAAAAAGAAAGTCTGAATGTTAGTAAACAGATTGTGATGGTCAGTCACACAACACGTAACAAAAAATATCGCGCGGCGTATGACGTCATGGTCGACATTAAGGAAAATCCGCGGTATAAGATGGCGTCTTCTTCGAGTCTAGAAATAATATGGTGCAATATTAAGGTCAATAGTATTGCCCAATATTCATCAAAGTTATTGATTTTCAAGGGTTACAATTAGGGTTAAGTATAAGTATTGAATATCGTTTAGTGGTTATTATAAATTGCGCAACATTATTATCCTAGGTTTATTTTGCCGGAAACAACCTCGCTTTTGACATAACTTTTCACATTTTTTTTATTGTTTTGATTCTGCAGAATACTTGTATCAGTCCATACTGTAGGTGCGCATTAAATTCTCTTTGAAGTTACGTATTATTATTTAAACAAAATATGAAGGCCGTCGTTGACCTACCGAACTTCTGACTCATGCATGGGCCTACAATGTTCATTTGTCGGATCATCGATCGAAATCTAATCAGATACTTACATACTCGCGAAATAACGTCGCATGAATAGCGTGGACATTATTTCGCAAAAGAAAGTAGGTAAAAGAACGCTCTTCTACTTTCGAATCAGTGGCGTATTTAAAGATTTGGCGCCCGAGCCAAATATATTTGTTGCCCTATAATTAACAAAAAAATAAATAAAAGCTCTTAGGCTGTCATTGTTTAATAATTTAACAGTGATTTTCGAAGTGAGTGAGCGAAGGGAGTTTGAGAAGTTTAGCATTTCGAATAGTTAACTTTGGCGCGTTTGCAGAAAAGCTCCAAAAGCATGAGCGAGCGAAGCGAGCTTGAACATTCGATTATGATCAATTTTATCGGATAAGTTCGATTTTTTTCTATCTACAAGCATTAGAGTAAATGTAAAGCTTATTGCTAATAATAGTTCTCTTTCCCATAGAACAAGTACTCACAGAGAAATTCGAAGGCGAGGTCCTAGAACTGATCGAGGCGCTGGACGCTCACGGGCACGCAGCCCGCGCGGGTGCATTCGTGTCGCTGCGCGCGGCTCTACAGCGGCGCGCAGTGGACGGCTTGCTGGCCGCGCACCGCGCCACGCTGGCCGACCACGTGGCGCGCGCGCTGCGCCGCGGCAAGGACGGCGAGAGGAAGGCAGCTGCTGCTATTTCGCCGCTGCTGGCTATACAGGTGATTGTCAAGATATGACTAGATGAGTTAACGGACAGACTGCTGCTGGACTGATTGTTGACCCTGGTCACAAATAATTTCGGATCATTGACCTAGATTAAGCCTCAAGCCAGTTCTGTCCTTCATCTACCGTCTGTTGTTGGCGATGTTAACCATCCCCTTATGTTCCTTCAGATCGGTGAGGAAGGCATGGAGGAGTTTCTACGAGAGGTGCGGCCCGCACTAATCGCCACCGCCACAGACAAGTCTGCCTCACTCGACACTCGCACTAAGGTAAAAAAAATATATATACTTATTCTAATGTGACACTAATCACAACATTTCAAGAACCACGTTATATCGGCAAAAACAAAGTTATAAATTAGATTTGTTGTTCTTCAATAAACATTATAAGAAATGACAAGGAAGTTGTATTCCAATGTCTCACATGAGATCGGCTTGAGATGAGCGTTAATTAAACGATTAACTGACTTGTTTATTGATATATTTCAGTGCTGCTCATCGCTGGCTGTGTTGTGCTACTTGATAGAGGAAGACCTCACTAAGATCTTAGAGGTCATGCGCATGTACGAGACCATCTTCAGCGGCAGCTATCTCAAGGTAAGCCATGACTGTACTAAGTGTATTATGAGAACATTTCATGTGGGAAAATGTTAGTCTCTCAGCAAGCACAGCTGTTGCATGATGGCCTTATTCAGGCCAAAGTACAATGTGCGGTTGCTAACCGTACACAATTTGAATAAGATCAAGTTATCAAGAGGAAGACGATGATGAGTTCTCAATTTAATATAGTTTGATGTTCCTCCCCCAGGTATCAGGCGCAGTTGTAGAAGAAGGCGCGTGGCACGCCGCCGCACTGGACGGCTGGGCGCTACTGTTGCCGCTGTTGCCGCGCAACCATGCGCTTTCCCTGTTAAACAACCAGGCGCCCAGCTTCGCCAAGCTTGGGGAATTGTTGGAGGCGGTGTCACTTGAGGTAAACTATCTAGGTTTTATCCAACCCAAGGTAGCGATAATCTAATTGAATGGTTTTAGTTAACGTATTGTTCTTCATCCCAGGTCCGCATGGCAGCAGGCGGTGCACTTGCCATCGCGTACGAGACAGTGACAGACGAGGACAATTCAGATAATGCGCTGACAGCGCACGTAGACGTGCTACTGCCGCAACTCACTGAGTTAGCGCGAGACTCTGACAAGACACGCGCCAAGAGAGACCGCAGGATACAGCGAGCCACCTTCAGGGATATCCTCAAATACTTCGAGGTACGTTGCATGTAATATGTGTGCACCAGTCATTGTGGATGAGACAATGCCAAACGACTACCGCAAAAATTTGCTGGTTAGGCTTGTCTGAGTGCTTAAACGTGATTTAGTCTGCAACAATCTAATTTAACGCCAACATTATCCAAATTCTAGGAGGGTGAAGCCCCCTGCACATCAGCCCACATCGGCACGCAGACAGCGGCGTGGTCTGGCTGGTGGGGCGGCGCGGCGTACGCGGCGCTGGCGGCCGCGCTGGGCGGAGCGCTGCAAGTGTTGGCGCCGCACTCTCAGTGCCTGCGAGATGCGCTACAGCTGTCTGACGAGATGCATATGCAGAAACCGTCTCAAAAGAAGCCTAAAAATCTGCAGCAAGATAAGCCCAAAAAACTGCAGCGGGTATGTACACAAATATCATAGCAATTCATCATTACTCCGTCACTATTATGACATGAGCGCAATGCAGAGGCGTATTTCAAGTTTCGGCGCCCCGGGCTAAATAAGCATGCCATAGTACCGCTAAGTAAAAAAATACATGTATTTTTTCATAGTTTGGAAGTTGGTGGGTGGCTTTGCCACCGCTGGGTATCTCCCGCCCCGGGCCATGGCCTTATTGGCCTTCGGGCAAAATATCATATTAGACCACAGGCGTCGTGACAATTGAAGGCTAAGGGGTAGGCAAGCAATGGCCATTAAATTCGGACTCTTCGTTTTTTAATGTTAACAATATGTTTTCCCATTCCAGCACCTACAGAACAGGGCGGCGAGCAAAACCCGCGCCCACACGCGCAGCGCGCACAGAGACAAGCGCTCCGCGGTGCTCGCCGTGTGAGCTGCAGCATGAACACGTCGAGATCTGATTGTCGCTGTTCGCTCATTCCTTTTGCAATGTTGCTGTATTTGAAATTGTGATATTTTCATAAATTGTTTACTATTACATTTATTCTGACTCCAATTCTTGGTGATTTGGACTCAAGCTTATTTTACTGAATGTACTGTTACTGCCGGAACTTAGTACATGTTTCTACTATTTATTATTAATCTTAAGTTATTTTGTTATTTATTTTATTTCAAGAAGTTTCTCTGTAAATATTATTTTAATTAGATTCGTTGCTTGACACAGAGATTTGTTGATTTGAGGTAAAACAAAACCCGCCAAGTACGTGTCGGGCCACGCGCAGTAATAGGGTTCCGAAGTTGCATAATAATGCGGACTAAAAAGAGGGTTTTGTTGTTGTTACATGAACGTTAGAACGGTTTCAGCGGCTCACAAAGTTTAATAACGGGCCCACATAGGATGATGTTTTTTTTAATCTATATTCTAGCGTTTGACCACTATCTCGCCTGATGGTAAGCGATGATTTGGTCTACGGTGAAGCACGCTTGCCTAGATGTAATCTATTCACTCTTGACTTAAACTAAATAAGGACTAACTGGTAACTGAAGAAGGAGTTATAAAATCCAACTTCGCAACTGAAGTTAGAAAAATATTATCTATTTGAGTACCACCGCGGTTGCGAATTGCAAAAGGAGCCGATACGAGCGCGCATTAGAGCCACGGGGAATGGTATATTCGGTTCGTTCCTGGATCCTTGCGTGCACGCTCCTTGTTTATTTCTCTTTCGGAATTAGAAAAAAATCGTATGTATTCATCTCTAATCTCCTCCAATACCGCAGATTAGAGGTGAATCCTCTAATCTGCTGTATTCACTATTTCATTCTGGAAAGTTTTACGCTTCTCAATTAGTGATGAAGTCGGGTCGAATATTGACTTTATAGAAGGATATCGACAAAAGAAAATAAGTAATTTGCTTGGAAATCGAATTTAATTTGACTTTACTTTTACGTTTTAATTATAAAACGTCGAAAATACTTCTGCACTAACATAAAATAGACTCCACCGCGCGCATGCGCCGTATGGACTACGGACTGGTACTGCCAACGACTCCAGCCACTCCAATGCGTTATTCGTGCTTAAACATTATTAATTTAGAAATCATTATTATTAAGGATGTTATGATTCTATTTTTCAATGGCATATGTACAAAAGTTTATTGTTCAAGTACATTTTATAAGTTGGTCGACTATTACTCGTAAACTTGTAAAGCCTTGTTATCCGTGATAATTATTCTTTTAATTTCGTTATATTTACTACTGCCGTGATTATTTTTTTTTTTTTATTTCACATAGCCAAGAGCATCCATTTCGCTGGCAGGGAGGGGGGACACTTGACTCTAACATAAATTTGCAACTTAAAGCTTAATTTTACGCAAAGAATCTCTGAATCGAAAAATGGTTTTAACAAACCCATAATATTTTTGAATGGCCTATCCAACGGTATCCCACACCATGGGATAGATGAGAAAAAAAATACATCCCCACTTTACGTCTATGGGAGGTACCCGAAAAAAATATATTTTTCATGATTTTATGTGACCACTTTGTCGGAAATATTAATATGTATATACATGCCAAATTATAGCTTTCTAGTACATAGATTCTCTGAGCTAAGCTGCGGACGGACAGACGGACAGAGCGAAACTATAAGGGTTCCTTGTTGACTTCGGAATCCTAAAAACGAAGTTTTGAATTTTTTTTTATCACAATTTTTTGTTTCATTGAATTACACCAACCCATGAATACTTGGTAGGTTCAAATCAATGTAAGACCAAGAATAATAATGTCTTTGGCACATTTTTTTGTTTCTCCTACCAGCAGTAGAAAGCAGCTCTAGATTTAAGCCTACTCCTAAAGAGTTTACATTTTAGGTAATAATTAAGAAGCTGTATATAAATAAAAATTTAAGCGTCGTCGCGGCAGATACGAAGTTCGGGCGAGGTGGTCGTTTGCTAATCACCCAAGTCGGGCGCGCATCTGTTTTGTTGTTTATTACCTGCGGCACAAGTGTGCGCGGACGCGCTATATGTACCCAACGTGTATATACATTTATACCGTCGGGTTAACTAGCTGCGCGGTACCGCGAACTATGTATGATTTGCTGTTTTACACCAATGTCCAATAAAGGTGAGAAACATGTGTATGCAAGTGATAGGCCGAGTTCATGGAGTGATATGGTAGAACTAGATGAAGAAGGGACACAAGGCCAAGAGGAAGATATTATACAAATGGAGAGAGATACTATACAAATGGAGATGGATTCTATACAAACGGAGAAATTAACTAGTCAAAGATCGGAGAAGAGGAAAGGAGATGAGGATATTTCTGAATGGATCGAGGTCAAAGCAAGGGACACAAGGCCAAGAGGAAGATATTATACAAATGGAGAGAGATACTATACAAATGGAGATGGATTCTATACAAACGGAGAAATTAACTAGTCAAAGATCGGAGAAGAGGAAAGGAGATGAGGATATTTCTGAATGGATCGAGGTGAAAGCAAAAGAAAAGAAACAAAAGTGGGACATAGATAAAATAGAAGTATACATATCATGTAGTGAACAATTGCCTAAACAATTTGGTCTGGCCAGATTATTTAAAGATAACATCATTACTGATATTTTGAGGGTGAAATATGTAAACCCATATAAAGTACGACTCGATATGCAAACAGAAGTTAGTGCAGATAGATTAGAGAAATGTTTACCATTGCTTGACAAGGGCTGGCGTATACAACGAGCGATGGAAAAAAATATTTCCTATGGTGTTATAAGGAATGTGGATTTAGACTTATCCGACGAGGATATACGAAATTTAATAGTGTGTCCAATACCAGCCGAATTGGTGTCAATATTTCGACTCAACCGACGTAACTCGATTGAAGGATGGGCACGAAGTGAAGCAGTGCGTTTATGTTTTAGGGGCTCCTACCTGCCGCCATATATTTCTGTAGATGGCTTAAGGATTAAAGTAGACCCATACATATTTCCTGTATCTCAGTGTACGAACTGTTGGCAGTTGGGTCATCCTACTAAAAAGTGTTCATCAAACAAAGTTTTCTGTCCGAAGTGCGGCAAAAACCATGACAATTGCGATACCATGACATTTAAATGTATCAATTGTAATGGTGCACACATGGCTTTGTACAAAGGGTGTCCTGCATTTATAAAAGAAAAAAGATTAAGAGACATTATGGCGGAGTTCAATTGCACTTACAGAAAGGCCCTCACTATTTATGTTCCCCCAATTTCACCCACAAATTATGAACAGGACAAGTCGCGTCGACGACCTTACGATTACATCACGTTACGTCAAGATCGTTCGCCAGTAGAAGTTGTGACACCATCGCAACCTGAGTCATGCCAACATTCTGAAGACAAAAGCACAAATTCACAAAGGGGAACAGTTCTCGAAAAACTCACAATCATTGTCGAAAAAGCAAGTGAATAAGGAGTCCGTGTCTAATCGAGACGGAAATGATTGTTTTTCAAACCCAGAATCTCATGATACCAACAAACGAGGTATGGTTACTAAGAAAGTTGAAGAAAAAAGAGAAAGGGAAGCGTCGTTTGGTGAATTAATAAAAAGACTGAAAGAGATATTGTTTTTGAAAAATGTTTCTATTTTAGGAAAGCTTTCTAGTATGTTTAAGTGTTGCATTGAATGGTTCGTTTTAGTAGTGTGTGAAAATATTTCAGACTGGCCCATCATAAAAAAGACATTAGATTTTTTCTGTTTCGTAAATGCCTAATAACAATAACTATATGAACTTGAATATTATACAATGGAATTGCCAAAGTATAAGACCCAAATCACGTTCACTTGAATTACACTTAAGTCAAGAAAAAGTCCACATTGCCGTTTTAAGTGAAACTTGGTTGGAACCCGAGAGTTTTTTTAAAATAAGTGAATATAATACACATAGATTGGACAGAGAAGATGGTTATGGTGGTGTTGCGATTATGACTCATCGCTCTGTCAAGTCTGTTGTTTGTACAACGAAAAGTCGCAACCCTGGTATTGAATTGTTACATATTAGAATTTTTAATTGTCAGCATATTGAGAATATTATTTCCATATATTGCCCTTCGACTGTACACACCACTCAAAGTGATTGGGACGCTGTATTTTCAATAGGAAATAGTAAAACCCATAACTTGGGATATTTTAACGCCCATCACTCTAATTGGTCTCTGAAAACTGATAGACGTGGCTCCGAAATATTTGATTCCATGTTAGATTATAATTTCATTCATTTGAATGATGGTAGCTTCACAAGAATCAGAATGGTTGAGGGAGTACTCCAGCAATCTAGTCCTGATATCTCATTTGTGTCTTCAGATTTATCTTTATTATTTATGTGGAAACCAACTAACGAATCACTAGGTAGTGATCATTTAATAATTAATCTAAACTTAGTACTTGCTGTTACCCGTAAATTCCAAAACAAAAGAAATTTAAAAAAATCTGACTGGAATTCATATAACACATATAAGACGAGTTCTTGCAATATTGCGTGACTCCCCAAGATCCTCAGGATTTATATAACCTTCTCTACAATATTATACAAAATGCTGCAGACAAATATATTCCCTACATTAAAATCCCTCAAAATATTTGCAATACGTTTAAGCCAAAACCATACTGGTCTCCAGAGCTATCCAGGGTTGTTGCGAAGCGGCGCTTGGCGCTTGCAAATCTGAGATTTTGCCCTTCTCCAAGAAACTTAGATATTCTTAAAGAAAAGATTGGCACCGCACAAAGGCTTATTCGTCTTGCTAAGTGTAAATCTTTTCAGCAGTTTTGTTCATCTGTAGATGAAACCTCTTCAGCTTCTGAGGTGTAGCGTAAGATGAGGTGGTTAAAGGGTCGGCAAATCCCTAACTCTTATGTGGATAAAGAAAAAGCCGAACGTCTTCTTAGCGACCTTACTCCAGATTTTGTTTGTCCCTCGCAGCGTTCTTTTAATTCCAATAATGCTACGTTGGAGACACCAATAACAATTCCAGAATTAGTAAACTGTATTAAAAATTCCGACACAGCTACCGGGTCAGATCAAGTTTCTTTTTCAATGATAAAGCACCTTCCACTTTGCGGTAAACTTATGTTACTTTCAATATATAATCAATGTTTTTCTTTCGGTTTTGTTCCCGCACAATGGCGCCAAATTAAAATAATTCCAATTACCAAGCATAATAGTAGTTCATCTTCATCTTTACGTCCTATTTCCCTAATATCATGTTTGTAAATTTTTTCATGCCATTCTGGCCAAACGTTTAGAGTGGTTCTTTGAAAAACAATGTCTTTTTCCTGAGGACATGGTGGGTTTCCGTAAGGCACGATCTTGTTTGGATAACCTAACACGGCTAGTTTCTGAAATTCAACATGGATTCTCTAAGAACTTAGTTACAGCGGCGTGTTTTATAGACGTAGAAAGCGCTTATAACAATGTTGATATTCCTTACCTGTTACATGTCTTAGATCAGTTTGAGGTTGGATCGCAAATATGTAAGTATTTGTGGTCATTTTTACCCGACTACCGAAGGAGGGTAATGTGTTTATCAGTCTATGTATGTATGTATGTAAGTATGTATGTATGTATGTATGTATGTATGTATGTATGTTTGTTCCTATGTGGCGTTCTAGAGACCAAACGCGTTGGCCGATTTTGATGATTCTTACATCAATCGATTCGTCTTAATCCTGCGAGTGTCACTGGCTACATTAAAATTGGAAAAAACAAAAATGGCGGATTTTGGGCGCCATTTTGTGGGGAAAATAAAAAAAAAAATATTGCAGATGTCTATTTGATAAAAAAAAGTTAATTAAAAAAATCAAAAAACCCGACTGCTTAAAAAGCAAACTAAAAAGACGTTAACAAGAAGAAAATCATGCTGTGCAGTCGGGGGATACATCTGGTTTTGGTCCGCCAGCTCGCGAATATGTATCCTCCGACTGCACAGCATGATTTTCTTCTTGTTAACGTCTTTTTAGTTTGCTTTTTAAGCAGTCGGGTTTTTTGATTTTTTTAATTAACTTTTTTTTATCAAATAGACATCTGCAAGTGGCAACATATGATTGTGAGATGATTAGATGTACGGGCCGCGGGTTAGCACAAGGAGATCCATTGTCCCCACTTTTATTTAATATTTTAACACTTCATATATGCAAGAATGTTGGCCAGGTGAATATATCTCAATATGCTGATGATTTTGTCTTGTATTCTTCAAAGAGTAATTTAGATCTAGCGTTTGAAGAACTTCGGTCTGCCTTACGATATACCAAAGTGTTAATTGATAAGCTAGGTTTAACTATGTCGCCAGATAAAACTAAGATTTGTGTTTTTAAAAAGGGTTGTTTTAGGAGGTCTATTAATTTTAATTGTGACGATATTTTAATTGAAGTCGTTAACAATGTTAAGTATTTGGGTCTGTGGCTGGATAGCTCATTAAGATGGGGTAAACATATCAACGAATCCTCACAGAAGGTAATGAAATTCATTAATTTACTTAAAGTTTTATCTGGTCCGGGATGGGGTCTCCACCAAAAACATTTAAGACGTTTATATATATCTATAATTAGAAGCAGAATTGATTATGCCAGTTTCTTGTTGGACAATGCTTGTAATTCTAAACTAATTAAATTGGATAGGGCCCAAAACCAGGCATTACGTGTAGTCGGCGGATTTATAAGGAGTACCCCGATACATGTTATGGAAAGTGAGCTATGCCTTCCTCCACTTCATATTCGTAGGAGATATTTAGCTATTAAATTTATATTAAAATCAAAATCTTTTTCGAACAGTAAAACTACTAAGTCACTAGAAAATCTCTCACTAGTTACAGGTTCTAATTACTGGCTGAACAGGAAACTGCCATTACTTATTGATATTCTTTCAGAATATAATTCAGTTCCAATACACTCATGCGTCCAACTTGAAATGTTTTCACTTGACACATGGGTAAGTAGTATCAATATGTCTAATGTGGTATTTGACAAATACCTGGTATTGCCCAAACTAAATGCCGCTACAGTACTGTACAATTAAAATACCAGGGTGAGTCATATATCCGAAAACAATATGCAGGTTATCATACAATTTTTACTGACGGTTCCAAAGACAGACAATTCGGAGGCGCTGCCTTTTTAGACCCCATTTTTTTGATCCACATGAAGATTAGAATTGATTCAGATATTTCTATTATGCACATTGAATTGATCGCAATATTGGAAGCTTTGTCCTATATTCTATCAATTGATGGCGATAAATTTGTGATTCTGACAGACTCCAAAAGTTCGCTGCAACACTTGGCTCGGCACACTTCTCATGTGCGAGGTATTCCGATAGCCTATGTTATATATGAATTGATTTTAAAACTTCAATCCAATTCAAAAACGGTATGTCTTCAATGGATTCCGTCACATGTTCAGTTAAAGGAAAATGATAAGGTTGATGTTGCTCGCCAAGCAAGCATGTGTTGATGGAGTCCCCATGAATATTACTCCACTGTATTTAAACTACTTTGGAAAGGCTAAAAAAGAATGTTTAGAACTTTGGC
Source organism: Anorthoa munda (assembly GCA_945859665.1). Taxonomy (NCBI): domain Eukaryota; kingdom Metazoa; phylum Arthropoda; class Insecta; order Lepidoptera; family Noctuidae; genus Anorthoa; species Anorthoa munda. The sequence continues at coordinate 4,745,203 of OX243907.1, read as the reverse complement.
AGGAATATTTTAACAAAATATCAAAGGAAAAGGGTATATGGTACCGAACTATCCAGCCAGGGATTTCTCGAGTTCCATGGATTGACTGTAACCTTAATAGAAACTTAATCACCATAGCTTTAAGACTTCGTTCTGGACATATTCCATCAAACAAATTTTATTATCTAATGAAGAAAGTTCTGTCCCCGAACTGTGATGATTGTGGAGTAGTTGATGATGTTTTTCATATCCTGATGGAGTGTGTCCGGAATGAAAATAAAAGAATCAATGTCTTTGGTCGCTGTAAAATTTACGATATAGGCATTTGTAATACAATTCTCGCTTCTCCAATGTCCGATAAAGCCAAGCAATTGTATGAGTTAGTTTTAAGGTAGTCTGTAACTTTTTGTGTTGTTCTATTTTGGGCGATATGGTCGTTAAGCGACAAAGCCCTTTAATTAAATAAAAAAAAATTAAAAAAATAGCCGTCGCGGGACTCCTGGCAGATGTGAAACTTCGAAACTATTTGTTCAGTAAAATTCCAATAAGACACAGACAGTGTGTTCCAGTTCAAGTGAATAACAACACTGCATACGCTATAGTTATGAGCTCAGCAGCAGGATCGGTAAGAGAGAGAGAGGTACTTAAAATCTGTTCCACCCGTTGCATTTAGACGTTCACATTAAAAAGCTGCTATCATGAAGGCGTTTCAGGAATCATGGTATATTGAAGAACAATAACAGCATAGTTACGCGACCAAGTTTAGTTATTAATCTTCTCGCTAGATGGCGCTTTAAGTTTACGTCACGTTCCAGAATCGCGGTGTTAAGATTCTCCGCCGTTGAACGACGTTCGCGCGGTTTTGTAGTGAAATCATACTTACCTGGCATAGGGGATACCGTGATCATGAAGGCGGTTCCCCCAGGGCGAGGTCTTACCATTGCACTGCGGTTAGGTTGACCCCTGCGATTATCCCTAATGTGGATAACTCGGATGCGTAATTTTTGGTAGTGGGGACTGCGTACGCGCCGTCCCCTCAGAATTCTATCTATAATAAAAATACTGTTAATGAACAGGCCGACTGCCAAACTGCCGATTGTGATACCACGTTAAGTAATTTATATCTGCACTGCTGTATCATCATAGTATAATAATATTGGGCACAGTTTGTCCGTTATACATTAACATAAAATAACTTTATTGTACGATACGTAAGTATGTATCATAATTATTTATTATCTACAAAATAAAAAAGCTAACAATCATTCTGTCTCTGCTCTGTAATAATTTATTTAGGTTCACAGATAATATAATACTAGTTTTGGTTTAAGTTAAAAGCAATTAATGATTTTAGGTGCTAGTGGGCCTATTTAAACGCTTACCGTTTGCATACGCGCTCAGGAATTTCATGTTTATAAATATAATTTAATTTAGGAATCAGCCTACGAAATAAATTTCATCTCCCATAATGCTAACTACCAACGACACCTAGCGGCAAACTTCTAGATTAAACTAATAAACAGAAAACGTGTAATCGTGCAGATTGTTGAGGTTAACGACCACATAACTCGTGTAGTAATCCAAGTTCTGCAGATGCTGGCCAGATGGCGCTTTCGCTAAAACTTTCTCAGTGGAGCCAACTGTTGAGAATGATTTTACAAAATGTATCTTAAATGGATCACCCATTGTAACGTTACGTTTAGCTCAGAAGAGAAAAACGTAAGGTTACCTATCTAAAAACTTTTTTACAGAACAATACAAGTGACTTCCAAATTAAAACACTACAAAGTGAAAAATAAGTTCAATTTCGGAAGTCTGTCTTTTTTTGTTACTTTACTACTACTACATTATTTGATTCTGACTTCCGAACTGACTACACTTATTTAAAAAAATATCAGAACTTTTTAGCAACTTTAAGCAGGTTTTTAGCCACCATCGGTTATAAAGAATGTAAGTTATAAAAAAAAAAAAAAAATATGATTCATCTCTCAGATTCATCTACACCAGTGTTTTTCAACCTTTTTCATGACACGACCCCCCTAGTATGAAAAAATATTTCGCGACATCTGGTTTTGATCAGCCAGCTCGCGAATATGTATCCTCCGAGTGCACAGCATGATTTTCTTCTTGTTTACGTCTTTTTAGTTCGCCTTTTAAGCAGTCGGGTCATTTTTTAAATTTACTTTTTTTTGTATGTTTGTTCCACAATTACTCTGCCGATTGTGGACCGATTTTGAAAATTCTTGAAAGTGTGTGAAAGGATATACTCCCGAGGTGGTCTCATTGACACTTAAGTCAGAATCTGATGAGATCCCAAGGAAATCAAGGGAACTTCTAAAATATTATAGGCATACATATAGCAATTTTGGTATTATATATTTTTCATCAACAATGCAATCATTTGCACTCAGAATGTATAGTTTTGTGAAATGGAACTGATGAAGAAGATCACAGATGGCCACTGGATCTCCTTAATGATAAGGGTGTCACGAGTATAAGATATCTCGAATGATGAAGCATATTCCTACTCATAAATAAATGGTACTGATAAAAATGGTACCATTGAACTGATCATGATGAAGCCGGAAGGTAGGCACTGGAACTCCGAAATAAAACAATATATCCAAGTCGTGTTTGGGCTTATTGCAATTTTCATGAGATGTTCTTTGAAAGAAGAATTGTGTATTACTTCTCAGTGCAAGAGATATCGGAGACCACTGGGCAAAGGTGGATCTGAAATCTGCATTTAAATGAGGCAAATTTGGCAACCAAGCTCAAATTCTGGTCTCTGCTGGCTTTATCTGCCGATGGGATGTTGCACTTGGAATTCAAGTCTGCCAATTTGGATTCCTTTTGGTTAAAAAGAAAAACATAATACCCAGAATTAATAACACAGGGTTTGAAGTGTTTCATTCTATTTGCCACCTGGTGCACGTTGACATTTTCATCAAAGGCCCAAATAAATCACTTAAATTTGGAAGACGATTTAATTCTCAATCTAGCAAAAACGGATCCGTTTTGGGAGAAATTTATTATTGAGAAACAAACGCAACCTTCACAGGACAAGTACTCATAGGTTATTTTCTGTTATTTTGTATTAACATACAAATGTTTATATCCTTTAGTTAACATTTTCTTAATAAATCTTATTATTAATATGTTTTTTTATACTTTTGTAGTTTTCGAAACCTCTCGCGACCCCCCAGTAGAGGTTGAAAAACACTGATCTACACTATATCAACACTAATATTATAAAGAGAGAAGATTTGATTGTTAGTTAGTTTATTTGTAATGGATATTCTCAAAAACTGGGGAATAGCTATGTAATCCATATTAATATACTAATCTTATCTTACTTATATATGTATATCTTACTAATATTATTAATTAGAAAGTTTGGATGGATGTATGTTTGTTACTCAATCACGCCAGAACGGTTGAACGGATCTGGATAAAATTTGGCACAGAGATAGATTATAGTCTGGAATAACATATAAGCTACCTGATGGCAGAAGCTAATATATATACTAACTGAAAGTTTGTGAGGATGGATAGTTAGTCTTTCATGCAAAAACTACAAAAAGGATTTTGATGAAACTTTACATAAATATAGCTGATACATCAGAAGAACACATAGGGTATCATTATAAAGATATTGGGAGAAGTAACAAGATGTAGACAAATAAAAAGCGGGCGGAGCAGCGGGCGGAGTAGCGGTCGGCAGCTAGTCACACTAATATTATAAAGGCGAAATTTTGTGAGTGTGTGTGTTTGTATGTTTGTTACTTCTTCACGCACAAACGGCTGGACGGATCTGGATGAAATCTAGGCACAGAGATAGATTATTGTCAGGAATAGCACATATGATTCTTTTTATTCCGGGATGATATGTTCCCTCGGGATAATTTTTGAAATCCACGCGGGCGAGCCGCTAAGCTGATAGTATTATAAATGCGAAAGTAACTCTGTCTGTCTGTTAACTTTTCACGATTAAACGGTTGAACCGATTTAGATGATTTTGGTATGGAGATAGTTGAAGACTCTGGGAAGGACATAGGAGTTTTTGTCCCAGTAGTGTGTTACCTTGGGATGATAAAACACTTTTTACGCAGGCGAAACCGCGGGCAGAAGCTGGTACTAAAATATTGAGAAATATCATCAGAAAATTATACAAAAAAATGCATATCTATTCATGCCTTTGATAATTACCAAATATTTGATAAGCGTTTATTGGGTTATCGCAGAAGTTGACGATTACATAGAAATACAATGCTTCACAATGCACTTTTTAAATCCTGACTGAAAAAGAGGGGTGGTATAAGTTGAACGTTTGTATATGTATCTGTGCGTCTGTCTATGGCATCATAGCTCCCATGCGGAGAAACCAATGACTTACTTTTTTATGGTTTAAAAAGTAATTTTATTGTGTGTTAAGTATTTTTTTTTGTTTTTTAAATTGCCCCACACTAGGAATTTCTTCCTGTATAGTGGGTGCGTTTACAAACATATAAACTCACATACACAAACACCCAGAGCCGAAACAAATATCTGTAGGTCATACAAATTGTTTGTTCTGTTGATGAATATCAGTTAAGTTTTGCATGTTTTTAGGGTTCCGTACCCAAAGGTTAAAAACGGGACCCTATTACTAAGACTCCGCGGTCCGTCTGTCTGTCTGTCTGTCACCAGGCTGTATCTCATGTACCGTGATAGCTAGACAGTTTAAATTTTCACAGATGATGTTAAAACCTTTTTATTCTAATAAGTACACCGGGGCCATTACTGTTTTGACAGCTATTTAAATTATCTGTCACTGCTCTTCTTATATCTATGTAAAATATAATACACGTTGTTTTTCCTGCTAAAAATAGTTTTTCCTTATTAGCCCACTCCATTGGCTCTGCTAAATTAAACTAATATATAAATAAGTGATGATGTATTTCTCTTGCCGCCATAACAACAAATACTAAAAACAGAATAAAATAAATATTTAAGTGGAGCTCCCATACAACAAACGTGTTTTTTTGCGTTTTTTGCGATAATGGTACGGGAACCCTCCGAGCGCGAGTCCGACTCGCACTTGGCCGGTTTTATTTTAGACTCTGACACAAAACCTCCAGAAAGTAAAAAATAACATAAACACCTGTTTTGAATTTAAGTTATAACAAAGCGTCGTCACACGTTAGTTAGACCACAAATTATTAATTAAGCGGTTATACTTACTATAAAGACAAACGACGTTTTGTGTGACAAGTGTAGAATAATCGTCGAACTTCAAAAGCGTGTCACATTCATGTAAATTTTTGATAGAAGTCAAAAACCTTATAGTCAACTTAGAAGAGAATCACTTTATCTCTTCAGGGACGGCGCGTGCGCAGCCCCTTTGTCAAAAAGTATACGAGTTATCCACAAAAAGGATAACCGGACTATTGCACTACTCTAATCGGTGCTATTACGTCATGCTCAGTGTCAACAATAGCAAGCGCACTGGAGGGGAAGGGATTCAAACCGTGTCTGTACGGAAGGCTACTCTTCATTGTCACTGAGATAGGCGACGATTTTCGCCTTCCAGGTTATTCCCCGAAGATAGTTCTTAATCATCGCGCTGAGACGCTGTATCTCGGCCTTTATTTTCGGACATTTAGATCTTTTATACCTTCTGATTAACCGTCTCTTCCGAGCTATCAATTCCTTGATGTGGAGGGGGATTGGATCATGCACTGGTTTCGACCCTCCCTGCTGCCCATTCTGCCCATTCTGGCCATTTGGTGCAGACCCAGAGTCCATTTTGTACTTACCGCAGTTGACACGATATGTCGATAGGGTCATTAAATGGCGAAAAATCTTAACACCGCGATTCAGAAATGAGATGAGTGTACAAAAATGCGAGGTAGTTTCGAGTGGTGTGACAAATGTGTTTTGTATGACTACCCACAAACTAAATTTATTGAAACGCAATGTTAGTATTACTACTACCTACGACATATTTTAGTAAAGCCAATGTCGCCGTACTACTAATAGTATTTTTTTTATTACCGTTCTCATGGAAATATCCCACCAAACATACGCACTAAACGTTTTGGGAATACTTTTATTATGCGTACGGCTAACGAGTGGAATTCCCTGCCAGTCTGTTTCTCGATAGCTACAATCTAGGGGTCTTTAGATTTCTTCTCAGCAGGCGTGCTTCACCGTCGACCACATCATCGCTTACCATCAGGTGAGACAGTGGTCAAGCGCGAGCCTATTGAAAATAGAGTAAAAAAAAAGATAAAATTATAATTTTTATGAGATTTAATATTAACAAATGAGAACGCAGTGTGGTTTCGTTGGTTTAACGCAACCAGTTTATAAAATACGGTATCAACTTTAGAAAATTATGCAGGGATGGCGGGGGTCCCTTTGTTAAAAATATTCGCGGTGGGGGGATGGGGCAGTCTGTGTTTTGAAGATCAGTCAGTATTATCACGGTCGTCAGCCTGGTCAACCATTTGCGACTCCCTCATGGAGTCACGGTAATCTCGCTTCATGGCCTTAATTATTAGGGCAAGTCGGGTTACCTCGGCCTTCGTAGACGGGCTTCGTGTTAGCTGCCACTGCTCACGTAGCCGTCTCTGGTGAGCTATCATTTGTTTGATGTGGGGTGGGGTAGGATGACGTGCTGGTTTCTTCGACCCCCCCGGCTGCTCATTGGGTGTAGAGCCAGAGTCCATTTTGTACTTACCGCAGTTGATACGATATGTCGAGAGGGTCATTAAATGGCGGAAAATCTTTACACCGCGATTCAGGAATGAAAAAAGTGTACAAAAATGCGAGGTAGTTTCGAGTAGTGTGACAAACGTGTTTTGTAAGAGTACCCACAAACTAAATGAATTAATACACAATTTTAATATTACAGCTACGTTCAATAGATTCTTTAGAAGCCCGAACGTTAAATTACAATAAGATTAGTTTACCTTACCATGGTATTTAACTATTGTTCTCTTTGTAGTGAAATTTAAAATATTATTATTTATAACCAACGAATAACCAAAGAAAAAAAAGTAGGAGGTTCTCAATTCGGTATGTATATTTTTTTATGTATGACCACGCATAAATTTTTAAAGAGTGGTCCGATTTAATTTTTTATTTTATTGGGAAGAATATAACTCAAAATTTGTCCCAATAAATTTGAAAAGGTAGAATAAAACGATGTATTGTCAATTTTCGACTAATACAAAAATTTAAAAGCTTTATTTTTTGCTTTTTACTTTGGTGAAATTTTTTGTTAAAAAGTTTTTTTTAAATTAACTAGGTATGTAAGTATAACCACAAAAAACTACAAAAAAATACTACCGACTTTCTAATAAAAACACTTCGGGATGACTTCGGGTAACATTTTTTTCTTTATGGAAACCGACTTCCAAAACGAAAGTTATTTTTCTCTTTGTAATGTTTTTATTAATGGAAGTATTTTTTTGTAAACAAGTTTTTTTATTTTTCACTTTTTAGTTGTACCTAATCTGTCCACATCTAAGTATGTGCCCAATTATCTTTAACAAAATACCCGATGGAATTAAAAACGAGTCCATTCCACTTTTTAAAAAGAAATTGTCAGTCTTTTTAATTGATAAATGTTATTACTCCATTTGTGAATTTCTAAATTTCTAAACTGTATAGTTTACATTGTAGTTATTTTGTTGACATAACTGTATTTTATGCCGATTTTATGGTAATTTCTTTTATTTTGTAATTTTTTATTTTTGATATTTTGACATTTGACTAATTTTACACAGATATGACATACATAGATTTTATTTGACATTTGATTTATTTATTTGACACTTTATTTAATTTTACGTTGATTTGACTTAGGCATATTGATTCTATTAGACATTTGATTGATATTTTGACGTATTATTAATCCTTCCTAAATTTCTTAACTATTGTGTTTAAATTTCATTGTTTTACTTGATTATTATTATTTTAATATGTTTTTTTTATTATTGTATTTAAGTAGCGAACTTAATGTTCTTTACTGTAATATGTTGCGAGTCATTCTATGTTTTGTAAAATGTTTGGATTGGTTCACTACTTTAAAAAATATTGGTGTTTGTAATAACATTAAATTCAAAAAAATTGCATGCTGTGAGGCAAAATGTACCGGGACTGTTCTACAAAAACAGCATCTAATCTGTATACCTATATTTAGCAAATAAACAATTTCATTTATTCATTCATTTACATCTGCATACCCCTTTAGAGCGTACTGGCGTGATGTTATGTTATGAAATGGTATACGCAATAAACAGACATGCGATTGCAGCAATCCCAAGAGATTTACCGTAATTTATTGAGGAGTTCTATTGTATATCGCCGAATTTCTACATCAGATCTTCACCAAATAAAAAATTGGACCAATTTGGGAACATACTCTTCCAAACAAAAAATAGTTTTCAATATCGGCCCACAATTGACGGAGATATCGGTGAACATAAATAAAAAATAAATAAACAAAGTCGAACATAGAACCTCCTCCTTTTTGGAAAGTCGATTAAATATGAAACCTCAGAGCGTAGTTTCGTTGGTTTTACGGAACCACTTTATAAAATATTAACTTTAGGCGATTCTGAAATTTCGCTGAAAATGTAATAAGTTATTTGCTAAGTTATCTTTAACCAGAAAATGAGAAAATCACGCGTGGTTTAAGTTTTTAGGGTTACGTACCTAAAGGGTAAAAACGGACCCTATTACTAAGACTCCGCGATCCGTCTGTCTGTCTGTCTGTCCGTCTGTCACCAGGCTGTATCTCATGAACCGTGAAAGCTAGACAGTTGAAATTTCACAGATGATGTATTTCTATTGCCGCTATAACAACAAACTAAAAACAGTATAAAATAAGTATTTAAGGTGGGCTCCCATACAACAAACGTGATTTTTTTGCCGTTTTTTGATCGATATTAATAACGGCAACAGGTAGACTCTTGAAATATTCACAGAATATTTAGTAGTATGTACACTTCAAAAAATAATAATTTTTAAATTAAATTAAAATAAATTAATGGGGGCTCCCATACAAAAAATGTGATTTTTTGGCCGTTTTTTGCGTTAATGGTACGGAACCCTACGTGCGCGAGTCCGAATCGCACTTGGACGGTTTTTTTACAAAACCACTTTATATTAGGTACTAACTTTAGTGAATTCTTCAGGGACTGCGCGTACGCAGACCCTTTGTTAAAAATATTCGAGAGGGGGAGGGAAAAGGGAAGTATTTGGGAGGAGGGTGAGAGGGGTGCTTTGACAGCTGCCAGCACAGTCTGTGTGCCAACAACTATTTATTGACACCAAAGGAGGCGACAATATGCGTCTCCCAAGTCATTGAATCGCGATAGGCCTGCAGCATGGCCTTAATCTTTTCACCGAGGCGGTTTAACTCGGCCTTCATTGTCGGGCATCGTGTTTCTTGCCACTTCTTACGTAACCGTCTCTTCTGAGATATCATCTCTTTAATGCGAGGTGGGATAGGATAATCCACCGGTTTCTCCCCCGGCAGCTTCTTAGGTATATAGTCCATATTCACTGTTGGGGCCGATCCGCTGAACTTATTGCAGATGTTACAGTATGTCGAGAGGGTCATTCAATGGCGAAGAATCTTAACACCGCGATTTAGAAACGAGGTGTGAATGTTCAACGCCATCCAGTAATAGAAATACGAGCTTGTTTCGTGTAGTGACTGTGACAATCGCAACTCTGATTTGTAAAAGTAGTGAGTACCCACATTTTTAATTTATTTAAACTCGATTTTATTATTTACTATTACTATTACCTACTACGTTAGGATTATTGTAAGTCCAAATATTGAATTACAATAACCAAAAAAACTTGATAAACTCAATAAACCCGTATAAAAAGATGTAAACAAGAAGAAATACATGCTGTGCCTGTGCATTCGGAGGATTCGCAAATTGGCTGACCAAAACCATAACTAAGCCATTAATATCCTCCGACATTTTTATTTGACGTGACATCTGTCTATTTTATTTTCTTAAACCATAGACATAAGATACCATACTCTATAGCTTTTGTTAAGCTCGTTGTACATTATAATTTTCATTATAAGGGCAGCGGCAGACTGCCCCTCTGTAAACCGTTTTTATTCGTTCATGATTTTTTAATTAATATTCGAATTTAAAATTTAGAAGACATATCGGAACGAAGAAAAACGGGTGTCACTTTTTTTAGTCTTGAATCTGGATGGAACGCTGGTAGTCCGTTTTTCTGTTAATACTATGAAGTATACGATTGAATCTAAAACTCTTAAAAACTATAATAAATACGGCATGTGAATGTATTAAAATCTTAGCAGTGCAATAAATATAAATATATTGAGTGTGGAACCTTAATTTCATTGACCTTGTCGGACACCACTTCATGTTTAAAGGGCTCTTTTGATCGGCACATTAAGCCACAGCCCGACCTCCACACTTCTATCTGCCTGTTCTTGCACCTGTGCTACTGTCTGTTAACCTGACAATTGGTTCAAGCCTTGACCATCTAACTGTGTGCCAGCCCATTCGTCCTGCTGGCTACCCTACTGCTTATCCACGAGTAAGCGATTCATCTGCGAGCTCATCTGCCTACCTCGGGCATTCCACGCCTTCGTGTCCGTCCAGCTGCCTAACCTGACTGTCTGCTAAGAAATACCTGCCCACGTCGTGCGAAACCGGATCTTCGTAGCTGCCCACGTCGTGTGAAGTCCGGATCTTCCTAACTGCCCACGTCGTGTCAAGCCGGACCTTAATTTGTTATTTATATCCTTTTCTTAGTTTTAATTTATAGTTACCTTTAATTTTATTAACGTGGCTTACGTATAGTTCAACTGAGCTATACGTAACGCTACACTGCACAGCATGATTTTCTTCTAGTTTACTCCTTTTTAGTTCGCTTAAGCAGTCGGTTTTTAAGATTTTATTAACTTTTTTATTTACAACTTTTACTTAAGTGTGTGTGTGTGTACTTATGTGTTTCATGTCTTTTTAACCGACTTATTAACCGACTTACCAAAAAAGGAGGAGGTTCTATGTTCGACATTATGTATGTTTTTTTTTTTTTTTTTTTTTTTTTTTTTTTTATGTATGTTCACCGATATCTCCGTCAATTATGGACCGATTTTGAAAATTATTTTTTTGTTTGAAAGAGTATGTTCCGAAATTGGTCCCATTTTAATTTGGTGAAGATCTGATGAAGAACTTCGGAGATATACAACAGAACTCTTCAATAAATAAAGGCAAATCTCTCGGAATTGCTGCAATCGCATGTCTGTTTATTGTTTATACCATTTCGTAACATAACATCACGCCAGTACGCTCGAAAGGGGTATGCAGGTCTCTTATTTAACCGGTTATATTCAAGTTTCATGTTATTCGGGTAATCTATTCTGTCGTTATAGGTACTTACTTAACTACTTCCCTATTAGGTAGGTACAACTAAAAACCGGCCGAGTGCGAGTCGGACTCGCGCACGAAGGGTTCCGTACCATTACCGCAAGTAACGGCAAAAAAATCATGTGTCACGTACGTTTGTTGTATGGGAGCCCCACATAAAAAAATATTTTATTCTGTTTTTAGTATTTGTCATAGCGGCAATTGAAATACACCATCTGTGAAAATTTCAACTGTCTAACTATCACAGTTCATGAGATACAGCCTGGTGACAGACAGACGGACCGCGGAGTTAAAGTAATAGGGTCCCGTTTTTACCCTTTGGGTACGGAACCCTAAAAAGTGAAAAATAAAAAACTTTTTTGAAAAAAATACTACCGACTTCCAAGTAAGAAAACTAGAAATTGAAAAATAACTTTATTTTTGGAAGTCGGTGTCCATAACTTAAAAATTTGGTCCTACCACAGACACCGACTTCCAAAAATAAAGTTATTTTTCAATTTCTAGTTTTCTTACTTGGAAGTCGGTAGTATTTTTTTCAAAAAAGTTTTTTTTAACTTATATTTTAGAGGTCTGAAAACACTTCATTGTGATACCCCACTTGATGGGTTTGCAAGAAAAAATAAAGTAGAACCAATATGGCGCTCAAAATCCACCATGTTTCTTTTTTTTAACCCCCGACGGAAAAAGAGAGGTGTTAAAAAAAAAGAGTATACTAGTGTGTATTTAGGATATGACGGTACTGTCATACGCATGGCAATTACTAAAGTCCCTAATTAAATAAAGAAAAAAAAAAACAATTACCAACTAGGTAGTTTATTACCTTTGTGTTAAAATATAGTTGTCTTTATCAAGAAAATGACAACTCAAATGTTTCGAGGTGAAGTGGTTTCGATGGTTATGTATGTCATGCGTCTTAAGCTTTCTTTTCATTTTTATATTATAAAGTTTCATCTAAATCCCTTCAGTAGTTTTGCGTGAAAGACTCACATCCATATTCACAAATTTTCACATTTATAATACCTATTAGCTTCTGCCAGCGGCTTCGCCCGCGTGAACGTCGAAAATTATCCCAAGGGTACATATTCCCGGTATAAAAAGTACCCTATGTGCTGTTTCAGACTATAATCTAACACTGTGCCAAATTTCATACAGATCCGTCCAGCCGTTTGAGCGTGAAGAAGTAACAAACATACAAACACACACACATTCATAAACTTTCGCCTTTATAATATTATTAGTGTGATAGTGTGATGTGATTAGAAGGAAGCCGTCAACGTCAATAAACAACCCTTTAAATCAAGCAAAATACCTACTCATTCGCAATATCCCTTATTATATCACAAAATAGAATTATTAAGGCATTGTGCATCACTGTATTACTTTCGATTCTTCCTCGGTCCCCAACTTTCATACACAGAAAATTTCGTGTCGACTGTGCAAGTTCCGACTGCACAAACTGTGCACTGTGTTACTAGCTGGAAAACGTAGGTCGTAAGATAGGACACGCTATGTCTCGTGCCACACGCGAAGAAGGTCGGAACTTGGAATAAAGACTGTGTTCGCATTTCTATTGGTAGTCATCATAAACTTGGAGAATGAACTGAGCAGATGAAGTAATAAAATTGAACGCTCTGTAGAAAGAGACAAAACGACCGTACGGCAATTACCTGTCTGTTTTTTGTAGGTCACAGTGACACTGCAAGCCTGTGAGGTAGATCAATCAGAAATCTAGGAACAGACAATTACTGATCACACATTCGCTTTATCTCTTTCACATTTTTCTGACCGTTTACATTTCACAGCCAGATAGGGAACTCTCAGTCCATTCATCTAAGTCTTTGGTAGTGATAAACGGAGTGCTTGCGTTTCGCGCCACCCATTGATACGGCGTTAAAACTGTATAAATTTTGCTGTTGAAAGCAATTTGTAACCCTTTAATGATTGTGAGTAATTCATCACGTTTGGTACTCTGTTGGAGTATTTTTGGGTGGTTAAAGAAGTTAAGATGTTATTGTGTTTAGGAAGAGGAAGAGGTTATTCTTTTTTTAGTAAAATATGAATATGGGCTAGAAAAGGATACAGAGGAGCGTATTTCAGCCAATGATGACAATCCAGCACGCTTGCCTAGAAGAAACCTATTCACTCTTGACTCCAAAGTATTTGCCATTACCATTATATATACATATATATACCATATACCATTCAATCCATATTCAATTCGAAGACATGTGACGTCTACCAACCCGCACTGGGCCCGCGTGGTGGCCTGTGTCTCAGCAGTTGGCGGTGGTTGGCGTTGGCGGTGGTCGGCGTTGAAAAGCTGATGATGATGATGGTGATACCATTACCACACGCAGGTCCAGTGCAGCTTGAGCGATGTCACGATAAGAGAAGCCGTTTTCCTTATTTATTTATTAATTTGAGGAAAACAAAAAGTAATATACTAAAAATATACAAAGTGTCTTAAACATATTACACTTAACAAATATATTACCCACTACATTTTCCACAGATTATTACTTATACTAAGACAAACTGATTAGTAAACGTTATTGTAGTCAGGATATGTAGAAACATCAGAAGCAAAAGTTAAAAAAAAAAAAAAAAAATTGTTGATCTTTCAAAATTTTGATTGTGTTAGTTCTAAAGGTATATCTGCTTACAAATAATATGTCAATTGCATAAAATTGTTTATTGTATGTATCGACTAGATGGCGTACCGGTGAGCGCACAACAGCATTAGATTTGCAAGAGATAGTAGCGAATAAGTTGCGTACCACCCGCCTCTGAACTGTTCGAGGAACCAGGTAACACAAACGGTTCACCAAGTCGGGGCAATCAAATTTGTTTCGGCACACACTGTATAGAGTCATTGTCTCAAGGAGCGTACGCCTTGACTGTAATGTAAGGAGACCATATATTTTGAGAATCGACTGATATGACGTTTTTTTTCGAAAACATCTATATTCCATGGATCGAAGATACTTACGTTGAATTTATTCTAAATTTTCACAATATTTTTACGATGTTTAATCATTGTTAGAGTACTTAACCTCAGCCAGAGCCATGAATTTAAAACGCCACAACATTGTCTTAAGATCCTCAAATCCACCGGTAAACACACTGTATCAGCCATTATGTAGATCTTACAGACTTGTGCTTATAATCTATGTAACAGCAAGTTTCCCTATAAGTTGGCTGGTCTCACAAGTTCCTCCATATAAATGGTAATGAAGTCGGCTTGGGAAGGAATCCAGTTTTTTATGTGCTGTTTTTCAATTTAGCCCATACTTTTATATTGCATTATAAAAGTTTGCGCGTTTAACTGCCATCTAACGATTTTGTTTGAGTATTGTGAGTCAGTGTGGGGTTTATTATGGCTGCTTGAAATATTTTATAGAAGCTTTAATGTTTTTTCGTAAGTAAAGAGTAATTGTTGAATAGTTTGAGGGTCTTTTTCATATCATTTCTGGATATTTCTGCTAATGGGGATAAATTCTCATAAGTTTTCTCATTAAACTTCCTATCCTACTAATATTATATATGCGAAAATTTGGCTGGATGTTTGTTATTCAACCACTCCAGAACGGATCTGGATGAAACTTAGCACAGATATAGATTATAGCCTGGAATACCACATGATACACTATTGGATTTTTATCCGTGAACCCGCTGACTAAAGCTAATTCGTTATTAATTGATTCTGGCAATTAAAAACTTGCTCACCACCAACCAGGGCAGGCTCAAGCTTGTTGTACGGACATACATGCCGATTGCGTAAGTTCCTCCTTTTTAAAGATCAGATATGATTTATTTTGGATCATAGAAGACATACATGCATATAAATTAGTTAATAATTGCCAGACATTTAAAATCCCATTGTTATAGGCATCTGTAAATTACCCCTGAATCAAATAAAAATCTTGTTGCAGATTGGATATTTATTGCTATAAGTAAACATTTGATAATTAAACTGTAAGAATGAGACAGTGACACAACGAAAAGTAAGCTACCACTTTTAATATTAAGTCATTGCAACAGGTCTTAGACGAACCCTCGACCTTCCACTCGGTAAACTGTTATTATATTTTCTTTGCAGGAACATGGCCCAGTTGGCAAAATGATCTAATAATAAATTTGACAAACTGTCATACGCGCGTTAGATGCGTGATTGGATGTATGAATTTTCAACAGGCATATTTTTTTTTTTTTTTTTTCACTTGGGTATAATTTTTTATATATTTATTTAATTATGTACACACAAAACACTTAACAGAGAAAATAAATAATACAGATAGATGAATACAAAGGTACTGCATATTTCAATAGAAATTTCTTTCAGTAGACCTGCGACAGGAAAGTTGGATGATATACGAAGACACAGTGTGTAGAAAGAAATAAGGAAACTTAAAATAGATTAACAACTATATAGGTAACTTAACAAATTATAATATCTAAATAACACATATACCTTAACTAAAAATATAGAAGATAAAAATACATATATAGTAAGTAATATATAACAATTACAATATGGTGGAGATAAAATGTTCTTTGACTATATAATTTGTGATGATAATATAATTTATTTCAAGAAACTGGGGTTTCATTCTAGATCTCGTTTACTCGTGTAATCAAATTAATAGATTTTCTAATGAATCTAGTAATAGTAATTAAATAAGTGTTAAAAGCAGTTTAATTTAATTAGCTATGTTTGCAATTTTAATGAAACGCGTTTGAAAGATCCCGTGAAGAAGCCGTGAGTGAGGTTGTAACGTGGGAACTCAAAGTAAACATCGATAGTTTTACTGCTTTTAACCCGTTTTATGGTAATCGCTAGTGTCTGCCAGCGTCTTCGCCCGCGTGAAAATTGTCCCAAGGGAACATACTTCGGGGATAAAAAGGATCCTATGTAGAACATAGGATCCTTTTTATCCCCGATTTTTATTTTATCCAGGATATCATCTGTGCCAAGTTTCATCCAAATCGTAAAAAAGGTAACAAACAGACAGACAGAGATACTTTCACATGTATAATATTAGTATGGATATTAGTATGCATTACAATTTATTACCGCGCTATTTAGTAGCTGTAAAAATGCTTATTGCTGACTAGTAGTTAAATTGACATTTCTATTGCAGAACCTGTTCTTGTTTTAATGTGTTTGGTCATAGTAGTAAATGGTTTCTAAAGTTCTACTATGTACAGTTGTATACTCACATTTGGCCAGATAAAGATAAAATACATATTTATTTGTTCAAACACGTGTATACATGCAGGCATTATTTATGCCTGCATGCAGGATAACATAAAAAGGTACAAAAAGTTCGGACATGTTTGCCACATTCTATGATGTGCAAATATTTTCAAAGTTATTATAATTAACAATTACAAAAATGAATTTAAACAAAATAATTACAAAAATGACAAAAATAAAGAACTGAAAATAAATAATAATTATGTCAAAATATACATAGAAATGTCAATTAATAATAATATCTCACAAATTTATGTAAAATGTCAAATAAAAATGTATGTAATTATCTGAGTCAAATATCTGCTAATAATGTCATGAAATATTACAAAAATGAATGTATACACAATAATTACAAAAATCAAAAAAAGTTGTCCAGTGTTTGTCTGTTTACAATAAACCCTTAATTATGCAATGTGAAGAAAGCCAGCGGTGCCCCTGTCCAAAACCTGACCCACTTGTTGGAGTGCCCTAAGTGCCCTTATACCTGCACCATTGAGGACTTTAAAGGAAATGCGGGCAGAGAGCTCCGACTGAATATCCTAAGTAAAAAGTCATAATTCAAGGTTTGGCTCTCGCCTATTTCCTCCTCCAATATTGGACCAATTTAAAAGATATTCCATAAACTGAAAAATAATGATATATACTGTCCTCTTATGTTTTTCTTTTTGATGTACATACTCTTTAGAAGAACTAGAAGCCTCAAAAAATTATCAAAATTGCGCTGTCAATAGATGTCTAGTTTACAAATTTGGCAACAAAAATGAAAAAAGAAAAACATAGAAGCACAACATATAAATTTTTATATTAAATTTATGGAATATCTTTTAAATTTGTCCAATACTGGAGGACAAAATATGCGAGAGCCAAACCTCGAATTATGAATTTTTACTTAGGATATTCAGTCGGAGCTCTCTGCCCGCATTACCTCATAATGACGCCGCAGAAACGAAATCACAAACTGGGCCCAAACTGTCTAAGAGTCAAATCACCATCGCCTCGAAACGAAGTCGATAGGAAACCAGCCTGTTACTATTAACCGGACACACATTCAGGCACAGATCTTATTGGTGATGTTTTTCAGAAAGGCCAGATGCGCAGTACTCATAACCTAGTTACATATACACGCACACCGTGTATATGTAACTAGATGTATGAACGAATCTGAACTAAAAGGAGTATGATGTAAGTATCGTAGCAGCTGGCTTTTTGTAGTTTCTATCTACTTCCATGAGAAGGTGTGAGTTTATATATGTATGTGTCTATCCAGACTTAGGGTTGATATTGGCAACAAGGATTTCAGACTAACTAGGCAGTGATTTTTTGTAAAATTCCTGAACATCTTTCAAGTCTCCGTAACCTTCTCTTCACCCATCTCCCCTTCTTCTTCTTCTTCGTCGGTACACTCTTGGCAGAGCGGTCGTGGTGATCATGTTGCAGTGAGACTTCGGGTTGCCATAATTTGTTTAACGATGCGACGCCATCCGTCTCTATCGGCCGTTATTCGTGTGTCAATGGGCCACCCACTGCAGACTTAATCTGGTCGGTCCATCGCATGGGCGACCTGCCGCGCGCTCTCGTTCCTTCCACTCTACCCTGAACCACAAGCCGCTCGATAGAGTCGTTTCCCCGTCGGGACACGTGTCCAAAGAACTGGAGTACTCGAGCCTGGACTATAGCCGACAGACGCTGCCTGATACCAAGCTCTTGAAGGATGGATATGTTAGTGCGAAACTCTGTCCACGACACTCCAAGCATTTTTCTCCAGCACCACATCTCCAGAGCGTCTATTCTCTTCCTCTCAGTGTCTCTCAGCGTCCAGGTCTCGGCTGCGTATAGAAATATGGGAAACACAAGTGCCCGTATGAGCCGGATTTTCATAGCTTTGGTGATATTGTGATTCCTCCATATTTACTTCAGCCTATCCATGGCAGACCTGGCCATAGCCATGCGTCGCTTGATCTCGTCCCCGCAACCACCATCCGCAACCCCTTCTACTGACCATCAAGTAAATATTTCTAAAAACACACCCGCTACAAGGTTAGGTAAGCTCTGAGAAGCTACAATGTTAGGTAAGCTCTGATAGAATACATACATGGTTTATACTAAATGATTCCATCGAAAGCTTTGACGCTGTTAAAAACATTTTGTTACAATTCTAAAACAAATTACTAAACAAGTGTTAATTTTCAACAAACTAGCACCGAAACAGTTTGAATTCCCGCAATTATGCAGTGTTTGGCGCGCTAAGTCATGAACAGCGAGGAAGTGCACAATAATTACTATGAGTGCAACTATCACGATCATTGAAGATATAATTAACGCCACAGAGACCGCTTTAAACATGGTCAAACTGTCTAAGGTTTAAATTACTATCGACTCGAAACGAAGACGATAGGAGGCCAGCCTATTGCCATTAACTGGAGACATACTCGTATCCGGAGTTCAGGTTGGTATTGGCAACGAGGATGCAACCGCTATATCAAAGATGCTACTGTCACTACATTTTAGTAAAATTTAAGACCTTCTCCTAACCCTCCGTGTCTCTCTCTTCACACATCTCCCCTTCTACTTACCATCAAGTATACCGTTCAAAAATCACCCATAAATAATGACATGATTCTTTTGGAAGCAATTACAATGCTTAAATCAATAAGTTTCAAAACAAATTACTAAATAAGTGTTAATATTCAACAAATTTGTTCGCTCCAAATAGTTCAAATACCCGCATGTATGCAGTGTTTGGCGCGCTAATTCGAGAATTGGCGAGGAAGTGCACACTAATTATTATGACTGTAGTTGCACTGTGATAGTTATCACGAACAGTTTATGAATAAAATTCACATACACGCGCCATTATTTGCTCATCTTCCGTTTCGTTCTACGACAAACTTTAGTTCAGCACGCAAAGAGCTACAAATGCTAGTACGAAGATGTAGTGGATGCTGGAAATGATATTGCTTAGCAATTGATTACAGATAATATAATATTTTATTTTTCGGTGTTGATTTATAAAATAAATGTATAACGAAACGTATACGTCAGCAAAGCGTCGTCCTAACAGAAAGCGATCATCGCTCGAATATGTGATATTTTGAAGATTTGTTCGGCAAATCGTACCGTGTCGTTACGCAGACAATGCGCTTACTGTTTTTTTCACAGGACCACTTTTCTTCTGTCAATTTCTACCCTCCTTTATCAACATTATCTAAGTTCTACCTACGAGGGCAACAATTTCTTATGTTTATTTCACCACCGTGTGACTGCTACTTCTGCCTATAAAATTTATTTTATCAATCGTAAAACTATGACTTACTCAGCTAGACTATATCAGAAAAATGCAAGTATTGCATTATACCAGAAGACGGTCACAACTGCTATATATAATTGACTAAATAATTTTTCAAGAACCCGCAATTTCTACGCCATTTACTTCCCGCGCATCACACTACGCTCACCACATCTAGTCAGCATACCTCCACGACCCTTCATAGGGATGAGTTTTCTAAAACTTGCCCGACTGTTTGTAATTTTAAAGTAGAGAGTTACACGTACACTGGCTTTTATGAGTTTTGTTGTTGGCGGGTCTGAATGCGGATCATTACGGGCGAGCGCGGTCTCGGTCGTTCGACGCGATTGATGGCACTTCCAGACTTTTTGATCGGTGCGGAATTGATGGTTATGACATTGTTTTGATCTCGGATGGGTTTGAGGAGGTTCATTTTGAGATCTTTCTTTCTTTCAAAAAACAATGCCTCACACTAGAAATTTCTCCTGTATCGTGGGTGCATTTAAAAACATAGAACAGTACGGTGAGTGAAGGATATGCGATGAAGTAGGTGTGTGAATAGTCTAAATAAAAGACCACAAGTGAACAGTTATTAGATATTTTTTATCCGTGGTGCTAGGCAACTGGGCTTATCCCAGTTGTAAACGACCCTTTGTGCCTATTGGTCTTGTTTGTTCAGTCTCCTGCTTGATATGGAGGGAAGTGGAAATTTGTATTTTTTCGTATTCGTCTGTTCTTCTTTTCTGATTAATTTCGTTGCGGGATCCAAGACAGTTAAATTCATTCTCCGGGACTTCGTCAAGCTCCATTGCCTCGGCGCTTTTCTGGTGGTCGCCACTGTTGATTCTGGCTTTCAGGAGTTGCAGTGGTTTGGAAATAGTGCGGTGGGATTGTCCTAAAGTAAAAAAAAAGTGACCAGTTATAAGTACGATACTTTTATGCCTCAGGAAAACGTGCATATCAAAAGATAAGATTACTTACTTATTGATTCGCAATATTCAGATATAGTAACGCGTTAACTGTTCTTCTTCATCGTCGGTACACTCTTGGCAGAGTGGTCGTGGTCGCCATGTTGCAGTGAGATTTCGAGCTGCCATGATTCACTTCACGATGCGACGCCATCGCTCCCTGTCGGCTATTCGTTTATTTAACTGTTGTTTTAGGTACCTAATTTTATATTTTTGGAATTTTTATTACTTTTTGTTTTGCAGAATCGTTGATATATTCAGGTATCATCATCATCATCAGCCTATTAATTTTCCCACTGCTGGGACACAGGCCTCCTCTCTGTGAGAGGGAATGGGCCATAATCCACTACGTGGGCCCAGTGCGGGTTGGTGGATGTCACATGTCTTCGAATTTTTGGTTCTAGCACATGTCGGTTTCCTCACGATGTTTTCCTTCACCGTTTTGAGAGCAGTGGTGATGAAATAATTTACACAAAGTAAAGTGCCTGCCTGGGTTCGAACTCACGACCTACAACTTGTAAGTCACGGTCGCTACCACTGGGCAACATATTCAGGTATAGGACACAAAATTATGAGCCTCTCCTTGTATTATGAAACGCTAAAGCAGGGCCTAACATAAATAAAATCTTAAAAAGTAACAGTCTAGGCAACAAGACACCACAAATAATAAAAACATTATTACAAGCAAAGTTTCTAAACTGTCATCTTGATTTACGATGCAGCCAATTAACTACGCCATGCTGAGAAACGCTACGAAGCGCTACGAACACGCTACAGTGCTACGCAGCCGCTGAATGCGTAGCATAGCTTGTCTGTATGTTGCTACAGACTATTTACTTGAGTTGGTAATGTTAATTATTTAATAAGTAACAGAAACATTTATGTGGCTTCTACGTGTTATTCATGTGAGAAATAATGACGTCATTCATGTATGTATTGCTTTCTTAAAATGTGTGGGGCTATGAGATATCCCTAACAATATTTGGTTATTCACTCCGCGTGCTACGAAGCGCTACGAACACGCTACAGTGCTACGCAGCCTCAGAATGCACTGCATAGTTGGCAGGTATGTTGCTACAGACTGGGCGTTTGCGGTTAAAATAATTTACCTGAGTTGGTAATGTTGATTATTTTAATGAGTAACAATTATTTATTAGACTTGTATGCGAATGAAAAATAATGGAGTTAATCATGTTTCCTGAAATGTTCTGTGGTCTATGAATATGTGATTTATCAAATAGAATTTCGGCAATTCTTGACTAAGGCCCGGATTCTGAATTTAGAATTTGGAGTTTAACGTGTCAAGCTCTACTTTAAAAGCTAGGTTCGAAGAAGAAGAATCGGGAATAAATTAATGTTTTCTTGGATATAATTTTGATAATTATTTTTTATGTCAGAATATTTGTTGTTTGAGTAATTTATATTGATTTGAAACATTCAAAGTACTTAGGTACGGGCGTTTTGGCCAACAATTTAACAAAGACGAAATATTGGTTCCATATTAACCAAAACTCCTCACATGATACTCGCCTCTAAAATAATCTTTTTAACCAAATATCTCTTGCTATTCAAACGCACACATTCATGTCATCGCAGGAGCGGCGCGGACGGCAAACAGCCCGCCGCGTCAGCCGGACATCCGGTCTACGTCCCCCCCACTCACTTCCGTTACCTCCCTCCTCCCGTCTCCTGGCCCTTTCCGCCGCTGACGTCACAATTAATCTTGGGCCCATCTTCCGGTGCGGGCTGTTTTTCTGTTTTATGCGCGTATGCGTGCCTGGTGTCGCTTGTGAAGAGATTGAAGGTTTCATGTGTGTAAGCTTTTAGTGTTCAGTATATTAATGCGTTCAGGGTGCTGTTGGGGCTGCCCCGACACTGCAGCGTGTCGGGGATGTTCGCCGACACCCATGTTGACTGTTTCTACACGACGATGCGAATGCGGTGCACATCTCTGAGGCGCAGGCTCCGGACCACCTCCAACACCATCCTGAGCGTATTTGCAAACAGGTTTGATTGTCAGCACATTAAGGATTGATATATGATTAATGTAATGACAAACAAACAAATTAGTCACAGCCAGGCGTATTATTAATATTTTTTATTACTATTTTATTATTTTAATTTGATTTTATAATTTAAATTTAATTTGAAGAAAATGATTTAATTGTGTATATATTATTCATTAATTATTTTCATATAGATATATTTAGTGTGATAAAAGTTATTTTTTTTGTTTTAATTTCACATCTACAACATATATAATATGATCTAATTGGATTGAAATAAATGAAATTTAAATTTAGTTTAGTTACTTAATTAGATAAAGTTAGTGTGTAAGTAAGTTAAGAGGTTTGCTTTGATTCTGTTTCGACTGTTTTTAGGGTTCCATAAGTCCGAATGAAAAATTATCAGTCGTGTGTCTGTCCGTCTGTCACAGGCATTTGCGACGAACGTATGTACTAGACTAGACCGATTCAGTTGTTTTTTTTTTGTTAAGACTACCTGTAGATTTATGATGGTGTAAGGATTCTTAAGGTTCTATAGATAATCTATATTGTGACAAAGCATTGGTTATCAAAAACTACATGCATTTTTAAGGTCCCACCCACAGACATAAAAAAATATTAATTAAGTAATAATAATGTTAAATGCATGCTAATTTAGGATGATAAAGATAGGATAATGATTATTGCAATACTTGTAAAAGGCTGCTAAGTCTTAAGTACTAATATAACATAACACCAACATTTTATACACTTAGTTCGCATTAAACGTTTTGACTTTGACTTTTGACTTTGACATAAATCTAACTAGATAACGCAAATACCTCCATTTGTATGAAAACACTGACACACAATTTAAAAACAAATTTACTTACCGATGAAAGAAAACATTTCCAATGCCTCGGCCAACTTTTCTATACAGTCTTTGCAGCTCAATATGGTATAATTAGGAATTATTCTAGATTTCGGTGGATTTCCGGTGCCGAATAATGCTAAATGAAAAGCTCAAAGTACGATAATTGATTGTAATTTCACTCCGTTTTTAACTAAATGACGCGATTGTATGTAACTTCATACAATCGCGTCATTTATGTAGATTTATATCTGTGGACCCGATTTCAGACTTGTATGGAAACAGCTAAGTGATTAAATACGAGTACTTATCTCGTCTTAACCTTGGTTATAAATCAAGAACAAATTGGGCACAGTTGTAGGATAGCTTTAGAATACGCTTTAGAGTGTATGCATATTTAGGTGATGGATCATTGTGCGGTCAGTGAGGAACCGGAAGGTTGATAAGTGTTTTAATATTATGATACCGCTAACTTATATCACATATAAATGTCCCCGAATAAGGGGTCATTCGGGGACGTTGCCGATTAGGTAAATAATAGACGTAGTATTATAATCCATTACTAGCGGCTCGCTCCGGTTTTAATCGGGATAAACAAATAATATACTAGCTTCTGCCAGCGGCTTCACCCGCGTGAAAAGTGTTTTTATCATCCCAAGGGAACGTAACTGCAAGAGTCATATGTTCGATGAATGGAAAGTCGACTGAACGATTGTACGAATAGAATTTATTGCGAAACAACCTTTTATCGCCAAACGCTACTTCGACTGAACGATTCATCGAATATGTTTTATTGTTTCCCCGAGTGGAGAAAATCCTCACAATTTGCCGACCTTCGAGACCCTATTCTCCATAAACTCAAGAATATCTAAGATGACGACAATTTATTAATATCAAGAAAAATGAAATCTTTGAGTTTCAGACTCAGTTTGGACAAGGCCCAGGGCAGAGGCAACCGCCCCGTTGCCCGCTCCCCGGCGTTCGCGCTTTATTCCGGCAGGGGACTTCCATGTCCATGGTCCATAGAACGATGGCCCATCGTCGTATGTCATGTTGTATAATAAAGGGGGCATATTAATCGTTCAGTCGAAGTAGCGTTTGGCGATAAAAGGTTGTTTCGCAATAAATTCCATTCGAACAATCGTTCAGTCGACTTTCCATTCATCGAACATATGACGCTCGCAGTTACGTTACGGAACCCTATAAAATTACAATAATAGCGCAGAAATAACACTCACAACAACTAGTGGGTAGTTTTAGAAACACAATAGGTACAAAGATGACAAGAAAAAATTAATAATAATATGACAATTACTTTTGATGGACTTGGCGCTTCAATTTTTGAAGTGTTGTGGAATAAATATCTATTGATTCATCGCAATTATTAAGAAGCCTGCAAAGTCTGGGGATATGTGTAACATATTTTAATTTAAATACGTGTTAGCAACTAGTTCAAGTGGGCCTTAAGAATTAAATATAAATTCGATACCATTTTACTAAAACGCCGTGGAGAAAAGTTCAGCAAAATACTGCAAGCAGTACTTCAGGAATGTTGGCAGCGCGCCCGTAACACCAAATGTTAGCTACGTTACGTTTAAAAAGTTTTTCCTTGTTAGCGTTTTAGTTTATTTATTCTTAGCCCAATAGTGCTTGACTGGGGTAACCTAGCTGTAGCTGTATAGCGATGGTGAGGTTAGTAAAATTTGTAAGTTTTTTTTAAATCTTTTCGCATTCGTCCTGATTCTACCAAGATTGGCTTTTGCCCGCGTGTAAGTTAAAAATAATACCAATATAAAAAGTAGATATCGTATCATTGTCGAGTTGAGCTTTTTTATAGTTTATTTCATTACCAAGTGACGGGTGGTCTTCCTTGGAAACGTTTTGTAAACGGCAATTTTGGACAAGTTTTAACATGTGGTCGTTGCGGCCTTTCCACCGTCGTTTTTTCTTCACTTTGTAAATTATCGATGCAACTATAAAGGATGTGTGTGAGTTGAATTCTTTACTAATAGATAAAACAATAAAATGGCGATATGAAAGACTGTACAAATAATTCTCATGAAATCTTTACGTACCGTAACTTTCAGGGGTGTATTTTGATCTGAGATACCTCTTAATTGAAAATACGAACAGAGAAAAAGCCTCTGCTATTTCTTTTCGTATTTGTATTTCTTCACTCCAATCGGGGAGACGAAGCAAAATCGGGCCTCGCTCATTAAACAAAAAGTTACATTAAACCGTAAACTTCAAAGCACGACCCTCCCCTTTTCCTGTGTCTTATCCGCTGAATTTAGTATCAATATTACCCGTACCTCCCCTCGAGACTGATCACTTTTCCTTATCGCCCCGATTTCCCATCATTAATTTTTTGCCCGGCCTCCTCTCAAACGTTTCCTCTGGGCGATTGATTGTGCCCAATCAGGGCGATGACACTCATTTATTTCTCGTTGCTAGTAATTTATTGTTATTATCGGGATAATTTTTTGTGAGAGATAAGATGTGTTGTGGTTCTTCGTAGCAGAGTGATATTTAGAAAAGCAGGTAAAGGTCATTGGGCATCTTAGTATGGAAACCATGCCATACCCATGGCGTTCTCAAACGAAATAAAGCAGAATGTATTGATGAATGAATTGTATGGTTCTGATTTACCATGTAAGACATGGGAATGTCAAAAAAAACAATTATCGTATACAGAGTTAGTTTTTCATGTGGGCTATATCCGAAATTATGGGGAAAAGCTACAAACACTGAAAGGAAGTCTCGGGGCCGTTTTGATGAAAACTAAAACTGCTCTATGGGAATTTTGAAAACTCAATATTGTTAGCCAGAAATGGAACCCGTTGATTTTGAAACAATAAACACGCTGATTTGCGCGATCCGATAGTGTCGCTAATAAGGATCGAATTATGTAAACCTAAGGAAACATAAGGAAATAGCAATTTTTTTACAAAATATCGGTATAGACGAAAAATAAGGTCCTCAGATTTTTTTTTTTTTTTACGATACGATACATTTTTCGGCATCTGTTTTGAATCAAATAAATATATGCAATGAAAGGTCACATTATTCTCTTTAGTTTAAAATTATATTGGTTAATGTCCGCAATTATTCGCAAAGAAGGTCAGATTATGCCCAATGACCTTCTGACCGAATGTCAAAACTTCCGGGAAGCTAACTAAAATGTCCAGTGAAAACAAAAGTGTCGGTCATCTGTAGACTGACCTAATCAACTGGATAAGGTCGGCGGCAGCTGTAGACCTAATCAAAAGTCTAAAGTGTTGATTAAATCTTGTTTAATTTTTTGTTTGCTTTTTTTTTTTGAATTTTCTGTCTGAACTTTCGAAGGACTTTTAGTTGAGATATAAAAAAATAAAAAATGTCTTTCAAAAACTTGTTAAAAGCACTCTCTCTTGAACCTATGTGTAATTTTTTTATCTATTTTTGGCTCTATCTCACCTGGTAAGCGATGATGTGTTCGACGATGGAGCACGCTTGCCTAGAAGTAACCTATTCACTCTTGACTTAAAGACCCTTAGATTGTAGCTATCGGGAAACACAGACTCCGGCAGGGAATTTCACTCCTTAGCTTTACGCATAATAAAAGTATTCTCAAAACGTTTGCTGCGTATGGGTGCGATGTCCACCATGTACCGATGTCGCATCGCCGTACGTCTGGTTGTCCGATGATGAAACGGGCTGGGTGGAATTAGATCATGCAATTCCATCGCATACTCCCTGAAATGTAACCGATAAAAAACCGACAAGCTGGCAACTCAGCGACGATGTTCAAGGCTCTGGAGCTTTGACTTAACCAGTGCCTCATCGCCGATGAGCCTCTTGTTTTTTATTGCGTATGCAAGTTTGCTAAATTCGGTTCATTTATTTAAAAAAAATTGGACTTCAACGTTTATACGAAATACGGTGCCGCCATAACCGTAATTTGCATTCGGTATTTGGGTCATCCTTTACATCAAAATACCTCAACCCCGTAAATGTTGGCAGGTACCTTACTAAGTTTTGACATTGTAATAACTTACTTATTCAGTTCATGTTTAGTATCTCATCATGTTTTTAAGTAAAGAAGCAAACTAGTACAGTGTGCAGACAATTGAGACATTATTAAGTACAAACAGACAAGCTCTCGTGCTCCGCGTAAGTTTGTGCATAATGAGAGTCTGTAGCCGCCTGTTCAGCCAAACGAGATGGTGTTACTTATACTTACCTAGTAACTTGTATGTATAGCAGGTATAAGAGGTGTTCCCTTGTTCAGTCGAACAATGCAATTATGTGAACGAATGGGTACCAGTTGTCATCAAAATACTCGTGATCTCATGTTTGAGGTCGGTAGTTTTATTAATAATTAATTATATCAAAACTTCTTTCTAAGTGTATCTTGGGTATCACTGACATTGATGAAAGAAAGCATCGTTTATATTGTTTGTTCGTTTAAGTATATTTGCAAATGGCAATTTATGCAAGTTCTGTGAGTTGATTGCAAAAATACCCCGATAGAAAGCTACATAATCTCTGGGTATCATTTGATTATGTACCTATGTTTAGGTTTAAATTATTAATATGGGCCCGATCACCTTAAATCAATGGCTTAATTGTAATAATAGGTCTCTCCCACAGAAAGGAGACGCCATAAGAAATGGCGTGAAAAGTTAGAAGGTACTTAAATAAACCATACTTAAATTGACAACACAATCAAAAACAAAATGTCAATCACCAATTGACAATCTCTATGACACTAAGCTTTGCTGTAAGTGAATCCAATTATGGGTTAAGCTCGCCTTTGTACATACACTGTCCTACTATATTTTTAAAAGAGTAAGTATGGAGTTTCTTGTGCATTCTTCTCCATATCAACCTACTTTTCCGAATGCACGGTAGAATCATTTTTTTATTACATGTAAATTTTAAATGTTTTAACGTTCAAAAGTGGCCGCATAATGGCCTAGTTGAAATAAATACATTTGACTTTGACTTTATATGTATGTTTTGTGTACAATAAAGAATATGAATTTTGTGCGTACCGTTTCTCTAGACCACATGAGTCTTCTATTTCTAAGTCCGTTTTGTTTGATCTCAACCAAGACCGATTACACAAGCTTGAGCGACTTCAAAATGTCTGTGTCAGGTTCATATTTGGCTTACGCAAATTTCATCATGTTTCTGAATTTCTATCCAAGCTCAAATGGCTTCCTATTCGTTTTCGCCGGAATGCCCACATACTTTCTTTGGTATATAACGTGCTCTTTAATCCATCTTTTCCTTTTTCAGGTCCTCTGTGACACACATTTATAAGTCCTTGAGATCATCGGAGAATCTAAAATTAAATATAAGCATTCCACATCCTTCTTCGACAAATAGTTCACAGTTCAAGCAGCTCGTTTGTGGAATGCATTACCTATTGAAGTGAGGCGTTCTCAATCCTTACCGACTGTACGACGAAGGTCTATACACTTGGTTCAAGTGCACGATGATACTTCTGTACACTTGAGATGATGAAAACCCGGGGATAATGAAATAAACCGCCCGTGTCTAAATACAATAAAAATTATGACTTAGGATAGATGATATAATTTTTTGTTGAAAGCTGATACAAGGTGATTTCAACAATATCTAATCTAAGTACAATGTATAACTAACACTAATTGTCTGATTATGTTCCTGTTAATATTCCACCATAGGAGAGGTCCCTTTATTTACACTTTTACTAATTTCACTAAACTCACTGATCACTGGCACTGGCACGGTTTCACGCACGCACTCAGTAGATCTCGGTCCTGTGGGGCCAGCTTGCGCCTCCGCCCCCGGGGCTGGCTCGCCCTCCGGTACACGTACCTCCAACATCTCACGCTGCTGCGGCGCAGGTGCGGTGCGGCCCTTACTTCTTATAATTAAGTATACGCATATGCCGCCTAAGATGGACCAAGGCCAAGGTAACGTACACGACGGAATAATGGTGGACGTCGTGGACGTTTAGTTGTGTAGAAGATTGTTCCTTTATATTAGTTATTTGGTCTCTCAGCTGATTCCAAATATGGGTGTGGTTTTCCGGTACGTCGAAATCGTTGGGCAAGGTTGTGTTTATTAGAGAGTTCAGGATGGAAACCTCTGGGACTTCGATTTTTGATCGCATGTTCAAATAGCGTAAGTAATTGTTGTGGGTGTGAATACTGTACGAATCGGATTTCAGTGTGCATCCATAACCTAGGTCAATGATACCACTTCCCCGTATAACTGTCGTTGTTGTATCAGCAATACAGGAAATACGGAGTTCGCATGACTCACAACAGGTGTAAAACCAGGCATTCAAGTTGTGTAACTTAATCCAACAATTGTGGCACGTGGATACTTCTTGTTTACATGCGCACAAATTACTTACAGTCTGGATATCGCATAGCGACTGTTTTATTCCTAAATTGTAAACAGGTTTATCAATGGAGCACAGTAGGCGATTGTTACTTATTATATGGAAGCATGCTTGCAGGTCACTATCTGACAAGAGAAGAGCGAGGTCCTTTTGTATGTTGTAGGCAATATACGGAGAGCTTGGGACAGTGCGAACGTGATTCGACCCCCTTTTCTGGGGGATAGGTACTATTCTATTTAACTCGAAGATGTCGTTGCTCACAAGCGGAATTTATCTCTATAATAAGATAGCCTTCATAAAGCGTT
Source organism: Anorthoa munda (assembly GCA_945859665.1). Classification (NCBI taxonomy): domain Eukaryota; kingdom Metazoa; phylum Arthropoda; class Insecta; order Lepidoptera; family Noctuidae; genus Anorthoa; species Anorthoa munda. Next base: position 4,714,750 of record OX243907.1, on the reverse strand, counting down.
GCGGACGCCTTCATAATCTTGTACAGCTCAGATAGGTTTGATGACTCGATTGGGGTCATTAGATTTCCCTGCAGTTGTCCGGAAATAATATTGATCTGACGAGCCAGCTGTTCGGGAGTCAAAAGGTACGGGTCGATGCGACCGTGGCTGATGTCTGTCACGGTGTCGATAAGTGTGTGTTGGATTCGCATTAGGTTTGACAATATGATAGTCGCAGCTAGGGCGGATGATGTTACATAAATGCCGTTTGTGTTGTCCAGACGCACCTCATTGATTTAGTGACGTTTTGTAGATAATTTTGAACTGTTTGTTCATAGTCTCCTCGCTGCGTCGCAGAATGTTGTATTCCGATTCCAAGACCAAGGTTTGATTCTTCAGTAACCTTTGAAGATGATTCTCATTATAAGTTATTCTTTCTATGTCCTGCTTATACTGTTGAGCGAAGTTTTCATCTAATACTCCGAACAATGTGTTTGCCAGGTACCCTACTCCGTTGATTAACCCACGCTTTTCCCTTCTTGCGTTTGGGTTTTCTAGGAGTTTTTGATAATGCTCAAGTTCCTTTACTTCGTGCTCTAATTGTAGGATGACGCTGTCGTATTGCGAACCCATACAATCAGCGGTTTGCTTTAAGTGCTTGACATAGTTTTTAATGTTCGATACTCCGTGATAGCAGCGGTGGCCCAGTGGTATCAGCCGCGACTTACAAGTTGTAGGTCGTGGGTTCGAGCCCAGGCAGGCGCTTTACTTTGTGTAAATTATTTCATCACCACTGCTCTCAAACCGGTGAAGGAAAACATCGTGAGGAAACCGGCATGTCCTAGAACCCAAAAATTCGAAGACATGTGACATCCACCAACCCGCACTGGGCCCGCGTGGTGGATTAAGGCCCATTCCCTCTCACATAGAGGAGGCCTGTGTTCCAGCAGTGGGAACATTAATAGGCTGATGATGTGATGTGACTCCGTGATAGAACGTGGATATGTTATAAAACACGATGAGTTTCCAATCGTCCTTGATAACTTGGAGGTTAGACATCTTGTCGAAGTAAAGTCCTTGGTTTGCGGTAAGTTGCGTAACGTTGTACGTCACTTTCTGTTGTAGACTAGGAGATGCAAATAAAAGCATAAGTAAAACACTGATAAAGAAGGCTTGCAATGTTTTTTGCTTTCGTGGTCGCGGAGACCGCTTTTTGTCTTCAACTTGATCTGATGACGGAGTGGAAGATTCATCCACACATTGGTTCATGGGTTTAGATGGGGATACCTCCTCATTTACAGGCAAGTATACAAGCTTGTTGACTGGACGCTGTATGGTGTTATTGCTTGTCTTGACAGTAACTACTCTGACATACCCGTCCTTTCCAGGATGAAGTAGGTATACTCGACCCATTGCCCATTTACCCGGAGGTATGTTCTCTTCACGAATGAGGACGAAGTCATCGATTTTAAGATTATGGCGTGTCTTTTGCCACTTGGTTCTGGTTTGTAGCTGTTGCAGATACTCCGATGACTACCGTTGCCAGATATTCTTTGTCATAGGTTGGACAAGTTGCCATCGCGCTTTAAGCGTTGATGATTCCGGTTCAGTTTGAGGCCGTGATAAAATCGGTGCCCCAGTCAGGAAGTGTCCCGGAGTAAGGCAGTCGTCGTCTGAATTTTCCGTGAATTGACACAGTGGTCTGGAATTCAGACACGCCTCTATTTGGCAAAGTAACGTCGAAAACTCTTCGTACGTAAGGCGTTGATCGCCTATGACCCTTTTCAAATGGTATTTCAGGCTCTTTACAGCCGCCTCCCAAAGTCCAGCAGCGTTAGGCCAAGCTGGCGCATTAAAACGGCGCTGGATGTTCATTTCACTGATTTTGTTAAAGAAGTCCGGGTTGATATTCTGCATAATCTCCTTATACTCCTTCTTCATGAGTCGATTAGCGCCTACAAAGTTTGTACCATTGTCACTATACATGTGACCTGGTGATCCACGTCGGGAGCACAATCGACGAAATGCTGCTAGGAAGGCGGCCGTACTCAGGTCTGAAACCAGTTCCAAGTGGACCGCTTTGGTTGACAAGCAGACGAACACTGCTACGTATCCCTTCGTCGTTTTGATCCCGCGTCCTTTGTTGACCTTCAGTTCTACGTGACCCGTGAAATCGACACCAGTATGACTGAATGGCCTTGACGGAGTAACTCTGGCTCGTGGTAAGTCTCCCATAATTTGCTGTTGAACTTCGTTGTTAAATCGGCGACACTTAACGCACAGTCTTAACTGCCGTTTTACCGTCCTGATTCCGCTGATGATCCAGTATCTATCCCTTATGTAAGAAAGTGTTAGACGGGGACCACCGTGCAAAGTTGTTATATGTGCCTGGCTAATGACAAGATCAGTAAGTCGACTGTGGCTTGGTAGGATGATGGGATGCTTTGCCAATGTACTTAGACTGGCGTGTTTTAAACGTCCACCAACTCTTAATAAACCATTTTCATCTAGCCAAGGGTTTAGACTGCAAATCTTGCTTTTCGAGCTCACGTGTTGTTTACACTTAATATGTTGTAATTCTTGCTGAAATTTCTGTGATTGCACTTCTTTAATAATCAAATTGTAAGCGTTGATTATTTCTGATGACTCCAGAAAACCATGTGTTGCAATCTGTTTGTTGCGAATTCGCTTGATGAAACGTGAAACCTAGCCAATAACCCGCACAATTTGTGTCAACGAACTGTAATTTTGCAGTAATTCAGTAATGAATGAAACATTATTTGCCACTAAGGCTTTCACACAAACCGCTTTTGTTTCTATTGTTGGGGACTGGTATGCGATCTTAACTGCATTTTTCCTCTCGCAACCTTTTAGCCATTCAGGCCCTTCCCACCACAAAGATTGGTTTAACAATTGATAAGACGTTATGCCTCGTGTAGCACAATCAGCTGCGTTTCCTTCCGAGCTGAGATGACTCCAGAATTCTGCCGGAACTATGTTGGTTATCTGCTTAACTCGGTTAGCTACAAATGACTTCCATCTAGATGTATCTCCGTGTAGCCAGCCCAAAACTATCATAGAATCTGTCCACGCATGAAGAGTCATACATATATTTGGTAAGGACTCAATTACCTTCTTTACAAGTTGAGATAGAAGTAGCGCGCCGCAGAGTTCTAGTCTAGGGAGCGATGTTTTCTTTGAACGATTCACTAAGTGTTCACCGAATGAGTTGATTTGTTTACGAAACTGTCGCGAAATACTCAACGTATATAATCAAGTGTATGGCTGCTATTTCAACATACCTTGATCTAAACACCCGATGGATTGTTACGCGTGATCACAGATCGTTCACTGAATGGACTGATTTGAACTATGTATGTATGGAACTGTCGCGAAATACTCAACGAATATAATCAAGTGTGTGGCTGCGATTTCAACACACCTTGATCTATACACCCGATGGAGATTGTTACGCGTGAACACAGTATCCGGCTCGAAGGACCAAAAAAAAATGTACGACGAAGGTCTATACACTTGGTTCAAATGCACGATGATAGTTCTGTACACTTGAGGTGATGAAAACCCGGGGATAATGAAATAAACCGCCCGTGTTGAGTGTGTTAAAATCACTGATTTATTTTACTTAGCAAGTGGACTAAATGATGGCGCGTATGCAAACGCTGATGTAGCTTAACCTACTTAATATTACAAAATGTGCGAGTTCACCGTACACCGACATTAAAAAAAATGGTAAAGGAGCAATTCCTTTCACTATCGTTAGTCTTCTCCTTTCTCTGTGATATATTTGTTATTTATTAGTATATTATGTATTATTGTATATATATTTTATGTTATTATGTCTAAGTATTATTATTTAAGATATATAGTACACAGACAACCCCAAATTTGTCTCCTCTCGTTCAGTGCATCCAAAGGTTTGTAAGAGATTGCCCTGTGCGATAAGACCGATCATTGTAAACTTGATTTTATGATTGTTTGTAAATATATTTTTTGATGTACAATAAAGAATATAATAACTCAATAAATAATGCCAGCGGAGAAATAAATAATGTAGCACCTCACAAATTGATTTCGGAGTACGTCATTACTTGAATACATACTCTGCTAGAATTCCAAGAAAACACTGGTCAATAAGTTAACATTTTCCCACGAAAAGCAAGTACTCGCTTTGAAGCGCTTGACCCCGCAGTTTCGCAGAAAATCGCCGCATTAAAATAAATATAAAACTGTATACAACACTAACTGCCCGTTGATAGTTTGCCAATCTTATACAGCTTTTATACCACCAACTGGGTCCATACATCGTCGGCCAATGCAGACGTATAAATATCCAGCATTTGAGAGAGCCAGCATTTGTTAGGAATTAATAAATTCTCCCGAACTGAATGGTGGCGTGGCAAGTTCTAAAGCGTCGGTCGTTAGACCAAAGGCGATCGCATAAAGTGGGCGAAGACTCGAAGTCTCAAATAAAAGCTTCGAGAGGAATGTTTTGGAAATACCGAGAAGTACCTATCGTATCTACAGACGATTGTAGAAAAGTTAGGTACTTAGTCATTTCAAGGAATTTTAAATGGTTGTGAAAATTTTATGGATATCTCTCTTTTAATAGTCGTTTGAACAGAAAATATCATGACTTTTCTACGTATTGGGACGTTATTGAAAAGATTCAATATATGGTCAATGAATAGCAGCATCTTTCCAGACATGGTCGTTGTGAATCAACTTTACCTGTACAATCAACCGCATGGCTGTTTGATTTAGACAGCGTCGCGCCTTTTATCTCATAGCAGTAAGGGTGTTTATCGTAATGTTAATTGTACTCTGTTGCTCAAGATAAAACAAGCATTTATGACGACATTAGTTGTAGTACTTTATAATTTATTCATTGATTATTTTATTTTATTCTATTCAATTATTATTTATGAGTTATTTTATGAATGTTTTTTTTTAATTTAATGTAATTTCTAAGAATGTTAAGTTTAATTTATGAATGTTTTTTTTTTATTTATTGTAATTATCTTTTGGGAATAAATGGCTTAAATAAATAAATAAAATAAATTTGTTGTAATTCTTAGCTTCAAAGCCTCAGAAGCCGTGCATGTTGCTGAGAATAGAAGCAGGTGGAGAAACATCATCAAAGAGAAAGTTTTGAAACCATGGTGTGGTCACGACCCCCAGCATTTGGGAATCAACGCGAGGAGGAGGTAGTTCTTAGCAGGAGATAAGGGTTCTATTAGAGAGTATATATTGTTACAGAAACTAACATGCCTGTTAGGGATTTGTAACTGACTATATGAAGGTACTTCACCATAACCAGTTTTTACTTAATTGAAGTTATTTTTCAATTTGTAGTGTATTTCTTGTAAAATGTTATTTTTATTTTTCCCTTTTTAGTTGTGGTACATAATGTTCTATCTATAGTAAGGTACCACCTATAATGCCCAAAGTTATACCAGAATAGATTACCCGTTTTGTTGATACTTTACTATTAATATTCCTCTTTTTAGGTTGCCTTACCCAAGGAGTAAAAACGGGACCCTATTACTAAGACTCCACGATCCGTCTGTCTGTCTGTCCGTTTGTCACCAGACTGTATCTTATGAACCGTGATAGCTAGACAAATGAAATTTTCACAGATGATGTATTTCTGTCGCCCCTATAACAACAAATACTAAAAACAGAATAAAATTAATATTTCAGTGGGGCTCCCATACAACAAACGTGATATTTTTGCCGATTTTTTTGTGGTAATGGTACGGAACCCTTCGTGCGCGAGTCCGACTCGCACAGCCAGTTTTTAGGGTTCCGTACCCAAAGGGTAAAAACGGGAGCCTATTACTGAGACTTCACGGTCCGTCTGTCTGTCTGTCTGTCACCAGGCTGTATCTCATGAACCGTGATAGCTACACAGTTGACATTTTCACAGATGATGTATTTCTGTTGCCGCTATAACAACAAATACTAAAAACAGAATAAAATAAATATTTAAGTAGGCTCCCATACAACAAACGTGATTTTTTGCGATAATGGTACGGAACCCTTCGAGCGCGAGTCCGACTCGCACTTGGCCGATTTTTTTTATTTATTGTTTACAACGCTAATCTTAAAATTTACCAAATTGTCTTATAGTGTATCTGTGGAGAACGTGGTTGATTTCACATTTGTATTATTTCTGTATCCTATCTTTTTGTAATTCTTAATGTATAATTGTTTGCTTTCCCGAACCAATAAAATAAAATAAATAAAATAAAACTTGAACATAATCGGTGAAATGGACGAGTACCAGGGTGAACTGTACACATCTGCGTAGCACTTTAGAGCCAGCGTGATGTTTGGAAATGGCGTAAAATAAACCGACATACGATTGCAGCAATCCCGAGAGATTTGCCGTTGTTTATTGAAGAGTTCTGTTGTATATATTCGGAGTTCTTCATAAGATTTATTTGCTTTCAAATAAAAGTTAATTACAAAAACCAAAAAACCCGACTGCTTAAAAAGCGAACTAAAAGACGTAAACAAGAAGACAATCATGCTGTGCAGTCGGAGGATACATATTCGCGAGCTGGCTGACCAAAACCAGATGTATAGTCCGAATGTATTGAACATATAAATGTTATATATGTTTGAAATCACCTCTTAAAACCATTTATTTTGATATCCCACACGATGGGTTTGGAAGAACAATAAAAATTTGTGCCTCACAATATGGCGCCCAAAATCGCCATTTTTTATTTTCCAATTTTAATGTAGCCAGTGACACCCGCAGGGTTAAGACAAATCGATTGACGTAAGAATCATCAAAATCGGCCAAAGCATTTGGTCTATAGAACGCCACATACATACATACATATATACATACATACATAGACTGATAAACACATTACCCTCCTTTGGCAGTTGGGTAAAAAGGTACACTTACAGTAAATCTAATGACACCTAATGTGTCACTTATAAATTTGTATGTCTTGATTATGACAAAACATAGCGTACTCCTATTTATGTAAAAACCTATGTAAACACCTATGTTTCACAAATAAAAATATTGATTGATTGAGTAAAAAGTTCGGAGTTGGCAAACATAAAAACAAAAATACGGTCGAATTTATAGTGTCCTTCTTTTTGAAGTCGATTAAAAATTGTAAATACGTTTATCTTTCTCGTATACTTCTGATTTTTTACCTAAAAACTTTACCACTTCCATGGCTTCGTCATGGTAGCGCATGGGTCACTTTGGCTGCATGTTTTAGAGCACAGAAAGCAGGATAGGTCGAGTATGCTTTCCAACTAGGCTCCAACTCATCGCCTGCTGCTGTTCAGATAGTGCAACCCTGTCAATTATTATAAATGTAGCCTACGTTGTCCCTCTGCTGGGCAAAGGTGTCCCCTTTGCACAGCAGAGGGACAACGTAGGCTACTTATCAATAATAATAGTGAAAATCCGAGCTCGCAAAACTGCACAGATAACTAACCCATCCATCCTAACTTTGCTGACGAAAAAGGCGGACATTACACATACATTGATGGCCACAACTGTAAACTGCATCATTTTGACAAACGACAGTCGGGCTATCTGATTTGAAGCCAGACGTGAACTAATCACGGCCCGCGGCCACCAGGTGGCGCTGTGTGTTTAGGAGGAGGACATACCTGTGTAACCGACATGCATGTAGCTTGGTTGTGGTACATAGAATGTCTTATAACATCATTGCGAATTTGAGCTGCAATGAATATTGCTATGTTGTCCGTTAAGGAGTTTTTACCTACAAATGCGAATCATTAAATCTATTCGAAAAGCCAGTAGGTCTAGGAAAGTGAAATTTAACCACAATTAAAAAAAAACGTTTGTTGTATGGGAGCCCCACTTAAATATTTATTTTATTCTGTTTTTAGTATTTGTTGTTATAGCGGCAACAGAAATACATCATCTGTGTTCAACTGCCTAGCTATCACGGTTCATGAGATACAGCCTGGTGACAGACGGACAGACAGACAGACGGACCGCGGAGTCTTAGTAATGGGGTCCCGTTTTTACCCTACCATTATAAAAATAATTATCAGACGTAGCAAAATTACGATCAGAGGAACAAAATCATGTCTACCCCCATTCGTTAAACCAAGTTTGCGTGACAGGCATTCTCTGTCGCCTCAGCGATTGGCTATTTGTGCGCGATTCACTTCATCACACAAAGAGTCCACGTCATGGGTAGACGGGTCAAAGTTTGACAGAAAATAATGGTAACGTCCCGGATTTATGGAGTGGATCGCATCTACCATAGCTCGTACCATAATAGCTCATTAGTCCGTCATGCCCCTCTGCTGGGCAAAGGCGTCCCTCTCCCTTTTTCACGCACATCTGACGAAGATGAAGTGATGAACTTGACTCCTACCAGAAGAATTGCCTTCAATGGCAGATGATAAGTTATGGTAATAACAAGAAAAGAATTAGGTGAAGACATTTAACTGATCCTTCCACCATGAGACTAACGCTATAAAACAGTTAAACCAATTTCGTGTATGTTTCCAATTTATCAGATATAAACTGTAAAATTACGAGACTCAATTTCTTTTTATCAAATTAATCAACCCATTAACTCATACAGCTCACTAAACAGATAACGAACGCAGATGACACATTCCAAACTCAAATCGCTTTGAAAATTGAAAAAAGAATTGCGTTTCATTAAAGGCCCTTCAGAAACCCATTTGCAATCGTTTGGGACAATGTTGTTAGATGCAGATGCGGCTTAATTGCATTTCCCTAGTGTGTTATCTCCCTAAGCGGTGCCGGTGGAGTGAAAAACATGCTTGTCAAGCTGTCTGCCGGACCGATGTCGGAAACGCGCCGGTCTGTGCCGGACACACGGTTCGTGGAACATGACGGCGCGGTACAAGATATTATTGTTTTGAATTTGTGTTATATTTTGTAGCTAGATGAATGTTTTCCGTTATGAAGTTGCGGAAGAAAGAGCAAGCAAATTTGAATTGAATCAACATTATAGCGATTTTTTTACTTTGAGATCTTTGGGTATTCAGTTGCTCTTGCCTACAGGAATAATACTCCATTCATGCTGTTCAATGCTGTGACCATTTAAATTTTGACGATGCAAACGTTTTGTAACAAACGTTCAGTATTTATGAAAACTTTTTTCTGAGTGCATCTGCATTTGTCACCGGTTTATTGCAAACTCCATAAGTTTGTAATTAATCTTGCGAGGTTATAAAATCTCGATATATTGTGAACACATAATTTTAAATAGAACAAACCTCGCCCAAATTCGATAGTTTTGAATACATCTGTGGCTTATTAAGAAATAAGAGTTTACAGTCTCACGCTTCCGCTAATATACTAATACTAATAATATTATAAAGAGGTAAAGTTTGTGAATTGTGCGTTTGTGACATTGTAGGGGGTAATCTCTGGATCGACTGAACTGATTATGAAAAAAAAATCTGCAGTAAAAAGCTACATTATTCCTGAGTGTCATAGGCTATATATTCAAAAACATAGAGATCCTTATGAAAATTGCAATAATGTAACCCAAAGTTGCAAAATGTTGCATATAAAATTCATTATTTTGCGTGCGTTGAGAAAACTATTAATGATACATAAAAAAATAGGGTATGGTAGGTAGGGTAGGGTAGGGTAGGTAAGGTAGGCTAGGTAGGGTAGAGTAAGTAGGGTAGGGTAGGTAGTGTAGGTTGGTAGGTAGGTAGCCAATTGACGGGCGAGAAGCCCCGGAGTCAGCTAGTCTATACTAATATCTATACTAATATTATAAAGAGGAAAGATTTTTTTGTTTGTTTGTTTGTTTGTTTGCACCGAATAGGCTCCAAAACTACTGGACCGATTTAAAAAATTCTTTCACCAATAGAAAGCTACGTTATTCCTGAGTAACATAGGCTATTTTTTAATCCCGAAAACGGGTCCTGTGGGGTGGCCCACGGGAGCGAAGCCGCGGGCAACTGCTCGTTTATTATAAAATAATGGTGTTTGCAATAACCCGTTGACACATTCATTTCATCGACTTGTTTGACGATATAGTCGAAATAAAAAAACACATGGATGAAGGACACATAGAAGTGGGAAGTGTGGCAGAAGGAAAGGAAGGCCTTACCATCTTATTAAACCATCATGATATCTCCTAAATACTTACTATATTTAAATCATTGAAACTATTATAAAATATTATATTTTTATTAAAATCAATGCACTTTTTGATTTGACAGCTATAAAAAAAAGTTAATTGAATAAATCAAAAAACCCGACTGCTTAAAAAGCAAACTAAAAAGACGTAAACAAGAAAAAAATCATGCTGTGCAGTCGGAGGATACATATTCGCGAGCTGGCGGACCAAAACCAGATGTATCCTCCGACTGCACAGCATGATTTTTTTCTTGTTTACGTCTTTTTAGTTTGCTTTTTAAGCAGTCGGGTTTTTTGATTTATTCAATTAACTTTTTTTATTTACAACTTTTTAGTTATTTTTTTTTAGAATTAGGTACATTTAAACATATAAGTGTAATATATTTTTGAAATCGCCTCTTAAAATCATTTATTTTGATACCCCACACGATGGGTTTGGCAGAAAAAAAATATTTTTTTCCTCACAAAATGGCGCCCAAAAGCCGCCATTTTTGTATTTTCCAATTTTAATGTAGCCAGTGACACTCGCAGGATTAAGACGAATCAATTGACGTAAGAATCATCAAAATCGGCCAACGCGTTTGGTCTCTGGAACGCCACATAGGAACAAACATACATACATACATACATACATACATACATACATACATACATACATACATACATACATACATACATACATAGACTGATAAACACATTACCCTCCTTCGGCAGTCGGGTAAAAATACTTAATAATAATAAAATTTGATGCTTACGAATGATACTCGTGTTATAGTGAAATATAGTGTATGGGTGGCATGTAGTTATGTAGGATTATGAATTTGATTTTTCAATTTCTTACGTACAAAGTTATCGCGTAAAATGAGAAACGTCATCGAACTTCTTAGATTGTTTCGATATAAAAGAAGAAAACATTAATTTATCAAACCCAGCAGCTCCTCGACCTCCCCAGCAGTGTGTCCCGTTAGCTGGCGGCTGCTGCAGCACGTAGGGTGCACGTGACAGCGCAGCTTGACGCGGCGCGATATTTTTCTCAAACTACCCGCCAAGCCGCCTCTACACCTGCCAAACTGACGTCCGATTCAGATACACTTCCACTGAGTGCAAGAGCGCGCCGGCTTAAAAGGATTTTTTCGTGTCAGACTGACTAGTATAAACAGAGCGCCCTTTTTAGGCATTTTCAGTGTCAGAACCATAACGGTGTATGCTTAATGACAGTAGCTTCGCCTTCTATTACATAAGAATTATAAGCTATTCTGCCAACTATTTCGAGAAATAAATGCGTGATACGAGTACTACTGCTATTTTAATGATCTATTGGATAAAGTATGTGACGTCTCAGCTGGGTACTCGCATCAAGTTTTCTCAAACTGTAGTTCCCGCCAAACTTCTTGGCCGCTCTGATGTTGGCTTTCCGATGCGCAAGGCGCAGCGCGGTGCTTTTTTTTGTATGAGATTTACTACTGCGCAGCTATCGCAGCCAACTTCAGGGCGGCCAAGAAGTTTGGCAAGAACTATACCCGCCAACCCACCTCTGCACCTGCCAAACTGACGTCCGATTCAGACACTTGCTCTAATTCCGAGTTTCTCACCTCTAAAAATGTGACATATTGTCAAGCACGCGTTATCTGCTGTGATTGGTTGAATGAATTTTCAACAGCCAATCACAGCAGATAGGTGTGCTTGACTATTTGTCACATTAATTCTGCTATAATTTAAAGGTGAGAAATTATCGTATTATCTAAAAATCAAAAGATCGGTAAACCCCTGGCTCTTTCTGTGGTGCTACCGCAAAAAAAGGAAAAGGAGATACTGGGTGAAGAAGTGGCTACAGAAAAGAAGTGAGTTGAACCAATCAACTGATTGAAAAATTGCCACGATCACGATACTCACGCGGCAACGTAGCAGGGACAATCTAGGGTCCAAGGTCCTAAATTGCCCCTGCTTGCCTATACACATCACAATTAAAGCAATTAAGGGTCATACCCACTTTTACACACTAGTTTACTTCTGTGGCAGGTGAGTGAGTAGCCCGCTGTAAACTCATTACAATAAAACCGGCCAAGTGCGTGTCGGGCCACGCGCAGTAATAGGGTTCCGAAGTTGCATAATAATGCGGACTAAAAAGAGGGTATTTTTGTTGTTACATGAACATTAGAATGGTTTCAGCGGCTCACAAAGTCTAAAAACGGGCCCACATAGGTTTTTTTAATCTATATTCTCGCGTTTGACCAATATCTAGGTAAGCGATGATGTGGTCTACGGTGAAGCACGCTTGCCTAGATGTAATCTATTCACTCTTGACTTAAACTAAATAAGGACTAACTGGTAACTGAAGAAGGAGTTATAAAATCCAACTTCGCAACTGAAGTTACAAAAATATTATCTATTTGAGTACCAGCGCGGGTGCGAATTGGGAAAGGAGCCGATACGAACGTGCGTTAGAGCCACGGGGAATGGTATAGTTCGTGCCTGGATCCTTGCGTGCACGTTCCTTGTTTATTTCTCTTTCGGAATTAGAAAAGAATCCTATGTATTCACCTTTAATCTCCTCTAATACCGCAGATTAGAGGTGAATCCTCTAATCTGCGGTATTCACTATTTAATTCTGGAAAGTTTTACGCTACTCAATTAGTGATGAAGTCGGGTCGAATATTGACTTTATAGAAGGATATCGACAAAAGAAAATAAGTAATTTGCTTGGAAATAGAATCTAATTTGACTTTACTTATACGTTTTAATTACAAAACGTCGAAAATATTTCTGCACTAACACAAAATAGACTCCACCGCGCGCATGCGCCGTATGGACTACGTTCTGGTACTGCCAACGACTCCGGCCACTCCAATGCGTTATTCGAGCTTAAACATTATTAATTTAGAAATCATTATTATTAAGGATGTTATGGTTTTATTTTTGTATATTTTTACAGTGTTCATAAGCATATATTTACTATCTGTTTTACACAGCTAACAAAGTTATTTAAGTAATTTTTCAATGGCATTTGTACAAAAATTTTATTGTGCCAAGTACATTTTATAAGTTGGTCGACTATTACTCGTAAACTTGTAAAGCCTGTTATGATTTCATTTTTGTATATTTTACATGGTTCGTAAGCATTATATTTACTCTGTTTTACACAGCTATCAACTTTATTTTAGTAATTTTTCAATGGCATTTGTACAAAATTTTTACTGTTCCAAGTACATTTTATAAGTTGGTCGACTATTGCTCGTAAACTTGTAAAGCCTTGTTATCCGTGATAATTTTCCTCTTAATTTCGTTATATTTACTACTGCCGTGAATTTTTTCACATAACCAAGAGCAACCATTTCGCTGGCAGGGGGGGGGGGACACTTGACTCTAACATAAATTTGCAACTTAAAGCTTAATTTTACGCAAACGAATCTCTAAATCTAAAAATGGTTTTAACAAACCCATAATTTTTTTGAAAGGCCTATCCAACGATACCCCACACAATGGGATAGATGAGAAAAAAAAATACATTCCCACTTTACGTCTATGGGAGGTACCCGAAAAAAAATTATATTTCATGATTTTATGTTACCACTTTGTCGGAATTATTAATATGTATATACATGCCAAATTATAGCTTCCTAGTACTTAGATTCTCTGAGCTAGGCTGCGGACGGACAGACGGACAGAGCGAAACTATAAGGGTTCCTTGTTGACTTCGGAACCCTAAAAAGGCATACTTATACTTCGATTCCATATTCAAATACAAACATGATTCATAACCAGCCAGTCCACAGCAGGGTTGAAACGTTAAAAATAAATAATAGTCGCTATAAAAATATTGCTGTGCCAAAATGTATGTACCTAGCAAAAAATTGCGTTGCAAAATTGAAGTGTCACAGATTTAATTGAGTCCGGTATAAAAAGTTTTGTTTTACTGTGTAAAATGATGGTGCAGTTTTTGATAGGGTGTTTTTTTTAAGCTTTGCAAAGTCAATATAATATATGTCTCGTAATGTGGAGTGATTTTTGGACAACTATTACGGTTTAAGACATTTATTTTTCTCAAAAGATTATTATTAATCACTTACAGAGAAAATACAATATTAAGTAAACTAAAATAACCGATTAACGTTTTTAGTAGGGTAGGTGTTAAAAATGTTAGTGGAGATTGAGTATAGTCAGTGACTTGTTTGTTAAGGCCTATGGCACAGTGCGTTTGAATAAGCGGAATTGGTCAGCGTTTTACATTGTTTTACGATTTCACAAATAAAAAGGTGCTTCTCGTGGGGGAGTGAGCGGGTATAGGTTATTTAGCTTAAGGTTAGTTTTCGTAGTGCCAGTAAAATTACAAATTTATACATATTATTCCATTAATGACAGTTCCTTCAAGATGTGGCACTTTAATAGTTTCTTAAAGGTTGATAAGCTTTTAGCCTCTTTTATATCTTTAGGTAATTTATTATAATTCTGGGCTCCTTCGTACAGAATGCTCTGTTTTCCGTAGTTAGTTCTAGGTGGTTTCAAACGGTACGGTGGTATTAAGTTTGTGGTGGTCTTTATTTTTGGTAAATGTTATTTGTGAGTGAATTTCCTCTGTAATAATTTTTCTAATCAGGATGCAGGTGTTGTATTTATAGATTTGCGATAAATTCATTAGTCCAGTTTCCTTATAAATTTTTATGGTCGGTGTTATGTATTCATAACGAAATAACGTTTTAATTAATTTATTTTGTGATCTCTGTAGTTTATTTAAGTTGCTTTTAGCTGCTGATCCCCATACTTCAATTAGGTAATCCAGATGAGGCTTGACCAAAGAATTATAGATTGTGTACCGCACGTGTCTGGGCAAGCATCGCGATATGGGCCGAAGGGCACCTGATAGGGACAGTAGTTTGCTTTGAATTTTTTCGATATGTGGCTTCCATAGTCCAAGTCCACTGTCAAGAAGTAGGCCCAGATATTTTTCTGAGTTTATTTTGTTTATTATTTCACCATTTATTGTTAATGGACTATAGGTACCAATTTTTTTGTTTTTTGATGTGAAAATTATATAATTTGTTTTTGAAGCATTTATGGTCAATAAATTTGACTGGAGCCAAGTGTGTAAGATATCCAAATCATGTTGTGCTTCATTCATAACCTCATTTATCGAGTCACCATAATAGAACAGGTTGGTATCGTCAGCGTACAGTGTAATTTCTCCCTTTAGCCCAGTCTCGTGTATACTATTTATATAAATTAAGAATAGTAATGGGCCCAAAATTGAGCCTTGGGGCACGCCACATGTAATAAGTCTTGGTGTGCTTTGAAGGTTACCGGGTTTAACAATTTGGTCCTATCTGTAAGATATGATTTGAAAATATTATACGCTGTATCTGTAAAACCCAAATCTTTCAGTTTTTGTAAGAGTATTTCATGGCTGACGGTATCAAATGCCTTTTTTAAATCAATGAATATCCCTAGGCCTATTTATCGATTATCGATATTGATCCTTATATTTGTCACTATGTCAACAGTCGCAGATACAGTATTGGACTTTGATCTGAAACCGTATTGCTTTTAAATAGGAAGTCAGTGTCAGTTAGAAATTGGTTTAGACGGTTATATAGAATTTTTTCATAGACTTTAGATAGTACTGGTAGCACGCTAATAGGTCTATAATTACTTGGATCCATTTTGCTTCCCGATTTAAATATGGGACTTACTTTAGCACATTTAAGAGAATTAGGAAAATATCCTTCGTTTAAGCATTTATTGATGCAAATCGTTAGGTTTTTTGCTATTAAATCTCTAACACATTTTATACTTTTCGTGTTAATGCCATCTAAACCAGAACTTGTGTTTGTTTTTAGCTGATTTAGTATTTTTATTACTTCATTTGTATTGGTCGGGTTTAGTTTTGATAATTGATCGCGGTTCGATTTAGGTTTACTAGTTGCAGGAATTTGCAATGCGTAGTTATTAGAGTTTTTTGGTATTTTATTAGCTAGATCGGTTCCTATTGTTGAGAAAAAGAATTAAAACACTCACAATTTTTTTTGACGTCTGTAGTTTCACCCGAGATGGTATTAATCTTTGATGGCCCAGTGCTGCTTTTCGTTTTGTTTTTTAGAGTCTGTTAATTAATTGCCACATTCTTAAAGGATCCCTCTTACAGTTTTCGAAAGATTTACTATAGTAACTATTTTTAGCATTTTGGATGTTGATGAATGTAGTATTCCTTTTATGAGTAAATTGTTGTTTCAGGAGATTATCATCAGGTGTATTGTATATATTATATCGTATGTTACCATAGTTTTTGCTGCATGTGACTTCTATCCTACTGTAACTTTTCACATACAGCAGACCTGAAGTCAAAAATGTTGGGATTCAAACTCAAAGTATTTATTAGTGTGTTTTTTGGTGATACAGTAGGTCTTATAGTTAGGTTATGGTGACTCAAAAAACTACCCATTAGGGCATACTCTATTTAACAATAGAAGAATTTAAAATCGAGATTTCATATAAATTAACAAAATTTCAATATTACCACTAAAACATAATTATCTAGTAGGTCAAAATTATTCTTCTTTAAGGCATAGTCTGAAGGTCAGACTGTTAGTAACATGAATTACTTACATTCTAAAATAAAAAAGAACAAACGAGGTTGCAAAAATAAATTAAGCACCATTTACACCCGAGTGGAAAGTTCTTTCGAAGAGCGAGCAATATTCTTCAATGTCAAAACGTTAGAGTAGAATTGGTTCTGCTGTTAGAGTCAGGTTCAGAAACATAGACTGTATAAAATACATTTGTGCTTACAATATGTTGACCAAATGTCGACTGACCAGTTACTGAACAGCTGGCAAAATTCTTCCTATTCTATATTAGAACATGCAGAATTAACTAATGTAAAGGCCAAGCTGGTCCGTCAAGTTAGTAGCGGGCCTGAGTACCCAGGGTACAGGACCTGCTTTAAATGCAGCAGTAGATTATGGTTTTAAAACATAAAAAAAATTAAGTTAAATATTAAATACTCAATGACAATTTGCTGTGACGAATTTCAAACACGAGAAGTTGGTCTCTGACACAGTGATATGAAATTTCGGATCTGGATATGGATACGGATATAGAAATTATATTATACCGGTTTACGGTTACGGATAGATTGTTATTTTGGATATCCGATAGTTTCAGTTACGGAGCTCCTTAACATCCCTGGTGATTTGGTAATAATGATTGCATAACCGATATGTAACGTGGTCTGTCATTTAGAGTTTTTGACAATCTTTACTGATGCTTACATGCATGCTTAGTTACATACGTCACTTTGTCTTGGTCCTCTTCTGATATTTGAATTTCGTCGTCGACTTTTCACAATCTTTACCAATGATAGAACCTGACTCTGGAGTCCAAGACCGTGAAACATTTTATGGCACATATTTTTCTCCTAACGAAGCTTCAATTTTGTTGCGCTAGTAAGACCACACCTTAACCCTCTGGGTGTAGGACAGAAACAAGTGCGGACCACGTATTGTCCGTCCGCGTTATGCGGTCACGTCCGGACATATCGGCCGGAATTTATAGCCGCTACTAGCTCGATGCCGATTCTAGATGGAAATGTTGGAACAGTTCGATCAGTTAAACATTGAAGTCTAGAATAAAATGTATGACCCAATTTATTTAAATAGAAATAGAAATACATTTATTCGGTACAGAAACAATACAATAAAACGCACCAACGATAAAAATTTGTTTTCATGTCTTTAACGGGATATATCTCGCAAACGGTACGCTTGACAAAAATGTAATTTATGAAACTCTGCCTTCATTTTAAAATCCCTGTTCAACGATACAACACATGATGGGATGCGGCGAAGATTTTTTTTGTTCTTAACTTCAGGCCCCCTAGAGGGCGCCATATTCAATTTAATGTGACTTGACATAGCCACCACTTCACCAGCGGACAAACAAGACGCATCCAACGACACCTCATTTGTCAAATTATGGTAAGTAGTTTAGAAGTTATGAGGGAACAGATAAACATACATACGCACATACCGGTCAAAAACATAACCCTCCCTTTTGCTTGGCCGTAGTCGGGTAAAGAAACAAACCGATGATGATGATCTTATACCCGTGACATACTTATCATTAACGAGAGATTATAGAGTTCCAGTGGCCATCTGTGGTCTTCTTCATGAGTTCTATTTCACCAAATGATACTTTCTGAGTGCAAATGATTGCATTGTTCATGAAAATACCAAAACCGCTATATGTATGCCTATAATATTTGAAGAGATCCCTCGATTTCCATGGGATCCCATCATCAGATCCTGAACTGATGACCATTGAGAAGTATAGTAGTTACAAAACAATAATTTTCCAATTATTCTTTAATTATTCTCTTTAAGTAATCGGGGAACATAAAAAATTATAATTGCCGACGAATTGAGAACCTTCTCCTTTTTTGAAGTCGGTAAAAAATAATGCAGTTTTGTTAAGAAGTACCCAATATACCAGCTTTGTTAAGAAGTTATAAAGCAGCCGAGCAGCTTATAATTTGATGCGGACTGATCAAGTAGAAGAAGGTCTGGACTACCGTTGACGACTAGTCAAAAGTTAGTTTATAATTAAGAAAAACGCAGGTGTTGTGTGCATGAAGCTCTAACTACACACACATTTCAAATTGCGAGCAAACCGCCCGTGGTATGTAAGTGTCAGGTAAATATGCCACGATATCGCCCGCGGCGCCCGTGTCCAGCCAGCTAGCTACCTGATGACAGCCAGTGTAGGAGTTATGTGTGTTTACTTGTAAAGCAGATGTGAAATTGAAGTAGTGCAAGAACTGGACGGGACAAGTAACACTTGGTATTTTGATGCGAACGAGCTCTAAAACCTAAAATGCTTTCGCCAGGTATCTACGTGAATTACCGTGTAACTTGAAGACGCTTTTTTTTCTGGCAAATAGTAGCGGATTTTGGGGTGCAAATAAGTAAATACTTAGCTAGGCTAGGTTGTTAGTGTACTAAAATTTATCAACAAAACAAACGTCTACATTACACCTATCTATACTAATATTATAAAGAGGAAAGATTTTTTTGTTTGTTTGTACCGAATAGGCTCCGAAACTACTGGACCGATTTATTAAATCTTTCGCCAATTTATTTATTAGTTTATCCTCGCATTGGAACGCCTTGCAGCAATTACACCAATGGAGCACAATCTTATAATAAAACTCACTGTAAGAAAGCCAAGCCAATAGAAAGTACATTATTCCTGAGTGACATAGGCTATTTTTTAATCCCGAAAACGGGTCCTTCCACGGGAGTGAAGCCGCGGGGAACAGCTGGTATTGAATAAACTGGAAGACATAGGGTAGAAACCTTTGCCCAGCATTGGGATGATGCAAGCTAACAGTAACCAGTAACACTTATGAATTGTACATGTTTATGTTACAAAAGGAGTATGCAAGGGTCGTAGCTGGTGGCTTTCTGTAGTCTCTGCCTACCTGACATGGGCAAATGGTGTGAGTATGTAAGAGACTAACGTAGGTATATCTACAATATAACATAATTGTGAAAATATGAGAAGCAAAATCTCAAAGACTTGCCTAAGGATAGCTATAAAACTTATGACTCATAATTTTAGTTCAGAATAGTGGGAAAACTTTGTTTCTAAGACCCAGTTAAGGAAGTACGCTCGGGGCTCGCGTGACGACAATACCTGGTAGCTAGTTAGCTACTTATTGAGGGGAAACAAAACAATGGGAGAGATGCGTAGGATTCTGTCGGCCACAACAATGGTCATCCAAGTGATAATGAAAGTTGGGACTGGACTTAACTGACAAAACACTGGCTTGAGGGTTGTGTGGAGTGTTAGTTACTTTATCGAGCCCTTACCTCCGACTTATCGCAAGCGACATTTTCTAAAGATGTGTCTTACATTATGGTATCGTAAATAACTTTCAAACTATCATAAATAAAGTAGTAGCTAGTCATTATCAAAAAGAACTTGGTCGTCATACAACAAATTCCTAAGTTTAGACAAGATTTTGCTGGAAAAAACTCAACTTTCAGGTTAGCTCGAATCAAATCACTGTGTACTTTGTTATGTTTTGTGTACAATGAAGAATTAAGAACAATAACGATGTTATGATGCCACTCTTTCCTGAATAGCGGGCATTTCAAAAGATATCTTTATGTGTTTAGAATTTACACTCATCTGTGCTTTGAGTTTATACAGCAAAACACATACGGATATGTTTATTCCACGTTGAAACAGAGTTATGGCTACCGACTTGCTACACAAGCACCCAACAGCCCATGGTAAGAAACTGTCAACTAAATACGTCACACGGAAGCCTGGGGCTTTAGTGACGTCACCAGCTAGTTAGCTACCTCGTTGCAAGTCCCTCAGAATATTTATAGAGATCGGGTAATAAGCGCCGGGGGCTATGTCCAGGCAATGTCCAGGCTATTGTTGAAGGCGGAGAAATATTGCCTGGAAAGTGTGGTTAACATGCTAAGTGCTGATTGCAGAGATTAGGTGGGTAGGCGACAGTTAGGCGATTAGTTCTTGTAATAAACGTACAAGTTGTTATTTCCATGTGGTGTGCGATTTTGTCTCTTTGTTTGGTAGTTAATAACAAGGCCATCCCATATAAGCATATCCCATAAGCTCTTAGAGCAAGGTTATTTTCAGTGTGCGTAAGGGACAGATGTATCTGAATTGCATACATCTGTCCCTTTTTCAAATTCAAACCGTGATAGTTTTCACACGTTATAGTTCGGGGGCCAGGGGGTGACCATAAGCTCTTAGAGTAAGATTATTTTAAGTGTGTGTAAGTGACAGAAGTATATGACTTGTATACATCTGTCCCTTACACACACCCAAAGAAACCTTACTCTAAGAGCTTATGTTCACCCCCTGGTCAGTATTATGAGCAGGATTTCTTTACAAGTATGCAAAATATTGAAGTGATTCTGATGTAAGATTTTTTTAAAGGTCTACAGATTGGAAGTCCAGCTTGACATGGCCACTGCAGAAGTCTTTATTGATAAAAAATGAGTAGATGAACGAGATTTCATCAATGGGAACGTTGGAAAGTAAGAAGTTTGAAAGAGAATTTTCCCCGACTTGTAGTTTAGCATCTGTCAGACACTAGACTTTAGCCTGATGACCTGTCAAACTTTGACATTGGAGTAGGGTTTGACACGTTTTTAAGGCACTGCACCACCGGCGACGAAGCGATTAGCTAACGACTATTTTCTCGCTGAAGAAACGAACAAATTATACAGAGGCCTTAGTGCGAGTTTTTACTCACGCTTAATCGCGTTAAAGTAAACGTCAATTTGTATTGAAACTGGATAAGCGCCGTCTGGTGACGGTAAGGAGAAACCTCTTTTTTTGTATACATTTTGACATAAGAGATCGTTTACGTTAACGCGATCGAGCGTGAGTAAAGACTCACACTAAGCCCATAGATCACGTGTCAATAAAATAGACAAGTGTGTTAATAACTAGCTTCTGCCAGCGGCTTCGTCCGGGTGAAAAGTTTTTTGTTATCCCAAGGGAACAGGAAACCTGGGATGAAAAGTAGCCTATGTGCTATTCCAGTCTATAATCTATCTCTGTGCCAAATTTCATACCGATCCGTTCAGCCATTCTGGCGTGATTGAGTAACAAACAAACATCCATCCATCCAAACGTCCGCATTTATAATATTAGTGTGATGTGATAGTAAGATTGATCGCTGGCTGTTCACACTGCCGGCGAGTACTATTTCACTATAAATTTACTATTGTAGCTACAAGAGCTATCAAAGATAGTACTCGCTCGGCGATGTTCGTTGGCGGTCAGAACTCACGCCGAGAGACCATTCAACCAACATGTGCAGGATTGACCGCCCGAGTGAGTGGTGCGAATATCGCCTGTCGCACAACACTCGCTTATAGCCGAGCGGTAAAACTATCGGAACTAGACACTTGCTTTTCGCTGATCGTCGGCGGTGGGACAAGTTCCTAACCCTAAATACTCAATTTAGTAACCAGCACTTTATATTTTTGATTGTACTTAGATAAATTTATCATTCATTATAACCGACTTTCTATTCTTCAAACAAATGACTCTTAAACGTATCGCAACTCTATATAGTTCAACAAAAATCCCGAAAAATGTCAATGAAACAACTTTCAAGTGGAACTCCTAAAGTTTTATAATACGGGCGAAATATAAATAAGCCGTAAAAAGCCCAGTTCCCGAGGTAAATAAACACGCTATCGAAGTCTCAGCCCGGTTCGTAAGGAGCACCTGTGTACAAACACCCGAACTTGTCAACGAGGGCTGAAGTTGAGGGCGTGTAAACGGATCGGAAGTGATCGGGGATCTTCGGCTGTGGCGAAAGATTTTCAGGTTGTGTTTGTTTACTTTGGGGTTAGGTATGGGGAAAATTGGTAGTTTTTCTTTTAATAGGAAAAGGACATAACAAGCCACCTGTATTTGCGTTTATCTAAACGCTCTGGCAGAGCTCTTGTGTTCGAGCAGGCAGGCGCTTTACTTTGTGTAAATTATTTCATCACCAGTGCTCTCAAAACGGTGAAGTAAAACATCGTCAGGAAACCGGCATGTCCTAGAACCAAAATTTCGAAGACACGTGACATCCTCCAACCCGCACTGGCCCGCGTGGTGGATTACGGCCCATTCCCTCTCACAGAGAGGAGGCCTGTTTCCGAGCAGTGGGAACATTAATAGGCTGATGATGTGTGATGTGTGTGAAACGCTCTGGCGTTCAGAATACCAATATATCGCCAGTAACTTTACATATTTAGAAAATAATCTTTAACCACTATCATCATCATCAGCCAGTAGCAGTCCACTGCTGGACATAGGCCTCTCCAATTGCACGCCATTTTCTTCGATTTTCGGCAACTGTCAGCTAGCTGCTACCAGCCACCCTGCGAAGATCGTCACTCCACCTAGCCTGAGGGCGTCCTACCTTACGTTTACCAATTCGCGGTCTCCACTCAAGAACACGTCTAACCCAACGGTCATCGGTTCTACGGCTTATATTGCCGGTCCATTGCCACTTCAGCTTGCTTATTGTGTGAGCTATGTCGACAACTTTTGTTCTCCGCCGGATCACCACGTTTCGGATTCGATCCCTTTGAGAGACTCCGATCATAGCCTTTTCCATAGCTTGCTAAGTGATATTAAATTGATGCACCAGTCGTTACGTGAGTGCCCACGTCTCGGCCCCGTAGGTCAGGAGGTGACGAGTTTGCCACTAACTGAGAACAAATCTTATCCATTTCTTGTTGCTCATTCTAGGAGAGAATGATAGACCGGTGACCAGCCTCGCTATTCTCTTCTACTAACACTTTAAAGCCCGGATAACACGAGGTTTGTTTTTAAAGCTAGGTTAGCAAGATTGTGCAAGTAAGCTAGCAAGCTAGTTATAATATAACACTCAAACATAAACTATCCTCATTTTCGTATGTGCTAAGCCAGGATAATTGCCCAGAATATTTATTGATTGCTATCTTTTAGCTTTATAAACAATCTATAGGTAATCCGGCCATGAAAGTTTGGAAACTCACCAGCATACAACTACCATACAACATTCAAAACACCTGTGGCCTCGCTTCCCTAAATATCACTCACAAATATGACGTAAAATCTACAACGTAAATCCCGAGTTATCGCTTGAATTTCGATCCATTTCGCAAGGGGTGTGACGAAACACACAACAACCTATAATTTATTTTCATATACTTATAAGAAATACCAAATCCGTTTACGTAAACAGGTTCCGAACTGGAAACTTTGGGAACTCAAACACGCGTCGAATATGCGAAGAAGCGCCGAAGTTTTCACAGACAAGCGAACTCTTTGAGTTGTTTCAGATATATTGCCTAACGTATGCTTGTGAAGTTTGTCTATGATGTGATTATCCAAGGGACGTGTTAAAGATGTACAGGGTGGTACATTTTGAGTGTTCTATATTTTAAGTCAGATTTTGAGGACGAATTTGACTAAGTAAAGACTCCTCCCGCAGTTGAGGTGTCATGACGTCTTTAAAAGGCGTCTGTCTACTGTTCTTCTATTGTTTCGCTAATTATGACAGATGAGTAGGTTAATTGGAACTGAAATATTATTCTTGGTGAAATTTGGTTGTAGGATAATCTAAAGCTATACTAGCTTCTTCTAGCGTCTTTGCCCGCGTGAAATTGGACCTACTGGAATAAAAGTATCCTATGTCTTAGTACAGGCTATACTCTACCAGTATTCCTAATTCCGTACAGTCGTTGAGGCGTGATTGAACAACAAACGTTTAGGCTTTCACATCTTACCTTATCTTACTTCTTACTAATATTATAAATGCGTAAGTCTGGATGGATGTATGCTTGTCACTCCATTTAACTCCTCCGTTTATTACTCAATCACGCCAGAACGGCTGAACGGATCTTGATAAAATTTGGCACAGAAACAAATTATAGTCTGAAATAGCACATAGTCTCCATATAGTCTCATAGTGTTTTTACTCCAGTATAATGTGCCCTTGGGATGATAAAACACTTTACAGGCGGGCGAAATAAAATAGCGAGATAAAATACAAATAAATAAAAGTGTAGTGTCAGACTTGTAAGAAGTTAGCAGGAAAGTGTGATCACGGCTAGGCCAAAAAGGTCCAGTTCTGTAAAAATTAAAAAATGTAGAATATATTGGTATGTGATAATAAAATATATGTAATAATTAACATTATCACCAAATTCCAAGTTTTAGTAGTCAAGGAGAAGATAAAAAATTCTTCGAAACAAAATTTTGTGACAGACGACGTGGATGGACAGACAGACAGGTGAGTGGCAGCAATAGGGCTCCGTTTGGACCCTTCGGGGAAGGAACAAAAAAAAAAAACTTTTTTCTTAAATGTTTTCATGTAGTTAATGTATACTTAAAGTATTTAGCTTTACCTGGTTGGGCTAGAGGCCGGTCCCAAAGGCTAGAAAGATTGATAAATACTGGTGTTTATAGTTCAGTATTCCAGGCAGTACGAATATTTAGTCCATTACCAATTCAATGCTGTCAATATTGAATGATTAATTTGTTTGATGAAGTCAAACATACGAATCAATTATTCAAAGCTGCAGTTCCGATGCTCCTACATGGTCACACAGCACGGGATGACCACATTAATTACTAATGCCTAATTCGTAATGACAAGTCTGTCAACGAAACATAACTGTGGTATGCGGTATTCTGTGAACCTTCGGGAGATGCACACGTGATGCCGTTCAAGTTTTTTGTCTAACTCTTCCGCTGTTGTTTTCTGATTATTTGAATCGTTTTGCCAGACCTAGTAGAAATTTGATTTCTCCGACGCTACTTTATAGGTCGCCAATGTTGATTCTGGTTTTCAGAAGTTATAGTGGTTGGGGATAGTGTTGATAGTGGTTGCGGGCCCTAAAAAATAAAATTTCGTGGCCTTATTTAGCCTGGTGAGAAAAAATATTCGTTTATAGGATTGAATGATTGCAATTATAAACCCGTAAAAAGTCGATTTATTTTCGATGGATCCCACTTTTGAATCCCATTTTAATATTTTTGGCGTTGGATCCCACAAAACATTATTATGTATTTCCGTTGGATCCCAAATTTAAAAAATGCAAGTGAAATACGTTTTATTGTCGTTGAATCCCAAAAACTATTTCCGTTGAATCCCAAATGCTTTAAAACATCTGAATGTGGGTACTTTCAACAACAAAATTGTTTAAATAAAATGAGATTATACTTTATTAACAGACTTCAAAAAAGGAGGAGGTTCCCAATTCGTCGGAAACTTTAAAAAAAAAATATTTTACCCGATTACTCATTGATCGATCGATTATTGCTTTCAACCGGGCACAATTCTACTTTTATTTTCTCTCTGAGAAAACCCAATAACATTTATTGTAATCAGTAGTGTGAAACGATCAGTGCCACGCAGTAGAATAACTTCGTTTAGTCGAAAGATGACACGAACCTGAATTCGTCTCAATTGCTACATGCACTTCATCATCATCATCATATCAGCCGAAAGACGTCCACTGCTGGACATCGGGCTCCCCCAAGCGTCGCCACTTTGACCGGTCCCGTGCGTCTCGCAACCAGCGGATCCCCGCAACCTTCACCAGGTCATCGGTCCACCTGGTGGGAGGCCTTCCAACGCAACGTCTTCCGGTTCGCGGTCGCCACACCAGAACCTTTCTGCCCCATCTGCTATCCGTTCTGCGAGCAATGTGCTCTGCCCACTGCCACTTAAGTTTGGCAATTCTTCGGGCTATGTCGGTAACCCTGGTTCTCTTGCGAATCTCTACATTTCTAATTCGATCACGCAAGGAAACGCCGAGCATAGCCCTCTCCATTGCCCTTTGAGTGACTGTAAGCTTTCTGATAAGGCCCATTGTAAGCGACCACGTTTCAGAGCCATATGTCATCACTGGCAACACACACTGGTCATAGACTTTCGTCTTGAGACACTGTGGTAAGTTGGACGAGAAGATACCGCGCAACTTCCCGAACGCTGCCCAGCCAAGTCGGATTGGACGGTTGACCTCTTTCTAGAAGTTGACCCTACCCAATTGGATCGTTTGTCCCAGGTAGACATAGTCGCCCACAACTTCAAGTGTAGAGTCTCCGACCTTGATAGGAGTGGGTGTAACATGGGCATTCAACATCACCTTGGTTTTTTTTACCTTCTTTCGGAAGCTCTACTGAGATCATCGAGCATTGTACTGAGGTCCTCCACGGTCTCAGCCATAACCACTGTATCGTCGGCAAACCGAAAGTGTGTGATGTACTCGCCATTAACGTTGATGCCTAGCCCTTTCCAGTCCAGAACCTTGAAGACATCCTCCAGTGCAGCGGTAAACAGTTTCGGAGATATGACATCTCCCTGTCTCACACCTCGCTGCAGAAGGACGGGTTCCGAGGCCTGATCCTGAAGTCGAACTGACATGGTGGCGTTTTTGTATAAACACTTCAACACTTCAATGTACCGGTATTCAATGTGGCACCGTTGGAGAGACTGCAGTACAACCCAAGTCTCGATCGAATCGAAGGCTTTCTCGTAGTCCACAAACGCTAAACAGAGAGGCAGGTTGTACTCTTCGGTCTTCTGTATAACCTGCCGCAGCGTATGTATGTGGTCTGTGGTTACCTTTTATGTGTACAAATAAAGCATGAATTAATTTATGTTTCATTGTTCTGTCTTTCATTCGTTCAATCATTTAATGTTCGTTGTGCCGAAAACACGCTGCTTTTTAAATGTTTGATAAAGGTAAATCACTTTTCTTCTAAAAAGTACACATATTGTTATAACATGGGATTCAATGGGAATAGTAAATGGGACCCATCGCCAATACCTAAAAAATGGGATCTAAAAGTGGGATCCAACGAAAATAAATCAAAAAGTCGATCGTCCATTGCTATGCAAGATGTCCACGGAGAAGTTTGACATATTTCAGCGTGGTTTATTCCTTTGTCAGCATATGTCGTGCGTTGAGCGTGGCTATATGTGGCGACGATTGGGAGGGTTATGTCCAGTAGTGGACGTCTCGATGTCGAGTCTGGCGTGCTAGGGCTCATACGATTCTTTTTGCGCACTAAAGTTTCCTTAGGGATCCTAAAAACGCGATCATCAATAGCTAATCCATTAATAAAAGTCACCATCTCCACTAACCTTGATACACGAGGCAGTATCCTCTAACAATTAATCCGCAGATACTTTTGTGTCTGTCTGTGTGTGATTGATAACAAGCTCTTATCCTCTATCCACTATCGTGATTAATGGCTTTTCTTCGAAATTGATACTCTTCCGACCGATATGATATGAAAATAAACGTATCTCTTGTGTATTGTGTCTGAGTGTACCGAGCCTGCGTGGTTCTTGGGTAACAAATTGTTATGACGTAAAAAGGTGTTCCTTGTGGGAAGAGATGAGGTGTAAGGTTCACGTAAATTAGGAAGATGTTCTTAGTTACATATCATGTATAATATTTGTAACGATTAACCTACTGTGAAGAGACGGCGTGTAAGGTTCTGAAAGCTGTTCTTTGTTTCATATCTTTGAATGGGTCCTTTAATGACTTTAGCTTTCATGATGTTCACGTTATTCATGATGTTACAGTGAGGGAACGCAAAATATTATAAAAATAATTTTGGCTTCAGAAGACCTTCGCTGTTTGAGCTAGTTAGACTAATATCTTAATGAACGCCTATATAAACTGCCGAGCAATGAAAAAGTTCCACCAACAAAATGTTTTTTTTTTGAACATTTAATTTAAAATTTGAACACAATATTTACGTTTTTAGTTGGTAATATTCTGATGCGCTGTTAAATGTACTTCAATATTGCAGAGGGCGTCATTAAGCTAGCCTTTCCCGTTTAGGAGTAATTTGGTGCTATGTCACTGGAACTTTTTCATTGCTCGCGAGTGTATTATTGAATTATCGTATTTTAAATCTGGAGGCGCTTTACTTTGTGTAAATTATTTCATCACCACTGCTCTAAAAACGGCGAAAGAAAACATCGTGAGGAAACCGGCTTGCCCTAGAACCAAAAATTGATGTCTCCCAACACGCACTGGGCCCGCGTGGTAGATTAAGGTCCTTACTCCGCTTTATTGCCGTAAAACGCAACCGTTGCTTACCGTACCTTACCGTTACCGTTACTGTTAAAGCATATTCCTTAGTAACGGCTAGGTTAAATGATTTGAAAAATATATATATGTATTATAGTTTCATGTAAATAAAACGGATAAATTTGAAAAAAAGTTTCCGCGGCCCTGGCTCAAGCAACTGAAGAAACACGGATGGGTTTTAAGCCTGTGCTACACGGTCGCCGACCGCGACAAAAACCAAGGTCACCTTGGTCGGAAACGGCCATTTCCGACCGTGTAGACAGTGGTTGCCAACCAAATTTAGCATGACCTTCCAACGCCCTTGGTCGGCGTGCGTGCGTTGCCAACGAGTTGGTCGGCGACTTGTTTGATGCCGTGTAGACGCTTGTTGACAACCACGCGTATGACAGTCGCGCTTCTGCAGGCGGCGAGCGTAGACGCACGCGCAAAAAATGGCTCAACAGAGCGAACGCAATGTAATAACGGAACTTATCGATATAAACAGATACTTGTCCTGTCTTTGGGATTAGACATCAGAGTCATGTATAGACGCAACTGAAAAAAAAAATACATAGGATATTTTTTTTAAAGTATATTCTTTTACTTTAAATGTACCTATATTAAATATACTATCTTCTGCCAGCGGCTCCGCCCGCGTGAAAGTGTTTTCTTATCCCAAGGGAGCATTATACCGGGATGAAGAGATGCATACGTGCTATTCCAGATTATAATCTATCTCTGTGGCAAAATTCATCCTGATCCGCTTAACAATTTTAGCTTGATTGAGCAACAAACATACATACATCCATCCAAACTTTCGCATTTATAATATTAGTAAGATTAGAGTTTAGTTTTTAAAGTTTATTAGTATATTCTTTTTGAAGTTTTGATAGGCAAGGCGCCATGACGTCGTTGTAATGAATGTACGGTACGAGCGTAAATACGTCCTCTCTGCGCGGCGTTCTAAACAAACTGAGGTTGGGCGCTTGTCGCAGACCGTGTAGCCGGCATCGCCCGACGCGCTTCCGACCAAGGTGACCTTGGTTTTTGTCGCGGTCGGTGACCGTGTAGCACAGGCTTAAGTCAGTAAAAGTCTGACACGCCCTCCCGCTTCACCCAGAGCGGGAGAAGTCATTGGATGATAACCTACCGCAAAAAAGAAACCCTGTTCCCTCTCACAGAGAGGATGCCTGTGTCCCAACATTGGGAACATTATAAGGCTAATTATGCTTATGCTTTTAGCAACACACTGTATCTTCCGTTAATAAGTGTCATTACTTTGAGCAAAACATACCAACTTTAATCCGATCCCTTACTTAAATAAGTGCTTAAGCTGTTTATATGCACAAGTTGAGTATTTGTTAATTTTATGTCTCTTTATACACGCTTTTAATGAGTTTTATGATTCTTGTTCGATCCAAGCTGTTCATTAACTTAAATTAAAAGTATCTACACATTTATGACGTCATTAGCTGGTATAAATTAACTTGTTAACAGCCCAAGGCTGAGGTTAAGTCTGGAAGGAAATTGCAGATTTAATGTTTGTCAGAAAAAGTTACGATTTTTACTGCGCTTAGAAGACGGTATTCACGATTGCGTGTTGAAATATTTGTAAAACTAGTGACTGATTCATTGGCATTCTAGTAGAGGTTTGAAGGGGTTTCCATGGACAAACTACTAACGAACCTTAACCTTACGGGGAATTCAGGCGTTATTTTATGTCAAATGTTATCGAACATCACGAGCAGTTGTCAGCGACGAATAACCTCTCAGGAACCGACATTGACACATAAAAAAAAAAAAAAAAAAAAATTGCTTTTATTTCTTCAACTTATATACATAGTTACAATATAATGATAGAAAGTACCAAATAATGATAGAAAGCAAGCAAAAAATTGCTTGTATTAGGTATTTCCGCTCTTCCGGTTTACATAAGCAATACATAAGTGAGAAATTTTAAAATTAAATTAAATTAAAATCAATTGGTTCCACAAAATAAAAATAAAAATAAAACTTAATGGCAAATATTAATTAAATTAAAATCAATACCAGAAATAAAATGAAAATTAAAATCAGAATGAAAATTAAAATTAAAATCAAATTCAAACACAATCTCAAAATTAAAATCAAAATTAAAAACAAAATCAAAATCGAAATTCCAATTAAAATTAAAATCAAAATTAAAATCAACATCATAATCAAAATTAAAATCAAAATCAATAAAATTACAATCAAAATTAAAATCAATTAATGCCAAATTCAAAATGAACTAACAAAATTTAGTGTGCGCACCGGGTGTGTGTGAGTGTGTGCGTGTGTATGTGTTTGTGTGTGTGTTTGCGTCAATGTGTCTCTCGAATTATGTGATCGTATGTAGGATTGACTCGACTTCTTCGTAACTTTTATTTACCAGCCATTCAGTGAGTGTTTTTTTGCAGTCGTGGCCTGTCATAGGATAAATGTTTAGCTCTTTATTTAGAATATTGTATATGTATACATATAATTTTATAATAATAGACTCCTTGGCTGATTTCGGCCACGGCGGCTGATCTCAACGGAGACTATAGCCTTGCAAATTCGTACATGACACTTTGTCCGCGTGCGACGGGGGACCTAAGGCAGCAGGGGTGGTAAAACGTGGGCGCGGGATAGGGGTCACCTGACGGGAGTGTCATCGTCGCGTCATCGCACCGTCACGTACGAATTTGCCAAGCTATAACATCGGCGCGGGAGATTCTATATTGCACAGGTGGACTCCCTCTTCCATCGCTCTCATAGCCATTCGTTTAGCTCGGATTCCATCTGCAATCCGTGCTTAACATGCTTTCTGAGGCACAGGGGTGTCACCAACTTCCAAACTCCGGGCTGTTATAGAGGAATTTATAACGAAAACCCATGTAATTAGGTATGTAATTTAAACGTTATATCTAAGTATGTAATATAGGTACCTACCTCTTATATCCAAACTCATGTTTCACTAGCAGACAGACACATTTTAATCTCCGCTGTCCCGTCTGTAAACAGCCGAGCATCGCATAAAGAGAGCTCCACACAAAACGCCCCCTGTTTACTTTGCTAATTGAGTTCATTGTGGCACAAATGATGTTTAAAGTGCCACGTTTGTGCTCCTTTTAAAGAATTATCTTTTTAAGCTCAAGATTAGACAAAGGATTGTTTGATTGGATTAGAATATTGTGGGAGATAGATGAGCCGGGGTTTGTAAGGGAGACTTGTGTTTTTGTTATAATTCATTCTACAGTTGTACCTACTTGAATAAATCTCTTACAATTAAAATTCCCAAAAATCTTTTACTGGCCAGTAAAAGATAAAAATGGTTGATTAGTTTAAATCTTGTCTATTTTCAGCACATCAACACGTTACACAAAGTAAAAAAAAACAAAAAAAATGGTCTCACAGTAAGAAATGTGGCAAACCACTGCAGTAGGATGATAGAACCTGTAAAAGATCAAGATAACAAGTATATCCATCAGTTCGTTGTATCGTCAGCAACACGACTCCCCATCTATCTACGTTCCTTTGCATTTAATTGAATCTTTTGTGTTAAAAATTATGTTCAAAGAAACGTTGTGTGCATTTTGCAAAGAAATGCTTTCAGATGACAATGCTTCTCTGTGATTTTCTCGTACAATAACAAGGTATTTTGATAGCAAAATCTTCGATAATGTAGGTTATGTTCCTTCTGTATGGTCATGGTAAAAAGCGACTGAAGTAAAGAAAAGTGTTGTCGCGTCGCGTCTGTCTGTCGGCGCCTCTATTTCAGTTATACTCCATCAATAATATCGTTGCCCCAGAAATCTCTGCATCCCCAATTCAAACAAAAACAAGACATAAAAACTCCGCTGTCCAATGCTGTAAACAAAAACCAGTCAGTTTAGTGAGTTTGCTAAGAAACACAATAACGCTGAAGTTTGGCCGATCGCCTTGGCTCATATTGACCCACTTGTGCTTTCAGCGCTGCAGCCGCTTAAACAATAAAATGTCAACTTTTTTATGTTAAGCTACGGTGTCTTTACAATTTTATTTTTGAAAACTAGCTTTTGCCAGTAGCATTGCGCTCGCGTCTAAAATTAACCCACGGGAATGCACCAAATACAAAAAATATACCTTTTTTGCCGTTCGATAGTGCCGCTTAATGGCCTAATTGAAATAAAGAATTTTGTCTTTGTACAAAACAATACTAAAGATTGGTTACCTTCTAACTATTTAAGCATACTATGTTCTTATTCGGGCCATGGTCTGTACATATTCCAATTGTCATCCAAGTTCGTTCAGCTGTGATAAACAGACATCCAAACATCTTAACATCCAAATATACTGAGTTGAGTTCCACATTTGAAATAATAAGGAAACATTGAGAAGGATTCTTTGATCATAGTCACTTTTGGTGGAGATAATGGTTGGCCACTGTCCTCCATCTGTGTTGGAAAAATAAACTTAATCTAAATGATAAATATAAACTATGGGTAATTGTGAAATGACGGCAATATTACACAGTTAGCTGGCCATCACAGCTTCTTCATAGACATACGACTATTCAAATGTAGGTAAAAATAATTTGTAATTGTACTGGGTGTCTCAGAAAAAACTAACTTTTATAAATTCATAAAAAATAACAAATATATTTATATATCTATATCGGAGGAAGGCAGATGATATTATGATAATTAATCAAGAATAGAAAAATATCGCTTATGAATTTAATTTTGTTGCATTGACAACATTCAAATCTTAATTCAATTTTATTCAAATAGCAACAGTAATTTATCTAAAGCCCAATGCGGGTGAACGATTTTATTCTAGAGTGTGGTGGCCGCAATTAAGGTTACACTAGTCTGATCTACTTCTTCCATACAAACGTAGTCTGGCGATTAATCCACTGTTTGACGATGTACGTTCAAAGTAAAAAAATATATCAATTAGTTTCATTATTATCTAGCCCGTATGGAAACAAAAACGTAAAAAAATTAAAAAAATAAAGTTATGATCTTCGATAGTTCCATATTTCAACACTAATTTTACCGCATCTTTGGGCTGAAATAAATACTATAAGAAGACGGAAAATTGCAAAATTGCCACCATACAGGGATATATTAGTAATTCAACAATGCAAATAATTTTCTTTTTAAAATATACTTTTAGTTGTTTTTTTTTTTTTTTTTTTTAAACTTTGCCCCATACTTGGAATTTCTTCCTGTATCGTGGGTGCGTTTACAAACATATAAACTCACATACACAAACACCCAGAGCCGGATAAACTATCTGTAGGTCATACAAATATTTTTTCCGTGCGTTTTTCATGATATTTAAACTCCCAGAGGTCTGTTTAGAAAATTTCGCGCGCTCGTTTTCGTCCTAAATCATCATCCATTTCGCTACAAACTTGCAAAAGTGCTAATTTGTACGTTATCTAGTACTGCTCATCACAGTATCTATCTCTTTCGCACGTGTTGTCGGTTGATATAGCATTTTAACCCCGCGCACAAAATAGTTCGTGCCGTCGATTAGTGCAACCTTTATGACACATACGGAAGGCGTGTGAGAAGTGTCAAGTAAGTTTATGTGTGTAAACTTGTGAAAATCTAAATCGTTAAGACTAGCGATAATGGTGCCTCAGAAGTTGAGTAGCCCAACCTCCAAATTGAGTAGTAATGTAGTTGATTTCTTGTCTAATGTTTTCATTATGGTTGATAGAATACTGTTGTAAGTACACCAGATTCTTCAAATAACCCCAGAGGAAAAAATCCGTAAGTCTGTGCTACTCAACTTCTGAGACGCGTTTTCAAGAATGTTATTTCCAAAAAGTGATATTCCCATATTTCTGATTTTTTAGTTAGTATATTTTTATACAGGATAAAGGTAACATTCTAAAGCTAACGATCTTGTTTTAGTTGCATCAAATAAATAATTATTACATCATCATCTGCCTGCCCTTATCCCATGTTACTTGGGGTCGGCGCAACACGTTTGCTTCTTCCATACCGTTCTATCGTCCGTCATGTTATTACTGACTCCCTTTTCTTTCATATCACTCCTCACACAGTCCATCCATCTTTTCTTTGGCCTTCCTCTCCCTCTCCATCCATCCACATTTATATTCATAACTCTTTTAGTAATATGCGTTTCATCCCTCCTCATCACATGACCATACCAGGACAAACGGTTTCCTTTCAACTTTTCTGCCACTGGCGCCACTTTCAAACTGCCTCTAATATACTCATTTCTCACTTTATCCAATCTCGTCACGCCGCACATCCATCTCAACATTCACAATAAATAATTATTACATAAGTATAAATAAACTCATGCCTTTTTCCATGGATTGGACAGAAACTACAGAAAGCCACCTACTACGATCCTTCCATAATCCTTTTGCTTCACGTTCATACATCTAGTCATACACGCTCGCCGGTTATGAGTACTGACCTTTCTGAAGAACATTACCAATAAGATCCACACGTATGTTCTTAAAATGTAATCTTTCTTTAAAAATGTGCGAAGGGCGAGCGTCAACAGGCGACTCTCCGGAACTTTTACAACCCGTAGATGTGAACTTGGCAGGTCCCGTACAAATGCCTGCTTCCTAACTGCCCGTAGTCTATAACTAGGTCATCGGCTTCAAATCTTCCCTGGTAAAGAAAATGTACAATATTTTAGTGGGTGCGCAGTATGAGGTCTTAGGTTCGATGCCTAGTTTAGGCAAAGCATTATTGGGGTTTTCCATTTCAAATCCTACTGCTATTATAAACGTGAAAGTTTGTAAGGAGAGATGATTGTTACTCTTTTACGCAAAAACTACTGAACGGATGTTGATGAAACTTTACAGACATTAGTTTTTGACGTTCTGTAGTTTCTGCCTACAAGCCTGCCAAAAAAGCGTTCTTTAATATAATAAACACTAGCTTCTGCCAGTGACTTCACCCGCGTGAAAGTCGAAAATTATCCGGTGGGGACATATTCCCGAAATAAAAAGTATTATTATTCGCTATTCCAGACTATAGTCTATCTCTGTGTCCAAATTTCATTCAGATCCGTTCAGCCTTTCTGCGTGATTCAGTAACAAACATACGCACACTTAAACATTTTATAGCATTATTATTAAATAATCATAATAACTGAAAACACGTGGCGCGCAGGACAAGGCAAGCCGCACAGAAAGGATGAAACTAGAAAACAACCTACGCCACCCAATGCAAAATTACAGCAAAAAACGCAAACGCTGAAAACCCGAAAAAGTTTCCTTGGCTGCGTGAGTCCATCTGATGGCAACGCCACCTCGGAGAGATACGACTTTTGGCGGGAGAAGCTCAAGCCTCCTGATAATTTTATCGAGCCATCGGATATTTTCCCGCCTGGGCACGCGTTGCCATGGCCAACCTGG
The DNA here is from genome assembly GCA_945859665.1 of Anorthoa munda. Taxonomy (NCBI): domain Eukaryota; kingdom Metazoa; phylum Arthropoda; class Insecta; order Lepidoptera; family Noctuidae; genus Anorthoa; species Anorthoa munda. The sequence continues at coordinate 4,678,590 of OX243907.1, read as the reverse complement.
AAAACTCTTAATAGAGTCTCCGCACTCAGGTCGGCTGCAAAAAAGACAACCTCCACTGGTTGGGTTCTCAGATGTGGAGCCATCTTCAATGTTTATGCGGCTTTTCTCCGCAGGCCATGGCCCACCTTTCGTCTTGTGCGGCTTACCCTGTCACCTGTATATATGATGACCTTAAGGCTGCGTCAGCGGATGGTGTTGCCGTGGAATAATTCTAGGCCAAACATAGAATCAAATAGTTTATTTCAAATAGGTTTATTTATCTTTGTCTATTAAGAGTCTATAAAGGTACTTTTGAATTTTCAAACAAAAAAAGAAAAATGATCAATGATTCACTACACTTCTTAAAAGACAGCTTGATCTCTGCGACACATGTCAAACTGACGTATACGTTATTGTTACGTTATTGTAAGCCTGTCAAGCGCTATTGCTACTTTAATGTCTTGGCGCACGGTTGGCGCAGTGGTTGAGCGATTGACTGCTGCGCTGCGTGTCGCGGGTTCGATTCCCGCACGGAACAAATATTTCTATGACCTACAGAAAGTTGTTCCGGCTCTGGGTGTTTGTGTATGTGAGTTTATATGTTTGTAAACGCACCCAAGATACAGGAAGAAATTCCTAGTGTGGGGCAAAGTTATAAAAATGATTCTGACAGCTGTCGCAGAGATCAAGCTATCTTTTTATGAAGTATAGTTGCAAATTCGCTAGCGTCAGTAGGTCTCAATGGAGAAGAATTATCAAGAAACTCCACGGACACTCTTTTCCATCAGTTTTAATAACAAGTTTTTAATTACATCTTTCCTGTTGAAAAAAACCTATGGGCAACAGGATGTAAAAAAGTCCACGTAAGCGTCTAGAGAAACAATCAATTTAATAAAATACAATAACAGGCCGAGGCAGCTAAGTTATGACCAATCCCAACTGATGGTGCCCGTTCACGAACATGACGTATGGATCGGCACCACTCAGCTCAACCATCATGAAGTGAACCGAATGTTCCTACACATGTGCCACCATCAGAGAGACATTAGAGGGAGCATGATACACTCAACTGCCAGGGTGCGTGCCCTGGCAGTTGAGTCAACGCACGATATATAGGTACAGTGAATGGAAGATTTACCGTCGTGACATAGTACTGACACTTGTGCCGTGCAGTTATATATTACTAAAAAAATTGAATTTATACAATACAAATATATTCATACAATCTTCAGCAGGTCCAAAAATACTTCAAACTTTTCTGCCCATCGCTTGTTTTTGCGCCCTATTTTTTGGCTGCGGAGCAGGACCAGCATTGAGCCAAGCATTTTTATCAGCGATGTAATCCCCCAACTTATAATTTGCTTGCCTGCATAGTGTGCGTTTTAAACAAGTTTTAAATATCGTCTCATTCAGTTCTAGAATGTGGGGAGGAATTTTATTGTAACATTTTATACAGTACTCCATAAAAGATGATGCCACTTTAGCCAGCCTGAAACCTGGCTGAATCAATTGGTCCCTATTTCTAGTACCATAATTATGTCTGTCGCCATTTTTACTAAAAAGATGTAAATTCTTTCTAACGTACATGATGTTTTTATAAAAATATTGACAAGATACCGTCATGATGTTAATTAATGTCCTTAAACAGTTCCCTCAGAGAATCGCGCCGGCGAAGATTGTATATCGCTATGATAGCACGTTTTTGCAGAATTAAAATTGACTCAATGTCTGCAGCCCTTCCCCGTAGTAAGATACCGTAAGACATTATACTATAAAAGTAACTAAAATATTACCGACCTCGCGGTATCTACATCAGTAAACAGACGATTTTTTGTAACAGCATAAGCTGCCGAACTTAGCCGCCCTGCAAGTGATATTAAATGAGGACCCCATTGTAACCTCGAGTCTACCGTGATCCCCAGGAAAACCGTCCTATCGACGAATTCTAGCTTCTCCCTGTTTAATAGAATGTCACAATTATAATGTTTAAGGACTACAATAGCTATCGATACGCTAACAAGAAGGAGATCAACGTACAACAAACCAACTTCCCACTAATGATTATAAAATCAATCAAACTTAAGCAATAACAATCATAACTGAAGTTTAACGTAAAAACAACATTGTGTTAGCACGAGTTTAATATCAAATCGAGGATTGATAGCAAAACATCTGTTAGTCTGTAATTGCTCAAGTTTCTAACAGTTTTGAGTGTAGATAGCGGTAGGGTTAGCAATTTGCTGTACGGCTGTTTGAAATAAGGGGCGTTGCGTGATTATTCGGGAATGGAGAAATATTCAGGTTTTTTCAATCTTTTTTTTTTTCGTGTGGCGCAATGCCACAAAAACCTTATTGAATTAGCCTTTTTTCTTTTGTTACTTTGTTGTTTTTAGGGTTCCGTACCCAAAGGGTAAAAACGGGACACTATTACTAAGACTTCGCGGTCCATCTGTCTGTCTGTCTGTCCGTCTGTCACCAGGCTATATCTCATGAATCGTGATAACTAGGCAGTTGAAATTCTCACAGATGATGTATTTCTATTGCCGCTATAACAACGAATACTAAAAACAGAATAAAATAAATATTTAAGTGGGGCTCCCATACAACAAACGTGATATTTTGCCGTTTTTTGCGATAACGGTACGGAAACCTTCGTGCGCGAGTCCGACTCGCACTTGGCCGGTTTTTTTTTCAGCATCATTATTCTTCTTGCACATTAACGATCTGCTAAAACCCTTTGGGTATGCAGACGACAGCACTGTTGCTGAGAGATACTTGCCCAACGCACGGGCTACCGGGCTGCAAATCCGGTCTCTCCGTGAGGATATGGTGGAGCGTTTGAACTTACCCTTGCAAGCAGTCTCCGAATTGGGCGATGCCAATCTTGTCAAGTTTAATTATTATTATTTATTTTATTTCAGACATAATTACAGTCCATAGATGCATAAAAAATTACAAACAGATAAAAACCCAAAACAAATCAATGAATAATTAAAATCTAAAATAATCAAAAACTCATTAAAAGTAATAATTAAAACGGTCCAAAAAATAAATTATTAAAATGTCAGAAATGTATAAAACAATGTCAAATGTAAAATTTCTAATTGTTGCATGTTATAAAAAATGTCAAAATATTAAAAATAAGATTTATATAAAATTATATTGCAAAACATAAATAAACTATGGTAATTATTTTTAATTTTTACCTGCCCCACGCCCGGTATACGGGTGCATGCAAGGCCTGCCACTGCCGCATGAAATGCCCGTCCAACCTGTTGGCAACAATGCTAAGAAGACTGTTGCCGCTGCCCCGCACTCTACTCGCCATTGAGGTCGCCCTCTTGCGCATGCTAGCATAAAAACAGTCAACGCGGACGCTCGCGAACAATCCCGATACTGCTAAAACCCAGGCTTGTCTTTTCTCCGCAAAAAAGAGCCACTTTCACCCGGCTCCAACTTTTCGTGATGTAACCGTGCCAATAACGGACCATCTTGTGCTTCTTGAAGTTACGTTAACATCGACTCTCAATTTTGGGCCATACATAGAGGCAAAGGCTCAGCTGGCTGCCAAAAACTTGGGGATCCTTGCGAAGGTGAGAAGGTACTTCACGCCGGAACAGCTGCTCAACTTGTATCACGCGCAAGTTCGATCGTGCATGGAGTACTGTTCTCATCTCTGGGACGGATCTGCCATATACCAGCTTGATGCACTAGAGTCGATTGAAAAGCGGGCCAAGAGACTCATCGGCCTCATTGCCGATCCGTCTCTCCGAGACTGGTCAAGTCAAAGCTTGAACATCGTCGCCGTGTTGCCAGCTTGTCGGTTTTTTATCGGTTACATTTCGGGGAGTGTGCGATGGAATTGCATGATTTAATTCCGCCCAGCCCGTTCCATCATCGGACTGCGTCATCGGTACATGGTGGACATCCCACCTATACGCACAAAACGTTATGGAGACACTTTTATTATGCGTACAGCTAAGGAGTGGAATTCCCTGCCGGAGTCTGTGTTTCCCGATAGCTACAATCTAGGGGTCTTTAAGTCAAGAGTGAATGGGTTTTTTCTAGGCAAGCGTGCTTCACCGTCGACCACATCATCGTAAGACCATCAGGTGAGATAGTGGTCAAGCGCTAGCCTATAGTCAACAAAAAATAAATAAGCTAAATTATACGTATTTTCATAACGTTATTATAACGTTACAATATGTAGTAACAATTAGCTTTTACGAGACTTGTCTAACATGGATTATGAAACTAAGCTACGGTGTATGAATTGAGAAAATCGAGATAGGAAAGAGTGAATGCCAGAAGCCCTTGAATGCCTGAGTTACCCAGGTTTTCAGGTTAAAACTGTGTATTTGTCAAATTATATGAGTACTACTCGTTTAACAAATACACAGTTTCAAATTCTTAATTCAGAAATCAGATATATGTCCCGTTGAGAACTCAAAGTTAAGAACTTGTCAAACTCTAATTATATGCTAAGGTTTGAGATGTTCTCATCATCAAATTTTCAATTCAGAAGCCAGGAGTGAATCGTTTAGAAAAGATTTTTCATGGAGATGACTATGTTTCCTCTGAAGTGTAGGCAATAAGTTGCCACGGCCAGCCAGCGGAATTGATGGGCAGGGGAAGTCGGGTTCGAAATAACAAAACTGCGTCCAAATCTCCTCGTTTATTAAAGGTTTATAAAGGTGCCTAAAACAATAAAAATTATAAATGATTACAAAATGGATACTCGTTCAAGCCTCAATACATAGACACAATTACAAAATAACTTACCCAAAGGGCACCTTGAAGTAGGTACTAGAAATCACAATATAACGCAATACACACAGTTCATAAACCGAATATATTAATATAATATAATAATTTTTCCAATATAAAATTTAAATTAATGCCTTGAGTGTCAGCAGGCCAGAGCTATTTTTCTTGACAGCTCCCTTGAAAAAACGAGGCTTTTTGACAGACATTCCATCAATGAATTTTGAATTTTTATTTTTAAGAGATCGCCAAAATGATTTGAACCAAAAAAAAGGTCGACATGGTCACAAAGTAAGTACTTGGCATAGGACAAATTGATAGTTTTTATTTGAAACCTTCCTTTATTAGTTTTTCGACCAACCAAAACACAAACGTGGTGCATCCTGCAACCCACAAATTAACGAGACCCAATAGCTTGCGGTCACAACCCTTGTACAATATTCTTATAACAAAAGCTACATGAATGCTACAACACTACTGCGGACAACCCTAGTGTGGATACAATTGTGGAGAGCTATATCCCGAGGCAAGCGGGCTACCGAACGCTTCGCACGGATTCTGAACGTAAAACATGAACTGATCGTGTCGACAAGATTTAGGGGTATTTGAAATTCTTTATAAATTCTTAATACCATTTTATGCAAGCAGCATTCCCTGGATTAAAGTGCGGGTTATCAGGCTAATAGGAGATATATATATATATATATATTACGTATGTCATGTAGTTCGTTCTAGAATCAAACTGGCGAGAGACACGGTTGTCGAGTTTATAAAGCAGTAAAATGCAACATAATAATATTAAAAAGAGAGTGCGTCAATGGCTCACGAATCATACTTAACAGGTGATTGAGACGTGTTAGTAAAAAATTTCTTAATTTTTGTACATTACAACCATACACCTAACACATTCACACCACATAAGGGAGGCGTAAGAGAGGCCACAAATAAAAAAAAAGAAACATTGTTTTTTTTTGTCAATTGATCGAGAGAGCCCTGGCACTCATATCACAAGTTTAATCTTAGTTTGGGTGCCAGAGGTCAACAATCTGCAATGAATGCAATTTTTTATGATTATTTTTTTCTTGTGTATTGTATTTTTTAATGTAAAAATTGTATATTTGAAAATAAAGTTATTTATAAATTATTTATTTAAAGTTCTAAATTAAATCTAGTTAGATAAAAATTTGCTTAGCCTTTTCACAACTATATGGCAACCAAACCTTAGTCACGGTTAATTAACCTGTATGACAGACGACGGACAGACACGTGAGTGACAGCAATATAGGGCTCCGTGGGTCCCTTCTGGCACGGAACCCAAAAAATGGAGTAAACTATCGACCCTATGGTACCCAAGAGGAATTAGAAAACAAGGATCTGGTCCAAAAACAAGATGGGCAGACGATATCCGCATAACTTTAGGGCCTCTTTGGACCAGAGTTGCAGAGGATATAGCACAATGGACAGAGTTGCGGGAGGCCTATGCCAAAAGGCATGCCGAACTGCGGGGCAACTTGTAACTAGCTACTCTAAACATTTATTTTTAGCAATATGCTTATGTACCCCAATTTCGCAATTAAACGGCTATATTACTCTTATACTCAATGCCACATACCTACTCAAAACTTCCCTCTCGACATTTTTCTCCAAGACAGTGACAAAAACAGATAAATCGTTCACATTCACAACTTCGCTGAACAACTGATTATATCTAAATGAACTGCCGAACTCGCAACAGCAATTTTTCTCCTCCCCATCCATACGGCGATAAACAGCCGGAAAAACTATGTTCATTTGTGTGAAACTTAATCAAAACTTTATCATAGAGCAGGGACGGACAACCTGAGGTTGGAGCCACGAAAATTTAGCTGGGACTGACTGGATGCGGAAGGCAAGAAACCGGACTTTTTGGCACAATTTGAGAGAAGGCTATGGTCAGAAGAACTAGTGACAGTAGTGTGACTACTCGTCTTCTTCTTCTTCTTCTTCTTCTAGTGCTTCTCTTCCACATCCATTATGACGTGCAGCCAAAGCATGGAACTCTTTGCCAGAGTCTGCGTTCCCTACCTCCGTTAACTCATCTGCCTCTAGATCTAGAGTGAACAGGCGTCTTCTGGGCTCGCAGGTTCCATTGTAGACCTCATCCATTACTTTCTATCTGGTCTCATTGTGATGAAAAAGCGGCCAAGTGCGAGTCGGACTCGCGCACTGAAGGTTTCGTACAAATTCCTACATTCACTAAAACAATTAGCAAACATTATTGAAACTCAAACAATGAAAGCACCGAACATTGCTCTAATGAAAAGATAAACTGGATTGAGGGAAATAATTAACTTTGTCGTTGGAAAACTGTTGTCTCTATACATCGCCCTATAGGTCGCGGTTAGTTTACCAACTGCAAATAAGTTAATAATCGTATATTTTTTGTATATTATTATAAAATGTATTAAAATGTATACTAAATATAAATATACATTGCTGCCAAGTATTCGGCACTTTTCCATACTTACGCCATAGGTTTTGATTCCTTTGCAATTCGTCAAATATGTGGCTTAAACTGCCGTATTTTTTGATCGCGTTGATTTAGAAACATTTTTTTACAGCTCCAAGGAATTGCAGACTTTAGGATGTGGTATTTATTTCGACTAGATACCTTCACGCGTTCAAGAGAAAACGTCTTGACACACGGACAGACGAAAGAAGTGATCCTATAACGATTCCTATTTTTCCTTTTGAGGAACGAAACCCTATGCACTTTGCAGTGCGGTCGGTTAAGATTGGCAAAAATATTACATAACATAACATCACGAAGAGTTAGCAGAGATACACCTATAGTAAAGTAAGTGTAATTCCTATGTAGGTAATAGGGGCCGAGCATAATGCCATTAACCGGCCACAAATCCAGACTTCGGGCTGGTACAGAGAAGTTCCAGATGGAAAATTCTAATAACAATAGACAATAGTATTATTTAAATAAAAACGCATAAAAGCAGGTCGCATACGACTGCGATAAATTTACGGAAATATTTTCTTGTTTCACATATTTATGTGCGTGATTTTTCATTAGTCGGGTTTTAGTTTTTGAACTTATTTTTTATTTAAAGTATTTTAGGGTTTTTGCAGAGCATAAGGGAATGAAATGAATATAAATGTATACATGCATAGGTACTTACATAATGATCAACGAACACTTTGCGACACCGTAGTCGAGTAAAAAAATCGCTTTCATGACTTTGATGGGATATGTCTCCCAAACGGCACGTTTGACAAAAATATGATGTAACAAACCCTACTTTTATTTTAAAATCCCTGTTCAACGATAACGTGATGGGGTTAGGTGAAAAAAATTGGTCTTGATTTCGGGCGCCCTAGAGGGCGCACTATTCAATTTAATGTGAAGTCAAATAGCTCATAACCAGTAAACAAACAAGAAGCTGCCAACGACTCCCCACTTGTCAAATTATGATAAGTAGTTTAGAAGATATGAGGGAACAGATGAACATAAATACACACATACTGGTCAAAAACATAACCCTCCCTTTTGCTTCGCCGTAGTCGGGTAAAAAGCAAAACGGTTTACCATCCCTGTCGAAGTGTAGAGGTAACAAATAGTCCGGGAGCTGGCAACTATTCGGATTAGCGACATTTGATGGGCCAAGTTGCTAAACAAAGAACGATTTGGATCTTTTCGCGGTAGACACAATAAAATGCAACGATTACTGGCACCGTGGAAATAAACTTTTTGTTTATGTTTATTATTGTTTCACTGCCGATACTGGCAAGTTTGGAGGAGATAAAAGAATAAATGTATAATGTTGCGCCAACTCTAGCGAGTTTGGCGAAGTTTTGTGTCACGCCACCAGCCTCCCAGACTCACAGTCTAGGAACTAACAAAATAGTTTTGCAGTTTGGAATGGAGGTGACACTCGATTGAAAATGCATTTCGCGGGCATATGATTTTACGATCGGATTTTAAATCCTTACAATGCGGAACAAACAGTCTCTTTGTCTGGTATTTTAGAAAAGTTACATTTTAAGTTCTACATTTTCTTCAGTTATTCGCTCATATAAAAAAAACTTTTAAACAAAAACATTCAACTGACTTCCAAAGCAAAACACTACAAAACGAAAAATACCTACTTTTCCGAAGTCGATATCTTTGGTACTTATTGTTTTTTGTCACCAACTTCGGAAAAGAAAGTAATTTTTATCGCTTTGTAGTGTTTTGCATTGGAACTTGGTTACTTTTTTGTTTAATATATTTTTATTTTTCTCTTTGGTTTTAGTACTTCCAATTAACATGAAAATAATTTAGAGACAAAGTATATCTCATGACGACCATCATCTTCTTCCTGACCTTGTCCCATGTTACTTGCGGTCGGCGCAATACGTTTTCTTCCTCCATACCGTTCTGTCCCCCGCCTCCCTATCACTGACTTCCTTTTTTGTCTATCACCCAGGAATCTTCAAATAAACTTAAATATTAAAACGAGTTACAAACCAAATAAAATTAATAAATAACTCAAAATTATTAATACCAAAAGTAAAGCACCGATAAAAATGTATTAAATTGTATTAATAAAAGAATAAAAAAAAAAAAAATATTGAAATGAGTTACGAACCCAATAAAATGAATAAAATTATTAATATCAAAATTACAGCACCGATTAAAATTAAATTATATTGGTGCTGCACCATCCTGTACTATCCCGGGAGACCGGTATTACTCGCAAATCATTTACGAATAAAACGTTCCGGGCTTGAAATAATATGACACGTTATACGACTGGTATTGTCAAGGGACACATCCCGGGATTGCCGGGGCGTGTCCCAGCACTCTTTTGTGGATTGTCTCTGTTTTACATTAACGTCATGGATGTTTTATTTTGCAATTGTATTGTTATATAATTGATTTATTTTTCGGTCGTTTTTAATAGTTTCCGGTGTTTGTTTGTAAATGGAGAATTAATTACAGGATAACGATCGTAACTGCCAGGTATCCTATTAAAATTAAATTACTAAAATTGTTACTACCTATACATTTTGCAACCTGCAAATTTCGGTATTTGGATTAGTATTCAGCTACTAAAAATAGTTACGCTGTTACGGCAATCAAATATTTGTGTTCAAATTATATTCACCGACTATTATCCACCTGTTTACCATAGATGTCACATGTTAAATGTATACATTTGCCCTTCTATTACAAGACTACATAAGAACATATCACATACCTACAATAAACTATCCTAACATTGCCAAACTCTCTGGCCACGAAGGATTTCAATGCGGTCTTCCCACCTAATAACCTAAGAAGCTTCCTTATACATAAATGATGGCCGTAACAAAAGGGACATAGTGTGTAAATTAATAATTAACATCCCGGGATTCACGTGTGGATAATCCCGGGAATGGGACGGGAACGTGGTAATTCACGAACTATGTCGAAGCGAGTAAACTGCCAGATTAGACCGCTTACTATGTGCAGATACTGTTTGTTGTAGGGATACTGCGTTTAAGACAGTTTAGGGACAAATCTAAGTAGCCTAATATTGTGAAAATAATCTTGAGTTATTGTATTGTTAGTATGGCTAAACACTATTACAAATGATCGTGTTGGGGTCGGGTTCCAGTTGTATCAGATGCAGCAGAATACCAGTATTTTACAAAGAGCTGATGTCTACCTGACCTACGCACTACACAGCTGGGTAACACGATAGATACTTCTTGACGAGACATCTTTTCTTGACCCGTAAGGACTGTTAAAGATCTTCAATAACAGTCAGCAGCAACGTGGTTTCCGAGACACAGCCTCGTTATGTAATGGATGGTCACCCATCCATGTACCGACCTCGGCTTTTGCTGCTTAACCTTAACCGGTTAACAGTACCATGACCCACATATGGGCTGTTGTGATTGCTTAACTATTGTGTCTGCTATGTGGACAGTGAACCTGTTAAAGACCCCTCCGTGTGGCTCGTATTACTAAGCCACCAAGAGCTCTTATCTATGACAGATACGACTATACGATATATCTCATCCGTGATAACCCATTCAAAAAAAGTGACTGGCACAAAATAACTCAATCCAAATTCAAATCGACATTTCCATTCTCCCAAATTCTGTCTCCAATAATGAAATTGCCGTTTTATTGTAATAGGTACTTCGAATTGACATAGAACCTTCATGGTTTGAGATTTTGTGAGTGAAACTTTTTTCACATGGTACCTATGAAGTTCTTCTTTCTAAAAATGTGCATCATTCGATTATCGACGTTCAGTTGTTTTTTTTTATTCAGCTCAGACAAGAAAGATGGATACTTCGAAACTTCGAGTGATTTTTGAATACGAGTTCCGACGCGGAACTAATGCGGCAGAAAAAGCTTGCATTATCAATGTTGCGTTTGGAGAGGGGACTGCTAATGAACGCACCGTGCGATTTTGGTTAAAACGCTTTCGTGATGGAAACTTTGATTTGAAGAACGAACCACGTGGAAGACCGCCCACACAGGTGAATAACAATGAATTGAAAGAGATGGTGGAAGCCGATCCGAGCCAAACTAGCCAGGAATTAGCGGCATGGTTTAACGTTACTTTACCAACAATATTGACTCATTTGCGTCAAATCAATAAAATAAAAAAATAAATAAATATGGGTGCCTCAGGATTTGACTGATCTGCAGAAAGAAACGCGTTTTGAAACTTGTGTTGCCTTGTTGAATCGATACAGAAATGTAGGAATATTGGATCGAATTGTGACATGGGATGAAAAGTGGATTCTTTACGATAACCGTAAGCGAAAAATGCAACGGCCGACCCCAGGTCAAACGCAACAGTGTCTTAAAGCAAACCTTACCAATAAAAAGGTAATGGTAACTGTTTGGTGGTCTCAGCATGGTGTTATTCATAGCTTTCTCCGATGTGGTCAAGCAATAACGGCAGATGTATATTGTTCCAAATGCCGAACAATGATAGCAAAACTAGCAGTGAAACAGCCCCGACTTATGAATCGATCTTCACCGTTATTGCTCCATGATAACGCGAGACCTCATACAGCACGAGAAACCGTTTTAACTCTACAGGAACTGCAATTAGAAACCATTTGTCACCCTCTGTATTCGCCAGACCTTGCTTCAACGGACTACCATTTTTTTCGTGATTTGGACAATAAACAATAAAACAATAAACAATATTTATTTGTTCAAGACTTAAACCTATTTACAATGATTGTACCTTAAATTAGAATCATTAAGTTAGTGGCAAGATACAAAATATGTGCAACTGGGCTTAAACTAGGAGGATTCCTGTGCTATAAGGCCGCCCATTGTATGTATTTTAGTTTTAAGTTTCCTGTTCTATGTATTAACTTGGTGTACCTACAATAAAGCATATATAAATATAAGCACCAGTTACTTCCGTCACCACCGTGTTCGAACTGCCATTAAATATGTGGTGCGGTGCTAAAGTAAGTGCCAAAATTACACTAATTTATTTTATTACTATTATGTGTAAGAGTGTGCATGTGAGTATGAAGATATGTGTGTGTGTGGTGTGTTTGTGTGTGTGTGTGTGGGTGTATATGTGTTTGCGTGCACGGGCTTGACTGGTTTTATTTTCATTATTTTATTTGTTTTATTTTATACATTATATACGTTTTAGTAAATTTTCAGTGTTTACATAATTTTGAGAAAGAAGGAAGTTATTTATGGTAAGTTTTAGTTTTTTTATCGGTAAGTTATGTAACTGGGTATTTTTACTTATTTTATTTTATAGGTATGGACCCATGTAGCACGGTTGTCTCCTGAAGAAGTCTGTTTTATACGGTTTCAGGTCAAAGACTATATCCTTCCTACGTTTGTTTTTCATTCTTTCCGGGTCATACGTTGAGCCTTTATGGCTTATAAGCAGAATCCTCCTGATATAAAGTTGTCGAACCGTTAAAACCATACAATCCTTATATAGCTGCTCCGTTGGATACTGAAAGTTCTTTTTGTGTATTACTTTGAGAACTGCTCTCTGGGCTCTTTCTAGGTTTAATATATGAGTTTTGTGTGTACTTCCTCAGATAGAGATACAGTATTCCAGTACTGACTGGCACAGGGATAGATAGATCGTTTTCAACAGGCTCGAGTCGCACACCCTACTTACGTAGGGTGTGCGACTTTTTAAAAACTGTTATTAATTTTCTCACTCTGGAGCTTAGTGTTTTTACGTGGTGGTGGAAGTTTAACTGGTCGTCTACTTGTATTCCGAGATATTTTATACTGCTTGTTTTTTCAATAGGAAAAAATCTGCATTCAGTGATACTGTTTTGATTACAGGTATGTGCTCGGACGTCAACCAATTCATAAGCAGATGGGGGAGCCTTCTTTATCGAGAACATGAGATATTTTGTTTTCTCTACGTTAAGGGTTAGTAAATTTAGGTTAAGGTATCGAAGAACTGTTCTCAGCCCGGCGTTTGTAAGATCGGCAACCTCTGACCATGTATTTCCATGGAAAATGATTGCCGTGTCGTCTGCATAAGTTATTATTTGACCATTTTGTAGATTTAAGTTACATATCTCATTTATGTAGATTAGGAATAAACTAGGACCGAGTACACTCCCCTGTGGTACACCAAAGTCTATGTTTGCACTATTACTTATGTACTTGTCAATTTTAACTATCTGAGTTCTGTTAGTAACATAGTCCGTGAATAATTTAAGAGGGGTTCCTCGAATCCCTATATTCTCCATCTTCTTCACCAGCCTGGGGACAGAGACGGTGTCAAAAGCTTTTGCTAGGTCTAGAAATACTCCTATGCATTTATTTTTGTTGTCTAATTTACCTGCAATATGATCTGTTAGTTTTATTACAGCGTCTTCTGTAGATTTGCCTGATACAAAACCATATTGGTTTGGAGAAATTAATTTATTTTTATTTAGATAATTTATTAATCTGCTATTCATGAGTTTTTCTGTTATTTTGGAAAGTATTGGGAGCACAGAAATTGGTCTGTAGTTGCTTACATCGCCCCTGTCACCAGACTTGTAGATAGGATGGACTACAGAGAGTTTAAATAGTGTGGGGAATGTTCCCGTGTTAAAGCTTAAGTTGGCAATATGAACAATAGCGGGGACCAGGACATCGCTAGCTAATTTAATTATTTTCACAGGTATATTGTCCCAACCTCTAGCGCAGTCTTCTCTTAGGTTTGAAATAATTTGTTGAACTTCCTGCTTATCTGTTTCAAGCAAAACAAACGAGTTACACACTTGTGGGTCGTTACTGTTTGTAGGGATGTCACTAGGTACGTTTATTTTGCTTGCTAGAGTTTCACCTACTTTGACAAAAAAGTTGTTTACAGTGTTTACAGCCTCCTCCGGGGTTTCCTCTATTTTGAGTAAGTCTAAATTGGGTTCACGTGTCGAATTTATGTTTGCTATTTCTTTGACTAGCTTCCATGTTTGTTTTGGGTTTTTTGTATATTTACTTAATTCTGATTTCTCATGAGTGTCTTTAACTTTGTTCAGAATGTCGTTGCAGAAGTTACGGTATCTAAAGTAGGTAGTTTTTAGGATTTTATTATTAGGGTATTTTTCATGGTGGAGATGTAGTTTGTCCCTATGCCTTATGCATCGAAGAAGGCCTGGAGTAATCCATGCCTTAAATACTCTTTTACGATGAGGAACATCGGTGGTGATTTTGTTCGCTTTGATTGCGTTGTTAATTATATCTAGAAGATATTGGACCGCAGAATTAACGTTATTTATTGTATAAAGTGTATTATTATTTGATAGGTTTTGTCTTATTTCGTCTGTTAATTTTGTATAATTTATCCTTTCTTGAGTTCTGCTTAAAACTTTACGGGTAATGCGTGATTCTAGCGTGAGACATACAGGAAAGTGATCGGTTACAGATGACTTTATTATTACAATACTCGAAGTAAATTCGGTTTTTATGTTTATATGATCTAAGCAGGTTTTGTCTCGGGTTGGAAGGCTGTGACCCGGCAAAAGACCGTGCGAGGCAAGCATATTGAGATACATGTGCGAGCGTGCATCCAAATTGTCGGGGTTGATATTCAGGTTTATGTCCCCTGTTAAAATGATGGTACTATATGACGATAGAGATTTTAAAACATTATCACAAGAGCTAAGGAAACTATCAATATTTTGAATTGAGGGAGACCTATATATTGCTACTATGGCTACTTTAGTTCCGAGTTTTATGACTACGCAGTTTGCACCTGTAAATGGTGGTTCATATACTTCATGCATAAGTGACGAATGTATGTAGGTTACGACACCCTCGTTTTGCGTCGCACAGTTCTTAGTTGCATAGCTGATGTAGTCACAGAGGGGTGGTGGTATTGCATTTTTATTCGTCCAACACTCTGTCATAATAATTAAGTCGAATTCCATACCAATATTTGCAAGAAAAACCTCGAACTGTGGCATATTGCGACCTATACTTCGAATGTTTTGCGTGATCATAGTTATGTTATTATCTGATTTATTTATATATCTAGCGGCACTGCCTGTTTCACACGTTATGGAGTTGGACACTCGGTAGTTATCTAGTTCGGTATTTATTTGCTGTGTACACGTCATTTTTGAGCGGTTATTATAAATAAAGTCTGACTAATTAGTGCCATGAAATTTAACACAAAGTTAAATATTATTTCTAGAGTGTTTTTATGACGTAAAACTACTTTCCTATAATCAGCGATAACAGCCAAGCGCCAGACACTGTGCGGGCCCGAGATCATTATTTTAAAAATATGTATGTTTGGAATTGTTAGCCTGTTTTGTGATTTGTATGTGGTTAGATGTAATTGTGTATATGTGTTGTTTATTGTTATGTAAGTAATGTTACTGTTTGGTTGGTGTAATTTGTATATGCTTGAGCAGTGATAAAATGGTGTATTTGTGTTGTTTGTTATGTTTATGTTATTTTCAGATGTTGTAATAATATCAAGACACAGAGTGCATAAATAGTTAATATAACCTACTTTTAAGAAAATTTTAATCAATATACAATATAATGATAACCATAGAGAGCAGAACATGTCTTAGAGAACTTACTCAAATGAAGACAACCCGTATAAAGTCATTGAGGATTTTTCAGAGAAGCCAGTTGCTCAGCTGATTTTATTTGGATTTGCTTACTTCCAGCTGCCTTTCTCAAATAGATTTTACCATTTGTTGCCCAACAGAACTCATATTCGTTAGACCTCGCAAAGTCTCTCGCTAGAAAATGCAGCCTTCTAGATTTAGGTGTTAAGTTGTCTGTTACATATATTGGCTGTGGGTCATTAATGTATCCCAAACATTTGGTATTTAGTTGATTTTGTTTGTTTGATGTATTATATTTTCTCACAGCTGTTATTAATTTTGATTTAAGCATAGGCGATGTCATTTCAGCTATGACTATGTTTGACCCTTTAATCGGAAGGCGATAGATGTCACGTACATCTGATTGCGACATACTCACGTCCACAGTATGAGCCATCTTAAGCACCATGGCAGCGATGCTATCCTTGCTATCATCTGTGGTTTTCGGTAGATTTTTTGATAAAAAGTTTTCTTCTCAGGATGCAGTACAAAATGCTTTCACACAGTTTGTCGAATCTAGATCACCAGAGTTCTATCGCAAAGGCATAAATGACCTTCCTATTAGATAACAGCAATAATGGTAATGATTTTGATTAAATAAATATCATCATCTGCCTAGCCTTTTTCCCAATTATTGTTGGGGTCGGCTTCCAGTCTTACCGGATTCAGCTGAGTATCAGTGTTTTACATGGAGCGACTGCCTATCTGACCTCCACAACCCAGTAACTGGGTAGCACGATACCCCTTGGCAAGACTGGTGTCAGATCTCAGGCTTCTGACTACCCGTAACGACTGTCAAAGATCTTCAAATGACAGCCGGGACCAACGGCTTAACGTGCTTTCCGAGGCACGGAGGATACTCGGTATGTTGAAATGGTCACCCATCCACGGACCGACCTCGGCAAGCATTGCTTAACCTTGAAGATTGACCCGTGCGGCTGTTATTATTTAGCCACGAGCTCCTGATTAAATAAATATATTATATTAAAAAAAACTAATATCAATTTTTCAGTACAAATCGGCAATTTCATACTTTAACCCCGAGTACTAAGCATGGCAACTAGATAGTGCTACATATACACACTTGTATCTATACATCGACGCGGCCACACTTCGTGGGTTTGTCACAACCAGGCGACGGACAATGAATTGAGACCCTTTGTGAGCCCCGGACGTTGACGTGGAGTTTCTAGGCCACTTAACAGCTGTATCATGAGATCAACTTCGTATTCCAAGTTTAAGCATAATGAGTTACCAGAAAGAAAAATAATTATAATTTGTAACCAGTGATACCTACGAACGAAGCAGATTTGTAAAAGCTTGTAAAACGTATCTGCCAGCTCAAAATACTGTATTCCAAATTCAAATCATAATTTCCATGCTCCCAAATTCTATCTTCAAAACGACAAAGCATGGACACTCGATAGTGCTACTTATACACCCTTGTAGGTTCGCATCCATACATCGCCGCGGCCACACTCCGTGGGTTTGTCACAAGCAGGCGAGGACAATGAATTGAAGCCCTTTGTGAGCGGTGGACGTGAACGGTGGACGCCTCTCCTCGATATATCAAAACCATTAGACTGAACGGACGGACACGGTTATTATGGTGTTTTGGTTATGGATTGGTGATATAATTTTGGTTGTAAGGTATTGGATATTGATTTGAAATTAGTCTATAAATACAACTTACAACTTTTGTTTGAGTTTTGTTCAACTTTGAATCAATCATCTGCAAAACATCTTTTGGACCGGTTATCTAGTACGATTTTGTCGATCAAAATATCCATTGAGCTTAGATAGAGTCACCGTAGTTGAGACTAGACAAACAGTGTTTTAAGTAAAAATTTTCAATTAATACTGTGAAGTGAGGACGTATTGTAAGTATGTGCGCATGACGTTTTCGTTGATCGTTTGCGTCCATCGCATGCGCTGCACACTTGCACCGGGAGCGGGGACCCTGTCAGAGGCCGATGGGCCTTGAGGCCCCAGGCTGTCCGGCGGCCGGCGTCCTCCCCGTCGACGCGCAAGTGGTGATGTCGTCGGCGGAGAGAAGTATTCGTCGCTCGAGCTCGACGCAACTAAAATAAAAAATATGTCTACAAGAAGAAAAATAAAAATAACAAAAATACAAAATAAAATATCATTAATTACCGTCCCTTGTCCCATGTTACTTAGGTCAGCGCAACAAGATGTTTCCAAAAGAGGAAAAAAACTAAATAGAAAAATACAAATACCGCTTTTTCTTAAACTAAGATTTTTACCTTGTGGAAGGATTGCCTGTGATATTCACAGGCAATTCTTTATAATTTTTCACAATAACTCCATCATCCGAGGTAATTGCACCTTTTCTATCTCCACTAATAGACCCGTTCCATTTCCCTCCATTCTCCGCAGAACAAAGCAAAGACATCAGCTATTTAGCGAAAGGCTCGGCGAATGTCACGACTTACAGTTTTTCCTTTTATTCTTGTCAAAAGAATAATTAGCGCGGTTAATTTAATTGTCAGACTCCGACGCCTTATTTGATTTGTTACGAATGCAATTTGTTTGAAAGTCAACATCATGGGATAATGATGATGATTTTTAAAGATTTACCGCAGCGATTATGTAGTGTTTGGAGATTGTGGTGTTAGCGTCATTTTAGTTGGCAAATACAGATGATTTGGTTATTTTTAGATCGTTTGAGTTCGGTCTGAATTTAATTGGCACTGCTTGGCATATTGAAAAGCCCAAAATACTATCTATTACAGTTTCTAAATTAACCGTTTCCATAATATTTCAGATAAATGTTGTTTTAATTTAAAGAACTTTCCAAATAACTCTTTACAAGTACTTTATTTTGGCCATAGATTACTATAAACTAAGTACAAAGTGGTCCAATTCGTATTGATTTAATTTACAACATGAGTGTGTTTACGAAACATTTATACAGCATTTTAATTTCCCAGGAAGGAACCACATCTTAATATCTGATGTAACATCTCTGTACACCCCACACTCACATTATACACCGCAATGATCAAAATAAAAACTGTTTAAACTCGCAACGTTCAAAATTCCTTCCAGAAAATTCTCTCCATTATTACACCCGCTCCCAACAGATTTCATAGTACGGCCATCACTGTCAAATTATGCGATGCAATTTCTAACATTTTAATAATAATGTATTTTAGGTTAAACCGACGAATATTTCGCAGTCGCCCGGCGTGACGGGCAGGCGTATTCTACTGAAATATTACGTCTCAAACACAAAGGAAAAACATATTTTTTTCCTCTGGCAACAAAATGTAAGCGCGCGTTATAATTTTTCACAGGGGACCTTTGGAGACAGTGATTTTTTATAAATGGAACACGTCGCTTTTATTTCGGAATAGAGCTTGTTTTTTAAATTATTCCTGGCTATTTCGTTGTGTTCGTAAATAGGTAAATACGTTTTGTTTTCGTTTTCTTTCATCGTTCAATCGTTCATAATGGGTTAGGATTCATAAATATAGGAAGCATGGTGATTTTATTCTTATATAGGTAATATTTCGGTTACTCAGTAAAAACACTTAATTTTTAAATTAATTTATTTGCTGCATCAGTTCGTTATCTATCGTATTCAAATTTGTCAGTTATGAGTTACTTAACGTAAGTAAAAATTTTTTCGGGCTCAACAGTTTTTAAAGGCTTTATTTCTACGGTGTAACAAAGATAATGCACTCCACCTTTTCTTTCATCCCCAGCTTTGGGAACAGATCCCAATCTTTAAAGCTGTTTTAAGTTACTACTTCTCGAAGATCAGCGGTGTTATAAATTTGATGCAATCGAGATGATTCAATTCGAGATAATGGTGGTAATGCCGAAAGTTGGGGCGGTGTTGCCAGGTTTCAGCGTCTGGTGCCGAAAACCTTTGCAGAAATACGGCATTTCTATGATTACTGGAGATAATATGGTGGAACATTTTATTATAAAGTCGATGAAAAAAATTATGAAATAATTTTCTTGACTGTATTATCTTTTTAATAAAAATAATTATTTTCTGATATGCTCGAGAATTTTTATGATTTAATTATGAAAATTGGCAAAGCAATTAAGTTAAATTAATACCTATTATTATAATCATAATTTATTAAGGATTTTCAGCGCTGAGAAGGAAACTCGTAACTAGCTAACTAGGTTCTTTTAATACGCACCTCTTTCACATTTTTTTTTATATTTCTGTTTTTAGAACACCAAAGTCCCCAAACTCTACACTTATGCTAGTTTTCACTATTACTAGATAACCCTATAAATAAATAAATATAAATGAATATCTGAATAAAATACCGGTGTCGGATTTTCAATGCTCGACCCAGCGCCGAGAGCAGAAAATCAAACGGTGAATAATATTTACGTTTAAATTTAGATGTCACCGAGCGCTAGTTAAAACGGACGATTCATTCAGACATTAAATCACAATACTTAAAAGGGATATACGTGTTAAGGCTTAGTACTTCGGTTTTTATCCGCAGGAAATTTTTTCGCGTGTTTTTTGATCCGCGTACTGAATTATAACTAAAACACACGGCGGATAAATCCCGCGCGATTTTTGTCTGTTTCTATCTGTTCATAGAGCATTTAATATTTGCGCAGATTTAAATCGCGCGCCCGCACTGGCGGTTAAACAATTGCGAAGTAAAATACCGCAACAAATCTGTTTAGCCACAGAATCCACCGCACCGCAGCGCGATTTAAATCCGCGCCATACAAATCCACATATTGCAGAAAGGGCAAAAAAAATCGATCGAATAAAAACCGCAGTGCGTGCTAAGCCTAATACTTAGATGTATAATAAATAATTAAAAAGACATTATAATAATATTAAAAAGCACAATATCCCTTCCCTGTCCCCCACATCAACAGTCGCACATAATCGAAAGCCAATCAATATCAGTAACAATAGTCCATTAATTAACGACTCAACCAATCCATCAGGTGATTACTATCGGTTAATTTACGGCTATTTGTCGACTAACATCAAGGAGTTAATTAATTACAATATCATGTGAATTAATTATATTGTCAGAATAGGTAATAATCGTTTGTTTGATTGAAGCCCCAAGCAACTCTACGAAGCTAACTTCGAACTTACGTCAAAGCGTAAAAATGAATGAAATAAATGTGATTTGCCCAAATCATTCCAGGATCTCGAGCCTTGCTTAATTACGGCCACAGACTAATTATCCATTTCCAAGTCTTATTTTCTAGGTACTTCTTTAACAACTGGATTCCAGGCGCACCCACATTTACGACATTCTTCGTAGAAACTGCCGATTGCTTTCGCGAAAGAGTTTCTACAATTCGCATATCAGATAACTTTTTTCATTAGGCTACTTTCCCAGAAATGTAATTTAACAGGAACACTTATTACATCATCTGCGCCCTTCGATCACAAATAAAAATCCCTGTTCTCTACGTTTATGTTCGCAAAATTTTAAAGTTGTCTATTAAAATTTTGGTCGTAAAATTGTATCGATTTGTAAAGATAAAATAAAACAATTAGTAATAACAAAGAAATAACTGAAAAATAAACCGCCTTCCAAAGCAAAACAAAACACAAAAAATTGCAAAAAATTACTTTCGTTTTGGAGGTCGGTGTTGCAAAATGATAAAACAAGAGATACCAAAGACTTATATAATTTTCTTTCCAAAAACTAGATCTAAAGCCTGGTGTACACGGTTAGAGTTAACGGTATAGTATCACAGTACAGTACTAACAAATTGTAACATATTGTTAGTAGGTACCCGTACCGTACCAAGTAGGTACCCGTGTATACCAGGCTTAGGAATGGTCATTGAAGCTGAATGTCGAAGTACACTTGTTTATTGTGCGGTCTTTATCTCGCCACAAGAACCCAGAAATAAGTCCTCACCTTTAGAAGACCTTTCTTGAAACCCGAAGTCAAGTTCGGAAGCATTCGGAAGCCTTCGGAAGCTGCGTCCATCAAGCCGTCTCATTGTTCCCTCGTCACTACTAAGTGGGCCTGACGCCTGACGGCTGACGTCTCACGCCTGACGTTCACCGACGTCATGCTGGCGTGAACCGGTGACGTGAGAATGGCTGACTCAGAGGAATGTGTATACGCTCACATTGTTGCGAAACTGAAGGTTCGTTGATAAGGGAATAATGAGAAGGATTTATTTTTATAGACATTTTCATTTATCAGCTCAGAGTCTGGTCTATGAAATGTGGGTGAACCTTCGGGGTATACGGGGATGATGTTATTTACATGTGTGTATTTTCATTGATGTAATGTAATGTTTTGTATGTATTGTTGCCTGCTGGTTTTATGGGTATACTTTTACTTTGAGATAGCCGTAGTATGGCATTTTATTGAACAAGTGACCAGCTTAAACTGGTTTTATGTCAGTGACCTGTGGCCTACGCAGGTTACAGGTGACAATCTGAAAAAGTTTCTTTCTTATATTTTCTGCTTTATTAAACAGCACTTGTCCTGAAAAATTGTCAACTAGGTACTTTTTTTTCCAAAGGAGAATGAAGTTTCCTTGCGTGATCCAGATGAGAGAACTAGGGTTACCGACATAGCCCGAAGAATTGCCAAACTTAAATGGCAGTGAGCAGGATACATTGCTCGCGGAACGGATGGCTGATGGGGCAGAAAGGTTCTGGTGTGGCGACCGCGAATCGGAAGACATAGACACAACCGGTATTACGATACCATCCAATTTAAATAGACATTCCTGAATATCTTGATCTGCATTTCTATTTCTTCTATTTTAACTTTTATTATTTTGGGCTACGAAAATTTTATCGGTAATCTCAAAAATGTTCCACACACCCCTTCAATAAAACTTACGTCCTCCGTCTACGCAAACCGTTCACTTCAGCAATAAACCGCCCAATAGTTCAGAGACATGTTAATCTTAACAAATCTACATAAAATATATATAGCCCGAATTTAAAACACATTGCACCCTCCGATATAAACATAAACAAGAGTGTCGTGAATAGAAACCATCTTAAATGACTGCAGATTCTTTGAACAGGGTTGACAAACTCTGGGTCTAAAGAAATCGCAATATTGATCCCCGAATACTGAATCACAAATTTATTTGAAGTTTCTGTTAAGGATATTCTAGCTACGGTATTTTTATTTAAAAGAGTCTTATGTTAAGAAGTCCTAGAAGAAGCGACATTCTTTTCTGTTAGTAGTGTTAACAATTTTCAAAAATTCCAAATTACAATGAATTGATATGCGCTATCTAAATGTCACATAGTCTATCCCAAACATTTTGAACATTTGACAATCACTATCACCGAGAGAATATCACTTTTTCTAGAGGTGGGCTCTAGAAAAAGTGATATTCTCTAATTTTTTTTTTTTTTGTTTTTTTTTGTTTTAAAAAACTTTGCCTTACACTAGGAATTTCTTCCTGTATCGTGGGTGCGTTTACAAACATATAAACTCACATACACAAACACCCAGAGCCGAAACAACTATCTGTAGGTCATACAAATATTTGTTCCGTGCGGGAATCGAACCCGCGACACGCAGCGCAGCAGTCAATCGCTCAACCACTGCGCCAACTGTGCGCCCAAGATAATAATAATAATAAAATAGAAAATTAGGATTTCACCTTGGTTCACATCCGTGAGATCTTATAAAAACACCAGGTTCTTACCTGAGAAACTTAAGTTTAAAAACCAAAATAATAATGATAATTGCAATTGCCAAGATATTTTTTTCAAATATTAACGTGAAAAATGTTATGCCTTGAACTATCGGTCTAAAGTTCAGAATGAAGTTGGCGTCGGCTTTTGTCATTAGTCATTAAATCTTGGAGGTGTTCATCGGAAAGTTCACCTTGGAAACTATCTGGATGCGAGACGCACAGGACCGGTCAATGTGGCGGAGGACGTCCACTGCTGAACATAGGCTATGTTCAGCAGTGGACGTCTTTCGGCTGAAATGATGATGATGATGAAATCTATCTTGGATATATCCGCGCAAAGTAGGTCGGCGGTCCGAGTCCAGACTGCGGTCCACCATTTGGTGACCCCTGCTCTAGACAAATGATATTACATCAACGAAAAAAAAAGTTATTTATAAAAAATTATAATCCCGCCTGCTTAAAAAGCGAACTAAAAAGACGTAAACAAGACGAAAATCATGTTGTGCAGTTGGAGGATACATATACGCGAGCTGGCTGACTAATACGAGATGTACCCACTCTATGGGAAAGAAAGAAAAAAAATAGCAACCCCTACAATATGGCGCCCAAAATCAGCCATGTTCCTATTTTTTCAAAGGCACTTAACTAAGAACACTTGGGCGGTCAACACCTATCTAACGATGTC
Source organism: Anorthoa munda (assembly GCA_945859665.1). Lineage (NCBI taxonomy): Eukaryota > Metazoa > Arthropoda > Insecta > Lepidoptera > Noctuidae > Anorthoa > Anorthoa munda. The sequence continues at coordinate 4,654,409 of OX243907.1, read as the reverse complement.
TTAATTATAAAAGTTATATTATAAAAGATATGAGGTAATAAAGAATATTACATAGATACGCGCGAAAAACATAACCCTTTCCTTGCAGCCGGGTAAAAAGTCGCAATAGCGATTGAAATGAAAACGTATGAGAATGCCAAGTGCTATCGAATTGACCCGTTCGACCTCCTGTATTTTGAGTTTTTCGACTATCGCGATCTTGGCTGTGTCAAGGACAAGACAATGGTGACAACGCACAACTCGACTGTATATTCTCGTACCTATTTAAACTATGTAGTTATTGTTAGTAACCTTTAGATCAAAATTTTAAATAACTTAGATTTAATACGAGCGCTTATCCCGTCGACAAACTGTTACGCAGTTTGGTGGGTATAATTAAATATGAAAAAGTGTTTGGTCCAAAATAAATTCTTTTGTATCTCTGTAAGCTGTAGACATCGCCGTCGTCTATTTGCTTTTTTTTGTCAATTCAGTTTTTAATTTATTTTTTAATGGCAGAGCCAAAAATTCCAAATAATTATCGAACCTGCTCATAAAATTTCGCGAGAATCGGTTGAGAAATGCGACCTGTAGCGGAGAACAGCCGGACATTCGCCGGACATTCGGACATACGAAATAATTCTGCCCAAGCTGAAACCGTGGATAAATCCTCAGACCCTCAGATATTGGGAACCTTTTCTGTTACTTTAAAATAAAGTCAAAATCAAAATACTCGTAGATAGGCACAAAATTAAAAATCCTATGTAAAAAGTGTTTTTAATGGTCAAATCGAATTATATATTTGACTTTGAAAAACCAGCTTCTTAAAAATGTTTGCCATCCCTACTCCGAAAGTTGTTGAGGACATCATCAAATATACATTTGGGGTATAATGGCGGTCCACTAACGCACGTTCCGATGTCCGTCTTGTCCTTGAATATGTATGACGGAGGGACGATCTCAGCTACAACATGGTTTCCGAGTCTGAGAGTGCTAACATAAATACTGGGAGCTTCGAAAATTATTTGAATTTATTTTAGGTCTAATTTTCCAACGGTGGATTATAGTTTTATTTTTGAAGGAATATAGTTTTTCAAACTGTTTTTTGTTGCAACTATTTAGACATCAATTTTATTCCACAAACAATATGTGTGGTTTTGATATAAATTTATTTTATGTTTTAATTATTGTTAATTTTTGTAAAATAAAACTAGCTCCTGCCAGCGGCTTCACCCGCGTGAGAAGTGTTTTATCATCACAAGGGAACATTATACCGGGATAAAAAAGTAGCCTTTGTGCTATTCCAGAATATAATCTATCTATGCCACATTTCATATAGATTCGTTCAGCCGTTCTGGCGTGACGGAGTAACAAATATACAAAGACAATCATAAAATTTCGCCTTTATAATTTAAGAGTGATATGGTTTGACAAGATTAGTGTGATAGTAAGATTAAGCCAAACAGAAATTTCGGCAATGAAGCTCATCATCGGGATCATCAGACCTACCTTCTTGTATGAATTGTCTTTTTCGAGACTCCTCTCTCTCTCTCCCATCCCTTTTGTTTCTTCTATCACCTTTAGAATTATCCTCCTTAGGATTCACCTACCTATTATATGATAGTCCCGTCTTAGGAAAGCGGCAAGAGAATACCAACAGCGACACCCATGTAATTCAACCCACATTTTCCTCGAACATTACGTTGCAAATGGGCCGAGGACATCTCCCGCGACATAATCGAATAGCTCTTGTTATTCTACGCAAGGATCGCGGGTTTAAACAGTTAAATGGGATGAAGGGGATAAAGGGGACAATCTCTGAAGGTTATATCTAATGCTAAACAGTGAGACGTACATCGAGTCAATTTTTCGTTGTAGGGTTTGATAATGAAAGATGGTGGTACGTTACCTTTGCGTTTGCATTGACGGGTTAAGCGGTATTAACGCAATAAAATAATACGGCCATGTTTGCCTGTATTATTAAATTATTTTTAAACCGAATTCACACAATGGAGGTGATCAATTCGACCCGTAAATATTGTTGGAATTTCACATTATTCGTATAAGCATGTTAATCTGTGTGGGCTTCTAAGCAAGTGGGTCGAATTTCACAAGTATACTATATCTATATCCAAGTATACTATATGAACCATAGTCATAGTAATGTAATAAAAATAGGGAAAGACGGATTTTGATTTAGTTATTTTTTGTTCAAAAGATGACTTTGTCGAGAGTGTTCTTAGCAATGTTCGATGGAAAATCATGCTGTGCAGTCGGAGGATACATCTGGTTTTGGTCAGCCAGCTCTCGTATATGTAACCTCCGACTGCACAGCATGATTTTCTTCTTGTTTACCTCTTTTTAGTTCGCTTCATAAACAGTCGGGTATTTTGATTTTTTTGAATAATCTTTTTTTATTTAACCTACCTACCTACCTAAACCCCACTGAACTACTCCAAGCTTTTTAAAGCTAAAACCTGATCGTCCCACACTGACCACCGTGCTGGCTCGCCGCTCGCCGCTCGCCGCTCGCGTGATGATCATCATCTCTGATACGACGGCTCATCTCCTTTAATTGGACGCTCGCCATTGTCACTCTTTTGTTTCCAACGATTTCTATCTGTACTTAATTTATTGCTCGGTAACTATGGCGGCAGTTGACGCTTGTTAGTGAAAGGGCTTAAGTTTTTTGTAAGATTAAGATGGTGATATGAAAGGCGTGTATTATCTTTTCAACAGATTTCAAAAAGTAGGTTCTCAATACGACTGTATATTTTTGTATGTTTGTTAAGCGATTACGCCGCCAATTATGAATTGAATTTGATGATTATTTTTTGTTTGGCCAGTCATACTTCAGAGGTGGACCAATTGTCACCAAGTCAGGTCATCTGGTGATGACCTGACTTGGTCAGTTCCAAATTTCTTTTGGATTTTCTGTTTGGCGATAATAGAGCTTGTTTCAGTATCGAAAAAGTTTGTTTGAATTTGAAAAGAAGAATTTTTTGTAAGGACGATAACAACGTTCACTTAATTTTGAGTAGGTACACTATTTACTATTCTGTAGGTTTCAACAAAAGTATGGAATTGAACTCGTAACCCTCACTCAGACGTACCCTCCCGCAACCATTGAAGTGGAAGATTAGTTAAATTATATATTTGAATATAAATATGTTAGGCTTATTAAAAAAACCAGCCAAGAGCGAGCTGGGCTCGCGCACTAAGGGTTCCGTACTATTATCGCACAAAAACGGCAAAAAAATCACGTTTGTTGTATGGGAGCTCCACTTAAATACCACTTAATAATATTAATAATAAACGTTTATTTGGAACCATTTAGGAATTACACAAAGTACAATTCAATTAATATTTATTTTATTCTGTGTTGAGTATTTGTTGTTATAGCGGCAACAGAAATACATCATCTGTCAAAATTTTTACTGTCTAGCTATCACGGTTCATGAGGTACAGCCTGGTGACAGACAGACGGACAGTGGACTCTCAGTGATAGGGTCCCGTTTTAACCTTTGGGTGCGGAACCCTAAAAACACATAAGATAGTAGCAAATATAGTAACTAAGTTTAAATAAATCGGACACCTCTCAAAACCGTTTACCGTTAACGTTTTAGGTCATATTGCGCGAACGGTTACTCTTCGCCGATGAACAACAAGACGTCACGCCTTCATATCGTTATCGTGAAAATAACTTAAATAACGATATTATGAGCGGTGAAAAATAACGCTTTATTCACTTAGTTACTTCGTCATGTTGGTGTAGTTATGCAGAAACTTAAACAAAGACCTCTTTCTTCATGTCATTCATTATGGAACGAATTTGTACGAAATGATCTGCCTGTTCTGTTAACCAGAACTTGACTGGAGATGGTGAAGAAGAAAGCCGAAAATATCTGTCACCAATGGTTTTTGTTCGAAACCAATTGACATCGGTAATGCTTTTTTATTCTGTATATATTTTGAACTTTTCGACAATCGTTACCGCTAGCAGAATGTCACTTTGGGACAAAAAAAATATAAGTCAAGGCTTACCATTAACTAGGGCTTCCGTTTTGATGCTCACCAGTTGGCGCCACTGGCGAGTAATGTCCTTAAATTATATGTAGTTGTTAAACGTTGTTATTACGCGCACGGAAATAAAGTTTGAATTAAAATCATTTCTAATGCCGTAGAAGTGCGATTAAATATAAAACCGAGTAAAAACAAAAAACTATGAAATATGCGATTTTGAAGACCTCACTCTACACCAGCGCCCCTAGCGGCAAATTCAAACGCGATAGCCCTCATTGACATTTTAAACGAGGATTTTTCAATCGGACTTGAAATATGGGCCTGATGAATTATTATCTAACCTAGTTGTTCTACATTTGAAAATAATTAACCATCGACTATGGTACGGCTTGCATCCTACGTCAGATTGTGCGTGTCTGTGCAGCGGGATAGCGGTGTCCCGTTGACTAATGACGTCACTTCAGCCCCTGTGACGTGGACACAAACATGAGCATGATTATGACGTACGAGCGATGCCTGTAATGTTGTTATTTTTATGATGAAGCTTGAAATTATTAAAACAAATCTTACGATATGGAAATGTGGTACTCGGTTACAGTCGTGTCAATCTAAGAAGTAGGATTTGACAGCTATAAAAATACTCAATAATAATTAAACTTGACGCTTACAAATGATACTCGTCGTTATATTGTATAGGCCTAATTAATTACTGTATGTTAATAGTAATTAATTAGGATTATAATTTGATTTTTCAATTTGTTACGTAGAAAGTTATCGCGGCATGTAAAATGAGAAACGTCATTGAATTTCTTAGATAGTGTGATTCGTTCCCTGTAAAATACACTGTAGTAGTGTCTATTGAGCTCCAGTTAGACTGAAAGCCGCCCCAATATAGTTAGGAAAATGCTAGGCAGATTGATTTTACAAGTTTTATTTAACTTGCAATGTATTATGTAAGTGTGTTCGGGTTAAATCTTGCAACTGAATTTTAAAGCAGTTATCCTCCACCGATTAAGATTAAATTGTGCATGCACGTTTAGTTTGGATATTAGCATCCATATTAAACGTGTATGCAAAATATAATTTGCATGGTTAGCTAAGTGACGTCATTCTAAATACAATATGGCGGACGGCCCAGGATGGCGGGAAAGGTATTTTTTGTGCACTGCCCTGATATGGGTACCAAATAAAAGGGTTTTCTGAGAAGAATACAAAAAAGCCTGTTTAAAAAAAAATATTTTAAATAATAATTTATTAATGTTAATATTACTATCAACCGGACAAATTCAGACTCCGAGTTGCCACTCATAAATTCCAGATGGAAAACCACAACTCAACTGTTTATTTATTTTTGCAATTATCTTATTTCTCTTTATTATGAGAAGTTAATAAGAACATACAAAATTAAGTAGTATTCAAAGTAATGTTAGCAGCAACAGCGCTGCATACGAAACTTACAGTTGAAGACAGGAGCTCGCAACGTTTGGTGCATTTTAAGTATCACAGTGAGGAGTGAGACGTTTCTGATGGCGACTTAGTTTAATACCGGATGAAGGAGTTAACAGCTTACTTACATTGCTTGGAATACTTACGTACTTAATTATAGTAAGTATATTAATTTGAGTATTGAAAGATGTTATGTTCAGAATGTCTGCCCCTGACTGCTAAATTCTCGTTTAGTCATCAGGGAGTCACCCTGATGACTAAACGAGAATTTAATACCTATAGAAGATGAAGACATGTTGCGCCGATAAAGCAGAACTAATCTGAAGTTAGAAGTATTAATTAATACAGATAATGTTTAAATACCTAAGGGGTTGTGGTCGGTTGTATGCTTTCAGATATTCTTGACGGCCTATTCCAAAAACATGTCATATATTGCTGAGTGTGTCTTTTGTCCACGATCTTCAACTCGTCAGTAATCACTATATTGCGTCTAGCCTATTATTTTACTTTTGACATATGCACGCCGATGAAATTTCATTATTAGTAACAGGCAACCATAGACAATACAATGCAATACTTCATCGACGCTTACAGTAGTGAAGCGACGTGATTTTTTGCTCCGTTATTTCGATTATTTAAAATTCTCAGATAAATTTAATATTTTAAAATAAACTTAGATAAGACAAGTATTATGCATTTTAGACAACGGGCCCAGGGCAAAGAAGACATTAGAGCTATGTACAATGACACATTAATTAATAAAGTTGACAACACAAAATTTCTTGGCATTATGATAGACGCAAAGCTAGACTGGAAGGTACACATAGAATACCTCAGTAAAAGGTTGAGTTCTTCGGCATTCGCCTTATATAAACTAGCCCCAGAACTTAACCCAGATGCATTGGTAACTGCATACCATGGGCTAGTTGCATCGTTGCTACGCTATGGTGTTATATTTTGGGGAAACTCCACTGACAAAGAAACAGCGTTTAAAGCCCAAAAAAGGTGCATCCGAGCTATGTTTAATCTAAATATAGCAGACAGTTGTAGACCATATTTTAAAAAACATAACTTATTGACCTTTCCATCATTTTACATTTTTGAAATTGTATCATTTGTCAAACTAAATCCCGGACTATTTCTACGACTAGGTGATACCTTCCCCAGGAATAGACGCGACAATAGCTAACTTTGCTTGCACACTTCAAAGACTGCTTTAAAATACCAGAGTCCTATAAAGATTTGCCGGTAAATTTATTTAAAAAAAAGATGCGTTTTTTTTTTTTTTTTTTTTTTTATTACCTGGCGTCTCGCAACTCAGTCAAAGTGACTGTTTAGCTGCTTAACCGGGCTTTCCTACGGAGACTAAACTATATAGCCTCCAGCTAGGCAAAAATTTACTAAACCTAAGCGACAACGCTGAGGGCTACCCCAGTTGGGGTCGAACCTCGGCTCAGGGCGTCGCTGGGGGGACAACTAAGGCTGGATCTAATAAAGTGATTCTACCATCCGTTCGGAATAAGTCTACGTGGAGAAGAACGGACAAGAAACTCCAATTAACTAATTAGAATTAACTATGGCACAGCTATTCGCGGGCTGGCTACATAAATAATGACTGGGACTTCGCGGCGGGGCCTCGGCGGCGAGGGCGGACCAATCGGTATGTATGCTACGTTTGTACTATTTACGAACCCATTGACCGTCCTTGTAGACAAGGCTGTCAAGTTCCCTTGTAATGCACTTGTACCTCGAGAAGAGGGCACTGCATGAAGCGGGGGTGAGAGAGCCTGCATTCCGGATTTCTGCATCCAGAGCACGGGCCTGAGGGGTCATCCATATGGAATACGCGCTGATGATATTCTCAGCAACGCTCAAATATGGCTTGTGCCCGGAGGGGGCTACAGGGGGCGGGCACATGGCGGCGGTGGTGGTGGAAGCCACCTTCCGGTTTTGTGCGGGCATGGGGGCAGCTGGGGCCACTGGGTCGGGGACTGGATTTGGAGCTGCAATGGGGTGGGCCATCAGCGCTGGGAGTAAGTCTGAGGAGCCACACTTTGGTGGTTCAGCTTACCCCATGGTGAAGTCCTCTGAGGGGCTAGACGGGGGGGTGGTTGGGAAGAGGGAGCCATGCGCATTATGTGCGCATTGTATCGCTTGGCCATTTTAGGCGCGAGCTTGGGGGCTTTTGGGCAACCCCGGTAATTAGCCGGGTGCCCGACTTGGCCACAGAGCACGCAGCTGGGAGGCTCCGTGCACTGTGAGCGGTCTTTAGGACGGGGACAGTCCTTAGTGCCATGATCACCCATGCACTTAACGCACCTGGGTGTTGCATAGCAGTGGGCCTGAGAATGGCCATAAAGTTGACAGTTGTGACACTGTCCTACAAGATGGGGGCGGTAGGGTTTCTCGATCGAGATGCCCGACAGGGAGCACACGGTCTTTATATTGAAGATCGGGTTGTAACCCTCAGTAGGGCTACAGACAACTAACACAATATCGTACTGTTGTCCGCCTCTTGCTTTATGCAAGCGGTGGACTTCAGTGACGGGGACATTTTGGTCAAGAAGGTCCTTACGGATTTCCTTCGTAGGGATCTCTTTTGGGATTCTCCTAATGACTACTCGGACGGGTTTTTCCTCTGGGAGGGAGTAAGTATGGAACGAGATGTTCCTTTCTTTGAGGTACCGGGTTAGATTCCGCGGAAATCAGTGGGAGAGGGGAGTTGGATTCTGATGCCTTGTTGGCATGCAGTGGCTTTGGTGTAGTTGATTTTCCGCTCAACACAAGCGTTTGAAACATCGTTCCACTTGACTTTATCCTGAAGATAAATAGGTGGAGGGCGACGGAGCTTCTTATTGGTAACTATTACCATGGGACTGGGGCTGCGGTTGGTCCGCTGAGAAGAAGCAATGTCAGGGGTGGGGGTGATTTGCCTTACGGGCGAGGCCGGTGGCAGAACTGACTGAGGAGAGGTTTTTGGTACCGCCTTTTTGGCCTTGGTAGCATTTATGCGACTACTCCTCTTTTTCCTCTTTCCTCCAGAGCAAACTACGGAGTCACCGTCGGAGGAGACGGTGTCGTAGTCGTCTGACCTATCGGGGACATTTGGGTCTAATGGGTCGTCAGCAACTGAGTTAGCTTGGTCAGCCAAAGCTTCCCATTCCTCGTCAGTGCTGAGGGTTGCTCCCTCTTCCATAGGGGAGTCATCATCGTCCGCCCAGATGGTCTTGGACTTGGACTTGGGCCTGGATTTATGGAGGGCGGCTATGCGCTCTTTATAGCTTTTATAAGCTTTTACTTGAGTAGCAATGGGAGAAGGAGGATCTCTCCATGATTGGGTTTTCTTAGGCTCGACGGCCGGTTGAGAAGAATTTTAGGAGAAGGAGGATCTCTCCATGAACGGACAGTAGCTTTAGTCTCGACGGCCGGAGCTGGGGGCTTAGGTAGAGTCGGCTCACCAGTCCCAGAAGTGGGCCTGACTGCCGGGGAGGGCGACCTGGGCGAGACCTGGGCTTCGCTTGGCACGGGTGCCTGGCTAGGTCCAGGGGCCCCGGTCGGGCCCGAAGCGGGCACATAAGAGGCTAAAGCCTGACTTACAGCATGGCTGTATTTTTTGGAGAGTTTTTCCTTCTCGAGAATCTCGTGAAGGAGTTCAATTACTGCCGCGAGCGACATAATTGAGAATTATAGATCCGGTGAAGCCGGGAGAGGGTATCTTCCCCGGGTGGAGGGGCCCGGGGATGTGTGCTAACCTACCCTCCCAGTCGGGTTAGACTGGGAGGTGAGTATCTGGTGAGCCCTAAGCTTGTCTACCTGCCACCAATCTTATTGGGTGACAGGGCCCTAAGGTACCGGTTTACCCCACCGAAGGTGGGCCACCCACCAATGTGTACCGAAGAAGTCTGGCACGTCGGGGTAGACACACCCGACCGTGCCAGGTGAATGCTGTGGGACGAAGCGGGGGTTGACTAGGCTATCTACCAAGGCCAACTGATCCCGCTCCCGACTCCAATGACTGCCGTGTCCTTAAGGGACTTGGCGGGTGCTTGGGGCACACCCCACTGGCTTGTTAACACCGGTAGGTTTCCCGCCAGGGACCACAAAGAGTGGATTTGCCCGGAAGGGCCAAAATAGCTGCCACTACTAGTAACCAAAGTTACTAGTAGCGACACCTTTAGAGCGGCGTGCGAAGACGCGACGGCCGCAGTGACGTCACGCAGAGGGGCACGACGAGACGTAGAGTGGGGGCGCCGGAGAGCGCGGTGGGGCGACGAGCAGCGAGACGTCCGCACGGAGCGACGGCTGGCGAGCTACCATGCGAATTTTTCTAACAGACAAGTGCTATTATCATATAGGTGACTTTTTGAGCGATAATATTATTTGACGTTATTTTCTTTCATTAATCCTGATTTATTTTATAAGATTTAATTAGGATGACATTCAGCATGATACTGTATTTTTTTTTAAATCTGACATTACTTATTTTATCTTTTTGACATATTTTTTTAATCCATAATATTGTGATTTTCTTGACATTTTATTATCTTTTTACATCTGACATATTTTTATTTTTATTAATTTTGACATTATTTTTTTTACGTTGTTGGCATTCTTTTAAATTATGAAATTGTTTTTTCTTATATGAGCCATGTGTTTTGTTTTTCGTTTGACATTGGTTTATTTTATTAATTTGGTATGATATTTTATAATTTAAGTTTTCTATCTGACATTTTGTTTTTTACTTACCAGATATTTTATGATTCCTGTCTTTATTTTTGTACGTTTTGACATTATTTTAATATATTAATCTGGTTTTTTTTATGATCCATTGTGCTTTTTCTGCTAAATTGTATTATTTTATTCAATTACCTTTTTTACCATTGTGCTTTAACTTCTAAATATTGTAGAATATATTTGTACGCCTCACTAAGCATGACATGTCAGTACAAAAAAAAATAGAACATCATGCATGCCTCCTGTATGTGAACTCATGTTTAGACAAATAAATTATCTTTATCTTATCTTAAAATCAAAGTTCGGTTTTTTTTTAATTTAACTATAGGCTCGTAAGTAGCAGTAAATATCGCATTGTAAATTGAATATTTGTTACATAATAATAATGTAATTATAAATAAGATTTACAAAGTCCTTCCAAACAAGGTTAAATGTTAAAAAAATTAATATTGGATACTAATACTTGCGATTTTATTATAAGGAACCGTTGGATTCTTTTCCATATAAACTGGAATCTTCACTTGAATAAAATCATGTGTTTTCATAATTATGTTAAATCGATTAAAATTGCATCATTTATTTATTTTCGATTCGGTACCGCATTAGTTAATCACAAAATCATTAATTTTTGAGCTGTCTAAAGTAAAACAACAGGGTGGACGCAGTGTAAGCTCCTATAAAATGTAAGTAAATATTGCTTGAATTTTACTAAACGTCAATGTTGTATACCTCTGGTACCTCTACCACAGTCCACTATTTCCGTTGACATGGACAAAACGCGGGCATTCCTCTAATGTCCAGCACTTTAGTTCGATACCAGCAGCGTCAGTGTAGCCTGGAACGCATTCACTTTGCAATAGTGACACGAAATTGACCACGTAGTATTCACACTAGTTTGACTATTTACCCATTTAAGGCGCAGATACCTTTCAGTAGCTGATTTTAAAATGAGAATCACCTCTTAACGGCTAGTCATAATATTTTGGAAAAAAATATATGTTATATTAGATCATTTTCTTAATACTTTGATCTAAGAATTTTTCGAGTTTTATTCGTATAACATAGTGTAATTAATTTGCAAAGTTATGTCCAACACGGACAAAAAAACGACAATCGTACCAAAGCCGGGCGTATTTTAATGAAATTATCACCATCTCAAAGACAATTTAATTATCTTCATTTTGATCTGAGGCTTTTTTTAAGTCATAATAATAAGGAAAGTACAAAAAACTACTGATTTTTTGATCGCGCGGGTGTGAAACGTGTGCGCGTTTTGTTTCTTCAAGGTCGTTGGCGACTGTCGCCGTCTTAAATCGTAGTATGAATCTAGATCCAGATGACCCGCAGCCTAATTGCGTAAGTGAATTCGGCAAGGCAAAGCATTTAATCCCATCAATCGACCAATCACGTGCGAGATGAAAGACGCGTTGTAGATTTCCGATGTGATTGTTCGATTGATGGGTTAACCCAATCAATCCTTCGCCTTGCCGAATTCACTTAAGCAATTAGGCTGCTGGTGAGGGTAGAGAGAGACCGCTGGATGCGAACGCACGGGACCGGTAAATGTACTGACGCTTGGGAGAGGTGTATGTCCAGCAGTGGACGTCTTTCGGCTGAAAAGATGATCATCATCATCATCATATCAGCCGAAAGACGTCCACTGCTGGACATAGGCCTCCCCCAAGCGTCGCCACCTTCACCAGGTCATCGGTCCACCTAGTGGGAGGCCTTCCAACGCAACGTCTTCCGGTTCGCGGTCGCCACTCGAGAACCTTTCTGCCCCATCGGCCATCCGTTCTGCGAGCAATGTGCCCTGCCCACTGCCACTTGAGTTTGGCAATTCTTCGGGCTATGTCGGTAACCCTGGTTCTCTTGCGGATCTCTACATTTCTGATTCGATCACGCAAGGAAACTCCGAGCATAGCCCTCTCCATTGCCCTTTGACTGACTGTAAGCTTTCTGATGTGGCCCATTGTAAGCGACCACGTCTCAGAGCCATATGTCATCACTGGCAAAAGAAGATGATGATGATGAATCACTTTTTACAGAGCATTACATAATCAACAGATATAATCGTTTCATGCTACTTTGTTGTGAAAAAGGAATTGTGCTATTAGTCCTGTATAGATTCTCATTCACAACGGTTTAGGATGACTTTGGTACGTAGTTTGTCTGGAATAGTCATGGACCAAGTCATGGTTTTCATTTCCATCCCTACGTCCAGTCGATTATGATGCGACGCTATGCAGTATACCGCACTGTATGTCGATTTATTTCGTGTAATGACGTCATCTGTTACCCGCAGACGTTTATAATTAGTGCCACTTGTGTCTAGTTGATCAGTTGAGTTAGTGGTAGATGGAGTTTGAGAGTTATAACGTGATATGAGTGTTTAATCAGAAGACCAAAAGGGATGTGTTCTGGGTAGAAAAATGATATTTCTATTTAGTCGGTCAGTGAGAATATCAAATAATACACATCACATCATCAGCCTATTAATGTTCCCACTGCTGGGACACAGGCCTCCTCGATCAAATAATATTGGACACATATTTTAAGCTTTATAAAAAATGACAAAGATAAAGCGCATCAAACTTTAGAAGACGTCTGGGGCTTATGATGTCACTTGTCAGTATACAGTGTACTAACGCGTGACGTCACACGATATTTCAACGCACTTCTTCTTTTCGTGTGAGGATGTGGCCACCTCTGGTGTCAGAGTTAATTAAGCCACCTCTGGGAACCGCCTCTGACTTGGCTACTGTAACGCACGGAAGCGTCGTCGCTTATGTCAAAAGACAAAATAGGTGTCCAATATTTTTACTAGCTCCAGCGGCTTCGCCCGCGTGTTTTTTTATGCCAAGAAAACATTATAACGGGATGAAAAGAAAATGCCAAACTATAATCTATCCCTGTGCCAAATTGCATCCAGATCCGTTCAGCCATTCTGGCGTGATTGAATTACAAACAAACACACTTCCACACACACACATCCATCCATTCTACACATTTATAATATTAGTAAGATTAATTTATTTGGCGTACAAAAAAAAAATCAATCAACTTGGTGATGCCCGATATCCCCAAGTCCCAAGTTCTCCAAAAAGATTTTTCATACAATCATTCCCAACGTCCCCAAATCTCTATTGTCGTACTTAAAACCCTTTAAATATTGGATTATAAGAGGCAGATATTTTTGACAGACTGCAACTGAGACGCGATTGCATTTCTGAAAATAACAGAAGTTGCCCTTCAGATAGATTAGTTTGAGGTACCGTATGTTATGTTATGAGCCCCTAGTTTACCTATGGTTGGAGAGGACTAAAGGGAGCTTAAAATATATTCTCAGAACAATTTCGAATTCTCGGGTATAACGAAGATACAAGGCAATTTAGAAATTTCGTAAACCATATTTTATGTAAAGAAATTATTTCCGGGGTTTTTTCAATTAACCCACACAGATTACCAAGCAAGGGCTACTCCGAAAGAAAGTTTACTGCAAATAAATAACAATAAACCTTAATAAACTGCTCCTCTGCTAATGAGAACCCACCAAACTATACACGTAGCATGCAAAAACTCATTCCGGGCCATATGTTGCTAATACCATCAATTTTCATGGCCCACCCCTTTCATCCCAAATTCAACCCTGTTTTTTTACCAGTAGGGTTGAAATTGACTTAAGGGGTTGTTTAAGAAAGAGGTATTGATAGGAAAATATGGGTGTTTTGCGTGTAGACAGGCAGGTGGCAGCACAGATAGGCGCAGGAAATGAGCGGAGAAGTGATGACGGTACGGAAAGAGTACCGGTAGTAGGTATGTGTGCAGTTAGGTATGGTGAGGTCCTTGTACGCTGTGTGATTTGTTCCGTGTATGATATGTGGAATATGAATGGCATTTATATTTTTGTATATAGCTAAATCGTGTTACTATAAGCAGCTTTGTTGTAACGTTTATCTTAAATAATAATATTGTAGATGGGGTAATATTTTTTTTTTTTTTTATTATTTTGGGGTAGTGTAGATGGGGTTATATTTTGGTGGTATTAGGCAGAGCGAGGTGTTTAAAATAAAAAAAAATATGCTAGAAGGAATATTAACATTATTATGAGAAAATACAGACACCTTAATCAGATAAACATTAGGGTAGCAGCAGTAGACATAGTTTAAGATTTTCCTGTGATAACCTATTGGCAAATTAAGAAAAAGTAAGGTCAAATTAAGCTATTTGAATGTTACCTAACTGGACGTTTTTAGTATGTAAGAGGAGGCAGCCACTGTAGTGAAGAGCTTTCAGTTTCATACAGACTATACAGAGTCCCACAGGGCAGCATCCTTGGACCCACCTTATTTCTCGTGTATATCAACGGTCTTACAAATTTATGTTTTCAAAAAGGCGAAATAATCTCTTATGCGGATGATAGTGCTCTGCTCTTCTCGACCGATAGTTGGGTATGAGATTTTTGATACCAGTCAAGCTGGTTTCGATATGGTTTAGGACCAGGAGTGGTTGCATAATAATTTTCTGCCTTTAACCATGACCAAACTAAATACTTAACTTACCATATTCGCTAATATATAATACCTACAGTCTGCAGTCGTTTCAGCTTTAAAGATCATATATATATATAATGTCTTCGAGGCTCATATATTTCTTCAAAAATTTTAGGCAGGTCAAAGAAGCGACACTATTGAAAAATATATATCTAGAACTGTGCCAGTCTATTATTGCATTCTGATTTTGGTCTTGTGGTGGAAGTACTAAGACCACCATCAGGCACTTGTCCCACCGCCGTTGCCGGCGACGAAGCGATTAGCTATCGACTATTTTCTCGCTGAAGAAATGAACAAAAGATACAGATCCCGTGTCAATAAAAGAGACACATTAAAAGTTGATCGCTGTCTGTTCATACTGCCGGCGAGTAATCTCTCACCACAAGTTTGTCGCAGCGACTAGAGCTATCAAAGATATTTCTCGCTCAGCGAATCAGCCATACACGCTTGGCGGTCAGAACTCACGTCGAGAGACCAAAGAACCAACGCGTGCAGGACTGACAGTCCGAGCGAGTGTTGCGAGTACACTCGCTCATAGCCGAGCGGTAAAACTATCGGAACTACACACTCGCTGCTCGCTGATCGTCAGCGGTGGAACAATTGCCTCAAAGGATTAGAGATAGTAATTTATTTAATATATAAATATAAAATAAATAAATAATATAGTATACCTATATGAATAGGTACCGTAAAACGAGGTTAAATTGATTAATTTTGAAATTAAAATTGACATAACTAGTTCAATTATATTTTGAAAAATATGAATAAAATGCAGTGTTGGCGACTTCACAAAAGAAATTATATTCACTAATAATTTTTTTTTTTACTCCCATAGTTTGGGAGAAAATAAAAAAAAACGAGCCTTTGAACGCTAAAATGAAAATGGGGTTACTTTGATACCCCATTGTTTTTCATTGCAATATAAAGTAACCCCAATTTAAAACGTATTTTTAGTGAATTCACACTGTACAATTCAAAATATTTTTTCTGCAACAATTAAACTTATTCCTGCGCTGAGGTTAATGCAAAACATGGCTGACATGTCAGTGTTGCAAATTTAAAAAAGAAAATTGAGATGCGTTCCGTTTTCACGGAGTTAGCTTTAAAAACCTAAAAAAATAAAGTTATCATCAAAGTTACCCCAGATCTCAATGTAACCCCGTTTAACCGGTACCTAAACAAATTAGACGAAAAAATATTTGAGCAGATTGTCACTGGGTGATAGAAAAATACACTATCGACAAGAGCCATAGGCAAATTTTTATCCCAAAAAATCCACAGTTTCTAAAAGAAATAAAAATGTTTATGGAAAAAAAAGCTGTTGTTATACTTGTTATTCTTGAATTCTTCTTATTAGTCAAAGCGTTTCATTTTAGGGTTTCGTACACAAAGGGTCCAAACGGTCCTGTTGCTGTCACTTACGTGTCCGTCTGTCCGTCATCAATCACAAAATATTGTTCCGATTTTTTTTTAACTCCCCTTTGACCTTTGTTTGTTTGTTACGTATATTTTACTAACAAATAGCAATATATGCTTCATTTGGTACGGAACTCACCTGGTCGGTTTTTGTTAAACAAGTGACAAAAAGCAGCGCTATCTACTCCATTACTGTCAATAAGCACACTCTGTACCTACAAATCCAAAACAGTAACCTTTAAACCGTACCTTTACTTCCCTTTTATTGCCTCCAACTGTAGACGCTGACGAGACAATGGCCGCCCCGCAACGGATCCGCTTAAGCGATCAAATCAGCTTTAAATATCGCTGAGTAATCAGGCCCCGAACTTACGCGGATATTCCGGATTTCGGATCCCGCCGGACGCCGGAATAAAACTCTCTCTCCACCCTAATATGAATTACTTTTGCCTTTTTACATACGGTTTTTATGATGGCATATATATTTTTTGTACAGGTGAACCATACAAGGGAAGAGGTGTATTTCTGTGAAGGTTTTGTGGTTCTGTTTTGTGATGAAAGGTTTATTATGTGCTTTATATATTTTATGGTGATATATGTCATAAAATGCATATAAACTCAATGAGTTTGGTGACTTGTTTGAACCTCACTAGGTCCTCATCAGTATTCGGTAAGTGAGTTGAAATATTAAATATTGAAATTCTACATTATTATGGTTTCTGAAATTGCTTTATATAATCATTAAAGTTTTCGTAACTTAAAACTCTTTGAATTAAATAGCATCTGTTTCCTTAAAGGGCGACCTTTACGAGATAAGTGCGAATGCTGTTAACATGGCTGAATTCTGGTCAAAATAAATTTCACCATCAACACCATCATCATTTCAGCCTAGAGACGTCCTGACATAAGACATAGGACACCCGCAGCTGTCGCCACATTCAATCCCGTGCATCTCGCATCCAGCGCATTCCCTCAACCTTAGCCTTAAATAAATTAAATTATCAAGAAATAAATCAGCACTTCTAAAGATTTCGTTCTGAAGAGAGATATGGTTTCGAATGACACTGACAGATGTCAACTTAACATAACATTAAGCACTAGTTTTTGGCGCGAACAAGAGACAATCAGACAGGAAATCTAGGAAGAAGATGGCGGGTTTGATTGAGTTGTGAATTTGTGATAAAACTTAGGCAGAAATACAGTGAGAGTTACCGATTGTTCGTGTAGATCAAACTACGTGCTTGGTGCAATGTCGTTTACGTTATTCTCCATTACTTAAAGTATATTGGTTAGGTATCTTGTAACTGTAGCTATCAAGAAAGCTGAAAGTCGATCATTTGTTGTCTCCTCGCCCGAAAAGGACCCATACGATAATGATCTTTTCTGACAATGACATAGTCATCCCTATAAATAAATACAAAAATAAATAAATTTTAATCACCGATTCGAGGAAAACGAAGAAGGATTACGCAGACATACTACCCTATACTTAGTGTTAAATTTTCAAAGTTCACGGCTCATGAAAAGAATAACACTATCTACTCAATGAATTTTGGTACTCAATTATGTTCCTACTTGAATATAAGCTAAGGTTAAGAATCTAATAAGCAAAAAAATAGCGCTAATGATCCAAAAGCGACTGAAAAACTGGATGAATGAAAAATTAGGCAATACTTTCGAGAGCTAAAAAATGAGTTGCAATTTTCCAGAGAGATGAAAATTTTCTAGCTTTTTACTCTAAGCTGTACTGGTACTGAAACTTTTACTTGGACTTTTTCGGTATTTTCGTTCAAAAATAGTGCAAAAAATCGTAAATTAATATTATTTTTCTTCGTCTAATACTGTTTGAACAACTGTCGTTGCTTGCTTGCTGGTACGACAATTAATTCGAGTTTTATGGCCATAAACTTTATTTCCACGCCATCGTCGATGTCAACGCAAGTCAATTCAGCTGCAGGATAGGAGATGGAACAAGTTTGCGACTGAGCTCCACATCCGTAATCTGCTGCCGTCACAAAAAAGGAGCCGCAGTTTGCGTGATAATCGGCAATCCAACACCAAATTAAGTTTTTTCTTATTTAGTCAAAAAGTTAATACGTTGAAAGTAATTATGTAGGTACACCCAAAAACTTTGATCAAGCCTCTCAAATCCAGAAAATAAACACCTTACTTACACTCCCCAGCCAGAAAATCTCTTCAAGTTAAACAATATTTTTCTTACAAGACGGGGAAGTCATCACGGGGCGTCATGTCCCGTTTAGCTTAGTAAGCGGCTATTTATGCTAATAAGTTGCGAAGCCCCGGCCGCAGGGAACAATTGTGTCAATTTATGGCCTCCTGAATTTGGCGGGGTTGCCCTGATTTAACTGAGACGTAACGCTTCGTCCCGCGGGGGTGAAATATGTGCAGGTGGTACTTTGTATGCTGTGTTAGTCTGAAGTGTTTTGTAGTGTCTTGCTTTGATTTTGAATGGTAAGGGTTGAATAAAAGGGGAAATTGGGAGAAAAAATGCGGTCATTATGTAGTTAGTTTATACTTTTATTGAAATATTTATTCTTAGTTCAGGTTAATCTATGATCATTTATTTATTAATAACAAGACTTCAAATGAAATATTTTTTTTAGCATGAAGTCGTTGTTTTCATGTTAAATGAATTGTTTGTAAATGGAAATATTTAGATGTACCAAACCGATTGTTAAAATTCTGTTATTGAAAGTAAATTACTCTATCGAAGAGTGTCAAAAACTATTTATTTTCCCAAAATAAGGCAAGCATACTGTTTGACAGGCCAACGAATCCTAGTGAGAAAACTAGTACTCAATATTTTTCAGGTAAAATTAAAATTGCAAAAACTTGTCGTCTAGAACACCATTTTCAATTTGACACACTCCACTATTATTTCCCGGCAGCCCTGCAGTTCGGTTCCAAGCCACCCAACTTTTTGTACCAAAGCGAGATGGAAATGGAAATTCGTTGAAATTGTTTCCCGTTTCGTCGTGCTGTTCGGCACACTCCATCGTTTATTGGCCATCAATTCTTCCCCTAATTGGTTAGCGTGAAAAGTAACTTGGAGCACTATGGCGGATGTAGAGGGAATGGAATCGTCAAGGCGACTATAATCACATAACACTAATATTATAAAGGCGACAGTTTGTGAGTGCGTTTTGTTACTTCTTAACGCCAGAACGGATCTGGATGAAATTTGACATAGATATAGATTATAGTCAGGAACAGCACATGGGATACTTTTTACCCCGGGGCATATGTTGGCAGAAAGCAGTAAATAGTAATCTCCACCACAACTCCTGGTTAACTGGTAGAGAATGCGCCAAGGTTCCTGTAGGTTGCATGAAGTTTTAATAAATAAATACCAGCCTGTTGCTGTCCAACTGCAGGGCGTGAGTTTGTTGTGTTTCTTTTCATACAGAGGCAACTAGGAGATAAATAATAATGAGAGGCCAGGCAGGTGAGGCTTGAAAAGCAGGTTGAGCCAATTGGTACTGCCCCCGTACCATGACGTGTCAAAACTATTATAGTTGGACTGTGAAAAAGGAACAGATATATACAAGTCACATACATCTGTCCCTTACGCACACTCAAAATAATCTTGCTCTAAGAGCTTATGGTTACCCCTTGAACCTTATATCACTCTGAGCATGTCGGATTGTTGTGTTTCATCGGACTTTAGAAAAAAAAGAGAGCGTGCAACACCTGTGTCTGCGCACACAGTTGTGCACTATGATAACTGCGGCGTCCAGGCCTATAAGTCTTTATCGAGATTGGCTGTCATGACTAAAATTTGTTCAGGAGGACTATTATAGAACAAATCTGTTGATTTTTTAATAGCTCAAACTCTTTACAGTATTGAAGTTGTAATTTTTTTTTCAACTGAAATGAGTAAGTATCGAGTACTGTGTAAAATGTGCTGTTCCGCTTTCGCCCCAAATTTTATTTACAAGGATTTTTTCTTTATTTTCCGTGGTGGGGCGCAAACAAATCATGTCTGTTTTGCATTTTGCACAGCTTTTCTTCTTGTTCTATAGAGAGTAGATAGATTTCTAAAAACAAAGCTAAATTTAGCCTTAAAATACAAAGCTAATAACACTCTGCGACACATCAACGACAGTTATTTGAAATCATTGCCTTTAAATTCCATTCAATGATCATAAAAATGTCGCTTCCAGTAACAGGATACCCATCTAACTCAAAGCCGAATCCCTGATTTTGAACTTTATCCCCTAGATTTTAAAAATCAATTTCTTTTGTATTAGTTTTGCATTGTATTGGCTACAGCTTAATTGGAAAATGGTCGCTGCACCTACTAACTCAGTATGCACTTGAAGTAGATTAGGAAAGCTTTTTAATTAGGAACTTATTGAAGTACCATTATGTACTAAGCGATGGCCGATAGGGTTTTAGCGGTAAGGATTTAGTGAATCAGGGGTTTTATTAGGGGTTTTACACAGTCATATAACTAGGAGCGTTTTGATAAGGAGTGCATGCATACCGAACCACAAGCATGAAATGTGAAACAATGCGATGAAATTGAACGGCATTTAATATGAACTAGCTTCTGCCCGCGGCTTTGCCTACGTTCAAAGTTCAAAAAAACTTTACACTACCAAAATTTTACAGGATTATACGCTTGTTCAATCTAAAGATTGTCTGAATATTTCATTAAAATTGGTCCAGCCGTTTCGGAGTCTAACATAAATACTTTCTCTTTTCTACATATATATAGCTTTTTCCCATGTGCGCGGCTGCTCTTACGTGGCCCTACAGTATACGTGCATTGTTCAAGGACAGACAAGTAGAACTTAGTCATGTTATAGTAAGTTCTTCGTCAAAGGATTCCTGTAAGGAAGAAACATAAACTACCTATACTAACAAACAAACTATCAAGCAATTTTAACTCTTGGTACCTAATACTGTGAGCGACATTATTGATGGCTCGACGAGATTAAATATATATTACACCGAAAATTGCAAGTATACGTTCACATGGACGCAATGCAATTCCAACGATTTGCATTTGATATATTTTTAGAAAATACTTGTACAACATCGCCTATAGACGCAATTTATATTGCGTCACGCCATGTCTCTAAGTATAAATTAGTAAAACTTTTATATGAATCTGAATCGTGGAATTTAGTATTTACCTACGCAGTCAATTCCCTCAAGTACAGAGCAATTTTAATTCACGTTATTTGCAGGCTTACAAGTACGCATCTTCACAAAAATGCTCTAACAACACAATTTCCACGATTTCCTTTCATCAAGTTCTCCCCTCGTTATCATTAAAAGCTTTTAGGACAACAATAGGAATCTTCAACGACAGGAGAGCACAACACCTGTCCAAGGAATAGGCCCAAAATAAATTACGTAAACACCCAACAATGGCCACTTCAGTGCATTTAACAGATTGCCAACATGAAAAATCTTAGCACTTACAAAGCACAAAACAAAATTCCGAAACCAGTATAACTTGAACCCTCAATCCGAAGATGGCGTTTAAGTTCGCGGGTCTTGGTTAAAACCAGTATAACTTGAGCTGTGAAATTGAAGATTGGCTTAAAGTTGGAAGATCTTGTTGTACAGGGTGTGGCACGCCCTTTAGGTTCATTATTGTAATTGCTGTTTCGTTCAGAAGTCGAAATCTCTTCACTTTCGAGTAGCTCTCGAGCTCGCGAGTGAAAACGTGGTAATTAAATAATTTTTCCCTCGTTAGGGATGATGGGATTAGTAAGGGATAATGGGTACTTTCGTTTGTTTTCGTTGGTAATTCATGGTTTTTAGTGGGTTCTGATGATTATTGTTTTACGTGCCGTTTTGAGCAGATGGTGTTTGACGCAAATACTTGTCCAACAAAATGTAAAACCTGACAGAAAAATTTAAGAGAAGGCTCAGATGGATATCGAAAATTTGAATCTTCCTTGCTGTAAATTATATAATCTAATCATTTTTAGGGTTCCGTACCCAAAGGGTAAAAACGGGACTTCGCGATCCGTCTGTCTGTCTGTCTGTCCGTCTGTCACCAGGCTGTATCTCATGAACCGTGATGGCTAGACAGTTGAAATTTTCACAGATGATGTATTTCTGTTTCCGCTATAACAACAAATACTAAAAATAGTATGAAATAAATATTAAAGGGGGGTACCCATACAAAAAACGTGATTTTTTGGCCGTTTTTTGCTCAATATTAATAACGGCAAGAGGTAGACGCTTGAAATATTCACAGAATGTTTAATTGTATATTCACTTCAAAAAATAATAATTATTAAATTAAAATAAAATAAATTAAGTGGGCTCCCATACAACAAACGTGATTTTTTCAGTGTTTTGCGATAATGGTACGGAACCATTCGTGTGCGAGTCCGACTCGCACTTGGCCGTTTTTTTAAATTTAGTTACTAATGCAAAATTACTTAGACGTGTGATTTGGAGAGGCACCAGTCCGAATTAAATCCCTGGTGGATAATCAGCCATTTAACCATCCCATTGCTGGGACATAGGCCTCCTCTCTATGTGAGAGGTTATCCCTGGTGATCAATGTGCTCGGCCTTTTCCCAACTGTTTGGAGTCAGCTTACATTAAACTACGAGTACGTATTCAAATACATAAAAACACATTTAGACACTAAACTTGACTATTTATTTAGACTTCATGCACAAAGGTACAAAGGCGGACTTAATGCCTTAGGCATTCTCTACCAGTCAACCAAGGGTGGTGAAGAGACAACCTGGCAGGTGCATAGTTTTATAAAAAAAATTGCAAGTAGTTATTATACTAAAATAGGTAAAATACACGTACATATATATTGATTATAATATATATCTATATAAATATACATATTATATATATTTATGAAGTAACAGAAAAGAAGAAAGTGAGATGACTCAGCTTTTTTGTGTTGAAAATAAAACCGCAATTGCCGCTTAAATGCGTACCGACTGGTGGCCGCCCTGATCTCGGAAGGAAGCGCATTCCAAAAAAGAATTGACTGGATATGAAAGGAAGAGTGAACAAAATCAGTAGTGTGAGAGGGACAGAGTAAGAGGAGATTATTGGAAGAACGCAGATTGCGATCGTGTGAAGAACTTAGATATATAGACTATCACTTAGAAGAACTTAGATATATAGACTATCACTTAGAAGAATTAACAGTTTAAAAAATATTGTCACTATTAACAATGTGTAATTGCTATTGACTTGCTGTCAACAAATTATATGTCATCATCATCATCATATCAGCCGAAAGACGTCCACTGCTGGACATAGGCCTTCCCCGAGCGTCGCCACATTGACCGGTCCCGTGCGTCCCGCATTCAGCGGATCCTCGCAATCTTCCCCAGGTTATCGGTGCAACGTCTTCCGGTTCGCGGTCGCCACTCCAGAATCTTTCGGTCCCATCGGCCATCTGTTCTGCGAGCAATGTGCCCTGCCCGCTGCCACTTAAGTTTGGCAATTCTTCGGGCTATGTCGGTAACACTGGTTCACACACATAAACATACTCGAGGTTATTGTCTCTTTTAAAGTTCAGACCTTCAGAAAGAAGGTCAGATCGATCGCATAAGGAGTATACAGATTAGTGTCTGCGTTGTTGTTTTAAATAAATCGAAAGCCAATATAATATTAATCCTAAATCGACTTTTGGGGGTAGTATCAACAAACTAATAATGAAAACTTTTATCATTTACTTAGATTACTATTTGTGATAAGATTCAAGAATATTAGTCGAAGTAATTAGATTTTCAACCTTTCAACCTCTTTTTTACCGCCTTAGGGGTGGAATTTCCAAAAATCTTTGGGAAAAAGGAACCTTCCTGGCAAATTTCGTGCTTCTAGGTTTAGTGGTTTTGGCGGTTGTTCGATCAGTCAGTAAGTCAGTTTCTTCATTTATATATATATAGATAATACAACATAATTTATATATACTACTCGTAATCAATCAGTGTGTTGAAATTAGTTCGTATAGTAGGTAATCCCGAGGGTGTCGTTACAGATATCTCGTAAACTTTTTCTTCCCAACAATTTAATTGACGAATGTGTGGATTCCCATTGCGCCTATCAGTTTCAGCTGTATACTAAACCACAGACAAATGAAGGAAAGTTTTTTAAACATGTATTTTGAACATTTTTAAACATAACGCTACGCACAAGCCCTGAGGGCCCTTTTCTGAATTTAGTTAAGAACGTGTCAAACGCTAATTATGTGCCAACATTTGACAGGATTGTAGCGTTTGATAAATACTTAACTTCAAATTCTTAATTCAGAAATCGGGGCCGGTCAGGACTGTTTACTGAGGGATTTTCATTATTTCACCTGAAAGATGTCCACTGTTGGAAGAAATCACGGAATGCAATTGCATATTTTTCATGCCGCCCATCGTATGTTTTTTAATTTTCTTTTTTTTCTTGTATATTCTGGTGTAAAATAAATTGTACCTATATAAACAAATAAACATTCATTTATTTGATTCATGTTATTCATTTCATTATAACTTTTGGTTTTGCATGTTATTAATATTTTATTTTCTTTTAATATTATTAAAACAATTTTATTTTTCGTATCATCTAATGTTTTTAATATTCTAAATTCCTGAGCCTCCAAGATACAGGCTGACCTGCTCTGGGGCCCATTGTCACTTAAATTGTGTATCTATCTAAACATATAAAAGAAGAAAGTGACTGACTGACTGACTGACTCACTCACTCACTGACCATCAACGCACAGGCCAAACGGCTGAAGCTTCAATCATGAAACTTGGCACGTAGTTTCCTTTGGTAGTGTAGGTGAGCACTAAGAAAGGATTTTTGGAAATTCCACCCCTAAGGGCGTGAAATAGGGGATGAAAGTTTGTATGAAAATCCGTCAGTTTTAAAGGCAGGATCTTCATATTTTGGGTTTAGGCTGAAGATTAAAAAATAACTTACACGTGTCTCAGCGATTTTGAAGAGTCCACCACCATGAGGGTGAAAAGGCGGATGAAGTTATGGGAATAATTAAACCGTCTAGAGACTTGAAATTTTGCACATAGATACTTTATACTGTGCAGGGATCCACTAAGAAAGGATTTTTGTGAATTTCACCCCTAAGCGGGTGAAATAGGGGATGAAAGTTTGTATGAAAGTCGGTCAGTTTTGTAGTTAGGATCTTCGAATTTTGGGTTTGGGCTGAAGATTAAAATCTAACGCAAATTAAGGTCTTTTGGGAATTCCGTCCTTGGGGGGGCGGATTATGGGGGATGAAATATTGTGTACAAAAGTCCTTCTTTTACAAAGGAAAAATTATTAAAAATACTTTCAATACTTTAAAGTCTGTTGGTAACTATAAAATGGCTCAACGCATAAATATAGGAATTAAATAGGGACGGGAAAATCTGCTTCGCCATGACAATTAATAAGGCTCAAGGACAAACTCTGAAGTATGCTGGTGTAGATTTGAGGGCAAATAGCTTTTTCCATGGACAGTTCTATGTAGCGTGTTCACGTGTTATCTCATCAGAAAGTCTGGTGATATTGGCGTCAACATCTAAAATGGTTTAAAATGTTGTTTATAAGGAAATACTTTAATTTAATTATGGTTACTTATTATTAGTCATGGATAAACACAGAAATAGTGTAGGCATACGGAACGGGACAAGGATAGAGCGTATTGATGATAGAGTAGGTAAGTCCGTCTGTCCTAAAAAACACCTTCGCATTACATTATTTTTTAATCTACTGAACAACTCTGCGCTGTTAGATTAGTTTCATAAAAAAATAAATATCATACTCATATGACAAGCGAGCATAAACGGTAAAACGTGTTCTCCGCGTATCACGTAACCATTTAAACCCGAAAAACAAACAGTAAATTGCAAACGTAACATTAAACGTTACGTTATTATTTATCGCGTTCGCATAATCGTAACATAAACGGCTTGTCATAAATAAGGCGGAGCACACACGGTACGGCAATCCACTAATGTTGAACATAACCGGGGAATTATGGGCCCCGGACTGTGGACGATTTAGTAGTCGGTGTGTGAACGCCCTATGGTGTCTGTGGGCAAGTGCTTTTTTTGAGCTTATGATCTTTAGTGATTGGCCAAGTACAAGAAATTGAGTGGAAAAGTCGATGGCTGTATTTACTTAGTTTGGAGATTTTGAAAGAGAAAACTCAACCGTAAAACCCACACCAAAGTAACTAGAACTGTGCGCCGAAGATCTGCTTTGTGGGGGCAATTCTTATGAAAACACAAAGTAGTATTGCAGTAGAAAATACATTTACCTTGTACGCTAACCGTACCTACACTGTCTGGACATAGACACCACTGTCTGTTTCTTCTTCTTTTCGTGATTAGTGGGTAAGTCACGATAAACAAGAAGAAGGAAAGCTGTATCTTTGATATTTCTCAAATAAAATAGGTAATTTCGGCTCAATAGGATGAGTCAGCTCATTCACAAATAACTGCTGTCTGAGAACACTAAATAAAAACACACAAATCATTAGATGCATCCAGTCAGTGGTGGTCTCAACCCATACAAAGAAACCGTGCCGACGTACTGTACTGATTATACTGATTATTTTTTGTACATCGATCACGTTCGGTTCCGTTCCACGGATATAGATGGTGATCTATCTATCGCCGTGAAACGGAACCGAACCCGATCGATTTACAAAAAAATATCGGTATAATCGCAACATAGTAGCTGAATAAATATACAACAAGCTTTATATCGTCTGTATAATCGCTGATCTACCTTTTTAACAGCTACCGCAATTCTTTAAACCAGTTAAAATTGTTCTAATTCAGTTAGTTCATCATTATTCAGTATTTAGATTAATTTTGTACTGTTATGGACATATTATAAAAATAAAATTGTGAAATTATAGTTATTTCAACATTTGTGATTCTTATCAACACGTTAATCTGCAATGAGTATTTATAAAATTTTAATAAGTAAATTTTTTATTGTGTTTATGTTAAAGGCAAGTGAATTATTATTGTGCATGTAACTTTATTGTGAATATACATGTAGGGAAGACTGTGTAATTGTCAGGCAAAGCCATTATTGCATGGGTTCTTTCGGGCTAGATGTTAAACAAACCAACTTCTTTGCTTGTATGTAGGCTCACAATGTAACTGATCACGTTATGTATTGGCGAATAACTTAAACGACATTCCACTATGACACGTAGTTTGATCTACACGAACAATCGGTAACTCTCACTGTATTTCTCCTTAGGTTTTTATCACGAATTCACAACTCAAACCAAACCCCTCATATTCCCTCTCGATCCTTGTGTCATCACCTCTTGTTCGCGCCATAAACCAATGTCAAGTGTTAACGTCAAGTTGCCATCTGTCAAAGTCATTTGAAACCATAGCGCTCTTCAGAACGATATCTTAGAAATGCCGACATACATATATATTTACTGTTTTTTTTTTTAAGCGTTACAAGATAATGCTACGATTCAAGAGTTTAAAAAGGGTTTTATAATAGTTTAGGTATGACGAGTAAATAAATTTCAGTGCTTTTGTGAATTTCAGTATGCAAAACAAAAAAAACAAAATTAATTAATCGCAGTTTCATTTCAAACGCAGTTTTATTCCTCCCATTCTTTGCCTGTTTTTCCATGTATTGAAGACGTGTTTGTTTATATTTTTACACGGCGACATTTTGTCATTGTTATCTATTAGAGATATAACAGCCTTACGACTCTTCAATATTCAGTTATCTTCTGTATAAAAATCTTCATTTCATATTTGTTAACGCTATTAGCTGTATATGTTGGTAATAATGCGCTAAGCGCTTTAAGTTAGTTGAAAGAGCTTGCTCATTTTCAATTATAAAGCCTTCTGCTTTATAAAAGCAAAATAAACCTCAAATATTCAGCTACTGAATAAGTGCTTATGATTGAAATACAATACAGCTTGAAGAGAACAGAACATAGGTTATTCAGCATCAAGCATTATAGTGAAAATTTATACATAATTATACAGATAAATGCTATCAAATCAGCTATTATGCAGCATTCAGTGGCCTGGTATGTCTTAAACTTAATAGCGTATCTTTAATAGTTCTGTTCATGACCAACATAAGCTTCAAAAAAGTAAATCAGTGATGTAAAGACTTTATTAAGTTGAAAGAAGAGTTGAGAGAAGTTGTAAGGCGATGATAGCTCAGTGGTAGTGACGTCGGATACCGAGACGAAGGTCGCGGGTTCGAATCCTACAATGAGCTTGAGCTTTCGGTGAAGGAAAACATCGTGAGGAAACCATAGCACGGTGGTAGGGTACTTTGTAGTACCCGCCTGGCTGGCAACCACCCTCAAGTTGAAAATCTGTCGCCAAGCACCTTCCGGTGTGTTCCGACAGCAGCACTTGAGAGCCAGTTCCCTTCTAGGCTTTGTGTGCTTACCACCATCGGCCACATCATCACTGACCACGGTGAGATTGTGGTCAAACACAGGCCTATACATAGTAATAAAAAAAAAAAGAGTAATAATAGACCAAAAACCATTCAATACAGTATACGTCTGTTCCGTAAGCTTAGCGTTATAAAGCTTTAAACTGCTTATACTTTTACTATGTTATCTGTTGTTGCTTGGGCTGTATGCTAGTATTATATTATCTCTGATCCAGTTTACTACAAACAATAATTATGCGACTTCAGTATAAATTAGATATTAATTTGATTATTTCCTGCAATCTCTAACTTTTTATGGCGAATCAACTAGAGAAGAACTCACAATCCTCGTCGCACAATAAACTAGAGATCCTCATCATGACTTCACCGTCTCCCATAATGTTCGCTGTAAAGCTATTAAATTATTTGTGTCGCCCCACGCGGTGCACAGTTTAAGTCGGCCGGTACCGATACATCAGCTGCGCGGTACAGGCTGAGCTGTGTTTGCTTAAGGGCTTGAACATAATGCGAAAGGAGTAACATGGTGAATCCGTTGTTAAATATATACTTGTACTAGCTTCTGCCAGCGGGTCCACCCGCGTGAATGTTGAAAATTATCCCAAAGGAACATAGTTCCGGGATAAAAAACTATCCAGATACCGAATTCCGAAAAGAAAGTTATTTTTCTCTTTGTGGTGTTTTGTTTTGGAAGTCTGTTTATTTGTTTTGTTAAAAAGCTTTTTTTTCGCTTCTGTTTTGGTATCTACGCATGCCTCAAAATCTACTCGTCAGATCTTGAACAGATCAGATAAATGGGACCACATGAAAAAAAAGAATCATCAAAATCAGTTTACCCAGTAAAAAGTTCTGAGGTTACTTACACACACAAAAAATACAGTCGAATTGAGAACCTCCTCCTTTTTGAAGTCGGCTAAAAAGAGAGAGGAACCGAGATACATAAGCTATAGGTAAGCATTTCAGTGTTTTATAAACCAATAACATTATCCTTATTAGCTTAAATCAGTCCAATGCTCGACACGCAAGCGAGCCTCTCCTAAGCGTCGCAACATCGTTCGGCCCTATGCTTCCAGTGGATGTTTGTCGTCTGGAAGGAGGATAGGATAGATGTACCCCCTTTTCCGCACTTAGACTCCCATTTGGTACGTTTTGCGTGCAGGTCTCCTCTCTGTGAGAGGGAATGGGCCGTAATTCACCACGCGGGCCCATTGCGGGTTGGTGGATGTCGCATGTCTTAGAATTTTTGGTTCTAAGCCATGCCGATTGCCTCACGATATTTTCCTTCACCGTTCTATAATGATACGTAGCAAGCACATAATTATGACTAAGTACACTTTTATACAAAATATATATTTTATAGAAAACTGTGTTATAGCCATTTTCTTACAAGGTTTGCTTACAGGAAAGCACTTAAGACTTCTGTATACAAGTCAAGCTTATACCAATACTAAACAGCGCAGTATACTTCAGTGTAGCGTTTGAGAGTTAGTGCTAACTAGTTTGTACTGTGTAATAATCAAATTATTATTCGAGAAACACAGACGCGAGCTGCAATATGTCAACATTACCAGGTTGTATACTCGTATTAAACTATATCCTTCGCATAAGGGTTTATACACAACTAAGATCTATACTAGGTAACAGTCTGACAGTTTGACTTGAAATTGAACATGTAACGCCATTGTCTCTTGTTCTGTTTTGGACGAAATCTACCATTTAAGTAATGACCATAAAACTAATGTCCGGGAGCCCGGGTTACAAAATATTAGTTTTTTTCAGTTAGGATAGTAAGCAATTTATATCTTAGCTTATGATCTCGGCTTGGCACATACCAAAACGAGGATAGTTGATAATTCCAAAGTGTCAAGCTTCCTATCTCAATCACACAAATTTGGTACCTTAACTTATTTATTTAGGTAACCAACAGTGCCATAAAAATATGTTACAGAATATTTGTATTACAGTCTGCTTGAAAAACGAGCCTTTGACTTAACAACAAAAAGAGCTCTAACTTGAGCAAGTGTCTTGAAACTCAAACTTAAAAAACTACTTTCCAAATTCACTTTAGTAGTATTTCCTCACTGGATTCAATAGAACTCTTTCCAAACTTAATTTTATGAGTACAATCTCCACAATGTGTCCGCACCTTAAGTTACAACTTGATGATTTGTTATGATCGCCTCGACTGCGCTCAGCGGGCGGCCAAAAACTGCATTACCGACCAACTATTCCTCTCCAAACTAAATTCAACTTTAGTTTCCAATCTCCAAGTTACATTTTCGCATACACATACTCATACACAAAATCGCAAAACAAACGAAACTAAACGCTGTTGCTGTTACAATTAAGGAGACGATAATGAATTGTTCTGTAAATGACGTTTTAAACTTTAGTGCCAACATCATAAAGTTGATGTTCCTTTGTGGGATGTTATTCTGTATTAAATGCAGCCCAGTAACATCTCTGTTCCGTATAATAATTTTTCGATGTTAAGACAAGGGTTAATAATTTATTCTATTTTAATCTGTGGTTGTTTGTGTTTTGTTGATGGCTGTCGGAGAAAAGTCTCAGAGATGGTGGCGTTACGGGAACTTGATTTATTGAGTTCTGTTCTGTCTGTACGTTTTGGTACCCTATCATTCATTATAGCATTTTGTTTCGTCATGTTTGGGACTGTTTAAAAGATTTGTCAAATGCCTCTGCCATTATGTATGAATAATTCTCTATATAACTCTTAAATAATATTTAAGGCGTCCACTTTGCTATACAGTGTTCTAAATACTAACATAACATTGAAAAAAGATGCTACCATCATCGTTATCAACCGTTCACATGCATTTTACTCTTTTCGTTCTTCTAAGTCTTTTTCTTCTTATGTTCTTCCTTCGTTCCTTTCTTTCTGTCCTTCTATTCTTTATTTTGTTTCTACCCATCCCACCAGCTGGTTTTTTTCCGAAGCTTTTGTTTGGCTATCTATTTAGCTGTATTTGTGCTCGCCAATATAAAAATAAATGCAATAGTCTTGTTGAAACAATGGACTGTGATAGGCTAGAGATATAGTTGGTTGAATGTAAAAAAGTTAATTTAAGAATTAAAAACACGACTGCTTAGGTGGTCAGCCAGCTCAAGAATATGTATCATCCGACTGCACAGCATAATTTTCTTTTTACCCGACTGCCGAAGGAGGGTAATGTGTTTATCAGTCTATGTATGTATGTATGTAAGTTTGTATGTATGTATGTATGTTTGTTCCTATGTGGCGTTCCAGAGACCAAACGCGTTGGCCGATTTTGATGATTCATACGTCAATCCATTCGTCTTAACCCTGCGAGTGTCACTGGCGACTCTAATGGCGAAGTTAATATTGGAAAATAGAAAAATGGCGGATTTTGGGCGCCATATTGTGGGGGACAAAATTTTTTTTTACTTCCAAACCCATCGTGTGGGGTATCAAAATAAAGGGTTTTAAGAGGTGATTTCAAAAATATATAACACTTTTATGTTTAAACTAGCTGTTGCCCGCGGCTTCGCTCCCGTGGGCCACCCAGTCGGAGGATACATCTGGTTTTGGTCAGCCAGTTCGCGAATTGTATCCTCCGACTGCACAGCATGATTTTCTTCTTGTTTACGTCTTTTTAGTTCGCCTTTTAAGCAGTCGGGTCTTTTGATTTTTAAATTTACTTTTTTTATTACAACCTTTTTAGTTCGCTCCTTAAGCAGTCGGGTTTTTGATTTTTTAATTAACTGTTTTTTTATTTACAATGTTTTTTTTCGAATTTCTTCTAGATTTTTTTATTTTTATTTATTTGTAAAGATGAGCGGTATATATTTTTGTAACCAACTCCTAAAACCCATCATTTTGATACCCTGTGTGATGGGTTTAATAGAAAAAGAAAACCCTCACAATATGGCGCCCAAAATAAACATATTTGTTTTTTTCTAACGAAACTTATCTAAGAACAACACTTGGGTGATCGAGACGTATCTAACGATGTCTTAATTATATAATTCCGTAAAGCAGTTTGAAAGATATGAGGTAATAAAGAATATTACATACCTACATACAAAACACCCGCGAAAACATAACCCTTGCCTTGCAGTCGGGTAAAAACTACATCGTATCTTATTTCCTTGCTTATAAATCTACATCTTTGGTGCACTGTACAGTAATTAATCAGACGCATCCCGCAATGTATGCGTATTGACAAATGTAAATGAAGTACTTATTAAGTGCCGGTTGTAAGATGCAAATACGAGAAATGGCTTAGGTACAGTAATGTTCATACATAATGAATTAATGACTCAGAGACTTCCTTGTTTAAAATAATTGATTCTGCAGAAAGCAAAATGTTACGTTGACTTTGAAAATACGAGTAGCTTCATCAGAGGCTTTAGACAAGTGGCAATCAAGGCAATCGAAGCGATAGCTATTGGAAAAACGTCAAATGTTTTTGGGATTGTCAATGCTGTTAGAATGACACTTATGTAGTGGCTCTGAAGTCCATACACATCTTGACTAATATTATAAAGATAGAGCTCGAATTATGTGAGTTTGTTCCTACGTGTAGGGCACCACTAAACCTATTTGAAATAAATCTTCCACCGAATTTCGCCGATGAAACCGGTGTGTCCTAGAACCAAAAACTGTGTGCAACAGCATGTGACATTCGATCACCAACACGCACTGGGCCCGCATGGTGGATTAAGGTTGTTATTATTTTGTCACTGGTTATTATTATTGGGTGGCAAATTTCGCCCATTTTTATTTTTTTAAATTATGTTTGTGTGATGGTGTGATGAAAGGTACATTATTCCAGATGGTTATAGGCTATGAATTATTGTGACCCAAGCGAAAACGGGCCGGGCCACTGTACCTAATACAAGTTTACCATATCAAGTTGCTAGGGGCTATCTACTAAAGATGTCTGTTTCGAAAAAATCTAAAAGAATGCGAATGATATTCAGCGTTTCAGCTATGTGGCAACAAAACCATTGGAATTAAAGTTTCTTGGTTTTGTAGGTCAAAATTCAAATTGTTTGAAAAACTAATCATTGGCAGTCGTAATATCTTTACAACTGAACTTCCTTCTGAAAGGACTTCACAACAACCAAATCAACTTGAAACCTGTCCAAACCGACTTCCCAAGTAATCCTGTAGCAAATAATATGCAAACGTGACATTGACATCATAAATTGAAAAGATTTATAGGCTCGGAGCTCCGAACTACGTCTGCACTCGTCCAAGTTGCCCGCAAAGTGTCACTATTCTTGCCCAACTATTTTTATATGATTTAGAAGTTGCCCGGGCGAGTTAAGCCCGTCCCATTCCGGATTCATCCGGGTATGTTAAAGTTTGACTGCGACGTTCGATTTTTGGTCCGACTTTGTGTTGGTTTCTTTTGAGTTTTGCTGTGAATTTGTCCTTGCTTTTGGTCCATTTTGGTATATATTTTACCGCTGGGTGACTCTTTCATATTTATGTTAATTCTGGACTTTAATTTATAAAGTATTGGGTTCAAAAGCCTGTGTTGAGTTGTGTGAGGGTTCAAAAGGGCTTTGTGAGATCAATTATGTATAGTGACTGCTCAGCTTTGTTGGTTGACTGTCAATTTTGCTTTAACTATTTTCTTTTTTACCCGACTGCCGAAGGAGGGTAATGTGTTTATCAGTCTATGTATGTATGTATGTATGTTTGTATGTATGTATGTATGTTTGTTCCTATGTGGCGTACCAGAGACCAAACGCGTTGGCCGATTTTGATGATTCTTACGTCAATCGATTCGTCTGAACCCTGCGAGTGTCACTGGCATTTGACATTAAAATAATATAGGTATAAAAAATAAAAAGTCGGAGGATACATCTGGTTTTGGTCAGCCAGCTCGCGAATATGTATCCTCCGACTGCACAACATGATTTTCTTCTTGTTTACATCTTTTTAGTTCGCTTTTTAATCAGTCGGGTTTTTTGTTTTTTTTTATTAATTAACGATACACCTATTTTAACTATACAAATTTGATCTACCACAAAAAAGTGTTACACATACTGGAGTGTCGTAAGTACCCATATGACTGCAGTTTTGAGGACCTAATGAACGCTACTGACGCTACTGTTAACGTGGCCACCTAAGGATGAGGTAAAATTGCATCTATTGTACTCCCACGTGTCACCAGTTATTTTTAAGTCCCATAACGGGCGAACTTATTGCTATCAACCGGGCCCAAGTATAGACTCCGGGCTGTGGAATTCCAGGTGAAAGAAAACTTTATCGCAAAAAAATGAGCCGACTTCAAAAACAAAACAAAACTTTCGTTTCCGAAGTCATTGTCAGACACCGACTTCAGAAACCAAAGTTATTTTGCACTTTTTAGTGATTCGTGAAAAAAAACTTTTTCGCAAATTAATGAGTCGACTTATTTCTCTCTTTTTAGTTTTGGTTCACCATCACTACAATTTGAGTATGTTCCATAGTAAGTTACCTAAAGGTTTGAGAACATACTCATAATAACTCGATTTACACATTGATGCTGTTTGTCGCTAAAGAGTTCGGTTGTATGCTTCATATCTTCAAAACTGCCTAACCGATTTTGATGAAACTTGCACTATAACCTAAGTTGAGAGATACTTAATCCAATAAAAATAATGATTATGATTGGATAACTAGTTTCGGAGACATGCGTGGACAAACATACAAATATTCATTACATATAACGGATCCATGCGAACGACGACAAGGGGTAACCATTTGTTGTATACCAAAACCTTCTTCAGAATGTAACAAATACTTTTCTAGAAACCGCTTCAAAATCGGTTCAGCCAAACATGAGGCAATCGTGGACAAGCATACGTCATCAAGTATGTTAAAAACTTAATAACATTTGTCCGACCCGGGAATCGGACCCAGGACGTCAGCAGTAGCGCTTGTGAAAAAAACTTGTATGAAATGTGTGACATTCCGTCATCCAGCAGTTATTTTAAAAGGTGACTATCCCAAACTATGACGCACTACACTTAATGTACACCTTTTATTTTTACATTTCAACAAACTCCCATTTCTTAGTACTTGGCAAGCAGTAAGCTAAATATAATTCGTAGCGGAATGCGCTTAAAGCGTTACATGTGTAGGAAGATTAATGTTGCCAGGATTGTCTAATATTTTGCAGGGAGCCTGGATTTATTACTGGCGGGTATTTGGTCCAGGTCTCCACATTTCAAATCCTATTTGCGGCTAATTGCTTTACTGTGTTTTCTGCCTGGATGGAGAGTTATAATCGGGAAATCCTGGAGTTGTGTGTTGGATGAAAGTGGGTCAGGAGTGAGTGAGGTGAGTGTACCAACAGGATAAATATGGTTGTAATTCAAAAGTATTCTTCATGGCGCTGATTTATATTTATTTGGCTTAAAAATTTGTCATTGCCACGGCATCGTCGGTGGCAACGCAGAGGTCACTTTTACCTGCATATTTATGGGCAAACAGAACAGGAGAAGAGGTTGAACATCGTTTATGACTCTGCTCCATATCCACACAATGTTGCCATTCCATTAAGCTAGCCCCACTTTGCGAGGTTGGAGAAGTGGCTGAACAAATTCCTACTAAAGACTGTGGAAGCAGCTATCCTCAAGCTTGCCTGGGGTGTGATAGTTGTGTGCTTTTTTCTTTGCATGATCCAAATAGCACTTTAGATTTACGAGGCATTTCAACTAATTATATTGTAGCAGACAGACATAGCTGACTATAATTTACTGCTTAATACCAAACGGGCTAGGTGCCAAAGCCATCATTACTCAGGTCAAGAAGTCTATCACTGAAAATTAATTATTTACTGTTTAAGTATTTTAATGAGGTTTCATTAAAATATATTTTCTTGTAAACAATACAACTTATGTCCACACACGTAACTAACTGAACATTTATCCGAGTCCTAGATAAAGCCAGAGATTATTCATACCTAAGTGTAATTTAGTATAACTTACTTTAGATAAATGGCATTAGAGAAACATACATAAACTACTTTACTTACTATCTACTACTTCATACAGCACCTTTTAGACCCTTGGCAGACAGCCTGGTTACCAGCTTGCTGACTGGCATTTATTTTTACCCAACTGCGGCAGAGCCCAAAAGATATCTTTTGCTTACGGCATCGCTATGATCTATTCAGATTTTGTGCTGATAAGAGTAATTTTTTTTAGCAAACTATCTCTAAAACTTTAGAGATTTAGTTTCCCTTTTCAAACACAATACACAACGCTCCACATCTTCGATCTACTTCCACATAATACAAATACCATCTGGCCTCTCCCGGCTAAATATTTGAGGTGTGGTACATAAGCCATACCTTCAATATTTAGCCCAGTATGCTCTTTGTTTAATTCACTGAACTTCCAGCTAAAACAGAGGTGATATATGGGATGTTTATGCTAACTTGTGCATGATATATGCGGGAAATTGAGAAATGAAATGTTACATGAATGAGGTATGGGAGTGAGTATGTAAGTGGAATATTGTGAATGATGCATTTAAATTAAATAATGTAAGTTTTTGGTCTCCAACTTAACAATAAAGCTCCCCAAAAACAGGCAATGCAAACATTACAACATTGCAAAGGAGGATAATGTGATTATCAGTGTATTTATGTATATATGTTTGTTCCTATGTGGCGTTCTAGAGACCAAACGCGTTGGGTTTTTTATTATTCTTGCGTCAATCGATTCGTCTTAACCCTGCGAGTGTCACCGGCTACATTAAAATTGGAAAATAGGAAAATGGCAGATTGTGGTTTGTTTTTTTTTCTTCCAAACGCATCGTGTGGGGTATCAAAATAAAGAATTTTAAGAGGTGATTTCAAACATAACACTTATGTTTAAATGTACCTAATTAAAAAAAAAAGTGAGCTAAAAGTTGTAAATAAAAAAAGTTAATAAAAAAATTAAAAAAACTGCTTGAAAAGTGAACTAAAAAGACGTAAAGAAGAAGAAAATCATCACCATTTGGTTATTTTTATTTAAACTTTGCCCCACTCTAGGAATTTCTTCCTGTATCGTGGGTGCGTTTACAAACATATAAACTCACATACAAAAACACCCTGAGCCGGAACACCTAAATGTAGGTCATACAAATATTTGTTCCGTGCGATGTCGTGAATCGAACCCGCGACACGCAGTGCAGCAGTCAATCACTCAACCACTGCGCCAACCGTGCACCCTTAAATATAACAAAATTAATTTAATTTAATAATTCGTTAGAAAAGAGTCTGTAAAAACGCGTTGTCGCATTATCGCGTTGTGCTTATCTGCGGGGTCCTTAAGTTGGGGACTGTTTTTTGATAAATCTTACGACGACAAAAAATGCAAGTCCAGCTTATGCCTTAAGTATTCCTGTCTGAGAAGCATCGCCAGATTTCTCTACGTATCAGCGAATAAATCTTCAATTTAATCAAAAACTCCAAATTGGGAGTTAGAAAAACAAAAACAACTTGTTGTCCCAGATTTTTTAATTCTATCATATCCAATATTCTCTATTCATTCAAAACAACCACCAACAACTTCGCCGTCTCAATAAAGATTATCTTTTTAATTCCCCCAGTAAGTTGGGCCCCCGATCGATGGGTACCTGGCCCCGGGCCCCGATAGGCTGACTTTTCAGCGCCGTCGTGATAAATTGATTCTTTTGTGGATGGGGCCCACTCATCGTGCTTCAGCGATGGTGGTGAGGTAGATTGCCCGTTGGACGATAATAGTGAAAGGACGGTTGATAAGGTTTTTTTTTTAATTTCGTTTATTTCTTGTAACCCAATTGTTTACGTAGAGGGATTTTGGGATAATTCCAGAATGTTACCGGAAAGATAAATATTTTTACAAAGCATGTCCTCGAAAAGAGCGTTTTCCAAGCAGCCAAGCTGTGCGGAAAGTGTCACTTTTTTCACTAGTGCTTTTTACTTTTCTGTATATTTTTAATTTTTAACGCCAACGTTAGCCCGACGCATAGAGCTTTTATTATTTGTGAAAAGTTTTACAAATTACTTAAATACATATTATCATTCATATAAAAGGTGAAATCAAACTAATACTTCATTAAAGGCGTTTTTAATTACTCTAGATTTAGATATTGATCAATAAATTGATTTTAAATATTCATTAAATATGTTTGGCAGAACGCATATTTTGCTCGTGCCTTTTTGCGTTACGACGTGACAGCTATTTGCAGATGCGCAGTAGCACGAGGAACTAGTTACTTAATCTGTGGATATGCTGAGCGCGCTTGAATAAGCCCGCCATTTTATTAATCTCTTGCTTGGTTCAGATATATTTTTTATTTCTTCGCACAATGCATAGTAAAATGTTGTATGATACACGTACGTAAGATGATTTCCGACTCGTGTCGATTTATCCACTCATGGGAAATCACCTAACTTCCGCACTTGTAGCATAAATAACTATTTCCTGTGTGGAATTGTCAATGAATAATTTTCCTAATTGATTGATTGATATTCAACTAGGCAAATATTTTAATATCTAATAATTTACCTAAAATTAAGTGTCAGCCCCTAAATTCGAAGCGATTCGCGTGTAATGAAATTGATTGCTAACGCTCTTTATTTTTTTGGATTTCATGGCCACCGAGAGTGGAGGATGTTTCATTTTTAGGGTTCCGTACCCAAATGGTAAACACGGGACCCTATTACTAAGACTTCGCGATCCGTCTGTCCGTCTGTCTCCAGGCTGTATCTCATGAACCGTGATAGCTAGACAGTTGAAATTTTCACAGATGATGTATTTCTGTTGCCGCTATAACAACAAATACTAAAAACAGTATAAAGTAAATATTAAAAGGGGGCTCCCATACACCAAACGTGATATTTTTGCCGTTTTTTGCTCGATATTTATAACGGCAACAGGTAGACGCTTGAAATATTCACAGAATGTTTAGTTGTATATTTACTTCAAAAAATAATAATTAATAAATTAAAATAAATTAAATTAAGGGGGGCTCCCATACAACAAACGTGATTTTTATGCAGTGTTTTGCGATAATGGTACGAAACCCTTCGTGTGCGAGTCCGACTCGCACTTGGCCGGTTTTTTACAATATAGTCAGAAGTAGGTACTTTTTTGTTATGCATGTAAACGTGTTTGAAAATGCCAGAAAATCTTTTTCTTGATGACTTTCCCTCCGGCGCCAATCTCCTATACCCACACTACAATAAATCGATTGGCAGAATTCTTTAGTTCAGAGAAATGATTATTTTCTATAGAGCAACAACAAAGGGCTCTCCACACAAAAGTCAGTCGTAAGAGCTAGTTCAGATAAGAGCTTTTCGGAAACCGTTTGATTTTTATCTTGTTGAAGAAAATGTTGCTTTTAGGTTGGTTAAGATTTTTGCTTCAGCGATCAGAAAAAAATAATTAAATGTAATTTTTATTTTAAATGTATAGAATATTCTTTTATTTAATAAATAGATAGGATATATTATTATGTATTTGCCCGCTCACCCGAGAGTCATCTAATTGACCAAAAAAGAAGTCATAAAATTGGTCAATTTGATGACTCTCGCCATGCTGAAAATCCGCAGGAGTCATGCCGCCGTATTTGAAAAATATGAAAATGCACTTGTAGTTTTAAATTATAGCTTTTAAAAATAAAAGTAGGGTTTAGGGGTTAGCTAACTGTGGTATAATCCTTTTATTTATCTATACTTCTATACTTTATATTTTAATATTATAAAGAGGAAATATTTTTTTGTTTGTGTGTACTGAATAGGCTCCGAAACTACTGGACTAATTTAAACAAATCTTTAACCTATGGAAAGCTACATTTTTCCTTAGTAACATAGACTATAATTTATTTTCAAAGAAATTAGAGATCCTTATGAAAATTGCAATAACGTAAACCAAAGTAGCAAAATTTTGTCTATAAAATTCATTATTTAGCGTGCGCTGAGAAAACTATTGAAAAGGTAGGTAGGATAGGTAGGGAGGGTAAGAAGGGTAGGTAGGTGGTATTTAGGTAGGTAGCCAGTTGACGGGAGCGAAACCGCGGGGGTCAGCTAGTATTTTTATAAAGAAAATACAATCCTCTTACTGTAGTCAATTTTTACTCGAAACTACTGTTAAAACCTGCTGAATGATTTTTATTCTTTCTTTTCTTTCTGCTTGAGTATTCCATTACAAATGAACTTCAGCTCCATCCACGCATTATCTCAATTATATTATAGAAAGCCACTACTGTTTATTGTAGCTATACCATATAACGGGCCTCAATAAAAATCCAGCGACTGAATGTCAATAGCCATAGCAATAAACTAAATACGTGTCTAATAGCCAATTAAATCATAAACATTGCCATCAGAAACCAACAGTGTCGAGATTATTTTATTACAGGCTTTCTATGCCATGGAGTATGGGTAAATGGAGAGCTAATTGTGCCCTAGCACAGGATGTAAAACCAAACCATTTTTTTAATGAGTAACCGTGGAGTATCTTGCCGGTTCTTCTCCATAGGAAACGACCAATCCGAACCGTGCACCTTTTGTCGACTTTTTATAAGTGCCTATGTAGGCCTATGTGAAATCAAAAATATGTTTTGAGTTTTGGTTTTGATATTCCTTTCTAAAATGGGCTTCTGAAGATACGCCCAAAGGGACAACTGAATGCAAAAAAAAACCTTTTTAAAAAAAACAGGCGATTAACACAAAAATAATAATGCGAAAATAATTATGTCAAACTTGCCTGTCCAAAGGAGCCTTAACTAAAGTCGAGTATCTTTTCTGTCAGTTTATGTTAAGATTTTTGCACTCCAGGGTGTCGTGTGTCGAAAATGGTACATATACGGATATCTACTCTAAACGATAAAATAAAATCAATGTGTGTTTAGTTTTTGTGTTTGTCAATCACTATTTTGAATGAAAATACTTGTCTTATGCTGCATTTTTGGACTAGCTTTAAGTAACTTTTGGTACACATTTGCCTAGGTCTCCATGTTTCTTTCTACTCCGTGGTCAAAACGGAACCTTTTAGCGACTGAATAGATTTTATAGCACGTATTGAGTGAAGCCGAATAAATTATGAGCCAAGTGTATGTTTTATGACGAGATATAAGGCTTTTGTGATTGAAAGCTTGGGCTTTTCCTAATTAGTATTAACTAAGTTTGAATGCCTTCGAGTCGACGAGATGACCAATTATTTTTTATATATTGAGCTGCTTTTATGCGTGATCAACGGGCTTTTAAGGCTTTTACTTTTTCATTGAAAACATGATTATATGTTAGATCAATGACGGTCGTATTATGGCAATATACGTATGGTCACTTTCAACCATTCAAATTTTTTGACGTTTTGTATAAGTTGGGTCTTTTCGTCGTTCGGTTGTCAAACAGTAAACACAACAGACTTTTGCTCCTACAAACAAAAATCCAAAACAGTGCCGAAAACCGTGTAATTACCGTTTCTCACGGATACTATTGTTCAGTGGTTCAACACGTCCCATTTTAGAAGAATAAAACAGGAAATCACAACATAAATAAGAAGATCCATCATCGAAATCACACAACATTGGAGGTTAGATTTCATTTTCAAAGTATTTCGAGTGACAGATTGCAATCAATCACCAATCAACATCCACCAGTACTACAAACATAACGAACCAAACTTAGTCAACTTGACACTTGTCAAGTGTCACGGAGGTGCGTTCGGATACTACTTACTACTACTTCTACCATTGGGGACATTCCTCGGTGTTGCCAGAATATTCAAACGTGATACCATCTGGAAATAAATAACTACCAAAAATGAATAACGACATGGAAATATTATTGGGGAAAATAAAAGAACAAATGGCTATACAAACGGAAAATATCACCAAATCCGTCACGCAAAAGGTTTCTGAAAACATTGATGCTAAATTAAAGACTATTATGGAAGAGAATAAAAACTTGAAGACAGAAGTGAGATACCTACGGGAAAAAATCAAGTACATGGACAACGATAAAAGAAGAAATAACTTACTAATTTTTGGAGCAAACGAAAAACTACAGGAAAATTTGATAGATGAAGCGAAGAAATTAATTGAAACGCAAACTGAAGCTAAAGTTGAGAAGTATGAAATCAACAAAGCCTATAGGCTAGGGGTCAAACGAGGGAAAACACGCCCAATTCTTGTAAGTTTCACGACTACATGGAAACGCGACGAGGTTCTAAAGAAGAGAAACAAACTTACCACTGGCATTTACTTTAAAGAGGATCTTAGCAAAGAAACGCTAGAAAGGAGAAGGGAACTGCTCCCCAAACTTAAAGAAGAGAGAGAGAAGGGGAAAATAGCGTACCTAAGAGGTGATCAACTTATAGTCAGAGAATCTAAGGAAGACACAAGAGACAAAAGAAAGAGGGACAGCCTGGAGTCTCCAAAAACCTCGCCTAGTCAGGAGCCAGCCCCAGTCCCGAAGAAACTAAACAAAACGAATTTGTTTGACTATATGGCTCGTGGAAGATCTGCCTCACTATCAGAGAAATCAAAAAACTAACAAAAGACATCGGCAGCGAAAAACACATACAAACTCGGAAAACAACAACACTAAACCAAACAACAACTAGAAAAACTTTCTCAAGCCGGCCAGTCACCGTGAGAAAGGAC
This sequence comes from Anorthoa munda, assembly GCA_945859665.1. NCBI lineage: Eukaryota > Metazoa > Arthropoda > Insecta > Lepidoptera > Noctuidae > Anorthoa > Anorthoa munda. The sequence continues at coordinate 4,611,215 of OX243907.1, read as the reverse complement.
GACTACTACCCTCCAACTACCTCAACACCTGCACAAGGAACGAGAACATACCAAGAAGAAGAGAAATACTTACACATAGCAACATATAATACTCTAACACTTAGAACAGACGAAGCATTGCTAGAACTTATGAAAGCACTGGAAAACATTAGGTGGTCAATTATTGGACTAAGCGAAGTACGGAGGTTCGGTGAAAAAATTGACATGACCATGACAAGACCATGATGAATTTTTACTCTACCACAAGGGCGAAACACCAGGCAAACACGGCGTAGGATTTCTAATAAAGAGAGATCTGAAACATCATATAGAAGAATTAATAGGTATATCAGAACGTATTGCCATACTGAACATAAGTATCCCTCCTCACAATGAAAAATGGTCAATAGTACAAATATACTCTCCGACAGAACAATCAAGCAACGCAGATATTGAATCATTCTACAATTTGGTCACCAACGCAATACAGGATCACACTTATAATAACATCATAGTTATGGGCGACTTCAATGCACAGATAGGAAGAAGACGGCACGGAGAAGAAATTATATTAGGCCCGTATTGCGAAGGAAGAAGGACACGAAACGGAGATAAACTAATTGAACTAGCACATGAAAATAATCTGAAAATATTAAACAGTCAATATAAGAAACGGAAACAACGGAAATGGACTTGGACATCCCCAGATGGACGTTATAAAAACCAGATAGACTTCATTCTCACGAATAGACCAAAATCCTTCGACGATTGTAGCGTGCTGAATAAAATAAACTTCAACAGCAACCATAGAATGGTCAGAACAAAGTTAAAACTTGAAAAATCCAAGAAAAATAGACCTTTTAAAGCAAAACTAATAGCATCAGAGACCACAACACAAACAGTGCAAATAAAAGACAAACTAAAAGACTTTATAACTGAGACAAAAGATATAAAAACCCAAGAAAAATTAGAAAGGCTACATGATATTTTAACCGGAAAAAACCATTTCAAAGTAAACAAAACCAAGAACAAAAATGAGAAAATGACAGACACAACTATAGAACTTTTAGGAAAGAGAGCTGAATTAATGAAAATCAACAATAAAACAAAAGATATAAGGATAGAAATAACAAAATTAAGCAAGCAAATTCAAACTAATATGAGAAAAGATCGACAGAAGTTACGGCTTAAAACATTTGAAGAACACATAACGAAGACTGGAGGAATAAAAAAAGCTATAAAGCAGCTCACCGATACAAAAGAGTGGATACCTAACCTCAAAGACAAAAAAGGAAAACCTAAGACGAAAAGACAGGACTTAATATCCATAGCTACAACTTTCTACCGGGACTTGTATTCAAGGAAAACCACTACCGAAGAAACTGATTTAGCTGACTATACCAAAGTACCTGAATTCATGACCCATGAAATAGAAACAGCTATTGAAACTCAAAAAAGAGATAAAGCACCAGGACCAGATCGGATAAGTAATGAACTACTAATAGCTGGGAAGACTTACATTGCACCCATACTCACAGCCATATTCAACGAAGTTTTAAACACGGAAATTATACCCAAGCAATGGACTTGTTCGACAATCACGCTGATACACAAGAAAGGAGACAAAAACGAGATAAATAACTACAGACCGATCAGTCTAATGTCAAACATATACAAAGTCTTTGCAAAGGTTATCCTTAAGCGCATAACAAAAATACTTGATGAGAATCAACCAAAAGAGCAAGCGGGGTTTAGAAGCGACTTTTCAACTATAGACCACATATATGTAGTTAAACAAATCATTGAAAAAAGCAAAGAATATAACATCCCCTTCTACTGCTGTTTTGTGGACTACAGTAAGGCCTTCGACTCACTAGAACATGAACGAATATGGATCGCGCTTAAAAATCAGGGAGTCGACAGAAAATACATAAGAATAATACGAAATATATACAAAAACAGCACAACTAGAGTCAAATTAGAAAGAGAGGGTGAAGAAATCACAATAAAACGAGGGGTAAGACAGGGCGACCCGCTATCACCAAAATTGTTTTCAGCCGTTCTCGAAGAAATTTTCCGGCATCTCAGCTGGGACAACTTCGGTCTCAACATAAACGGAGAAAAATTAACTCACTTGAGGTTTGCTGACGACCTAATAATTTTCGCATCAACAAAGGATGAAATCCAGAAAATGCTGAACCAGCTAGATACTGAAAGCCGGAAAGTAGGACTAACCATGAACCAAGATAAAACTAAAATGATGACAAATGCCACACAAGAACCAGTTATCATGAACAACAGTAATATAGAATATGTAAACGAGTACACTTATCTAGGCCAAATTATATCACCAACCGACTTGATGTCAAAAGAACTAGAAATAAGGACAGCTAATGCGTGGAAAAGATACTGGTCTTTTAGGGAAATAATGAAAAACAAAGAAATAAACATGAACATTAAAAGAAAACTTTATAATACTTGCATAATGCCAGTTCTTACATACGGGTGCCAGACTTGGGCTCTAACAAAAGCCCAAACCAAAAAGTTAGAAGTCTGTCAAGCTGCCATGGAAAGAAGTATGCTCGGGAAAAGGAGACTGGATAAAGTGAAAAACGAAACACTCAGAAGACGTACAAAAATAGAAAACGTTACACTTAAGGTAAAGAAATTAAAATGGAGATGGACAGGACACACAGTAAGGGGAAGGGAGAAATGGAGTAGAAAATTGATGAATTGGTTCCCAAAATACAATAAACGAAAGAGGGGGCGACCGTTCAAAAGGTGGGAGGACGAACTAAAGGATATCGCAGGAAAAATATGGACAAGGACGGCGAGAGATAGAGAGGGGTGGAAGAGGTTGGAGGAGGCCTTTGCCGAAAAAGGGCAAACAGATATATGTGTCGATGTCATGTAAAAATCTTAATAATTTAGTACTTTGGAATTATCTGAATAAAAAGGCTTAAATAAAATAAAAATAAGTTGGGTCTTATGAGAATAGCTACGAAGATCTTAAGGACCTATTGAAAAAACCCAGAGTTCACATGTATGAATTTAATAATATATGTACCTATGTTCCTAAATATTGAAAAAAAACTATTTTTTTTTTTAAAAGATTAAGTATGGAGTTTCTTGTGCATTCTTCTCAATAACAAGCTACTTTCCGAATTCACGGTAGAATCATTTTGATGTAACGTTCAAAAGTGCCGCTTGGTGGCCTAGTTGAAATAAAATATCTTTGTTTTTAATAGGAAGTGAAATTTTGTCGTTAATTAATAGTTTGTTTCTGCTCAACTAAAAAAAAAATATATTTTGAGTAATTCATGAATTAAAAACTTTTCACAATTCTCCCTAACAAAAGCCTGCTTCATTAAAACCGTTTCAGTTGTAAATTGTACCCCGATATATGCGGATCAAAATGGAAGAAAACTCTCTGACATTTTGCACCAAGCTTTTTTAACCGTATACCTACTGTGTCTTTATACTCTGTGGCGCTAAATTGACCATTTTTGGGACTATTGAGAAGAGAGGGCGGGAAAGTCGAATTAGAAAGGCGCTCTTTTTTAAATTTTATAAATTTTATTTTGTTTTGGGCTATATATAACAAGTTTAAGCCCTTAATTTTCCATCATGAGTGAATTCAGTAGTGGGCTCATGGAGTCATGTACTTCTGACGCCACGTTAAAGCGGAAAAGCTCGTGTACACACGATGATGAGCCGGTTCCGAAGATGACACCCAAATATCTAACTACAAGAAGAGGTTTATTTAAAAATATTGTTCCTATTTACGAAGAGTTAAATAGAAAAGATTACCCCGTTTTACTTTTCCAAGAAAACAAAGAAAAGATTGATCTTTTTAAAGTAAATAAAATTCTAAAAGACTTGGTGCCATCTAACACCTATGTTAAACCTATCGGAAATTACTACATGAAGTTATTTTTTACAACAAAAAAAGAAGCGAACTCTTTCATTTTAAATAAGACCATTCACAGTAAACATAACTGGTCAGTCAAGATACCTTTCGATCAGATTGAAAGTCAGGGAGTTATCAAGGTCCCTACTGAAATCGATGATACTGAACTACTGTCATCTTTGAAGTCACCTGGCTGTGAAGTTTTAGGTATCAAGAGATTCAAGAAGAAGCTGCCCGATGGTTCATTTACTAGCCTGCCTACAGTCCTGGTAACCTTTTTGAATACTAACAGGCCCAACCATGTTACTTTTGAACATTTATGGTTTGAAGTTAGAGAATATTTTAAACCTTTGGTTCAGTGTTTTAATTGTTATAAATTCAACCACACTAGTGGTTCTTGCAAAAATGCTCAAGTTTGTTCTATATGTGCAGGTAATCATTTCTATAAAGATTGTTTGCAAAAAGATAAAATTAAATGTAATAACTGCCAAGGCCCTCATGTAGCAGTTGCATATGAGTGCCCTCTTAAAGCTTCGAAAGTTGCTGAAATTAAAAACAGAATTTTAGGAGGTACAACATATGCATCGGCTATTAAGGGCACCAAATCAGTCTTACATATTTCTAATGACAAAACATCAAAAAATATTCTTCAGAATTCTGATTCTAATTCTAAAACTACTTCACCGCAGAAACGATTTATTATTAGCGACATATTGAACTGTGATTCTACATTGAATGGCATTATAAAAACTGTTGTAGATTTGATTTCTAGGAAAGATGGGGCACCAATTACGTCTAAGATTATAAAAGAATTATTAATACATAATCTAAGCAATAAATAAAAATTTATGGATACTAAAGTCTTAAAACAATTTAATATAGTACACTGGAATTCTAGAAGTATTTCCCCTAAACTTGATTTTTTAAATGATTTTATTGATAACAGTACTGATAGAATCGACATTATTTTAATGAATGAGACCTGGCTTTGTAATAATAGAAATATTAAGCTTAAGGGTTATAATATTATCAGGAGAGACTCTGAAAGACCTCACGGAGGTATAGCCATTGCAATTAAAAGTTCATATAAATTCAGTATTATTGATACATATTCAGATTATAATTTCCAAAATATTTTAATTCAAATTGAAATAGGTTACTTGTTCTTTAACATTCTATGTTTATATTGTCCTCCTCCGCCTAATGGTAAATTTAATATTAATTTGCTCAAAGATACTTTTAATAAAATAAACACAAATCATTTCATAATCATTGGGGATTTTAATGCTCATAATCTGTCTTGGGGTAGTAAAAAAAATGATAGTAGAGGCATTTCGATTTACAATTTCATGAATGATAAAAACTGTATTTGCATTAATGATCACAATATTACTACTTTAGCTCCTTTCGGACAAGAGGGTAATGTTTTAGATTTAGCTTTTGCTTCCCAATCTCTCAGTTCCAGTTGTGATTTTTCTGTATTAGGTGATCCTATGAGTAGTAACCACTATCCCATTCTTATCAAAGTTTTCTATCAGGCTTCAGATTTATATTCTGCAGACCCTCTGAGAAATGTTTCTTTTGATTTGCCTGAAATTTCAGAAATTAACTTTAACAAAATAAATTGGGGTATTTTTGCTGATAAGTGCACTACAGCATTTACATCTTTTACTCTTACTAATGATCCAATTGGTGATTATGACCGATTTGTTCAATTATTATATTCAGTATTGTTAACATTCCAAAAAAAGTCTGCAACTCATCGTCGTCAAAAGAGAGTTTTATGGTGGGATGAAAAGTGTGAGTTAGCAGTTGCGAAAGTACAGTTAGCGCTTCATTCGTATAAAATGTATCCATCATTAGAAAACTATTTGATTTATAAACAGTTAGATGCTGAAAAAAAGTTAGTTATATTACAAGTTAAACGAACCAGTTGGCAAAACTTATGTTCTTCATTTAGCCGCTTGACTTCCATTAAAATAATATGGGATAATATACGTAAATTCAAGTTCTCTAGTGTCCAAGGTAGTAAAAGTAATGTCTTCATGCACAATCCAGACAATGCCTCTGCTTTTCTAAATAAAATCACTTCTCCGATTAATAATGCTGATGTGAACTCTCTTAACACTTATTTTTCACAGTCTGGTAAAGATTCATTTTCTTGGTTAATTAAGCCATTTTCATTTGACGAACTACTTGTCTCTCTGCATAAGAAAAGGGTTACCTCCCCTGGTCCCGATTGTATACCTTACTCTGTAATACAGAATTTACCAATTAATATTAAAAATATTTTACTGTCAATTTACAATACATTGTGGTCTACTTGTTATATTCCAGATAGCTGGAAAATTCAATATGTTACCCCTATTTTAAAGCCTAATAAAGACCCAAATTGTATAAGCTCATATAGACCTATATCATTAACTTCCTGTTTTTCTAAACTTTTTGAAACCATGCTCAAGAATAGACTTGAGTGGCATTTTGAACATTATAATTTGATACCTCCACTACAATTTGGTTTTCGTAAAGGTAAAAGCACCCAGCACAATCTCAGCTGTTTAATAGGTGATATTAAAAATGGATTTCAAGCTAGTAAATCAACCTTAGCTGTATTTTTAGATATACAAGGTGCATTTGATAATATCGATCATAATTATTTAATCCATGCTTTATATAAGTTAGGAGTTCCTGGTTTAATTTTGAAATGGATTTTCAAGTTCTTGAATGGTCGGAGTACTTGGGTTAAGGCTGGGAAACAATTGTATGGACCTAATAAATCGCACAAAGGTACTCCACAAGGTTCTGTTATTTCACCTTTAATATTCATACTTAGCCTTATTAATTTTATGTCTATAATACCTATGCAGGTTAAGTATTTATTATATGCTGATGACTTAGTTATTTATGTACAATGTGGGAATGTTAAAGAAGGGGAACAAATTATGAATAAGGCCCTCCAACACATAGGTTCTGTATTAAGGAATAAATTGAAGCTAAAAATTAATGTTGATAAGAGTGCCACCATATTTTTCTCTAAAAATGGATCTCATAATCCGCAAATTATCTATGACCATGCAATTATTCCCAATTGTGATTCTTTCAGATATCTTGGTTTGATTTTAGATTCCTGTTTATCTTGGAAACCACATATTGACTATCTTTGTAGAAAAGCTGAGTTAGGCCTAAATATTATGAAGTCTTTGGTTGGTCTCAGTTGGGGTTCTGACCCCAAAATATTAAAACTTCTTTATATTACTACTATTCGTAGTTGTTTTGATTATGGATGCAGTTTTTACTATGATATTGACAGTTATCTATTGAGAAAGTTAGATGTCTTACAGAATAAGGCTCTACGTATAATTTGTGGAGCTATGATGTCATCACCTATAAATTCCTTAGAAGTAGAAACTGGGATTGTTCCTCTTGCTATTAGAAGATCTTATATCACTGACAAACATTCTTTGAAGTTAATTAGTCTTGATAATGTTATAATCTCTAAATTACTTGATGGGTTTGATGTTCCTAATTATAATAATGAAATTTTAAAAGTAGCTATTTCTCAAATTGAATCAATAACTTTTTTAAATTTCAATTTTCAAGATATTATATTCTGGTCTAAACAACATCCTTATTATAGTGTTGACTTTATCTGTACTTATATGAACATTCCTATACATATAAACAAATATAATTCTAAATATGAATTCTTAGAGTTTTTAGACACAAAAAATAACTTCATCAAAATTTATACTGATGCTTCTAAAACTTCAGAGAGAACTGCTTATGCCTTTTTTGATCAAACCTACAACTATGGTAAAGTCTACAAATGTAATGACTATTTATCCGTTTTTTCAGCTGAAATGCTTGCTATTTTACATGCTCTGCAATATATCCTTAAAAATTACAATAATTATACTCAGTCTTACTTTTTAATATTATGCGATTCAATGAGTGTGGTAAAAACCCTCTGTAATAAAAATATAAACATGTCTTCTCACTATGCAATCTATAAAATAAGAAGTTTGGTATATGAGCTCTCAATCAAGAACCTGTACATTGAATTCTGCTGGGTACCGAGTCATTCAGGTATTTTTGGTAATGAACTAGTTGATAGACTTGCAAAATCTTCCTATTCTGCTATATGTAATTGCTCTGTGCCATACACTGATTTGAATAATTATATAAAAGAGTTAATGATTAAGCGCTGGGAGTTGTCGCTTGCCCACACTCGGCAAGTAAAGGGGAAATGGTTAGCAGAAATTACTCCTAAACCATCAACATCCTCATGGTTTGAAAGAAGTAAGAAATTCCTTGGTAGACAGTTGATTACTGCTCTTTGTAGGCTAAGAATTGGACACTGTAAAATACCTTCTCATTTGTATAGATTAAAACTCACCGATGATGAATCTTGTATATATTGTAATAATGAAATTTGTGACCTGCAACATTTGTTCTTTGATTGTAAACAGTTTTCGGTTCAACGGTTATTGTTGATTTGTCAATGTCAGGACTTACTAGGTAAATGTGACCTACCTAAAAATATTTGTGATTTATTAAAATTTCCTATATTATATAATTCTATATTTCAATTTATCCAAAACACTGTTGGATCTATATGAATTATTATTTGTATAGTTTTGTTATTTTTGTTAATTCTGATTATTAAATTTTAAGTTTAGTTTTTCTGTCTTCTGTGTTTATATCTTTTGTAATTTGTATGTACTTTAGGTAGCTTAAATTATTAATTTAAAGTGTTTTTATTATTCTGTTTTAACCATAATGTTATTTGAATGTTCTGTATGATTGTTGGGCTGATGGTATGCCAATGCCCGTATAATAAATAAATTAAAAAAAAAAAAAAAAAATTTGACCATTTTTGGAATGGTTTCATGTTCTCTATTCAAACAGAGAACAAACCCGACATGTTTTGAGTAACGGACTCAAACTGATACGCGCTTTATATTTTTTGTACCATGCATAAAAAAAAATGTTATGCAACTATAGCTTTTACGAGCAAGGAATACAGGTGATAGTTGGTTGGTATAAGGTCTATTTAAGGGTAATTAAAATTTTGTATTCGCTCAGATTTTTTTCTAAACACTAAAATGTTATGCAAATATCACTTATAATGAAAAAGCAATAAAGGTGAAATTGGGTTGGAGTAAATTGGTTTCTATTAAGGATAGTTAGATTATATTCATAGTTTTTTCTTAATACAATATTGTTACACAAATACAATCTTTAACGAACAAGCAATAAAGGTGAAACTTGGTATAATTTGATATCTTTTTAAGGATGATTTTGTATTTGCTCAGTATTGTTCTGCACACAAAACTGTTACGCAACTATAACTTTTAACGCACCAGTAATAAAGATGAAACTTGGTTGATGTATATTTAAGGGTAGTTAGATTTTGATGTTATGAAGGGCTATTATCGTTCTCGTGGGTACTATCATTTCAATTTAAATTAAGTTTTCGAATAAAGGGGTTATTAGTCTTCATTTTACGTTAGTCGTTCAAGGTTAATGTTTTAGTAAAAGGGTTGGGTAACTGAGTCGTAGAATACTAAGCGTTGCAGTGTTTTGTCCACAGAACAGATAAAAGAGGTTAGAAAGGAAATAGTTCCTGATTTGTATTAGAACGCGTGTCGCCACTTGTCTCCCACTCTTTAACTCCACTACAAGCAAGAGTCCCATACGTACGCTCATTACGCACACAAAGAAAGAGGATCTGTTGGAAACCTAATAATAAAATGTATGTTTTCATTATAAACGGCTAACCTCAAACCAAATTTTAGACGAAAACTATATTGATATAGTTGGTATTGACAATAATTGGTGGTAATAAACAAAAGTATTTTAATTACAATATTACTGATAATAATCATTTGAATACATTTGTAATATCGACAGTGTTTACAACTTGGTACAACACTATCGATACGTATGGAATTTCGCGGCATTCAAGCATTGGCTCGGCACACGCGACTCTCGCAATGAACGCAATACATTGCGCGATCGCTCGCATAGTATAAGATGGTACCCATGCATTGCAAGCAATGTATAATTTTGCATCTGTTTGCGATTGCGTCGTTTTTGTCTACAAACTTCATAATACTATTGTAATAATTACAAATAACACTCGTATTATAAGGTTTTAGGACTAACCGGTGAAAAGAAATCCCTTCTCGGGCTACACTACACATCTGGCTTCTTTTCCGACACGTTATGATAGCGCAAGACGGCATAATTCTTTTTTTTTAGCGGAGCTTCGTACGTTGTTACAATATGAGCGCGACTGTTGGCCGGTGACGGTAATTTCGGTCGACATATGAGCGTTCACTTATATGAGCGGCGCGCCCGCCCCGCCCATAAGGCCCTTCTAACCTCTTTTATCTGTTCTGTGGTTTTGTCTATGAAAATCTATGACGGGAATTTGAATTTAATACGGTAAAAACGAAACTTTTAGTAACATAAACATTCCAAAAACCATTGATTAAAAAAATTAAAACAAATGGAAGGTACTACTGCTGAAATCTCATACCGTACATGCATCGTCATCATCATCATCAGCCTATTAATGTGCCCACTGCTGGGACACAGGTGGATGTCACATGTCTTCGAATTTTTGGTTCTAGGACATGCTGGTTTCCTCAGGATGTTTTCCTTCACGGTTTTGAGAGCAGTGGTGATGAGATAATTTACACAAAGTAAAACGCCTGCCTGGGTTCGAACCCACGACCTACAACTTGTAAGTCGCGGCCGATATCACTGGGCCACCACGAGAGGATAATTTAAACACAAGAATGTAGCTAAAGGAGGCCCTATTACAAAAACATAATATGCCCATTGGGGCATATTATGTTTTTAATTAATAAAAACATAATATAATGGGGTACCCAGACCTATTCCGGAGAAAAGGACCAACAGACTTTAATATCAAAATCATCTTCAAAAGCCTTGACCTTCACGCATCACAAACAACGACTTACAAAAAAACTTTCACGACTTCCAATATTAAATCCGAACACGTACGAAGTCACAATAAGGTTTTATACCGTCCTTTATAAACGTTCAGAACGCTAGCGGTTTTATAGGATGAACCGTAAAACCCGGACACTTAGAGGTCCCTGTTATCTTCCCATCTAGCATATTGTGCGTTTCGGCGGCTTGTTACGATCTTTAAAGTAGCCGTGGAATGTACAGGCCAATATTGTGCACGGGTACGCTTCAGGAAGATTAAACGAGAATTTCATATTAGAATTAGATATTAGACTATCAAATTCTCGCCATCATGCATCTGTTGTGTAACCTAATAAGGTAAGGTACCAAGGTTCTAAGGTATTCTTGTTTTTTTCTTTTTTTTTTTTCTTTTTTTTTTTTTTTTTTTAAAACATTGCCCCACACTAGGAATTTCTTCCTGTATCGTGGGTGCGTTTACAAACATATAAACTCACATACACAAACACCCAGAGCCGGAACAATTATCTGTAGGTCATACAAATTTTTGTTCCGTGCGGGAATCGAACCCGCGACACGCAGCGCAGCAGTCAATTGCTCAACCACTGCGCCAACCGTGCGCCCATCCTATAATGCCAGATTAGATAAGCAAAGAGAGTTTACGAAGGTGAACTGTACACATCTGCGTACCCCTTTAGAGCGTACTGGCGTGATGTTACGTTATGAAATGGTATAAACAATAAACAGACGTGCGATTGCAACAATCCCGAGAGATTTGCTGTCATGTATTGAAGAGTTCTGTTGTATATCTCCGATGTTTCAAAATCGTTTCACAATTGACGGAGAAATCGGTGAAAAAAAAAGCAAACATAAAGTCGAACATAGAACCACCTACTTTTTGGAAAGTCGGTTAAAAAAGCATAGTGCAATTTGTCCTGTCTCCGTCCCTATTTCACAACACCTGAAGGTAGCAAGCTTAGATGCCAAGCTAGAATGCCGTCTTATTTAGTAAAGCCACGTCTGAAGAATATAGATGAGAACAGCCGACCCAAATAATGAAGATGATGGAAGGCTGGGCAAAGAGTAGTGGATTTTATATGTGAATCGAATCAAAACTGTAAGCGTTACATTCCTAGGACTGACGACCTGGTGAAGACCGTGGGCATCTATTGGTTATGAGAAGCACTGGACCAGTCATGTGGCGCAGCTTTGGGGAGGACCATGACATGTTCAACAGCGGACTTCCTTTGGCTGAAATGATGATGACAATGTTTAGGTAGTCCAAAGAACCTTGAGCGTGACGCATATAAAAACACCCAAGCATACAACTACTATTATCATCAGCCATCTCCAATTTGAAAAAAAAGAAAGAAACAAAAACAATTGCAGCAACAAGGCCAAAGCATTAATATAAGACAAAGAACAAAACATTTAAACAGATGTCTTCATACAGTACATTCACAAACAAACTAGACAGCTAACGTCACTCAGAATCCTTGTAACCGCAGCTGGAAAAGCCACAACATCCTCCCGTACAATTCAGCTGATGCTTTTCCTGCAATAAAATTTGCATAACTACGCTCCTTGGCACGGGAGCGGCGTCTTATTAAATTTCCAACCCCTCCAAAGTCATTAATGGTTTGTATTTAACCACCTACCAGTGTTATCTAGCGATAAATCATAAGGTATCAAGTGTAATGGTCGTGCGTGGCTGGCGATGACTTTTATTGCTCCTTCAAGATGGCAGTAATCCCCGCGTCCCAGGCTCCTCGACGCGGCAGGATTACCCCTAATCTTTTGTTTATACGTATTCTTTTTCGAGGAAATATTATGATATTAACGTGGCTAATTCGTCGCGGTTTTGTATTCGCGGAAGGCAATATATTACTGTTTGCTGGTAAGGTTATTTAAATGAGATTATTTTCGCTCAGTGATGGATTGTTTACGCTTCTGTTATAAGAATTCTTTGGAGCAAGAAATGTAATAAAAGTGAAGGCTGAAATCATACTTATCAGCATTTTTTGTCGGTAATAAATGTTATTTTTTATTATCCTCGTCTAATTTTGTTTATCGTATTGATTTATTTTAGCATCGTTTACCTCATATTCTTTTACCTTCAGAATAACGCTTTCCTTGTGGGATATTTCTTTTAGATCTATTTAAACTCAAAACGAATAGAAATTGATATCAGATATAGTAGATTATACACTTTCATAGATTTAGGACAATGCGAACACGTCGCTAATCATTCCAGTAATTAACCTCACAATCACAATGCAATGAACTGATTAACATGATTCAAAGTGTAAATCTACACTCAAATAACGTTGATTTGTGATTGCATGTGTCACGCACATCAAACAGAACATAGCAGAGCAGATAATAAACGACCAGACATCATTTAGTGTCACATTACACTCTGGCTGAACCAGATTGGCATTCATTAACATACGTCGCTCCCAACATGTCACCGATTGTGGTCCTGCAGTGTCTCGCTATATTCGGCACAACTTTAATATCAGCGACAACTGTCAAGTGGCTTCCAAACTCAAGCTTCAAGTTACCGGAGAACTTCAAAGATAGAAAACTTCCATGTTCTAAGCAAACCGTCGTGTTTCCACAATCGATTGCCGGATCAATCAAAATTGCATCTGGAACTGAAATAAGTGAATTAATTTTGCCAGAAGACGGCGAATTGATTTTAGAAGGCTTGTTAACTTTTGGAGACAACCCCGCGGATACCAACTGCACTGAAGGAAACGCTTATTACTTAGATAAAACAGAATCCTCCTGGAACCAAGCAGATGTTTGGAGCTCACCGAAATTCAACAAAGCTACTCCTGACTCAGACAGGGTGCCTTGCTTCAACGATGTAGTAGAGTTTCCAGAAAATACCAAATTTACCGTGACCCTGCCAAAAGAGACACAATTTATACAAGGTCTCAAAGTTGCAAACAAAAGTTTTACCAGTAGAGAATTCTTGGTACATGCAAGTTACAAGCAATCACCTGATGATACGCAACAATTTATTTTAAATGAATTTCAAAGTACAGGCTTAAAGATTGGTGTGCCTATGCACTGTGCGCAGTTTGGGTGTGCGTGTCAAATGATTCCGATGGCAATTGATTGCGCTGCGAAGTTTTGTCCGAAGGCTCCGTGTGTGCATCCTATCAAGCCTCTCGGGTTCTGTTGTGAAATCTGTGGCGGTTACATTGTGTTTGATGCGGACGAAGGATTCGACATGAAAGCTTTCGGTGACCTTGTTGAAAACACTGTCAAGGAGTATGGTAAAGACAGTATTGAATATCACATTGGGTACACTCCTGAAATTCCCTATAGAAAAATTCAGCTCGTGGTCGTCGACAAAAGTGAATACGAAGGGTTTAGTGCGGAAATGATCAATTCTATTAGCTATGCTCTCCACGATCGTTGGGTGAAAGGGCACAAGGTTGCTCAGATAAGCGGGAGTCCTTTGTCGAAGTCGGGTTTGGGCGGCAAAATCTTTGTGTCCATGTTTTTCGCAGTGATTCTAACATTGGGGGCGTTGTACGTGTACTATTATAAAATCCCGGATGTGAGGTACCCGTTATTGTCTAGAAACATGCCTGGCAATATATTTTCGAGGTTCGAGAGGAGGTCGGACAGTGTGGTGAGTTTGACGAGAAGAGACTCAGTGATCAGTTCTAGAAGTAGTGCGGGATTTAGGAATCCGCTGTATAACTCTAAAAGGGGGCGTGTTCAAGTGACAGAGTCTCTAGATGAGGAATGAAACATAAATATTTTAATGTTTTTTTTAAATTGTAGTTGTTACAATAAACCTCACCCCAACAGTACCTATTTTTATGTTTTAATGTTAACTATGAGTTATCGAGGTCGTATCTTATTAAGTTAATTATTTCTTTGTTTTTATTATTATTTATCTGATTAGAAGAATAAATTTATGATAACATATTTTTGTTTAATTTAATGGTCTACTTGAAATAATAAATTAATGACTGACTTTTAGAATTGAACCCATAAACCTACACTAAGGTGCCGCCTCTGCGACCACTGAACTTTAGAGCCACTTTATATGGACTATAAGATACTAGAAATTATATGGATAGCCCATAAAACATTAATACCCGTCGACAATATTTTATGGTGTCTATTGACTTTGCAATAACTTGCAGATAATCGACTCTTAGAATTTTTATGACTTCCGCGCTAACATTAAAATGTGCTGAGTGCAGTTATGAGGCGGTAACATCGTGGTGTTTGTAACAAAGAAACTGTACTTATAATATAGAAATTACCTTCTATTACAAGGGTTTTAAAACATAACTGGCAAAATGTGGATGTGAACTCTACCTACCGTTCCTGGGAACACAGGTATGATTTAAGATTTAAAGATTTATTCGTTTGGCCTCGCACTGGAACCCCTTGCAGCAATTACACCAATGGAGCACAGTCTTATAATAAACTCACTATAAGTCCAGGTTTCCTCACGATGTTTTCCTTCACCGTTGTCAGCAATGTCCAAGATAAACTTAGAAAGTACGTATGATTTGAAAAAGTCACATTGGTACTTGCCCGGATTCACACACACGACCTCAAGCACGCGAGGCGAGGCCTTAGCCACTGGGCCACCACGACAAAAATACAATGATACAATGTTTCATAGAATTTATTCAAATGCAGTGAGCGTTGCAGAGAGCAGTGGCGGCCCAGTGGTAAAGGCCGCGTCTTAAAAGATGTAGGTCGTTCGAGCCTAGGCAGGCGCTTTACTTTGATAAATTATTTCATCACCACTGCTTTCCAATCGGTGAAGGAAAACATCGTGAGGAAACCGGCATGTCTAAGAACCAAAACTTCGAAGTTATGTGACATCCACCAACCCGCACCAACATTTCATCCCACAGAGAGGAGACCTGTGTCCCACCAGTGGGAACATAAAAAGGCTGATGTTGATGACGATGATCAGTGAGGGTTGTAGTTCGTTCATTCTCTGTACCTAAGAGAAGAAAATTTAGCCTTGCAGTGGGTCAACAGTAGGCTGCCAAGATTTCTAATGTATTTTTTTTTTTAAACTTTGCCCCACACTTGGAATTTCTTCACGTATCGTGGGTGCGTTTACAAACATATAAACTCACACACACAACATCCAGAGCCGGAACAACTATCTGTACGTCTTACAAATATTTGTTCTGTGCGGGAATCGAACCCGCGACACGCAGCGCAGCAGTCAATTGCTCAACCACTGCGCTAACCGTGCGCCCTCAGTAGTAGTCTAGAGTCTGGAATTGTGCTCGGTTGATACGAATGGATTCACCCCATAACAAGTAAATTAAACAGAACTAGCGAGCTGTGGCTGTACCACACACATAAATCTAACTATACTGTGAATTTTAATTTCGTGGACTAAACTGACAGCTGCTATTGATCTTATTTTTTTTTAATGTTGCAAGCGCGGAGCATAGTGTTGTAGGTAAGGCTCAATCATAAGTGATTCATCGAATCGATGTGACATGACTCTTGAATTTATTTTTACTTAAATATACCAGTATTCATACACATAGTACATGAACTTTTATTGTGTTAAATATGAAATCAATAATAAAATAAATGCAATCGATAAAATTAAGTCTGACATAAATGAGTAGAAACTAAATATGGGCCGCTAGTTTCCAAACAAATTATTTTTTTTATGCCGTGAAATAGTTTCATTTTCGATCTACTTCGATTTTCGATTAACTTTCGATCACTCAGGATAGTCAGGGTACGACACTATTTTAATGTAACGATAAAGTGACAACCCTCCAAATGTCAGTATAGTCCACGAAATAAAAAATCACATTATAGATAACGGAAGTCCCTCCATCTGTAGGAAAACCAAGCGTGCCACTTTTTCACACACAATTTAAAAACAAATTTACTTACCAATGAAAGAAAACATTTCTAATGCCTCGGCCACCATTTTATATACAGTCTTTACAGCTCAATATGGCATAATTACAGGCATTTTTCTAGATTTCGGTGGATTTCCGGTGGCGATAATGCTAAATGAAAAGCTCAGATTACGATCATTGATTGTACTTTTTACTTAGTTTTTTGACACGCGAAGTACATACAATCGCGTCATCTAGTTAGATTTATATCTGTAGGCTGTACAATGATTGGAACGCATATGCATGATGTTATATGTTACTAGCTGTTCCCCGCGGCCTTGCCCCCATGGATCACCCCACAGGACCCGTTTTCGGGATAAAAATATAGCCTATGTCACTCAGGAATAATGTAGCTTTTCTCAAACATGCTTGGAAATGTGAGCATTATTTTGACAACCTTCTCCGAGATAAATCGAAATTGCTGTACTGGCCAAATACATGCGCGCAGCGGCCGGCAAAAGTTGTATGAAAATCCATATCTGTCGTGTCTAGCGGCCAAATAAATTACATAGTAAACTCATATCTGTCGTGTTATTTAAAAATGGAACGATCTTTTACTCCGAAACATGGCAACCAAGGAGGTAACTTATCAAAGGTTTTATTTAAATTTCGAACTGGCTTGCAAATAGAACGCTGTTTAATGAAAAAAAAAACAAAAGAACACTAAAGCAGGAACAATCATTGTTGTTCGTCATTGACATAGTACGTAAGCGGCGGCGCGCCGATTGATTTTGACAAAATGAGTTCTAGGTACTACTTAGTTTTAATTTCCGCGCATTATTTGAGAAAAGTACTATACAAGCCTTGGCCACAACTAGGCATTGATGGACTTACGTATGTGTGCCTCGGCTTCGCCTCGGCCCACATTTACACGTTCGTCCATCAATGCCTCTTTTGCTGGCCGCTGCAGTAATGTACTATTCTACTGATGAAAGAATTTTTTAAATCGGTCCAATAGTTTCGGAGCCTATTTGGGACAAACAAAAAAAAAATCTTTCCTGTGTATAATATTATACTAGCTGTTCCACGCGGCTTCGCTCCCGTGGACCAGCCCGTAGGACCCGTTTTCGGGATAAAAAAATAGCCTATGTCACACAAGAATAATGTAGCTTTCTACTGGTGAAAGATTTTTTTAAATCGGTCCATTAGTTTCTGAGTCTATTCGGTACAAACAATCAAAAAAATCTTTCCTCTTTATAATATTAGTATAGACTAGCTGTTGCCCGCGACTTCGTCCGCAACAAACTTGTAAAAAATATATTTTTATTTTTTTAGTTTCCCGCTGGAACTATGAATTTTCTCGTGATCAAACGTAGCCCATGTTACTCGTTATTACATCAGATATCTACCAGTGAAAGTCCCGTCAATATCGGTCCAGCCGTTTCGGAGATTAATCGGAACAAACAGACAGACAGACAGACAAAAATCTTAAAAATCGCTTATTTGTTGTTAGTACCGTATATACTTTCACGTGCATTCAATAAAACGTTGTTATTTTGGTATTACATACAGACACTTCAATTTTATTTATTTGTATAGTTAAGTATAAGTATAGATTGGGAAAGAAAATTAAATACGCCCCAAAACTGTATAAGACACAATTTCAAACACGTTAAGACCACAACTTTTGCTTCAACCCGCAGCATTTCTTTATCTATGTAATCCGCAAGTATTTCTAAACGACCAATTTCTTTTCTAATGCTACTGGCCACTAACAATAAAGAGGTCACACAATAAAATAGTTCTAATTACACATAACGATACGCCAGTGAATCACAGCGCACCGCCCGCGTGGCTCGGCGGGGCGTCTCCTCCGTATATATCACGTCGCCACGCCGCCAGTATTATGTTGCGTGTATGATTTATGGTGCACGATGATGTGGTGCATAGTACTTAGATAGGTACGGAATTGGATATAGTCTGTAGTGATAGTAGTTGATTACTGGCAGTAGAGAGTCCGGTCTCCAAAGACGATGATGAAGATGGAACGAAAACAAAACAAATGAGCATCATGGTAAAAAGGATGCCAGGTGAGTTGTATGGTACACACTGATGTGGTACATAGTGCTTAGATAGGTACTGATTTGGACATAGACTGTGATGGTAAGAACACAGTAAGGAGTAGAACGTATGGTGATATTTTTGGTACGCGACGATGTGGTACATAGTGCATTTGTATATAGTCTGTGGTGATAGCAGTTGATAAGTGGCAACAGAATCTCCAGTTTCCGACAACCAAAACGAATGAACATCAATGCATGGTAAGAAAACTAATGCATTGTTACACGATGATGTGGTACATAAGTATTTAGATAGTAGGTACGGATTTGGGTATAGTCTGTAGTGGTAGTGGTTGGTCACTGGCCGTCCGACCTCCGAAGATGAACTTGGCTTTGAAAATGGTACGGAAACAAATGAATATCACTAACAGAGCACGAAAGAGAATAACATTTAAGTTAGTATTGTTTTTGCTATAATGAAATAAATAAAACGTTTATGCCCAGTACTAGGACAGAATAGGCATTTCAGAAATAAACGCGCATTATACAGTTTTGATTTTGACAAGAATTCTATTCCAAGTTATTTCTTATAACTTTCTGTGCAAAAATTTTTGTCACAGCATAACCCTTAATCACATTAGATTGTATGCACAGATCGGCATACCACGAATGGATAAAGAAAGAGGCCAGAAAATAGGTCAGAATGTCAGTAGTGGAAGATGGGTCGCATGATAAAGTTATATATTTTGATTTACTACTCGTACGATCGCGGAAAAACAAGTTTCGCAAGCACAAGGATGCTTATGTGGTGGAAAGAGTTTTGCTTTCGAACGAAATGCGTCTTGAAATGAAAGTTAAAAGAGCATACCGTACTGAGTCTGGTTGTGACTTCCGAGTCGTTTAGTTAAGAGACTATTAAAATTATCCACAATTACAAAAGGAGGTGCAAAAACAGTACAACTTAATGTTTTCATAGGTTTTCTCACTTCTTCACTTCACTTTTTTACATTCATGTTACCTAAACAGATTACAAATACCATCTCCATCCCCAATTATGACTGTTAAAAACTAGCTTTTGCCCGCGGTTTCCGTGGCCTATTTTGCAGGAATCTTGCATATTTTCAGGATAAAACTTGCATAATAGTACTCAGCAATATTGTAGTTTTCAATCAGTGTGTTAGCTCGTGGAAGAAAATGAGTGGACTGTATTTTAGGCGAATAGTTTAATGCAGTTATAATTTACAAATTTAAACTATCCCGGACAAACAATGCGAATTTAGGAAGAGGTGCAAGAATGAAGCTATGGGGTACATTGCTGTGTGGTATTATATTGTGTCGCGCGATAAACCAAGTTACTGACCTTCAAAGTTAAAGCACACGTCATATCACAACGAGTTTTGTAGCCAATCAACTGCGTTACAAGGCACAATTTATAAATCCGACTTTTTCGTAATCAGATCAGTATTTCTAGATATTGACTTTTTTTACTTAAGTTCAAACAATTTTACCTTTTTATAATACTACAGACATACATAAACTTGCCTTTTTCCCGACTGCCGAAGAAGGGTAATGTATTTATCAGTCTATGTTTGAATGTATGTTTTTTCAGTAGCGATCTATAAGACCGATTTGTCAATTGATTCGTCTGAAACTTGCGAGTGTCACTCGCTACATTAAAATTAGAAAATGGATTATGGCTGATTTTGGGCGCCATATCGTGGGCGCCCATTTTTTCTGTCCTACCCATCGTGTGGGGTATCAAAATAAAGGGGTTTAAGAGGTGAGTTCAAAAGTACATAACACTTATATTTTTAAATGTTTGAAATTCGAAAAACGGAATACCTACTAAAAAGTTATAAATAAAAAAGTTAATTCAAAAAATCGTAAAACCCGACTAAAAAGATGTTTACATAAAGAAATTCATGCTGTGCAGTCGGAGCATACATCTGGTTTTGGTCAGCCAACTCGCGAATATTTATCCTCCGACTGCACAGAATGATTTTCTTCTTGTTTACATCTTTTTAGTTCGCTTCTTAGGCAATTGGGCTTTTTGATTTTATGACTTAACTTTTGCCCGTGGGAGTAGGTAGAATCTATAGAACTTCACCTGTTAAGATCACTACATACCTCTTCCTTCAGCTTTGTTTATGTTTATACAATTACATAGTCATAAACGTTCGTCGTTTATGAGTTCTACCCATCTGGCCTTTCTGAAGAACATTACCAATAAGATTCGTGTATGTCCTTTTAAGGCATCCTCTCTCCACCAGATAATAATCCTTTTTAATTAATTATAGTTTGGTTTCATTATTTATGACTTATATCTATACTAATATTATAAAGAGGAAAGATTTTTTTGTTTGTTTGTTTGTTTGTACCGAATAGGCTACGAAACTACTGGACCGATTTAAAAAATTCTTTCACCAATAGAAAGCTACGTTATTCCTGAGTAACATAGGCAATTTTTTAATCCCGAAAACGGGTCCTGTGGGGTGGCCCACGGGAGCGAAGCCGCGGGGAACAGCTCGTAATATATAATATAATAAAGAGGAAAGACTTTTTTTTTTGTTTGTTTGTTTGTTTGTTTGTACCGAATAGGCGCCGAAACTACTGGACCGATTTAAAAAATTCTTTCACCAATAGAAAGCAATATTATTCCTGAGTGACATAGGCTATATTTTAATCCCGAAAACGGGTCCTGTGGAGGTGGCCCACGGGAGCGAAGCCGCGTGGAACAGCTAGTGACTTATATTTAGCTACAGATAAGATATTTCTCAACCAAAACAACACAGACACGACACCCGACTTCATCTGTCACAACCGAACTGCCAAGACTTCACAACATCCAACATTTCGGAAGCTCATCATTACTCGTCAAAGGGTTATGAAACCGAGGCACACTTTGTTCGTCTTTTGTTCCCAATCAATAGTATCAAGTTGCATCAAACGGCTCGAAGACGCAACTGTCATGGCGGGTCATTAATCATTTCCTTTGGGTGTGCGATGAGATGGAGAAAGGGCGACTAGGTTGCTGTTGTCAGTAAGTCTATTTAGTTCGTCTGACTACCGCTTTCGGGTCGAGGTTTGGTTGGGTGTCATTTGCAGAGGACTACAAGAGTTGGTCCATTCAGTAGTGAATTAAGCCTATGGCAAATGGTTATTCCGCAAGATGATAATATTAGGGAAATTATAAGTCTAGCCACAAAATTATTTATTGGACACGTGATTAAACTTCTAATTTTATAACTAAGCAACGGGAAAATGACATAGCCTCTAATAAACTTATTCGTCTTTTTTGCAACGCCAACTAAATATTCTACAGAAAGCGTCAAGTAAAGATCATCAATTATTGTGACTTGTCCTTCTTATTTATACATTGCCACGTAATTTACTAACTTGGCCACGGATTTTACATCTTGTCACCATTTTACGTTTTACAGCTTCAACGCAATATCCTCAAAAAAATATAATTCAAGCTTCTACAGAAAGCATCATTTATTATAACTTAGCATGTAAAACAATACATCATATTCTTTTATCGTGAAAATAGCCACTGCATAATTTGGCGCGAGTACGCGAGACGACAGCGACCGGCCATTTGCACCAATCAGAGAGCGCCATTCGATTCATGTGACGATGAGTTGAGTTGATCAAGTAATAGACCGATAGCGCTAGGTTTTGAGGTTTCAAAAATATTAAAGTTATTCGTGTTTCGCATATAGTTTCCGGACCATTTGCCCAACCTAATACCTAAGTTTGTGTCATCCTAGGTACTTGCATAGGTAGAAATTTAGGTATTTGTCTTTTCGTTCAATACTGGTCGAAAAGAAAATTAGAGAGAATAATTTTACTTCCATGATAATAACGAAGTATTAACTGATGTACATAGGCATTTTGTGTCATCCTTGTCCACGGGAATCCTAATATTTAACCAGTACCTAACACGTCGCCCAACTAGCTCTAAAAGAATATTACAATAGGTTAAATAAGTGTTACTCGTTTTAGAGTACTGATATCTGTTGGTTAAAATATTTTGTGTCGAATTCATCCACGGGTTTTATAGATATTTTATTTTTTTATTACAATACCCTGTAAAATACACAAAAGAAAATGCAAGTTATTAGAGTTTACGTGTTTTTGATTATTATGGTTTAAGAAAACACTATTCATAATTTGTGTCGTTTTTATCCACGAAATCTTATTATTTAAATAAAAAATACTAGACTTCTTCGCACGAAGGGCGAGCGCAGAGAAAAGAGCGGGCGCGTGCGGCGGGTGCCTGCCGGCCAGCCAGACTCGCGGCGCTTTTATTTGTTTACATTAGGTCTTTGCAAGTTGCAACAAACAAGTGCGTACGTTATTTATAATGTATTTGATTGATTAATGCCCACTTGCACTAAAAACTAAACTCAGAATTAGTTGCTAACACGAGGTTAAATTGACAATATTGTATAACAAACAGTCAATTTAACCTAGTGTTAGCAACTAACTATGCGCACGTGGGCCTTAAAAGTTAGTTATGAAGCTATGAAAGACTAAAATGGAGGTTGAATATAATAAATGTGTTATATCGACACCCAATATTATTAACATTGTAACTCAATATAGCATGGTACAATTTTAGGTTTCTTGTTACTAATTTTAATTGCTCTTTCAGTTTTGATAAAACCACTGCAAGTATGATTTTTGCAATGTCACAATGTACAGATTGTAAAGAATTTTTAATATGAAAAGCATTGTAACGACCGTTACACTGGGGTCATGATGGTATTTGAAGAAAGATTTTTTCTGTGAATATTATTGTATCTTATTGTACGATTACCAATTATACCGACAAAAAAAATCATTGATAAATATTATTGTAAGCAACAATTACATGCTTGTCAATGTTATATTCGGATAAAAAAGACATGTTAATTGCTATGGAAGAGCTAATAAATTCGCTTTTCGTTAATTGCTATGGAAGATATATATATATTTTTTTTTATCTTTTTTCTTACACCAATGCAGCGATCATGCTGGAGGGGAGATAAATAAGCTTTCGTTAGCGCTAATCAGCCAGCTGGTTCAGGGGGCAACGGCAACGGGGGATGTTGATTTGCACACGGCCAATTGCTTGGACCTTCTGCTGACAACAGTTACAGACCGATACTCTGTGTCGATAGTTTACCTTGGGTTGCGAGTCACGTATGTCAGAAAAGAAGACCTTCAACAGCGCTGCCAAGTCCTGCAAAAAGGTGTTGCAACGGCCGAATAGGGACATAAGTTGCTTCTTACCCAGCAAGTGTTTTGGTCCCTGGGTAAGTCGGTTAAGTCGAACTTCTGCCATCCTTCATTACCACCACTCTGCGGGTGACGGGTCGCTGGCCCGCTTCGCTGAGGAGAAGGCAAAATTATTTGCCTCTTTTTGCGGCATCTTTGCGTCTGCATTCTGGTGATGCGCATCCATCAAAAGAACGTTCGTAGAGTGCTGGGCAACCTCGACTTGAATAAAGCTAGTGACTCCGACGAAATACTAGCACTTGTCCTTAAAACTTGTGCGCTCGAACTGTCTCCCATCTTGACACGTCTATTTCACCTTTCGTATGCAACTGGAAAAGTGCTTAATGCTTGAAAGGAAGCTAACGTACAGCCCGTGCCCAAGAAGGACAGTCGTGCTAATCTGGCCAATTACATACCCATCTCTACGTGTGCTTAATATTAAGCTCATGGCATACCTAGAAGCTAATGACATCCTAAGTGATTGCCACTATGGTTGCCGGTGAACTCGTTCTACAGGGGATCTTCTAGCGTATGCCATTCACATCTGGAGTGAGGCAATCGAGAGGCACAGGGAGGCGCTTGCCGTCTCCTTCGACATCTCGAAAGCTTTCGACAGGGTCTGGCACGGAAGCATGGCATGGCATTGGCATGCAGTGGCTTTCGTGTAGTTGATTTTCCGCTCAACACAAGCGTTTGAAACATCGTTCCACTTGACTTTATCCTGAAGATAAATAGGTGGAGGGGGACGGAGCTTCTTATTGGTAACTATTACCATGGGACTGGGGCTGCGGTTGGACCGCTGAGAAGAAGCAATGTCAGGGGTGGGGGTGATTTGCCTTACGGGCGAGGCCGGTGGCAGAACTGACTGAGGAGAGGTTTTTGGTACCGCCTTTTTGGCCTTGGTAGCATTTATGGGACTACTCCTCTTTTTCCTCTTTCCTCCAGAGCAAACTACGGAGTCACCGTCGGAGGAGACGGTGTCGTAGTCGTCTGACCTATCGGGGACATTTGGGTCTAAAGGGTCGTCAGCGACTGAGTTAGCTTGGTCAGCCAAAGCTTCCCATTCCTCGTCAGTGCTGAGGGTTGCTCCCTCTTCCATAGGGGAGTCATCATCGTCCGCCCAGATGGACTTGGACTTGGACTTGGGCCTGGATTTATGGAGGGCGGCTATGCGCTCTTTATAGCTTTTATAAGCTTTTACTTGAGTAGCTATGGGAGAAGGAGGATCTCTCCATGATCGGGTTTTCTTAGGCTCGACGGCCGGTTGAGAAGAAGTTTTAGGAGAAGGAGGATCTCTCCATGAACGGACAGTAGCTTTAGGCTCGACGGCCGGAGCTGGGGGCTTAGATAGAGTCGGCTCACCAGTCCCAGAAGTGGGCCTGGCTGCCGGGGAGGGCGACCTGGGCGAGACCTGGGCTTCGCTCGGCACGGGTGCCTGGCTAGGTCCAGGGGCCCCGGTCGGACCCGAAGCGGGCACATAAGAGGCTAAAGCCTGACTTACAGCATGGCTGTATTTTTTGGAGAGCTTTTCCTTCTCGAGAATCTCGTGAAGGAGTTCAATTACTGCCGCGAGCGACATAATTGAGAATTATAGATCCGGTGAAGCCGGGAGAGGGTATCTTCCCCGGGTGGAGGGGCCCGGGGATGTGTGCAACCTACCCTCCCAGTCGGGTTAGACTGGGAGGTGAGTATCTGGTGAGCCCTAAGCTTGTCTACCTGCCACCAATCTTATTGGGTGACAGGGCCCTAAGGTACCGGTAAACCCACCGAAGGTGGGCTACCCACCAATGTGTACCGAAGAAGTCTGGCACGTCGGGGTAGACACACCCGACCGTGCCAGGTGAATGCTGTGGGACGAAGCGGGGGTTGACTAGGCTATCTACCAAGGCCAACTGATCCCGCTCCCGACTCCAATGACTGCCGTGTCCTTAAGGGACTTGGCGGGTGCTTGGGGCACACCCCACTGGCTTGTTAACACCGCTAGGTTTCCCGCCAGGGACCACAAAGAGTGGATTTGCCCGGAAGGGCCAAAATAGCTGCCACTACTAGTAACCAAAGTTACTAGTAGCGACACCTTTGGAGCGGCGTGCGAAGACGCGACGACCGCAGTGACGTCACGCAGAGGGGCGCGACGAGACGGAGAGTGGGGGCGCCGGAGAGCGCGGTGGGGCGACGAGCAGCGAGACGTCCGCACGGAGCGACGGCTGGCGAGCTACCACCATTGTTTTTGTGTTTTATTCATTTAAATACATATGCGTGCATTAAAATGACACAAATTTACAATGTCGATTATTCATGCATTTATGATATTGAATATGTGAACTCTAATGATTGTAAAATTTTTTTGAAGCGTTTGTAGCTTGGTAAAACAAAATAAATTAAAATCTTAAAATTCCGTGCTCTAATTTGGCACAAATTTATTTAATAGGCATATGTAAGTGATCTAAGAAAGGAAATAGTTGTTTCATAAATTGTAAATTTTTTTTGCACTATTTTTTACATAATGACTGTATGTCAGTTTGCACTGGGCAAATATGACACAAATTGGGTTTGCACACTCCACAAGCTATCCTAGATAAGATACCATAATTATTTTAAACTTTAATTTTTTTTTGCCTGTTTTAAGCAGAATAAAAAGAATCAACCACAAAACATCGAATTACTGTAAATGCAAGTAACAGATGTGACACAAAATGCAAAAATAAGCTACATAGATACGACTGTATCCACAGGCAAAAAATAAGCAACTTTAGAATTTTTTAAACTTATGGCATCAAAATAAGCCAGCGCTATCGGTCTATAAGTCCAAGAGCGAGCGTAGCGAGCTCGGGAGCTTAGGGCACCCCGACACGGACAGGTTAGGTTCGAAGGAGATGACGGGAGCTGAAGTGAGCGAGCAAAGCGAGCGAACTCAGCTCCCGTCATCTCCTTCGTGTTAGGTTACTTTAAACCCTGCATACAGAAATAGGAGCCCCGCGCAGCGGGGCTCTGTCGACTCTGTCGCACACATTAATCCAACTTGCACCTATTCTATATTAAAACCAATAAATAAAAAAAAATATTTGTGTATATTTATTAAATTTAATTATTAAAATAACATTTACCTACATTATACCTACATTTTTTTTATGTTTCTATTATTTACTATAAGTAAAATGATGGTGATTCAATAAACAAATTGATTTTTCAAAAATAAAGTCTTTTATTTTGTCTCTCCTCAATAGCTTCTGGTAATATTAGTGGCCAATATACTATTTGATGAAATTTTTAGCAAATTTTTTACGATCAATTAATAAATGGGATGAGTTACATTTTAAACGTACTGAGTTAAAAAATTAGAAGCTAAATAAATATATTTTTTGATGTCATTTAATAGTATTTTAGAAATTTACTGTTAGAATGCATGTTAAAAATTTAGATGGGATGAGTTACATTTTAAACGTACTGAGTTAAAAAATTAGAAGCTAAATAAATATATTTTTTGATGTCATTTAATAGTATTTTAGAAATTTACTGTTAGAATGCATGTTAAAAATTTAGATGCTAAAAAATAACCATCATGCTGAGTTGTATTTAGAGTGGTTTACATAGAAGATAACTAGTGGCTTACATAGTATTATTTAGATGCTCGTTAATTGTGGCTGACTTAGTAATTTAGAAGGCAACATACATTTTTGGGGGCGAATAATGATATTAAAAAGAAGCCTGTTTAATTAGCACCCATAATATTATAATTACGTCCAGTTAGCTTGTTTGCGAAACTTTTGTTGTAGATTCAGGATGCAATGATTCTGTAGATTCATTGGCTGGTGCGTAAATTGAATCTAGTAAACTAAAACTATTTTTCATGAGATATCTACTTTTTACCGACTTTCGAAAAAGGAGGAGATTCTATGTTCGACTTTATATAGGTTTTTTTTTTTGATTATGTTCTCCGATATCTTCGTCAATTGTAGACTTTAAAAATTCTTCATTGTTTGAAAGAGTATGTTCCGTAATTGGTCCCATTTAAATTTGGTGAAGATCTGATGAAAATCTTCGAAGATATACAACATAACTCTTTAATAAATAACGGCAAATCTCTCGGGACTGCTGCAATCGCATGTCTGTTTATTGTTTATACCATTTCATAACATAACATCACGCCAGAATACTATTTAGGGGGTACGCAGATATCTCATTTGACCGGTTATGTTCAAGTTTCATGATATTCGAGTAATCTATTCTGGTGTTATAGGAAACTGACTAAACAACTTGCCTATTAGGTAGGTACAACTTAAAAGTGAAAAATAAAAATACATTTTTACAAAAAAAATACTACCGACTTCCAAATAAGAAAACTACAAAGTGAAAAATAACATTATTTTTGAAAGTCGGTGTCCATAACGCAAAAAAATGGTACCTATGAAAGACACCGACTTCCAAAAATAAAGTTATTTTTCACTTTGTAGTTTTCTTATTTGGAAGTCGGTTGTATTTATCTGTAAAAAAAAAAAAACAAATATTTTTACATTCATACATTCTGTCAAACTGTATAACAGTTTGTCGGTAGAACTTACGATATAGCCGCAGATGGACCAATCAAATTATTGCTCTTCGAAGAAGATACTAGTAATACCAACACGACTAGATTCCCCAAAGGGTACCGCAGAAGTGTACCTGAAGTAAATAGATAATTCGGCAGATATGTTTACGACCCATATTGCCATACAGTATATGGGGGACAAGCGCGCATACATTGGACTGCTACTAGGAAATTCAAGATTTGAAAACTCAAAATTTAGGCTTTGTCCGACAGGACCTCAAGCTTAGCAATAACTTTAGTAACTACTAAACCAACGAGTACTAGACCACTCCTTATTTGTACTAGCCGAAAAAGTAGCATCAAACCAACACCGTAGCCACGCGTTCACGATAACAAATCGCCTGTTCTCGACATCTTCTATGCTATTGTGGGGCTACCATTGTTTTTACCGATCGCCTGAGTTATAGGTTTACTGTTTCACGTCATCAGCACGATTTGTGTGACAAACAGATGGGTTGTGTGTGCGTTTGACACGATGAATAGGGATTTATTAACCGATAACCTGCAATTGGGGCAGTATAATAAATTATTATGAGTTGAAAGCCGCCCCTCATCGAATAGCACCTTGTACAAACATGACATAAGTGGCAGGATAAATATTTTCCCTTATTATGTAGAACTGATCTAGCATTGAAACGTTTTCATAGATTATGTTGCTGAAAGAAGCGGAATAGGAGCCCCCGCAAATTACAGACTTTTATAGTTTGGTTGGATTGAAAATTACATTCATTACCGAATCGCTGTGATTTGCACACTTGTATACCTCTTATTCCTCATACTGATTAAAGGCCCCACCAAACTATCGCCCGATATTAAGTCTGTAGTTTGCGTGGGCACTAAATAATTATGTTTAGTTATGTAAAATACTACAATATTTCCGTCACATTCGTTTAATTTTCTTTAATAACACATTCTATTTTGTTTTCTCTCGATAGCGTTCTGCTTACTTAATCTTACTCATGCTCAAAATTATCTTTGTACCACGCATCTTAAAATCAACATAGACACATCTGAGACACTTTTAAACTGTGTACAAAATTACACACACTCCTTAGTTCTAGTATCAAATCCTTCCTAATGCATTGTCTGCCAACCGTAAACGTCACTTCAAACCTAATAAACAAACGTTGTACTAAAACTATTTCTGAGTAGCACAACCCTAAAAACACATATATCAAAAGTGTGCTAGCAGGGTTGTGCCTGAGCTCTATAAATCAGGGTTGGCGATAATTCATGAGAATCAATTGGTATTTTCGTGTCGTCGCCGAAAAGTTTCGCTACTAAGAATTGTTTGGCAAGCTAGATTTAGTAATTTGATAAGCTTTTGTTTATTGCTATGGGTAAATACGAAAATAAGCGTTAGCAATTTTGTTTACTGTTTGAATTCACATAGATTGGTAATGAAATTTTAGGTTGTTTGAAGATAAATAAATAGGCTATGGAGTCTATTAGGTATCCTTTACGCTTTAGGCAAAGTGGGAGTAGCCTTTAAGGGACCATAGAGATTTATAAGAATGACTCTTTATTCTTCTATGAGCAAGTTTACTTCCTGCTTGCTAATATCAATGCTAATAAGCAAGAAGCAGATGACTTACTTAGACACTTGAAGTTAGCAGGTATCTACTGTGTCCAAGAAATCACTTTTTTAATCTCTTGCTTGCCAGGACAGTCATAAAACCACTATTGCACCGTAAAAAACGTCGCGAACTACGATTCACATGTAACCAGTCCATAAAAATAACAAGAACTCAATCCAATCGCATTCATATGCATTAAAAACGTAATGGCCACCTAATAAAACTTTTAAAACAATAAAAATCGAATTTTAAAATTTCCCCATCTTTGCCACGTACTCGTGTGCCAGCGACAGCCCTGTCATAAATCTCATGGCATGTTTGTCAAGTATGGCGCTGGAACGCGAGCGGTCGCACATTTACGACGCACTATAAAGCACTGGAACGCGATGCACTGACGTTTCTGATTTTTTGGCGCGCTTTTGTACAGAGGTAAGTGAGGGGAAAATGAGCTGTTTTCATTAAAATATGTAAAGGTGGTAGAAGGTTTGCATGTTTGCTGTTTTGCTAGTATTTTGTATAAATAGAGATAAGCTAGGTGGAATAATATTTCCGTAAAATACCGTAGATGACGCTGTTTTGGTGCTTAAATATGAATAATAATCAAGGTGATTGCTTACCTTTGATAAGCTACGTTTAAGTTCATACACACGCTTCTTTAGTCAAAAGGCACGAGTCGTCTTGTTATAGTCAACGATCGCTAACAAATAGTAACAGGGACTAAAACGCAATGATCACCCACACCACACACTAAACACAACAACGGCTCCCCAAATTGAAACACCAACTCCGCCCATCTCGACGAAAACAAACAGCGTCTTCTCCACCATACATCCTAATTCACTTAAACTCCTATTGAATCGCATGCATCCTCGAATTATGGCGAATCACGACATCTCGGGCGAAATGAGACGAGCCTTAATCGAATTACGGAACCCTTAGTGAATGAAATAGTTTCGTGTTGTCATAGCACAAAGGAAGAATTGAAAAGTGATGTATTATTTTCTTAGATAAGTTTCTGCTGCTTAGCGTATTTGAATCTTAATGGAGGGGTGGTTTGGAGGCGTTTGGATTTAGAGGTGATGTAATGGTGATTCATTTTATTTGGTTTGGAATTATAATGAAAAGATGGAAATTCAGAAGAATTGCACTGTTATCTTTCTTAGATTTGTCAAGCCTCTATTACCACGATATCTTAACCTAGAAAAAAATAAAACGGACAGACGCTGAGCCTACGATAAGATCAGAAAATAAAATTATTCATTTTTTTAAACAATCTTTTTTCGTATTCTTCTTAGCAAACTCATTAATTTCATTCTTTGCATGGCAGTGCACAAAAAATAACTAGTCTGCCATCTTCGGCCGTCCGCCATATTGGATTTAGAATGACGTCACTTAGCTAACCATGTATTGTAATCCAAACTACACGTGTAGACAAAATTTCATCTTAATTTGTGGAGGACTCCTTTAAAATTCAGTTGCAAGATTTGACCCCAACATCATATAACATTACAAGTTAAATAAAAGCTTGTAAAAAGTACCTAACACTATTAAGTACGCCTCTGAATAACGATCGGGGAATACAGGTATTTTGTTTGTTGTTATTAAGCGAGCCTTCAAAGTGTTAAAGTAGCTTTGCTTGTCATTAGTAAGTTATTTTGTTATCAGCAAAAATATATTTGCAGAAAGCATTTTGCTGAAAACCAAGTAAAGCAGGATTGTCTGTTTCCAAACTTTTTTCGGAAGTTGGTCACGGTGGGTTGCCGAAATTGTTTTTCACAAAACTAAGGGCGCTTCTAAACGGATCTTGATTAGCCGAAAAGTACTTAAAGAGGAGGTAAGGAAGCCCTAAGGGTAAAAGTAAAATTAAATATTAAACTCTAACCCTCTTACAAATAAACGCGGTATAAAGTTATACCAGGTATAACAAAGGTATAACCATACATTTTCATAGGTTTATACTTGGTATAACTTTATACCGCGTTTATTTGTAAGAGGGTAAACGTCTTTATATCGCAAGGTACAACCCTAGCTATGCACAAGAGAATGACGAAGAATCCTTTATCAAATATCAGGCATCCAACTAGGATGGCTGGTGCTAGAGAATTGATGTCAGCAATTAATTCTTGGCGCGTTAGGTGGCGCTAGTGAGCGGTCTCAGAGCTCTCGCGAGATCCGCTAGACTTAGCGTGTCCGTACCTAGAGGAGGAGGTTTTAATTTATTGTTTTGGTAGTACTAGAGAAGGCTAGTAAGAGTACAGTTGCATCTGTTAAGTAGGATTTAATGTGGTAAAATCGATTCCTTTGTAAAAAAAAGATAACTAAACACACACATAGATATACACGATTAGACACACAAACAGACACTTAGATGATAAACGTACATTGTTTGGTAATAAATGTTATCTTTCTTTATTGTAGTTTCGAAAGAATAACTTTCTAAAGACTATAGGTATACTAGATATAAGCAACAAAGGTTTTCTATTCGTTTTAGGCCAAGTGGACAGAAGTTTCTAAAATATGCGATGAACGCAAAATCAAATTTCTTAGTGCCACCGCTTGCCAGGTAGGCATTAAAATCCTACTCCCGACCCCTACTGATTTCAGGAACCTTACCAGGCTCCTAAAAACCTTGAGGATAGAGTTCCATACTTATTCTCTCCCATCGGAAGCGCCCACCCGTGTGGTTATCCGGCGCATTCCGAAGGAAATCCCCGTTGACGATATTTATGCGGATCTCGCCGCACAAAAAGTCCCTGTCAATGCCGTCCACCGCATGCGTAAAGCTAGAGGTGGACAGGAATACGACATGGTAATGGTCGAGTGCGACCCTGCCGAGTCCTATAACCCTATCTTCAAAATCAAAACCCTATGCTCCCTTTCAGGGTTCTCCATAGAGAAACCTTACCGTCCCTTTGTCGTTGGTCAGTGTCACAACTGCCAACAATATGGCCATAGCCAAAAACACTGTTTTGTCCGCCCCAGGTGCGTTAAGTGCCGAGGGGATCACGGCACAAAAGAGTGCACCCGTCCCAAAAACCCTGCCGAATGCACGGAGCCTCCCAGCTGCGTGCTATGTGACCAAGTCGGTCACACGGCAAACTACAAGGGTTGTCCTAAAGCCCCCAAAGTTGCGCCTAGATTGGCCAAAATCCATGCTGAGCGTCAAGCACGCCAAGCTCCCTCGACTAAACCCCTTCCCCGGCTAGCCCCTCAGAGGGCTTCGCCATGGGGCAAGCTCAACCACCAAAATGTGGCTCCCCAGACCGTCCAACAGCTTCCAGGCTTGATGGATCATCCCATTCCGGCCCCTCAGGCACCCATAGCCCCCATGCCCGCTCAAAGCCGACAGGAGGCTCCCACCTCTGCCGCTGCTAAGAGCCCGTCTCTATCCACGCCCAAACCCAGACGCTGCGTATCTGATACCATCATCAGTGCGTACAAAATCTGGATGACGGACGAGGCCAGATCACTGGCTGCCGAGATCAATAGGATCGAGGCAGCCGGGGATATGACCCAAGCCCAATCCAATGACCTCTTCAAACGGTACCCTAACATAACCGAGGAGCTAGACAGCCTCGTTTATAGAAACGGTCAATGGGTGCGCATTTAAGTCGCACCTACACCGTTTCTAACCAAGTTTCGCCAATTGAGGCTCACCTCTGACCCCTCACGATCTCTACTCTGCTCCTTAAGAGCCTAGGGAGTAGAATATACAAACGTAGAAATACAAACCGATTCGTCAGTCCTCGCCGCCGAGGCTCGTCGCGTATCCCTTCAATTAAAATCTTGCCAGCCCGCGTAGCTGAGCATTAGTTAAATTATTAGATATGAAATGGAGTTTCTTGTCCGTTCTTCTCCACGTAGGCTTATTCCGAACGGATGGTAGAATCACTTGTCAAGATCCAGCTTTTGCTTGTCCCCCCAGCGACGGCCCTGAGCCGAGGTCCGACCCCAACTGGGGTAGCCCTCAGCGTTGTCGCTTAGGTTTAGTAATTTTTTGCCTAGCTGGAGGCTATATAGCTTAGTCTCCGTAGGAAAGTCCGGTTAAGCAGCTACCAGTCATTCTGACTGAGCTGTGAGACGCCCCGCAGAAAAAAAAAAAAAAAAAAATAAAAAAAAAAAAAAATCGTTTTAGGCTAAGTGCCCTAGTTATTTTCACACTGCAAGGTAAAGACCTTCCATCCTCCCTTCATTTGTCTCTATTTTAGGCAATTGTGAGTCTGCCGCGCATTTGATAAATATCTACATTTTTCATTGAATCCCTACACTACTAACATGCCTATGTCTTCAGAAATTATTAGCGCGTTAGGTGGCGCTAGTGAGCCGGTCTCAGGGCCCTCGCGAGATTCGCTAGACTAAAGGTCTATCCACACATATCGTGGACGGGACGTGGACACACGTCCGTGCACGGGACGTGCCCGGGCCCGTGCACGGACGTGTGTGAACGATGTCATATAAAATGTTCCCACCGATATTTTTTTTGAGCCCCTGACGGGACCGGCCCTGTCACGTCCCGGGCACGCCCCTGATATGTGTGGATAGACCTTTAGCGTGTCCGTACCTATAGGAGATTTTGATTTATTGTCTTGGCATTACGGAAGGTAGGAGTAGGATTTTACTGAGATAAAATAGATTCCTTTAAGATTACTGAAGATAGTAACAGTTTTCTTAAACATGTTTTAACTACGGTAAATATATGTAAAATGCTTATACTAGGACTAGACAGGGCTTAATAGTGCAACGGTTCGAATTGACGACATCTCGCCTAATAGTTTAGCCGTTGGACTACACACACTTTTATTTTTGACACTTTTATTGAAGGATCGATTTGTATAAAGAATAGGTTATTTATTTTAAGATATTAATTCAGAAACTCTTTATGATCGGGCTATTCTATTCTATAAGCAAACTTCATCTAGATCTAACCAGCCGTTTGAGCGTGAATAAGTAACAGACATACACACTCGCAAACTTTCGCCTGTATAATATTAAGTAGGATCAAACAGATGTCGTAAAGAAATCATGTTCTGATTTACACCAAGTTTTCGCGGTATGAAATACTTACTTAATAGATTTTAGTATTTAGAGTTTTTTAAGTGCAAAAATATCTACATTTGTTGACTCATATAATTAAGTTTCTGACAAGCACTTATGTCACGCGTATCTAATCCCCCTGTCTTCAAATTAGGCCAAGAGAGCCTTTTATGTATTTTTGTACATAGCCCGTACATTAGAGGACCATTGTGCTTCGTTTAATAAGGCGAGTGCGCTTTCCACCTTGCCTTATACGGTGCCGTCGCACAAACGAGGTTAATTCACACGATCTGAGCAAGAATGGACGTTAGAAATAATGGACGTGGTATTTAGCTTGTTTAATGTTATGTAGATTGGTATCTACAAGATGGATTGTTGTTTGCTGGTGGCTATGTGTTTTCGCGAGATATTTATGTCATATTGGCACGAAGTTTTTGTGGAGAAAGGGGCTTTGAAACTTCATTGAATGGAGTCTTTATTTCCATTCAGTGTCAGTTTGAAAATACGCATTGTTTACATCTAGCTGCAATAAATATGTCTTGATGAATGCAAGAAAACCATACCTACCTAAGTTCTTCAAAGTCACCTGGTGGATATTTCTGTTCATTTTGTTTCTTATATCTATCCATAGCTTTTATGTCATTACACTAACGAACTGTAAGTCTTCTATGAGTTTTAATGTCCATTGACTAAGCTAAACTTTTCAAATGTGTCTGAGCACTTCGTGGCTACTTGGACAGCAGGCTGTAAGTATTAAGTTTCAATTAAGGAATAATAAATAAGAGAATATTTTGATCCCGAAGAAAAAGCAACAAAGATTGTACCTTTTTACCGACTCCATAACTTCATAGCACAACAATGTCAAATTATCTCAACTCGACACACCCGTACGTGTTACTTTTTTGTTTGTCCAAATGAACGCCTATGCCGCCATGTTACTTCCGTTCACTCGCGCGATTAGTGGAGACAGTACTACGGGCAGTGTAAACACAGCATGTACGATAATTTAAATGAATGAGTTGGTGATTATGGGATTTTAATGGATGCTGTATGTTGCGGCTTTAGTTGTGATGTTCGTTAATATACAGAGGGGTAATGTATTAATATTTTGTTGCTGCAATTTTTATATTTTAAGAGAATAATGAGAATATTTCGTGAGTTTTAAAAATGGTTTTATTCAGACATTTTTCACAAAATCTACATTGAAGTTCTGAAACTTATGTAGATATTATGCGCGATTTTATCATCACATAGAAACGTACTTATAGTTACAGGGATACCTACATTTAATTTTCTCCAGATATGTTGAAATCCCGTGGTATGATAAGCGAGTTTATTTCCATGCATTGGGTACAAACCCAAACTCCTAACTGCAACTGAAACAGTAAATTACGATTTGCTTTTTGAAATGCAATTCAATAAGATACAAAAACAATACGATATTCGTCATAATAACAGACCGAAAAAGAAAGCATGCTGCTGGCCATCCACCTAAATCCCTTAGACCATCTCATGCAGTGGCCAAAAGTCACATTCCACCCTATATTCTGTATAGGTACATACAAATATAAAATAAGTAATAAGTATTCCATATAAAATCGCTTAAAGCCCACCTCACATACTCGACACGTAATACAAAAATCCTCCGTTTAAAGCGAAGCCCCTCGCGACACCACGCGACAGATGTTCGAGTGCCCTCGTCTAAAGAGCCCTTAACAACTGCGGTCGACTCTACAATGCGTGCGCTGATTACTGCTGCGTGCGTGTGAATGCGCCTTTACGAATCTAAAGAGGTTTTAACTTTTTCGCTACTGTATAAGTATCAATGGGGAGAATTTATTTGTGGAAAATTCGTGGCGGAATTTTTCGTTTTGTGGTGGAAATAAAATGGTTAAGAATGTTTCAATTTTACTGGAGGTAAATCTCTGATTCTTGACTGTTCTAAGGTAAAAGTGATAGGGGTAAAGCAATATATTTGAAAGATACAGAGAGCTTTTGAAGCTTGCAGAATATTAAGTTGCTCTAGGTAATAGCGCTAGACCAACAAGCAAGCAGACAAACATAGTGAACCCTTCCTTTGTAACACATAATTATTCTAGATGCAGACATGCTAATTTTATATTGACGTTGCCATACAGTTTTTCTTTAAAATAGTCATTTCTTTAAAATAAGCTTTTTATTGTGCACCATAACATTACAAAGTTGTTACGAGTACATTATAGAATACCTACTTATTCACTCAAGATGGAGACAGAAGGAGGAGGCTTTTACCGCACTAGGCGGTCCTTATAATTGATGATATAAATCTCAATAAATTTAATGTGTATTTTTGCAATATTCTAGGAAATAACATAATAATTTGTTTTTAAGTATAAATTTAATTTATTTATTATTGCAATCAAATCAATAACACCGCACACTAGGGCAATTTATCAAATGACATTTTTATGAAATGATACACTAATTTATGATTTAGTGTTATATACTTGCACTTTAGTTGTATGAAATGAATTATGAATTTTATAAATGATGTGGTAATTTGTTATGTACCTGAATGATGCTGTGATCTAATTTTATTGTATTCTTTTAATTTATTGTATTTAAAATTTATTGAGATTATAATTATTGGCAAGATGAATTTTAATGATTGATGGAATGAAGATCTTTTTATTTATTTATTTTTGTAAAGGAAATTTTAAATGAATTGATAATTATTTTAATTTTATTTTAAGAAGTTGTTATTAAAACTGAATGAAAATTCTGATTTCCCATATAATTTTAATGATGGTGATAAAATACTTGTGATAATAATTTATAAACAATGTAAAAATGTCTTATGTTATAATTTTATAAGAAATGAATAAATGCTTTTATATTTATTTATTTTATTATTACTTATTCACTCGCTCATCACCACTGCTCTAAAAACAGTGTAGGAAAACATCGTGACGAAAATGACATGTTCTAGAACTTAAAACTTTTTTACAAAAAGATACAACCGACTTCCAAATCAAAAGTCTGAGGTAAAACACACATAAAAAAATACAGTCGAATTGATAACCTCCTCCTGTTTGAAGTCGGTTAAAAATCGAAGACATATGCGACTATGGCTTGCTTGGAGGAGGCTTGTGTTGCAGCAGTGTAAACCATAAAAGGGATGATGACGATGATGATTCACACGGTCTAGTAGAAGATAGATAAATAGACTTTCTACCTTGATTCTCCAATGGAATATCACCAATTATTCGCCAGCAAAATAATCAGAAACAAAAAAAAACAATACACATTATAACGAAAAACTCCTTCCCGTACCCATATGCACGCAAGTCTATAGATAGATTCCCACTACCATCCCATACCATTATCCCTGCTCCACCAAAGAGTACCTATTTCCCATTTTTCGGCCATTTCATTAGTGCAAGCACTTACGAAGGCTAATTTATTTTTATTGTCCGTAGTGTTGCCTAGCAGTAAACCAGGATAACTTACCTTTGCAGAATTTATGCGCCTGGCCGCAACCTCTGGCATAAATATAGGGGAGGACGTATTGTGTATGTGCTATTGATTCTGGCTGTAAGGCTGTTTCTTAGTGCTTTATATTGTTAAAGGAGATAGATGGGTTCGTGGGCCTTTTTTGGTGTTTTCTTTTTTTGCCAATAGTCTATTTAGTTCTATTTTTAACCCCCGACGGAAAAAGATGGGTGTTATATGTTTGACGTGAGTACCTGTGTGTTTGTGTATATTAGACAGATACACAAACACACATGTATTTGGGCGTTTTACAGGTTGAATCGGGGTTTTTTCGCAAGATATCATGTCATAATTACGTCGATCGAAGCGTGTCTACTACTAGATACATTATGTAGCGTGAAATAAAAATGAGTAGGGGGATTTTAAAATGTTTAAACTTTACATGTCTTTGTAACATTTTTAAGGCTTTTCTTTTAGAGTGATTACCAAAAAAAGCGTTATATCGCATTATATGGTAGGAGTCGGTATTTTATGAGACGAAGTAGCATGGGTCAAGGATAGCACATAATGAAATAGGGTGATTGATCTGGATTCCTAGCCAGGAATTTCCAAAACAGAAAGAATCTCTACTTCTAATGATCACTCTGAAATCTATGCAAAATATCAATCGTAATACATACGTGCACTTTCTCGCTACCTCAGTCCTGGGCTTGGTTTTTGATCCACTGAATTAGTGGAAATATCATCTGTCCCCAAACCAGAAACACATTTTACTAATTGTGTGTACGAAAATAGCAGCAATACTTAAAAACTGTGTCGCAGCTATTTAACGCCCACCTCCAGGACAGAGCAAGCTTACAAGCTTATCATAACTTCTAATTCTCGTTTCAACAACAATTTTCCCCTGTGAATCTCGCAGACAATTTCCTAAGTATCCAGTATTTCATACTCGACGCAAAACAATATAAACTATGTACATTATGATAGATGATAATTTGTGTAAATCACACAGCGACTGGCCGTTACTCAGTATAATTGGCTACCATACTAAATTATGTAAATCTACAATTACTTATGTTCAATTTACATAAGTATGATTTGTTACACAAGTAGTACCTACTAATATGTCCGGTGAGGTAGAGGTCATACATTTATTAGTGGTGTTTGATAGCTTGGCAACTGGTTATTTTTCATATTGTGCGTTAAGTAGCAGTGGTGGTTCGAACCCAGGCAGGAGCTTACTTAGTGTAAATTATTTCATTAATACTACTCTTAAAACGGTGAAAGAAATCATTGTGAGGTAGCCGGCATAGAACCAAAAATTCGAAGACTTGTAACATCCACCAAGCCGCACTGGGCCCGCGTGGTGGATTACCGCCCTCTAACAGAAATGTGGCCTGTGTCCCAGCAGTGGGAAAAGGCTGATGATGATGATGAGCGTGTATTGGATGAGCTTTCACTAGTGATCATACTATTGTGCATGGGCCTTACAGACTGGCTCGTCCATTTATTTTTGAGCTAGAACTTGACTATATCTTACCTACATGAATGTACGCACAGGACCAGTAGATATGGTGGCAAAAGGAGGAGGGCTATCTGCAGCAGGGGACGTCTTTCGACTGAAATGATAACGATATGAAAATGACTGCTTTATCTGGAAGGGAAAAATAAATGCTGTAGAAATCTTTCTCCCATGCCATATGTAATTTCTTGATCTTCACTCTTGGAATCGAGTTATAAAATATTGGGAGCCTGAATAGCATCAATTTAATTTAGAATTAAAACTTTTAATGCCACCAGAAACTTCGATAACCCATTTCCAAACTGAAACTTTTTAACAGGTTGCCACCTAAAGCAATCTTTTTCCAATCGCAAAAAGGTGAAAACCCATTACGTCCTAATAACATGACAAGCAACATCGTACGCAACGAAAACACCGAGAAAATCTATTAACTCAAAAACCAATCTTCGAACATTATTATCGTGCAAGAGTTCGGTAAGAATGTCGAAGTTCGCTCGAAAACCACTCGACATCTAAATGCCTACAAAAGCGAACCCACCTTATTACATCAGAGGAATTTTAACAAGATGCTAACTTGTATACAAATTGAATTTTCTGAACGCAACAGCTTGCTACATTAAGTTTATCCAAAAGTTCGATGATTTTGTACAAAATTTTCAAAGTAATTTTATTAAGAGGGACGTTTTAAGTTGTTATCCAATTTGTGGGTATTTTGTTTTTGTTAATGGCCCCGGTTCAATACCTCGTGAGGGAATTGGAGAAATGTTAACTTGTTACACTCAATTATAGGGAAGTTTGCGATGCCGGAATTAATTGGCATTTGAATGTATTGGAGTGGTCTTGTTAGTAAGTTTTCAGTTACGGGGAAATGTTGCTGAAATCTTTTACTATGAAATTATTAATACATTTTGGTAAACAATGCTGTTATATTCTCTGTGAAACAGAAGAACTAGCAGGTAAAGTATTAAAAAAGAAATCATTAGTACGTAATAACCTCATAGCTTTAACC
The DNA here is from genome assembly GCA_945859665.1 of Anorthoa munda. Lineage (NCBI taxonomy): Eukaryota > Metazoa > Arthropoda > Insecta > Lepidoptera > Noctuidae > Anorthoa > Anorthoa munda. Next base: position 4,569,979 of record OX243907.1, on the reverse strand, counting down.
ATTATTAATATATTGTGATTGTGAACGTATTTGTCTTATTAATGTCGCGTGGATATAGGGGGGTGCAACGGGGGCAATTGCCATTGCAAACTAGTTGTATGAATGGTCAACGAGAATTTATCTCCGATGCAGGGCGCTAAAATTTTCGAGCCCGCTGCGCTTGCTCTCGCGACATAAGTTGTCTACATTCTTATAATTTTGAAGAATGGTCAAAACCTGAGCTATATCTGTCAATGAAGATCTAAAATTTTCGAGATCACGTCGCTTGCAAGACCACAATGGTTTTCAAGTTTACATTTCATCAAAAATCCTACTGGGAAACCAAACCAAGGAGGTTTCGGAATCGAAAAACTGGTACACATTCTTCAATGACCCCTAGAGAGCCATTTGCCCCTCCCTGAGCGACATTATATATCCGCACCTGCATAATTGAACCCCAATTGCAAAAACATAGACGGAAACTCTTAAACATTGTACTTTTGAAAAATTCGTTGATTCGACACTTTAAATAACGCAATGAATATTGAAAATTTAATGTCAAATCAATTCCATTGCTATTGATTGTGTTTTACACAATTATTACTCCGCCGAGCCAACTTCCTGAAAAATCCAAAAAACCACCTTGAAACATACAAAACTTAACTATATATTTAACCAAATGCTTTCACACCAGCACACACACTTACAACTAACAAATCCTACACCTACCTACAAAAACAAAAAACATCTAAATTAAGTCCATAATAGTCATCATAACATGCTATTACATGTGTACGGTGTACAAAATCATTATTAGGAACAAAATTACAATGGCGTTCATCAGGTGGCCACAGTAATTGTATCCTCTTGTACCATTATGGGGCAAAATTGCTCCCGAGAAAGTGTGCCCGTAAAAGGTAGGGACTTTCTCAAGGTATGTTGTTGATGATGTTACAATTTAGGTTTTTGGTATTGTTTCTAACCGAGTTATGTAGTGTAGCCTTTTCTTGTATGATTAATTTCTCAATCAACAGCTTTATAATTTAGACTGGCAAAAGCAATTCCTGGAAATAAAATGTTGAAATAACCTTATCATGAAGCTAAATTAAGGTTACACTAGTCGATCATTCTTCCATACAAACGAAGTCGGGCGATAACTCCACTGTTTGACGATGTACGTTCAAAATAAAAATTATATCAATTTGTCTCATTATTATCTAGCACTGTATGGAAACAAAAAAAAAATTGATGTTATGAGCGTCGAAAGTTCCATATTTCAACACTAATCGGCATCGTTGGGCGGAAAAAAATACCATAAGGAGAAGGAAAATTGCAAACGGCCACCATACAGGGATATATTAGTAGTTCAACAATGCAAATAATTTTATTTTGAAAATATACATTTTGTCGTTTTTTCATGATATCTAGACTTCCATAAAGGTCTGTTTATAAAATTTCGCGCGCTCGTATTTTTCTAAATCATCATGCATTTCGCAAAAAATTTGCAAAAGTGCTAATTCGTATGCGATCTAGCCTTTTACTGCTCATCACAGCATTTATCTCTTTTCCACGTGTTGTTGGATGATATAGCTTTTATTTTAACCCCGAGCCTACTCCAATCTAGAGTATTAACAATACATTCTAGTCGCAATTCAAACACTCTAATTTCAAGAATAGCCTACAACACCGAAACATATCGGGTAATCCTAATTTGGTATCCAATCTATCCATTGATTCATGGTCACTTACCCGTACGTCGGACGCTAACGAATACTTATGCTCAAACATTTGACATTGAACCAAATATCTCGTACTTTCTCTTTATAGGAAAAAATTTGGGCTGTTGAAAGACGTTCTTTTAGTGTGAGAAAGTTTATAATTCGAATAAGGAACAAGTCTGAATTATGGAGCAGTGGTGTTGCAGTAGCAAAGGTCCCGACTTACCTGCCTTGGGACGTGGGTTCGAACACATGCAGGCGCTTTACTTAGACAGAGTCAGTAAACGTCCTAGCAACAAAATATAGACATGTGACATCCACTAACCCGTACTGAGCCGGCGTGGTGGATTATGCCCCTCTCCCACTCTCAGAGAGGAGGCTTTGGCGACGATATATTGATGCTAATTGTATAGGCAAGAATTATTAATTTATTTGTATGACCTACAGATAGTTGTTCCGACTCTGGGTGTTGTGTATGTGAGTTTATATGTTTGTAAAGGCACCCACGATACAGGAAGAAATTCCTAGTGAGGGGCAAAGTTTTTTGAACTAAAAAAAAAAAAAAAATATCAGATTGATCACACAAATAATCCGAAAAAAAATCAGTTTCGGAAGACGGTGTTCCTGTTTTAGTTTTTTTTATGATAGGCTCGCTTTTGACGACTATCTCGCCTGATATTAAACGTTTCTTCGTTTTTTGACGTTTTTTTTTGGAATTCGGTTGTATTTTGTTGTAAAAAAGTTTTTTATTTATCACTTTTTGGTTGTGGTACCTAATGAGCAAGTTCTATAGTAAGGTACCTATAATGCACAAGGTTATGCCAGAATAGATTACCCGAATAACATAAAACAAGAACATAACCGGTGAAATGAGAGTGTACCAGTGTGAACTGTACACATCTATTTACCCCTTTAGAGCTTGTACCGGCGTGATGTTATGTTATGAAATGGCGTAAACAATAAACAGACATGCGATTGCAGCAATCCCGAGAGGTTTGCCGTTGTTTATCGAAGAGTTCTGTTGTATATACCCGAAGTTCTTCATCGAATCTTCTCCAAAGTAAATGGGACCACATGAGAAGCAAAAGTTTTCTGACAACTAATAAAAAAAATAGTCATCAAAATCGGTTGACTTAGTAAAAAGTTATGAGGCGACACACATAAAAAATATACAGTCGAATTGATAACCTCCTCCTTTTTGAAATCGGTTAAAAATGCCTCTAAATCTAAGAATTTAACAACCATGAAATATACTAAAAAGTGTGATGCTCCATTCCATTATGTAAATACAAAAAAAAAAAAAAAAAAACTTAAATACTAAAATTTATGAAGTAGCATACATATGTATGCTACTTCATAAATTTGATATCGCACAAACAGACAGAAGCTGAAACATTCCATTAGTAACCCGATCACACTTTCCATTTAAACTAAACGACACTCAAACTTACTCTAACTAGCTTTATTAAAACCATAACGACCTTCCTCGTCACAGCCCCATAACAATTTGAAACAAATATGAGCGACATCCAGGGCTCTATTTAAAACAATGCGAATGTCACCCCACGATTACTGTAATCACACAATTAACACGCGATTACGTGACACGGCCAGTGTAAGTTGAACCGTGGCGAAATGTCAAACTTCAGTATAGTTTGACATTTCGTCACGTTTGTTACGTATTCGTATGAGGCTTGACACCTGTCAAAATAGTAGTTTATGCAATGGCCATTTAATAGGGGTTAATAAAACACGAGCGTAGGTTTATCAAATGAGGCGAAGCCGAATTTGATAATAATATTACGCGAGTGTTTTAATACCTAATTATATGCCGTTGCATACACTACTTTATCTTCACTCATACAGTTGAAATAAAACAAAAGTGGAAAGGGAAACATATTTGGTATGGCGGACAATTTAGATTCTCATTGCGAAGCGCGCGCATCCACAGACAATGAAACTTCTTTACTACAGCCCATACGCGCCAGAAAATTAAAAAGTAAAAGTGTGCTATAAAAATTTAAAAAACATTTTATGATGCAGTTGTTTGAAAATCGAAAGAAAATATTGAACTGTAATGGTTTTTTTTTTTAATTTTACCTATCCACGAATATAAAGTACGTGTTTATACAATATTTTTTGAATTCGTATTTGGAACATTACGTTGTGAGTGTAGATAAAGGCATTATAAATTCAGCTAGCACTATTGCTAGGCTCGATATTGACAGCCAAAGATGACAACACTACGTGTTGAGTTATCATAACTACACAAGAATACACCAAATTGACTAATTTAAAATTTGTGATTATTTGTTTCGTTATAATTGATTGACATTTATCTTTACTGGGCGTTGTCCTTTTGGTTTCACCGCCTTTTTACTGCGGGAGGCTAATGTTTTTCGAGTGTATGTATGCATGTATGTTCATTTCTATATTACGCCCTACAGCCCAAACGGCTTGACAGATTATGACATATGTGGTGTCGTTGGAGTCGTCTCAATTGTGGGAGTGATGTAGGCTATATAATTTTTGAAGTGAAACTTCTTTATCGACGTATGGGAGAAAATTTTGTACGTAGAGTCCGTCCAACGAAAAAAGTCCCGCGGAAATACATGGAACTAACAAGATTTGTTAGAGGACAGCGTACAGTCGCATAGAAACTAGCGCCGCGTCTACGGGACTTCTTTCGTTGGACGGACTCTATCGTCACGTTTTTCGGTTACGCGCCATGTTGCTTTTTTTATCAAAGTTTAGTAAAAAGACTTATTCAAATTTAAGTGAATTTACAAGAAAAGTGAGTGATTATATATTTCGTTTTATAAATTCAACACGTATGAGCATGATTTTAATATTTATAAATTAATTAATTTATAAATATAAATTACTCATTAATTGTATGCATGTCTATAATAATAAAATAGCTTTAATTTAATACGGAAAAAATTGTTTTTCTTAAGGCCTTATCTACCCCATTTTCGTGAAGTTGCAAATAGTAGAAAAATGATATGTCGTAAAGAAGTTTCACATCTTACCTGTGTACTCTGGTACACACACACATTTTTTAAATATGAAACTATATGAAACTTTTTTTTCGTTATCATAGCAATATAGGTATCAAATGAAAGCTACTTAATAGACCATTCCAAACATATATCAACTACGGCACTAATTCAAGATAAGCGTAACTCAAAGTTACGGTTATCTTGAATTTAAAAAAGTTAAATTATAAAAAAAAAACCGAAAAGACCAAAACAAGAACTAGATATCTATACTTCTTTACTATAATAGAATAGTAATATAATATTATAAAGAGGAAATATTTTTTTGTTTGTTTGTACCGAATGGCTCTGAAACTACTGAACCGATTTAAAAAATGCATTTACCAATAGAAAGCTACATTATTCCTGTTCTATTTTTTTATCTCGAAAACGGGTCCTTTGGGGTGGTCCACGGGAGCGAAGCCGCAGGGAACAGCTAGTCATTTATGAATTTATTATGAGGTCCTGCAAACATAAATTATAGAAAAACCTACCAAAAAAAATTCGTTCGTCAACGCTGGTAGCATCTTATACTATATAATGTATAAATTATACCTAGTACTTGTTTTTATATTTATAATTAATTATTTTCTAGCATTAGACGCACGGTTTTGGTCAATGTGGCGACGCCTGGGGGAGGCTTATGTCCAGCAGTGGACCTCTTTTGGCTGAAATGATGATAATGATTTTCTAGCAGTCGGGATTTTTGTTTATATAATAATTTATTTTTGCCTATTTATGATAGACTCGCATTGGATCATAATCACACCTGTTGGTAAGTGAGCTTGTGGATAAATTAGCTCATACTAAATTATCTGGCAGATACAGTTATAGCAATGTGTTCGTTTATATATTGACATTTTCTAGTAATTAAGGTCTATCTAAACACTTCTGTAACCTGCAGCCTAATTGCGTCAGTGAATTCTGCAAGGCAAATGGTTTGAACCCATGAAATAGTATGACAAATTCTCTTTAAATAATTAGGTATTGCAAAAAAGTATTGGACGTTTTCAATGGTGAAGATACTATTTTCGAAAAAATCCAATTATTTTTTGGCAACACCTTATAATTTAAAGAGTATTTGTCATACTCTTTCGTGGAGTCAAACCCTTTGCCTTACCGAATTCACTAATGCAATTAGGCTGCAGGTCCCGAACGTATCAAAATCTGTTGAAAATTTTCACAGTTGTTCTTTACACGCATTGTCACCACGAAGGATCAAATTACACCGGTTACCATATAACCATTAGGGTCCGGTTGTCAAGTAATAACCCTTTCCACAGCTGGTTAACTTCGCAACCACGTGAACCTATGTTACATGATACGCGTTATGAAACTTTCAGCTACCATTTCACGTAGTTTTCAAGTCGGAATGGTTTCAGTCTGAAAGTGGGACAATTATGTGGTTTTGAGTGGTGTTAAATATGATATGAGTGTAATGCCGTGTTAATTATGTATGGGGATGTGGAGAGGTTGATAAATGAAGAGGTAATGAGCTTTCTTGGCGGTAATTCATCGTCAGGAATTATTTGTAGTGACTGGTCTAATGAATCCTTGCCCTTGTATGTTTAGTATGTTATGTGAATATTTTGTGTTTAATAACATAAAGTGTTTGTCAAGCCTATAATGTCCAATGGGCAAAACTTCTCCAATATCTTTCCAAAAATAAAAAAAAGGCCTGCAGTCTCGACATATATAGCGATCGCTTTACGACAAAAATCGGTCGCTACGTGCTAACGATCCGGTCATAACGATTTTTGGTAGTCTCTACTGCCAAAGCTAGCGACTTTCGCATTTTCGACGCAAACTTATCAAATACTTTCTCTAAGATATCGATTTATCTTAATGTTATCGAATTTCTTTGCGACCATTTTTGACAGCCCGCTAAGTGTTCTTTACGATCGTTAGCATTGGTTTTTAGAGGTTACAACAACAATAAATAATAATTCGAGTATTAAGCGTGACATTTAGTCGTGTCCAAAGACAGACGCGACTCGATGATTTTCGTTAGCGTACATCACAAAGCCTAGATAGTGACAATTTTGCTCCCTAACTCGGCTGTTGACACTTGCATTTATCATTATCATCGTTACGGCAAGATTTTTTTCGCTAATATTTAGATTTCGATCGGTAGTTTGCGATGGCATCGCTATCTTTGTCGAGACTGCAGGCCCTGATACTTTTTTCATGAGATGGCCGATGAGAAATAAGCAAAAAGATATACAGCATATTCCAAAGTGGAAAATCTGTTTCAAAATAAAAGAAAATCAACATAAGTGTTAAGTTTATCGGTATCCGGTTACACCAAAAACATTTTCATACCCATTTCATTACTCAGAAATTGCTAATTCACAAACAGACAATCTGACAGAAATCACACAGATTTAAAAGCTTTTTATTCTCCAAGCAACGTTAAAACGCCAATCCATCAAAAAGTTTTCTTCAATAAAAAGAAATAGGGGGTGAAAAAAGGTGGGCAGGGGGTGATTGGGGGTGAATTTGCATGCGTCATCTAAGGGTAAGTTTCAGGGGGTGGGTTATAATCAGAGCCGTGGTGAGTAAGCTGATTGATAGACCACACCCCTATGTTTTGGGGGTGTATTTTCAACCCTTGATTGTCGAGGCAGTTCACTTGGCTTCAAGGAAACGGTTCATAAATCATTTGAGTTTAATGGTTGTATTAATAGGTTTTCTAAAAACCCTTTTTCTTACGAAATGATTTGCTGTTTTAAAATTTTACGCCGTGGCTAATTTGCTATGAAATGTCTGATAAAGATGTACTCGATCAACCGGACTACGGCTTTTTATCTTACTTGCTTTTGCCAAAAAATTAGTCCGATATTACTGGGATAACAGAAAAGTTAATTCAAAAAATCTAAAACCCTATCTAAAAAGCGAACTAAAAAGACGTAAACAAGAAAAAATCATGTTGTGCAGTCGGAGGATACATATTCGCGAGCTGGCTGACCAAAACCAGATGTATCCTCCGACTGCACAGCATGATTTTCTTCTTGTTTACATCATTTTAGTTTAAGCAGTCGGGTTTTTTTATTTATTTTTTACCTTTTTTTAGTTAACCTTTTTTTTAATTAGGTCCTGTGTCCATATAAAAGTTATATATTTTTGAAATCACCTTTTAAACCATTTATTTTGTTACCCCACAGGATGGGTTCAGAAGAAAAAATATTGGGCCCCCAGATATGGCGCCCAAAAGCCGCTATTTTTCTATTTTCAAATTTTAATGTAGCCAGTGATTCGTCTTAACACGAATCGAGTGACGTAAGAATCATCAAAATCGGCCAACGCGTTTGGTGTCTAGAACGCCACATAGGAAAAAATATACATACATAGACAGATAATCACATTACCTTCCTTCGGTAGTCGGGTAAAAAGTATCCTATGTCCGGATTCAGTCCATTGCCTACCTGTATTCTAAACACCCAAATTCGTTCAGCGAGATCTGGCATCACGTCATCGAAACATCCAAACATACAGACTTCAGATTTATAATATCAAAGTAGGATCTTTTTATTTTGTAGTCGTAGTCAAACTGTAAAAGGGAGACCAATTTACTAGATTCGATGTGGAGTAGATTTGTCAGTCAGTAGTGCTAGTAGTTGGATCTTGTTCAATTGTGATAAATATCTTCTGCCAACTAGGGTGAATGAATTTGTCAAGAAACGTCATTGTTCTGGCGAGACATACAAAAAATATGACAAAACAGTTAAAACAAAACACCTCACAGACTCACCAACATGTTCATTACCGTACAAATATCGGTTGCATCTTTATCTGACAGATTCGCCCCATTAACCCTGCGCCGCAGCGACGACGATAAATCAAAACGTCATCAATCTACGTACAAAAGTGCAGCGGTGATTAAGACGGCACTTGAGGGTTATCATCGGGGTAATTTATCGTTTGGTCCTAAGAGTGGTTTAAGGTTTTGTTAAGAAAGAACTGTGTTAATGGTCGTGAATAGAGTTGAGCGTCTTTTGTTTTCTTTAGTAACTTACTTAATCGGTATTGTAAAAGTAGCTTTTAGCCCCGTTTTCAAGAAACAATTATTAATGGGACAATCCCACCGCACTATGCCCAAACCACTGCAACTCCTGAAAGCCAGAATCAAGACTGGCATTCACCAGAAAAGTGCCGAGGCAATGAAGCTCGACGAAGTCCCAGTGAATGAATTTAACTGTCTTGGATCCCGCAACGAAATTCTCAGAAAATAATTACGGAGGAGCAGGAAAAAATACAAATTTCAACTTCCCTCCATACCAAACAGGAGACAGAACAAACAAGGCCAATAGGCATAAGGGGTCGTTTACAACTGGGATAAGCCCAATTAGGATGTTGAATTTAAAAAAAATGACGATTATTGTTATGTTGAACGTTGTCACGTCACACGGGCTCGGGTTTGTTCGGAAAACTGTCGGGCTGTTTTCGGTACTGGATTCCAAAAAATATTTTCGATTGGATTTTACTTTGTAATTACAGTGAAAAAAAAAAACTAAAAATAGTTTTGTACGAAGACTTATATATGATCTTTCCAATTTTTACAAAAAAAAAAAATTGGTTGAACAAACCAATTGCCTAGCACCACGGATAAAAATTATCATTAAGACACTAACGAGCAATGAAAAAGTTCCAGTGACATAGCACCAAATTACTCCTAAACGGGAAAGGCTAGCTTAATGACGCCGTCTGCAATATTGAAGTACCTTTAACAGCGCATCAGAATATTACCAACTAAAAACGTAAATATTGTGTTCAAATTTTAAATTAAATGTGATAAAATTAAATTAAGGTGTTTGTCGGCATTTTGTGGGTGGAACTTTTCATTGCTCGGCAGTTTATTAATGGGTCCTAACATTGTGAGCTGTTATAATTGATTCCAATAATAGGTATTCAAGAAACGATTGCTAAGACATAACATCACGCCTGCATCGAAGGATTACATAGAGATGCACCTATAGCAGGTACATATCGTGAGTTATTTTTAGTCCTATGTAAAACGAGATGAGCCTGTTGCCATCAACTGGGCCCAAGTCAAGAATCCGGGCTGCTACTTTGAAATTCCAGAGGAAAAAACACAATAACAATTTGGGCGACTCCGATATCGAACCAGGACCTCATACCCAGTTCTACTGCCGAGCATGAGGGTCTCTTTGTGCTAACTGGATGATTAGAGTTTGTTTGTTGTTGCTCTTTGTGGTGTCTTTGTGGTTGTCAGTTCTGTTGACATAGAATTTAGCATCCAAGAATTGGAATGAGAAGTGCTGGTCGTCCGGCGGCGAGATGGGCAGACGACATTGTTATAGTCGCCGGCATGTAACTTGGTCAAGTTTTGGCGTGGTGGGGAAGGGAGGGGGGTGGGTTCATGGACGCGACGCGATTGGTCATTCGATCCTTGTGTCAACTGGCCAACCAATCGCGCGCTCGGAACGGTGCTAAACGTTCCCTGCGTCCCGCGGGGTAACCAAAGAGACCATAAAACGACTTGTGCGTATCTAACGACTCTGCCAAGTTACGTGCCGACAACTGTACCATCGCAGGTAGAACCTGGATGAGGAGCATGGGGATTAGCAGGAGAAAGGTTTATGGTCAGTGGTGGAAGAGGTCGGCACCCCAATTAAGTAACACAATAATTCACACTTTCAATCACAACCAAATGGAATGCTCCATTGGTTCATAGTTCAAAAAATCGACTGCACAATAGCGTAAAACACGCAATAAATATTGTTGAATTGACAAAATGAAAGGCATTGCGATCGATGTGTGTAACGCAATTACTCCGCGAATTGTGTATGTTAGGACTAAAGAATATTTATTTTATTTTCAGGTTATCATCATCATCATCAGCCTTTTAATGTTCCAACTACTGGGACACACCACGCGGGCACAGTGCGGGTTGGTGGATGTCATAGGTCTTAGATTTTTTGGTTAAAAGACATGCCGTTTTCCTCAAGCAGTGGTGATGAAATAATTTACACAAAGTAAAGCGCCTGCATGGGTTCGAACCCAAGACCTACAACTTGTAAGTGGTACACCATTGCTCCTATTTATATTTCGAGCTCAAAGTCAAATTTATTTATTTCCATTAAGCGGCACTTGTGAACGTTAACAATTAAAATTTACAAGTAATAAAAATTTATTCAAAATAAAAAAAACACATAGGGCTACATGGGCACTTATAAAACGTCGACAAAAGGTGCACGGTTCGGGTTGGTCGTTTCCTGTGGAGAAGAACCGGCAAGAAACTCCACGATTACTCTTTTAAAAAAATTGGTTTGTTTTTACAATATTTCCATGTTACAGCATTAGTGCTTAGATTGTGGGGACAATAACCCGGCCCGACAATAAGTCGTAAGAAACTAAAAAAAAAAAGTTTGTATTAAGACGACGACTAACGCCAACGACCTTGAGGGAACAAAACGCGCAACCGTTTCGCACACTCGCGACCCAAAATTTAGTAGATTTTTGTACTTTCCTTATTATTCTGAGACTTACAAAAAAAAAAGCCTCACATCAAAATGTAGATAATTTAATTGCCTTTGAGATGGTGTCGATTTCATTAAAATACGCTCAGCGGTTTTGATTCGATTGTCGTGTTTTTGTCCGTTTTAGACATAACTTTACAAATTAATTACACTATGTTATACAAATAAAACTCAAAATTTTCTTAGAGCAAATTATTAAAAAAATGGTCGAATATACCATATATTTTTTCTAAAAAATTACGACTAGCTGTTTATACGTGATTCTCATTCTAAAATCAGCTACTCAAGGGAATAGGCGCCTTAACGAGATAAAAAATTAACAAATGTTAACAAGCATCTAGAAATCTAGAAGGCCTACAATATTCACACATTCACAAAAAAATCGGTAAAAGAATCTATACAAAGGTAAAAAAAAAGAAAGTATAACAAGACCACAGATAATATAATTCTAGCATACAAGACTAAATTTAACATGTGGCACAATTGTTGATATCATTTCTATAACTAGTGATTCTTCCGTGCATTCGGAATAGTAGCTTGTTACGGAGAAGAACGCATAAGAAACTCCATATATTTTCAGGTAAGAGCTACTAAATGAAGGTACAGTAACAAGAATAATAGATCCCCATTTTCACATAAGTAACATAATGCACGAAAACATTTGCAAAGAATGTCTACCTATTTATTATCACGAGAAAAGGGATAAGAAGAAAACAGAATAATATTTTGACAAACGCTGTACATAATACAGAGAACGCCAGCTGATGCGGAACGCGGTAATTCACGAAATTCGCAAGTTTTTCGCACAAAAACATAGCAAGGCCATAAATATGTATAACCATAATAATATGTGTATGTACATATATCTATTGTAACATACATGAATGTATAACACAGCTAGCACGTATAATAAGGTTCTAGGAATGTGGTTTGTTTTTTCATTTTTTGGGTTCAGAATCTAATGGGTCCAAACGGAACCCTATTGCTGTTACTTACGTGTTCGTCTGGCCGTCTGTCTGTCCATCGTCTATCCAAAACACGGGTTTTACCACCAAAACGGTTGGAGCTATAGTCTTCAAATTTTCACAATATAAGCATCTTGTTGACCCAAAGATTTTTGACCTATCCCATCGTATAGGATATCGTTGTTTAGAGCTCGTTGAGTAATAAAACTGTGTTTTTTTTTTAAATAATGTAAAACAAAGGAAGGAGAAGCTACCAAAGTCAGATTTTTTTTAAAATTTGTTCCAAATAATATTTTAACTTTCCATTGACTTATGAACTTGAAAATTGGTGATAAGGTGATAAGGTGTAATATTACGAAAATTTTATTAACACATACCAATATATTGTATTGTATTAATATAAATCAGATTTTTCTCTGCAATTCCCCCATTTTTCCTGTTACATTACAACCAACTAAATTTTGCAGTTTTGTACGGAACCTTTTTCATACTTTGTCATCCAGAAATTTCACCTGTATCGTGGGTGCGTTTGCGCCATTATGCTTTCAGTTAGCTGCCATTAATTTTACTATTTTCTACACCACATGATTTTAAACCCTTGTATGCCGTAATTAACTGAAACAATTCAAAAGCCATTGTGGCTCGCGTAGATCTGCTTTTCGGCGTTTAATACAAGGGCTTAAATGAAGTTGGATTTACTTGTAAAACCTTGTATATTGCAGCTTAACTTTAAAATAAAAATTCTAATTTATTTATTTAATTAAGTTAATTGCGGCTAGATATTTTCAGGCAACCCTGCATAAATCTATTCTATTACCAAGTGTTATTCATGAAAATTAATTTTAATTTTAAATATTACCTAGTATAAATTATGAAAATTAATTATAATCATATACCCTGATTCCCGCAGATTTCTGCAGTCAAATCTTAGGCTATATTTCGATAATAAGGAAATTTAAGCACTGCTGCTCATAATAAGGTCCTGGATTCGGATTCCGGGCCGGGCAATATGTTATTGGGCGTCTGGATTTTCACCCGATTAATGGCAATAGGGTGTAGCGTTACGTTTAGCACAGACAGCTAAACGTAAGCCACGTTAATAAAAGTAAAAGTAATTATAAATTAAAACTAAGAAAAAGGATATAGATAACAAAATTAAGGTCCGGCTTCGCACGACGTGGGCGGCTAAACAGGCAGCAGGTCAAGCAGGAAGACGTGGTGTGCCCTAGGTAGGCAGATGAGCAGACAATCGGATAGGTAGGCTGTAGAGTAGGCAGCAGGACGGATAGGCAGGCACACAGATAGATGGTCAAGGCAGCTGAACTAATAGTCAGGCTAACGGGCAGGTAGGCAGTAGCACAGGTGCAGGCACAGGCAGCAAGGAGTGTGGAGGCCGGGCTGTGGCCTCATACGCCGATCAAACGAGCCCTTTAATATCAAGCGGTGACTGACGAGGTTAATGAACCAGTAAAAATGTTCACATTTAAGTTCCACACTCAATAAAATTATATACATGCACTTCAATCATTTAATAACATTTACAGGTCGTATATGTTTAGTTTAAAGAGTTTTAGATACAATAGTCACTTGGTAGTATTAAGTAGTCCACCGACTTTTTGCGTTCAGTCCAGATTCAAAAATAAAAAGCTGACGCGGGTTGTTTCCTCGTTCTGACATCCGTTCTAAATTTCAAATTCAAATCTCAATTAAGAAATCAAGACCAGAACGAATAAAAAACGGATCACAGAGGAGGGGCAGTCTGTCGCTGCTCTTATAATAATGTACAACTATGGTATGTTATGTCTTTGGCTTAAGAAAATAAAATAGATAGAAATATGTCATATCAGATAAAAATGTCAGAGTATAAAATAAACTATGATTTTTACAAATTAGCAGTAAAAGTAAATTTTGGATGTTAAAACAAATCGTATGCTTTTAAGGTGTTTACATTATCAAAGAATACATAAAAATGAGTAACATGAGTTGATACAATTTCAAAAGTTATGAAAGTGAGATTTGTAAAGTGTGTTATAAAACGTAAGTAGACTAAGAGATGTACAAAGACAAAGATATTTTATTTCAACTAGACGACCAAGCGGCACTTTTGAACGTACATAAAAATGATTCTACCATGTATGAATACCACAATGTGGATTGAATACCACAAGGGTCATCCTCTATTTTACGGGACTTTTAAATTCTTAACTGTTGTAATGTGGGAGTACTACAAACAAACTTGTGTCAAACCATTCGGTAAATAAAACCGTAATATTTGTGTTCGATCCTGCGCTGATAAATCACGTCTATGTTGACTTTATACAAACTATTCTGGACACGGCAAAAGTTCGTATACCTACCTAAGTACATAATATATTTTCGAATATTCGAACATCGTATTGGTTTTAGACTCGTCCTGTCTCTTCTTTTTCTGTTTGCGGATATCGAGGTGTGTCGGTAGTATTTTTTAACTATTGGCTGGTATGTCATACTATTTTCAAAGAGCGTTCGCAAAAGCCCTCTAACTTTTTTATTTGGGTACTTCTTCTGTGTATACTCTATGGTTTTGTTTTTTTATGCCATAGGGATTTCGATTCACAATTTGATAGCGTTCGAAGTTTGAAAGTATTTTTGGAATGAAGTTGCGCTTCATTGTGTATTTTTCTATCTGTATTTTCAAATTAACTGTCTCTATTATGTTTGCCACTGCAATGGGCAGGTAAAATTTCTCGCAGATGGATGGCCGCGGTGGCAGAAAGGTTCTGGAGTGGCAATTTGGTACCCGAAGGCATTGGAAGTCTTGGAAGGTTCTGGAGAATTCACTGGATGCGGGCTGCACACAATCGGTCGATGTGGCGATGCTTAAGGGAAGTTTATATCCAGCAGTACCTAGACATCTGTCTTCTAAACACACGATAGTAGTCTATAGCTTAGTTTCATTCATCGCCTATGTTATGCATATCATCAATAAATACACAGCTTGGCTCATCGCCGTATGGTTACCTACTTTACGGTCTTCTACAGACTGTACTCCGGTGAATGTGCTTAAGAACTCCATGGTCTCATACCACCGGCCCCTTTCTACTATCAGACATCTAAACACATTGCAAGTAACTATCCTTACCTATTTGCCATTCCACGAATTCGCACCAAGCGCTTCCAAACATCCATCATAATGCGCTCAGCAAAAGAGTGGCACTCGCTGCCTGCGTCTGTGTTTCTGAACGCATTCAACCCGAATCTCTTCAAAGTTAGCGTGAACACTAGGTAAGCTCACTTTATCGTCGACTTTGTCTCTGTTACCTCTGACCTAGACTAGAGTCAAGAGCGAACCCATACCAAATAAAAAGAAATATAAATATAGTCTACTATACTAGTTTGATTATTGAATTAGGTGTTAGGTACCACAAGTCCTAAACGCCGAATAAACAAAACCACCGAATTAATTCATTTACAACAGCTACCACAGATAATTCAAAAACAAACGTCCAGGGACAACCCAAACCATCATTAACCGAGCAAGCTAACAAAATTAAAAACCATAATTTATCTTTATTGCAGCAGTGCAGGGAAAAGAGAGAAACAAGAAAAATAAAACACGGAGCTTCCCTGATCTCGTTTTAATTGCCGAAAAGGGAAGCGGTCTGGACGAAAGTACCGAGTGGTACCGAGATGGTACTTTAGGTACATTTAATTTCGCAAATCGGTTATAGCAGTACAACCCTCTCAGTTGAAATTCTTGATGGGTTGGGATGAACGGACGATGAAGTGCCGTTTAATGGAGGAGAAAGGGATGCACGTGGTGTTCGAAATTATAGTTGTTTATATTTATTTTATAATCGGTTTTAATCTAATATAGCTTGTTAATGTCCACCCTGCCTATGTTCTAGTTGGAAGCAAGATTGAAAGAGATATTCTTGGTTCACGGCAGGATGATTAAAACTGTGATCTATGCCATCGCTGTTATTTTAATATTCGCGATATAAATTATAGATATATATTCACGAACTGGCTGATCCTCCGACTGCACAGCATGTTTTTTTCGTGTTTACAGCTTTTAAGTTCGGTTCTGAAGCAAAAAAAAATTAGTTTAAAAATCAAAATCCCGACGTTTTTGATTTTTAAACAATTTTTTTTTATTTACAACTTTTTAGTTATAAGTTTTTTTAAATTACTTTTAAACATATAAGTACTATACATTTTTGTAATCACCTTTTAAAACCTTTAATTTTGATGGAAAAATCTTTGGGACTCCATGTTTCTTTTTTTTTAACTTCACCTATCTAAGAACACTTGGGCGGTCAAGACGTATCTAACGATGTCTTAATTATGTATAAATCCGTCGATCGGTTTGAAAGATAATAAAGAATAGTACATTCTTACAAACAAACCTACGAGCGAAAAACATAACCCTTTTTTTGCAGTCGGGTAAAAATACATAATCAAAACACGACAAAAACTGAAATGTACTTACAACAATTACAATTTTAATGTTTTTGATATATTAAACACAAATCCAGTTACTTAACTAAAATATCTATTTTCTCGTTCTCTATTCGTAGCGTAATAGCCACTTACCCAGGCCAGTTTTATCAATTCAACCTAAACCCAGCTAGATGTCCACCACAGTAATTATCCTTTTTTTTTTTTTTTTTTTTTTTTTTGCGGGGTGGAAAATCCTCATTGGATGTCCTCCGCCCTGGGGACGGCGGAGGGGTCTGTCAGACTCGTACTGACTAAAAACCACCCCGGTGTTCCATCTCACACCTACGCTGGGGGTCGCGGGAACAACGATACTTCCGCAACCCCCGGCTAGTGCCGGCCCGCTTTTGCGGGCCACGACCTCGGGTTGGGGGGGGAGTGAGGTGTTGGACTCCCCCCGCGACGTCTAAGAGGGGCGCGCGTGGAACACTACGCGCCACCACCTCGGGTCCTGATGTTTGGGGGGCGACGGACGTCCCCGAGTCCATCGCCCCTGGACCCATTTAGGGGGGCTGGAAGAGGGCGTTGTCCGCCCTCCACCGACGCCCGGCGCGTCTGCTGCGGATCGGGTTAGCAGATGAGATCTCCCTCTCCCTCTCCGCAGCCTCCTTCTGCGAAACTACTGTTTCGCAGAAGGATACCACCGCGTCCCAGGACTCCTCACTGCCGACCATAGACTCGACTACGGCCGGCAGCGATAGGTCACTGCCAACTTCAGAGATGAGGACACGGCGTGGCTCCTCCCAAGCGGTACACTCTGCCAGCGTATGCCGCGCCGTGTCCTCCCGGCAGTCGACGCAGTGGTGACACCGGGCGTCCGGCTCCCTGTTTATGCGACACAGGTACTTCCCGAAGCAACCATGCCCCGAGAGCACCTGCGTCACCCGAAACGACAGGGAGCCGTGCCTCCTCCCGAGCCAGCGCTCGAGCACTGGCCGGACCGCCTCAATGGTAATGAGGCCGGCGGTAGGGCGTGAAAGCCTGTCCCGCCATTCCGCCACCAGGACCTCGCGAAGCTGAGACTGACGCAACTCCATATGTCGCTGCATCAGCCCTTCACCCCGCGCCCGCGCTTCCTCGCGCCACCGATACAGTGACGCGAGTACCTTCGCCTCCAGGTCCCAGGGCGGGGATCCGGCCAGTGCACAAGCCACCTCGTAGGAGATCGTGCGATACCCCCTGATGACTCTGACGGCCATCGCTCTCTGCGGCTTTCGCAGGACAGCGATGCTGCCGGCCGTCAGGTCAGTCGCCCAGATCGGGGCCCCGTACAAGGCCATTGATCGCACGATCCCCACGTAGAGCTGCCTACAGGCAGCGCTCGGGCCCCCCAGATTGGGAAGCAGCGTTGACAGCGCCCCAGCCGCGCCCAACAACTTGGGCGCCAGCCGCCGGAAGTGGGGGCCGAAATTCCACCGGCTGTCGAGCACCAATCCCAGGTACTTCATGGTTGACTCGACAGCGATTCGAGCACCCCCGACGACGATGTGGGCATCGGGTGGTGGCGCCCGCCGGGGGCCATGAAAGACCATGGCCTCCGACTTATTGAGGGCCACCTCCAGGCCAAGGCGCCGTATGCGGCTCACCACCTGTGAGACCGCAGCCGTCGCCAGCAACGCTGCCTCCCTGTACGAACTCCCCCGGGCGGTGACCAGCGTATCGTCCGCGTAACACGTCAGGTCTACGCCCGGTTGGAGTTCGCCCCTCAGCACCCAGTCGTACCCGATGTTCCACAGGGGCGGGCCCAAGACCGAGCCCTGTGGAACACCGCACGACATGCGGTGCTGGTTTTCGACGCCATCACGTCCCACGTAGGTGATACACCTCTCCGCCAAATAGGCCCCGACGATGCGGCGGAGGTAGGGAGGCACTCGATGATACCGCAGTGCCTCCCGAACACAACTCCAGGGCAGGGTGTTGAAGGCGTTGGAAATGTCCAAGGACACCGCCAACATCACCCCACCCCGGGACACCGCTTCCTCCGCCAGGACTCTCACGTGCGATATCGCGTGGATGGTGGAGCGCCCATGCCGAAAACCAAACTGGCTTTCGTCCAGGTCCGGCCCCTCTCTGTACAAGTGGCTGACGAGGCGGGCAGCGATTATCCGCTCGAACAGCTTACCCACCTCGTCTAGCAGCACTATGGGCCGGTACGCGGACGGCGAGTCCGCAGGGCGCCCCGCCTTCCTGAGCAGGACCAGACGACCAGATTTCCACAGAGTGGGAAACTGGCCCCGCTCAAGGCACGCTGTGAAGAGTCCTCTCAGCCAGGGCTCTAGCTCCTTCAGAGCGAGGGCTAACACGTGGCCGTGGATTCCGTCGGGCCCCGGAGCCACGTTCTTGGCCCGGAGCCGCATCACGGCCGCCCCCATCTCTGCCAGTGTCACCTCTGGGACGTTGATGGCATCCTCCTCCGTAGACTCTGCGGCCGTGGGCAAAGCCATTGGCGGCGGGATATGCTCCGCTCTCGCTGGGAAGAGGGCTGCGACTACCTCCTCCAGCAGCTCGGGTTGGAGACTCTCCGTAAGTGGAGGCGCGGCGGCTCGTAGCTTTCCACGAACCGCTCGATAAGGGCGCCCCCAAGGATCCCGGTCTAGAGTCTCCAACATCTCCTCCCTGGCTCGCTTCTTCGCCTCGCCGATGGCCAGCCGCAGAGTCTCCGTCGCCGCGCGGTACACCTCATACAGCGCGGCCTCTTCGTCAGGGACCCGACGACGTCTCCTCCGGTATCGGGTGTACTGGCGTCTGGCCGCTACGCACGTGACACGCATCTGTGCGATCTCAGCGGACCACCAGTACACCTGGCGCCTCGCTGACTGTGCGTGGACCCGGGGCATGGACGCGTCGCTGATTTGCGTCATCGCCCCGCGGAACCACAGCGCCTCCTGTTCGACGTCGACGGGTCCGGTTGTTGCCGACTCCCGGATCCAGGCCTGGACAATGGTGGCCTCCTCGAGAAGTTCCCTGTCGATGCGCTTGCGCGCCCAGCGCGGACCGTCCGTTCGCGGGGCCAGCGCACCGCGGCCGCCGGCGGTCTGGGTGGAGACGTCGAAACGGATATATCTGTGATCTGATAACGTCTCCACCTCCACGGCGACACGCCAGTCACGGACACGGCTCGCGACAGCAGGGGTTGCGAACGATACGTCCACTATTGAACCGCCCCGCTGTCGCACGCATGTGTGGACCGAGCCCCGGTTTAGGACGACCAGACCAGTGGTGACTGCCCACTCTTCCAGCACCTCGCCCCTAGCATCGGTTACCGGAGATCCCCACGCCGAAGACTTGGCGTTGAGATCCCCTAGCAACAGCACAGGGCGAGGGTGCAGTCGGCCTACGACGGCGCCCAACTCGACAAGGAAACTCTCGAAGTCGGCGAGACTCTTGTTGGGCGAAAAATACGTGCCAACTATGCCAACGCCGTCCGCGAGGGCGGCCACCCAGCCGTGACCTCGGGACGGGCTGACTAGAGCCCCGCCAATGATGGCCACCAAACCGTCGAGGTCTCCAACCCAGTTATCCCTGGGTGGGACGAAATACGGCTCGGCGACCACAGCCACGTGAATCGACCACTCTGCCATGCTCTGGAGCAAGACATCCTGAGCTCTGGCAGAGTGGTTGATATTGCCCTGGAGGAAATGGTAGAGCGCCATTATGCGCAATCCATTCCCTCCACTCCATTCCTAGGCCGGGAGTCGGCCGAAGAGCAGCCAGATTGACGAGGGGGTAAAGAGCCCCCGGCAACCTTGGCCCTCCTTCTCCTCTTCTGCTGCGCGGGTGCGCCACAGGCCTTTCCACCCGCTCTGTGCCCAGAGGGCCTCCCTGCAGCTGTACAGAGGCTGCAGTTTGGCGCCGCAGAGCACTGGGCCGCCTTGTGGCCAGGCTGACCGCAGCGATAGCATTGCTCGCTGCGGTCTGTTTCGGCGGTGCATCGTGCTCTGACATGCCCAATGTCCAGGCAACGATAGCACCGCAATGCCCTGGGTTGCAGCAGCTTCACCCGTGCTGAAACCCACCCCACCAACAGTCGCCCACCGTTAGCGACCTTGTTCGCCGCCGCCACCGGGCACCGCACCCAAATCATGCCGAGCCCGGTAGCGTCGGCACGAATTTCACCCGTCCCGTCCGTTCGTTGTCGTCATCCTAAGCTGACGTTAATTTGTGTCGTGTGAGCTTAAGTGACCTTTCATTAGAGATGTCCCACGTGTAGCCTGTGCTTAGCGCTAACTTGGTTCAAGTCTTATGGGCTTACGAGTTTGGAATCTAAGTTGAGTGTTATGTGCTGTCATGTTAATAGTGTTGTATTAAGTTTAGGGACAGGAATTATTATCTGCTAACTTCTGCTTCTTAAAAACTGTTTTCTTATTCTAAGAGAACATTATACCGGGATCAAAATTAGCCTACGTACTATTTCAGACTATAATCTATGTCCGTGCCAAATGTCATCAAGATCCATTCTGCCGATCTCGCGTAATTGAGTAACAAACATACATCCATCCTTCCATCCAAACATTCACATTTATAATATTAGTAAGCAGATTTACACATGAATACTTTAATGTCAATAAAGATTATTGCTTTCTGTAACATTATCCATATTAAGGAATGGAAGACACAGACAACTTTTCTCATGGGGGTAAAGCTTCTGAACGCTATCAGCTTTGACCCCCACGTACTCCTATTTTACGTTCATACATCTGTGGTCATAAAAGTACACCAGTTATACGGTCTTAGAAAAAGATTTAGCCGTTTCCATGTTTAGTCCTTCATCTTCTCAAGACATTTCATGAAAATCCCAATCCCATGCAGTTCTTAATTTAAAAATTCTTTACATTTTGAATGTGACAGGTGCTGGTTTGACGTCACGTCCGGTTTTTATTCCCAATGGTGTGATGGTGTGCGCTGCATCTAAATACGAGTTGAAATGCTCCTGAAATATGAACTGCAGAATACAAATGTGGGTTTAGATTTGGGAGTTGATTGGACTTTTCTGAAAACACGTTCTTCTTGGGACGACTTCTCATCTGGTTTAGGAAAAATCTTGATATTGCATCCGTCTGAGCATGCATCTTTGGAGCATGTTGCAAAAATGTGCGTTGCGAAATCGACGTTAATGGTTAACCCACTTGTTTTGTTCAGTTATCAATTCAAAATCAAAATCAATTTATTTTTATTTTACATAAGCACTTATAAAACGTCGACAAAAGGCGCACGGTTCGGGTTGGTCGTTTCCTATGGAGAAGAACCGGCAAGAAACTCCATGGTTCCTCTTTTAAAAATATGGTTTGTTTTTACAATATTTCCATGTTACAGCATTACTTGTCCCCCCATATCGATGGGGGGACAACGTAGGCCCGACAATAAGACGTTAGACCCTAAAAAAAAAAAAAAAATTAAAACGAGATAAAAAGTTATCAAATGTTATCAAGCATCTAGAAATCTAGAAAGATAAAAGATAAAGATAAAAAGATAAAGATAATTTATTTGTCCAAACATGAGTTCACATACAGTAGGCATGCAGGATGTTCAAATATTTTTAAGTTTTTTCGTACTGACATGTTTTGCCTAGCGAGGCGTACAAATATATTTTACAATATTTTGAAATTAAAGAGAAATAAAAAAAAAGAAGAAGGCCTGAATGTTCACACATTCACAAAACAATCGGTAAAAGCATCTATACAAAGGTAAAAAAAATTATGTAATATGGAAACCGACGAATTGAACTAATATCAGAAAACAATTTATCTTGTTTTTTCTTTCTGAAATATTGGCAAAGTTACACTTTTGTGGTGGCTCTGTTGCTACAGTTCCTAAATCCGTGTGTTGGTTTGTGACACTGACAAAACACTCTATCGTAATTTCATTTATTTTTTTCTTTTGTATCAATGATAGAATTTTGTACTTTCTGCTAGATTTGTCGCTTCGATAATTTTAGGACGCACATTGCGTTTGTGCCAGTAGCAACTTTGGTCGTATTTGGTGACAATCGACACGAGTATGTAACGATTTTGTGCTGAAATTGAAATTATTAATATGTATAATAAACAACAGTGAAATGTCTCCGAAAGAAATCTTGTACTGTATTAAATACTGATATTTAATGTAAAATACCTGTGTTAAAGTATGACGCCTGTATGTTGCAGTGTATCGGCGAGGCCACTCTTTTGTCGCGGCCCCCTATCCATTGTCGGTCTCGTGCGACAAGTGCTTTTACCTTTGAAAGGAAGACTCGTTCATATGTGGAGACTTGGTCGTGTCTGGAGCTAGACTTGTCAGAAGTAATGGCTGTAAAATAGAAATTGAGACATTAGTATCGGGATTGGGATCAGAATTATTTTAAGAAATGGTTTTTGTTTTGTTAATGGTAATAAGCTGAATCTGGTTAGATTGGAAGCCAACACAGTTGCAAAAAGGCTAGGCAGATGTGCCGTGCCAGCCGTGTAAAAGATGGCTGACAGTTTAGGCGAGGTTTAAGGTCTTACTTATATTCCCTAATTCTTTTTTATGCCAGCTGTATACACTCGCGCGAGAGCCCGCGAGGTTGATGTATATTGCTCTCAGTATTGAGTTCAATCATGAAGTATTTTGTTTAAAAACTCAATGTACAGAGTTTCCTCGGGCTCTCGCGCGAGAGTGTACGAGGGCGTTTTTTCTGTTCTGTGGTACAGCCGGTCGAAAGTATTTTAGATAGCTATTGTTTCATTACCAAAGAGAGTTACCGCAGTCCTGGCACAAGCAACTGAAGTAACAAGGGTAGGTTTTAGTCAGTAAAAGTCTGACACAGTTCCCGGTTCACACAGAGCGAGAGAAGTCATTGTATGACATCAAAGAACAAAAAAAAAAAAAAAAATATGTTCAATTCTTTGCTGGTATTTTTATCCGAAGCTACGTCAAGAAGAAGCAGAGTATGAAAGATACAAGATTCGTATACTATATTTTATATTGCAACCCCATTCCTCCAAAATAAATCCGCCCATTCAATCTAAGGTTTGATTATATTCTTCTCACTATTTCACTTCCAAGAACAACAAAAACCATTTTCCCTAACCTTGAATGCACGCACAACGTACGCTCACATAAAGGAAACGTCTAGGGTTGTCACACGGCGAAATGGCCTGTCATCTCAGACAGCCATTGTGCGCACTGTGTAATATCACTCAGGGCTGTGTTTAAAAAATATATCTGCACGTGAAGAGCTCTTGTTTTGTGTGCTATGATATAAGGTTTTGTTTTTAAGGAGAGTTTTACGTGGCTGAAAAATAAGAATTAATATTTCGTACGTGCTGAGGCTCTATCTGCACATGTATTCAAACATTAGTAGTATTTTGTAAGTTCTATACTACGATCAACAATAACCAACTAGATAACGGGTCACGTACAAAATCAATGCTAAATTCTGTCCACTTGAATATATACTTACTACCCTACATTTACGATACTTACTATCACAAACTGAACAAAATAAGAGCTCAAGTCTCAAGTGAGCTGTTAGTTACATCTAATTGGTATTGTTGATCGAAGGTACGGTGTAGAACTTTAAACCCATCGACGCTTACTGAGGCCGTTCCATGGATGGGTGACCATTCATTACAAATCCGTTGGACTCAGTTGTCACTTGTTGATCTTTGGCAGTCGTTACGGATAGTCAAAATTTAAAACATCTGACATAACCTATTGTATAGCGTCCACTCTTGCGGGGTGATCGTACTGGGTTGTGGACTTGTGGAGGTCAGATAGGCAGTCACTCAGCTTTCATCCATTATACTGGAAACTGACTCCAACATGGTTGGAAAAATGCTATAGACATTATACCTACAGTGCGAGTCTATTGACATTGATTGTGACTACTGACCCTGTCACGAGGAGCAATACAATTTGTAAATAAAGAACTTTACTAAGTTACGTAGTGACAATTCAATCAACAACAAATAATTCCAAATTCAATCAACTCAAAGTAACATACGTGTAATACGAAACTAACGAGCAATTTGTCTTGGTTGGGTTATGTTTTAGCGCTGACGTCTAATGTTTCGTGGTACTGGAACGTTCCATGAGTCAGACGCGTTCTAGTACCACAAAATATTAGACGACAGCGCCTTACATCGCTATAATATAACCCGACCCGACGTGTGTGTACTTTGATGAGTTGATTGAATTTGGGATTATTTGTTGTTGATTGAATTGTCGCTGCGTGAATTAATAGAAGTTCTTTATTGAAGTGAAACTTCTTTATCGACGTATGGGAGAAAATTCTGTACGTAGAGTCCGTCCAACGAAAAAAGTCCCGCGGAAATACATGGAACTAACAAGATTTGTTAGAGGACAGCGTACAGTCGCATAGAAACTAGAGCCGCGTCTACGGGACTTCTTTCGTTGGACGGACTCTATCGTCACGTTTTTCGGTTACGCGCCATGTTGCTTTTTTTATCAAAGTTTAGTAAAAAGACTTATTCAAATTTAAGTGAATTTACAAGAAAAGTGAGTGATTATATATTTCGTTTTATTAATTCAACACGTATGAGCATGATTTTAATATTTATAAATTAATTAATTTATAAATATAAATTACTCATTAATTGTATGCATGTCTATAATAATAAAATAGCTTTAATTTAATACGGAAAAAATTGTTTTTCTTAAGGCTTATCTACCCCATTTTCGTAAAGTTGCAAATAGTAGAAAAATTATATGTCGTAAAGAAGTTTCACTTCTTACCTGTGTACTCTGGTACACACACACATTTTTTTACAAAATGTATCGCTTCTCGTGGCGGGAACTTTAATCTATTCTAGAGGTTCGTATGCTACTGAGAATTTCCTAATGGGATTGCCTAATAATAATCCTAACTGGCCTAAATCGCCATCAAGGATCCTCAGTTTGCGCAACAACGACCACAATCTCTGGTATTCTGTGGAAATGCGATGTGTGCGATTTTTGTGGCCATTATTTCTTTTACTTTCTTTTTTCTTTATTTTAATCTCCAAATACTTATTTTGAAAACGATTTCAACAACTGAATGGAAAATCATTTGTTATCTTCCCTACAAACATACACAGATGAAACATAAATTGTGAATAAACGGGCTTGGAAGGAGGGTCTTGTTTCTGTAACTTATATTTACAACCTGTATGTACATTATGGATGAATTACCTGTATGTAAATTTAATTGGAATTTGAGTATGACTAGACTACGTAAGCAAGCCAGAATCTTAGAAAAGATCGCGTTCTGCAGTTTCTGTCTACTCTGATAATCCCCTCACAATAATACCCTTTTAGATAAACTTATGGGTCATATGGGTGACATAAAAGTAACGCTGTAATATCAGCTTAAGAATGTAAGGATTTAGAGAAAACTAAGGTCACCAGGCAACCATACAGAACCAAACAAACATTAGCTTTTATTCCTCCATTGAAAATAACAAAATGTAAAATTAATACCACCAGCCAAAGCTTTGCTTACTCCATTACAAGTAAACCAAAACCGATACGCCACATAAAAATAGAACAATAACCATTGAAATCGCAATAATATGTAATTTATATCTATTATTTGAACATTTTTGTTCCATAAAAAAATAATTAACGGATTATCTAATGCCACGCTAATATTAACTTTGTCTATTTCTCTATAGGGTTTATTTTTGAATGGATAGATAAAAGTACACTTAGAGCCACGATTAGCGGGCTATATCTGTATTTGCGCTATCCTTCCCGGAGGATGAGCAGCGTGGGATGCCGGGGGTTGTTGGGCTATGTCGGGGGTTGTTGGGGGGTGAAGGGGAATGTAGAACTCCCCTTATGTTTCATTAACGACTCTGTCACATAGAGTGGGGAACGTTTAGATGTTTTAAAAAAGAACAGTTGATCATTTTATGATTAAAATAAAAATATTTTTGGTCAAATTGTTATAGTATAAGCCTACGGAAGACGGGTTGCGTTGGCAGGCCTCCCACTAGATGGACCGATGACCTGGTGAAGGTTGCAGGGATCCACAAGTTGCGACACGCACGGGACCGGTCAATGTGGCGACGCTTGGGGGAGGCCTATATCCAGCGATGGACCGTCTTTTGCCTGATATAATGATGAGCCTACGAACACAAAACATCAGCTACAAATAAATATCAATTTGCTTAATTCTAGAGCGGTTTTATTTAAAGATTATGATTAACCAATTAAGGCTTTCGTTTTCGGGATTAAAAAATAGCCTTTGTTACTCAGGCATAACGTAGCTTTCTATAAGTGAAATATTTTTTAATCGGTCCTGTAGTTTCGGCGCCTATTCGGAAACAAAAATAAAACAAAAAAAAAAACAAACAAAGAAACAAAAAAATCTTTTCTCTTTATAATATTTTATTATTATTAGAAATAATGAAAATTGAATTGGTTTTTAGGATCCTCGCCCATAAGATATGATGTGCAGATTGTACATATTCGCAGTCAGATGTACAACATTGATGTAAAGGCGAGGCAACGAGCTTGAAGGAAAATAATTAACTATTAAAGTTACCATGCCCTGTGAGAATTGGACAGGACGTCCTGGCCATCCGCTCGCGAACGGATGGACAAGTCGTCCTAGCCATCCGCTCGCAATCAGATGGAAAGAATTGGTGGAGGTGTCGGCCCTTGATGGATTTATCCCACCTACATTGCCATTAGGATAAAAACTCCTCCCAGACGTCAATATGTGGTTTAAATAATCTAGAGATTTTCTTCACGGTCACTCCGCATTAAAAAGTCCGCGTCCAAGGTCTCTCGTGCGGAATAGTACATTGCAGCACGTCGCTGCACTTCAAGGTCGACCGGAAGTACGCCAGCAAGTACCGGTAAGGCCTCAATAATAACCGTCATGTGAATATCAAAGCTAAATGCTGACTTTGAAGTAATTTACGTCGTACTAACCCTATGGTGGCCCAGCATTTTATAACCCGCTCTGGGTAATAAAATGTGGCGGCTTCTGGACACCGGTGGCTGTCGCGCAGTTCTGTCACTGTTACAAATGCAATACCGCCAGGTGGCGCGCGACAGCCACCGGTGGCTGTGGTCGGTGGCCCGTTTGCGCCGAGCCTTTAATTGTTAATTTAAATATCACAACTCAACATCATCTGCAAGATTAAAATTGCTACCCGACTGTGGCGAAACAGAAAATGTCTCCAGTGTTTTCATTCAAAATAAACTTAATAAGAACGAAATCTTTCTAAGTACGTTAACGGAAATACATAAATGGGAACTAAGCCTTTCATTTTTATTTCAGAACACACCATTAAAAAAAATACTAGAATAAATTTCTTACAAACATATTATAAGTCTACACTTTCGACCACAGAAATTAACCACCCCTGTCTATCTATCTTTTTCTAAGCGATGCGTATCGTATCCGTCGACACAATGACCCCGCGTAAATCTCCTGGCCTGCCCGGACACCGGAATTCATAAATTATGATTCACTTGCTCACTGAAAAACCTTTTTTATGGTAACGCTTATTCGGTAAAAAAGGGCGTTTTTATTTCACCCGTTTGTCGCTTTACTTTCCTATTGAAGGGACTTGTACGTATTTGAATGTATGGAGTGTTTCCATCCTGGTTTGGATATTATATGTTGCATAAATTGTAAAAAAGGTTTTTCTTGATCTGAATAGTACGTATGTAGAGGAAATTGAGTTCAATTGGCTGTATTCTACTATCGTTTTTGTTATAAATTCCCTGCAGCAAAATATGTAATAGATTGGTGTAGTAGACATTATTAATTTTTTTGAGTTTTGTTAAAACCCAAAATGATTCTCGCACACCTACGTATAAAAAAAATAGGCAGTGAGTGAAAACTTAGAAGATTTCTCTTAAAAAAATAAGTTTTCGTGATACATGCCTTTAAAGTACTCGGCAGAGCGACATAACATATTTATACAGCTTGCAAAAAAATAAAAAGAGAAGCCTAATAAAAATTATAATTTCTGTTCTCAACGTTGTTGTTTTAATATTCCTGGCTGAAGTTATTAACCGCCGTTGTTTTAATTTACGCCGTGGAAAGGATAATTACTGGGTAGCTTTTGTCCAACTGACGTGTAATATCGCGGCCATGATGAATTGAGTTTGTATAAGGCATAAAGTTTAAGATCGCGATGCCAATCAAGCTTTAATTATGTGATGAAAGCTTGTGTTGCAAGGTATAAATAAGTCCTATTATAATTTAGTTATTATGTACTAGTTATTTATGGGAAACAATTTGCTTAACCTTGACTCCGCCTACCTTAATCGAACGCACAGTTTGAGCTTGTTATTTACTGAGAATAAACGTCCTCGAATCGAGATTTTTACTGGTGGAAGTTTCCTTCAAAGGTATGATATGGATATTTCGTTTGGGGTTGGACGTTTGTGCAGGTAAGATATGAAAAGTTGAGACGGTACTTCAAGCGAAGCGCAAGTTCGGTCAAGCATGGAGTACTGCTCTCATCTCTGGGACGGATCTGCCAAGTACCAGCTGGATGCACTAGAGTCGATCGAAAAACGGGCCAAGAGGTTCATCGGCAATGAGTTACTGGTCGAATCTAGGCTTCAGAGCCTTGAACATCGGTGCCAAGTTGACAGTTTGTCGGTTTTGTTACATTTCGGGAAGTATGCGTTGGAATTGCATGAACTAAATGTTCCTAGCTCTTTCTATCATCGGACTACAAGACGTACGGCGAGGCGTCATCAGTACATGTTGGACATCCCACCCATACGGACCAAACGTTTTGGGAATACTTTCATTATGCGTACAGCTAAGGAGTGGAATTCCCTGCCGGAGTCTGCATTTCCTGGGAGCTAAGAGCTCCCAGGTTGAAGCTAAGATAGCTTCAACCTGGGAGTATTTAAGTCAAGAGTGAATAGGTTTCTTCTAGGTAAGCGTGCTACATCGTCGACCACATCATTGTTTACCATCAGGTGAGATAGTGGTCAAGCGCGAGCCTATAAATAAAATATATATTTATCGGCCTCATCAGTAAAACATATCATAAGCTCGTATAGTAATCATATCACATCCTCCAGACCCAATAAAACCCCAAAAACATACGATCCTTGATAAATTCCGACTGCAAGACAGATACATAAAACCTCGAAAAATATTTTACGACACCCCAAAAATAATGAAAATGTATTAGACAGAACACTACTTCGTCACCTTTTTATTACTATGCAGACGTTAACACCCATTTATAACCCATAGTCGTATCTTATGGTGTAAATGTCAACAGAAACCATAAAACACATGACTGACTACGAACGGATAAAGTCTTGACATGAATTTTAGATCTACTGTGTATGTCAAAATCTATACTCACAGATGTTTATAAAAGTATGAAAGAAAGTCGCTTTTTGTGTCTGTATGTGTACGTGCTTAGATCTTCTGTCAGTATCTAGGAGGTATCTCTGAATAACAAAAAAAAAATAAGACTCCTTTGGAACGAAAATTATTGCAAAAAAATGTGACCAATTGTGATCGGTTGAAAGATTAAAAAAAAACCATCAAACCACTTGACTTTCATTTTTGGTGTTACAATAATTTATTTAAAAATAACAGACATTAGATAAAGAACAATACTATGTTTTGAGTCGCGCAAAGCAGGGGTAGGTCGCTAGTACAATATATGTAAATATATATATAGGTGTATACTTTCAATACGCGCAGTATTTGTATGTTCGGATACAAAATGAGAGTGTGTTTGTGCGACGTAAAATGTCATAAAGTTTACGAACTGTAAGGTTATTCGCGAGGAGTTTTTATGCTACATGGGTTTATGGTTTCCATGTTTAGCTAGGTCCAAGTTGAGGACTGTACTTACTTTTTATGTTTGGTACTTATTTATTCAAAACTTTAATGGTTTTCGTAAACTTAAATGATAATAAGATATGGCCGGTTTCGGAATTGAAAAATTTGATAGGCTTTTAAGCTAATGTATGTTTTGATACACATCATCAAATTCTTAATTCAGTTACTGGGCAATCGTATTATAAAAATATTCAGTCCAAAAACTTACAAGTGGACATTTATTTATGCTTGTTGTATTGCACAATAATCGCAGAATCACCTGAATGTAAAGAGGTATTAAAAATGTTACTACGTTTAAACACTAATATAAACCGAGCTTATTCCTCGCACCACTGCCACTGTCCCCAGAAACTTATGCTGAATGACGAATTAAGTTTGTACAGAAACGATCTTGACATCGACACGTGTCATACTCGTAAACAAATTTGACGAGTGAAACTATCGTAAACGCCTTGATATTATGATATAGGTACTATCTGATTTATTATCGTCCCCATCTAACATGTTTCCAGGCTTTAGGTATCAATCAAAGACACGACTTATGCTAAAATCACCTTCTCGACAAATTTTAACCAGTTATGCCCGCGTAAATGTACCTGAATAGTAAATAGCTTATTTATAGATGTACCCTAAGGGCGGTTATGCACTTAATCCGATTTTAGCCCGTGATTTGAGTTCTATCCGAATTGAAAATATTCTGAATTATGACGGATAGAGTTCGGATGTAGTGCATAAGTTTCTCTACAAGAAGTAGTCTACTTCGGAACCGAAATTTCTCAGATTCGGATGGGATGTAGAGCGGAAGCGCGTGAAGGATGCAAACTGTTGCTGTCACTCACGAGTCCATCTGTATCTGTCCGTCGTTTATCACAAAAAAAACCCGAAGAATTTTTTAACTTCCCATTGACCTATGAACTTGATATTTGGTGATAATGTTTATTATTACGTATATTTTACTAACAAATTACATTTACATTACATTTGATACGGAACGTCAATTTACGCGCCCTTACCAGATCTGCTAGAATACCCTTTCCTTTTCTTCTCGTCCCCCGCTGCTGCACAAATTACAGACAGAATTCGTTCTTTATAAGATGCGCTAAGTCCTACAATAAATTGGTTGACTTTTCTGAATTTGACTTATTCACTTCTAAGCCGCATGTATTCATTCGAATACTTACTAAACATTGGTTCGAATTGGTTCAATAACTGTTTCTTATTGCACCTCATTGTGATTGTATGTTATTGTTTAAAGTACATACCACCATTATAATTATTTTTTTTTTCTCTAACAGGCTTGCTGTTCATAGTACATTAAATGCAAAAACATGTAATTGGTAACTAGTTGGTTAATTTGATGTTAAATTTGTTAGTTGTTAATACTGTTTGTTTTCCGATTACAATAAAATAAAATAAAATAAACCCTAAATGAGTGAAGTCCGACACGCACTTGGCCAGTATTTTTATTCATGTTCTTTATTGGACCTGGTAGGTGATAAAAAGTCACATTGTTTAAAGCATATTAGGTTACAAAGGTAATATAGAATTAATTGTAATAAGTTTTAAAGCTTAAAGCTTTTGAAATTGCGTGATAATAATATTGACAAAGGGTTCTATTATTCAATTTGTAACTTTGAGCACAAAATATCGTTGGACTTTGCTGTTAAAAACGAAGTGTAGTTGAATTATGTTGGCACAAACAATATCTTGATATGTGTCAGATAAGAGACACGTGTAAAATTGTCATAAACGCTTTTATGATACTATAATCTATAACCTTGTGATGTAACAAGTTAGCAACGTTTGTAGATGAAACAATGTTAGAACAGAAAATAATAGTAGCTTTCTTTTGCTTCGTGAAAAATCGTCTGCCGTTTTAGAAAAGATTTGTTTTTGTTAGAAAAATATCACACAGACAGTTGACAGTTTTTAAGAAAGAATCATAGGAGTATCAAAAATTATCAGCCTACTGCTGAAATACGGTCTCCTTTCCGTGAGAGTGAGTGGGCTGCAATCACGAACCCAGTGCGGGTTGGTAGATTGTGTCATGTCTTCGAATCTTTGATTCTAGGACATGCCAATTTCCTGATGATGCTTTTTCCACCGGTTTAAGACCAATGATAATGAAATAAATTACAGAGAGTAAAGCGCCTGCCTTGCTTCGAACCCACGACATACAATTTGTAAGTTTGCTGTTAAGCCACCACTGCTCTGAGTATCAAACAGAACGCAAAAAAAACCCTACAAAAATGCAAATGCTCATACTATGTTTACCTAAACATTTGCAATTTTGTAGGTGCAGCTCGTTGGCAAAAATAAACAGGTTAATATCGCTCCTGAAATAATGTATGATTTGAGTCGTCGTAAACAACAAATTAAATTATAAATCCTGACGTAAACTATCATCAATTTCAATAAACTCCATATTAATAGTTGCACTATGCCTACAATTTCTAATCCTGACGGGTATTGGTAAAGTTCTCCGTCGGTATTATCAAGGTTTAGAACCAGGATTTGATATTAGTGGAGTTAGACAAAGTTTGAGTGACGCTCGGGCCATTGGCATAGTCTGATCCAGAGTGATCATATCATTTAAATGAAGACTAGGGTAACTCAAACTTTGGTATATAAAAACTGAGACAGACTGCCTCGTTAGCCTAGTGCAGGGATGGCGAACCTTTATTAGAAAACGTGCAATTTTTAAATTTTTTTTATGTGACAATGAAGTGCCACCAAAGAATTTTGACTTTGTCTTAATTGACAAAAAATAAAACTCTAAATGCTATGAATCAATCAATTCTTTATTTGCACAAAGAAATTCTTTCAGCAATCCTAATATTTATTCACAGTTTTATGTTGTATTTAAATAAAAATAGGAGTTGGTGTCATGTACGCTGTTGTAAATTACCTAGATGCCTTGATAACCTCATTTCAGCGTGCCCAAAATATTTTGTCCTGTGCCACCAAAGGCACGCATGCCACAGGTTCGCCATCCCTGACCTAGTGGTTGCAAGTCGCTGCTGTTAAGCTGGGTTGGATTCCTAGGTCGGGCAAAATGTTATTGGATTTGTCAATCATGAATTGAAGCAATGATCTTGATTTCTTTTCTGTAGATCACCTTTGCCAAACAAAATCACTTCAGTTAAAACCAATCCCATCAAAAACATAGGTAAAAAAAGTTAAGTTTGCACTTGTCGATTTTTCTTCCATACAAACGTAGTCTGGCGATTACTCCACTGTTTGACGATGTACGTTTAAAATAAAAACACGCACTTACTGCTCATCACAGCATCTATCTCTTTCGCACGTGTTGTCGGATAAGATAGCATGCATTTTAACCCCGCCAGTCGGAGGATACATATTCGCGAGCTGGCTGACCAAAACCAGATGTATCCTCCGACAGCATAGCATGATTTCTTCTTGTTTACGTCTTTTTAGTTCGTTTCTTAGACAGACGGGTTTTTGATGTTTTTAATTAACTTTTTTTATTTATATGTTTTTAGACAACAATTTTATTTTTCGGATTATGTACATTTAAACATATAAGTGTTATTTATTTTTGAAATCACCTCTTAAAACACTTTATTTTGATACATAACACGATGTGAACGGAAGAAAAAAAATATTGGGCCCCTACAATATGGCGCCAAAAAGCCGCTATTTTTATATTTTCCAATTTTAATGTAGACGTTGTTACTCGCAAGGTTCAGACGAATCAATTGACGTAAGAATCATCAAAATCGGTAAACGCGTTTGGTCTCTAACGCCACATAGAAACATACCACATTACCCTCCTTCGGCAGTCGGGTAAAAACACAAGTCTCGCGGCGCAGTTCCTCTACAGAAAAAAGTAGTGAGATGAATGTTATAATATTATACAAACAAACAAATTAACCCATTTAGTTTTACATTAGATGAACACAATAAAACCAAATCGGTTAATGTGATTGTTTGTACTTCATTTAATGTTTTTTAATGGGATCATTTCTTTTTGTACGCAGCCCTCCTTTATTTCTTTTTAATATTATTTCCGTTGCTTCAGCTACGGTCCATGTTCCATTAGGTTCCATGTTCCATCTGTTCTGTAAAAGTAGGTAGCGCAGGTGATGAATAATTTTACAAACTGTTTATAAAATTCAAATACTAACATAACCTAACTAAATTTAGTCTGCTATAAGATCGTTAAGATCAGAATATCATCAATTGCCTTTGACATACTGCGCCGACTCATAACATAAGTATGGTATAGGTATTAGGTATATTAAAGAACAGATAGTCTATGACTAACTGTACTTACCTATATTCATTATTTACCAACCTACTTAAATAAGCAGTATACGTGACGAAAAATTTTATGAACTGTAAAAATAACATGCATATATGGTGGATGACTATTTATATAGGATTACAAAGTTACTTAAGCAGTTTGTATATGTAAAAACGGGGTCCGACATTGCGTGATTTTTTAGTTTTTTCTTGCTTTATAAGCTAAAAACTAATTGTGTTCTAAATTTGAAGCTTGTGACTCTACTAGAAGTACCTTAGAAATTTGATGATCAATGAGTGAACCAGTCAGTGACAAAATGAAGAAATTTTGACTTGGAATAATTCCTAAACATACAATTTGTACTTATAGTTCAAATTGGCTTCTAGCTTTATCTACAACGAAGTTACAGGTCGAAAATGTCCAGAATGGCTTAGAGAAAAGGATGGTACGCAGGCCTTTGTTTTTCGTTTGTTGGGGGAACTACCGTGCCCCCAGATTTGGTTGAATACAGACACACAATTAAGAAAATCAATTTAATTTTAGTCCATATTATGATAGTAAGCCATTTCCTACTATTGCCAAGGTACAGTTATAATGTAGATAACACAACATCACGCCTGAATTCAATATAGGGTTAAGCAGAGTTGCATTTGTAGTACACCCATATTTCGCCAATTATATGTTTAAGTCGTATGTATTAGAGGGCGAGCCTATTGCTATCAACCGAAATAGTTCTAAGTTGTGTCTTATTTGTTAGCGTTTTACCCGACTGCCGAAGAAGGGTAATGTATTTATCAGTCTATGTATGTATGTATTATGTTTTGTTCCTATGTGGCGTTCTAGAGACCAAACGCGTTGGCCGATTTTGTTGATTTTTACGTCAATCGATTCAATTTAGCCTTGCGTGTGTCACCGGTTACATACAAATTGGAAAATAGAAAAACGAATGATTTTGGACGCCTTGTTATTGTGGAGGCCCATTTTTTTAAAATTCCAGTCCTGTCAAGTGGGGGATCAAAATAAAGGGTTTTAAAAGGTGGGTTCAAAAATGTATAACACTTATGTTTAAATGTAATTCGAAAAAAATGTTAACTAAAAAGTTAAAAATAAAAAAAGATAATTCAAAAGCTCAAAAATCCCAACTGCTTAAAAAGCGAACTAAAAGGACGTAAACAAGAAGAAAATGATGCTGTGCAGTCGGAGGATACACCTGGTTTTGGTCAGCCAGCTCACAAATATGTATCCTTAGACTGCACAGCATGATTTTCTTCTTTAAAAGAGTAACAGTAGTAAAAGTAAGAGTGGAGTTTCTTGCCGGTTCTTCTCCACAGGAAACGACCATCCCGAACCGTGCACGTCCTCATGGGCACTTATTAAACGTCGACAAAAGACGTTTTATAAGTGCTCATGAGGCCTGTGTGAAATAAAAAAACATTTGATTTGATTTGATTTGATCTTGTTAACGTCTTTTTAATTCGTGTTTTTTGATTTATTAAGTAACTTTTTTTTAAATCTTTTAATGTTAGACGTCATTTGCGGCATGCAGATACAACATTCATTGCCGTGAGACACACCTCATGTTACACCCCTGCCAAAACTCCAATTCCGCTAAAACAAATTCTCTTTGCATGTTCCATACAATCCTTTCATAATTCTCTAATGGACGTTCCATACAATCCGTTCATAATCAGCGTTTCAAAATTACTATTTAGCCCACCCCTTCCTTTTCCGCATAATGATATATCTTTGTTTTTATCGCACATGGTGTAACTGTGAATCATATAAAAAGTCCTTTTAATTACGCCATGAACATTTGCGAGGGATCCAGGTTGAATTATATGAATTTGAATGTATTTTATGAATTTTTTTAGCTTTCATTTTTGGGTAAAATTCATTGGTACCTATAACGTTTGTTACGGTTGTTAGAAATTATCTTGGCGTACTGTTATTTTATTAGGCTGTAAGCAGAATTGGCAAGAGAGAGTTTCTGGAAATGTGGGCATTTATTTTTTCTGATCATAGAAACAACTTTTATGATCTGTGGTTACGACTGATTGAAAGCACAAAAAGAGCAATAACGGTATATTTAAGGAAGTTCCTAATTATATTTTTAATCTATTTATTTATTTTATTTTAACATAAAACAGCCAAAGGCCAATTACATTTGTTAAAGACCTCTAATTTCCTCATATTCTGACTAGTTTTAACATTCATTGTCACCGAGATGAGATTGCGATTTGAACTTGAGATTTATAGAGCAACTAAAAACAGTAAAACGCCGTTATGTATCAACAAATATACCTACGTTATAACCAAGCTAGAAGCTACCATAAAAAGAGCGAACTAAGCTAAGTACAGTCACTAGGTTCAGCTTACGATGAGCGGAGAGCGCTCCGGGCAGATGAGCGAATGTAATTTGAGCGCACCTTTATTTTCTTTTAGATGTAACATCGCAGCGCCCGTATCGACTAGCTATCTTATTAGGGATACTTCGGAAAGTTGGTAGCGAATTTTGCAAGTATTTGCTTTGTTTTTACTTGGAAAAATAAATGGAATGATGTTTCGGTCTTATTAATTAGTTTACACGCAGTAGTAGTCAGCACACACAGTTTGGTTAGTTTTTAGTTAATTTGTGCTCATCATCATCATCAGCCTTTTAATGTTCCCACTGCTGGGACACAGGCCTCCTCTCTGTGAGAGGGAATGGGCCGTAATCCACTACGTGGGCCCAGTGCGGGTTGGTGGCTGTCACATGTCTTCGAACTTTTGGTTCTAGGACATGCCGGTTTCCTCACGATGTTATCCTTCACCGTTTTGAGAGCAGTGGTAATTAAATTATAATTCAAACAAAGTAAAGCACCTGCCTGGGTTCGAACCCACAACTTGTAATTCGCGGCCGTTACCACTGGACCACCAACACCGACAACCACCACCAACACCAAACAACTCAAAAGTTGTGCTATTTTGATGGCAATATCCACTCCCTATTACATGGGACTTAAAAATATAAGTTGTGAAATGTGGGTTTACCTATAATAGGTACACCCACATTTCATTGGTCATCATCATCGTTTCAGCTGAAAGACGTCCACTGCTGAACTTAGGCCCATAAGCTACGCCACTTTGATCGGTCCTGTGCCTTGAAACCAACTAAAGTCATCAATCATTTTTTTTTTATCGAAATTGTCCTGCATACTGCGCTACCAAGGGGAGATAGCGCAGTTATGTGGGACTCCAACCCACTACAACTACACGGTGTACTCCTGGCACTCGTCCGTAAATCCGCCGAGGTTGTCCGTCACCGGCGTCACCGCACCCTCCTCTAGGGAGTACCCCCCATCATCGGCGCACCAGAACACATTGCACGCCGTGACCACTCCTGGGATCAAAACAGGACATGGGCGCCAGACGACACCCCTGTGATGGGTCAGTTCAGTGGCCCCACCACCTACCACTTTTTGACCGCAGACCTCCACTGCGGCCCCACCGCGTCCACCTTCAGACGGTGGTGACACCGTCCAGGCCGCGGAAGGTAGGGAGAGTGGCGCACCGCAATACCGGCACTCCTTTCCCGCCGTGGCCTCCAACCATTAGCCGCGATATTGTATGGGATGCCCCATACGACATCGTGGCCCGCCTCAGTTGCGATGTCGCCTCTGTTACCAAGCGGCACCACAACCTACTTGTATGCTGCTACGTCGTCAAGCCACGGCTACTAAGGCCCCATCGACAATGCGGGTACCCACCTGGGAGAATGCATCATATCTAGCGCACATAAACGATATTTCTTTACTTCTTTTTCTTTCCAATACCCAAAAATCTGCTGCAAAAATATGAGTCATACTTGTCCACAGTTTTAAAATATAAAAAGCAGTTATTATTACATAACCACAAATATACATACTACATAGCGAAAATACAGTCACTATTGAATCATTTGTTTACCTATTAACCTAACAAGATAGATATTATGTCGACCACAATGTTGACTAATCCAGCATTATTCGAAATCATGAGGAATCTTTACCCGTAATTTCCTTGCGGATTCCGAGTGTATTTTCCTTGGCAAGGAGCGGTAAACTTCGTTAGTGGCAATAATAGTGTTCAAAGAAAAGTGCCAGAATGCCATTCTTGACCGAAAGTGCCGTGAATATTTGAGGATTTTGCGGTGGAAATATATGGGCGAGCAATTGGAGCGGTACCGCATTTTGTAGGACAATACGAAGGACTTATGGCTTATATTTTTTACTTTTTAGACTTACGTGTTGACTTTTCTTTAGCATTGATAGACAAATTCCCTACCCGTTGTGCAGCTTACAATATAACGAAATTTGGTGTTAATAAAGGTTCAACATCATTAGGTTATTATGTCGTCGCCTTATAGTCATCTTCTTTCACTAGATTGGTTTTATTATACCTTTGTTCTCTACAACCAAGTTATCAAATTCACTGCTTTCTTTAATACGAAAAACTAGATAACTCATATCTTCAAACCGCCAGCCTCCGAAGCAAGAGAGAACTGGCATCCTCTGGCCTCGCTTGTTTCAACGTATACATCAACAATCGCGTTCCCTATTCGAGGTTAAGAGCTGGCTCATCAAGAAATAATTAAAAAACCGACCTCCAAAACAAAATACTTTCTTTTCGGAAGTCGTGTCAAAAATAAAAATAAAATCCGGCCAAGTGTGAGTCGGACTCGCGCACAAAGGGTTACGTACAATTATCGCAAAAAACGGCAAAAAATCACGTTTGTTGTATAGGAGCCTTACTTAAATATTTATTTTATTCTGTTTTCAGTATTTGTTGTTATAGCGGCAACAGAAATACATCATCTGTGAACATTTCAACTGTCTAGCTATTACGGTTCATGAGCTACTGCCTGGTGACATACAAACATACGGACAGTGGAGTTTTATTAATATGATCCCGTTTTTACCCTTTGGGTACGGAACCTTAACAATAGATATCAAAGACACCGACTTTCGAAAATAAAGTTATTTTTCGCTTTGTGGTGTTTTGTTTTGGAAGCCAAACCGGCTTCCAAAACTGTTAGTTTATAATAATTTTTCTGTTAGTAAGTTTTTTGAGTTACAGATATAGTATACACCTACACTATTTATTATGACTAATGTCACATACTATTTGCTGAAACTAATTACTCTTGGGTAGAGTTTCAGGTACTGTTATTAATCATTAAATTTCTTGTGAAAATGATAACAAACATCTGACATTTAACAGTAAAAACCACACAGCACCCAGACATTGTAAACATATGCCACCTGTTTATACGCCCCGATATGTTAATAACATTATAGCCAATTATACTGTACATTTTTAACGAAGCCGTTTTGCGTGAAAGTGCAACAAACATCCATCCATCCTCACAAACTTTCGCGTTTATAAGATAATATTTTTTTTTTTTTTTTTATTATCTTAGTAGGATTACATTGCCTAAATATTATGTCCTTGATTTTATCCTTATTGTGTTACGCTAATTTAGACACAAACAGAACTATAATAGAGAATCAAAATATTAGCTAAAAATTTTACTATTTGCACATTTTATACTTTCTCATCGCAATTAGATGAGCCACCTAAAAACAAACAAGCAAATAAATTTTTTCAGTGAAAACATTATGTAGGATTACTTCTTATTATTTTTTATTTTATTTTATTTGGAACAACAAACAATTACATAATAAAAAATAAAAATTAACAATTATGTAATCAACAGGCATCAAAGAACAATTTAAAGTAATAAATATATGAATGCAAAAAAAGACAGTGATTTTAAACTTTTTAAATAACAAGTATGTGCATATAATCTAATAACACGTACCATATGCATTGAATAAAAAACATATTGACCTACAATAATCTAAGATGAAAAGGATAGTTATATCTTTTTCACATACAATTTCTATCTAATTCCTTGATCGCATTGCAAGTAAAATTTCGGCATTTTCCACGTTTGCACGGAATAAATCAATGTCAAGAAAGTCTTTATTATAATTGTCAACAAGACGTCGTAACGGTGCTCGAACACTCGACATTATTGCACTCCTACTGTTGATCAGACAAACACCTGCTGTTGTTGATACATTTAGAAAGACATATGTGTATAAATTATACAGGTGGTTCTTTGTAAGCCAATTGACAAACAATATACACGTATAAAAGGAGATAGTTTTGCTTATTACCATTAGTAACGAAGTGAAGCTTCTTGTATTACGAACTCGAAATATAACGAACGATAAAATACTTCAAATATGTCTGCGAAAATCTTTTTAGGACTTTATGCTTTGGTAAGTGACTTATATAAATATGAATTTAGTTTTAAGTAGTTGTCTAACTCATCTTAACATCAGTGGTCGATCATTATCTCTAACAGTATTTGCTGATAAGCTTGTCCGAGAACGTTTGTTTTATTCCGTTCTAATACCAACAATTAATACCACTGGTATTTGTTTCAACTCATATTTATTTTTTATGCCGAACAGATACCATTCTTTGGATAATTAAATTTAATGTGCAAACGCATACCAACAAATTAAATTGGGTATAGTCAGCTCAGTCAAATCTAATCAAATTAAAGGCAAATGCCCATTTTTGGCCATGAAAGGCCCAACAATTTACTTTTGTTAAAATAAACATCTTGTTTTATGTTAATTAATCACAGTATTCATTTATCCAAAAAATATAGTAATATTTTTGCACAAAAAAGGTATCGAAAAGATAAAATGAAATTAGGTAAATCCGGTAAATTAATTTGTGGACAAAATAAAAAGTGTTGCCACTACTTACTAATTTTGTTCAAAATATAATCGATTCTCTTTTCTTCAATCGATTTATTATGATGTAACTATTTTTATAATTACGTACCTATTTAATAATAACTTAGTCAGGTAATTAAAATTTTTTGTTAGTAAATTTTTCTAGTTTTAATGTTTTTGCAAAAAAAATATACAGAAGGAACTAAAATTGTAAAAACGTTTATTTTAGTCATATTTTAACTAACATAATTTCTACTAATCATATTTTAGCTAACATATTTCTTTTTTGGTAACTTTTTTTTTCAATTTGAAGGTCTAATACGTTCAAATCATTTGAACTGACTGTACCTTATATCTTTGAACTTGTTTTGGTTTTAGTTCAAACAATAGTAATAATATAAAGTATTAGTTGTTGGTATTTGAACGGAATAAATCGAACGTTTTGGGTGCCGAAATTTTTTTGATTATATAATAACCCCAATTTTTGTGCATTGCAGAGTCAAACACAATCTTATATTGCGATTTAATGCTAACCCAAACGATATTCCAAAACAGCATAAGATTACTTATTGTTAATGTGCATCTTTTCCAACAGGTCGCTTGGGTGCCAGCTTTTGCTGCTGAACCCAGTGCAGGTATTTGCGCTGGTGTCAACCCCTGGATTCCGCGATGGGTGTCATCTGCCCGCGGGTACCCTTGCGTCGGCTGCTCCTGCGTGGATTGTTACACTAAGGTCGTATGCACTATATTTGGTGGTCTCCGGTACGCTTGCACTGACCCAACTCTGCCCTACTGCAACGCTGGCGAGTGCTCGGCTACTCCTGCTGCAGGTTGTGGTGACCCCGCTACCAACGATGTCACCGCTCCCTTCGCCGTTAACGCTGACTAATCATACGATGTAATGACATATGTTCCAACTTCGAATAAGCTGGTACTTCTTTTTAAATAAAGAGTTTCGACTCTCCATAGTTTTTTTTTATAATAAAACTGTTTTGACTGTCACTCTTTCAAAATTGTTTATCTATTAATTTAATTCATTCGAATCACTGTTTTTCCAAATCCATTTTGCATTTTATTTGTAATTTATGAATTCCTAGTTATTAAAATGAGTCAATAAATGTATGAATTAGGCCGGTATTCCGGCAGCATCAGCTCATGCTCTACTCAAAATAGACAGTTGTGATTGGTTGGTTTGTATTTTTTAACATTAACGTGGTCAACTCCAAGATCCCTGACGCCCCAAACGTTACAGAAATTATTAAACACAAATCAGTGGAATTGAGTAGTGTTCTTACATCAGACTTTATACTTTTTATTTATTTTATTTTATCTGATGTATATTATTATGTATCTAGTACATTGTGTGTCTTTTAGTCTGTGCTAAGTTAATGTATTTTCTTTCTTCCTTTCTTTATTTAGTATGTACATACTAAATAAAGTACGTTTTTTCTTCGTGGGTAGTTGTAACGGAAACACAAGAAAAATTTGCTCGTATTTATAAATTTAATATAATATAATTTAAACTATATTTACAATTATTTTATGCTATGTATTAAAAGTTAACATACTATACCTGCTGGTCTAGCGTTTTCTCCTCATAATTTTCTAAATTTACAAACTATAATCACTTCACATGGTTAAAATGGATTCACTATCAAATACTCTCAGTGAACTAAAGGAAATGTTCCACACAAGGATGGCTGTCTTCGAAGAGGAGTTGCAGAGGACCCCTCAGTCGCCTATCACAGCTTCTGGCCTGGCTACAGAGTTCAGTATGTTCCGGACATTTATCACGCAGGCTCTTAACAGTCTACAGCAGCAAGTAGGGCTCCTAGCTCGAAGTGTCGACCAGATAGAGATGCGGGCACGAAGGAAGATCTTGCTCCTGCATGGAATTGTTGAACAGCAAAAAGAAGACACGGCCAAGTTGATCACTGAGGTGGTCCGTAATAAGCTGCAGCTCACTGACTTCACCGTTGCTGACATTAGCCGTTGTCACAGGATGGGACGAGCGGTGAACAACAAATCCAGGCCTATCTTATTCAAGGTTTGCAGTCTTGCAGTCCGAGATAAGATCTGGTTTTCAAAAACCAAATTGAGGGCTTCGGGCGTTACATTGTCTGAGTTCCTTACGAAGGGGCGGCATGATGTTTTCCTGGCAGCGAGGGAAAGATGCGGCGTCACAAAGAGCTGGACAAAGGCAGGATGCGTGTATGTCCTTGGTCCCGGCGACACGCGGCACCGAGTTGAGTCCCTCGCTGAGTTGGACAGGGTTGCACCGATTCCCAGTGAGCCCGAGCTGAGCGACCCTAAAACGGCTGTGCCAGTGACTTCTGCTGCTGCTGCTGCGAAGACGGCAAGGTTGAGGCGGACTGCGGCTTTAAAGAAGTAACTATGATGTGGTTTCATTCGATGTCCGGGGAATATTTTGTTATTGTTTTTAATACCGTGATACCGTCACTTTGTTTTGTTGTTTTGGATAATTTTTAATGTCACAATGACAGTTGACAGGTTTTCATTGTCAGTGTCAGTCAACTTCAGTGCGTTCCGTTTTAGGTAGCGATCATGGACGTTTTATGTAGCGATGCACTAGCAGTAGTTTAATTTTGTTTAATGTTTTATTTTTTTCTGCTCGTTGTAACTTTCTCCTTTTTGTTTATGCCCGGAGTGCGTGAATTTTATTATTTTATTATATTTTAAAAGCGCAACCGGCAGGTGAACTTGATATTTAGTGTTTATAATCATATTTTAGATAGGGTTTTATATATTTTATAGTATTTATTTTAATTAATGTCTTGTAATAACAGTGATAGTGATAGTTTTTGCTCTTTTACAAGTAGCGATGACAGTTTCGTGAGTATTCCGTCTCTTGTCGAAAGTCTTACGGCGCAGTTCTCTGATGTTCCTAAGAATTTTAATGTTATTCATATTAACGCCCAAAGTATTCCGGCCCATTTCCACGATATGCTGGCAAGCTTTGACTGTAAAAACATTCATGCTATTCTTGTATCCGAGTCATGGCTTAAACCTTGTCTCCCTTCTACTAGTTACTCTCTTCCCGGATTTGTACTGATTAGAAACGACCGGACGGTTGGTGGTGGTGGGGGTGTTGCCATATATCTCCGAGCATATATTCCTTTCACTATTATCAATATGTCAACGCAACCACCGCCTTCAAGTTCAGGTGAACATCTGTTTCTTGAAATCGACCTACATCATTCCAAATTACTTCTTGGAGTCTATTACTGTCCCTCTTTACGCATCAACTTCTTTTCGTCTTTTGAAAAACTCTTGGAAATGCTAATCCCTTCTTACAGTCATAGCATAATCATGGGTGACTTTAATACATGTCTCCTGAAAAAAGACCATCGCTCTTCTTCTCTGACTAATGTTGCAGCTTCTAGTAATCTTTCCATTCTGCC
The DNA here is from genome assembly GCA_945859665.1 of Anorthoa munda. Lineage (NCBI taxonomy): Eukaryota > Metazoa > Arthropoda > Insecta > Lepidoptera > Noctuidae > Anorthoa > Anorthoa munda. Next base: position 4,525,034 of record OX243907.1, on the reverse strand, counting down.
ACTAAGTGCTACTCACCATTTTCCAAACTGTACCCCTTCGCTTCTTGACTTGATTTTTGTCTCCTCTCCTGATCGCGTTGCTAAGCATGGCCAATGCTCAGCCGACGCCTTTTCGTATCATGACCTGATTTTTCTTTCTTATAAAATTCGTCCTCCTAAGGCTAAAGCCAAAATTCTCATGCAACGCAATTTTGGTGGTATGAACGCTGACAGACTTTGCGAGGATGCCAGCAGTATTGATTGGTCTCCTCTATTTGCGTCTACGTCAGTCGACGAGCAAGTTAATTTTTTCACTGCTAGACTTGTCGAACTTTACGATATTCACGCACCAGTACGAGCAGTTAAAGTCAGACATTTGCCGGCACCGTGGCTGACAGATGAGATTAAGAAGTTGTTGAACAAAAAGGTGACGGCAAAGTCTAAATTTAAGCGACGGCCTACTGATACTAATAGGGAAAAATATGCCTCCATTCGCAAACACTGCAATAAGGTGTGTAGGAATGCTAATCGCCAATACATTCATAACTCTGTCCAAAATGGGGACGCATCCAAAGTTTGGAATTTTCTAAGATCATTGGGGATCGGTAAAACCCGACAAGAGTCAATACCTAAAAATTTAGACATCGATTCAATGAATAATCATTTTACGGCATCGTCCAATTTCGATAGGACAATAAAATTGAATACATTGGATTATCTTTCATCTCTTCCGACCCCCAGCTATTCTCCATTTGTTTTTAGTCAATTCTCTGAATGTGATGTTAGGAAGAGCATACTATCGATTACTTCCAATGCAGTAGGAAGTGACTGTATCAGCCGTAAAATGTTAATCCCAGTGCTGGACGTAATCCTTCCGGTCATTTGCCACATCCTCAACTTTTCTGCGTCCAGTGGTGTCTTTCCATGTTCATGGAAAGATGCTCAAATTATTCCATTACCCAAAAAGTCCAATCCCACATCCTTTTCTGAATACCGTCCTATATCCGTCCTACCATTCCTGTCCAAAGTCCTGGAACGATTAATCCACGACCAAATTAGCACTTTCCTATCTAAAAATAATCTCCTCAATCCCTTCCAGTCCGGCTTCCGTCCTGGGCACAGCACTACCACAGCCCTTCTCAACATTACGGATGATATAAGGTCAGCCATGGAAAACAGTAATCTGACGGTATTGGCATTGCTAGACTTCAGTAATGCTTTTAATGCTGTCGATTTCGATGTATTGCTTGGCATTCTGTGCTCTCTTAACATATCTCCATCGGTAATTGACTGGTTTCGTAGTTACCTGTTCGGTCGCCGGCAACGTATATGCATTGGAGAGACTTTGTCTTCCTGGTGTAGTACTTCAGCTGGGGTACCACAGGGTGGCGTTTTATCCCCTTTACTTTTCGCAGTTTTTATAAACTCAATCTCCAGTGAACTAACTTCTTCCTACCATCTGTATGCGGACGATCTACAAATTTATTCGCGAGCTCCTCTCGGACATCTGTCTGAGGCTATCGTAATGATAAATCGGGATCTGGCCCGCATATGCGAATGGAGCAAAAGATATGGACTTATGGTTAACCCTACAAAGACGCAGGTTATCGTGGTGGGCAGTTCTAGGATGGTTTCAAGAATCGACTGGACGACTCTTCCCCAGGTTATTTTCGATAACTCAGTTATTCCATTCTGCGAGAAAGTAAAAAACTTGGGGATATTCATTGATAGGAACTTTTCTTGGACTGCCCAACTACAAGAGGTTAGCCGCAAGCTATTTGCATCTGCTGCATCTTTGAGGAGACTGCGTAATTTTCTTCCGACTGCCACCAGGATTGCGCTTGCACAATCTCTTCTTCTACCCATCCTTGATTATGCTGATGCCAGCTATCTTGACCTTACTCAAGAACAACTTGAAAAACTTGAGCGGCTTCAAAATGTTTGTATAAGGTTCATATTCGGTTTGCGAAAATATGATCATGTTTCCGAATTCCGTGTGAAGCTCAAGTGGTTGCCAATTCGCCTTCGCCGGAATGCTCATATTCTTTCACTTTTATATAATGTGCTCTTCACTCCTTCCACCCCTCTTTATCTTAAGAAACGTTTTCAGTTTCTCTGCGATTCCCACACAAAATCTCTTAGGTCATCGGATAACTTACGACTTCAAATGCCAATGCATTCCACGAGTTTTCTGGATAAATCCTTTACTGTCCAGGCTACTCGACTGTGGAATGCGTTGCCAGACCCAATCAAACAAGCCCAATCGTTGCCTGTGTTCAAAAGACTTGTGAGGGAGCATTACCTGTCGCTGTGATTGTGAATTGATTGTCATCATTTAATTTATTGCCTTTATATTTTAGTATGTATGTATTTAAGTATGTATTAAATACCATATATATGTAGTATGTATTTATTTAAGTATATATATATGTATCTGCATATCTTTCATAATATATAATTTTTGTAAAACTGGTATTGTCACACCAATAACAGCCCCACTTCGTGTCCAGCAATTACTGTCCATACCAGGTTGCCTGGAAGAGATCGCGTAATGCGATAAGGCCGCCCATTGTATGTGTTTTTAGTTTTAAGTTTCCTTTATAAATGTAACTTATGGTGTACAATAAAGTATATAATAAATAAATAAATAAATACTAAAAAAACTTTTTCAATACAGTTGTTAAACATGACGTACTTTCAGAGGCTATAATTATAATTCGAAAATTAAATCTTATGCATAGGCATCTTTCTGTTACGCGGTCGTGGCTTTTGTTTACGAGCTCGATTATTAGTTTTGCAGTTTTTTTTTTTTTTTTTTTTATCCTCATCAGAGGAGTTTGGCTTCGCACATCTTGTGCATTTGCCATAGTCAAGTTATTTCTGGTTCGTCTTCTCATAAATAGTTCTTCTATAATTTTATTAATTTCTTCTTGTGAAGTAAGTTTTGATCTGGACTTGAGTTGCATCATCTCTTGAGTATGGGTAGGAAAGACGAGGTAGTGCAGGGAAGAGATATGGTGTGTTTTTTTTTATATAAAACGGGAAAACGTATGGGTAGGAAAAAGATCGCGGAAAGGCGGGAATAAACATTCATAGAAAATGATCAAGGAAGGGACAATGGAAAAGGATAGAGAAAGAAATGAAATGAAAATAAACAAATTAATTATCTAGAAATATCTAAAAACAAATCTACTAAACTAGTTACTAAATATTTACATTTATATTTACAGTATTATATATTAAAGTTTTATGTCATTAGCTTCGATAAATGAAGCTAAGACTTTATATATCGGAATGTAGTTATTAAATAGTAAACACGGTATACTAGTTGGCAATGGGACTTCTAAAATCAATAATTTTGTATATAGCAGAGTATGATCATACAGTGGACATCTAAGAAAAATATGATTCGTGTCAGCATCCTCTTCCCCGCACTCACAAGTATCATTGTCGATAATGCGAAACCGAGCGAGATGTGCAGGGCTGCACACGTGACCCAAACGCATGCGTATCAATACTGAAGTAGCTCTTTTACCAAACTTTGTTTTGAAGAACCAAGGCTTAATAGGGACTTCAGGTTGAATAGAAAAGTAATATTTGCCCTTCACTTGACTACTGCTCTTCCAAGCCTCCCCCCAAGATTCCTTGAGGCGGACCCTGGGAAGAGCAGTCAAGTCCTGAGGGTATAATTTAAAATAAAAGGTATCGCCACACACAATGGCCTCGTTAGCTAACTGGTCCGCTTTTTCGTTCCCAATGATTCCACTATGACTAGGAATCCAAGCGAAGGACACCGAATACCCCTTACTTTCAACTTCACTGTCACACTTTAATAGTAAATCTCTTGACATCAGAGTTACCGGGGAAAGATTGTTTGATTTGAAGGGAAATTTTGCTAAAGCCTTTAATGCACTCGTAGAATCTGTGAAGATTACTGTTTTGGAGAGTTTCATTAGAAGGACGTATTCCAGGGCCTTAAAAATACCAAAGCATTCGGCAGTGAAAATTGAAGTTTCTGGAGGGAGTTTAATTTTTTGAACTATTTTGTATTGAGAATGGAAGATGCCGACACCAACATTTTGATTTCCTGTGTGTTTAGAGGCATCACTGTAAACATGGTGCCAACCAGGCCAGAGCTCGTCAACTACAGCTTTAAAAGAGAAGTTGGCATTAGCATCACCTTTTATGATACCATTATTCAAATGTATTTCAGGTGAAATTATTAACGCTTTAAAATCAGATTTAAAAATAGGAAAAATTGAAGAGTGGTGTGTGGGTGTAGTTATGATTGTGTGTGTTCTGAAACTAATAACTAGATGCGGTAATGGTTTATGTGCCCAGTATGCGGATGAATTGATGAAATCCGAAAGTTGATGAGTTTTGATGACTAATGGGTGGTTAGAAAACTGAAAGATGCGATAGAAAAATCTGTCTGCCAGGAACTGTCGACGTAACTTGAGGGGAGGATCAGCGCATTCGACCTGTAATGCGTTTATGGGACTAGATTTCATCGCACCAGTTATGATTCGAAGGGCCTTGGCCTGGACGTCATCCAGTCTCTTCATACCAGCAGCGCTACATGGTTCCAGTAAAAAAGTGCCATAATCCAATACACTCCTTACCAGTGCATTGTAAACTAATTTAAGTGAAAAAGGGTGTGCACCCCACCAGACACCTGACAGGCATCTGAGGATGTTTAGAGCACGTTCACATTTTTCAGCAATATAATCACATTGTGGATTACCAGTGAGTTTAGAATCTAAAATTAGACCTAGAAATTTAACACGAGATTTAACCGGAATAGGCTCTCCATTGTATTTTAGAATAATTGGAGGCGGCTTACGTTTTCTAGAAAAGAGGACCGCACAGCACTTAGATACAGAGAGTTCTAGTCCATCTTTATCCAAATAGACCTTAAGAAGATCTAAAGCTTTGGACAAAGAGGCACAAGCGTTATCAATAGATTTGTTAATACTGTAAACAACCACATCATCGGCGTACTGCAGAATTTTGCATGTTGCAGCCAGCGAGCTTTCAAGGTCATATGTATATATGGCATAAAGAATAGGGCTGAGCACGGAACCCTGTGGGAGCCCTTTCCATAGCATTCTGGTCAGACCATTAATAGATATTTTACGACCAGATAAAAGATTAGTGATAAAACGGATTAGGTTTGTTGGAATTTGTAATTTTTGTAACTTTTTTTTTAAAATTGAGAGGCAAACGTTATCGTATGCTGATTTTATATCTAAGAATGCGGCTACGACAGACTCATCTCCTGAAAATGCCAGACGAATATCTGTTATGAGTAAACCGGCATTATCCATGGTACTCTTTCCCTTTCTGAAGCCAAACTGTGAATTTGAGAGTAAATTATTGTTTTCTAAAAACCATTCTAATCTATTTTTTGTAAGATGTTCAGCTAATTTCGCTATCACAGGAGATAGAGCTATCGGGCGATAAGAGGTACTTTCTGATGGATTCTTATTAGGTTTTAGAATGGGCAACACTGTCTGTAATTTCCATGATTCCGGAACGTCACCTGTCAGAATTACGGAGTTTATAACCTCTAAATAATAAAGTAAACTATCATCACCAAGATTTGAAAAAAATGAATAAGGAATTCCATCTTGTCCAGGAGCAGAATCCCGGACATAAGATAGGACACCTTTGAGTTCTGCCAGACTTAAGGGTCCATCAAGGAACGAAGTACTTACATTTGAAGAAATTTGAGGAGGAGCAGAAACTAATTCTTGTTGTGGAACAAAAGGAGGAGCTAAGTTCGATAAGAATTCCTCGGTTAAGGATGAAGGAATAGTATTAAATGTGTTTGGAGAGGTTCCAGTACGGAAACGTTTTATATTTGTCCATATAACTGAAGGAGGTGTTCTAGGAGAGATAGAAGCACAGAAGCTTCGCCAACTCGTAAATTTCTTTTTCTTAAGGAGATTCTTTGTATCAGACATTATATCCATTAAATTATTAAAGTTTTCGTTGGTCATGTTTAATTTGTATTTAACCTCTGCCTCTTTCCTTATTTTAATAGCCAATGTACATTCATTATCCCACCAAGGAGGAGAAGGTATTTGGCCCTTAGAAGCATTTTTTACTGGAAAGTATGTATCAGCCGCTTGTATCATTAGTTTGGTAAATTCTGTAGAACGTATTTCTGTGTCACTATTTTTGGGTAAATCTGAAATGTTAGTGTCCATGTAGTTTTTAAACTTAGGCCAATTGTCATCTACAAGTTTATATTTAAGTCTGGGTTTAGTTGGAGTAGCTTTGACTTTCTTGCCAGGGAAGGATATAATTATAGGAAAGTGATCACTGTAATAGGTAGAAGAGAGTGTGTGCCAAGTAATGTTGTTTAGTGGACGCTGGAGGGCAGGTGGACGTCGCGTACTTCGATTTTCAGAAGGCTTTTGATACGGTGGATAATGATATACTATTAGCAAAATTTGCTGCGTTAGGTTTTACTCCTCATTTGCTAAAGTTCTTCGCGAGTTATCTTAGTGAGCGCCGACAGTACGTTGAGTACGCCGGGCACAAATCTGAACCATTTTATACATTTTCGGGGGTAAGCCAGGGCAGTAATTTGGGTCCACTGGATTTCATTATTATGGTTAATGATCTCCCTGAGGTCGTGAGCAGTGCGAGGTGTTTGCTATTTGCTGATGATCTTAAAGTGTTTATCTCTGTAGCGAGCGCCTCGGATGGCGAGCGGCTTCAGCGAGATCTCGATAAGGTGGTACAGTGGAGCCAGGAAAACAAACTGGTCTTCAATGTGACCAAATGTTGCATGATGACGTACAGTCGCGCGCGTGCCCCGCTACAAAATCATTATGAGATGGACGGCATAGTGTTGCCGCGTGTCACGCAAATGCGGGATCTTGGGGTTCATATGGTGGCCGAGTTGATGTTTCGCAACCATATTATAGATTTGTGTAGCAAATCCTTTAGAAATTTAGGTTTTATATTACGACAATGTGCGGATTTTAAAAGTGTAGCAGTGGTAAAAATACTTTATAATGCTTTGGTTCGTAGTCATCTCGAGACAAGTGCCATTATATGGAATCCGCATGAGGACAAATATAGTATCATGGTCGAAAAAATTCAAAATAAATTCACTAGGTATCTATATTTGAAGCAATATGGGGTTTATCCATTCTACCCGTTGATGTATCCGAGTCTGTTTGTGTTGGGCATGGTCGGGTACACCAGGCTGGCGGTTAGGAGGGACGTCGCGTTAGTAAAATACGTGGCGAGAGTGCTGCGCGGGCTGGTGCATCACCCAGATGTACTGGAGGCACTGTGGCTGCATGTCCCGGACGGGTATGTGGGTGCGCGCCGCCGCCCCACTTTGTTAGATGTGCCAAGGGCTAGGAAAAAAAAAAAAAAAAAAAAAAAAAAAAAACTTACTTCACGAACATAATCTCTGCCTCCTTAATACAGGTTCTCCAACTCGCCGTACAAATCCTTCCCAACATCTCAGCTCCGTTGATCTATCCATCTCATCACCTTCCTTGGCTTCTTCTCTTACTTGGCACACACTCTCTTCTACCTATTACAGTGATCACTTTCCTATAATTATATCCTTCCCTGGCAAGAAAGTCAAAGCTACTCCAACTAAACCCAGACTTAAATATAAACTTGTAGATGACAATTGGCCTAAGTTTAAAAACTACATGGACACTAACATTTCAGATTTACCCAAAAATAGTGACACAGAAATACGTTCTACAGAATTTACCAAACTAATGATACAAGCGGCTGATACATACTTTCCAGTAAAAAATGCTTCTAAGGGCCAAATACCTTCTCCTCCTTGGTGGGATAATGAATGTACATTGGCTATTAAAATAAGGAAAGAGGCAGAGGTTAAATACAAATTAAACATGACCAACGAAAACTTTAATAATTTAATGGATATAATGTCTGATACAAAGAATCTCCTTAAGAAAAAGAAATTTACGAGTTGGCGAAGCTTCTGTGCTTCTATCTCTCCTAGAACACCTCCTTCAGTTATATGGACAAATATAAAACGTTTCCGTACTGGAACCTCTCCAAACACATTTAATACTATTCCTTCATCCTTAACCGAGGAATTCTTATCGAACTTAGCTCCTCCTTTTGTTCCACAACAAGAATTAGTTTCTGCTCCTCCTCAAATTTCTTCAAATGTAAGTACTTCGTTCCTTGATGGACCCTTAAGTCTGGCAGAACTCAAAGGTGTCCTATCTTATGTCCGGGATTCTGCTCCTGGACAAGATGGAATTCCTTATTCATTTTTTTCAAATCTTGGTGATGATAGTTTACTTTATTATTTAGAGGTTATAAACTCCGTAATTCTGACAGGTGACGTTCCGGAATCATGGAAATTACAGACAGTGTTGCCCATTCTAAAACCTAATAAGAATCCATCAGAAAGTACCTCTTATCGCCCGATAGCTCTATCTCCTGTGATAGCGAAATTAGCTGAACATCTTACAAAAAATAGATTAGAATGGTTTTTAGAAAACAATAATTTACTCTCAAATTCACAGTTTGGCTTCAGAAAGGGAAAGAGTACCATGGATAATGCCGGTTTACTCATAACAGATATTCGTCTGGCATTTTCAGGAGATGAGTCTGTCGTAGCCGCATTCTTAGATATAAAATCAGCATACGATAACGTTTGCCTCTCAATTTAAAAAAAAAAGTTACAAAAATTACAAATTCCAACAAACCTAATCCGTTTTATCACTAATCTTTTATCTGGTCGTAAAATATCTATTAATGGTCTGACCAGAATGCTATGGAAAGGGCTCCCACAGGGTTCCGTGCTCAGCCCTATTCTTTATGCCATATATACATATGACCTTGAAAGCTCGCTGGCTGCAACATGCAAAATTCTGCAGTACGCCGATGATGTGGTTGTTTACAGTATTAACAAATCTATTGATAACGCTTGTGCCTCTTTGTCCAAAGCTTTAGATCTTCTTAAGGTCTATTTGGATAAAGATGGACTAGAACTCTCTGTATCTAAGTGCTGTGCGGTCCTCTTTTCTAGAAAACGTAAGCCGCCTCCAATTATTCTAAAATACAATGGAGAGCCTATTCCGGTTAAATCTCGTGTTAAATTTCTAGGTCTAATTTTAGATTCTAAACTCACTGGTAATCCACAATGTGATTATATTGCTGAAAAATGTGAACGTGCTCTAAACATCCTCAGATGCCTGTCAGGTGTCTGGTGGGGTGCACACCCTTTTTCACTTAAATTAGTTTACAATGCACTGGTAAGGAGTGTATTGGATTATGGCACTTTTTTACTGGAACCATGTAGCGCTGCTGGTATGAAGAGACTGGATGACGTCCAGGCCAAGGCCCTTCGAATCATAACTGGTGCGATGAAATCTAGTCCCATAAACGCATTACAGGTCGAATGCGCTGATCCTCCCCTCAAGTTACGTCGACAGTTCCTGGCAGACAGATTTTTCTATCGCATCTTTCAGTTTTCTAACCACCCATTAGTCATCAAAACTCATCAACTTTCGGATTTCATCAATTCATCCGCATACTGGGCACATAAACCATTACCGCATCTAGTTATTAGTTTCAGAACACACACAATCATAACTACACCCACACACCACTCTTCAATTTTTCCTATTTTTAAATCTGATTTTAAAGCGTTAATAATTTCACCTGAAATACATTTGAATAATGGTATCATAAAAGGTGATGCTAATGCCAACTTCTCTTTTAAAGCTGTAGTTGACGAGCTCTGGCCTGGTTGGCACCATGTTTACAGTGATGCCTCTAAACACACAGGAAATCAAAATGTTGGTGTCGGCATCTTCCATTCTCAATACAAAATAGTTCAAAAAATTAAACTCCCTCCAGAAACTTCAATTTTCACTGCCGAATGCTTTGGTATTTTTAAGGCCCTGGAATACGTCCTTCTAATGAAACTCTCCAAAACAGTAATCTTCACAGATTCTACGAGTGCATTAAAGGCTTTAGCAAAATTTCCCTTCAAATCAAACAATCTTTCCCCGGTAACTCTGATGTCAAGAGATTTACTATTAAAGTGTGACAGTGAAGTTGAAAGTAAGGGGTATTCGGTGTCCTTCGCTTGGATTCCTAGTCATAGTGGAATCATTGGGAACGAAAAAGCGGACCAGTTAGCTAACGAGGCCATTGTGTGTGGCGATACCTTTTATTTTAAATTATACCCTCAGGACTTGACTGCTCTTCCCAGGGTCCGCCTCAAGGAATCTTGGGGGGAGGCTTGGAAGAGCAGTAGTCAAGTGAAGGGCAAATATTACTTTTCTATTCAACCTGAAGTCCCTATTAAGCCTTGGTTCTTCAAAACAAAGTTTGGTAAAAGAGCTACTTCAGTATTGATACGCATGCGTTTGGGTCACGTGTGCAGCCCTGCACATCTCGCTCGGTTTCGCATTATCGACAATGATACTTGTGAGTGCGGGGAAGAGGATGCTGACACGAATCATATTTTTCTTAGATGTCCACTGTATGATCATACTCTGCTATATACAAAATTATTGATTTTAGAAGTCCCATTGCCAACTAGTATACCGTGTTTACTATTTAATAACTACATTCCGATATATAAAGTCTTAGCTTCATTTATCGAAGCTAATGACATAAAACTTTAATATATAATACTGTAAATATAAATGTAAATATTTAGTAACTAGTTTAGTAGATTTGTTTTTAGATATTTCTAGATAATTAATTTGTTTATTTTCATTTCATTTCTTTCTCTATCCTTTTCCATTGTCCCTTCCTTGATCATTTTCTATGAATGTTTATTCCCGCCTTTCCGCGATCTTTTTCCTACCCATACGTTTTCCCGTTTTATATAAAAAAAAACACACCATATCTCTTCCCTGCACTACCTCGTCTTTCCTACCCATACTCAAGAGATGATGCAACTCAAGTCCAGATCAAAACTTACTTCACAAGAAGAAATTAATAAAATTATAGAAGAACTATTTATGAGAAGACGAACCAGAAATAACTTGACTATGGCAAATGCACAAGATGTGCGAAGCCAAACTCCTCTGATGAGGATAAAAAAAAAAAAAAAAAAAAACTGCAAAACTAATAATCGAGCTCGTAAACAAAAGCCACGACCGCGTAACAGAAAGATGCCTATGCATAAGATTTAATTTTCGAATTATAATTATAGCCTCTGAAAGTACGTCATGTTTAACAACTGTATTGAAAAAGTTTTTTTAGTATTTATTTATTTATTTATTATATACTTTATTGTACACCATAAGTTACATTTATAAAGGAAACTTAAAACTAAAAACACATACAATGGGCGGCCTTATCGCATTACGCGATCTCTTCCAGGCAACCTGGTATGGACAGTAATTGCTGGACACGAAGTGGGGCTGTTATTGGTGTGACAATACCAGTTTTACAAAAATTATATATTATGAAAGATATGCAGATACATATATATATACTTAAATAAATACATACTACATATATATGGTATTTAATACATACTTAATTAATTCTTATTATACTTCTTAATTCTCAAAAGTCTTTTAAATGGTTGTTTAATATATTTGATTACCAGTTTCAATTTAATTATTTTCACATTAACATTTGTCTAAAATCGATTAGGCTGTATAGATTGTTTTCGTTGTAAAAAATGTCCAGTTGCAAAAACGCGCCTTTAGTTATATGTCAATTTAAAAAAGTTTAGTAGCAAGGAGTTTTCATACATAGAATAAAATTGAATAGATTTTATACGAGGAAAAATGAATGATTCCGTACGTTTTAGCATTTAATTCTCAAAAGTCTTTTAATGGTTGTTTAATATATTTAATTACCAGTTTCAATTTAATTATTTTCACATCAACATTTGTCAAAAATCGAATAGGCTGTGTAGGCTATTTTCGTTATAAAAAAAAATATGTCCAGTTGAACAAACGCGCGAAAATTTTATTTTTTTGTGAATTAACTAATCTAATTCTTTGATTATTTTTACTATTTCCCACAACTGTATTGAAAAATATCGTGTGATACACGGGTGTGTAGGTTATTGCAAACTCGTGTCATTAAAAACCCTCGCCTTCAGCTCGGGCTTGTTAATGACAGCTCGTTTGCAATAACCTACTTTCCACCCTTGTATCACAATGTACTATTATTGTACACATACTTGCTAACTTGGACTTTTATTTTAATTATTTACACCTATTAATGCAACTGTGATCAAATTTCAGTCTTGTGAGAAGGACCTCACTCAAGGTGGAGACCAGCTCTGAGACTATTGTTTTTACTAATTACGCGTTGTATACTATATTCCATTTATTCAATTTAATTTACATATTTTATATTTTTAAACATTACTTGACAAAAAAAAAAAACAATTATAAATACAAAAATAGTAGCCCACCGGTATCGGGATCAGGGTTCAAGCTACCGGTGGTCAGGGCTCCTGAGAGGTGAGGAGGTTCCCCCCTCCTGACTTTACGCGCCGTGTCCAGGAGTACCGCTTTCTGGATCAAGCCCTTGATCCAGCTGCCTAACGAGAGCCTCCTCAGATGTTCGTCGAGGCTCTTGGCTATTATGCCATTGGCCGTCACGACTATCGGCACAATGATTGCTGTATTCACGACGCTCTAGTCGGTCTATCACCACTATGTCAGGCTTATTGGCAACAATAGTCCTGTCAGTGATGATAGATCGATCCCAATACAACGTGACATTGCCATTTTCGAGGGTCGGGCTCATATTTATAGTAAGGCACTTCCGATTCCACAAGATTGTATTTAAGAAACTTGCTCTGATGGATAATCCTGGCTACAAGGTTGTGTCTATGCAAATAGTCTCCGTTAGCTAGACTAGAACAACCGGCAATAATGTGACGGATAGATTCCCCCGGCCGGTGACATGCCCGACAGAAGTCAACCGTGCCGTCTTTCACAATGTATTTCCGGTAGTTGTTCGTCATCATAACTTCGTCCATAATCGCAAAGACAAAACCTTCGGTTTCCCCGAAAAGGTCACCAAATCGCAGCCAGGCCACAGACGCTAAAAGATCTACATCGGGTCCATCTAAGACCCGGTAGAAGCGTCCGTGAAGCTCCTTGCTCTGCCATACCGCCTTGTGGACATTAGGTATACTAGGTATACTATATTATTATTATTACAGTATTATTATGCCCTTTATTTTATTTATTTTCTTATAGTCTACATTTTTTAATATTTTTCAACACACTTGCTTATAAAGGGCTCTAATTTCACCGCAATTGACAACCTAATGACACCTGTAATCGAACTGTGACTTTTTCATTGCTATTATTCACAAGTGAGTTATAGAGTTTTTATTTAGTTCAGTTGCTTTGTTCTTAAAAAAGTTTCGATACAAAAAAGATCGCGCTCAATAGTACAACTAAATTAATGGACCTATTGCTTGCTCATTTCATGCAACTTCGTATTTAAATAGATAATTTCAACTTGTACGTGTTTAATAAATAAAACTTTTACTCAAATATAACTTTTGTTTTCTCTGTAAAAAAACGCTATCCGCTAAATCCAAAAAAAATAAACTTCATTATTTTAGTCTATGGCAGATCGACATTGTTAGATGCGCGCGCATAGGAAAACTTATGAATTTTTCTCACAACTCGTTTTCACTATTGAAGTTACAGTTATTTTTGCATTATTTTTTTCACATGTGTGTTGAAAAACGTCGTATGATACACGTGTGTTTTGATGATTATCGTCCTCGGCTCTCTTAAGACCCTCACCTGACGGCTCGGGTATCAATGGCGCCTCAGCGGTAATCACCAGCATTACACACTTGTACCATAATGTACAATTACAAAAAAAAAAAAAAATAGAGGCCCACCGGTATCGGGAACAGGGTCCAAGCTACCGGCCGGCGCGGCGGTCAGGGCTCCAGAGAGAGGAACTTCCTAACTTTACAAGCCGTGTCCAGAAGTACTGCTCTCTGAATCAAGCCCTTGACCCAACCGCCTAACGGGAGTCTCCTAAGGTATTGGTCGAGGCTCGTGGCTATTGCAGAGTCTACAGAGGAGGTGACATAGGCAGAGATGGGGGCGGCCATGATGCGGCTCCGGGCCAAGAACGTGGCTCCGGGGCCCGACGGGACCCACGGCCACGTGTTAGCCCACGCTCTGAAGGAGCTAGAGCCCTGTCTGAGAGGACTCTTCACTGCGTGCCTTGAGCGGGGTCAATTTCGCACTTTGTGGAAATCTGGTCGTCTGGTCCTGCTCAGGAAGGCGGGGCGCCCTGCGGACTCACCGTCCGCGTACCGGTCCATAGTGCTGCTTAACGAGGTGGGTAAGCTGTTCGAGCAGCTCTTTAGCCACTTGTACAGAGAGAGGCCGGACCTGGACGAAAGCCAGTTCGGCTTTCGGCATGGGCGCTCCACCATCCGTGAGCGTCCTGGCGGAGGAAGCGGTGTCCCGGGGTGGGGTGATGTTTGCGGTGACCTTCGACGTTTCCAACGCCTTCAACACCCAGCCCTGGAGTTGTGTTTTGGAGGCACTGCGGTATTATCGACTGCCTCCCTACCTCTGCTGCATAGTGGGGCTTATTTGGCGGATTGGTATGTCATCTACGTGGGACGTCATGATGTCGGAAACCAGCACCGCATGTCGTGCGGTGTTCCACAGGGCTCGGTCTTGGGCCCGCCTCTGTGAAACATCGGGTACGACTGGGTGCTGAGGGGCGAACTCCAACCGAACGTAGACCTGACGTGTTACGCGGACGATACACTGGTCACCGCCCGGGGGAGTTCATACAGGGAGGCAGCGTTGCTGGCGACGGCTGCAGTCTCACAGGCCCAATGCCCAGGTGCAAAACAGTCGTCTCGCAGAAGGAGGCTGCGGAGAAAAAGATTTCATCCGCTCACCCGATCCGCAGCAGGCGCGCCTGGCGTTTGCGGAGGGTAAACAATGCCCTCTTCCAGGTCCCCTAAATAAGTCCAGGGGCGACGGACTCGGGGACGTCCGTCGCCCTCCACTTCAGGAGCCGAGGTGGCGGCGCGTAGTGTCCCACGCGCACCCCTCTTAGATGTTGCGGGGGGAGTTAAACACCTCACTCCACCCCAACCCGAGATTGAGGCCCACAGAGGCGGACCGGCACCTAGCCGGGGGTTGCGAAAGTATCATTGTTCCCGCGACCCCCGGCGTAGGTGTGAGATGGAACACCGGGGTGGTTTTTAGTCAGTACGAGTCTGACAGACCCCTCCGCCTCCCCAGGGTGGATGATATCCAATAAGGATTTTCCACCACGGAACAAAAAAAAAAGGCTGGTGGCTATTAAGCCATTGGCTGATACGACTATCGGTACAATGATCACTGAGTCCACATATTATTATTATTATTTATTTGGCCCTCGGCCTTTCAAACTACATACTAAAACTACTTAATACCTACCACACAATCATACGCCAAATTCGAGAGTTGTGATTGGTTGGCAGTTGATTGATAGGTGTGGCCAATTTTGAGTTTGAGTCGAGTATGAGCATTCGGAATATAATAAAGTATTTGTAGATTCATTATTTAAGATACCTATATCCCAAATCTAAATGAAATGCCTTGATAGGCTTTTACCGGAAACTAAACACTAAAACTTAAATGAGGTTTGTATGTACTGGGTTGTGGCCTCGCACGGGGTTATTATTTATTATTGTTCTTTTTTTGTGTTTTTGCTTATCTCGTGTCTCATGTGCGGGTTATAAATATTTTTCTTTCTTTAAACAATTAATGAATATTAATTCTGCCTCAGTTAGGTGCCAGTACCTTTTCCAGCAAATAATAATTTAAAAACAGCAATGCATACATAATTTTAATATTTGATATGCAAAACAGGCAATCAATAGTTGCTCTTTTGAAAGTTACAACAATGCAATAGTAATATTCGTAATAGCCTGAAAAGCCAGACTGTGGGACTTAGAGCCACTACGGTACCTTAATTAAGTTAATTAGATGCTATTTATTTATTTCCAACTTATACGCCACTTATTAAATAAGGATAAAAAAACAATGTCTTTGTTAGGGAGTTTGCTCTATCGAGTCTCAGATTTCCTTTTCAATGCTTTCGCGTCTAGAGAAGTGAACTTAGACGGTAAATAGGTAATTAAATCTTCTAAATGACCTGCAATTTTTAATAATCTTGGTTAGAAACGGGTTTAGGAAACATAACCACTCCACTTGTCTTGGTAGTCTTAAGACTAAAGAGAGATCATATTGACTTAATACGATTAGGTATTTGGAACATCATCATCTTCCTGCCATTGTCCCATGTTACTTGTGGTCGGTGCAATACGTTTTCTTCTTCCATACCGTTCTGTCCCCTGTCACGCCGTCACTGACTCCCTTCTCTTTCATTATCACTCCTCACACAGACCATCCATCTTTTCTTTTGCCAACCCCACCCTCTCCATCCATCCAAATTTATAGTAATAACTCTTTTTGTAACATTTGGCGTTTCATCCCTACTCATCACATAACCATACCATGATAAACGGTTTACTTTCAACTTTTCTGTCACTGGCGCCACTTTCAAATTTCCTCTAATATACTTATTTCTCACTTTATCCATTCTCGTCACTCTGCACATCCCTCTCAACACTCTCATCTCTGTTACATGCAGTCTCTTTTCATCCATCTTTTTCACAGCCCAACATTCTGATCCATACAGAACGACAGGTCTAATCACGGACTTGTAAATTTTCCCCTTTAACTTGAGGGACATCCGTGGGTCGAAAGTTGTTCCTGACGCCATGTCATCCATCCCGACTTGAACCGGTGCGTTACGTCTCGGTCTACCTCGCCATCTCCTTGGGCAAGCGACCCTAGATACCAGAAGTTAGAGCATATCGGTATAGGTGCTGGCGAGACCGCCGAAATTGCAGAACAAGTATTCTGTTTTGGTTCTGCTCAATTTCAAGCCAACAAAAAAAGAAAAAATATAACACACACACCAACACACCAGTCTGTGTCACCAATCTGCTCTGGACCTCTAGGCCATTCTGGTAACCAGTACAATGTCATCGGCAAACAGCATACACCAGGGTGCCTCTTCCTGTATGTCCGACGTGAGAGCGTCCATTTTCATCAGGTAAGGACTGAGAGCCGACCTTTGGTGCAAGCCGACCCAACTGCCACACTGAAGCTGCCAGAGTGTCATATAACATATTTAAGCATAATATATTACGCACATAGCGTAGGTTAAAAAGATATTAATCTTGTGTCTGGTATTATATAAAAGTGAAAGGTCACTGATCGGTCAATGTGGTGACGCCTGGGGGAGGCCTATTTCCAGCAGTGGACGTCTTTCGGCTGAAATGATGATGATGATGATGAAAAGTCACTCACTCACTCATCACGAAATTATCGAAAACGGCTTGACGTATAACGATCAAATTTGGCAGGGAGGTTCCTCAAGTGACGTAAGTGTGCACTGAGAAAGGATTTTCGGAAATTCCACCCCTAAAGAGGCCAAAAAGGAGTGGAAAGTTTGTGTGAAATTTCAACGCTTTTAAGTGTGAAAAGTGATATTAATTACGCTTTTGGTTGATAAAAGAATTCATGTATTTATTGGTTTTTGGAAATTATATTATTATTATTATTTCCTTTATTTATTTACATGCTTATTGAATACATTTTTAAATATTTAATAAAAATAAAACTTAAAAAACATTTAAAAATATAAAAAATAGAGACCAACTGGTATCGGGAACAGGGTCCAAGCTACCGGTGGTTAGGGCTCCAGAGACAGGAACCTCCTCACAATGCGAGCCGTATCAAGGAGTACTGACTTCTGTATCAGGCCCTTGATCCAACCGCGTAATGACAGCCTCGACAGGTGGTCGTCGAGGCTCTTGGCCATCAGGCCGTTGGCCGTAACGACAATCGGCACAATGATCGCCGAGTCCACATTCCACATGGCGACAACCTCGTGTGCTAAGTCGAGATACTTGATTTGTTTCTCTTTCTCAGCTTTCACGAGGTTCTCGTCATGCGGGATTGTGACATCGATTATCAATGTGCGGCGCGCTAATCGGTCTATCACCACTATATCCGGCTTATTGGCAACAATAGTCCTATCAGTGATGATAGACCGATCCCAGTACAACGTGACATGGTCATTTTCGAGAACTGGGTCGGGCACATACTTGTAATACGGTACCTCAGTATCCACTAGATTGTATTTCAAAGCAAGTTGCTGGTGAATAATCCTGGCCACTTGGTTATGTCTGTGCAAGTACTCGCCGTTAGCCAGACGAGAACAACCGGAGATAATATGTCTGATGGATTCACCAGGACGGTGGCATGCCCGACACACGTCAACCGTCCCGTCCTTCATTATATGTCTCCGATAGTTATTCGTCAGGATTACTTCGTCCATAATTGCACAGACAAAACCTTCAGTTTCCCCGAAAAGGTCCCCGAAACGTAGCCAGGATACGGACGCTGAAAAATCTACATCGGGCCCATGGAGGGCCCGATAGAAGCGCCCGTGAAGCTCCTTGCCTTACCATACCTCTTTGCGTTCATCAGTAGTAAGTACTACAGGTTTGCGCCAGTTCTCTTTAGCCATGGACAACGGGGTGAGGCCCCGGTCCACTGCGACCACGTCCCGGTGCATACCCACTTCAGCATCTAAAAAGTATTCTCTGAGGTTGCACACCTCGCGGTTGTGAAGAGTCTTGGCATTTAAAAAGCCTCGACCCCCACATTTCCGCGGGATGTACAGCCTCATCACCGATGATCGTGGGTGATGCATCCGGTTCGCGGTCAGCAGTGTCCGGACCCTCCTATCAAGGACATCGAGCTCAGTCTGAGTCCATTTGAGTATGCCGAAAGAGTACATCAAAACCGGCATGACCCAACTGTTGAAGGCGCGCACCTTATTTCCGCCCGATAAAAGGCTATTTAATACCTTTTTCAGGCGGCCAAAGAAGCGCTCCTTCAGCAGTTGCTTCATGTCAGCACTGTTAATGCCCAAAGCTTCCGACATACCCAAATATTTGTAAGTTTCGGTTGAGGAGAGGTGTCTGAGGTGTATGGAATCAGAGAGTTGAATTCCCTCGGATTCCATAATCTCCCCTCGCTTTAAATGCATGACTGCACATTTGTTTACACCAAATTCCATCCTGATGGCGTTACTGAAGGTTTCTGTTACCTTCAGTAACTTCATCAGTTGCAAGTTGGTGGGGGCAAAGAGCTTCAGATCATCCATGTACAGGAGGTGTGATATGACCTGACCACCTCTTCTCAACCGATAACCTAGACCTGAATCCTCCAACAGTGTACTAAGAGGATTCAGGGCTAAGCAGAACCAAAGTGGACTCAAACTGTCGCCCTGAAATATCCCCCGCTTAATCCATATAGGTTCATCATCCCCCTGAATCGGTCGACATCCTGGATATCGAAGGACCGTCTTCCATTGCCCCATACATGACTCAAGGAAGGTGCGTAGTGTTGCGTCTATTTTGTACAACTCCAGCACCCTTATGAGCCATGTATGTGGCACAGAGTCGTAGGCCTTCTTGTAGTCTATCCAGCATGTCGACAGATCCTTACGGGATCGACGAACCTGCTGGCTTATGGCCATGTCAATGAGGAGTAGCTCCTTAGTGCCGCGGGACCCATTCCTACATCCATTCTGAGAGGTAGACATTATTAAGTTACTTTCAATGTGCACATTAATTTTTCCTCTCAGGATGGATGTAAGAAGTTTATAAACCGTTGACAAGCATGTAATTGGTCTATAATTCTTGGGTTCCGCGGGACTACCTGTCTTATGAAGCAGGTGGGTAACACCAGTTGTAAAAAGCTGCGGCAGCGACCCAGACACTAAGCATGACTGAAATTGAGATGCCAGTAGCGCGTGTGAGCTGCTATACCATTTTAGCCAAAAGTTATGCAGTCCGTCCGGTCCCGGAGACTTCCAGTTCGGTAGCGGACGAACTGCTTTGGCTACATCGGATGGGCTGATGATTACGTTTTCCATTTCTGGTATAGCTTCACACACGCGCTCGACATCACGCATACAGTCACCCTCTGTATGACAAATGGGCACCGACCAGATGCTTCGCCAGAATGTACTCGTGGCGACATCATCCGGGCGGCACACGTCTGTCACATTTTGTTCAGGTCGCTCCCAAGCTCTGTATACCCACCTCTCATCGCTCTGGAACATGCGATTCTGCGAGTATCGGTCAACCCGTCGCTTATACCGCCGAATACGGTTTGCCCATGCACAAACTTTCTGTTTCAGGAAGTCGATGCGCTCCGTGACACGGGATATGTATTCTCGGGGACTAACTCCAGTCCCCGAAAACGCCCGCCTCACGAAGCGCATCACACGTGGTCGTGTATTGCCCTCCCTGAAACAGTATAGTTTGCCGATGAGTACCCTGGCCCCGTCAATACGCCGTTCGATCCTGCATTGCCAGGCTGGCACGGCAGGCTTTGGTCGAATAGCCTCGTTTGGAAACTTAACGTTGGCTAAACGACATGCCGCAACAGCCCCGCAATACAAGATTGAGTGCGTATCAACGAGGTTCTCACTGCTCTCAAAGATGTTCTTAAGCATCGAGTCCAAAGCACACACCAGCGCCCTATTCTTTTTGTGCATAGGCAACCGTGGTAATCGGGGCCTAAGTTCAGATGGAGTTGACCTATACTCGCGAAGCGCATCCTCCAGGGCGCTCCTCAATCTTTCGTTGCACTGGTTACTTACTGTAACAACCCTATCATCTGCCTCTTCATCAACATGGTTGGACCGCGGCGGGACTACAATAGTTGCTGGCGGTGCCGCGGTCTGTATCAGAGTTGAGACGATTTGGTTGCTCAGCACTTCTGAGCGCAGCCTATCAAGTGCGGTGTCGTCCAACCTGTGGTTACGTTGGATGACCCGCACCTGATCCGACAATCGTTAGGCCGAGACGTTTACAGTTGGTTCAAGGTCCTGAAACAGAGTTATTATAATCCTTTATTTATTTATTTTTCTTATTATCTACATTTTTAAATATTAAAAAAGAAAACTTAAAAACATTTAAAAATATAAAAATAGAGGCCAACCGGTATCGGGAACAGGGTCCAAGCTACCGGTGGTTAGGGCTCCAGAGACAGGAACCTCCTCACAATGCGAGCCGTATCAAGGAGTACTGCCTTCTGTATCAGACCCTTGATCCAACCGCCCAATGACAGCCTCGACAGATGGTCGTCGAGGCTCTTGGCCATCAGGCCGTTGGCCGTAACGACAATCGGCACAATGATCGCCGAGTCCACATTCCACATGTCGACAACTTCGTGTGCTAAGTCAAGATACTTGATTTGTTTCTCTTTCTCAGCTTTCACGAGGTTCTCGTCATGCGGGATGGTGACATCGATTATCATTGTGCGGCGCGCTAATCGGTCTATCACCACTATATCCGGCTTATTGGCAACAATAGTCCTATCAGTGATGATAGACCGATCCCAGTACAACGTGACATGGTCATTTTCGAAAACTGGGTCGGGCACATACTTGTAATACGGTACCTCAGAATCCACCAGATTGTATTTCAAAGCAAGCTGCTGGTGAATAATCCTGGCCACTTGGTTATGTCTGTCTTGTTATTATTATTCCATTTATTTATTTTATTTACATATCTTTACATTTTTAAATATTATTCTATAAAAAAATTAAATAAAAAAACATTTAAAAATACAAAAATAGTAGCCCACCGGTATCGGGAACAGGGTCCAAGCTACCGGTGGTCAGGGCTCCTGAGAGAGAAACCTCCTAACGATACGCGCCGTGTCCAGGAGTACCGCTTTCTGGATCAAGCCCTTGATCCAGCTGCCCAACGAGAGCCTCCTCAGATGTTCGTCGAGGCTCTTGGCTATTATGCCATTGGCCGTAACGACTATCGGCACAATGACTGCTGTATTCACATCCCACATGTCGACAACCTCGCGAGCCAGATCAAGATATTTGCTTTTCTTATCTCTCTCAGCCTTCACGAGGTTCTCGTCATGGGGAACCGCTATATCAACAATCATTGCGCGACGCTCTAGTCGGTCTATCACCACTATGTCAGGCTTATTGGCAACAATAGTCCTGTCAGTGATGATAGACCGATCCCAATACAACGTGACATTGCCATTTTCGAGAACTGGGTCGGGCTCATACTAATAGTAAGGCACTTCCGATTCAACAAGATTGTATTTCAGAGCAAGTTGCTGATGGATAATCCTGGCTACAAGGTTGTGTCTATGCAAATAGTCTCCGTTAGCTAGACTAGAACAACCGGAGATAATGTGACGGATGGATTCCCCCGGCCGGTGACATGCCCGACAGATGTCAACCGTGCCGTCTTTCACAATATATTTCCGGTAGTTGTTCGTCATCATAACTTCGTCCATAATCGCAAAGACAAAACCTTCGGTTTCCCCGAAAAGGTCACCAAATCGCAGCCAGGCCACGGACGCTAAAAGATCTACATCAGGCCCATGTAGGACCCGGTAGAAGCGTCCGTGAAGCTCCTTGCTCTGCCATACCTCCCTGCGGTCATTAGTATCTAATACTATAGGTTTGCGCCAGTTCTCGTTAGCCAAGGAGAGCGGGGTAAGGCCCTTATCCACCGCTACCACATCTCGATGCATACCCACGTCAGCTGCCTGGAAATATTCCCTAAGACTGCATACCTCGCGGTTGTGCAGGGTCTTAGCATTTAAAAAGCCACGACCCCCGCACTTCCGAGGGATATACAGTCTCATAACCGATGACCGTGGGTGATGCATACGATTTGCGGTAAGCAATGTGCGGACTCTCCTATCCAGGGCGTCAAGTTCTGTCTGAGTCCATTTGAGTATGCCGAAAGAATACATCAAGACCGGCATGACCCAGCCGTTGAAGGCGCGCACCTTGTTCCCGCCTGATAAAAGACTATTTAGTACTTTTTTCAGGCGGCCAAAGAAGCGTTCCTTCAACGACTGTTTCACGTCAGTTACATTGATGCCTAATGCTTCCGACATACCCAAATACTTGTAAGTTTCGGTTGAGGAAAGGGATCGAAGGTGTATGGAATCCGAGAGTTGTATTCCCACGGATTCCATAATCTCCCCACGCTTTACATGCATGACAGCACATTTGTCCGCACCAAATTCCATCCTGATGGCGTCACTAAAGGTTTCTGTAACCTTCAGTAGCTTCATCAGTTGCAAGTTGTTGGGGGCAAAGAGCTTGAGATCATCCATGTAAAGGAGGTGAGATATGACCTGACCTCCTCTTCTCAACCGATAGCCCAGGCCCGAACCCTCCAGCAGTGTACTAAGAGGGTTCAGGGCTAAACAAAACCACAGTGGACTCAGACTATCGCCCTGAAATATTCCACGCTCGATCCTTATAGGTTCGCTGTCCTCTTGAATCTGTCGACATCCTGGATAGCGAAGGACCGTCCTCCACTGCCCCATACACGACATCAGGAAGGTGCGCAGAGTTGCATCAATTTTATACAACTCCAGCACCCTCATGAGCCATGTATGTGGCACTGAGTCATAGGCCTTCTTGTAGTCTATCCAACATGTCACCAGATCCCTTCGGGAACGGCGAACCTACTGGCTAATAGCAATGCCTATAAGGAGCAGCTCCTTAGTACCGCGGGACCCGTTCCTACATCCATTCTGAGAAGCAGACATGATTGAATTCGTATCAATATGTTGATTAATTTTAGCTCTCAGAATGGATGTAAAAACTTTATAGACCGTCGGTAAACATGTTATCGGTCTATAATTTTTAGGTTCCGCAGTACTACCTGATTTGTGGAGCAGGTGGGTTATTCCTGTAGTTAGGAACTGGGGCAGCGATCCTGACTCTAAGGCAGACTGGAACTGAGTTGCCAAACGAGCGTGCGACCTTTGGAACCATTTTATCCAAAAGTTGTGCAGTCCGTCCGGCCCTGGCGATTTCCAGTTAGGCAACGGACGGACTGCACGAGCTACATCTTGGGGGCTGATGGTAATTGCCCCCATTTGTGGTATCGGATCGCACGCTTGTTCGACCTCCCGAGTCCAATCGCCCTCGGTGTGACTGACAGGCACCGACCAGATATTGCGCCAGAACGAATACATGGCGTCATCATCTGGTGGGCGTGTATCAGTCACACCTTGGTTGGGTCGCTCCCAATCCCTATAATCCCACCTTTCGTTGTTCTGGAATGTACGATTCTGCATGTATCGCTCCACTCGCCGCTTGTACCGACGAATACGGTTTGCCCATGCATAGATCTTCTGCTTCAGGAAGTCGATACGCTCTGTGACGCGGGACAGATAATCTCGAGAACTGATATCAGTCCCCGAGAAAGCCCGCCTCACAAAGCGCATCACTCTAGGGCGAGTGTTGCCATCCCTGAAGCAGATAAGCTTACCGATGAGTGCTCTAGCCTCACCGATACGACGCTCAATCCTGGACTGCCAGGCTGGTACAGCTGGTCATGTAGTTCTGTCACTTTTTGGGAATTTGACGTTAGCTACACGACATGCCGCAGCAGCCGCACAGTACAGTATTGAGTGGGTATCGGCAAGGTCTTTGCTGCTATCAAAAACATTTGATAGCTGCGAGTCAAGAGCACACACCAGCGCCCTATTTTTCTTATGCATGGGCAGACGAGGTAGTCGAGGTCTAAGCTCAGGCGGTGTGGAACGATACTCGCTGAATGCACATTCCAAAGCGCTCCTTAAACGTACATTGCATTGGGTACTCACAGATATAGCCCTGTCGTCGTCATCCTCACCATCATGATCGGGTCGCGGTGAAGCACTGGGTTGCAGTTGCACCGCGGCCGGAGGCAAGGCAGGCGAGACACGGCTACTCCGTGATTCCTCACGCAGTCTATCAAGTACGGTGTCATCCAGCATATGGTTACGCTGGATGACCCGCACCTGATCCGATAGACGTTGGGCCGACACGTTGACAGCTGGTTCAAGCACCTGAAACAGAGAGAGCATCCGACCACGGTACGCAGTCAGTTTACTTCCCCCCTCTGTAGCCCCAAAGTATGCGCGCATGACGTTTTCGTTGATCGATTGCGTCCATCGCATGCGCTGCACACTTCCACCGGGAGCGGGGACCCTGTCAGAGGCCGATGGGCCTCGAAGTCCCAGGCTGTCCGGCGGCCGGCGTCCTCCCCGTCGACGCGCAGGTGGTGGTGTCGTCGGCGGAGAGAAGTATTCGTCGCTCGAGCTCGACGCTACTGCAGCGTCCAGGATCTCTTCACTCATGGATGTAGGGGATCCCGGTGGCTGCGAGGCGGAGCTAAGCGACGAACCCGAAGATGTTGGGCGTGTGTGTTTGGCTCGGGCCTGGCTTCGCGTGAGCATTTTCTTCTTAGCTTATGTCATTTTACGTGTGTTTTTGTATGGTTTGGCATTGTAATTATATTAGGTATTTGTTTTCTTCTTGGTTGAATATATATATATATATGTCAACATTATTAAAATTTAATTTTATACAGATATTACGGTGATTTAATACGGTTTGATAAATAAATTATAGAAAATACGAAGAGCTAAGAATTTTTTGAATGTCACTCTTGACAAGTCAGGCCACAGATTATTATTATTATTTCATTTATTTATTTTATTTACATATCTTTACATTTTTAAATATTATTCTATAAAAAATTAAATAAAAAAACATTTAAAAATACAAAAATAGTAGCCCACCGGTATCGGGAACAGGATCCAAGCTACCGGTGGTCAGGGCTCCTGAGAGAGGAACCTCCTAACGATACGCGCCGTGTCCAGGAGTACCGCTTTCTGGATCAAGCCCTTGATCCAGCTGCCCAACGAGAGCCTCCTCAGATGTTCGTCGAGGCTCTTGGCTATTATGCCATTGGCCGTAACGACTATCGGCACAATGACTGCTGTATTCACATCCCACATGTCGACAACCTCGCGAGCCAGATCAAGATATTTGCTTTTCTTATCTCTCTCAGCCTTCACGAGGTTCTCGTCATGGGGGACCGCTATATCAACAATCATTGCGCGACGCTCTAGTCGGTCTATCACCACTATGTCAGGCTTATTGGCAACAATAGTCCTGTCAGTGATGATAGACCGATCCCAATACAACGTGACATTGCCATTTTCGAGAACTGGGTTGGGCTCATACTTATAGTAAGGCACTTCCGATTCAACAAGATTGTATTTCAGAGCAAGTTGCTGATGGATAATCCTGGCTACAAGGTTGTGTCTATGCAAATAGTATCCGTTAGCTAGACTAGAACAACCGGAGATAATGTGACGGATGGATTCCCCCGGCCGGTGACATGCCCGACAGATGTCAACCGTGCCGTCTTTCACAATATATTTCCGGTAGTTGTTCGTCATCATAACTTCGTCCATAATCGCAAAGACAAAACCTTCGGTTTCCCCGAAAAGGTCACCAAATCGCAGCCAGGCCACGGACGCTAAAAGATCTACATCAGGCCCATGTAGGACCCGGTAGAAGCGTCCGTGAAGCTCCTTGCTCTGCCATACCTCCCTGCGGTCATTAGTATCTAATACTATAGGTTTGCGCCAGTTCTCGTTAGCCAAGGAGAGCGGGGTTAGGCCCTTATCCACCGCTACCACATCTCGATGCATACCCACGTCAGCTGCCTGGAAATATTCCCTAAGACTGCATACCTCGCGGTTGTGCAGGGTCTTAGCATTTAAAAAGCCACGACCCCCGCACTTCCGAGGGATATACAGTCTCATAACCGATGACCGTGGGTGATGCATACGATTTGTGGTAAGCAATGTGCGGACTCTCCTATCCAGGGCGTCAAGTTCTGTCTGAGTCCATTTGAGTATGCCGAAAGAATACATCAAGACCGGCATGACCCAGCCGTTGAAGGCGCGCACCTTGTTCCCGCCTGATAAAAGACTATTTAGTACTTTTTTCAGGCGGCCAAAGAAGCTTTCCCTCAACGACTGTTTCACGTCAGTTACATTGATGCCTAATGCTTCCGACATACCCAAATACTTGTAAGTTTCGGTTGAGGAAAGGGATCGAAGGTGTATGGAATCCGAGAGTTGTATTCCCACGGATTCCATAATCTCCCCTCGCTTTACATGCATGACAGCACATTTGTCCACACCAAATTCCATCCTGATGGCGTCACTAAAGGTTTCTGTAACCTTCAGTAGCTTCATCAGTTGCAAGTTGTTGGGGGCAAAGAGCTTAAGATCATCCATGTAAAGGAGGTGAGATATTACCTGACCTCCTCTTCTCAACCGATAGCCCAGGCCCGAACCCTCCAGCAGTGTACTAAGAGGGTTCAGGGCTAAACAAAACCACAGTGGACTCAGACTATCGCCCTGAAATATTCCACGCTCGATCCTTATAGGTTCGCTGTCCTCTTGAATCTGTCGACATCCTGGATAGCGAAGTACCGTCCTCCACTGCCCCATACACGACATCAGGAAGGTGCGCAGAGTTGCATCAATTTTATACAACTCCAGCACCCTCATGAGCCATGTATGTGGCACTGAGTCATAGGCCTTCTTGTAGTCTATCCAACATGTCACCAGATCCCTTCGGGAACGGCGAACCTGCTGGCTAATAGCAATGTCTATAAGGAGCAGCTCCTTAGTACCGCGGGACCCGTTCCTACATCCATTCTGAGAAGCAGACATGATTGAATTCGTATCAATATGTTGATTAATTTTAGCTCTCAGAATGGATGTAAAAACTTTATAGACCGTCGGTAAACATGTTATCGGTCTATAATTTTTAGGTTCCGCAGTACTACCTGATTTGTGGAGCAGGTGGGTTATTCCTATAGTTAGGAACTGGGGCAGCGATCCTGACTCTAAGGCAGACTGGAACTGAGTTGCCAAACGAGCGTGCGACCTTTGGAACCATTTTATCCAAAAGTTGTGTAGTCCGTCCGGCCCTGGCGATTTCCAGTTAGGCAACGGACGAACTGCACGAGCTACATCTTGGGGGCTGATGGTAATTGCCCCCATTTGTGGTATCGGATCGCACGCTTGTTCGACCTCCCGAGTCCAATCACCCTCGGTGTGACTGACAGGCACCGACCAGATATTGCGCCAGAACGAATACATGGCGTCATCATCTGGTAGGCGTGAATCAGTTATTATTATTATTATTATATTCTTTATTGTACACCACAAAAATATATACACAGGATAAAAAACATACCCCCTAAGGAGGTCAAAAGGTGTAAATTTGTTAGGCTTATATATTTGAAACTTGGCACAAATACTAATCTAAGTAAATAGGTTTTAATTATTAGTTTTTCAAAACTACTCCTAAAAGACGATTTTGGGGGTGTTCAATTTTTTTGAAGAATATTACTGTACAGGGCTTCTTTTTATGATGTATTGGCTTCCTTACATCATAAAAAGAAGCCAAAATCCCGTCTTAGTGAGCAATAAGGATTTTGGGAAATACGTCCTTTAAGGGGGTGAAACTAAAAAGTCATCTGTAGGATAAAATACGGATCACGCGAACGAAGTCACGGACGAAGTGCTAGTTAAATATAAGCGTGTCCACCTCACATAATCCCCCATATGTTTTCATGTGCCCACAACCGCGCCCCAGGCAGGAATCCGTTTGTCACGGGCCCTTTGACGAAACGTATTTAGGACAAAAAACCCTTTGCCAAGGAATGGACCTCCTATCTTCATCTCGTTTTGTGTTTACCCTTGCGGGACTTGCAAATATAGTCTTGGACTACAGAGGATTCTTTATAGTTGGAATGTTGGAGCTTATCGTCATATTTTTTTTCTGAAGTGAATAGGGCCGGGTATTGTGTCTAGGTTTTTAGTATTCATAAATTAGGCATATCTTTGTGGATATATTTTCTTGCTTCGATATTTTCCATCTTTCTTTTATAAGTTAGAAAAAATATACACTAACGAGCAATGAAAAAGTTCCAGTAACATAGCACCAAATTACTCCTAAACGGGAAAGGCTAGCTTAATGATGCCGTTTGCAATATTGAAGTACATTTAACAGCGCATCAGAATATCTGCCCTCAATAGCATAATTGCAGTAAGTCGGTATTTTATTAAAAATGAGTTAGATATACAGCCGTGATCACGATAACGAGATCTACATTTTTATCTTACCCATTCGTTTCAATCGCTTTTTGAACCAAATTTAGCAATTAGAAATTTGCAGTAAGTCGAGCATTTTTTTGACATCACTAGGCATGAATACAGTGGGTACACTTACTGCAGAAGTTCTTATTCAGAGTCTCTCGGCCAAAGTACAGTATGACATCTATACCACTAATATGTTAGGTAATTAACTCTATAAAAATTGGATATACGCCTAGCAAATAGACATTAAGAAGATATACTGTTTTCATCCTAAGCAGTTGCCCAATATTAGCTAAATGAGTGATCTAGTCTTAAAAGCAGTATGCTGCAAATACTGCATGTATGCTTAGTAACGATATCCTAAGCGTAGGTTCCAGATTACTTACCACAAAGACAGTTTGATTTGATATTGCGTTTATGTTAAGTAACGTAATCAGATCTTATATAAGGTTACATATTATACTGAGAGTATATAGCCATCCTGTGTTCATGTTTAGACAAGAGTTGTAGCGATAACGGTCAGATGTACTTGCCATGGGAGCAGTAAATTAGCAATATTCTGTCCTCAAATTATTGCATCAACGAGATTTTTGCTCCATTAGTTAAATCTAATAAAGAAAACACTCGTTACGCTGTCTTATGGCACAAAGCCATTTCAGGCCAAAATGGTCGTGACATTGTTTCAACATTTAGAGCTTTTTTAATTCACCAATTACTGGCACAAAAGTCATTTGGTGATTTGGGCAGATAATTGTTCGTCACATAACAAAATACTGGAAACTCTTTTCGTTTCTTGTCAATGTTGTCAACAGTAATTGAAGCACGCTCCATCACTATAAAGTATCTAAAACTAAATTCAGCTGACAGCTTCCACCACCAAGTGGAGCAATGTCTTAAAAAGATTTTTTATTTTTGCTCCTTTTTGACTTTGTAGAAGCCGTTTGAACCTCTTACTCAGGATTAAATATTCTAAAATTAATGGATATCGTGATCTTTTCACGCTTCTCTCCATCTTTCACACCAGAGAATGGGCAGCAGCGTTCTCTGTGCACTTTATCAACAAACTGCGATCGCCAACCCGCCTGCCAAGCGTGGCGATTATGGCAAAACCCCCCAATCCTAATGATCAGCACACAGAAAAAACGGCCCCGAGTGCCCGGCAGCCCGTCTACCCTCGGCTACGGTAGCGGTCGAGGCGATGGCGTGGCAAGGGGTGCTAAGAATCCCCGGAGTGGACCCGGCTACCCCAATAAACACCGACGACTGGACCTGGGAACATATAACACGCAAACACTCCGGACCGACGAGAAGATAGCCGAACTGGAGGAAGAATTGAGTAGGTTGCGATGGAATATTATAGGGTTATCGGAAGTCCGAAGAGAGGGGGAGGACTCGATAATCCTCAAATCCGGTAACCTGCTCTATTTCCGAGAGGGTGACCGACAGTTCCAGGGTGGTGTCGGGTTTATCGTCCACAAGTCCCTTGTGTACAACGTGGTGAAGATCGAGAGTGTGTCGACCAGGGTGGCGTACCTCATACTCAGAATATCCGCAAGATATTCGCTGAAGGTCATACAGGTCTACGCCCCGACCTCGGCACACCCCGACGACGAGGTAGAGACCATGTATGAGGATATCTCTAGAGCCATGCATGGTTTCAAAACTCACTTCACCGTTGTCATGGGGGACTTCAACGCAAAACTGGGCAAACGAGACGTGGATGAGCTGCAAGTGGGGCAATTTGGAGTTGGACGCCGGAACCACCGGGGTCACCTACTGGCCAGTTTTATGGAGAAGGAGGGCCTCTACATGATGAACTCCTTCTTCAGAAAGCGTGAGCACAGGAAGTGGACCTGGCAAAGCCGATGGTTCAACTAAAAACGAGATCGACTTCATCATGTCAACCAAGAAGCAAGTGTTCAATGATGTCTCTGTGATCAA
This sequence comes from Anorthoa munda, assembly GCA_945859665.1. Classification (NCBI taxonomy): domain Eukaryota; kingdom Metazoa; phylum Arthropoda; class Insecta; order Lepidoptera; family Noctuidae; genus Anorthoa; species Anorthoa munda. Next base: position 4,494,006 of record OX243907.1, on the reverse strand, counting down.
TTCGGTTAAAACCGGGAGCGATCACCGCATGGTAAGAGGCACATTGAACATTAATGTTAAACTTGAAAGGTCTCGACTGGTGAAGTCTACGCTCCGCCCAGCACAGATCCAGGTCCAAAACCCCGAGAACTTTCAGCTCGAACTCCAGAATCGTTTCGAGTGCCTAGGAAGCTCCGTGGACGATTACAGCGATGGGTTCGTGGAAGCTGTCCATACGGTCGGGTCTAAGTTTTTCAAGACCCGCCGTACAGATAGGAACAAAAAGCTCTCTGATCCTACTCTCAAGCTAATGAAGGAGAGGCGTGAGATGATCCTGCAGTCTTCAGACGATGCGGTGAAATACCGGCAGCTAAATAGACGGATCTCAAAGTCCTTGAAAAGCGACCTCCGCCGCTTTAATACTGAGCGTATAAAAGACGCAATTGAACGGAATAAGGGCTCCAAGGTCTTTGCAAGAGATCTGTCTATAGGGCAGAGCCAGCTCACGAAACTGAAGACCGATGATGGCAGGATCGTTTCCGCCAAACCAGAGCTTCTGAGGGAGATCGAGAGATTCTATGGGCAGCTGTACACGTCAACCAGTAAACCCGTCGCGAATCTAGCGAAAGACCCTAGAGCTAGATTGACCCGACACTATACCGAAGACATTCCGGACGTCAGCCTGTATGAGATTAGGATGGCTCTGAAACAGCTTAAGAACAACAAGGCACCGGGTAATGACGGAATTACGGCCGAACTCCTGAAGGCGGGTGGAAAACCAATCCTTAAGGCCCTTCAGAAGCTGTTTGATTCCGTCATACACGAAGGGAAAACGCCACAGGCATGGTGCAGGGGTGTGGTGGTACTCTTCTTCAAGAAGGGTGACAATGCCTTACTGAAGAACTATAGGCCCATCACACTTCTTAGCCATGTCTACAAGCTGTTTTCAAGAGTCATCACGAATCGTCTCGCGCGCAGGTTTGACGATTTCCAGCCTCCCGAACAAGCCGGATTCCGTAAAGGCTTCAGCACCGTAGACCACATACATACGCTGCGGCAGGTTATACAGAAGACCGAAGAGTACAACCTGCCTCTCTGTTTAGCGTTTGTGGACTACGAGAAAGCCTTCGATTCGATCGAGACTTGGGCTGTACTGCAGTCTCTCCAACGGTGCCAAATTGACTACCGGTACATCGAAGTGTTGAAGTGTTTATACAAAAACGCCACCATGTCAGTTCGACTTCAGGATCAGACCTCGGAACCAGTCCTTCTGCAGCGAGGTGTGAGACAGGGAGACGTCATATCTCCGAAGCTGTTTACCGCTGCACTGGAGGATGTCTTCAAGGTTCTGGACTGGAGAGGGCTAGGCATCAACGTCAATGGCGAGTACATCACTCACCTTCGGTTTGCTGACGATATAGTGGTTATGGCTGAGACCATGGAGGACCTCAGTAAAATGCTCGATGACCTCAGTAGTGCTTCCGAAAGAGTGGGTCTTAGAATGAACATGGACAAAACCAAGGTGATGTTGAATGCCCATGTTACACCCACTCCTATCAAGGTAGGAGACTCTACACTCGAAGTTGTGGGCGACTATGTCTACCTGGGACAAACGATCCAGTTGGGTAGGGCCAACTTCGAGAAAGAGGTCAACCGTCGAATCCGACTCGGCTGGGCAGCGTTCGGGAAGTTGCGAGGTATCTTCTCGTCCAACTTACCACAGTGTCTAAAGACGAAAGTCTATGACCAGTGTGTGTTGCCAGTGATGACATATGGATCTGAGACGTGGTCACTTACAATGGGCCTCATCAGAAAACTTACAGTCACTCAAAGGGCAATGGAGAGGGCTATGCTCGGAATTTCCTTGCGTGATCGAATCAGAAATGTAGAGATCCGCAAGAGAACCAAGGTTACCGACATAGCCCGAAGAATTGCCAAACTTAAGTGGCAGTGGGCAGGGCACATTGCTCGCAGAACGGATGGCCGATGGGGCAGAAAGGTTCTGGAGTGGCGACCGCGAACCGGAAGACGTTGCGTTGGAAGGCCTCCCACCAGGTGGACTGATGACCTGGTGAAGGTTGCGGGAATCCGCTGGTTGCGAGACGCACGGGACCGGTCAATGTGGCGACGCTTGGGGGAGGCCTATGTCCAGCAGTGGACGTCTTTCGGCTGATATGATGATATGATATGATCTTTTAAAAAAAATTGTGTCTTTCATTCTGACAGAAAAGACAGAAAATGCGTGCAATGAAAGACCGGGAATACGTTGAGAATCTAACTGTGGTCAAAGTTGCCCGTGGAGAGTACAATTTGTTCTACAAAAAATCTCACGCTGATGAGGAATTCAGGCCAACCTTAAACTTTTTACAAGCCAAAATTAAAAAAAATACAAACAATTCCCTTGTGCTGAACAGAGAAGTTCACCAAGGGAAATCGCCTCTTTACGAAAAGAGAGAATGGTCAAAGATCTCGTTCCCTTGACCTTGATCCAGCCGAAGGCAATTCTGGTTTGACTTGCCAGTTGACGATGCATCCTTGAATCTTTCCAAAGAATTTGACGATTAGTTATCGCATTCTTGTTTTCGGAGGCGTTGATTCTTAATTCATTGAATATTTTAATTTTGTTTCAATGTTATAGAAGAAAGTTTAATTTTTTATCCTTTTGTTATAATTATACGGCTTGAGTATCTATAAGATCTATAAGTGTTGTTTGATAAATCTATAAGTGATGATTTGATACCGAAGAAAGGATTTTTAGTTTATTTGAAATGTAAAGCTTCTTTTAGATAATAATTAATTCTGCCCTAAATTAGCATCTGGGGTTTTTAAAATAATTAGTATTGAGAAGACAGAATAATACACATTAACTTGAGTTGAGTGGTTAATGTAAGAAAATTAAATTCTTAGTTGTGCCATTTTTTTACTGAAAAGACTGATTCAATTAAGTAAAATTAAGAAACGTTATTTTTTTAATGTGATCATCATGATCGGGCGGTGTGGCCTGCGCTTAATAGGAATGTTTCTTGGGTAGAAAGATGATAATTCTATTTAGTCCGTCAGTGAGATTATCAAATAATTACACGTTATTTTTGCTTTACCAAATCAATAAAAAATACGAAGTTTAAGCGCATCAAAGTTAAAACGTATCATGATTTGTCAAATTTTATTGCTAGGTTATTTACAGCTACAGTTAATAACAGTATATCTACAACAAGATTATAAAAATCAAATCAAATTAAATTAATCAAATACCTACATTAATGAAAACCAACAATTTATTGTGTTATTATCACTACAGCCAATTTATATGGTTACTTAGCATAAATACAGTAAAAAACACACTTACTGTGTTTATGTTAAGTGTTACCTATCAGAGAGCCTCTAGGAGATACTTAGTATAACTAAGATAATGAATTTATGTTGTCTCTTAATTACTCAGTATTAGTTTCGAAATATGTAATAGATAGGCGCTGATGTCCTCTTTCATTTAAAATATCAACCATCAGGATCCGATTACAAACAAAGGATTTATGGAAGATTTTCTCACCAAAACTTTGACCGCGTTTTTCTCGAAACCGTCTGGAGCGTACTTACTGCAACTATGCTATTGAGGGCAGATATTATCAACTAAAAACGGTATTCTTATCCGAAAATAAGGATGGGTAAGAATAAGTAGGCAAAATATGTGGCGCACACTCAAGGGTTTCCAAGGGTATGGAAAATTACTTTAAAGTTCAGTTTAGATGATTTTTTTATTGAATACCGGCTCTTTTTGGAGTACGCTACCTGTTTAGAGCAAATTCCACCAATGAAATTGAACGCGATCAACACATCTAAATAAAAGAGTTGCTGTGTATCATAGTATGGAACACTGACAACTTTTGAACGTTGTTTTGTTGAGCTTCAGTTTCATTGATCAAATTCACCCTTCTCTTTCATTATCACTCCTCACACAGATCATCCATCTTTTCTTTTGCCATCCCCTCCCTCTCCATCCATCCACATTTATATTCATAACTCTTTCGCGTTTTCGTAACATTTGGCGTTTCATCCCTACTCATCACATTACCATACCAAGACAAACGGTTTCCTTTCAACTTTTCTGTCACTGGCGCCACTTTCAAATTTCCTCTAATATACTTATTTCTCACTTTATCCATCCTCATCACTCTGCACATCCCTCTCAACACTCTCATCTCTGTTACATGCAGACTCTTTTGATCCATCTTTTTCACAGCCCAACATTCTGATCCATACAGTACGACAGGTCTAATCAAAGACTTGTAAATTTTTCCCTCTAACTTGAGGGGCATCCGTGGGTTTGTTGAGCTTCAGTTTCATTGGTCAAATTCACCCTTATACTTTGCTGTTTGTGTCTAAGTATTCTTGTAACTCATTAAATAGTTCACTAGCAACATTTTAGCGTAATTTTAAGGAAAGCAGATAATTCAAGTTTCTTCGGAATTCCCATATTGAAAGCAAAGAGAAAATCCAACACATCCAGAACCAGTTCTCACCACCTGTATACATAGATTCCAGCTGCCTTTTATCTTAATTTGCCCGAACACTTGGCATCCAGCAACTTGTTCAGATACAAGTTGGAACAAGTTAGCCCGACTTAGTGGCTAATGTGCCGAGTTTAGCAGGTACGAGTAGTTAGCTGTTAAGCTGAGTACATACGGATTGAGAGGATTTACAGTCGAATTTAAAAAGAGGGTGGTTAGGTTGTCAGTAAATGGGTCTATAAATCAGAGTTGTGCTCCTATAACAGTAATTCTTTATAGGTGTTTGTTTTTGTGGTTTTCGAAAGTTTTATCCGTGGCGACAGACACCATTAATTTCTCGAGATAAAAAAAGTTTATAAAATATATCAAAAATCCCGATTGCTTATGAAGCGTACTAAAAAGAAGTAAACAAGAAGAAAAACATTCTGTGTAGTCGGAGGATACATATTCGCGAGCTGACTGACCAAAACCAGATCGATATTGACGTAAGAATCATCAAAATCGGACAAAGCGTTTGGTCTCTAGAACGCCACATATGAACAAACATACACGTGATGCCACAAGATGGCGCTAACAAGTAAACATAAGATGTGATTGTGCTCGTAATTAATCATTACTAAAAACAGTAAACCCAGTATTCAAACACACACACACCACCATACACCACCATATCACATCACACTAATATTATAAAGGCGAAAGTTTGTGAGTGTAGGTGTGTGTTTGTATGTTTGTTACTTGTTCACGCTCAAACGGCTGGACGGACATGGATCAAATTTGGCATAAAGATAGATTATAGTTAGGAATAGCACATAGTTTACTTTTTATCCCGGGAATATGTGCCCTCGGGATAATTTTTTGACTTTCACGCGGGCGAAGCCGCTGGCAGAAGCTAGTCTATATATATAAAAAAACCGGCCAAGTGCGAGTCGGACTCGCACACGAAGGGTTCCGTACCATTATCGCAAAACACTGCATAAAAATCACGTTTTTTGTATGGGAGCCCCCCTTAATTTATTTTATTTTAATTTAATTATTATTATTTTATGAAGTAAATATACAACTAAACATTCTGTGAATGTTTCAAGCGGTTACCTGTTGTCGTTATTAATAACGAGCAAAAAATGGCAAAAATATCACGTTTGTTGTATGGGAGCCCCCCTTTAATATTTATTTTATACTGTTTTTAGTTTTTGTTGTTATAGCGGCAACAGAAATACATCATCTGTGAAAATTTCAACTGTCTAGCTATCACGGTTCATGAGATACAGCCTGGAGACAGACGGACAGACAGACAGACAGACAGACAGACAGACAGACAGACGGATCGCGAAGTCTTAGTAATAGGGTCCCGTTTTTACCCTTTGGGTACGGAACCCTAAAAATGAATCCCTATTTCCCTTGGTCACGGCATCACGGGTGAACGGCTGGACCGATTTCGATTATTCTTTTTTTGTTGTGTTTCTTATTGTTAGGAGAAGGTACTTATGAAAAAAAAATTAAGAAAAAAAAATGTACCTTGCCTACATACGTAGGTTAGGTATGTAGGTAGGGTAGGGTAGGTAGGGTATGTGGGATAGGGTAGGTAGGGTAGGGTAGGTAGGGTATGTAGGATAGGGTAGGTAGGGTAGGGTAGGTAGGGTAGGGTAGGGTAGGTAGGGTAGGGTAGGGTAGGGTAGGGTTGGGTAGGTAGGGTAGGGTAGGTAGGGTAGGGCAGGTAGGGTAGATGAATGTTTGGAGTTTTTATGGCAAAACAAAGTTTGCTGGGTCAGCTAGTTATAAATAAAAGTGAAGCTAGCAGTGACTGTTATCATTATCATAGACTGATAAACATATTACCTTCCTTCGGCAGTCGGGTAAAAAAGGAACCACGCTTAGCAATCGTGTAAGCTTTCTTTCGGTGCATGAATTTTGTAATCAGATTAGGTTTTTCTAGAGATATTTTTTTACAATCAAACCCTATACGTTATACCAACCTCTTTATAACGTTTGTTTCGATTAACCCCTTGATTGCCTTAATTAGCGAAACAGTGAAAAACCCATTGTTTCTCACGTGGTTCCACGTTTTCCGTTTTAAGTACTCGAGGGGTTATCCCTGTCACACGCAATCGAGACAGACATAATTCAAGTTGTGTGTGTGTGTGTGTGGTTGTGGAAAATGGGATGCAAACAACCACAAAAGTGAAACAAACTAATCCTACAAGAAAATACATAAATAAAGTTATGCTCTTCCATCTTGCTTTCTACTAAATACAGGGCCTATGTTGTACGGCAGTGAGTCCAGCTACTGACTCTAGTTACTTCGTAATTTACAAGCGTGTTGCAGTTACTTACACTTAGTGGCCGAGTTTAACTAGTTCAGTATTATATTCTAAGGTATATTCTGTAATGTGGAAAGGTGTGTTTATTATAGGGCAAAATAGGCAGAATGTGAAAAACATTTGAAATTTTACCGCAATTTAGACTAGATTAGACAACGAACGTCAATTGAGAGTCATTGATTTAAGATCAGAAAGAAATTGCATATTAAATTTTAGGTTTGACTCAACTTCTGGAAAGAAAATTATTGCAATATTTCAATTCTGCGAAAAAAGTTAAGGCTGCGGGAATTCGGTAGATGCGAGATGCACTGGAATGATCAGTGTGCCGACGCTTAGGAGAGGCCTATGTCCAGCAGTGGGCGTCTTTCTGCTGAAATGATGGAGATCATTTTCTGATGATGAATGCAAAAAATTGTCGTGAAATCTGCTGTGGCCACTTGAATGAGTTTTCAAAACTCTATTGCTTGACTTGTGTTTAATTTGTGACGAACCCATATTTTTTCCAGGAACCGGGTGCTAGAGGGACAGCAGAAAACATCGTAATTGTCAAACAAAATCAGCGTTGGACAATGTTGTTTTTCTGCTTACAAAAGTTGTCTTGTCTGCTGGGGTTCAAAAGCACACCCCACATTTAACAAAGTTATCTTTATGACCCACAGTGGAACTATAGGCAGTAATAGCCACTTCTCATTAAGTGTTCGTCTGCATGCGTGACATAAAACTGTGGCAAGTACTTCAGATATTATGACGCCATAAAGTGCACGCGCAACCGGAGGAATGCTTCTGTTTACTATGTTTTATGTGACGTAATGTCATGCATCTCTTGGTGAATTGTCAAAAGTGGTCCCTAGTTAACAATAAAGAACAAGTAGTGGCGTAACTAAAACTGTAACCACAAATTACCTGTTCCCAGCTAAGTTGGACCACTTCTTCCCTAATTAAAAAAAAGGAAGTAAGTGAAACTTAGGTGAAAACAATGGTACAATGTCATTCAACTGGTGAAAATAAACAACTTGTTGATATTGAATTATTCTTGGCGAAAACGATGTATTAAGCTTTTAGTGTCCGTACCAAAACTAGTCATTACAGAAGAGAAATGTGAAAAAACTAAAGATCTATCTAACAGGAACACAGACTTCCGAAATTGAAGGATTATTTTTCACATTTTAGTGCTTTTTTTGGAAGTCGGTTGTATTTTTTGTAAAACAGTTTTTTATTTTCACTTTTTACTGGTACATAATGGACAAGTTCTATGTTAAGGTACCTATAATGCCCATAGTGATGCCAGGATTGATAACCCGAATAAGATTTAACTTGAACATAACCAGTGTACCAGCGTGAACTGTACACATCTGCGTACCCGTTTAGGTCTATTGGCGTGATGGTATGTTATGAAATGGTGTAAACAATAAACAGACATCCGATTGCATAAATCCCGAGAGAGTTGTCGTCATTTATTGAAGAATTCTTTGGGTATCTCCGAAGTTCTTCATCAGATCTTTACTTAATATAAATATGACCATTTCGGAATAAACTTCTTTCGACTAAACTGCGAGCACTGCTGTGTGCAGTTGATATTGACAGTGACAACTTTTAAACACAGTCTCAGTGCAATTAGAAATTCGTCCTAAGAACACAGAAATTAAAATAGTTGTCATCGCCGTATAAAACGATTTCTAATCGGAATTAATACTGTCTAAGAAATGTCGAACAATAACAGTCAAATCAAAGTCTCTCGTATAATTTGTTAGTCTTATAATATTGAAAGATACGAATCGATTGACAATTATATACCGGTTCTTACTCAAGTTATTGTTATTGGGCAGCCACTGTTACGATTATTTGTTCCTAAATTCAAATTCACAGTCAACTAGCATATAAATATTAAGACCAGGAACAAAGCCAAACAGGTGTGGTGGCTTCGACAGATATATAACACAATATAAATGATTTTATGCGCTATTGATTGTAAAATATGGCGTCTTGATCAACCAGACCGATAGTTTGAGTTTAAGTTGTATACTAGCTGCCGCTTGTGACTTTGCTCTGAAGTTTGTATAAACTTTAAGCAGGTTTTCTTCGCTCAGGGAGTTTCTAGGAATAATTTCTTTTTGAAATTCTGCATCTTCTAAAGCTATACCAACGAGTCAAAGGTAGCTTCTACTTTTTCATAATGCTAACTTTTTAAGTGTGGCAGTATTGTGCCAACTTTTTTGGCCGAGTGTTAAAATCTTATCAATACCAGTGTCATGGTATACAAATTACCATTATAAATAGAGGATAGTAGCATTAACAACAGCATTGCACGAGCGCAACCATCATGTAATGTCAAGTAAAAATTATCTGCCGCTTTTTCAGTAAAATTGGATAAAGTTATCAAACTTTTGCTTCTACATAATGACTGATATGAGTCAGTCATTTATTTTCCTCTTTCTTTGGTTTAGTTTTCTGTTATTCACGAATCTGTTTTAAAATGTACTTAAAATTTTCTTTCTTATAGCATTGTCACCCATTGTTGGCTGTTGGGGAGAGGGAACTTTAAAATTCCTTTTTCTCAGTACTTCATTATCATAATTCTACAATTTTGAGAAAGTAGTCTGGTAAAGGGGCTGTCTATTTTTAAAGGGCAGACTGTTGAAATATTCTTAAGACTTTACCAGACTGCCATTACTATTTTTCATTTAAAAGCTTTTGCCTGTTTCCAATATTCCTCTTGTTTCCTTATTTTCTTACTTACCAAGAACGTCGATGAGGCGAATTGTTCGCCAAAAATAGCATCTGCTTTTTGTATTCAGTGGCTGTAAAATCTTGCATTTTGCATTTCCTTACAATTTTACTAATTGTATAATATGAAGATCCTGGATCCTACCCTCTATTGTGATCTTTTTCAAACATTCAAAGGTTTGCCGGAAGAAAATCCAACTTTGGGTTAAGCTCACCTTTGTACATGAACTTTAATTTCAATGTGTTTTATTTGTTGTTTATTGTACAATAAAGAATTAAGAAGATTTTCCCTGCAAGTAACAATACATTAATTTTATTGTACTGTATATTGATTTGATATACATTCTTCCTATTCTAAGTAACTGCCATCCATAAACAAAGACACGCTTCACAACCTCACACCCAACTTACTCAAACCGTCCATTTAAAAAAGTGCCATCTCACAAACAATAGCCCATAAAAGTACCAATATATAAAGGAGTGGCCACTAAAAATCATCGAGCAACTCCAATACAATTGGAAAGAACTTCGCAGCGAACAATTTTAAACTAGAAATCGATGTGCATTGAACGTCTTAACTTGTTTCAACTCGAACAAAGAAGTCTTGGAAAATGTTGGATTTTAAACCACTTCCTAGATCTACAGGTACTTTCGAAGATTAGGTCTCGGTATTTCGTTCGATGGTCTTTTTTCTTTCGTCTTCTGGTTTTTCAGTATTTGTGGTGGAATTGTGTTAGTTTTTTTTCTTGTTTCGTCTATTTTGTATGGCTTGTCTTTGTTAGCACATAGTACTGTTTTTGTATCTAGATTTCTTTTCTGTATATTGTAGTTGTTTAATGTTCTTAGCTTGCTTTCTTTGACTATTTTCTTTAGCTACTGTGTTTGGTTATTGTCTGTGTAATTTTTTTAACAAACTGTCGTTAGTTAGTGCCTGAAACTTTGTATCCGATTATAGAAAGCTTAATGATATGTACTCTGTATATGTTCAGAATTGGTTGCCTTGGTAATAAATGTAACCTAATAACATCTTAATATCAAATTTTATTTCAGTGTCAGAATTTATATAAAACCTGTATGGTTATTAATCATTGCAGTTTTTTTTTACCCGGCTGCAAGGAAAGGGTAATGTTTTTCACGCGTATCTTGTATGTATGTATGTAATATTCTTTATTACCTCGTATCTTTCAAATCACTTGACGGATTTTTATAATTAAGAGATCGTTAGATAGGTCTTGACCGCCCAAGTGTTCTTAGATAAGTGCTGTTAAATCAAAAGAAACATGGAGGATTTTGAGCGCCATATTGTAGGGGTTGCAATTCTTTTTTCTTCGGAACCCATCGAGTGGGATATCAAAATGAAGGGTTTTTAGAGGTGATTAAAAATATATATACCACTTCTATGTTTAAAAGCTATTCGAAAAAAAAAGTTGTAAATAAAATAGATTAATAAAATCATAAAACCCGACTGCAAAGATGTAAACAAGAAGAAAATTATGCTGTGCAGTCGGAGGATATTTATAGTTTTGGTCAGCCAGCTCGCCAAGGGGTATCGTGTTACCCAGTTACTGGGTTGTGGAGGTCTGATAGGCAGTCGCTCCATGTAAAACACTGGTACTCAGGTGAATCCGGTAAGACTGGAAGCCGACCCCAACAATAATTGGGAAAAAGGCTAGGCAGATGATGTTTAGCTAGCTCGTGAATAATATGTATCCTCCGGCTGCACAGCATGATTTTCTTCTTGTTTATATCTTTGCAGTCGGTTATTAATCATTGCAGTTTTTTACCCGACTGCCGAAGGAGGGTAATGTGTTTATCAGTCTATGTTTGTATGTTTGTTCATATGTGGCGTTCCAGAGGCCAAACGCGTTGGCCGATTTTGATGATTCTTACGTCAATCGATTCGTCTTAATTATGCGAGTGTCATTGGTTACATTAAAATTAGAAAATAGATTAATGGCGGATTTTGGGCGCCATATTGTGGGTGCCCAATTTTTCCTTTTTGTCCAAGCCCATCGTGTGGGGTATCAAAATAAAGGGTTATAAGAGGTTATTTAAAAATATACAACACTTATATGTTTAAACTTACCTAACTCGAAAAAATCAACATCAACATCTGGTTTTGGTCAGCTGGCTCGCGAATATGTATCCTCCGACTGCACAGCATGATTTTCTTCTTGTTTACGTCTTTTTAGTTCGCTTTTTAAGCAGTCGGGATTTTTGGATTTTTTGAATTTACTTTTTTTTTGTCACTAGTTTCACTATTTTTACTACTTCAAGATTCTTAACGATATTGCTTATTTCGTTCATTATCATATCCAAATCGAGGAAAAAGGCGTAAGGGTATGTAGGTACGTAATATCCAAATAAAATTTTACAAGACAAAACTTGACAAAATTTGCATTTGAAACACACCTGCAAATTCACCTCATTTTTCTCTCGACCCACTTCCGAAACTCGTACTTCCACACAGTCCCATTTTGACATGAAATCCTTCATCATATACACACGAGTAATTAGAATCAAAGGTGCGTTAATTAATGTTAACGAACTCATTACCGAAGTTCTTGTTCATTGTTTGTTTCTAACTCGCACGTCGAGTAATTGGCGCGAATAAATATTGGTATTTAATTAATGTTACCGATATGTGGAACTGATGCTCCGTTCGTGTTTTGATAGTTGAGCGAGCTGCTCGAAGATATGTTTGCCTGGTACTTGGTAGATTGATAGAGGTAGATGTGTGTGAGATGGGTTAGTGTTTACTTTGATAGTGTTGTTTGAGTGGTTGGTTGGAATATATTGAAGTTATTGTAATTGATATTGATATCGATGGCTGAAATGTTTTTTCTCTTGAAAAGGTTTGTGTTGTTGATCTCTTGTGTTTATGCTATGTAGGTTTGTACTACTGTTACCCGGGATCCCTCTAACCTCTGTACCTGGCCCAATTCCGGCAAGATTAATATCAATTAATATGAAGATACGGGAATCATCTTTACACATAGACTGCAGTAGCAAACAAAAATGTTGATTTTATGGAATCAAGCTGAATTTTCGTTAAAGGGGCTCGTGGTTTAGTAGTATCAGTTGCAGGGATCGATCTTCAAGGCTACATGTCAATCGTTATTGCATTTAGTTAGGCCGGGAGCCACAAAATCGAGGAAAGGCTAGGCAGATGATCATGAAACTTAGGTTTTGAATCGATTGCTAAGAAAAACTCATAATTAGAGACCGGATTATATGCATTTGCATATAAAATTGGATGCCTTAGTTCTAAAAGTCACTAAGTCCATTTTTATCGATATTGAGTTTACCAGTTCAAAAAATATCTTTTTTTTTATATATGAGATGGTTTAATCCTTTTTTCAATTGAATGTCGATAACTTGGTTTTTTAGAAATGATAAAATCACTAAATCCTCTGAACTGAATTCAAAAAGTCACTATATCCAAATTCAAAACAACAAATCCCTAAATCCACTGAAATTTTATTTGAAAGTCACTAAATCCATGCATTTTTAAACTACATCCTGGAGCCTAATTGCGTAAGTGAATTCAGCAAGGCAAAAGGTTTGAGCCCATTGAAAGAGTATGACATGTAGTTTTTAAATAATTAGGTATTGCCAAATATTATCTACTATATACTCTTTCCAAAAGAGTATCTTCACCAATGAAAGCGTCAAATAATGTTTGGCAAAGAGTATTTGTCATAGCTCTTTCATATGTTCAAACCCTTTGCCTTGCCGAATTCCCTTATGCAATAAGACTGCTGGTCAACACAAGCGGTCGTTTATTTTCACTGTTTAGAATTTAGGAACAAGATTAGTTTGCGGAAACTGTTTAAATTTTAAAATTGTAGAAGAAGGTGTTAAATTTGAGAGTGATTGAGGATAAACTGGAACAGTAAGATGCTGACGATGATTGTGATTCCTCTGGTAATTAAAGGACGCCTGAAAATTTAAAAAACAAGCAAAACCTATACGTGTATAACGACCTCCGTCCAGCGTTCATAATAACTGTAATAATTTTAGAACTACCCGCAAAAAATTACGAATCTGGACACATTCTACAAGATTTTTTTTTATTAGTTCATAGAATGTGGCATTTGTTGATTTTGACAAATCAAATAAATAATGATAAACATTCCATCAGAAAAATTTACATGTTGGCATGGGTCGCAAGATCACCGCAGATCTCAGCGACTGTTATCAAGGGTACCATTAAAACCAGCAAAACTTCAGGATATCAAGAAAATGCTTGAGTATGTTTCTGTTCAAAAGCGATTTTTTTATGATAACATACTGTTAGCAGTTATGTTTCAGGAAGAGAGCAGGATAATGGAAATAACGACACATATGAAGATATTTATGAATAAGTAGATAATATAATAAAAGTACTGTGTTAATTATGATTAAACGTGATTTTTTACTATTTACGAGTAGAAGATTAAAAGTAGTATTTAATATTTTATTAAAAGAAAAAAAGATAACAGTTTTGTTATTGTTTGATCTCTATTGAGGTGATTAGTTAAGATAATATGTCACTAGCTCCAAAGAATTTTCATAAGCAGTCCCTAACTCCACTGATTTTGCGATAAGTCCTATTAGTTAAATATTTAAAACTCACCATTATAATAATAATATATTTTTTTAAGAACGTTATATTAAAGCCTACCCAATAAAGTATTATTTGTGTTTTTTTCAAAAAAAAATTGTACACCCTTCTTTTTAAAACTTTTTTTTTGCACTTTGATCATATCTCAAAACAAAGAAATGGATTTAGTGACTTTTAGAACTAAGGCATCCAATTGCATATTTACCCCGTTCTCATCGGAAATTGCGTATTCTATATCTAATATCAAGTGCTGATGCATGTTTTCGCTATGTTATAATAAACTCTGTAAGTAAAATTTCGCCCAAATATACTAACAATTTTCACTCATAAAAATATTATGATTAATTGAAGACTATTTTATTTTCATTTAGAACACCTACCTACTTGATGGTTTACGTTTATCTTATCTTATGGAGGGGCCGAGAATATCTCGGACACTTCGACCCATTGGGATCTATTGTGGTCCCCTAGAGAACTTACTCCCCCCGCAATCAAGTTGAAAACCGTTTTCATGAGTTTTACAACGAGGCTAGGAGATATGAGACTATAGTCTTCTGGTTTTGGGTATCCAACCCCTAGGAGACCCATTCGCTTACCAGCCAGTGCATCGCATGTGCACAGAAGGTGCTCCATGCGTTCCGTATGTTCCCCACACAACCTGCACACGGGAGTCGTAGTTAAACCCATCTTCATGAGCATGTCGTTGGTTCCAAAGTGCCCAGTAAAGGCCCCAAGCAGGTAGCGGATTTGCCCCCTGCTCATGTTCCAAATGCATTCCCGGGCTTTGAACGTAGAGCCTAGGAATTTCTTGGAGTGTTGCAGACCGGTGTTAGACAGCCAATAAGTCTGTTGTCTGTGATCTACAAACTCCCTAAATGCGGCTTTTACGAGACACATGGTTTACGTTTACAAAAATGTTAAATAATTTTTCGTTTTAGTGCATAATAATTGGTCTACAAAATTGTTACATTTTGGTATTGATCACTTATAATTGAATAAATCACTAAATGTATGCTAGAGAAGAAAAAAAAAAAAACTTACCATTTATATTCCTTTCTACGCCAAAGCAAAAGAGAGGTTTATGTTTTGGACCGGTATGTGTGTATGTATGGTATGTTCATCTGTTCTCTCGTAACTTACTTATAATAATTTGACAAATGAGGAGACGTTGGAAGCGTCTTATTTGTCCGCTGGAAACATTAAGCTGCTGCTGTAGCTAAAAAAATGTTTCGCCCCACCCCATCATGTGTGGTATCATTGAACAGGGATTTTAAAATAAAGGTAGGTTTTGGTACATCATATTTTCGTCAAGCGTACTGTTGGCGAGGTATATCCCGTCAAAATCATGAAAACTATTTTTTTTACCCGACTACCGGCGTCGCAAAGTTCACTCTTGTAACTTATGCATTATCCTAGATACATGTCAAACAACAAACCCTAAACAGAAAAAAATATGTGGCTCTGCAAAATCTAAAATTTGTTCAAAAATTAAAACCCGACTACTGAAAAATCACACTCTAAAAAGTATGAACAAGAAAATATTGTCATCTGAAATTGTTATGTACAAACATTCCGTAGAGCAGGGATGACGAACCTTTATTAGAAAACATGCCATTAAAATTATGTTTTATTTTTTTGACTTCGTCTTAATTGACAAAAAATTAAACTCAAAATGCTATGAATTAATCAATTCTTTATTTGCACCTAGAAATCCTTACAGCAATCCTAATATTTATTTACAGTTTTATGCTGTATTTAAATAAAAGTAGGAGTTGGTGTCATTTCTGCTGTTGCAAATTACCTAATATAGATTCTAAATAACCTCCTATTAGCGTGCCCAAAATATTTTGTCGTGTGCCACCACAGGCACGCGAGCCATAGGTTCGCCGTCCCTGCCGTAGAGGATAACCGTGGTCGTATGCCACTTTGCAGAATTTATTGTGTTTTTACAGTTTATCCGGTTATCCTCTACGGAATAGTTTGTACATAACAATTTCAGATGAGAATATTTTCTTGTTTCATGATTTTTCAGTTGTTGGGCTGTTTTTCGTTTTCTCAAACTTTAATGATGTATATTTTAAAAAAACATGCATATTTTACACATTTTCATGCGTATTTCAAGCTTTTTATGTTGAGTATAATCCGGTCCTTACTCATAATCATCTTACTGCCCATGTCCCGCGTTAATTCAGATCGGCGCAACACGTTATCTTCATTCATTCCATCTTGACGTCCTGGGTATGATGAGTTTTTGCTCATCAAATCCGGCTTTATTTATACCCCAAGCATAGACAACACAGAAAAATACCAATCCTCCAGTAACCGTTAAAACAACAGCAACACAGAATCAAAAGCCGAACTTGCATCTCCCTTCGCATAGTTGAGAAAAGTTACCGCGCATACCGTTACGTCGGGGGTTCGCTTCGCTGCGCTAATAGTCCGTGACGGTATAAATTGCAGTACGATGGCGCGATGGGTAGGGGATGACGTAGTAGGTATAAACAAGCGGTAGATGGGCGCTGTGATGGAGATGTTATTCTTGTTTCTGGGGTGGAGAAGATAGTTTAGGTAGTTGTGACTATTGTTTTGGGTTGAATTCAGGATGAATTATGCTAGACCATAGCAGGCGTGAGCCGAGTCCCGTGCGATGCACGGTCGTGGCAAGGATTCTAAACTTCACGAACATTTTATATTATTTATTTATTTATTCAGTAGTAGTACATACATTTTATATATTTAAGTTGATGCCAACATAAATTCATTAGGGTTTTACCGTGCACTAAAAACATACGCATAAGATGCGGTCTATGCCATACCATGCGGCGTCCGCGTCCCGAAGGCTCGTGCCACGACGCGACGCCGTGCCTCGCACGGGGCTCGGCTGGCACCCGCTACGGTCTAGTATAATTCATCCCTTCATTGTGTTAATGGCAAGAGTTTTACAATCACCACATAACATAACTAACGCCTGATTCCCCGAAAAGTGTAGCAGAGATGTTGGTACCTATAGTACACTCAAACTTTGTCAACTATATCTAAGCCCCAAGTAACAGGAGGCGAGCTTGTTGCCTAAAATGCCCCATTTAAAAGAGTGTCCGTAGTTCTTCTTCTAACTAATCAACTCCTTGACAATTCAAATATGACTGTAAATGTTTTAATTGAAATGAATTCTTTGAATTAAGTTGCGACCAACGAAGCACATGTACTCCGCGCTGCTACTGTGAAACTCTCTCTCTTTGCTTACATAGTTGTTTTCATGTGTAATTTATCTTAAAGACAAAAGCTATTAAAATACCATAAAAATCAAAGCACCAGAATCCTGGGCGGTCTAAACAGTGACGTCACGTGCATAGCATCACAATTTATGACGTCATGGCCTATTAGCGTCGACGGGAGGCACCCCACCGAGAGTGACTAAGTTGGGAATAGTGCAGTTGCATCGTAATCGCATTTGTTACTGTGATTCTCGTACTGAAGTGGAAAGTTGAGAAAAATGGGGGACATTTTCACTGGATTTTGTTAGTGATTTATTGTGTGGAATGATGATATTCAATAGATAGTTACTGTATGTAATGACTGTTTTATTGATGCTGTGTGTATCACGAAATATATGCAATAGGTTTTACAGTCGTAAGTAGTTACAATACAAAATACAAATAGAAACAAAATACAAAAAGTTTATTACTTTATAAGTTTACATAAAAGTTTAGTGTTTGGAGCTTCCCTTTAAGCAAGTAATGCCTGTGTTGAGAAGCACCATACAAACATACTCCCATCCATAGCAAAGTAATACAAATTTAACATACACAAAAACTTACGCCTTTTTGGTTGTTGAAACTACAATACGCGGTGTATTTTAGTTTCTGCACATCCCCACATGCTTTTTGATTAGTTAGGGTAGATTAGTACTAAGCAAGCATGTCAATAAGATTTGACTGATGTGGCAATAAAAATAAAATATTTTTACAACCTGTAATTTAGTTTCCCTGTGTCTGTGTGTATGTAATGTTGGCTGTACACTATCACGCGAGAGCCCGCGAGGATGATGTACATTGCGCTCAAGACTAAGTTCAATCATAAAGTGTTTTGTTTAAAAACTCAATGAACAGCGTTTCCTCGGGCTCTCGCGCGAGTATGTAAAGCTGGCATAACAAACAAAGCTTCGCGAGTGAGTTTTCTGGATAAATCTTTTACTGTCTAGGCTGCTCGTCTGTGGAATGCGTTGCCAGACTCAATCAAACGCGCCCAATCGTTGCCTGTATTCAAAAGACTCGTGAGGGAGCATTATCTGTCGCTGAGTATGAATTAATTGTCATCATTTTATTTATTGCCTTTTTATTTCGGTATTTATGTATATATTAAATAGCATATGTATTATGTATCTACATATCTTTTATAATATAATTTTTGTAACACTAGTATTGTCACACCAATAACAGCCCCACTTCATGTCCAGCAATTACTGTCCATACCTGGTTGCCTGGAAGAGATCGCGGAATGCGATAAGGCCTCCCATTGTATGTGTTTTTAGTTTTAAGTGTCCTTTATAAATGTAACTTATGGTGTACAATAAAGTATATAATAAATAATAAACAATAAAGCTTGCAAGTTATATTTGAGCCATTTCAAAGAGTTTGATTGAGCTTTTGATTTTGGATGAACGTTTGATTATCGTGACAATGCAATTTCTAATGTAAAAGCTGGTTAATATATATTTTAAAAAGCATGTTTAGAGATTTTTATGGGGAACAAACCACTAAATCAAATCCTGAAGGCCAGAATCAACAGTGGCGACAACCAGAAAAGCGCCGAGGCAATGAAGCTCGACGAATGAATTTAACTGTCTGGGATCCAAAATTAATCAGAAAAGAATAACGGAGGAGTAGGAAAATATATAAATTTGTAAATCGTCTGAAAATAGCTACCCATAATTACCTATCTTTTACCAAACATCCACAACTCTTCTTACCCTTGACAAGCAACAAGCTACATATTTGACAGCTAGTCAAAGAGCCCAGCACCGGAGCGGAACCCCACTGCGGGCCATTTCCCCTGCGAAAGAATGCAGCACTCAGCGAGGATATTAAACTCAAATCAAGGGGAGAGAGTCGCCGATGCATTGTAGGCAAGGAGATAGTTGTATCTGACAAATTGTGTTTATCACTTTTATAGCTGTTTTAGTGTTAGGTTTTATTGATTCTTTATTGCTGCTGAAATTGTGAAACATATGAAACAGGTTTTTTTTCGTTGTGGGAGTTTACCTACGTCATAAGAATGATTTTAGTTACTAAAACCCATATTTAAATAGGTTGCAAATAAAAAAAAATTCTTATTCAATAACTTAATTATTTTTAATTGATTTTTTCGTGTACTCATTTGTTTTCGCAAATATTTAAGACTAAACAAAAAACCATCTTATTAAAAATTTGTTGGTATACTCTTTTACGTCACTATACTTTTTACCGTTTTTAATTTAGTGTAACCTATCACAATTATATTTTGATAAGCTAAGCCACATGTCTCCTATCTGAACCAGACATTCTAGCTTTACCTAGAAGAGAACCTACCTACATCTTGCAACAAACTTACCATGTCCGGCACCACTGAATGCAGCTAATGACCGAGGGTCAGACCCTTCTGTCATCGCCATTTAGGGGATGAGCGATATTGAAAACTGTAGCCTATTTCTATTCCAAAGAGTAGGTATGTGTAGTAACGAAACTTCTTCTACAAATGCATACTAAATCGTGCTAATAGGCTACTAGCAAGGCATATGATATTTTTAAAACACAAATAGTCGACATATGCCGCCTGTATTACTGAAGGGTTAGGGTGTATAGTAACACTAATATTTTGCATGTAATGGTTCTGTGCCATATTACCTTCTAGCGAGCCTATTGCCATAACATAGTGGGCATAAATACAGATTCGGACAAATTCCCATTAGAAAAACTCAATATCTAACACTGCCCAACTTGAATTTTATTTTTTAAACCCCAACGGAAAAAGAGGTGTGTTATAAGTTTGACGTGTGTTACTGTGTATCTGTATATCTGTCTGTGGCATCATAGCACCTAAAAGGATGAGATTTTTTTGTTTGAAAGGTGACTTTATCGAGAGTGTTCTTAGCTATGTTTGGTGAAAATCGGTTTAGCCGTTCAAAAGTTATGGGCTGTTTTCTGTTTGAAACGGAGTATTTTCGCAACATATCGTGTCATAATTACGTGTTCGATAGATTGTTGATCGAAGCGTGTCTACTACTAGATAAATTATGTAGTTTAAAAAGTACTAAATAAAAAAAAATGCCGAGGGTTTTGGAATTTTTTAATTTTTACTTTTTTTTTTTTTTTATTTTTTTATTATAGATAGGCTCGCGCTTGACCACTATCTCACCTGATGGTAAGCGATGATGTGGTCGACGGTGTAACACGCTTGCCTAGAAGTAACCTATTCACTCTTGACTTAAAGACTCCGAGGTTGTAGCTATCTGGAAACACAGACTCCGGCAGGGAATTCCACTCCTTAGCTGTACGCATAATGAAAGTATTTCCAAAAACGTTTAGTGCGTATGGGTGGGATATCCACCATGTACCGATGGCGCATCGCCGTACGTCTTGTAGTCCGATGATGAAACGGGCTAGGCGGAATTAGATCATGCAATTCCATCGCACACTCTCCGAAATGCAACCGATACTTGTAACGAAAATGAGTTTTATTATACGTCCAGAAAGAACGGGTTACATCTGGGACCTCTAGGGTTATAATCCAGAATCTGACGATCAGCAGTGGTGCTTGGCATTCGGGATCATCGAGGCACAATGATTTCTATAGACGCAACTCTAGATATTATGTTATCGATCTTCAACTGTGTCTGCAGCGATATCACCGGATGTTTGCCGCGATCCACATTGTGGTTGATTTCTTGTCCTCTTCTCTGCATATTTCTTATTCTATGCCTATTTCCATCCCTACTTGCTAATGGCACGTAGCTCTTTTGTTTGAGTCCGTTTGAGCCATTTGTTTTTATTTGACGACTGCTGACTGAAGATGGTCGTCATTGTGCGGTGTTTTGAGTGAGACTTTCAAGTTTATGGTAGGCATTTGAATTTGATTTAGAGATGTTGTATTGTTGGATGGGAAGTAAATGATTTTAGTTGCTCTTTCTTCTTGATTTTGACGGTAGCTAAAGAGTTTCCAAAAAAAATGCCAAAGTGGAAAGGGTGCCTAGAGGTATACTAAAGATCTTAACTACAAGTTGTGAAAATTGGAAGACTAAATTCACCCCTAACTTTTTATGCCAAATAAAACCGTATCGTAACGTTATAAAAAATAAGAGAAAATACTGAGATTTTTTAGAAATAGATATAAATCTCTATTCAAATTTACAACTATTTTAATAAGCACTGTCCTGATCACTGATTTGATAGTTTTATGAAAGATCAGAACTATAATTTTCACGTCTCATTTTCCATAATAATTGCCCGTTCTCCACCTTTTTACGAAATGAATAAAACATGACCTCAAACACCTTTTAATCTCGAAACGCACTTGAAACATGAAACAGTTTGCCCAGTTTCATATTTCAGGAGTACCCCCATAAATCTTATTGGAATTTAATATAAAGACCATGGTACGGCCGTAAATCCGGCCGTAACTTATTTATAAGTCGAAACCCCCGCGGTTCAATGAAAGCTGTACATCATGGTTGAAAAGCCTTTGAGAATGAAGGTATTGTGGTGAAGGGGGGGGGAAGAGGTTAGTTATGCAGTGACGAGGTAAATAGATAATATGGTTATAATGTGTGGTTAGGGTGCATTGTAAGAGCCGTCTTGAGTAATAATAATTTTAATTGATGATATTTATTTCAGTGAGTACAGAATGCTTTGCAATTTTCTATCTTTTTTTATTTATTTAACGATTGGCTTGCGTTTGACCACTATCTCGCCTGGTAAGCGATGTTGTGTTCGACGGTGAAGCACGCTTGCCTAGAAGTAACCTATTTACTCTTGAATTATGGACCGCAAGATTGTAGCTTTCAGAAAACAACGACTCTGGCAGGGAATTCCACTCCTTAGCTGTGCGCATAATGAAAGTATTCGGAAAACGCTTTGTACGTATGGGTATCATTTTATGTAGCGAAGCAACGCGTATAATTTATCTCAGGTTGCCTCAGCGCGTTGACCGTTTTATTTCAAACTAATCGATGTTATATTAGAAAACAAAAAAGTTTTCAAACGACAAGATTCAAACCAGATCAAGGCCATTATCCACCAGAGAAATGAACACCGAGAAGATGTTTTGTGTAATTTTGTTCTGGAAATTTAATACTAAACTTACTCCAGTCCATGAATAGATAAAGTTGAAACCTCCGCGGTTCAATGAAAGCTGTAAAGCCTTTGGAAATGAAGGTATTGTGGTGAGGGGGGGTCGGGGTGGAATACGCGGCTTAGTTGTGCGGTGATGAGGTAAATAGATAATGAGTTTTAATGTGTGGTTAGGGTGCCTCAGACAGAGAGAGTAAGAGAGTAATAGCCTCCAGGGAATGTGTGAATGAGTGATACTTGAGCGCTGCAGGTAGGATACTGCAGCACGGAGAGATAGCACAGTTATGTGGGACTCCAACCCACTAAAACTCCACAGTCTCCTCCTGTGCCGTTTATAGCGGGAACACGAGCACGCGTTAGAACTCGTCCGTGAACCCGCCGCAAGTTCTGACCCCCTGACTTCATAATTATGAAGGCAAAGGTTGGGGCGCATCGCGCGTTCGATTCCCAGATGGAACAATTCATATTTGTATAGCCTACAGATGTTGCTCCAGGTCTGGCTGTTTGGGTATATGAGTTTAAATAATTATAAACGCACCCACGATACTGGAGTTATATCTATGTAGAGTGGAACAACGTTAAAAAAATATATAGACATTAAAAACGGGCAAATAGCGAGTCGGGCTGCCCTGCGAGGGTTCCATACCTGGATAAAATATTTTTCCAATTGCAATCATATTTTTAATAGTTTTTTTTTATTTTTGCGATCGCAGAACTGAGTCGGGTTGGGGGTTCTTCGAGGAAATATGCGGATTAGTTGTACGGCGATGAGGTTAATAGATAATGTGTTCTAATGTGTGGTTGTGTTATAATGTGTTTTAATGCACCCCGAATGGTAAGAGCCTCCTTAAGTAATAATAAATTAATGATATTTCAGTAAACTACGAATGTATTTTGCTTATGTGGAAGGCTATAATAGAAGGGAAAGACCAGGGGGGATTGATGAATATGTAATCAATCTAAAAAGATTGTGACTACTGAGAAGACAACTAATATAGTGTCATGCTCTCTCTAATGTCTCCCTGATGGTGGTACTGGTGGTACATGTTGGATCATTCGGTTCCCTTCATGATGGTTGAGCTGAGTGGTGCCGATCCATTTGTCATGTTCGTGAACGGGTGCCATCGGTTAGGATTAGTCTTTGCTTGGCTCCGTCGGCCTGTTTTTAATTAAATGTTTATGGTTTTTTTTATTGTTTGCTTTACTCTAGACACTTTTGCGTGCACGTCTTTTTGCATCGTTCGTCATATATGTGTTTTTTTTAACAAGAATGATGTAACCAAAATCTTGTAAAACACTTTTTTAATAAGAGTATGTATGGCGTTTCTTGTCCGTTTTTCTCCATAACAAGCTACTTTTCCGAATGGACGGTAGAATCAATTATTATTACTTTTAAATTAAAATTTTTGACGTTCAGGAGTGCCGCTTAATAGCCTAATTGAATAAAGAAATTTTGATTTGATTTTTGAGAGCTATGTAGGCCAAGTTGAAGACAAATTGCGCCAACGCCAAATAAATTGGGATAAGGACAAGATAATGATGATTATACTATAATCATCAGATACACAATTTGTAGCATAGGAGAATTGGGCAGAGTACTCTTCTGCCCAAGTCTCCTTGCTACAGATTTTGTGGCATTATAAATGTTTTTATGCAGCGAACCAACAAGATTCATTATTGCACCACCGCACTATTACCAAAAAACTGCAACTTCTGAAAGCCAGAATCAACAGTGGCGTCGAGGCAATGGGGCTCGACGAAATCCCGTCGAATGAATTTAACAGTCTTGGATCCTGCAACGAAATTAATGAGAAAAAAGTAACGGAGGAGTAGGAAAAGTCAAGGCCAATGATGAAAAAGCGGCATGATACTCACAACCCACCAGATAAATTAGCATGGAATAGTTTTTTTGTAGGTACGCCAGAAAAGTCAACCTAAACATAAACAAGGCCATAAGTCGAGTAAAGTTAATGTGTTCCTCGTCTGATATAACTTCTCCTCCTAACATTTCTTTTCGTTTTTTAATCTCGGAAGCGTCTTAGCCCGCGTTGGTTTATGCAACGGAGAGCAAAGTGCTAAACAAAGTAAGTTATAACAAGATGTAGATTGCGGAGGCTGTGCGCGACCGTGACGCTGCATCAGAATGCGTCGGGCTGTGTCCGCCTATGTTCATGGAACGAAGATCTTTGTGTTACTGAATGTGACAGTGTTAAACGTTTTCCAATGAGAGACAGAAAATGAAATTGCGTAGATAAATGTCAGATAATATGGGAAGGACGATGACCTGGTTAAGATTGCGGGAATGCGCTGGATGCGAGACGTAAGCGATCGGTCAATGTAGCGACGCTTGGGGAAATTCTATGTCCAGCAGTGGGCGTCTTTCGGCTGACATGATGATGATGAATATGTGACACACCATTAGTCCCTTAAATAATCGTCAGTGGCAAGTTTATACTATCACTCGTATTGAAGATTCTTCCTCACCTCGAATCGAGTACCGGCCGGCAGTCACCATGACCACGGAAAAAACTCTCGAGGCCAGAACGTTAATGTCGCTAAAGTTATAACGACTAATTTGGAAATCCGGTAGATGCGAAACACACTACACACACGACTGATCAGTGTGGCGAACGCTTGGGGGAGGCCTATGTCCAGCAGTGGACGTCTTTCGGCTGTAATGATGATGATGATGATGAGAGAGACGACTAATTTGATTGAAAGGAGCTGAGAAAACGTTGAGTCGAATAGAGGAAATTACTTAAAAAATAAGGTTAAAAAATGGCATAGCGAGTGAAAATCAGCAGTTTATTTTGGTTGAATAATATATAGGCTCCTCGTCTGAACATGAAAAAATACGTAAGCGAAGTACCTCGCGATAGCCCTGAATACTTAGTTCGCTCTTAGTAATAATATAGATGTTGCATAAAATACACCCTGTTTGTACAGCTAGCTTCAGAAATTATCAAATGTCATGTCGTTTCGATGTAAAGACCAAGTTACTGAAAGTGACGGAATTAATTGAAAGACGTCAATTCAGACGGGATAGCTCTGTTGAGTCAGCTATGTGTAAGTAGAACTTAGATGTAGAGGATGGTGTTATGACTGGATCGTTTAGTATATAGAGCGAGATTGTAATGGTACTGTGGTCGGTACAAGATTTTTTTGGTATCGGTCTATCTTTGCTTTTTGCTTACCCTTTACACTAGTCGAAAATTCTTCCATACAAACGTAGTCTGAGTTTTACTCCACTGTTTGACAATGTACGTTCAAAATAAAAAATGATATTAATTGTCTCATCATTATCTAGCCCTATATGGAAGCAAAAAAGTAAAAAAATATTTACTTGAAAGTTATGAGCTTCGAAAGTTCCATATTTCAACACTAATTTTAACGCATCTTTGGGCGCAAATAAGTACCAGAAGTAGGAAAATGGAAAAACGGCCTCCATACAGGGATAGATTAGTAGTTTAACAATGCAAATAATTGAACAGATACATTCAGTCGTTTTTTCATGATATCCAGACTCCCAAAGGTCTGTTTATAAAATTTCGCGCACTCGTTTTCGTTCTAAATCATCATCCATTTCACTACAAATTTGCAAAAGTGTGTATTCATACGCGAACTAGCTTCTTACTGCTCATCACAGCATCTATCTCTTCCGCACGTGTTGTCGGTTGATATAGCATGCATTTTAACCCCACGCACAAAATAGTTCGTGCCATCGACTAGTGTACCCTTAACTTAAAAATGATATCATTACGATGGCTTAACCTGCAAACCGGCTAACTCCACTTTTGACCCAAAATCATGTTTTGATGTCATCGAGTACGCGGAGTTGCCACTTACGGTATGCAAAATGAAACAACTCCCTAGCTTTCAAAATTACCGAAAAAATCGCGTGCACATAAATTGGGCAACTCCCAACACTGACATAGCAACACGTCAAAGTGGCTAACTCCGGTGCCAGCCGCCATTTTGTACTGGACGGCGTGCAAGAAAGAACAGGTTTTCGTGGCTTGAGTTTATATTTTTGTCAATGTGCGTAAATAACAGATAGTTTAACCTGAAAACAATACATGGAATTGGTGGTAAGTGACTTTATTTAAATAAGGTATAATTGTTGTGAATACTCAAAAAGAAAACCATAAATAACCTACAAAAGTGCGATGATGGAGTTGGCCATTTTTTGTTGTGACAATTTGTTCTTGATTTGGGAGTTACCAGTTTTGTGTTTTTAGGTAAATTAATGTTAAAAATATTTAATGGGATTGTTACTTATATTGTAGACAAAGAAAATGTCGAGGGCGAAAAAAATGGTTGAAGCTGCTTGCAACCGAAGTCGTCAAAATGATTTAATATTTTTCACAAAGGAATCGATTGAAAATATGCCTGTTATACTGGCTGCTGATTCGTCATTATCTGAAGCTGTTCCAGAAGTAATTATGCGAATTGTCCCATTAGTTGATGATGCGGCAACATCTGATGCTGTTACAGAAGTGGTCATGGAAATTCCTCCACTAGCTGATGGGGCTTTAACATCTGATGCTCTTACAGAGGGGATCACGGAAATGGAACCAATAGCCGAAGGTTCATCTCTGAATTCCGGCCTGTTAACATTGGTTACTGAAGCATCCATGGAATCATCCGGACCAGCTACAAATTCACAGGTTACACCACGTCATGATAACAATGCTGCCTTGATTGACAACTATATAAGCGATGATAGTGACTACAATAATGAACAACTTGTACCCTATTCTGAGCACTCGGATTCTAATAGTGAAGAACAACCAATGAGAGTTAAGAGAAGAAAAAGGTGTCAGGTTAACAAAGCAACATGGAATGAATACAAAAACAAACTTAATCGGGAAAAGGGGAGGCAGTATATTGGACGAAAAAAAGTTGACGGGAAATGGGAAAAAACACTAAAGAATAAGCGAGTGCTTAAACCTCGATGCAAATGTAAGACAAATGACAAAAGTGCTTTAAAATGCTGTGAAATTACAGAAGATGATAGAAAAGTAATATATGAAAAGTTTTGGGGGATGACTTGGGGAGAAAAGAAGGTTTTCGTAAATAGTCTTGTACAAGAGATGCCTACAAAACGCCCAAGAGATAGAAAAGACCCATCTATTACAAAGAGAAAAAGCTCAATGATTTATAACTTGCATTTGAATGACGAACGTCGTGTGAGGGTCTGCAAAACGATGTTTCAAAACACTTTGTGTATCACCAAAATGACCATCTGGAACTGGAAAAAAGGTAAAGAAAATACCTCTCACAATGAAAACCAAAATGTATCTGCCAGAAAAAATCCCCACGAAGCAGAGGTAGAATCACTTAAAGAGTTTTTGAACAATATACCAAAAATGGAATCCCACTATTGCCGCAAATCTACATCAAAGCTTTATTTGTTACCAGAATGGACATCAAAAAGAGCCCTATACGAATTCTACAAAAAAGACTGGTGTGCATCGCGGAATAATAAACCTCTCTCTATAGCAAAATTCAGCAACACTTTAGAAATTGAAAACATATCACTGTTTAAGCCGAAAAAAGATGAGTGCGAAAAATGTCTATCCCATAAACTCGGAAATATACCTGATACAGAACATAAGGAGCACATAGAAAGAAAAAATGAAGCCCGAATCGAAAAAGAAAATGATAAAAATTCAGAAGAACTCGTATTTACGATGGATACACAAGCTGTGTTATTAGCACCTAAATCTAATGTTTCATCTCTATATTATAAAACTAAGCTATGCACACACAATTTCTGTTTATTCAATTTGAGAAACAAAGATGGATTTTGCTATCTATGGAACGAGACTGAAGGTGCCCTATCGTCTGACAACTATGCAACCATAATAGTCAAGTTTATTACAAATAATCTTCTGCCGAGCATTCACAGAGAACCTGAAAACGATATTAAAATTATATTGTACAGTGATGGATGTACAGCACAAAATAGGAACGTGGTATTGGCAAACGCTTTACTGAATGTGGCAACATTAAACAATATTATAATTGAGCAAAAGTATTTGGAGGTTGGCCATACCCAGATGGAGGCTGACTCTATGCATGCCGCCATAGAGAGGAAGCTGAAAAATAAAGTTATTCATGTACCAGCTGAATATGTAGGAGTTTGTCTTGGAGCACGCATACACCCTAAGCCCTACAACGTGTCTTATTTAACGCACGATTTTTTTAAATCCTTTGGAAGTCTACAATATTATAAATCTATAAGACCAGGAAAAGCGACAGGAGACGCTAAGGTACCTTTGATTTTATTTATATTTGATCTTATTATTTTATTCATTTTTATAACTCTTTTTGTTCAGGTTTCAGTAGAAGTGTAAAAAACACATTTTACTGTGTAATTCATTGATTAGGTATAAATTATTATTGTTTGTGTTCAGGTCACAGACATTCGTGCGCTGCAATATAAAAAAGGGAACATAAACTTTAAGCTAAGATTTAAAGATGAGTGGCAGTTACTACCACAACGATGCGATAGAAATATCACACCCTCGGCGATTGAAATCTTACCGAATCTTCATAAAAATCGGCTACAAATTAAAAAACGTAAGTTCAAAGACCTCCAGGAATTAAAATCTACCCTACCGGTGGACTACAGGGACTTCTACGACAACATACCACATGAATGAAGACTTACTTTTTTTTTCTTGTAACATTATAAGACGTAATAAAACATATTAAGTGATAAAAATATAGTTTTTTTTTCTCTTATTACCCAATACTAATCTAAAAAACTCTATATAAATCTAAATATAGGAGTCACAGAAAAGTGGACAACTCCCGTATTTTTATTATTTTTTAATTTACAAATAGGCCAACTCCAAAAATCTATTTTAAAGGTATGTGATCAATATATTTTTTCATAATGTTCAGTTAATTCCGTATGCAAAATAAAAAAGCACCAAATAGTATTTTGGAATATGGATATTGTAAATATTTAATTTTTTATTCAGTTTTTTTGCCTCCCTCTAAAATTGCATAAAACGGAGTTGGCCAATTTGCAGATTAAGCCATCGATTAGCTCAGTAGAAATCGACACAAAAAATTGCTAAAATAGCAAAGCTTGATGTAGTTTATTTGCATGCTATGATTTTGAGAAGATCATAGCTTGGTCTCTTTAGGATTTATAGAGCTGGTGGTGAGCTTAAATTGTGGAAAATCTAATGAACTTAAAAAAAGTATGAAATATTTTTATCAAAACACGCTTAGTTTTAAGACATTTAAAGCAAAAAGTGAAAAAACTATCTCAGTTTTTCTCGTCGTGCGTATCGAGCATCCATTTTTCAAAGTAGCAAATTTGGATTAACACTACTCTAACTTTCCCATACAATATTCTAAAAAGCCAGAACTATATCAAGCTTTGGGATTGTAATGACCATTTTTACATCCTGATTTTCCTGGAACGTACATAGATTCATTCACTCATGAATGTGTAATAAGTGCAAAAATAACTTTCGTTTCGGAAGTTGGTCTCTGTGGTAACTCTTGTTTTATCATTTTGCAACACCGACTTACAAAATGAAAGTTATTTATCGGTGTATGTATAAATGATGCCCAAGGTAAATTCAATGAAATCTGCCTGGCCTTATTGCCGACTGTTGGGGTCTACTTCCAATCTAAACGTATTCAGCTGACTACCAGTATTTTACATGGAGCGACTGTCTATCTGAACTCCACAACCCAGTTACTGGGTAACAGGAGTACTTGTATGTTAGAGGTCAGTGACGATACGCCTTGGCAAGACTGGTGTCAGGTACGGCTTCTGACTACCCGTAACGACTGTCAGAGATCTTCAAATGACAGCTGTGACCAACGGCTTAACGTGCTTGCCGTGGCATGGAGGAAACTCGCTATAAAAGATGGGCACCCATCCAAGAACTGACCTCGGCAAGCGTTGCTTAACCTTGAATATCGTGGTCCTCCGTTAAGGTATTCAGCGTGAAATAATAAAAAAACTGGCCAAGTGCGAGTCGGACTCGCGCACGAAGAGTTCCGTACCATTATCGCAAAAAACGGCAAAAAGATCACGTTTGTTGTATGGGAGCCTTAAATATTTATTTTATTCTGTTTTTAGTATTTGTTGTTATAGCGGCAAAAGAAATACATCATCTGTGAAAATTTCAACTGTCTAGCTATTACGGTTCATGAGATACAGCCTGGTGACAGACGGACAGACAGACAGACGGATCGTGGAGAAAAAGAATATCCATTTTTATCGCCAAAATAATAGCAAAGGATTTTTATACTAATTTGTAACTAAGTTTCGATAAAGACACATCTAGTCTCCCTACATCCCTCCACACGGTACACAACCTGTACCTGCAACCCACCCACGCGACCCAGATTTTTATTTCACTACAGAGAATGAAATTGCTCGTAGTGGGTACTCGGGCTTTTTTATTTATACATGGCAACACTTTGTTTTCCGTATTATGCTTGTTGAATAGGCATTGCGGGTAATAATGGCAATACAAAGCCTCTGTTCTAGTGTTAGTAAAATGAGAAGTCGGTCGTTGTAATTTTTCAGTTGTTATTTTTCATTTCGGAAAACGCGTGGTAGTAATTTCGGGTTGAAATAAATGCTTGGGCAGGATTAAAAATTGCTGCAGTAGTGTAGCAACTAATAAGTAGCTTCCTTGGTAACGAGATACATTGGATCATTGTATCTAAAGCTGCTAAAGAATCTAATCTAATATATATAATACCTTTAAACAAGCAATTCTTGTATATATTAATTATATATATAATCTGAATCTCGGCAACGGCTCCAACAATTTTCATGAAATTATACTAAATTCGCAAGGGGTTTCAGGGGCGATTAATCGATCTAGCTAAGTTTCATTTTTAGAGAACGTCGTTGTCTCTATTTTCACCCGAACTCGGTCGTCCAGGTACTATTATTGATTCGTGGTAGTTCATTAAGCCGATTCAATTGGTTCTATTGTTTCCGTGGAATTATTTTTAACAAGAGGATTTTCTAGTTCTCAGTAAAATAGTGTTAATTTGTTTTACTCATTCAGATATTTATTGGAGTGGATATATTGCTATTTTGCCACTTGCCACTTGCCATTGCCACTTGGTAACAGAGACGACATCGCAATTGAGGCGGGCCGCGATGTCATATATATAGGGCTTCCCATACGATATCGCGGCTGAGGGTTGTAGGCCACGGCGGGAGAGGAGTGCCAGTATTGCGTTGCACCGCTCTCCCTAACTGCCGCAGCCTGGACAGTGTCGCCACCGTCTGATGGCGGACGCGGTGGGGCCGCAAGGGAGGCCTATATCCTCTGCGGCCGAAAACTGGTAGGTGGCGGGGCCACTGAACTGACCCGTCACATGGGGAACAAGCGTGCTATACACGGGGTCGTCTGGCGCCCATGTGCTGGTTTGGTCCTTGGGGTGGCCACGGCCGACGACGGAAGGTCCGGTGACGGACAGCCGCGGCGGCTTCACGGACGTGTGCTAACGCATGCCCGTGTTCCCGCCATAAGCGGCACAGGAGGACACCGTGGAGTTTTAGTGGGTTGGAGTCCCACATAACTGCATGCAAATTGCACTGCAATATACATGAGCATTTCTCGAGGCTAAAAACAATGTGTCGCACTTCAAGCTCAAGGTTTCCGTACCCTATACACTTAACTGTCTACTGAAATGAAGTCAACTTTAGTATTACCAGCCCTCTCCTTAAATCCTTAAGTCTTAAAACTACGGAAGCATAACTATACGTCTATGGCTTAAACTGTATTCACCATAGGAGCCGAATATGCAAAACGGATTAATTTGCAAACGCTTACCGATCCCATTGAGCGAACGCCTTTCAAGATGCCCTCCATAAACTAAGAGAGAGATATTCAAATTCTATACAGAGCTCGCCTCATCGAAATTTAGTTAAATGAACGAGATGTAATTAATGTAAAGTACACATAACAAAATGATTCAGTTAGTATCGGTAAATAGAGAACACTGCTTTTGAAATTATATAAAATTGCTCAGAACATATTGGTTGCCCTTGCTCTGTCACAAGTTCAATTTCATTTAACAGATATCGACAGTATGTGGCGGTACACGACGGTACAGCGGTGGCCCAGTGGTAACGGCCGCGACTTTCATTTCGTAGGTCGAGGGTTTGAAGGTCGAACCCAGGCAGGCG
The DNA here is from genome assembly GCA_945859665.1 of Anorthoa munda. Taxonomy (NCBI): domain Eukaryota; kingdom Metazoa; phylum Arthropoda; class Insecta; order Lepidoptera; family Noctuidae; genus Anorthoa; species Anorthoa munda. The sequence continues at coordinate 4,461,358 of OX243907.1, read as the reverse complement.
CTTTACTTTGTATAAATTATTTCATCACCACTGCTCTTAAAACGGCGAAGGAAAACATCGTGAGGAAACTGGCATGTTCTAGAACCAAAAATTCGAAGACATGTGACATCCACCAACCCACACTAGACCCACGTGGTGGATTACGGCCCATTCTATCTCAAAGAGAAGAAGTCTGTGTCCCAGCAGTGGGAACATCAAAGCTGATGATGATGACAGTATTGTGAAAGGGGTAGCTCAGATAGTTAATAAAATGCTTGGAGATTACTTTTAGATCATATATTCTAGCAATAACGTGCCTGCCTTAAGGACAGCTTCAGCAGAATTGACAATCAAAATTAAAGAAAAACGTCTTCTATATTTGACAAGTGTTCCTATTTCAAATACCTTGCAAAACTATTTACCTGATGCCAGACTTATTTTAGGTAAGGAGTTTGCATTTTAGGAAGAGTCCTCACAGTATTATCAAAACATGATTAGCATTTTGTGTGAAAAATCCTATTACAAGTTTAATAAGATCATCTACATAGCCTCTTCAGACTATATGCGATCAATTGCCTAACTGTGTCTAACTGAAAATAGCTGAATAGCAGTAATTACAATTTTGCGTGTGTACTAACACCAAGATTGTCTTCTGTCCACCGATTTCTGAATTAAGGATTCGATGTTGAGTACTATTTAAACTCTACACCGAAAACCTGTCAAAATGTTACGTATCTTAAAGTAGCATTTTACTCAATTCAGAAACCGGCCCAGTGTTCTTGAAAAACAAATAACTCAAACAAACCCCAATCTGAATGCCATTCAAACAACAAACAAGCCTTGCACACTTAATAATTCTACTCACAGTGCCAGATTAGTCACAGGGATGAAATTAAAGTACAAACAGATCAATGTCCGATACTGGGGGCTCTCTCTTTGTCTGACCAATTCGGCCGTGTTTACGGTCTTGAGCGGTGCCCGGTATTGTGTGCTGCCTATCTTCTGAGCCGTGAAGGGACTGGCCTGGTGCAAGCTGTGTGTGTCTGCATATGTGTGTGCTTTGGTGATGCGGTTAGGTACGGTTTCTTGGATATTGTGATGAATGTGCAAAACAAATAAAGCCAGAGTAACAGATTCTGATATTAATAATCTTCATACCAAATTAAAATTTCAAATTAATGCATGCATAGACGGACGATATACAGCCTGGACCTGAAAGCAAAAATACACAAGAATCCCTTTTGTAACGAAAGTGAGTACTAAGTAAGGGTTTCGAATTCAGTTGTTCAAGAGGTTAAATACGGGAAAGTTCTTAATTTTGAAGACGGGAAATCATAAAGAGAACACGGTTTGTATACATGCGTCATCAATAAAAGATCACTTAACTTTTGTTGTCCAAATTTTTGTCTTATTTTCACATTCAAATATTTGAAAACGGAAAAGGATAAATGATTTAATTATTTATCACTGTTCACCCCTCACTTCATGCTGACGATTGCCGACAATCTAGCCAACAACGTCCGAAATAACGCTTCCCTTTGTAGGTCAATCATTTTTTGAAAGCTTACTCGTAGTTATGTTAAATATCACATAAAAGTCAACAAACAGGACTTCTGAAATGGATCCCCAAAACCGAACCAAGTCGAGATTCGAACAAAGTTTTAACTACCAACGCATCATTACTTTTCAGAAAATGCACCATAAATTGACGACTCCTTACAAAACATTCATATACCACACAAAGAAATAAAAACTCCTTTTAATCCATCCTTAACTCCAAGTCCAGACCAATTTCATACGATTCAGACATAAGATTACTCATGTGTGCGTAGGATATCCGTAGGGAGGCTGTATGGAGCACGATGCATCAAAATTGGTAGCGGATGAGTCGGTCCAGTGCACGATATTCTGTGGGGTGGTCGGTTCCCGGTGCCTTATAAGTGATAGATGTGTGTGTGTGGGTGTGTGATACTCGGCTGGCTAAATACATCGAGATTTGGGTATTGCCCTGCGTGACTATAGATTTTGCTTTGGTTATATGGTTTCCAATGTTATAATTTTTCATAGTTTAATTGGTTGACTTTCTGAATTGATTGAATATGGATGTTTCATTTTTCTATGATTATTCTATTTAGTCCGTCAGTGAGATTATCAAATAATATTGGACCCGTATTTTTTAATTCATCAAATAAAAAAAAATGACAATGATAAAGCGCATCAAAGTTCAGGAGTTGGGGCTTGTGACGTCACTTTCTCAGTATAAAGTGTAGCACACCGTGACATCACACGATATTTCAACGCTCTGTATAGTCATATTTTTTTGTTTACGTGGCAAAAGTAAAAATACGTGTCCAATAGTTTTAGATTATCTAACTGACAGACTAAATAGATATTTTTAGTCATCTACCCCATAGAGTCATTGATATTTTTTAGCGAATCACTGGATTTTAGGGCGATAGTTAAGTTGTGCTAATGATTTCAAGATATAGTTGCGCGGACATAGAATTGCAGGCTGATCAGCAATGTCAATTTCAATTTCATGCGTTTAATTTTTAGTGTTGTGATTGTATACATATTCATTGACTTCTTAATTAGTCAATTAACAAGTAAATGGATTACCCGTTATCTAAGTTATATATTCAAGATTTTTTGCCGTTTCATTATAAAAATGCCACTCATAGACATCGTTACCCAATCCCTGATAGAATGTAATTTTCACAAGAGACAAGTTTATGAAATCCGATAACGTTAGCACATCTTTGGCTACGCTTCAACACAAGCGTAAACATACAAACTTCTCACAACACAGAAGTATTATGTACCTCACTATCACACAAACATCAAGCAATTCCCGGTAAACTTCCACCACTACTTATATTTCACCGCCCGCGTATTTTCCCGGAATAAGTTGCGTTGCTGGCGATCCCGGCGGGATTCCTTGAATTCTCGGGTTGGGACAACCCTTTAAATATATCCTGTAGTGGAGGGAAGCTCTCGAAATGCAGTATTTACTTGTGAATGTTGAGGCCGTACTGTTTTGTGCGAGTTTCTTGTTCATATTTGTATTGTGGGCCGTTGGGAAATTGTTAGGTGTGCTGTGGACTCTGGCAATAAGACCGGTGGTTATCTGAAAAAGGAGGTTTCTATCAATTTGACTAAAATAAGAATTATTTAATCCGACAACTTCTTGGTTTCTGAATATTCTTTTTTTCTTTCTAAGTTTTGCATAAACTAATTGCTAAATGCTTTATTGCACCGCGACAGAATTTTATTACCTGTAACTAGAGATACTGAAATACAGTATGGTGTCTAATAAGATCTAGATATAGCAACTGCAGCCTGCAGTTGAATGAAGCATCTGCCGGAAGACGCAATTGCATAGCTCTTACATAAGGTTTGACCAAAGCTCAATCTTAAACTATTTATGTAGGTATACTAATATATACTAATAATACATAATACTAATTGTTTGTTTTCCCTAAGAAATAAAATAAAATATATTTAGACACTTAATTTTTGTATTGGCAAGAAGTCGGTCAGACGGAGAGCAGTGGTGGGCAAGTGGTATCGGCCGTGACTTACAAATTGTAGGTCGTGGGTTCGAACCCAAGCAGGCGCTTTATTATGTGTAAATTTCATCATCACTACTCTCAAAAATGGTGAAGGAAAACATCGTGAGGAAACCGGCATGTCCTAGAACCAAAAATTCGAAGACATGTGACATCCACCAATCCGCACTGGGCCCGCGTGGTGGATTACGGCCCATCCCCTCTCACAGAGTGGAGGCCTGTGTCCCAGCAGTGGGAACATTAATAGGCTGATGATGTGATGTGTGAAGTCGGTCAGTTAGTCAGAAAATTTAAGCTATATGAACATTCCAAAACTATAGAGAAGAACGTGCAAGAAACTTCATGGATAGAAGTTATGTATATAATGTATTGTTTAAGAAGAAATGCGGGCAGCGAGTTCCGAATGTATTTCCTTAGTAAAAAGTGGATCTCGCCTAACCTCGAATTCCTCCAGTATTAGACAAATTTAAAAGATATTGCATAAATTAAATAAAAAGATATATGTTGTGCTTTTATGTTTTTCATTTGTATATGGTCATTTGTAGTTGTCAACTTTGTACACCAGGCCTCTGTTGACATCGAAATTTTCAGCATCTTTTGAAGGTTTTATGGCTTTTTAAGATAACGTATCATCATATATGAAAACAAAGGGGCACAGTATATATATCTTTCTTTTTCAGTTTATGGAATTTCTTTTAAATTGGTCCAATATTGAAGGAGGAATATACATATATATTCTATTCAATATTGGAGGGGTTATATACATATATATTCTAATATACATATATAGGATACGCGAGAGCCAAAGCTCGAACTAAAACTATTTACTTAGGATATTTAGTCAGATTCTGCGACTGCATTACCTCTTAATAGAAATTCTTTCTTTCCTCTGTTTTGATAATTTCATAATGTTTTTATGTTCGTAGGAATTACATCATTCTTTTATGGTTGGTAGTGTCTCATAGACATCTACATTATTTCGTTCGACGAGAAGGCAAGTTGCCAAGGACGATAAAAATCTGAGATAATTTATTTTGTTTGTGTCTTTCAGATCAATACTAAGACCATTGCAGTATTCTCAATCGTATACTTACAAGTAAGTGTGTGGTATTTTAATATAAGATTCTCTTTTTCATTCTGAAGCCTGCGGGGCGAGCACAGCCTACTGAGGCAGGCTTGTGGCATTTTATCACAGTTTGGGAGCAAAAACCGTGATAAAATGTGTGACTCAAGCCTATCATAGAGGCCGTGCTCGCCCGGCTGGAGTTTGCTGGATGTGAGAAAAACTAGACCCCTTAATGTGGCGACGCTTGCGGGAGGCCAATATCCAATTGTGAACGTCTTAGCCTTAAGACCGTATCCCTCTTATAAATAAACGCGGAATAAAGTTATACCAAGTATAAACCTATGAAAATGTATGGTTATTCCTTTGTTATACCTGGTATAACTTTATGCCGCGTTTATTTGTAAGAGGGTAAGACTTTAAATGATGATGATTGTCTTCAAATCAACACCGTTGACCTTTTCGTAAACGCTGCATGTTTTTGCATACAACCTACGTAGTACCTACAAGTTAAAGAAAGGCTTGAGAAAATAAATAAAAAAATGTGTCCAATATTTTTATGAAAAAAATTAAAAGTTAATTTTGCGCCGTATGAAAATAAACAAAATGCAGTGTAATTATACCTATACCGTTCAATCTCTAACCTACTTTGCTAAGAGAGGGAATAAGTCAAAATTAAAAACGCGTTTCTCGTCAATTAATTAAACAAGGAAAGGGCCGGCTCTAAATAATATAAAGGTCGTTAGGGTGCAGCCGAAGCATCATTATCTACAGAATAGGGTGGGGTTCCGTTGGGAGCGGGATGGATATAGAAAACTGCATTGACATCTTCATTTCGTAATCCATCAGAAGTTGGAATAGACAGACATAGGTAAGGCTATTTCGTCGGAGAGGCTTACACTAAAATATACAACGTATGACGCTAACTTACGAAAATTGTACTTCTCAAGATCACGGCAGAAAGACTATTCTTTCAATATTGAATCCTCGAAAAGGAAGTTTGCCTCTCAGTCCCGATAGTCTATCTATGACTACTAGTCTACTCAATATACAGTCAGGAAAACTGTAAGAAAATGAAGGGACAACCACTGGAAATTGGTTTGGAAAAGCTGAAAACACTATACAAACCTCGACAAAATGTAATGTTTCAGGATATTACGAGCCTGCTCTCGATGCCAACCGAAAATGACTGGAAAATGCTTTATAAAAGATAACGCAAACTTACGCAATTTGTTTAACGCAATTTTTTTTTGTTCGTGTTGTAAATCATCCAATGACTTTGCCCGCTCTGGGTGAAACGAGAGGGCGTGTTAGACTTTTACTAACTAAAATCAACCCGTGATCCTTCAGTTGCTTGTACCAGGGGCGCGGTAACTCTCTTTCAAATTTATCCGCGACCCAGACAGGCATCGGCCCTAGCGGGCCCTGTCAGCGCTACCCGCTGTCAAAAAAACCACAAAATTACATGAACGGCTATTCCTTTTATTTTTTAGACGAAGCAATTAAACCGGGGTCCTCTTCAAAGAGCGCAAAGGGGTTCGAATAAAAATTTAAAGAGTGATTATTGATACAAGGAATTAATTATAAGAACTTCATGAGGACTTGATAATCCTTGATAGTTTTTGTCGTCCACCCCTCCTTATATAAGACACTTTAGGCAATTTGGGCTCTAAGAACTTTTTTTATTGAATAATGTATTTTCTGGCAAATAAATACTTTTAATTTTATTTGATTTGTCCCGCACTGCCGACGATCTGCGCGAAGCGATTCGATCTAGAAACTAGAGACGAGTGTAGTTCTGATAGTTTTGTCGCTCGGCTATAAGCGAGTGTTCTTGTGCGACGGGCGATTACTCGCATCACTCGCACGGGGCGGCCAGTCCTGCGCAAACCTATATGACAAAAACGACGAAACATACTGGTTGCTCTCTCAGCGTGTGTTCTGACCGTCAAGCGATCATCGCTGAGCGAATATTATCTTTGATAGCTCTTGTCGCTGCAACAAATATGCGGTGAGAGAGTTCTCACCGGCAGTGTGAACAGCCAGCTATCAACTATATTTTTTTTTTATTAAAAACGTTGCCCCACACTAGGAATTTCTTCCTGTATCGTGGGTGCGTTTACAAACATATAAAGTCACATACACAACACCCAGAGCCGGAACAACTATCTGTAGGTCATACAAATATTTGTTCCGTGCGGGCATCGAACCCGCGACACGCAGCGCAGCAGTCAATCGCTCAACCACTGCGCCAACCGTGCGCAATTAATATAATTATGTGTCTCTTTTGTTGACACGGGATCTATATCTTTTATCCGTTTCTTCAGCGAGAAGATAGTTAATCGCTTCCTCGTCGCCAGTGGGTCAAGTGCATATAGTTTTGACTGCCTCGTTGGTCTTGTGGTTGTAACTAGCAAGCACTATTGCTGAGCATGAGGTAGTAGATTCGATTCCCGGGACGGGAGAAGGCTTGGGTTTTGCTATCTGGCGTTTTTCAGTAGCAAACCAGACTCTGGCTTTGTGCCTGGTTGATTCCAATAAGCTCGCCAGTTTACCTCGCCTTAAACATAACTGGTTAAAAGTGGGTATATTATGGAGTAGATACACCTCGGTTTTACTTCGTGGATACAGGTGTGATTTTGTAACAGAGTGATGTGTTGTGATTAGAGTATTGTAATAAAATAACATAATATATTGTTATAATAATATTCTACTGTTGCGCACTATCCCAGTTGTAAACGACCCTTTGTGCCTATTGGCCTTGTTTGTTCTATATCCTGCTTGATATGGATGGAAGTGGAAATTTCTATATTTTCCTACTCCTCCGTTATTATTTTCTGATTAATTTCGTTGCGGGATCCAAGACAGTTAAATTAATTCGCCGGGACTTTTTTATTTTTATTTATTGGCTCGCGCTTGACCATTATCTCACCTGATGGTAAGCGAAGATGTGGTCGACGGTGTAACACGCTTGCCTAGAAGTAACCTCGTCGAGCTTCTTGCCTCGGCGCTCTTCTGGTGGTCGCTACTGTTGATTATGGCTTACAGGAGTTGCAGTGGTTTAGGAATAGTGCGGTGGGATTATTTCGCACTTAGTCACTTATTTTCAAGATACAGACATAATTTTGTTCTGAATCCGGAGTCCTTTTGTCATCATCAATATCATTTCAGCCGAAACACTTCCACTGCTAGACATAGGCCTCTTCCAAGCGTCGCTACACTGATCGGTCCTATGCGTTTTACGTCCACCGGACTTCCGCAGCCTTGACCAGGTCGTCGCTTAATCTAGAATGAGGCCTTCCAACGCTGCGTCATCCAGTGCGGTCGCCACTCCAGAACTTTTCAGCCCAACGGCAATACGTTATGCGTGCAATGTGCCCTGCCCACTGCCACTTAAGTTTGGCAATTCTTCTGGCTATATCTATAACCTTGGTTCTCTTGCGCATCCGCAAGAGAACCAAGCATAGGAAGCATCATTTCTGATTCGATCACGCAAGGAAACTCCAAGCATAGCTCTCTCCATTGCACTTTGGGTGATTTTAAGCCTTCTGAAAAGGCCCATTGTGAGCGACCACGTCTCTGTACCATATGTAATCACTGCCTTATTGTATAAAAATATTATTTAATAGGCATACTACTCATGTTTGATTGTTAGCCAACACTGAAAGATACCACCGGTATGCAGCGTCCCCATCCACACATTGTTCATGTCGGCTTGCAGTGTAACGGCATCTGCATTCAGCTGCCTGCAAACCAGTATTTTATGTGGACCGATTCACATCTGACTTCTACAACCCACTTATAGGGTAACACGATATTCTTTGGAAAGATCGGTATACAGTATGTAATTTTAATCAAACCAACCAGTTAGTTCAATTTAACGAGTCCTAGGAGACGGAACGAATCCGACACTCCCCCTAAACCATTAGATAACAGATAACTACAATATAAAATTCCTTAACAGCATTTACATCGCATCCTTAACCAATTATAGTCCGGTCAAATTAGACATATCACATTGCATTAATTCGCATAGAGCTGAAAATTAGTACGAATGTTCGGAACACAGAAAATCACGTTAAAAAAACGCGCCCAGTACACTACCTACCAGGTGGCGTGGAAACGTGTGTATATTATGAAGAATACTACTTTTTCAACCATTATATCTCAAAAACGGTAACGTGTAGAAGAAAAAAATGTTTAGACATTTTTATAGATAATTGAATAATCTACAATTTTGTCTGACCTATTTTTATCATAAAACTTACCGTTCGGCTAAAAAACGCAAAAAAAAACATATTTGTGACCTTTGACCTTGAAAAAAAAAAAATTGCAAGTGTGAGATCGATGGGAACTTTTGACATTTCATTTATAATGGTGTTCCAAATATTCGTACCAATTTTCAGCTCTATGCGAATTACTGCAAACCTAACCCTATTTTTGGTCTAACTTGACCGGACTATTATAATCTCTCCATCTAAATAAAAGAGCTCAAAAAGGTGCGACTTTATAGTAAAGCCCTGTGACGTCACGTTCGAGTCGCACAGGCAATAATTAAAAAAAAAACTGTTTATACTTAAATAAAATCACAGAAGTAACGCAGAAATGTTGCAACCAAGATTTTTCAAAGTTATTTAATCTAGTTTTTTCTTTATTATTGAGTAAAACAGCCACTACGGCAAACACTATCCATTTTAAAACATGAAAACCGAACATTAGCGGATAAGAGCAAACGGGTCGCCGTTCCTCCCCCTAAACCATCAAATAACAGATTACCTCAATATAAAAGCTTTTTGATATGTGAAAAAAAATCGCGGCAGTTGTATATATAACGAAATTAAAAGGAAAACTATCACAGCTAAGTAGGCTTTACTAGTTTTACGAGTAATAGTCGACCAACTTACAAAATGTATTTGGAAAAGAAAAATAATTGTATATTGTTGTATGGGGACAAAAGTTTTCGAACGGCAAAGTTAATTTTAACCCTTCGTTAGAGCAATGTTCGGTGTTTTCATTATTTATGAACGTTAGTAATGTTACCTATTTATTTTTGTTTGTTTATACGAAAACCTCTGTGCATTTCGAGGTCAATAGTGTGAGTTATACGTTCTTACGATACATATAAGATCAAAAGCAGAGCCGTTACTCGTTCTAAACCATCATCCAGTTACAGATTACCTCAATATAAAACTCCTATCCTTAACAAATTGTAATCTCCCCATCTAAGTAAAGGAGCTCATAATAGCGCAACTTTATTACAGCCCTATGACGTCACGTTCGAGCCGCACAGGCAATTTGTCAGGCCAGCGCGCAACTCAAGCACTCAATAAGTAGTCAGCCAGGTGCGATATTAAACTGAACGCAACAAGTAACACTGCATCACGGTATACCTTGCAGGAGTGGATGATATTAGGTTTTTTTTAAATGTATTTTGTATCTAATGTATGAAATGTTGGAGAGCATCACCAGTGGTGATCGATTGATGGGATCAAATCCTTCGCCTTGCCGAATTCACTTACGCAATTAGGTTGCAAGTATATCACTGTTAAAGATATGCTTATGCGCTATTTATGCTTTGTGTTCATTGAATGTTCTTGGTCTACCTAATTCAGCATGGTATCTTGACCAAACTCATAATACTGCCCGCAGAAAGGTGCCTTGCGACAATGTAACAACAATACGACGCGACGAGGCGTTTCCATTTATTATGGTTCCGTACCCAAAGGGTAAAAACGGGACCCTATTACTGAGACTTCGCGGTCCGTCTGTCTGTCTGTCTGTCTGTCTGTCACCAGGCTGTATCTCATGAACCGTGATAGCTACACAGTTGAAATTTTCACAGATGATGTGTTTCTGTTGCCGCTATAACAACAAATACTAAACAGAATAAAATAAATATTTAAGTAGGGTTCCCATATAACAAACGTGATTTTTTGCTGTTTTTTGCGATAATGGTACGGAACCCTTCGTGCGCGAGTCCGACTCGCACTTGGCCGGTTTTTTATTTTTAATATTTCGCTACAGATAGCGTTGTTATTTTCTACAGGAGCCTTTACAAGTTTGGCCTAATGCAACGGTAAGATCCCTACAATGTGGAGATAACGAAATTTTCATAATTGTCCTTAGTTTTAAAATTTTGATGGAGTACTACTGTAACAGAACTGGGAGGGAGGTTGGTGGCACTAGAATCACAAACCTCCGTTACGCAAACGACACAACGCTATTAGCGGCCAACGAAGCTGAAATGGTAAGGCTGCTGGAGAGGATTGAAAGGATTAGCAGGGAATTGGGTCCTAAAATCAACCATTCCAAAACCAAAATTATGGTGGTAGACCGCACCAACTCACTCCATATGACAGGTGCCCTGTCCCTCGAAAACGTAGATGAGTTTATTTACTTGGCGCTACCATCAGCAACACAGGATCTTGCGAGAAGGAAATCAGGAGACGAATCGGTATGGCCAAAAGTGCAATATCCCAACTGCAGCGAATCTGGAGAGACCGTAACATATCCTGCAAGACAAAGATGAATTGCTGACTTTAGCTACGGCTCGGCAACATGGACGCTAAGGAAGTCTGATCGTGATCGCATTGACCCTTTCGAGATGTGGTGTTGGCGAAGGATGCTTCAAATTCCATGGACTGCATTCTGCACAAACGAGTCTATCCTTCGACAACTGAACGTCAAGGCCAGGCTCTCCACCACCTGCCTGCGAAGAATCCTGGAGTTCTTTGGTCACATTGCCCGGCAGGATGGTCATAACCTGGAGCAGCTCATGATCACTGGCAAGGTCGAAAGCAAAAGCATATGATGTCGCAGCCCGATCAGATGGCCTGACCAAATACGTGCAACGCTGAACACCAAACTGCACGATGCACTCCACGTCACCAAGGACAGACGCAGATGGGGAATCATAGTCAGAAAAAAGTTAATCTCCTGGCGGGGGAATTACGACCCTCAGTAATGAGGAACACGATGCGAGGAGAACTACTGTAACTGTATGAACCTACTTATGCAGTCATTTAAAGTGCCTCCATAGGACAGCCAACACAAGTCTGGTGCTTTAATTTTGTCACGGCATTTTTTTCTAGTTCAGCTATCGATCCGAGGCAAAGAAGAATTACTATTCTATAAATTCTCTTCCACATCAGTCCGTTTTCCCTAAGCCTTCCTCACCAGTACCGCCAAATCTTCTCAAAATACCTACCTTTCAAACAGCATAAGAAAAGAAAATCATCTGTCGACAGTTAAAGTGTAAAGTTCTTCTACTTAAGACGAAGTTGGAACGAAATCCGATGATTTGGAAACGCTTAGCGAACTCCCGAACGTTTTAAGTACTGTGTTCGTAAACCTATTAACATATTGGAGGCTTCGATTGTTGGGGAAAACTTCTTGAATGTGTTCAGGCTTTTCCTGGAGTTATAGCGTGGAATAGATGGAGATGGGTAGATATGGAGTTGCTTTTGTATCGAAATCAATGAATGTAGCTGTTGTACATATAAGTAACATTAGCACTGAAGCGGTAGATGTGTCGACGCTCCGTAAAGACTTATGTCTATTATATATTATATATATGCAGCAATGGATGACTTGTAAGCCCATTGGTGTGATTAGGCTTTTTGGTCGCAGGTTTGATATATATATATCGTATATGATAAAGAACAAAACCTAAAAATATCCATGAGATAGTAATAGGTTTCTTTAGAAAGTAGGAGTCAGTGTGTACAATTGAGCTAATCTTTTTATATGACCTAATACAGAAACGAAACCATCCAGTAAATCTGTCTGAAGTAATACTAAACATTTCGGTCCCCTAAGTTCTACGTGAAAAAGTGCCGTAAAGACCTATGCGGTGAAAGAAATTCACAGTGAAAACTATTTCATAATAACCTTCCGTTCTATTCAGTTATCCCCAGAAACCTCTAACTATAGGCATCTGAGATCTCAATACAATCGATTATCCCGCTTTTCTTTTTATATTCCGTTTTACCACAAACCAGAGCAAAACACACCTTATCTTCGAGCAATAGGGTTACTATTGCAAGGTTCTGGAATTGTTAGTGTCTTTGGTTTGTGCATGTCAGAGACGTGTGACGTCACCCGCGATTTTCTTTTGTTCGTCGATAATGTGTTGTGACTTCAGAAGGGGGACCCACAGGAAATTTCTTCTTAGGGGTATATTTTTAATTTCCTATAGTGGAACCCTTAGTATCTTCCGGGACTTTTTGATGTATAGTGCATCTATATTATGGCGGGAAAAATGTGAATTATTTTTCAAGATTTGATTAATTTTCAAAACTTCAATTACGTGTGTATTTCGAAATTGAGCCTGTAAATAGATTTGAATTATTTTGGTTAACAACATAGAATTTAACTAGTTTTATTCATTTTGTTCTGAAGTTGTAATGTTTGTATTTTTTTTAAGTGAGGCCACTCGTGAAAATGTTAGTCTTTTTACCCGGCTGCAAGGAAAGGGTTATGTGTTTCGCGCGTATCTTGTATGTATGTATGTTTGTATGCATGTAATATTCTTTATTACCTCGTATCTTCCAAACCACCTGACGGATTTTTATAATTAAGACATCGTTAGATAAGTCTTGACCGCCCAAGTGTTCTTATATAGGTGAAGTTAAAAAAAAACAAAAATGGCGGCTTTTGGGCGCCATATAGTGCTGGTCCCAATTTTTTTTCTTCCAAACCCGTTGAGTGGGGTATCAAAATGAAGGGTTTCGAGAGCTGATTACAAAAATACATACCACTTATATGTTTAAAAGTAATACGAAATAAAAATATAACTAAAAAGTTGTATATAAAAAAAGTTAAATTAAAAATCAAAAACCCTACAAGCAGTCGGGTTTTTGATTTTTATATTTTATTATTAACTTTTTTACTTCTTAAGCAAGCGAACAAAAAAGCTTTAAACAAGAAAAAATCATGCTGTGCAGTCGGAGGATACATATTCCCGAACTGGCTGACCACCTGATTTAATTGAATTTTCGTAGGCGGCGTCGATTTTTACGAAAACTAAGAGTGCATTTCATTACATGAGATGGAAGAAAGATATAACTGCTTTCTGCTTTCATACCAAATCTCTCTTTTTTATATTAACTTACATCTTTTAATGCGGGTTTATAATATTTTCTTTTCGACCCTTTTTTCCTTACAACATCCAACTCTGTTTCTTCCTGCCAAAAAAAACTTTTTAATATTAAGTAAAAATATTTCGTGTATTACGTGTTTCGTCCGAAGTTTTCTCAAGAATGGAAGCAGTAGATCATCGAGTTTTATATTCATCCATTAATAACTTAACGCCGTGTACTGAGTGCTTTCTTATGTCTTAAACGCGAAGAGGAGCATTTTTCTTCCGTACTGAAAGATGGGTGGGGTATTAGTAACGGGAGATAGCGGAAATGCTGTAAAAGGATAATCAAATATTATGCTAGATGATTTTGATATCAAAATAACGCTATATTGATTAAGATTGAGAATATGTTTATATGTACAGCAAATTGATCTTTTTCCTTTCATGTCAATTTACCACTGACTCAAATCACATCACATCACATCATAAGCCTATTAATGTTCCCACTGCTGGGACACAGCAGTGGGAACCTCCTCTCTGTGAGAGGGAATGGGCCGTAATCCACAACGCGGGTCCAGTGCGAGTTGGTGGATGTCACATGTCTTCGAATTTTTGGTTCTAGGACATGCCGGTTTCCTCACGATGTTTTCCTTCACCGTTTTGAGAGCAGTGGTGATGAAATAATTTACACAAAGTAAAGCGCCTGCCTGGGCTCGAACCCACGACCTACAACTTGTAAGTCGCGGCCGATACCACTGGGCCACCACTGCTCCACTATCTGATTCAAATATCAGAATAAAATTGATTATACTTTAATAGATTCATAGACACACGAGTCATACATGTTCTGCTGTATTGTTTTAACTATTGTTTTTGCTAATGGGACTGTGAACCTGTGTACACCAAAATAGTTACATATCTACCTAGCCTTTTGCCCAACTATATTGGGGTTGGCTTCCAGTCTTACCGGATTCAGCTGAGTACCAATTTTTTTTACATGGAGCGACTGCCTATCTGACCTCCACAACCCAGTAACTGGGTAACACGGTACCCCTTGGCAAGACTGGTGTAAGATCTAAAGCTTCTGACTGCCCGTAACGACTGTCAAAGATCTCCAAATAACACCCAGGACCAACGGCTTAACGTGCTTTCCGAGGCACGGAGGAAACTCGGTATGTTGAAATGGTCACCCATCCACGGACCGACCTCGTCAAGCGTTGCTTATCCTTGATGTTCGACCAGTGTGGCTATTATTATTTAGCGATATTTATTACAAGTATTTTTACAAAAAAAAAATGGATCAGTATTTAGATTTATTTACCTGGATGGATATTTCTTTTGAATCAATAAACGTTTCGCTAAATTATATCAACGTGAACTCTTCGTAGATTTATGTTTTTTCATTTAAATTTTGCATTTTGCTGAGTATAGTGAAACTGTCTGTAACAATCAATGGGGAATAGTGTGGTGGGCCAATCCCACCACACTATTCCCAAACCACTACTGCAACTCCTGAAAGTCAGAATCAACAGCGGCGACAATGAAGCTCGACGAAGTCCCGGAGAATTAATTTAACTGTCTTGGATCCCACAACGAAGTTAATCAGAAAAGAATAACGGAGGAGTAGGAAGAATTACAATTTTCCACTTTTCCACTTCCCTCCATATAAAAGGCGTGGTTCGCGGATCTTGTTTGTCCCAGCCACTTATTTAAAGCTGGTACACAGTTAAACCACACACCCGCTACCGCTTATCACATCAACCACCCCAAAGTAGGGGAGACGAATGACGGCGAATCAATTAGTTTTTGCGAAACTTTTTGTCCGTCGCTTCATTATCATCGCTGAATACGAAAGATGAAAACGTCATGAATATATTATTCGGAATACGTAATTTTAATTTTCTTACTGCAGCCCGACATTGTCTTTGGATGGGAAAAGAAATGAGAAAGAAGTCTTGGGTCTAGGAGAAAACGAAATAAAATGGTAACAATAATGCAATGGTAATGCTAATAGCTACGGTATTCATAAAGCATCGGAACGCGTTTATCTTAAAGCTATCTCTTAGATTAATGTTCGTATTGATTTTCAACTAGACAGATTATAATAATAAACTCGGGTGGTTTGTGACAAAATATCAGACTGTGATTATCTTATTATTTTAGGGTTCCGTACCCAAAGGATAAAAACAGGACCCTATTACTTAAGACTCCACGGTCCGTCTGTCTGTCACCAGGCTGTATTTCATGAAGCGTGATAGCATGAATTATGAATTATTACCGTGAATTTTTTTACAGATGATGTATTTCTGTTGCCGCTATAACAATACATACTAAAAACAGAATAAAATAAATATTTAAGTGGGGCTCCCATACAAAAATCGTGATTTCTTTGGCGCTTTTTGCGATGAAGGTACAGAACCCTTCGTGCGTGAGTCTGACTCGCACTTGGCCGGGTTTTTTCTCTCATTTGCACCATTTATTTTAAAATGATAAAATTACTGTTTTATACATGTTTTATGGCTTTGTTGCTACGAAGGATAACTGACTCCTAAGTCACAAGAATAAACACCTAGTTCAGGAGTAAGAGAACCAATAAAAATTATGTATTATTTTAAGCCTATTATAATTTTATATATTATGAAATTTTTAAGACAGGCTTTTAGTGCTTTTTATTATTTACTGTAACTTTCTTTTGTACATTATTGAACTGGCAATTTTCAGACTTAAAAACAAATTGTGCTCAGTAGACTGGAAAAATTTGTGGCTACTGGGCCATTTGCTTCGTTCAGAAATAAGAAGAAAGACATCGACGCATACTATAGAAACAAAAAAAGAAAACCTGAAATATAAATAGAGAAAATATACGTTACATCCGCACAAAACATCCATCGCTCAGCATAATGCTGGGACTCGTGTGTGAGAGTCACAACGCTGGTTGTTAACGATAACCAGCGCTGACCGGATGACGTCAAACTATTTAAAACTATATCTGACTTACAAAACAAAGGTCAAAGCTGACTGTAATAGCATTAAAGATAAATACTTCATATTTTCTGCGGCTCCATCATATTACAATTTTCATTTCTGCTTTTCATTTAACTCAAGTAAGCCGACTTATAAAGCCAGAGACTCGGACGTCCGTACTCCGCGGACATAATCTTCGCGTGGCGTATTTTAGCCGCAGAATTAAAACATTGGACTTTAAGTCCACGTTATTTGAGGCCGCGAATTTGAAGCTCGTTAAACTCAACCAGAGTTTTTGTGAAAAATGGAATAGTTGCATTGGATTTTGTAATGAAAATGAAGCCATGACCCCATGTTCTGTTGTGATATTAATTTGTAACATTTATTTTTTGTACTACGATATTAATTTGGTATTTTTTATAAGCAACTATTCCGCGAAATAGTAAGCGGAGAAAACGCTTGACTGTCGGCAATTATTTAATAGAAACATACTCCAGGGATAAAAGTATTTCATTTGCTAATTCTGGGTTATTCCGGGACATAATAGACCGTTCCAAATTCGTTCAGCCGCGAAGACGTGAAAAGGTGAGAAACATAGACACAGGCAGACAGGCACAGTTAATTTTATATTTTTAATATAAATATGGGTTTTGTCTGTTGGCAAATATCTTCCTGAAATCATAACGGAAAAAATTGCTTATGTAAAGCACCGTTTAACTCAATTTTGGTTGCCCCATTAAAGTTTTTCTTTATAGAAATAAAAAGATGTAGTTAACACTGCAAATGAAGCACGGCCTCTTGAGACTCGTAAAAATAAAAATTAATTCTTTTATTCCTTTCCATAAGTACTGACGCACCCTCCGCGGTATGCGTTAAATGTTCTATGAAAGCGTTATAAAATTAAATTCGGAATTTAATTTTGTAATTCGAATGCTCCGAGGTTTTTTGACGTCGATCTGTTTTATTAAATTTGCGAATTTTATTGTAAGAAATATTATTTACGGTTGTAATAAAATACAGGGAAAATGTTTTTCGTTTCAAGACGCTTTCGAGTAAAATGTTTTTCTTTTATTGGATAATTAGCTTCTACAATTTATTTTATTTCTTATATTTTGACATAAAATAAAATATAAAATTATTTTTTTAATAAGTTGTCCTTACAAAATTCTGTTCTAAATGGCATTCGTTTTTTAACCGAGTTGCAAACAGAAAGATGTTTATTGAAAATAACAAATGAACACGGACGCAATGAACGGAAAAAAATATTGTTGTTCGTCATTGATTTTGAAAAGTAATCGTATTTGACAAAATGAGTTCTAGGTACTACTTAGTTTTAATTAACTATACAAGCCTTGGCCACAACTAGGCATTGATGGACCTTGGCCACATTTACACGTTCGTCCATCAATGCCTCTTTTGCTGGCCGCTGCAGTAATGTACTATTTCTCAAATAATGCGCGGAAATATAAACTAAATGATACCTAGAACTCATTTTGTCAAATACAATTGCTTTTCAAAATCAATCGAACAACGAACGACAGTATTTTTTCTTGCGTTAAAGTGTTAATTTGGATTTTTTTTTCAATAAACAGTTTTCTATTTGCAAGCCAGTTCGAAATTTAAATAAAACCTTTGATAAGTTACCTCCTTGGTTGCCATTTTTCGGAGTAAAAGATATGAGTTTACTATGTTGTTTGTTTACTATATTATATTTAACTTTTGCGGGCCGCTACTCGCATGTATTCGGCCAGTAAAGCAAATGCGATTTATCTCGAAGAAGGTTGTCAAAATAATGCTCAAATTTCCAAGCATGTTTGAGAAAAAGATATGACAGTAGGAAAAAAAGAAAAGAAATGGAAATAAGAGTAATGTATGCATTGTATGGAGTAATGGAAATGGGTAGAAATGTGTGTGTGTAATTTTAAATGTTAGATTGAGAATGATATAATAAGATAACGTAGTGGTTTAAAAGAAGATGTAATGACAAAAATTGAAAAGAATTGATACGCCTAAAGATATTTTTTTATTATTTAGCAATATGCTCGCGTTTGACCACTATCACGCCTGTTGGTAAGCGATGATGTGGTCTACGGTGAAGCGGGGTGTCGGATGGGTTGTCCACCATGTACCGATGGCGTATTGCCGTGCTTCTTGTAGTCCGATGATGGAAAGAGTTAGGCGGAATCAAATTGTGCAGTTCTATCGCACACTCTCCGAAATGTAACCGATAAAGCTGGCAACTCGGCGTCGATGTTCGAGGCTCTGGAGCATCGTTGCCAATAAGCCTCTCGGCCCGTCTGTCAATATGATGACTTGATGAGGTATTTTACTATGAGTACGGTATAAACACATGTTAAATGTTATTATTCAATAGTGGGCGAAGTCGCTGGAAGAACCAGCGGTTTCGCCCGCGTGAAAGTCGAAAATTATCCCGAGGGAACGTATTCCCAGGATAAAAAGGCTCTTTGCCAAATTTCATCCAGATCGGTCCAGCCTTTTGAGCGTGAAGAAGTAACTAACACACTCACAAACTTTCGCCTTTATAATATTAGTGTAATTAAAGGAAAAAGTATAAAAAAAAAATTGAAAACTAGATAAAAAATAATTGTCTCATTTATGTAGGATTAAACTATGAATTGGTTTAAGTTTTTAAACTGTCATGGTCACTAACACTAACATTAACATTAGAAACGGGATATTTACCATGTTTACTGTTTGTTTCGAGTTTCCGATATTTCGGTGCTGTTGCAAGCACCATGATCACGGATAAACTGAAAAGTCATTGCGGGTGGGTGTTTATGAGGAGACATATCGGTCTACCCTCTTTCTTGTTCGTTTTTTGCACTCAGTACCGCTACCACTGTCACTCACAACTCGATTCTGTTCCCGACACACGAAACTCACGGTATCCACTCGCGAACTTTTTTCGGCACTTTTTCGGGTTTTACACAGCTGAACCACTGGATTCCAAGCTCTCGACAGTTGAAACCCATCCTCCCGGTTGAAATTCTTATATTTGGTAATTTCGATAGCTTCCCTCACCAGTCTAGGGATATAGTGGCGTTCTGTCGAAATGACCTGAGGGTTATGTAACTCAATCCAGTGGTTCGATCCGGATTCCAAAAGATGTTGAGCTATGGCCGATTTTTGGGTGTCATTGTTCTTTACCGCCCTGATATGCTCTGAAATTCGACAAGCAACAGTACGCTTCGTCTGACCGATGTATGACTTGCCACAACTACAATCGACTTTATAAACACCGGGCTTTTCCAGTGGAAAGTTGTCCTTCGGCGAGCGCAGCATCTGTGACACTTTTCTGAAAGGAGTGAAGACAGTCTTTACGGCGTATTTCCGAAGAATGTTAGCAACCTTATCTGTCGCTCCCTTCACGTACGGCAAAAATGCTGGCTGTCTCTCAACCTCGCACTTCCGGTGCTTAAAACCAATTTTTCGAATAGGCTGTGCAGTCCTCCCCGTATATCCGTTACTCTGTAGGACCCTCTGAACATGTGTAAGCTCAGCACGCAAATGTTCCTCGTCGCATAGATCATATGCGCGGTTGGTAAGTGAAGTCACTACAGAGTTCAGTTGTCGAGGATGGTGGTGAGAATCAGCGTGTAGATATCGATCCGTGTGAGTCAATTTCCTGTACACTGTGTGACTCAAAGAGTTTTAAGTTTCAACTGTCGAGAGCTTGGAATCCAGTGGTTCAGCTGTGTAAAACCCGAAAAAGTGCCGAAAAAAGTTCGCGAGTGGATACCGTGAGTTTCGTGTGTCGGGAACAGAATCGAGTTGTGAGTGACAGTGGTAGCGGTACTGAGTGCAAAAAACGAACAAGAAAGAGGGTAGACCGATATGTCTCCTCATAAACACCCACCCGCAATGACTTTTCAGTTTATCCGTGATCATGGTGCTTGCAACAGCACCGAAATATCGGAAACTCGAAACAAACAGTAAACATGGTAAATATCCCGTTTCTAATGTTAATGTTATGAATTGGTTACTTAATAGGCTGTATAACCCAGCATAGAAATGCAAAAAAAAGGTTCATAAAGTTTGTTTCTGAACGAGTAATTGAATGAGAGATGGAACGAGTGAATGTAGTATTCGTAATGTTATTTGTTACACCTATGTCAACCGCATTTCATGTCCAGACAATCACTGCCCATTGCAGGTTGCCTGGAAGAGATCCCGGAATGCGATAAGGCCACCCGTTGTATTTTAGTTTTAAGTTTCCTTTTCTTTGTTTTAACCTGGTTTACAATAAAATATATATAAATAAATAAGGAAGGACTAGATGGCGAAAGTTATAAAATAAGAAAGACGTGTCGAATGTATACAGGTGTTATATTTTCAATAGTACGTTGTTTGGACCTAATTGAGATCCCGACACTACGTTTATTTTTAAACATCTAGATTCTGAGATTTAACCACAGTGTTAGTAAGTATTCCTGACTAATGCTGGTTGATCAGCATGACACACGGCAGGATAGTGAGGGCTCTTTTCACAGATGAATGCTAAGTTTATGTCACACTGCACATCATTCAGAAGCCCATTGCGCCATAAAGAACCACAATATTCCCTATCTATCGATGTTGGCTCCCCTGTGTTCCATTTGCTGAACCCTGCTTCCGACAATGTTTGGCCTGAAAACAATAAAATTATGATGATTATTAAGTTTGTATGACCTCATTTTATTTCACATTGGCGATTCTGATAAATGATTCCTTTTTTCTTCAAAGTTCTTGACATTTTTCTTACAGTTGTTTTGCCGGGTTATTCCCAGAGGTCCACGATTCTATTGTTCTCGAAAAATTTAAATTCATACTTCCCAATGGGTCCACAACATTTTAAAATATGAAATATTGTCTTTCCCAACGGGTCCATGAGAACGTTTGGTACAGTCAGCAATAAAAGCTTGGCTAAGGTTTAAATGTTTACTATTTCTATGAAATAAATCACAATGAATATAGATAAGTAAAAACTAAATTTTTACTGTATCACATGAATGGTCATGACCATTAATAAATCAGGCTTAGTAGGCGTTTCGGCCGATGAGCATCGCCCGATTCGGTTGAAACAGGAATGATTAAATTTTATTATTATTTATTTATTATTATTAATAATTTTTTAAGCAAATTTTGTACAGAAATCCTTGAGTTATATTATTTAAGTACAATCAGGCTATTTATTGAAAAAAGATAAAGCTACCATTACCAATACAACAATCAACAGTAAACATGATAAATCACAACAATCAGTATTATATATCAATTAAAAAGTGTACATAATGGCACCTGAGGTATTCCACATACGGCACCTATCGATATTTTTCGAAGGTGCCATAAGTGGAATAATTAAATTATTTATAATTTTATTTCATGCACCTACGGATCAGTAGGTACAAGTGTTGGGACGTTTATTTTTTTAGAACGTCAAAATCAAAAATTCGATTAAAATCAGTTGAGAGTTTAATAAAATGATAAAAATATAACTTCCTCTTTTGATTTTTTAGTTACATGTTGAACATTTATACACAAACTACGAGGAGAACAGAATCATGAAAAAGTATTTGCGGGCCTAGAATCATAAGCGGTAGAGACTAACGGAGTACTAGGAGGTTAGAATCTAAAATGTCTCGGTACTCTTTTTATATCTCATGGTTCCAGCCTCGGATATACTTCCTTGTGATTATAATCTCCTGGTACTTACTTAAATTAGTCTTTACCGGTAAAAATCATGAAGAAGAAGTCTTAATATTTGCGGGTGCTGGACCCGCAAATATTAAGACTTCTTCAAGATTCTGGCCTCCTGGTAGTTTGGGTATAAATGCTTATAATGTTCAACATCTAACTAAAAAAGCAAATGAGGTAGCTTATGTGTCGTCACCATTCAAGACCGCATTTTATTTTGTTATGTTTTCGACAAGCTGCTCCTTCTAACAATAAATTGTTTTTACTGACTGCACTTTGGATATATCTCGTGGACCCGTTGGGAATTAATTTAAGAACATATAAAACATTATTATAATTTTTCATGGAATCGGTGGGAAAAGAGGAACAATAGAATCGTGGACCTCTGGGAATAACCCGTTTTGCCTTTGTTTTTTATCAACTTATTGTGCAAGATTGTGATAATTAAAGAATTTATTTGTGACTCGCACAGGAGACCAAAAAGGCTCATATCTCAGCATAAAATAATAAACACCATGAACCTAATGAACTCACCATGAATTGTCCTCCATACTCCATGTTCACCCCAATCGTAAAAACCAATCATAGCTGAGTATCTCCATGTTTCTACGATTCCCAACATATTGCTTTTTGGAATTGTAGCGAAGAGTTCTTTGAGTACTGTGGCTTCAGTGTCACTATTTATAATAGCAAGATGGCCGCCTTCAGCTGAACATGCAAGGGACGCTCGGGAGAAATTTCGTGGTTCTATGTGGAACTTGTAGCATTTGTTAGTTCTTGTATCCAAGTGGTATTCTGAGAAAAAAAAACATTTTAATCAAAAAAAACACCACAAAATGAAAAATAACTTCAATTTCGGAAGTCGGTGTTCCTGTTTTTGTTTCTTCGTTTTTGACATTGTTATCCTAACAATATGGGTATCAAATGAAAGCTACCAAATAGGCCATTTCAAAGATATATATATATTATGTTCCTATTTTGGTACAAATTCAAGATAAGAGTAACTTTGATAGCAAAATAAATAATATTTTACCATATTACTCATTTGGAGAACTAAAGTAAACTAAAAAGTCTAAAATAAAACAAATTAATCTAAAAACAAGAAACCCGACTGCTAAAAAATGCCTAATTAACTGAAAGGAGAAAAATAAGTACTACATATAATTTGTACATTCAATATTATGAGGTGCTGCAGGCAGGGATAAACAAAAATTATAGAAAAACCTACCAAAACTTCGTTTGTCACCGCTGGCAGTACCTATATTTTTCACTTTTTAGTTGTGGTACGTAACTGCAATAGTTAGGTACATACTCGTATAAAGGCCAAAGTTATGCCTGAATAGATTATCCGAATAACATAAAACTAACATAACCGGTGAAATGAGAGTGTACCAGGGTGAACTGTTTATATCTGCGTAGCCCTTTAGACCGTACCGGCGTGATGTTATGTTATTAAAATGGCGTAAACATTAAACAGACAAGCGATTGCAGCCATCCCGAGAGATTTGCCATTGTTTAAAGAAGAGTTCTGTTGTATATCGCCGAAGTTCTTCATCAGATCTTGATCAAATTTAAATGGGACCACACGAGAAGCGAAGAATCATCAAAAACGGTTCACCTAGTAAAAAGTATTGAGGTGAAATACATAAAAAAGTACAGTCGAATTGAGTACCTCCTTTTTGAAGACGGTTAAAAAATAAGATCAATCAATCTACTTAGTTTTTTCTACTATATCGGGATCGGCTTCCAGTCTGACCGGATTCAGCTGAGTACCAATAGTTTACATGGAGTGACTGCCTATCTTACCTCCACAAAGCAGTAACTGGGCAACAAGATAAAGATGTACAAATTGCAGCCGAAACCAACAGCTTTTTTAACTTTGCGGGGCACGGAGGAAACTCGTTATGTAAAAATGGTCACCCATCCACGGACTAAACTCGGCAAGCGCAGCTTTACCATAAAACTGATCCGTGCGGTTTTTATTATTTAGCTGAGAGCTCCTATATAACAAAAACCATGATACACAAAACATAACTTTTGAATAGATATAAAGTCCTTACTTTTTTTTCAAACTTACCCCAATAAGATAAATGCACTTATTCTAAGTTACTTCACATCCGTAACTACAGTAAATCTAATCTATTACATGACAGTATCTAAACTAATTTTATGTTAACTAGTTTACATAACTAATTTTAAGCAATGCACTCCTTGTGTCCAGAGTACAGCAAAATAGGTTCGTCTCAATAGCCACGAGGTTGAGCGTGCGGGGTGCATGCGTCAGCGGTTCGACTGCGCGGCTCAACTAGCACGCTCGGCCGCTGGCGTCGCCAGACGTATTGTATTAGCCTAATAGGTACTACGAATATATTTACCTGGATCTACAGTGCCACATTCATTGGCTTCTACTTGAGGATTCTCCGGGCGGTAACAAATGTAAGGACGAGTATCTCCACAGGGACGATCTGCTAATTCTCCATTACTATTGAAAGTGATACAACTTTCTTTATTGTCCTTATTATCCGGCTCTTCTTCAGCCCAAACTACGGGAATATCCGACAGCGGTCTACCTGTTATTAAAAAGAAACTTATTTATGACAATATTGTGGTTAACAATAAAATTATCTTTATTGTTATTTTAAACCTTACTATATTTTTTTATAGTCAAAGACCGATGGGTATAGCTTCTTCCCTAAATTACTGGTTTATACTAGATTTGACCAACGCCTTTCGGCAGATCTTGACTTAGATTTTAATTTCTGCTTTTGACTAATGTATTTTTATGTACGCAAACCTAGAAGTTCCCAAACGTTGTCGCTATTGCGATTTTTGACTATAACATATTGACAAAAGTTATAAATATAGTTAATTAGTGGATAAAGTTTTATTTTGTTAAATTCATTGACTAACCTTCGACTGTATAATAATCTCCTTGTGCGAGAGTGGAATGAATCCCGGTATAGATCTCTTGTTTCGAAGTGGAGTCCTTTAAGATGTATTTCATTTCAGATTTTATTGCCAGTGAGGTTGGAGAAGCTAGAGTAGCACCTGAGGGCAAAATAAAATAATAAAAATGTAAATGGCAGATTTTTTAGAGAAAAGGAAAAATAATTCACAAGGTTATGCATGTAAAAAAAAAAAAATCTTTTTGGACATGTTTAAGTATGAAAAATAAAAAAATATACAATTTGGACATGTTTAAGTATGAAAAATTTGAATTATTTAATAAAAAATCTTTTTTACAAAAATATACTACCGACTTCCAAGTAAGAAAACTACAAAGTGAAAAGTAACTTTATTTTTGGAAGTCGGTGTCTTTGGTAGGTACCAATTTTTTGCGTTATGGACACCGACTTCCAAAAATAAAGTTAATTTTCACTTTGTAGTTTTCTTATTTGGAAGTCGGTAGTATTTTTTTTTTTTTCACTTTTTATTTGTACCTGCAAGTAGTTAACTAAGGTACCTATAATGCCTGAATAGATTACCCGAATTTCATGAAACTGAACATAACCGGTGAAATAAGAGTGTACCAAGATGAACTGTTACATCTGCGTACCCCTTTAGAGCGTACTGGCGTGATGTTATGTTATGAAATGGTATAAACAGACATGCGATTGCAGCAATCCCGAGAGATTTGCCGTTATTTATTGAAGAGTTCTGTTGTATATCTCCGAAGTTCTTCATCAGATCTTCACCAAATTAAAATGGGACCAATTTCGGCACATACTCTTGTAAATAAAAAAAAGAATTTTCAAATTCGGTCCACAATTGACGGAGATATCGGAGAACAAACAAAAAAAAAAACAAAACCTACAGTCGAACATAGAACCTCCTCCTTTTTGGTAAGTCGGTTAAAAAATGGTCGAGATACAGTGAGTAACAAAGTAAATCTGAATCAGAGTTAAAAATACCGTTGGAATAAAAAACTTAGAACGAATTCATTATTGAGTACAAACATTGCTCTGATTCTAATGATATATATATTTTAAAAGAGCTTACCCTCCAGTGCACATCGCAGCCGAGCATCAGACCAAGTTGCTGGTACCACGAAGTGTTTAAACCATGCTTTGGCCAGCAAACTGTATTTGTAGTCACATCGAAATGATCCCTCTAGAATAACAAGAAAAAGTTACAAAGCCATTTATGGAATCAAGCGTGGCTTGATCGAAAAATATCTCTTATATCGAATCTAATGCTGGATGATTTATAAATATATATATATATAAACTTATATTGATACTATATTTTCCTTGCAAAAGTTGCATACACATTTTAGTTTCCAGGGTTACTTAGCATAAGTTCGAAAAATATTTGACTGAATTTCATTTCACGTATTTTTTTTTTTTCAACTATTATTTACTAGTGTCGGGGTGCCCTAAATTCCCGAGCTCGCTTCGCTCGCTCTTTGACTAATTCTTTGAGATAATTAATTAATAAAATGACTAATGCATGACAGCTATTAATAAATCAGTTGCATGATAATTCAAAATAAATACGTAAACACAGACAAGACTGCGTGAAGTCGGATTTGCAGCGATTCGTATCCGTCTCTAAATTTTGTACCACAACATATTGACTTTTTATGCTACTATTTCAATTTTAAATTGAAAATCAAATAATATTCCGTAAAATGTTGTTTCGGTGTGGTGAAAATTTTTGCCATAAATGAAAAAAGTTCAAACGAGGCTTCGGCCAAAAGCAAAAAGAAGTTGTAAATCGGCGAAATGTAGTTCGGTAAAATAATACATAATTATGCCACATGATACTTCGATGATCTGAAAATATGTCAAATAATACATATAGCAAGAAAGGCATCGGTCAACAGTTTTCGGTAAAATTAAATTGGAACAAATTAAATTGGAAAGTGATCGGTTCCCGGTTTCCAACTTTAGACAAATGACATTCTTTCAACGAAAGCGTCTCGATAGTGAGGGGACAAATGCCAAAAAAGTATGGGATTGTCAAGCGCTATCGAAATGTCACATGATCAATCCCTTACATTTTGGCATTTCAACTATCGCCAACGCTGACATGATACTTTTCTAGAACCTTGGACATCCCGGTAAAGATACATTCGCAAGAATTTAAAAACTGTTTTGATATAGGCATACTAAAAATTGTAAGGCCAGAGTCACTTTATAAATAAAAAAGGTCAATAAAATTCAGGGCTAATAGTAACACAAAATATTTCAAAGCAGACTTCATTTTGTCAAACTAAGATAGTATAATGGTCATACCTTTTTGCATCGAATATTTATATGATTTCAACACTTACCTATTATTTTTATCGGGATATTAATTAATATATCCTGCTAAGTCATAGATTCTCAAATGTGATATGATACAATTAAAATGTAAGAAAATCGATATGTTGGCTAGCAGTTGGAAAATAGGGAGACTATCCACTTATAAATATGGTTCAGATTTGGCTTGGATTTTATTTATTTATTTATCTCGAAGAAGGTTGTCAAAATAATGCTCAAATTTCCAAGCATGTTTGAGAAATAACCATTTATGCACACACACATAATATACAGACAAGAAGAAGGGATAAAATTTACATTATGGGCCGCTGATTTGGAAGTTCATATTTTTTGTATAGGTAGTACTCATAAAAAGAAAGCTTTTTACAAATTTTCAAGACTCGGAAATTTTATGTTTTTTTGTATGTTTTTCGTAGAGAAAAAAAATGAGAATTAGTCCAAGAGCGAGCGAAGCGAGCTCGGGAGCTTAGGGCACCCCGACACGGACAGGTTAGGTTCGAAGAGATGACGGTCGTCTTCGAGACGACCGTCATCTTCTTCGTGTTAGGTTACTTTAGACCCTCCAGACAGAAATAGGAGCCCCGCGCAGCGGGGCTCCGTCGACATTGTTGTTAAAAAGTAATTGTAAACATTTTAACCATGGATATCTCCATAACCATGGGGTTTCGCGGGGTGGGGATGGTACAGTGGGGTAGCCCCCCTATCCCCCCACTTCCCTACCCCCTTTCCCGCCCCAAAAATCGATGGATATTGTTGGAAATTTTTATTCTAACCTAAAAACTTTAACCATGGATATCTCCATAACCATGGGGCTCCGAGTAGTGGGGATGGTACAGGGGGTCATCCCCCACTCCCCCCTCCCCTCCCCCCCCCTTGCCGTGCCATAAATCAGCGGCCCATAATGTAAATTTTAACCAGAAGAAGGAACAGAAAAATAAATACAGAGGTTATGCTTATTTCTAAAGAAATCTCTGCTCGCATACCTGCGAAAGATGAAAAATGAGATATTATAAGCATAGTGTGTAGAGGGGAAGAAATAAACACATACATCAATTCACAGCTAAGTAATACAATACTGATTACATATAAAATATACTGTCATACATACATATCATCCATCTTCCTACCCTTATCCCATGTTACTTGGGGTCGGCGCAACACGTTTTCTTCTTCCAGACCATCCTGTCCCCTGTCACGTGGAGTTTCTTGTCCATTCTTCTCCATAACAAGCTATATTTTCAAATGGACGGTAGAATCAATTATTGTTACTTTTAAATTATATTTTTTTTTGATGTTCAAAATTGTCGCTCAATGGCGTAATTGAATAAATAAATTTTGATTGATTGATTGATTGATCCCATCTCATCACATGACCATACCAGGACAAACGGTTTCCCTTCAACTTATACAATAATATAATATTGAATTGTCACTTCTTAGTACTGTGTGAACTTCTGGTTGTACTGTAACTTAGATTAATTTACGTGTATATCAATCTGTGGAAACTGTTTCTGGATTGTGTTGAACTAATTGTATGCATATGTTTGTTATTGCATCTGTTTGTTTCCCAAATAAAATAAAATAAAATAAACTTTTCTGCCACTGGCGCCACTTTCAAACTGCCTTTAATATACTCATTTCTCACTTTATCCAATCTCGGCATGCCGCACATCCATCTCAACATTCTCATCTCTGCTACACGCAATTTCTTTTCATCCATCTTTTTCACAGCCCAACATTCTGATCCATACAGTATAAGAGGTCTAATCACGGACTTTTGATTTTTCCCTTTAACTTGAGGAGCATCCGTGGGTCGCAAGTTGTTCCAGTGACCTGTCGCCATTTCATCCATCCTGAGTTGCACATACATACAATCATATTTGTAAAATAAATATTATAGCAATAAATACTAACCTATATATTATGTGGCGTGGTGGCCTAATGGTATCGGCCGCGACTTATATGTAGGTCGTGGGTCATCCAGGCATGCGTTTTACTTTGTGTAAATTTTTTCATCACCACTGCTCTCAAAACAGTGAAGGTAAACATCGTGAGGAAACTAGCATGTCCTAGAATCAAAAAGTCCGAAGATTTGTGACATCCACCAACCCGCAATGAAGATAATAGAAATGCAAGAGGCGGCCTGTGCCCCAGCAGTGGGAACATTAAAAAGGCTGATGATGATGATGGTGATGATGACCTATATATAAATGATAATAATACATAATTATATGCAACTATGACGGAACGGTTTCTTTTAAAAACTGCAAGAATTTGCCGGAAGAGAGTTCCACAATCGCACGGCGTGCACAGTATAAAAGTAGGAGTAGAAGTCGGTAGTGTGGGAAGGGATATTAAGAAGATGTTAATTAACACCGCAGACTACCCCCTTTTTTATTCTGTTTCTTCAGTCCATCTAAAGGTTGTCTGGTAGATATCGCTGTCAGCGATAAGACCGCCTTTGTACCCGTATAAATAAGTTTTTCTTGTAAATGTGTATAATTTTATGGTGTACAATAAAGTATATTCTATTCTATTCTATTAAATTGAGAGAATGTTAATTAAAATATAAAAGTGAGAGAATATTAATTAAAATATATTTATCGACCTAAGACGCATAAGGTCGAATGTTGAGATTGGAGCAATAGTAAATTCTATTGCTCCAATCTCAACATTCGACCTTATGCGTCTCAGGTCGAGATTTGTACGCCTCTGAGCAAAACATAGAGGATCTACCTATCTGTAACATCTCGCACTCTGTTGTAATTTGACCTATGTTTACAAATAAAGCATTCTAATTCTGATTCTGAGATTTTTAAGATGCGATCTGCAAAATGCATCGGCAGGACGGGAGTAGGAATAGCGTTCTCGGAGGTAGAAAGGCGCTTTAGGATTATAGTAGTATATTATTGGGCATTCTATACCACTATCGGCAAGTTGCTCGGCGAGTGCGCCTCGCTGCCGATAGTGGTATAGAATGCCCAATAATTGATAATCTACTCGCCTCTCCACTCGACCGAGACAGTACATTGTACTGAGAACTTGATTTGGAACGATAATTCGAGCAAATCGATACTCGACTCGCCACTCAACTCGACCGATACACTCGAACGAGACAGTTCATTTTGTCGCGTACTGGATGAGCTTTACTCGACCATTGACTAGTAACTTACTCCTTACCACTATATTCCATACGTCTGACCAGTATGCGGCGTTTCGGAGAACGATGAACTGTCAACTATCAACTCGACTCTCCGTTTACTTACTGCACTCGACCGATCACTCGAGTTTGTATTCGCTGTTAACAGAATGTCGAGCGAGAGTGATGGTGGCCGATGATTGTAACAAACCAAAGCTTGTGACTAAAGCGTTAACGGGTTGTTACTGTAAATAATAAACAACTGTAACTTAGGTACTTGGTTTAATTATCATAAAATGTTGGTTTGTCTGGAAACAAAATATCAGCCGCACGCACGAGCTCTTGTAGTTTTCGCCACTGAGGAGAGTCCGCGTCGGTCTGGAACTTGATTCGGACGAGCGCTTTCTTCCACAGCTCGGCGGAGTCGGTGAGGCGAGCGTCGTCAGCCTTGTACACCTTGCAGTCGATGTAGTACTCTCCGTCGGTGCTCGTTGCTCGGCGCTCACAGCCGCTGGCTACGCGGTTCACAAAGAATGAAGTTAGGTGATCCGATGAATGTTCTTTGTGTGGGATGTCGCGGTTTTTACTGATGCCGAATATGTCCATGCCAGTGTTGGTTTTTTTACTGAAATAATAACGAAAACTGTTATTAGTTAATGTTTACAACGAGAGATGCAGGGGCAAACAAAAAATAACAACGGTGTGTAAGCAGCGCACACAATCGCATAATATTTTATGAACGACACCACGGATATTTCTGTAGAAAATATTACAAGTGACTAATCAGCGAATGGAATACTTATGCAAATTGCACTATTATAATTCAATTAGTGGAAACGTACTACTTTACTATTTTAATTTAATCAGAACTAGGAGATAATAAATTCAAAATATTATTCACCTGCTACGAGTTACGGTTGTTGTTTGTGACTGCATCTTGCGTTTCCCATTGCTGTCTGCAGACGGATTGCGACTGGCCTTCACTTTGTGTCCAGTGATCGATGCTTGCGAGTAATCACACTCAGAGTCTGACCTGAAATAAAGATAGAGGAAATGTAGTCACACAATTATTATTAATTAATCCAATGGAGTAATGTCCATTGCGCTGGGCATACTATAGGACACAAGTGTTCGGGCAAACACTGGTTCTCTAATATTTAAATGGGTTAGCACTGAGACTGAGCTAACTATGTACAGATCGGGTGATCTGTGAAGTAACGCGCTCACAAACAAATATATGTAGTTATAAATGACAGGCTAATCACAAGTGTGATCCATGAAAACGAACAGACTATTTTATCAGACTTACATTATTTTCCGATCAGAAGTTCCACTCGGTTTGATGACTTGGCTGGTGATGACAGCAGCGGATGGCTATCGACAATGCCGTCACTGATATTGTAGGCGACACGGAGTGTTTGTAGACCGATTATACAAGAGCACTTCGTTGCACTTGCAGACTGCGAAAACTTTGTACCGAACAGAAAAACTTGTGGCTTATAAGTTAAAATCGAATTATAAGTTAGGAATGTTAAATCCACTACAATCAATCCGGTATTGCTTTGTTAAAGTAACTTTTTCTATAGTCGTATTATACGCGTTGGTAAAATGAAGACGAAGGAAAATTTTATACTGTAGCGAATGTCGATGCAGCGAAATAAGCTAGGGCTGACCAAACGATAGCGTGAACGGAATCGCCACAAACCAGATAGATTTTATTATTTTAAAGAAGTAAATAAATGTTTCCAAGGTAATTATTTCATCATCTACATTTAGGTTTCGTGTAGAAAAAATGAACTTACTGCCGTCTACCGCGTACTTCTCTAGATTTCCTAAAATAAATAGATAATATAATTCCTGTAACTACGGTAACGGGCATGACGAAACCATGAACGTTATATGATATCGTCATCGTCATGTCGTCTATCGACATACTATGATATATTTTAATCGATTAAGTGCATTGTGTGAAATTTGTATATTTGAATGCCTACCAAGTTGTTACCAACCCTAACCAAAATAGCTGATTATTGTGATTGCGAAATAAATAATTATGTTTAGCACACGTGTAACAATTAGGCAATAACAACTTTTATGATGAAATATTTTTCTGCTTTGTAGACAAAAAAGAAAACAAAAAAAAAATCCCTAAAATATTATTTATTACCTCAAAGTCTCTCGGAGCGAGCACCTTTCTAAACTGTTACAGTACAATCAAGTTAATTATTATAAATAAATATTTAATTGATCTCACACCAGAAACAACAACAATTTCAGCTACTGGAGCAACTGTGTTCGTTATATCGGGGTGCTGAAATATACATACATATTTGGATCACGCAAATACATAATCTTATGTATGAATCATTTCATATTGTGCAGGTAATTATCAAATATAACACAACAATAATACGATAACTATTTAGAACATTACAATAATTATGACTATTTTTCATTCTAGAATTTACAGCTTTTTACCTAATTCTTCATCGGTACCAATAAACCATTTTTTTTAGTTTCAGATACATTCTGCCTAAACATAATATTAATTACTGACTTGCCTGTGAAGAATTATTAAATTACTTGAAGTATAACTACATATTTGGACCACGCAGATACACGTACTCTTATGTATACATAGTTTCATATTTTGCAGGTAATTATGAAATATATTTTTCTTCCCAGAATATACCATTATCTTACCTAATCAGATTATGTACCTAATGCATCCATTTTTTTTTCAGATACATCCTGCCTAAACATAATTACCGACTTGCCTGTGAAAAATTACACAAGGATCTTGAAATCAGCGTAAAATTGTCCTGACCAAGTTGTACTAATTATATAAAATATTTTGTCTGGTATACCTAAGACGGTGAATATTAGTTGTAAGTATTATCTAATCCAAATTTATTGAACTAATAATTTCAAGTGTTCTTAGATTTCAAACAATAATATAATGCCTCACTGCTCTGATTGTAAAGTATTTGTAGACAATCGTCGATGGTCTGGTCATTTACGTAGCAATGTACATAAAAACAATAGTTCTATCCCTATGTATGATAATGTTGCAATTATTAATTCTTCTTTTAAAGAACGAATCAAAAGTTACAAAATCATAGCGACAGGTGAACAAATACATAGTTTTCCTGAGGTGTTTCTCAAAAGTATTAGTACACAAGTCAAACATTTAATAGACAATTCAATAGAGAAACACACCTCTGTCAAAATAAATTTTGAACTGTTTGCTTCGTTTCTTATGTATAAAAATGATCAACAAGAAATAAAATCATTCCGTACAAACAACATTATTACACATTTTAATTACGATTTTGATTCTATTTATAAACTAACTATTGATTTACTACTAAAAAAAATTGAAGAATTTGAGGAAAGGGATAGTGGTTGGACTTTTTTATGCAATTCACATTTAGAATTAAATATTAATAAATATCAACCTCTCAGCGGATCTAAATTTTTAACTTTGCCGAAATTCATAAAAAGTAAAAGAGCTTGTTTGAATATTCGGAACAATGATGAGTATTGCTTTTTGTGGTGTGTTGTGGCGGCATTGTACCCCACAAATAGACATCCCGATAGGATTTCGTCTTATCCCCGCTTTCAGGATGTTTTGAATGTTAATAATTTGACATTTCCAATCACATTTTCGGACATAGCTATCTTTGAGAAAAATAATCCTTCTGTTAATATATATGTGTATGGTTTAAA
The DNA here is from genome assembly GCA_945859665.1 of Anorthoa munda. Taxonomy (NCBI): domain Eukaryota; kingdom Metazoa; phylum Arthropoda; class Insecta; order Lepidoptera; family Noctuidae; genus Anorthoa; species Anorthoa munda. Next base: position 4,426,875 of record OX243907.1, on the reverse strand, counting down.
AAACGAGAAGACAATTATTGGACCGCTTTATAAAACGTTGAATAATAAGTCTAATAAAAGTATCCATCTACTGTTTATAGAAAACAATAATAATTCTCATTACTGTCTTATCAAAGATTTATCTCGTTTAGTTAGAAATCAGATGACCAAACATCATGGTAAACTATATTTCTGTGAAACTTGTTTATTGTTTTTTCCAACGCTTAGTCAAATTGAATCCCACTTGTGTGGGGGGATCGTCACAGTTTTACCAGAACAAGGTTCATTTTTAAAATTTAAAAATTATGATAGGAAACAAAACATTCCATTCGTCATATACGCTGATTTCGAAACGTTACTTGAACCCATTTCCGGCGATGATTTCAACACCGCTAATACGTCATACTCTAAACGCCACGTGCCGGCTGCATTCGCTTACAATGTCGTGTCATCAAATAAAAATGATAGCGTTGAAGGCTATAGAAGTTATCGCGGCAATGATTGTGTTTCAAAATTTATAAATTTTCTTACTGAGGATGTAAAACAAATACATCAGATTATATCCAAAAGCGAGCCTATGATATTCACTGATGACAATTCTCTAGAGTTCAAACGTGCCGTTAGGTGTCATATTTGCGACAATTTACTCTTGACCGATAAAGTAAGAGATCATTGTCATATTACAGGCCTGTATCGAGGTGCAGCACATCGACACTGTAATTTGCAACATAAAGTACCAAAATTTATACCAATATTTTTTCACAATTTATCCGGGTACGATTGTCATTTATTTATAAAAAAGTTAGGCGAAATTCCAGGCCCAATTAAAATAATCCCTAAGACTAAAGAAAAATACGTCGCATTTACCAAATTTATTCCTATTGCTGATAATGAGTTTATTTGTATAAGATTTTTAGATTCATTCAACTTTTTAGGGACAAGTTTAGACAAGCTCGCTAAAACATTGCAGGTGGAAGATTTTGTTAATCTTCGATTTCATTTTTCTAAAGACAGACAGTTTAATTTATTGACAAGAAAAGGTATATATCCTTATGATTACATGACCAATTGGAAATGTTACGATCAAAAATCATTGCCGTCTAAGGGTAATTTTTATAATTATTTGACTAACGAAGACATTACAGATGAGGATTATAATCACGCACAGGCTGTTTGGGCTGAATTCAATATTAATAACCTCGGCGAGTATACGGATCTATACTTAAAAACGGATGTGCTTTTGTTAACAGACATATTTCAAAATTTTCGGAAAACCTGTAAACAATATTACAGTCTTGACCCAGCGTTTTACATTACTGCACCTAGTTTATCTTTCGATGCAATGTTGCTAAAAACGGGCGTTCAGTTAGAACTCGTGTCGGACTTAGCTATCATCAGAATGATACAAAGCGGTATACGCGGCGGTTTGTGCATGTGTTCCCATCGGCATGCTAGAGCCAATCACAAATACATGCCTGAATATAATCCATCACAACCTGAGAGTTTCATAGTATATTTAGATTGTAATAATCTTTACGGTTTTAGCATGTGTCAGTATTTACCATACTCTAGTTTCAGATTTTTAAGTGATAACGAATTAGCAAATTTTAATGTTACCACTATAGAGGATAACGCAAACTGGGGCTTCATATTAGAAGTCGATCTATTGTATCCCGAGCATTTACATAATGACCATAATGACTTACCATTTTGTCCCGAAAAATGTGTACCCCCGGGAGGTAAAACAAAGAAATTAATAGCAAATTTGTATAATAAGTACAACTACGTGATTCACTACGTTCATTTAAAAAAATGTTTAGAACATGGTTTAATATTACGTAAAATTCATAGAGCAATTACTTTTAGACAGAGTCCGTATTTAAAACAGTACATAGAGTTAAATACTCAATTAAGACAGAAAGCAAAAAGTTCCTTCGAACAAGACTTTTTTAAGTTATTAAATAACAGTGTTTTTGGAAAAACATTAGAAAATACTGAAAATAGAGTAACCGTACATTTAGTTAATCAATGGTGCGATCAGTCCAATCGAACTAAGAAATTTATATCCGCTGAGAAACTTATAGCCAACCCCTATTTCCACAGTGCATCTATTTTATCAGAAAATTTAGTTGCAATACAAATGAAACCTGATCAAATTATTTTAGATAAACCTATATACATAGGTTTCACTGTATTAGAACTTTCAAAAGCACACATGTATTACTTTCATTACAATATTGTAAAGCCTTTTTATAAAGATCGAGTGCAGCTATGTTACACAGATACCGATTCCTTTGTCTATAAAATATACACCAACGATTTTTACAATGATTTGAAATATAATTTTTTACAATATTTTGACAGCAGTAACTATGAAATCACAAATGATTTACAGATACCGCTAAAAAATAAAAAGGTTCCCGGTCTCTTTAAAGATGAAATGGGAGGAAAATATATTACTGATTTTGTTGGTTTGAGATCGAAACTTTACTCTATAAGAACCCCTAATAGTATCATTAAAAAACCGGCCAAGTGCGAGTCGGACTCGCACACGAAGGGTTCCGTACCATTATCGCAAAACACTGCAAAAAAATCACGTTTGTTGTATGGGAGTCCCCCTTAATTTATTTTATTTTAATTTAATAATAATTAGAGAGAATATACAACTAAATATTCTGTGAATATTTCAAGTGTCTACCTGTTGCCGTTATTAATATCGAGCAAAAAACGACAAAAATATCACGTTTGTTGTATGGGAGCCCCCCTTAAATATTAATTTTATACTGTTTTTAGTATTTGTTGTTATAGCGGCAACAGGAATACATCATCTGTGAAAATTTCAACTGTCTAACTATCACGGTTCATGAGATACAGCCTGGTGACAGACAGACAGACAGACAGACAGACAGACAGACAGACAGACAGACGGACAGCGAAGTCTCAGTAATAGGGTCCCGTTTTTACCCTTTGGGTACGGAACCCTAAAAAGCAAAAGGAGTAAAATCATGCGTGGTCAGGGATTTAAACTTATCAGACTATGAAACCATTTTATTTAATGGTGGAGTAATCCGGAGAAAAAATAATATGTTTAAATCAATAAAGCACGAAATATTTACTCGGACTGTCAACAAAGTTGCTTTATCTAGAAATGATGACAAACGATCGATATCTGTGGATCAAATATCAACCCGAGCCTGGGGGCATGCATTTATTTTTAAGAATGAATTACTTTGATCATAATTTTAAGTTAAGTGTTACCTACTCATAGTTTAGTTTTAGGAAATAATAAATGTTAATATTATACAAAAAATGAAATAAAGTGTGAATTATTATAATTATTGACTTGTTTTATTTCTGAAATCCTGTTTATTTCAAAATATCATTACACTTTTTTTTTTAACACTGATTGCAGTTATCTCACTATGCACCTAAAATACCATGCATCATAAGGTTGATTTTCGAATAACTAACGTTTTACGATTAAGTAACATGCTTACAAGGCGTTGTTTGTCATTGTATAAGTGTTACCTACGTTGCAGTTCATTGGCCTTAGTCTTGAGACACAAACGCTTAGTTGACAATATTAGTATGACTTGTAATTATTTAGTTATTTTGTCATCATTTACGAAATATTATTCGGCGCGAACACCTGTTTAATATTTTTTTAACTTCCATCAAAAGTTATCATGTCGGTGAGTAAAATATTATTAATTCGTTTTTTTTTTTATGATTGTTTTATAATTAGAGATTGTGTTCGCAGCTGTGTTGTGTTGCATTTTTCCAGAGCCTTTTGTCACTAATCTAAAGTAAATCTAGACTTTCTCGATTGAAAACCCAATTAAAACGCTATACTAGCGGAATAGTGGTATAAATTGTGTTTATATTTTGTTCCAGAATTCTGACACCGAGATTGTATTCAGCCAGTATGCTCAGGATCCTTACGAGGGATTCTCCGAGATGTTTCGCAGTGAACCCGGGCAAAGCAAACAAGTCACGAAAGATAAAAAACCAAAACAACGGTGCAGGGAAAAATCGATAAAGCAAAATCCTACAAAATCCTTCGTTATGAGTCGACTACATCGAAAAGGGATTAAGTTAATAAAAATTTCAGTGGTAGATCTGTGTAACAACAATCCTCAAACCATAGACAGTGATAGTGACAGTGAAAACGTTATTATAAACGCTCAATATATTGTTCAAGATCCCATCGACAGTGTTATGGACGAAACTGAGTCTTTAGTTAAGAAAATATCAAAATCTTTAATAGGTACTGACTTTTATTAACCGTTTTTGTAAAGTAGTTAATATTTGTATTTTCATTATGATGTTTTTATTTAATTTTGTATTAGGTTGTGTTATTTGTGGAGTAGCGTGGGGGTGTTTAACAAAATAAAAGCAAATTTACATTATTTTGATTTTTATTTAAAAACCTTAAAACCAATAATCTAAATACATTACACATATGAGTACATACATTTATACCCATTCTAAATATTTCCTTAAACAAAGCACATTTTTAAGAGCACATTGCTTTAGATGTTTATTACAATTAAAATTAGATCTTCCTTCACAGTATTTTTTATGCAAAACAGAGAAACTAAGACATTGTTCTGTACCAAGGTCTGATACTTTACAATTCACACACAGTTCCTTTATCCAATTCACCTTCTCCAAACCATTTACAATAATTTCCTTATTTTCTAGATATGGAACGATTATACGCCGAAATTCTCTATAGTCAATATATCCTTCATTCCAATAAATACCTCTATTTCTTTCCAACCATTTAACTTGTCTCTTTTCGTCACTTGTTAAGTATTTAAACAAGTATGGCGGTTTTATTAAAAATGTTTGCGTATAATCACGACTTGCAAAAGCTAATTCTTTTATTATAAAATTATTGTTCAGGTCTTTAAACCCTTGAACATCTAAAATAATAGTATTCGGATTCATGATATTTTTCTCACAGTATTACTCAATGGCTTGTACTCAATTATGCAGTCGTTCAATATAAGACAGTATGCAGAAGTTTGATCTGGTATATCGGAATCACTCTCAATTTCCACTCTTACATCCACAATAGGACCTGTCTTTACATTATCAGCTTGTCTAGAGCAATCTATGACAAATAGCGGCGCCAAATCTTTGAATTGTTTCTCACTTAATAAGGGTTCCGAGCGACGTCCGTAATAAGACTGTTGAAATCTGATGTATTGCTCGTATAATAAAGCGATTCTGTTATTCGCGAAGCTGACATTTAGGTTTTCATACGGGAAGTAAGTTGAGTTTAAGTATACTCTAACGTCACGAACATGACAGTGATCGAACTGGGACATATCAGAACTTGAATTGTTTTTTCTATTTGTTTGTAGACCCATAATTATGTATCTTGGTTTCTCTATTTGTGAGGAAGTTTTGATAGACCAGGTATGTTTTGTAGTTTTAGGTAAAGCTGGATATTCGTACAGATCCCAATTTCTGAATATCATCTGGAGTGGTCGATCTTTTTCTAACAGTTTTAGCAAACTTATTTTTTCTTTGTCGGACACTTTAACATGCGGTACACGCCAGATGATTTTATTTATCTGAACGTCGTCTACAAATTCCCCGGTGTTAAGTTTCACAGCATTCAGATTAGTGTTACTTCGTAGCAATATCAGTTCATGCCTACTATTTATCACGACTTTCTTGAAATCTTCTGCAAAACCGATAATGTTACAGAGGGGTATAGAAGCAGAAAAACTACCCCCATTAATATTTTTTATTCCATCGATATTCCAGCCCCATGCATTGGCTATCTTTGATTCACCTTCACTCATTGATATTAACGATTTCATGGTGGTAGTTATGCCAGCGTTTTTTATTCTATCAATTTCCACTCCATTCAGCTCATATCTTATATCTTGGAATAAGTAGAGTAGAGCATTATTCGTAAAATTAACACTAGTGGCTTTCTCTTTCATATCCTTTTTACTTACGACAACAGTTCCTTCCAAATACAAGGTACTAGCTGAGGGAAGTATATACAAGTCCTGTTGGTTAATAGGTATGCGGATTTCATCGTTTCTATTGAAACTAGTTACGTAGGGCTTGTAAGAATGAAATTCGATTCCTTCAACAGTGTTGTCATAAGTCGGAGCAGATAAAACGTCTAAGATATTCATTTTAGCAAACCGATCGCTTTGAGAAATGCCTTGTTTTCTTTAGTTAATTTAATTTTCTTCTTAGAGCGAGCTCTTATTTGGTTGGAAGCTTGAGCGGAACTGATATTTTTGATTTGTTGATGCATATATTTATTGTAGTCAATCATTTTTTTCTTCTGAGATGCAAATACAGCTGCACTTCTTCACCGCGCAAATTGATTAAGCGGTTATTTATATCTAACAGCCTGATATGTATACAGCTAATGTTGTTTTGGTTAATTGGAAAGTATATCGCGTTTTTCGGGATTTCTATAATTCTATATCCGGGAGGCACGTTGAGAGCAAATTCGTGGATAATGTGACTGGGTTCTCCGTTTGTGTACGAGCCGCTTACAATATCACATTCGATCCTGATCACTGTTGTAGGTAAAATGTTGACTGGAAAGTGCGATACATGCCATTTATTTGCTTTTAAGATCTGCTTATTAAACCCTAACAAATTCCTAAACGTACCTTCTTTATTAAAATTTATGTCTTTTGTACAATATACAGCAGCTTTTAAAGTATTGTTATTGCACTGTAGTTTGATTGATGCATCTTTCATTTCAGATTTTAAATAATCATTAATATCTTGCAATTCATAGGTGCCGTCAGGTATTTCAATAACTTCGTTAGAACCATAATAGAACTTATTATTCGTTTTGTCAATGTTTGGAATAGAATTAAATGTTGCGAAATGCAATAAGGCACACTCATACTGTTCATATAGTTGCAACGTGTTAGGATAGTAAGTAGATAAAGTTGACGAGTTTCCAGTTATCGATAATGTGAGTGACATCTTGCAAATGATTCAAATAAAAGAAAAGCATAAGTTTTATACGTTTTATTTCCAAAAATTCCATAGATATTCTAAACATAAGTGTCCACAATTTACAGTGTTGAATTTCTGATATCTTGTATAATTATAAAAAACATTACAATTCTTAAAATATCGCATTAATTCCATTGGAGGTTTTAAATCTCCAAAGCTATCAAAATATTCACAATAATTGCATACTTTTACATAAGCTACCCAATGCGTGCCTTCGTTCTTAGAGTCGTCCAAGTTAACGACACCACATTCAACCCGTTTTGGCGTCCTTGGTAACTGATCCTTCATGTATACTCCTCGAAAGTGAGGGATGTTGCGTGCATACCTTTGGATGTCTATATTAGTGAGAGGACGATTAGGTAGCTTATTTTTCAGTTTTTTGAAGACTTAATGAATAAACCATTACCATTTTTATGTGACTTAATGTACAAGCCCTGACCTAACTTTAAAGACTCCATAGCCTTATTATGTCGTTGTGTTTCTCGCAAATTTTGCTGACCTGCTTTGTAATCGTTAACAGTTTTTGCAATACCAGCCGCACCACCAGCTAAAGTTCCTAAAGCTGATAAACCCGCAAAAATTGGGATTAAAGGTAGAATACCTCCAGTCTTTGGTAAGGGTATCACTCGCGGCACTCGAATTTTCTGAATGCATGGGATTATTTTTTTTGCTGCTGAGTAAGCAGCGTTAATTAAAGCTTTACTGTCCTTTGGATTCAGTTTCTTTATTTTTGCTTTTATTTTTGACACGAAACTTTTAAACGTTTTAATGCCAGAACCAGATTTCAGTTTGGCTTTCATAACTTTGCTCACTAACCATGAACTAAGTTTTTCACCTTTCCCAGCATCGCTCGATTTAAGTCTTTGTTTAGCCATATTTAGTAGTTGCAAATCAGCTTTGTGGCGATTGGGTAAGTCTGTATGGTTTGCATATGCAATGTCGTGATGCATACAAGCTTCGTCTAGCTTATTTACACCTCGGTCACCTCGTAATAAACGTTTCTGCAATTTAGTTCCGGGACCGCAATAATTGTAGCCGGGTAAATGAAGTTCGAACGGTAGATTATTAATTAAGGTATTAACAAGTTCACCTCCTTGCATTGTCTAATGTGTAATGAGAGAAATGATGCAAAAGTAATCGTTATATAATTATTTTAATCCACTATTGCAGTTTTCTCGATCCAACTATTTTCTTCGTTGTTTAGACCCAACCATTTCACAAACATTTTTGATCCTTTTCTTTTTAAAACCCTTTCTATCAAATAAATACCAGGATAGTAAGATTTCTGAAGTTCTTGCTCGTAAAAGGTTCCCATTATGGCCTGCTTTCGCTGATCTTGTATATGATATGTTACTGGTATGGTATGGTTAATTTTTTTTATAGTAAATATTTCAGTTGACCAATTAGGTGTATAACCTTTTTCAAAATGGTGTTTGTATTTACTGATACGAACAAAGTCACCTACTTTGAACTTAGGTTTTCTACGGACGGTTACATGATTTAAGGCTTTTTTAATATTTTCTTTTATAACAGACTCGCAAGATTTATTTACTTCAATTGGTTTAAATTTAATGGTACGATGTTTTGTGTTGTTATATATCTTTAACGTAACCTCTAACGGTATACCTAACCACATATAGTTTCCGTTCAGACTAAAATATTTATATATTTTATTTTTAAGAGTTTTAATCAGTCGCTCTACGATCGAAGCTTTTTTGGTAGAAAACGTTGAGTAATGGTTAACATTGTAAGTCTTCATAAGCGTTTGAAATGAGTTGTTATAAAATTCTGTTCCCATATCAGTTTGTAAATTAACCGGTTTGCGATTGCTGTTATACAGTATTCGTTTAAATGCATGAGTAACATCAAGTTTATTTTTTGATTTTAATGGCTCTGCCCAAGCGTACTTTGAGAAGCAGTCAATCACCACTAAAATGTAATTATGACCTTTATTATATTTTCTTAAATTTTGCATGTCCATCAGATCAGCTTGCCACAAGTCATCGATCCCCTTTAGAATGACAGGACGTCTAACGAAATTTCTTCGTGCTGCTTTATGTATTTCATTAACAATTTGCTGTTTTGCCATTACGGAGTTTTTTGTAGTAATTTATCTACCTCTGCTTTGGTATAAAACTTATCTTCCAAATGAGTTGAAATCTCAGGTATCTTTGCTTTTAAAGTAGCCTGAACTGTGTCCTTTGTGTCTTTTATGATTTGAGAGCGCAATGAACCAATCATGTTATTAAATTCTTTTAACATATTAGCATTCAATCGATCTACATAATCCTTGTTCACGGTCAGGTTATTTAATTCTTTTAACATGTTAGCATTCAATCGATCTACATAATCCTTGTTCACAGCATCGCCTGCTTCTACTGGAGATCGGACTCCTCTTAATCTTGATGTTTTTAAATCAAAATCTCCGTTTTCTAATTTTAACAATGCGTTCTCATTAAACTCAAATAACTCTGATAAACGCATTCTTTTGTGAATGTAGTGTCCGAATTTGTCTACGTTCATATTTAAGGTGTATTGTATCGAGAAGCTGATAATAAAATAAACACATTTTAAAATATTTATTTATTTATAACTTTACTTTCACGCAATTCTTCAATGATAGATATAATTTCATTATCTAATCCTGTGTTACCAGCATCTCGAGATGCAATTAGTAATTTTAACCTATCTACCAATTCATTTGGATCGTCCCAATAAACAAAATCAACATTTTTCTTCCACATTTTTGTAAAGGGTAGTCCTTTTCCTTTCGTTTGGTGGTCCTGAATTGTACTTCGTAGTTGGAATAGAGGCTTAATAATTTGCAAATATTTTTGTCCTTTATTACTTTTGATTGGTTTACTGGGCTCATAGTCCCGTCGATGTGCGTTTGTGTCAAGTAGCATCGACTTATAATGTTTCATATCACTCTCTGTAACCAAGCTTAAATCGGCATTCTTTTTCAACAGCAACTGTTTTAAACCAGGCGTATTTCGGTATTTGCGTCCAGCTACGATGATATACTCATCACTGATCGTTATACGAGCAGAACCTAACATCAATTTTCCGCCCTCTTTTCTGACACCAAACGGAATATCGGTCAGAGCTTCTGAGGACACTGACCAGGATGACGAATCAATACCTTGGGTGTTTTCAACTAATGATTTGTACGAAGAGTCACTTTCGATATCAGATTCATATTCGTCTTCATTGTCGTTATTATCATTGGTTCCTTTACTAATTGTGGGTTCTTTTTGCAAAGTTTTATCGATAAACGGAACTTCGGTTTCTTCATTTTCTATATTATGCGGAACACAAGCCTGCTTACTGACATTAGCAATTTGGTTGAGTGGTTCTGTTACCGGCTTGAAAACTGATTCCAGTACTTGCTGATTGTTAAGCTCAGCATCTCTCATCTTTCGCACCTTCTTCTTAACAGCATCTGCAGCCTCAACAATTTGTCTTTTCAGTGATTTTTCCATAGTAACAAAAAGTTCGTGATTGATTAAGCGATGTCTGAAGAATAATAATATCGCGAGGGTAACACTCTTAAATATAAATATTTTTAATCAAAGACAACAAAAGTGTCAAATTTATTTCTATAACATCCTTTATTTTTGGAGCAATCCTTATTAATCACTACATAATTGAAAGGTTCACTCCATATTTTCGAACACATTTCACGAAATTCAATCCATGTCATATCAGTGTTGACATGTTCTTCATAAATATGCCGTAAATTAATTTCATCTTGTTTAAAAAGTATGATTAAGTTCGCATTATCTCTTACTAACTGCTTGGGGATTTTACTATATGTTTGGTTCAGATAAAAACAATCTATGCATTTGTGTCTTCCCATTGCAAAATAATCACGCATGTTATTTTGATTTTCACAAGCAACATCATCAAAAATAATCACGGAGTTGGGTTTTGCGTCCTGAACGCTTAGTACTTCCTCATTTCCCTGATATTTCTGGAGGGAAATACCGGGAACCCGTTGCAAAACTCTTTCTAAGAAAATGTACTTAGGTTGGTGCAGAGTTTTTGAATAAACATAAACATTTTCAAATCTTAATCCATTTTCGTGTATAAGAAGGCCAATTAATAAATTGGTTTTTCCACAATTGGATGGACCACAAATGATACATCGTACTGAGTTAGGTAATAATTCCCCATGACGAAAACTAGTCTTACAAATATCATCGCAGACTGTATCAACATGCAGCGATTGCGGTTGTTTTACAAATTTCATGATTACTGTTGGAAATGAACCGATTAAAAATGAGTGAATGTATATAGTACGTTAACATTTATAAACTTACCACAACCTCTTTTGCGTTACTGGTCATTGATCGAGTGGATTGTTCATTACTAAGCATTCTGTACCACCCTTCAGAGCGATAGCAAACTCGCATGATCATTGGTTGTATACAGTTATACACTAGAGAGTAAGTAAACGGAGAGTTGATGGATGATCATCGTTGCTCATCAAGTACGCAGCAAAATGTACTGTCTCGGTCGAGTTTATCGGTCGAGTGGAAAGGCGAGTCGATTATCAATTATTGGGCATTCTATACCACTATCGGCAGCGAGGCGCACTCGCCGAGCAACTTGCCGATAGTGGTATAGAATGCCCAATAATATACTACTGATTATGAAGAATGTTAAGTAATGCCTGAAAAGTTGAGTATAATCAATAATAATAATTCAATATAATATAATCCTGTGTGGATACACACGTAGAAAGAAAAGAATATAATATAAAAAATATAATTTAGTTTGGGAGTTCACCATTTTACTGTCAAATGAATCGATCTTGTAGATTCAGAGAAAATAGTAGTGACAGACGGATAGCCAAAAAAAAGACACTTGATACATCATAATCATCTTCATATCAGCCGAAAAACGTTCACTGCTGGACATAGGCCTCCCCATAAGTAACCCTAAAGCCGAAATGTTTGAAAACCACTGACACAGGAAAAATACAAAATATTGCAGTAATCATTATATTTTATACAAAAGCTTGGCTCGTTACTTTGTTTTAGTGGGTTTATGTAAATAAATTAATGACATCAACCTCATTATGGTTATAGTCCATTGTGTTCTTATCAGTTGCAGTCTTTATCTGTAAACTAAGAAAAACATGTTTTTTTCCTTTTGCCAGAAACACCAGTTCATAATAACAACGACATTAAAATCACTTGGTAAATTTTAACAACATTTCGACGAAGACGTCCACTGCTGGACGTAGGCCTACCACAAGAGTCGTCACGCGACTGTTCTTGTACTTACTTCTCGCATGCAGCGGACGCCCGCATTCTTCACAAAGACATCGGTCCTAATTATGTTATCACAACGTTAAGCCGTTGGTCCCGGCTGTCATTTGAAGATCTTTGACAGTCGTTACGGGTAGTCAGAAGCCTGAGATCTGACACTAGTCTTGCCAAGGGGTATCGTGTTACCCAGTTACTGGGTTGTGGAGGTCAGATAGGCAGTCGCTCCATGTAAAACACTGGTACTCAGCTGAATCCGGTAAGACTGGAAGCCGACCCCAACAATAAATGGGAAAAAGGCTAGGCAGATGATGAACGTTGCGTCTTCCATACGCAATCACCACTCCAGAAACTTTCAGCCCAATAGATATCCATTCTGCGAGCAATTTGCCCGTCTTTAAAGTCAAAGTCAAGTTATTTATTTAAATTAGGCCATTAAACAACACGTTTGAATGTCAAACAATAAAATTAAAAATCTACTAATATTGATTCTACTCCAAAATTTGGCAGTTCTTCGGGATAAATCGTCACCTTGGTTTTGAGAAAGATTTTAGTTGAGAAAGTGAGGGCACATAGGTTGATGCACTTGTGTCTGCGCACACAGTTGTGCACTATAATATCGCCCGCACTGATGCTTAGTCTCGCTAACATTGGCCACCGCAGCCGGAAATCGGTCTGGAGGACTATTATTAAGCGTAAGCACAAAATCGATACAGGTTATTATTTAATCATCATCTGCCTGCCACTGTCCCATGTTACTTGGGGTCGTTTTCTTCTTCCATACCGTCCTGTCCACTGTCACGCTATCACTGACTCTCTTTTCTTTATATATCACTCCTCACATAGTCCTTCCATTTTTTTACTGGCCTTCAACTCCCTTTCTATCCATCCACGTTTATAGGTAGTACTGCGTAAGTTGATGCAAATAATTTTTTGTACTGTTATAAGTTTAGATTTTTTCACTTACGATAACTGGTAGATATCAATAATCAACAAGTTCCACCTAGCAACGGCTTGGACGAGAGAAGATTCTTCATTCATGACAAGAACTTAATATGAATAAAATTTAATCATACAAAAGCCAGAGCAGCCTGTATTTTTTTTAAATTATTGTTAAGTGTTAGATAATCTTTAAACTATGTAATTAAAAAAATATTCGCCATTATAACAAATGCCATGCAAAGATGGTGGGTTGACCTTGATGCCTATTGACAGGGTTGGACCACAATTGCCCTAAACCGGGCAGATTAGGATGCAAGAAAGGGTGGCCTTTGCCCCAGTAAGACAAAGCAGTCTGAAAATAATAATATTAAAACAATTATTGTAACAAATATGTATTTACTGAAGTACCTATCATCTAATTAGTAAAACTGTCTAAGTTAAAATCACACGAGAATGTCATGTTTTCATAAAATAGGCTGTGTGACTATTTTACTGTCAACTAGTTTATTTTAAGGCTTAGTTAGTAGTTTCTGATTTAAGTGTAAATGTATGTAGTTATAGTTAAGAATTAAGGATTGGTATTAACCATGTCAGGTTTACGTGGTGCATGTTACGGACTGCAAAAAAATTAAACAGTTTATAAAATACTTAATTCTTAACTATAACGTTCTGTGACGTTAATGCGTTCGTACATGGTTTTAAACATATACCTATGCATGTACGAGTACCTATGTATATCTGTGTAGTTTCAACTAGTCTGCGGAAGGGTTCGAGATTGCAGTACCAATAGGGAACTATCCGAATAGCTGAGCTCAGATGGCGCCACAGAAAACAAAGGAAACAAACCAAACAGTCGCAGTCTAAGCATACTAAATATAAAACTTATAGTGAAAGAAAAATGGAGTTAACTAAGAATTGAGGAAATCAGACCATACTGCAGCTAAAAACCCGGCCGTTTAACAGTAAAAAAAAAACGGATTTAGTTGAAAGGTAACTTGCAGATATTATGTCAATTTACTATGTAATGAGATGAATGTACTTCCAATTGATGTTCAAAACAATACTTCCAGGTTGATTTTATATGAACCGACTTGCACAAAGTCACATTATGATGGTGGACAGCAGTTTATGCACTCTTATTCTTATTGTATTCTTAATTTGTGCTAAAAGCCTTGCCAAAGACCTAAACGCTGACTCTTCCTTACCACCCTTAAACATTTCGAATAGCAAATATTAAATATCTTTGTTTTGGTAGCTCTTACTCAAAAATTAGGAATCTTGTTATTGAATCATAATTAAGTTTATTGGCACTATTACATTTTATTTATAACCTTCATTCTTTCAGGTTTGATCCAAACATTGAAAAATGACTGAAAATGTACATCAGTACGTATCTGCTACACGTTAGAATTTCATTTGCAGCTTATTATGTTTTATTGCACCACCCGGTCTAAGGCCTCCTTGCAAATATCCTTACAATATAAACAAAATAGATATTATTCTTTTAAGGGTTCCGTACCCAAAGGGTAAAAACGGGACCCTATTACTAAGACTTCGCGATCCGTCTGTCTGTCTGTCCGTCTGTCACCAGGCTGTATCTCATGAACCGTGATAGCTAGACAGTTGAAATTTTCACAGATGATGTATTTCTGTTGCCGCTATAACAACAAATAATAAAAACAGAATAAAATAAATATTTAAGTGGGGCTCCCATACAACAGACGTGATTTTTTTGCCGTTTTTTGCGATAATGGTACGGAACCCTTCGTGCACGAGTCCGACTCGCACTTGGCCGGTTTTTTTTATGTGTCATCTGGATGAAAACAGAATTTAACATCTAGAACACTGACACAAAATTTGTTTTGAGTGGTGTTATTTTCCATTAATGCCATAACATACTATCACACCTATTTTCAAAAAGGGTCAAGGGCTAGATAGTTGTATATAAAATAAGTACCTACATATACCTTCATTTCAGTGCTGTGCTAAAAAAATATGAAAATATTTTGTATTTGTATGTTATTTATTTTCCTTAGGATTACTAATACAATTCATTTACAATGTTGTCTCCAATATAATAGAAATACTGGTCAACCTGAGTCATGTTTCAATACCACTAAAAATAGACCAACTGTAAAGTAAGTAACCGGTGTAACCGGTAAACTTATTATTTCTGAGAGTACTGAATCTATATTTTATTGTCCAAGTATCAAATTAAATTACAAATTTCTTAATTATCTTTATTTACAATATTTTACATCAATTAATAAGAGTTTTAGAAGGACTATTGTCATGAAACGTAGGTCCAGAGTTGGGTTTGTATCTAGGCTATCTACCCCTGATATCAAAGTTACATTCATAGGGCCCCAAGTTATTCTACTTACTTAAGGTTTTTACTTATTGTTTTACCACAAAAGGAATTTAACTTTTTAAGACATTGTTGTGTCACTTATTCAAATAGCAAGGCAATTAAGATTCCTGATGGTTTCTTCTCATTTTGATCAAAGTTTCCTGCAGCCTTATTGCGTAAGTGCGCAAAGAAGTTAAAGTCTATCCAACCGACCAAATCGACCAATCACACACACACGCGAGATGAATGACGCGTCCGTTTTGTGTGATTGGCCGATTTGGTTGGTTGGATAGAGTTCAACTTCTTTGCGCACTTACGCAATACGGCTGCTGGTCTGTTCATTTTTAATCGACTCTGTTTTGCCCCAAACAAAAAAGGTAGGTCCATATAATTCCCTTATTTATTAACACCATATGGTTAAACATGCGTATTTATGTAGACATTAAAACATAATTTTGTAGTGGTGTTTAATTTGTACATAATGTTATGTACTTTCTAATGTATGTAGCATTAAACATAATAATTACTGTTATTATGTGAATAAAGGTTGCCTTAGGATTACACACTGACCTGTAAAAAGTCCTTCTTTATTAAATGTTTTGCTTTAGAACGGTCAGGATACAGACTTAAATACTTATGGGCAAGGCTTATGGTCAACTGGGCAGCGGAACATTTTTCAATTCTCCATAGCCCAGTTGATAATTGGACGATGGGAACATGTAATTTGCCCCATAGACCAATTGGTCAAACTTCAATTGGTCCATGGAGCACCGACGAAAATTCCGGCGATGAATAATAATTTCCCATTGCTTGCGAATGTTGGCGTTTTTTGGGATCATATGGCCGGTTTTATTTCTGCATCCAAAAACACAGCACTGATGCATTCTTGACCAACAGCTAGCAATATTATTATTTGGTTTTTAAACTCTAGTTATACTTAAAAACAGTAAAAAAAGTACGGTAACAACAAACAGTAGTAGACATTGTTGTTATGTTTACTCCTATCCGTCGCGCGTAACGCATTTGGCGGGAGCAATTGGCAGTAAAGTTCCCTATTCACATAGCGTTATTTTTTCAAAACCCAGTTAAAAACATACCAAACTCCCACAGAATCTTAATTGAACTTTAAAACCAGAAAATCAAACACCCATAAATTCCAAAGTACCAATTTTAATCCCGTTGCGCTATTCGTACTTGAAATCACTGGCCGCAGACAACGGCCGCTTAACAGTCAAAAAATGAAAAACAGTTCCAATTTGGAACGTCAACCGTTTGAATTTGGAAGCGAGGCGACGAGCCGTGCGTCTGCATTGCTCGACGGAACGCACCCGGTATGCGGGGTTAGCGGGATGTGCGAAATCGTTAGGACTCGAATTTACACGTAATTTTAGGCACTATTAAATGTTACTGTTTTTGAGTTTTGTGCGAGCCAAACGTGAACGAAAACAGAATAGCCGGGCCATAGTTTGAGTACTATTTGCGGTTGTGTTTCCCCAAATTGGAATTTCTCATGTGTTTTGTTCGAATTAACATTGACACGAACATGACCCTGACGCAATTTTAAGCCTAGCCTAAGCCTAAGCTTAAGTCTTTTTTGGTCAAATAATTGACTCACACACTGTTCCGTTATTGCCTATGTCTGCAATATTTGTAAGTATGTGAGAACCATGTTCCTATTTATCAAATGAATGAATTTACTTGTTAATGCTTTTAATACTTTATACCTATACGTTTTATAGTATGTAGTGCTATTCTGGGAGCATCGTCCTTCCGTATGTATTAATTCATATATACTTATATAAATATTGTACAACATTTTGTATTAAAGAGTAATTATGGAGTTTCTTTTCCGTTCTTCTCCATAAAAAACGTTGACGTCCAAAAGTGCCGTTTAGTGGCCTAGTTGAAATAAATATTTTCGGCTTTGACTTTGACTTTGAACGTTCTTTAGCTGCTTGAAATCAAATATCTACATAATCATTATCATTATCTTTCAACCCCTGTTACTTAGGGTAAGCGCAACTATGTTCTATTTTCTCATGGCTACCGTTCCGCAATTGTTCATGTAGTTTAATTTTATCCATCGTTTTTGGTTGTAATTTAATTTCTCACAAAATCTATCTACGTTTTGAGTTCTATTTCTTCAGCTATTACATTACAAATGCCATATTCCCGCTTCTTCTCACCTCAACGTGAGTTTCAGACTAGAAACGCTTGACTGCTTGCGTCTATGTTATTATACGAGTTTCAAGACGTACGGCTGTTCCAGGTGTTCTGTTATAGCCTTTATAGCTGCGACGTATAAATGGAACGTTCTGGAAACCGCCAGCAAAGAGCTTTTCCAGGCAGTTGAGTTCCTAGAAATGTTTCCAGAAACTTCGAGCAATGGTAAATGTTCAGCAGTAAATAAATGTTATGGGATGTTAAATGATGATCATGTTCAAAGGAATCGGTTAAGTGAAATGTTTATTTAAAATGAAATAAAATTCGAAGATAAAGTTCATGTTCATTACCACATATTTTAAGCTAAACTTTCTTAACTGCAAATATTTGCTAATCAGTGACCTGCACAACCTAAAATCTACTCTAAGTCCATTCAAATACGTTTCAAAACCGCTAACACCGACTACAATTAAGTCCATACCCAAAATATTGTTAACCACTTCATTATCACTCATTAAAATCCCAAAAAAATCTCAATCGCGATCCGATCACCTCCACACCACACTGCAACTTAACCCCTATCTCCAAGAACATAAGTGTGAAAGTAGCGTGTGGGAAGTTTATCATCGGCGGCGATCTGTGTCGGCCTGTGTACGGACACATGTCTCGTGTTCCAGCAATGGCGGCTCATTTACTTTTATTGGCACTACGGCGAGCGGCGTCGCCGGGATTGACGGTGCTTCGTGCGTTTGCGTTGTGTTACGAATTGCGGTATTTCGAATAGACAATACCTACGCCATTGGCTTAGCAATAAAACAGTTGGCGAAAAAACAAATGCAATTCCTGAATGAGTTCGAGAAAAGGGTGGGATGGCTTTGCCTTAGCTCGTTTCTATTTGATCGACTTGGTCGACTACAGGTTCGATCATGCATGGAGTACTGTTTTCACTTCTGGGGCGGATCTGCCAAATACCAGCTTGATGCACTAGAGTCGATCGAAAAGCGGGCCAAGAGACTCATCGGCAATGAGGCACTGGTCAAGTCAAAGCTCCAAAGCCTTGAACATCGTCGCCGAGTTGCCAGCTTGTCGTTTTTTTATCGGATTCATTTCGGGGAGTGTGCGATGGAATTGCATAATCTAATGCCGCCCAGCCCGTTCCATCATCGGACTACCAGACGTACGGCGATGCGTCATCGGCACATGGTGGATATTCCACCCAACGGTGGTTATCGCACAAAACGTTTTCATTATGCGTACAGCTAATGAGTGGAATTCCCTGCCGGAGTCTGTGTTTCCCGATAGAATAGGATTTTTCTACGCAAGCATGCTTCACCGTCGACCACATCATATCTTACCATCAGGTGAGTTAGTGGTCAAGCGCAAGCCAAAAGACAACAAAAAAAAATAAGACTTGGCGGGGTCACTACTGTGCCCTTAGATTATAGGTTGTCGACTATTGGGATTAAAAATTCACGAACTTAAGAGAAAAAGAAGAAAAGTCTGGCAAAGCGAAAGCTTCTTTTTGGCAACCCCTTGGTTTCTTTCTTGGTAGCTAAAAGTTGGTTATCAAGACAAAACAATGGATTAATTTTCGTCTGCTAATATGGGACCTGATTGTTATACATGTTACTTTCACAATATCTTTGAAATGGTAGATAGCAATATCTATAAAAAAAAAAGTTAATTAAAAAAATAAAAAACCCGACTGCTTGAAAAGCGAACTAAAAAGACGTAAACAAGGAGAAAATCATGCTGTGCTGTCGGAGGAAACATATTCGCGAGCTTGCTGAACAAAACCAGACGTATCCTCCGACTGCACAGCATGATTTTCTCCTTGTTTACGTCTTTTTAGTTCGCTTTTCAAGCAGTCGGGTTTTTGATTTTTTTAATTACCTTTTTTTATTTATAACCTTTTAGTTATTTTTTTTTCGAATTAGGTATTTTTAAACATATAAGTGTCATATATTTTTGAAATCACCTCTTAAAATCCTTTATTTTGATATCCAACTCGATAAGTTTGAAAAAAAAAAAATTTGGTCCCACAATGGCGCCCAAAAACCGCCATTTTCCTATTTTCCAATTTTCATGTAGCCAGTGACACTCGCGGGGTTAAGACGATCGATCGATTGACGTAAGAACCATCAAAATCGGCCCACGCGTTTGGTCTCTAGAACGCCACATAGGAACAAACATACATACATACATACATACATAGACTGATAAACACATTACCCTCCTTCGGCAGTCGGGTAAAAAATACAACCTCGTGGATCAGAGGTCAGAAGGAAAGGGGCAACAAGAAACCTGCAATATCTCTAAGATCCTTCAAGTTGCTTGCCGTACCGTACATCCCGGTGCACACAGTACATTAGCACTCACTATCGAATTACGTGGTGCATGTTACGGTCAACGCATAACTTTTTATTGCCGCAGTGATAGTCGAATCAAATTCCACATGTCCTTGTTGCTCCTTTATACGGCTTATTTACAACTAGGGTTGAAAGTTAGAGAATATATCGATACGAATACCAATGTTTATATCGAAGGCTTGCGATCATCGCTAAGAACGAAAATTTCAACGTAATATTATCGATTTATTAATAATTAGGTAAGTTTAAAAAGGAGAAGAAATAAGCAAATAAGAAAGATCGTTCAGTGGTGGCCCAGTGGTAGCGGCCCCGACTTACGTATAGTAAATTCGTAGGTCGTGAGTTCGAACGCAGGCAGGCGCTTTACTTTGTGTAGATTATTTCATAACCACTGCTCTTAAAACGTTGAAGGAAAATATATTGATTAAACCGGCATATCCTAGAACCGAAAATTCGAAGACGTGTGACATCCACCAACCAGCACTGGGTCCGCGTGGTGGATTAAGGCCTCTCTCACAGAAAGGATGCCTGTGTCCCAGCAGTGGGAACATTTTAAGGCTGATGATGATGATGAAGGAAGACTTAAGAAATATTACTATACAAAACAATTTCATAAACACAACTTTACATCACATCTAGGTAGGTTATTATGCCAAGTTGTTTAAGAAGTTTTGGTTATAATCAAAATAAAATAAAAAGACATAAAATTTTATGAATAGGCAATTTATGCTCTGGACAAAAATCTATTATAAAACAAATTTTGACCTATACAATATTCAAAATTAGATACCAATCTCTCGAAAATATATTTTTTAATTATTTGAATATTTCGATATGGATGTTTTAATTACTTTTCGTGGTGGTAATGTCGTATCGGCAATGGTTCTGACCTTATGGCTGCATCAGGAAATGGTGTTACCATAGTTGAATTCTGGTTAAGACTAATATTTTTAAACTATATTTGCCATAGACACGCTAAGAAGAAGAATAATTCTATATTGACAAAAATATCGATATGTTAAGGTCGATATTATAGAACATTCGATATATCGATGCATCGCTATTTACAACCTTTGTACTTTATTGACGCCCCTTTATGGCCGAATTATAAACTTGATGGCATTGAACTAATACATTTTTATTGTGGTAACGGTGTTCGAGGACGTACTAAGGATGAGGGATGAATCGGAATGGTGAATAATAACGTGGTCTTTGATAGTAGCAGTAAATACGATGTGCAATAAAAAACACTGACTGTTGTGAAAGAATTAAGATAGTGTTTTATGTGTAACTCTTAGACAGTTCTGTCATTAGCCACGTTTACATCCTGAAAGGTGCTGCTAGTCGGACATGAAGGGCAGCCAAGGAGATGGATTATATCCTGCGAAAGGATTCCACACTGACACTGTTTTTTGAATGGATCTATGATACGCTATTTGGCCAGGTTGTTTCAGCTATATACTGGTACCTGGATACTTCTCATAGTATCAGTAAAAGCGAGGTGCAATAAAAGACACCAAGTATTGTGAAAGCAGAAAGATAGTGTGCTATGCGTGCTATGAACCTGAATAGTTTTATGAGGTATGCTTTAAACATAAATGATACGGCGTTTTCTCCTCTTTCGGATAAGTAGATAAAGGTTAACCTTTCTGGCAGAAAGTTTTACACAAGTGCCGTTCCATTATTTTATTTGTTTGGTAGCTAGTGCCTACGTAAATAGTGTTGGAAAGTTGTCTACAAAGACGACTGCTGATTCGAGAAGCACAGGACCGGTTGTTTTTGGATACTTGGGGAAGGCCTACGTCCAATGGTCCAACAGTGGACTTCTTTTGGCTGAAGTTGAATGATGGTAACAGATTTAGGTCACCTCCTTCAGTCGGCTCAATCGAATTGAAGGCTATTTTGTTATTTATTAACATTAATCGAGGGATTTTTATTTCAAAAAGACTTGAAGAATAAAAGAATAAAGAATAAAAAAAGAATGTTCAAGCCTTATATTATTTTTACAGTTCCTCAAAACCAAAGCAAAGCAGCCTTTTATACAAGGACGATAAAACGCAGACGACGCGATTAGCACTAATTCCGCTAGCATGGCTACCGTGCTTTCTGAGGCACGGAGAAGTTCCGGTATGTAAAGGACGATCACCCATCCATAGTTCGACCTCGGCAAGCGTTACTTAACTATGAAGGCACACGTACCCATGCGGCGGCTTAGCCATGAACTGCTTATGAATCAGGTCCTTAATATTTTAGAAAGCCTCAAAATTGTTTCAAAACTATACTTTAGCAAACTCTAGCTATTTTAACACAAGGACGATAAAACGCGACACGACTAGCGGTTAGCACTAATTCTGCCAGCATGGCGGCCGTGCCCGCGGGACGCCTCGACGCGAAGTGTGTCATGTCTAATTAATAGCTAAATTAAATCTGCCGTCCGCGCTTTCCAGGAATATGCGCGCGTTTACAAGGATCGTGGAGTTTTCGGTGAATTTTCAGTAGCTGCATATTACTTTTACTAGAGAGGTATCTCTAAAGTAGAATTTCTCGATAAAGATATAATTTTTCATTCGTCAAAAGATCATCATTATAGATAGTAAAAGTAAACATACGAAGGCTTTTTGGTAATCATTGAGTAGTTTCTTCCAAAGAATTGATTTTGGTTGCATGGTGAACATGGACTATGGCACGGGTTACAACGCTAAGAAAGAAGATTTGGATAAAACAAAATTGATGGCGCGATATGCATCGATTTGTTATTGAATTGTGTGTAAAATTAACATTTTCTAGAATTGATCATATAAATTGTTTGTTCTTGTTTAATCAACTCTCTTAAGCACAACATTATGAAATATTTGGCTCATAATTCACAAATTTAAAGATTATTTAACGGATCATTTAAAATTGATTCCAATATTTAATCTAATGGCGCGGTTTTAAATATCTGAGGCATGCCACTCGATTTTTAATTTTAGTACAATGTAACTGTAAAAACGTGCAAAAACATACTATAAAACAAATCGCCACTGTATTTAAAGAAAAATAAACTCGTACCGAGTAAACCTTTTTACTTGCAAGTCACTGCTAACACCATCATGCATTTTTCACTATTATGCATTTTCTTCTTATATTCTCCCCTGTCTACCACTATTACTGGCTAATTTCATATCATACTTTACACAATACATTCATCTTGTCTTTGATGATTTCTTCCTCCCCATCCATATTCATTTTTATTAGGGTTCCGAAGTCAACAAGGAACCCTTATAGTTTCGCTCTGTCCGTCTGTCCGTCCGCAGCTTAGCTCAGAGAATCTAAGTACTAGAAAGCTATAATTTGGCATGTATATACATATTAATAATTCCGACAAAGTGGTAACATAAAATCATGAAAAATATTTTTTTTTCTGGTACCTCCCATAGACGTAAAGTGGGGATGTATTTTATTTTTCTCATCTATCTCATGATGTGGGGTATCGTTGGATAGGCCATTCAAAAATATTATGGGTTTGTTACAAGCATTTTTCGATTCAGAGATTCGTTTGCGTAAAATTAAGCTTTAAGTTGCAAATTTATGTTAGAGTCAAGTGGCCCCCCCCCCCCCCCCCCTGCCAGCGAAATGGTTGCTCTTGGCTATGTGGAAAAATTCACGGCAGTAGTAAATATAACGAAATTAAAAGGAAAATTATCAGGGATAACAAGGCTTTACAAGTTTATGAGTAATAGTCGACCAACTTATAAAATGTACTTGGAACAGTAAAAATTTTGTACAAATGCCATTGAAAAATTACTTAAATAAAGTTGATAGCTGTGCAAAACAGAGTAAATATAATGCTTACGAACCATGTAAAATATACAAAAATTAAATCATAACAGGCTTTACAAGGTAACGAGTAATAGTCGACCAACTTATAAAATGTACTTGGCACAGTAAAATTTTTGTACAAATGCCACTGAATAATTACTTAAATAACGTTGTTAGCTGTGTAAAACAGATAGTGAATATATGCTTATGAACCATGTAAAAATATACAAAAATAAAATCATAGCATACTTAATAATAATAATTTCTAAATTAATAACGTTTAAGCTCGAATAACGCATTGGAGTGGCCGGAGTCGTTAGCAGTAACGGTCCGTAGTCCATATGGCGCATGCGGGCGGTGGAGTCTATTTTGTGTTAGTGCAGAAGTATTTTCTACGTTTTGTAATTAAAACGTAAAAGTAAAGTCAAATTAGATTCGATTTCCAAGCAAATTACTTATTTTCTTTTGTCGATATCCTTCTATAAAGTCAATATTCGACCCGACTTCATCACTAATTGAGTAGCGTAAAACTTTCCAGCACCACACTTTTCACCTTTCACCTCACACTTTTCACCTCTAATCTGCGGTATTAGAGGAGATTAGAGGTGAATACATACGATTTTTTTCTAATTCCGAAAGAGAAATAAACAAGGAGCGTGCACGCAAGCATCCAGGAACGAACTATGCCATTCCCCGTGGCTCTAACGCGCGCTCGTATCGGCTCCTTTCGCAATTCGCACCCGCGGGTGTACTCAAATAGATAATATTTTTCTAACTTAGTTGGATTTTATAACTCCTTCTTACCTTCTTCAGTTACCAGTTAGTCCTTATTTAGTTTAAGTCAAGAGTGAATAGATTAAATCTAGGCAAGCGTGCTTCACCGTAGACCACATCATCGCTTACCATCAGGCGAGATAGTGGTCAAACGCGAGAATATAGATTAAAAAAAAAACATCATCCTATGTGGGCCCGTTTTTAGACGGCTCACAGCCGCTGAAACCTGTTCTAATGTTCATGTAACAACAACAAAACCCTCTTTTTAGTCCGTATTATTATGCAACTTCGGAACCCTATTACTGCGCGTGGCCCGACACGCACTTGGCCGGTTTTAATTTTTAATCTCTGTTTTGATACTAACGATATTGTTTAACTGAAACGCAACTGTTAATTATACTATCGAAGGCTTACTAAGTAATTTTTTTTTCCTTTTCTAGGGTTCATCAATAGGATGGACCCTAATTGTTTTACAATCTAGCCTTATAAATAGACTAATAAGTAATTTAATTATAACCTAAACTATTACATTTCTTTACTAAGAATGTGTGCACTTTTCATATTGTCTCTATTAAGGCGAATACACTTCATTCTTGTGTTTGGCAGCACAAACACAAGAATGAACACACTAAACACTAACTCGAACGGTTTTGTTCTTTTAAGTCTTCTCACTATGTCTGTGTGGTCGAGAAGCTGGATTGCCTCGACGTTCACATGCTGATGAAGTTTCTTTTCGTGTTTTTCTGCAAGAAGAACACGAAAAGTAAATGTTAATAAGTAAATGTTAATATTGTAGTTTCATAACCATCAGTTTAGATTTCAGCGGTGGCTTACCACCAAACGTACCTACAACATTATATCCTTATATCGCACATAAACATTACATCTCACCTTCCATTCTGTACTTTGTAACAGATTTTCCTTATAACGACTAATAAAAATAAAAGGATGTTTATTCTGCGATGTTATTTCCTGGTGATTACATACATTGTTTCAATCTGTATGGAGGGAGTTATTTGAGGAGGTGTACTTTGTGTACAGTTTGTATAAGAATATTGGATTGGATGGACCTTTAATATTATTGCCTTTAGACTACATTCTCTGTTAGTTGAATTTCAGTCTATGACTGGTTGCAAGGACCAGTGGCTAGATAAGTGACATACTATCAAAGAAAGAAGAAAAAAAACTGGCCAAGTGCGAGCCGGATTCGCGCACGAAGGGTTCCGTACCATTATCGCAAAAAACGGAAAAAAAACATCTTTGTTGTATGGGAGCCCCACATAAATATTTATTTTATTATATTTTTAGTATTTGTTGTTATAGCGGCAACAGAAATACATCATCTGTGAAAATTACAACTGTCTAGCTATAAGGGTTCATGAGATACAGCCTGGTGACAGACGGACAGACAGACAGACGGATCGTGGAGTCTTTGTAATAGGGTCCCGTTTTTATCCTTTGGGTACGGAATCCTAAAAATATATTTTTTTTATTTTTTTTATTTACGCACAGGAGATATGAAATAGTAAAAGAAAACCCCGTGTGAGACCTAAAAGGCTCTTTTCTCAGCCTGTGCAGCGATATCCAAAAAGAAAATAACGCTGCGCTGGTATTCTGTTAAGGTCAACTCAAAGAAAGCGTCGCGATTGTGATTTGCAAAATGACAAAAATGAATGGATTGACATGCCCTATCGAAATGTCACGTGACCATTGCCTTACATTTTGACATCTTGACCATCGCCATCGCTGATTGAAATATACTTTGCTTAGAGCCTCAGAAATATACTTTGCTTTGAGCCCCAGAATTCCATACTAAATTACTTAATGAAAAATTCCATACTAATTTAGTTTAGGCATAGATAATATAATACAAAGAAACCGACCCGACGTAACTGGTGTTTTTCGTCTGATTATGCTGATTATTTTAATAAGCACTTCGATCGCATTCGGTTCCGTTTCACGGCTATAGATGGTGTCAGCAGCGACTTGCAAGTAAAAGGTTTTCTTGATTCGTGACAATTTTTTTTTATACAGTGATGTTTTATAGTATTTTTGCACGGTTTTACAGTTTCTTTGTACCAAAATATATTACAATGCAATAAAAAAAAAACGAGCGTCATGCCAAAGAAATCAAAAACGCGCCCTCTATTGGAATCAATAATAAATGATCCGTTCAAATAACCCCAATATTCCATAATTTTGAGCTTTATTTGCTGGGGCACCGTGGTTTAGGGAACAGTCATAGATGTTTCTTGGATCTCAGAAAAAAGCTGCATTATTCTGTGTAGTATAATCCAGTACTAAATAAAGAGGCACAGAGGGCTTCCAATGAGTAAAACTTATTTACTAATTCAAGCCTCAACATTGTTTGATATAAGTTCCGAAATATGTAATAATATGTTCCTTCCGTGGGACTCTAACTAGGTCCAAATAATGCCTACAACTTCTCCGCAACATCCTGACAAACAAAATCACATCCAATAACGACGAAAATGACGTAAATAAGTAAGAACATTAATAAACCGTCGGTTCGGCATAGGAACGCCTTAATAATGCAGTACTAACTGAGGCAGTCGGATCGCGGTTAATAATTGAAGAGAAAAGCTATGGATTATGTGGACGGTATTGATCGTTAGTATTGCTAGACTACTTTATATGGAACGCTAAACGTTAAGTTTGATACTCAGACTCAAAGCATTTGAATTAAATTCCTTTGAATTGTCAAGGAGTCAAAAAGATGAAGCTAATTGCAACAACTTACTTCTTTTTTAACATAATGATAGAGCCACAATGCATACTGACTGTAGAACAGAAATTAGCTGAATGACGTGCAAGCAGCTGATGCATGCGATGACACTTGGGAGAGACCAAGATCTAGCAATGGACGTCGACTGCAATGATGATGATAACTTTTAGAGCAGGAAGGTTGCTTAAATGTATTGAACACATTAATGTAGTTAACATTATAGAGCATTACTCTAGGAAAGTAGATACAAGCAAGCGTAGAATAGGACGTCTTCCGGCTTTGTAGAACGACGATACTCGCGTTCGTCACTGTCGTAAAACACAAGGAAAGGGCCGCTTATATCCCTAAAGGGACATCACAATCACACCGTCACTTTCATAAAATGACAGTTGAATTCTCGTCAGTTAGTCAATGTCAAGTGCCGAAAGCTTATGTTGGAGTGGTCGGACTATAGGATGCTTTTATTAAATGTTAAGTGGACAAATCGATTGGCTTGTATTATGAGATGACAATGTTTAATACCTTTTTCTGTACATATCATGATAGAATTAATTCTAAAGCATAAGATAATTTAAGCTTAGTCAATATTTGAAAAACAGTTATCCTTAAAATAAGAAAATAAACAAATGATAAAGAGTGTGTTGAGATAAACTAAAATATTCAACACCATATCTTTCAAACAAATATGGAAAAAAACGAAATCATGTTTTGCTTCTTCTCATACAGAGAAGGCATGAGCATTGATCATCACGTTTGCTCAATGCCGGGTGGCGATTTCAGATTTATATTAATTATATAAGTCCAGGTTTCTTCACGATGTTTTCCTCCACCGTTATCAGCATTGTCTAAGATAAACTTAGAAAGTAAATCTGAATTTAAAAAAGTTACATTGGTACTTGCCCGGATTTGAACCCACGAGCTCAAGCATGAGAGGCGATGTCTTAGTCACTGGGCCACCACGACTATGATTTTGAAGATTTTGAAGCACATTTTTATTTTATTTTTCGTGTGAGGATGTGGCCACCTCTGGTGCCAGAGTTAATTAATCCTACTCTGAGAACCCAACAGGCCTCTAACTTGGCTATTTTAGACTTAAAGCCCATGAAATAATAATTTAAAACAAAGGCTCCAAGACGTTTTCAGAATTGAGCCATACCCAAAAAAGCAAAATCAATGATATAATCATGAACTCCCAAATCGACAAGACTTGTTTAATAAATAATTCCGTAGCCAGCGAAAAAGAAAGAAAGAAAAAACGGGACTTAAATACATCAGACACCGATCACTTATTCACCGGTACAAGGCTTTTTTCCGAGTCCGCGTTATTATATATGTATAGAAAGCCGTGTCTTGTTAAATATTTACGGGAACCTTAAAGGTGTTATCCATGGTCCTTTCGTGGTCCTTCCGGATTACGCCGCGAGCCAGTATTATAAGGTGTGAGAAGGGTTGGGCTACCTATTGCCATTAAGATGGGGAATTATTATATCTTATAGCGCGTTTGAGGATGTGTGGCAGGTATGGAAGTGCCGGCCTTAACAGCCTCGTGTTAAGAGTGTGCCAAGGGCACGTGTCCGGCGAAACTGCTTTTATGGATAGATTGTCAACCGTTTTTTTTATCGGGGCTCAGAAGGATTGTGACAGTTTCAGAGATGTTTTATATTTAGGTTTTCAGTTCCACTTACGTGCAAAATGTTTTGGAAATGCTTTCATTGTGCGTAAAGCTAAGAAGTGTAATACCCTGCCGGTGTTTGTGATTACTGATAGTTAAACGAGGGTTTATTTAAGTCAAGAGTGAATAGGTTACTTCTAGGCAAGAGTGCTCCGTCTTTGATATTTATATTTTTTAACATTGCCGTCATTATAGTGGCCCCAAATACTGGTGTCAAAATACCTACTTTGCATTAATTTCATGGTTCTAAAATTTTCAAATTTTGGTCCTTTTTTACGGAAATTTATTCAGGATTATCCTTAAACTTATCCCAAAATAATTCCATTTGTAAATCTCTCTTTTAAATCCTTCCTTTTTTCAACACCGTGCATAATATACTTCTTTCACAAGTAACTCGCTTTCATTACGAGAAATCACGGCGATACCTATGCGCATATTCAAGATTCTTCCATTCATTTGCTAGTACGAAGCACACAATGGGTTGCGAAAGTAACAGTATATTCGCACAATAGCGCGAAGACGAAGAATCTCGTCGAAAGCGAGAGGAAATCCGCGAAGATCGTCCTGGCTATAATTCATATAGCTGGATGAATTATTGATGGCCGCAGACGGTATGGGATTAGATTATAAATAAATAGGGTTCGGACTTGGAGCTTTTAAACATATATGTTGGGAATGATGTTGCGAAAATAAAGGACGTTTAGGGTTATGAGTTTTTGTTGTGGATAGAGTGATAATACGTGGGTTATTGATCCAAATAAGATTGCTTTTTACAATTTGTTTTTAATACAATGGGGATTATTTAAATAATATTAGCTTTTGCCTCCGACTTCGTGCGATCACTAGGTACTTCTAGAAATTACCTCTTGCTTACAATTTTACTTATCTTTAGATTAACTTTGATGAGGCTTTAAGTTTAGCCTGCAGTGTACAGCTGAATTAATTTTGGAGATACTAGAACCAGGTTGTTTTTTGTCGTTTACGAATACTTCAATTCTAGTGTAAAAAAGTTCCTTTGATTTAGAAGCTTTTTCAGCATTTATGATGGTCTCGCCTTTGACAACTATCTCATTTGCTGGTAAGATACGAACGATGGAATACGCTCCTCTGAGAGATGTTTCTAATCAATTTGACTCCTGATCAAAGTCAAATAAACCATGTCAGGATATCAAACACGCTCAAAAGGACCACAACAAACATTTCCGACACACAGTCACAGGTCCACGATATCTCTTCGAAAATATCACAACGGAGCTCATCCGTATGTATAGACAAAATATCTCCTAACATACGAGAGCCCGTCTGTATCTATAGCCAAACCCATTTGCTAATTATACGTCCGTCTGTCGGTTCACATTGTCATATACGCGATTGAGTCCATTCAATAATTCAAAGTGTGTCGGATTCTGCATGTAAATCGTGCGGTTTCATGGCCCTGCTGTAGGTTGCAGCGGTTTTTGGTATTGTTTACTGAATGCTCTAGGGTTCATGTGTTTGATTGATTGTCTAGTGAAGAGATGGCGGAATAGTCGCAGTTTTAAATTTTCCGTAATATTAGAAGCACAAGACCTACAGTTGTCTATGACCAGCAGTGGACGCCTTTCGTCGGAAATTAACGTAGGCGTAAAAGTCGTCAGCCTTAAAGAAAAGTGCTTTGCAGACGTCTCTAGGTTTCTAAAACCTTCGTCAATCTGGTAATTACTTAAATTCACTAACAAATCCAATATTAGTGACAGTTATTGCTCGACTTAAGTTACATCAACTATTACTACTAATGATTTGATCTCAGAAAAAGAGAAAGAATTTCTTTGCTCTGAAAAAATAACCCCAAACTTATGAGAGCCTCAGCTATTCAGTAAATTGTTGGATCTCACGATTTCTAAATGGTCATACACACACCGGCAAAATTAGCGGCACAAAATAGAAATTTAGCAATTTTTTTTTAATTACGATGTTATTTTAAAAACGTATATTTAGAAACCTTTCCTTACTTAAAAATACACCTGTTAAAATTAATACGAGATCGCATTTAGTACATTTTTTGTGAGTAATATGATTTTAAGGCAAAATTGCACATTATTGATATTTTAAGGTTATCAAGGAAAGTTAATAAAAAAAATATAAAACCAATTTTACAATAAAAATAATATTGTACAAGATTGAGTGTTTTCTCTACGTGCTCTTATTAAAGTTTTCATCCACCTTGATATGTTGAGAATAATTTTATTCAATGTTCCCTGTGGTAGTCTCTACCATTTCTATACATTTACGTTTCGCATTTCACCCACATTGACAGGTGTAGGGATTATGATTTTTTATCTTTGTTTTAGCAGATCCTAGGCAAGTTCTATCGGACGCATATCTAGTCACCTCGCTGACGATTCCAAAACTGCGATATTGACATTATTAAGAGGGAGTTAAAAAAGTGTTATTCGGTCGAGCATTAACCTGAATCAATACGAAGTCACTATAGATAAAGGAGCTTAACTCTTCTATAGCAATTTGCAATAAGATTAATTCCATCTATCACGACCAAGTCCGTACGAGCTCCCAAACATATCCAACCTGAATCCAATATTGGTCTTCTACCATATGCTACTGTAGGTTAAAATATTGACTGATAATATTGCATTAGTGTCTCTAAATCATTGGAAACTGAAATAAATGATTAGCACAGGCAAACGATGAATCAGCACATCATTCTGTAGGTTTAATCATTTCTCCTAATTTGAAGTGCCCTGACCCTCTCAGCTTGGGTTCAGTTGGGCACAATAAAGTCCCTAGATTAAAAAAAGATCTAAAAGTTAAAAATAAAACAAATAACTCAGCATGTTAATGAACGAATTTCGAAATTTTAAAACTATACCATAAAGTGCCAATAAGAAAAATTCTCTCAAAATGTTGCAATTTCGAATAAAATTAAAACAATCGCGTAACGTAAGATAACGTTCAATTGTTTTATCAATAAATAATAATTGGTTTTATAATAAAACAAAATAAAAACTACCATTCCGTTCCGCTAATTTTGCCAGTGTGTGTAATAGTAAATTTTAGGTATAATCATACAACAGTCACTTACATAATACTTCAGACGTGTGACGCGTTTGTCAACAGTATTTCTTGGATTTACATGACAAAGCGTTGCCGGCTTGCCGTTAGATTGGCACATACATGTGACATTAAGTCCAGTCTGTTGACAGCTACTGTCAACAAAAAACAAACGAACACGCATTCTTAATTCGAAAGTTTTAATCTTCCATTTTGTTATTTAAAAACGTTGGTATATCACAACTTAGAGTAACGTTACAGTTAAATAATCCCTGCCAGTCATGCTTACTGCCGAAGACTACCTAAGTGGATTAGAGGGCATTAGCGTCGGATCAATAAGGTCCCCAGTTCGATTCCCGCCCGCTACCGGTTCTTTTCGGATTTCTCGTTCGGGATTTACTCCTTATCTAGGCGTTTCTAGTTGGGTAGCAATGAAATTGACATGTTTATTTTAGTAAGAAGAGGAAATTATTTGTGCTAGGGCTTTTGGTGTCCTAAAATTGAAATGAATGTGGGCTTAACATTTTGAGGGTATTACGGTATTACAAGTATGTAATGCGGTGATATTTTGTGTAAGTTTGTGGTGAATAAGCTGGGTTTATTATGATGGGAGTCTATTAAATGTTGAGTTTATAAACTGAATCGGATTATTGGGTATATAAATACGTCTCTAGATCATGTTACACAAACCATACATCACCATTGTATGAAGAGTTTAACCGTGTAACATATTTATGTGTATTTAAATATCCATAATGAGAATGACCTACATGCATTAATAATATCAGGTATATAAGCTATTTCTTTTCTCTTTCTATAAAAATTCAGGTGGTCGCACTGCAACTATGTGGCGCTGAATGCTTGGAACTGGTCAGTGCTGCAAAGCAATAATATTTTTCACCTGTATTCACAATATGGCACTAAATACTACTCAACACTTTAGTACGTAGCACGATATTATTATACAATGAAAAAACGCTAAAACTAGCCGGCTAGCAAGAATACTAGCTTATTTGAAACCCCAAACAAAATCCAAGGTCTACCATAGAAGTAAAATTTAAAAGTTGACAGGACATCTTGCGCAAATACCCCGATTCAAACAGTAAAACGCCCATATCTTTTATAAAGGCTGAACCGATTTTTATCAACCATAGCTAAGAACACTCCCGATAATATCACCTTTCAAACAAAAACTAAATCAAAATCAATTCATCCGTAGGAGGTATTATGCCAAAGACAGATACATAAATACACAAACACACAGGTATAAACGTCAAGCTTATAACACGCTTTTTTTCCATCGGGGGTTAAAAACATGACAAAGTAACATTATTTATCGATTATCTAATGGTCAATATGTAAGGAATTGACTATGATTTTTGCTAGCTTCTGCTAGCGGCTTCGCCCGCGTGTAGTGTGTTTTCTTATCCCAAGGGAACATTATACGGGATGAAATGAAGATAAAGTGCTATTCCAGACTATAGTCTATCTCTGTGCCAAATTTCATCCAGATCCGTTTTGCCGTTTTAGCGTGATTGAGTAACAAACAACAATCCATCCATCAGTTGATATTTTCTTCTGAAGTGATGATGATGAAACATAAAACCTTAATATTAATAATTTGCAAACATAAAGCTCAGATTCGGTTTCGACGCTGCAAAACAGTTATTGCCGCCATGCCTATTTGGCGCGTCATCGCGTCATTCAAAATCAGTGATAGGAGTCAAATTAAAAGAAGACTTCTCACTCAACAGTTTCTTATCTATTTCGTACAATTTCTCGTAAAACAAACATAATTAAACGAACGACTTCATTAAACAACCATAAGCAAACAGAACGAAGGGAATAAAAACAAGCAAAGCATTGCAAAAGAAATGCGTTCGGATATCTGAGGCAGATAAGCGGAATGGAAACCTGAGATATTGTCCGAGTAGTAAAGAGTGGATGCGGTAATATAGACAGTATTAGAAATTCAGTGCCTATGATGACCTTCGCACAACAAAGGTAAAACGTATTTTATTAACTAGCTTCTGCAGGCAGCTTCGCCCGCGAGGAAGTCAGACATTGTCCCAAAGCAACATGCTCTCGGGATAATGTGTGTCCTATTTTCTATTTCAGGACATGGTCTACCCGTCTGCCAAGTGTTATCCAAATCCATTCAGCCGTTAAGATGTGAAAGGTAACAGATAGGCTTGGTGTGGATAGTACACCAAGTCCTGGACACCATTCCCCGAAGGCTGGAAGTCATTTGCTTTGAAGGACTTCATAAAAAAGAGGTTAATGTTTACAAATAATTAATCATGAAACGCCAGTATTCCTTGAAGGGTGTGGTAGATGTATATCTATACGACGATTAAGGATATCACTTCGAAAAGCAACGTGAAGGTGTAATTTTCATAAGATGAGAGTCCATTAGCAACAATGGTAAGAAATATAAAATATGTGAATTTTTGTGTTTGTATTTTTAGTCACGCAAAAACAGGTGAGAGGATTCAGACGAAATTTTCCATAGAGACAGTTCATAACTTTTGTACTTTTCACTCCTTTTGTTCCCTTGGACACACGAGGGCCCCTTAGTCGATATATCCATGAACTACGGTCAAATGAAATATAGTGAATAAAGAATTTATAACTAAGTGTACAACTATGTTCGTAATGTCTTAATGTCCCTTGGCAGCCATTGCATTTTAACGAATGCTAATTTCCATGTCTTTCAATTATTAGATTTACCGTGTTTAATCATATTTTGAATTCAGAACTAAGTACTTTATTGTTGTTTTGGGTTTATTTCCGTGTGAAATGTATAGAGCTGTAAAAATAGCAGCTTTCCTCACATTTTTAAAATAAATTACATTATGTTAAAAGAGTATTAACAACTCTATATACTTCCAAGTTGATTGAGAGCGTCCGGTCTGCACCAAGTGCAAAGGGCAACTGATAGAAATCCGACGACTTACGAAACACGAAGTTTTCCGAGGGACATTAAGAAAATGTTTGTACTGTAGTTAAAGTTATTTCAGCCAAGACTGTGTTGTTCCTGACACCTACCCAATTCCCACATCCAAGCCATTCCCAACACTTCCAGAAAAATCTTTGCTTCCAAATATATTTGACGTCCCGCGTTCTCGCCGCAGGGGACCGAAACTGTAGACGCCGACCTATTTTAATTTTTTCCTTCAGAACAACTATACTTAACCGTGTTTTCATGTAGCTCTCCGATTTCCAATGCGGTGTTTATATTGCCGCGTTTCTCTTCAAAGTCGTTCTAGAATGATCGCTGAAGATGCTCGGAAGTGCGCAGAAGTAAATAAAAGTTTGTAGATTGATTTTCTTTTATGGAGGAATATCGTGAAATGTTATATGGTGTAGTTTGTCGCTAGGTCTTTATAGAGTAAAAGGTTTTCAATTGCACTTTTACTGTGTATTTCTTTGTGTGTTATTGTAGTGTAGTTCTTACCGCAATAACTTTGTTTAAGCTCATGCCGATGTGAAAAAGTAATCAGTCAATACAAGTTTTTTTTTTTTTGGGATTTTTATGTCAACCAATGCCTTCTCCCGTGTTGATTAAGTTGCTTGAGCCATGGCTACGGTAACTCTTATCAAATTAACCCGCGACCAAGCCTCAATTATCCTGTTTTGTCACTAACGCTGACCACAATTTAAGTAAAAATTCTGAGGAACAGATTGTAAATTGTAGAGCATCTGCTTATCTGTATTATGTAACTGTATAACAACGGAAGAACAAAACAACATTATTAGGAGAATAACACTAAATAGCCTCAACAACCCCAATTATCTTTTTATCAACTAGATTACAATCTCATAAGCAAACGGATCGAGACAAAAGCCAATTCAGTCAGCAGCCTCCATTTCCTGAATTTCAGTGTCGCAATGGCCTAATTTCTATTCAAAGTCTGGACTGGCTGGTCCGACGTGACACGAATCGCGCGCGCAATTGCCCTTTATTGTGTTACAGCTGGTTTGAACTGGTTCACTCCGGATCGGGGTGGCGCGTACTGGATCGAGCCGGTTACACGGCTGAAATGCGGTTTAGTGCGGATTTACTGTTTGTTCTAGCAGAAAAAATTGGGCTAGTTTTTTAAAGCTGTAGTATTTTTTTGTGGTTCGTTGAAAGCTAGCGGGAGTGGGTGGATGAATTTAGAGTATTTGCGAAAAACTAAACGAATTCGAATATGCGTCAGTAAACTCAGCCTGTTTGAAAAAAAAAAAGATTTTGGATTTGCCGTTGCTCTTTTATTTTATTTTTCATCAAAAACTAAAGCTGTGTTGGACTCGCACACGAAGGTTTCCGTAAAAACGGCACAAAATCACGTTTGCTATGTGGGAGCCTCCTTATTAATTTATTTTATTCTGTTTTTAGTATTTGTTGTTATAGCGGCAACAGAAATACATAATCTGTGAAAATTTAAACTGTCTAGCTAACACGGTTCATGAGATACAGCAGCAGCAGACAGACAGACAGACAGACAGACAGACAGACAGACAGACAGACAGACAGACAGACAGACAGACAGACAGACAGACAGACAGACAGACAGACAGACAGACAGGCAGACAAACAGACAGACAGACAGGCGGACAGATGAAAAGACAGACAGACAGACAGGCAGACAGGCGGACAGACTGACAGACAGACTGACAGATCGCGGAGTCTTAGTAATAGGGTCCCGTTTTTACCTTTTGGGTACGGAACCCTAAAAAGCCCAGGTAGGTAGTTATTTGCTTCCGTAACACCTACGAGAACATAAACGCCTCCCAGTCGAAGTATGTGTAATGTGTATATCTATAACATGAGGGCTTTATCTCAAGAGTGAATAGGTTACTTCTAAGCAAACGTACTCCACCGTCGACCACATCATTGCTTAGTGATTAAACGCGAGCCCATTAATATAATAACAAAACCTGTAGTTCTACTGTTTCAAAATGCTACCGTGAAAACTTATAGTTGAAGTGAGTTGTCACTTCAATCAAGATGGAATGGCTTGAAGCTCTCTCCACCTTGATTTTCACGGTAAGAGGTTTACAGAAAACACTGGTTGTACCCGTTCTTTTGCATCTGACCTAAGAACCCACAGGTTTCAATCAACCACGTCTAACCCCCTTCATTGAAAAAAATCTCATCGTTGGCCAAATCATTAAGAAGACTCGAGAATTCAACAAGCCGACATACATATGCTTTGTTGATTTCTCCAAGCGTTCGACTCAGTGAAGTGGCCAATGTTGTGGAAAACACTACTGGACATGGATTCACCTCAACACCTCGTGCACATGCTCAGGGAGCTCTACGAAGGGGGAGCTTCAGTGCGGACAATTGACCTCTCAGATAGTTTCTATTCAAGTGCAGGTGTGCGACAGGGATGCATAATATCGCAATTACTATTTAACGTCTATCTATACCGAACTTGTAATGCGAATCAATCTCGAAGATTGGACCGATGGTGTTGTGATTGGTGGATGCAAAATCGTGAACTTGCGGTACGCAGATGACACAATTATTTGACGACACGAGTAACGCTTACCTTATGGAGGAATTACTCCTCAGGATGGAGCGCATAAGCCTTACGTTTGGTTTGAGAATAAACCGATCTAAGACCAACAGTGCTGGAGAAAGATGCTCGGAATCTCGAGGACGGATTGCCGCACTAACTTATACGTACTTAAGGAACTCGGCATCACGTAGCGTTTGTAGAACGTAGTACAATCGCGCATACTGCAATACTTTGGACACGTCTCTAGGTGGAATGGCGACTCCATAGAGCGGCTGGTCATACAGGAAAAAGTGGAGGGAACCAGACCGCGCGGCAGGTCACCTATGCGCTGGACTGACCAAGTGAAATCCGCAGTAGGAGGCTGCATATCTGACTGAACCAAACAGTCCGCCAACAGGGAGAGAAGGCAGGAGATCGTGCGGAGAGCTGTGTCCGCATCTGCCACTGACGTCGACGCCTCGACGTGACCGCGACCGGTTTGCCAAGAGCGGAACGACTGAGAAGACGAACCCTCTTCACCAAAGAATCCAGTAAATCGTGTAACAACGTTGCATACAATAAATTAAAGTTCCTCACAGAAACCTGAACACCTCGGCAACATCTTATAAAGCAGTCTTTATATCTCAAAGGAACGTCTGCTACCCGGTAATTAATCTTTCAACTCTCACGTCTTTAGTTCTAGACTGATGGCTTGTTAGTAGAAGCGGGAAGCGGTTGGCTGTAGAATATGGGCTGGATTTTAGAATTCGTATTGATTAATACTATAGAAAAAGAATAGAATAGAAAACATACTGCAGAAGCTCGTGACTAAAGCCCAGTTTTTTGATCGGTAGTTAACTAAGCCAATGGTTAATAATAATATGCTAACTAATGGTTTCAAATGTCGACAAAACGTGTTTATTCACAATTTTTTTGTACAACAAATAAACAACTTATTTTACCATTTCTGAAGCCAACATTGGTTGAGTTAACTACGAATCAAAAAATTGAGCCTAAGGAATAACAGCAGCACTTGTTGATATTCAAGGTTAAGCAATAATTGCCGAAGATGGGTGACTGTCTTAACATACCGAGATTCCTCCGTGCGGAGAACACGTTCACATGTTGGTCCCGGCCGTTATTTTTACATATTTGACAGACGTCATGGGTAGTTGAGGTTAGGTCATCCGACACCAGTCTTTCCAAAGGGTATCGAATACAGTACCACACGGGACATCCACAACCCAGTAACTGATTTACAACCCAGTAACTGGGTGCTTGGTTTAAAAATAAGCGACTGTATAAATAGCAGCGTCATTAGGGCAAAGATCAAATTCACAGATGTTTTGTATTATATGGCCGAGAAACTGAAGTGGAGCGAGCGCGTCCTGCACTGGTACCTACGTAAATTATAGGGAAGTAAAGGCTACTTTTATTTTTATTTTATTTTTATAACTGGGTTACAACCCATTAACTGAATTATAATCCAGTAACTAGGTTGTATACCTAAGATAGTCAGTCGTTTCATGTAAAATACTGGTACTCAGCTGGCCAGTCCGACCCCAACATATTTGGGAAAAGGGTAGGCAGATTGTTTGATCCAGCAGGAAAAGTTACTTAATTGCACTAACATAAGATTCCTCTTAGTACAAAACGCTCAACCTGCTAATAAGGACACAGCTTACTTCTGTAACTATACATTACAGTTAGACTCAAAGTTCGCGATTCGAATATAATGAGTTTCATATCGCGAATGAGGACTTGAGGAGTTCAAAGTACTTGTATTATGCTACCAGTACTAAGTTCAGAAAGGAACATTCAATTTGTAACCTTTATGAATTGGAAGATGGATTGTGTGTCTTTTGTAAATTTGCAAAGACTCTCAAGAAACAAGCTGAGTTTTCTCAACTACTCTGAGTTACTCAAAAGTAACCCTTTTGACAAAACTTCGTTTGTTTCCCAAATTAGAGAAACTGGAATATCTTGGGTAAGCTTGACCTTAAAAGTAGTAGTTAAAAATTGTTAAAACTCAGTAAGAAAGCAAGGTCATCGCACATGGAAACCCTGGTGCAAACCCATTAGACGGAATGGTACATTGCCTGTTACCAAGATTTTATTTTTCCGTTTTATCCCTCCTCCTCATCAAAAAGGACAGACAAAGCGTGGTAAATAATCCAATAACTTTTCCCACTCTGGGTGAAGCGGGCGGGCGTGTCAGACTTTTACTGACTAAAACCCACCCGTGTTCCTTCAGTTGCTTGCCAGGGCCGCGGTAATTCTTTTTCAAATTTATCCGCGTCCCAGACAGGCATCTGCCCTAGCGGACACCCTCAGTTTTTGCTGACATCTCTTTGAGAAATTGTGGAACACTACGCGCTTTTGACTTGGCCTGGTCCTTATCGGATGGCGAGCTACCCAGCCATTACTCGCCGTACGCAAGCCCACGCCTACGGTGGCCGTTACCGACTTGTAGCACCTCTTGTAAGTGTTACAGATGTCCATAGGCCAATGACCACTTACCATAATGTGGATTGCTCTATTGAATAAAAAGTTCAAGATTTCAGCTGTCCGAAAAAACCACTACGAAAATTACAACCTGTCTGAAGGTCACAACCTTTTCTCCGAAATCTTTTTCAGTAGGTAAATCACCTGATTATAAATTTATCTAATTAAACACTTAAAACAGAAATAACAAGACATAGCAATCAAGATTCAGGAGCTCATTGTTGTGAACTTTAAGCGCTTTGTCCCGCTTTTTGCACAACACATCTTTTTGCAGCATTCCTTTTGTTTTTATACGTTTAATTTAATCTCTTTGTTGAGACAGCTGCTCTCGAGGGATAAAGAGAAATGTCACTTTTGAGCTTACTTAGTACGTGAAGAAATCGTCCAAGACGGCGTTAAAAAGTTTGGTTTAGACGTACTTAATGGCTTTAATTCTATTTCTTATTTTAGGGATTATTATTCGTTTTTCTGTTGTAAATAAAGTTGTGAAACTGTCTTTGAGTAGTTTATACTATTGTGGACTTTTGACTACAATCTAATAAAACCTTCTGTGGATTTTTCAGCGGAAGTAGCGATGTAAATAAAAATGATTATAAAGGGGTGTTCATGCTTTTATTTTCATATCAAATACACAGTTACACAAAAATCAGTTATCATTCAAATGTAAATTAGCAGACACAATAGAAATTCCATTGTTTTATGGCAATTTGGCGCGATGGACACTAAAGGGGATAACACAGATGCAGAACACAGTTTATAGAACATAGTTACAATATTACAGCAGAACTTACCGTAAGAGATGTTTGTTATACTACAATCGAATATGAACTGTCTCTCATAGCGTGAGGCGCGTTTTTTTAAAAGTTAGGCGGTTAACGCCACGTGGCGGCACCACTTGACAAGTCACAGTCCATTTTTGTTGCCAGTGTACAAAAATATTCTAAATACAGAAAAATATCACTTAGTGCTTCTAATTAATAGCGAAAACCGCTAACAAACAAAATACAAGAATTAATTAATGCATAAACAAATGTAAAAGCAATATTAAAAAAAACAATTGGATCACAAATATATCAAAACTAACGCCATCTAGTGTTATAAGATGACACTCAGTCCCTAACGTCAAAATGACTGTCATCATACTCGCGCTTGACTAACAAATTAAAAAACATTTTAAAAATTAATTGCAACAGATCTCTTATAAGGAAAATAATGATGTAAGGACTTGAGGCTTTAGACAAGTGATTATTTATTTACGATAGCGTTGCAAAAGCGACTGGAATAATGTCAAGAATAGATGTCACGTGATCCATCCCTTAAATTTTGCCAATTTAAACAATCGATCTGTTCCGTACCGTTCTTTGTATCAAGAGTAAATACTGCCCCCACTGTAGGGAAAATAAAATAATAATTTCAAGGGATTTTTCTGGGCTTTTCTTCACCTCACATCGACCATAATTTCATCAATTATGTATTGATTTATTGCAAATTGAGTGGATTTGAGCGGAACCGCCATTTTGGCTCTTAATCATTGGCCGAGCCCTCCGATTGGTGGACATCACCGCAGCGCCACATCTTCTCGCGTGTTTTTTCACTGAACTAATGGACTAGCGCGCGAAAGGGCTGTCTACCGAACCCTCGCCGGCTATTAAGTGAAATTCCTAGTTTTCCTCTCGCTC
Organism: Anorthoa munda; assembly: GCA_945859665.1. NCBI lineage: Eukaryota > Metazoa > Arthropoda > Insecta > Lepidoptera > Noctuidae > Anorthoa > Anorthoa munda. Next base: position 4,385,071 of record OX243907.1, on the reverse strand, counting down.
ATCAAGTATTCTAGTGCTCCGGATAAGAGAAGTGAGTGATCAGCACCTGTGGAACTGTGCGTTAATTGCTGGATTCAAAACCTTCGCTGTCTGCACGTCGACCGAGCCCACGGTGCGCAAGGCTGGTGTGCGGGAGTTGAAAAGGTGAGTTCTCATTCGAATCCACACATGAATGCTTTCTTCAATACATAATTTTGATCCATTCGAGCCGGATTTCTCATATTTTCTTAACTGTGAGGTTTTTTCATTAATTACCTTGTTAACGCATTTGATTTACGTCGCCACGCGGCTATCAATATGGCGGCAATCCAACAAGATCTTTTCGAGCGAGAAATGATCCTGGATGATCTTCAACGCACATTACAGTGCATAGATACGGATGAACAACAGTTTAAATCTAGATCTAAAGATTTAACTGTACAACAGCGCAAGTTTTACAAACTTCAAGCTAAGATAGAAAAATCCCTCATCAAATCTAATACTTTTGAGAAAGAGGAACAACTTAAGATTCGTAACAGTTTTGATGATTGTTATTATGCTATTGTGGGACATTTAGATAAAATCAAAGAAGATGAAAAAGAATATAAACGTAGGTTGTCGTCATACGAATCCCCGAATAGGTCCGTTGTGCACGTGCCACCGCCAAATAATAACTGTGCAAGTCGATTACCTATACTCCCAATGCCTACCTTTTCGGGAGAAATTACAGATTGGCCTCCGTTCTACGATTTATTTAGATCATTAGTACACAGCAGAAATACCTACTCGGACACGGAGAAATTTCGATATTTGTTACTTGCTTTGAAAAATGAACCCTACAATCTTATTAAATCTATTCCAATAACTGACGAGAACTATAGTGTCGCTCTAGCTATGTTACTTTCTCGGTATGATAACGAACGAGCCATCGCTTCTATACATCTAGAAAAAATATTAGATATAGAACCTTGTCATTCCGACAAAACTGACGCAATAGTTCAGGGTCTGAGAAATTTACTCAACACTTATCATGAAAATATCAAGGCATTAGAGGTGATGCAGTTTCCTACAAATGAGTGGAGTTTCATGTTAGTGACGATTTTATTACGTAAAATTCCGTCAACACTACGCAGACGCTTCGAATTGTCTTTATTAAAACCATCTAAGATACCTAAGATTAGTGACTTGATAAATTTCTTGGAACGTGAGTTATCCGCAAGTGAATTCACTTATCCAGGCAAACCCGTTCATATTTTAGAGAAAGTGGGTACTTTGAGAACTCGGGCTCCGCCTAACGCGCGTCATGCGCTCGCGTCCAGTGTCCCGGCGGTATCAGAATCAAAAACAAACCATTCACAGTCCAACCTTCCAAACAATAAAAAGATTTCTTGTATTAATTGTGGTGCTCAACATACGTTGACTAAATGTGCGAATTTTCTAAACCTATCTCCAAATGAGAGGTATTCTTTCATAAAAAACAAAAATGTTTGTTACAATTGTTTAAGCGTAGGACATGATGTAAAACAATGCAAATCCAATTTTGTATGTCGTGCGTGTCATAAAAGACACCATAGTTTAATTCATTTTAATCAATCGTCACTTATCAATGAAGTAGATTCGAACACAAACGCGTGCGCTGTCTCACCTCCCGTGAACCAAACGACAGAGACAGCAGTGCTAACCGCTGTGAATCAGGCGTCGGGTGATCACGCGCCCGCTTCTCAATCCATTGCGCCGTCCGTACGTACGAATACGGTGCTCTTATGTACAGCGCTTATCAATGTACACGTAGGCTCGCAAAAACTCACCGTTCGATGTATTATAGATACCGGTAGTCAAGCGACTTTTATTACAGAGTCTTGTGTGCAGCGGTTAGGATTGCAACGTAGGCATGCGCGCGTTCCTGTGTTCGGTATCGGTGGAAGTGACCCCGTATATCCAAAGGGTGTCGTATCGTGCTGTATTACACCTACTCATACTGATCAACCTTCCATTTCCGTGGATGCATTGATTTTACCAACTCTCATGTCACATATGCCTTGTGTAACATTACCATTTAGGGATTGGCCACACATAAAACATTTACACTTGGCAGATCCCAAATTTTATCTTCCACAAGCGGTGGAAATGCTTCTGGGTGCGGATATTCTATCCCAAGTGGTATTAGGTCACGTGATCGCGGGTCCCTCCGGGTCCCCATTAGCGTTAAATAGTATCTTTGGTTATTTATTGATGGGAGATGTCTCTTACAACCAAAATACGCCTTCTCTTCAAGTGTGTTTCAGTAGTTCAAGCTCATCCTCCGATGACGTCATGAATCTGAAACGGTTCTGGGAATTAGAGTCTCTTCCAGAAAAGAGAGTTTCCAGCCCTGACGAAGCTTTATGTGAGTCTATCTTCGTAGATTCACACACTCGCGACGAAATTGGGCGATATATAGTTTCACTTCCGTTTAAACCGGATGCACCTGCCCTCGGCGAATCACGAGATACGGCGGTCTCCAGGTTGAAGAAATTAGAGTATAGGTTAGAACGTAATCCACAACTTAAGGTTGATTATCACGCATGCCTTCAGGAATATTTGGATCTTGGTCACATGGAGCCCGTGGATTCCGCTTCTATAAATACCTATTACATTCCGCACCACTCCGTGGTCAAAGAGTCCAGTGAGACAACTCGTACTCGTGTTGTGTTTGATGCGAGTTGTAAAACTTCCAATGGCATTTCACTTAATGATATTTTATTAACTGGGCCAAAGTTGCACCAGGATATCATTGATGTGTTGTTGGGTTTTCGTATTCATGCCATTGCTGTCACTGCTGATATTAAGCAGATGTACAGAAACATTTTGTTACAAAAATCGGATTGGGATTATCAGCGTATTGTGTGGCGACAATCTCCAACCGAACCTTTGCGTGATTATCGGCTGCGAACCGTTACTTTTGGGGTCAGTTCATCACCGTACTTAGCTCTTCGTACTATTCAACAGCTTGCGGATGACGAAGCCGCTCAATTTCCGTTGGGTTCTAAGGTCCTCCGAGACCAAGTTTTCGTAGACGACGTAGTCACCGGGACATGTGACGTCACACATGCTCTGGCTTTACAGCGGGAATTAGTAGGTATTTGTTCAGCGGCTGGTTTCGAACTACGAAAGTGGCAGAGCAATTCGCCAGCGTTACTCGCTGCATTACAGACATCAGAGGCTCATGGCGAGCGGCCCGATAATGTTTCATTTGCTTCAATAGAAAATGATAAGCAAACAAAGGTTTTGGGACTCCAATGGAACCCAAAATCAGATACATTTTCTTTCAGTGTACAAGTAACTTTAGATAAAGTTACAAAACGGTCCATATTATCCCATATAGCTAAAATTTATGATCCTATGGGGTGGTTATCTCCTATAACCATTTACGCAAAACATCTGATTCAATTGTTATGGATTTCAGGTGTTAACTGGGATGAGTCACCTCCCATAGACATAATAAATTCTTGGTCTAATTTCATCAAGGAATTATCATTACTATCAAAGTTTCAAATTCCACGTTTTGTGTTTCCAAACACAAGTTCAATTCAGATTCATGGATTTTCGGACGCATCCGAGCGGGCGTACGCTGCGTGTGTGTATGTCCGTGTGACTGATAGTAGTGAGAACGTCAAAACATTTCTTTTACTGGCGAAAACACGTGTAGCACCGCTCAAACCGGTTCTCACTATTCCGCGCCTCGAGTTGTGTGCAGCTGTTTTGTTATCACAACTAATTGATAGGATTATGAAGGTGTATGGAGACCGCGTAAATTGCAATCAAGTTTATGCGTGGTCCGATTCTCAGATCGTGTTAGCGTGGCTTCGCTCGCCACCACACGAATGGAAAACATTCGTCTCTAATCGTTTAAGTGAGATTTTGTCACGGCTTCCTACCGATTGCTGGAGACATGTTCCATCTGCTGATAATCCAGCCGATGCACCTTCGCGAGGAATTCTTCCTGCTAGTTTTATCGAAAATCATATGTGGCTCCAGGGGCCCTGGTGGTTATCCCGCGATTCAAAGTGTTGGCCAATTCCTAAAAGGGTACCAACAGTTACCGAGGAAAAACGTAATTCGTCCCTATCATTATTAACACACTCGTCTATCGCGACTCCAGCGCCTCCGGATGCTGCGGACTACATTGAAAGGTTTTCTACTTTAGGTAAACTTGTTCGAGTCACAGCACTCCTATTTCGATTTTATAATAGATGCAAGAAGGTTCAAATTCAGTATCCAACCTACATAACTGTTCCCGAATTTAATTTTTGCTTAGATCGACTTATTCATTTAGTTCAACATTCGTCTTTTCACGAAGACATTAAAAATATTTTAATTGGAAAATATCCTTCACTTAAATTACGTAGGTTGAAACCTTTCATTGATAAACAAAATAATTTGCGTGTGGGTGGGCGAATTCATAAGTCTCTGTTGCCATTTGTTTCCAAACATCAATTAATTCTGCCCAAAAGGCATCATCTTACTAATCTAATTATTGATCATGTCCACGTGACTCACTTGCACTTAGGTCCACAAGCCGTACAGTACATTTTGTTACAAAAGTACTGGATCTTGTCTAGTCGCGACGCGATACGTATGCGCATACATCGCTGCGTGCGTTGTTTCCGTGCGCGTCCCGCGCACCTCCAGCCATGTATGGGTCCGTTACCAGCTGCTCGAGTGCGTCCCAAGCGACCTTTTCTCAAGACATCAGTTGATTACGCGGGTCCCTTTTACGTTCGGGCAAATAAGGTCCGCAATGCTAAAATTGTGAAATGCTACGTTTCCGTTTTCGTGTGCATGTCCGTCAAGGCCATTCACCTCGAACTCGTATCTGAGTTATCAACTGATGCCTTTTTAGCGGCTTTGCGACGCTTCGCGTCCCGTAGAGGTTTGTGTACCGATATCTATTCTGATTGTGGAAAAAACTTCGTGGGTTGTAATAACTACCTACAAGACTTGTATAAGTTTTTACGTGAAGATTCTGTTCAAGCTGCTTTAAACCGTATGACGTTAGAGCAAGGTATCACTTGGCACTTTCAACCACCATATGCGTCACACTTTGGTGGTCTTTTCGAATCTGGGGTCAAAAGCTTTAAGCACCATCTCCATCGTGTACTTGGTACCCAGACTCAAACTTATGATGAGATGCATACCCTTCTTTGCCAAATAGAAGCGGTTTTAAATTCGCGCCCACTCTGTGTGTTGAGCGCTGACCCGTTAGATCCTTTACCCCTAACTCCCTCTCATTTTTTAATAGGAGGTCCTTTGACGGCCCTACCTGATGTTTCGTTATCTGAAGACTCGCCAAACCGTCTCACTAGATGGCGTAGGGTACAACAGTGCGTACAGCATTTTTGGAGGCGTTGGAGTCGTGAATACTTACATGAGATTCAACAACGAAATAAGTGGTTTCAAGATCGCGGATCTCAACTCCGAGAGGGTATGATTGTTGTAGTGCGTGATGATAAATTGCCACCGTTACTTTGGCGACAGGCTCGTGTACACGCGCTTCATCCGGGGTCGGACAATGTTACGCGCGTCGTAACCCTTCAGATGGGCAATTGCTTTGTTAAACGGGCAGTAGTTAAAATATGTCCTCTACCGTTAGAATAAGTTTTTCTAATTATTACTGTTACGAATCTTAGTTAAGTACCTGCCTGTTAAGTATTGATAGTAAGTATACATTAGTCTTTAGTAAACTTTCATTGCTCTTAGAAGCTATTTCATTTAAGTAAACATTTCATCCCTTTTAAGTTAGGTTAAAAGAATTACATTCTTTTAAGGCGAGCGGCATGTTCCGTACCGTTCTTTGTATCAAGAGTAAATACTGCCCCCACTGTAGGGAAAATAAAATAATAATTTCAAGGGATTTTTCTGGGCTTTTCTTCACCTCACATCGACCATAATTTCATCAATTATGTATTGATTTATTGCAAATTGAGTGGATTTGAGCGGAACCGCCATTTTGGCTCTTAATCATTGGCCGAGCCCTCCGATTGGTGGACATCACCGCAGCGCCACATCTTCTCGCGTGTTTTTTCACTGAACTAATGGACTAGCGCGCGAAAGGGCTGTCTACCGAACCCTCGCCGGCTATTAAGTGAAATTCCTAGTTTTCCTCTCGCTCATCAAGTATTCTAGTGCTCCGGATAAGAGAAGTGAGTGATCAGCACCTGTGGAACTGTGCGTTAATTGCTGGATTCAAAACCTTCGCTGTCTGCACGTCGACCGAGCCCACGGTGCGCAAGGCTGGTGTGCGGGAGTTGAAAAGGTGAGTTCTCATTCGAATCCACACATGAATGCTTTCTTCAATACACGATCGCTATCGTTTACAGCATCACAATTTGCTTCAGAAGGCCTTGAGAAAATGTCAGTCTATCAGAGAGTACCATTGTCAAAAAGTTCAACATATATGGGATTGACAAACGCTGGCGAGATGTCACGTGTAGTCAACCCGCTATAGCCTGTGGCCCCATTAGTGCATTGCGTTGCGTCGTCGCAACGGATCAACGCATTGTTTGCTACACCTGCGTTGCGGATGCGACAGCGCACGACGTCACAACGCAAAGGTGCGACGCACGTCGTCGCAGCGCAGCGTCTCAATGTGGATTTCAGATTCAACAATAGATCGTAACAAACACTGTCAGTCGTCGCACCGGAGCTCCGACAACGCAGCGCATCACCCGCCCCCCGCTCCGTATCTCGTTCGTCGATCTGTTGAAACGACGCGTGCGACGATGCAACGCATAATGTGCCATATCATTAAAAATATATGTAAAACAACCTAGCGTTGACGCTGCGACGACGCAGCGCAATGCACTAATATGGCCTCACGCATATTTTGCCAATCATGCAAAGCTAATACTTACGACAAAATACTTTATCTAGTCTTAATCTTTTAATTTATCAGTCGAGTTAATAACAGATTTTGACGTAAACTGAATACTGTCAGTGAATTATCCAAACAATGGCTCAGCTGCATTGAAATGATATAGACTTAGTTCCACACAACGCTTTCAGCAGTAAAGATCTGTAAATAGATCACATCTGCAGACTCTTCGTCTTGTTATAAATACCTGTAACCTGTAGGTCACACGGACACCTGCCCCAGATTCAATCCGCTGACGTTTGCAGGTTGGCGCCGCTCGAGCGCTATTTTCATCGGGAATTCTAATTGAATGCAGGGATGTGTTTAATTTCTTGCGAAACGCAGTAAGTGGAGGTTTACTTACGCATGTGCTGTACATGAAGCTCAGAATATGTCTTAATTAAAAAACTTTTTTGAAAAAAATACTACCGACTTCCAAGTAAGAAAACTAGAAAGTGAAAAATAACTTTATTTTTGGAAGTCGGTGTCTGTGGTAGGTACCAAATTTTTAAGTTATGAAACTTGAATATAACCGGTTAAATGAGAGACCTGCATACCCCTTTCGAGAGTACTGGCGTGATGTTATGTTACGAAATGGTATAAACAATAAACAGACATGCGATTGCAGCAATCCCGAGAGTTTTGCTTTTATTTATTGAAGAGTTCTGTTGTATATCTCCGAAGTTCTTCATCAGATCTTCACCAAATTAAAATGGGACCAATTTCGGAATATACTCTTTCAAACAAAAAAAGAATTTTCAAAATCGGGCCACAATTGACGGAGATATCGGTGAACATACATAAAAAAAAAAAAAAAAAAAAAAAAAAAAAAAAAACATACATAATGTCGAACATAGAACCTCCTCCTTTTTTGGTAAGTCGGTTAAAAAGGGTCATAATCTATTTATGTTTTAGACAGTGATTCGATTCAGAGTCTGGATTTGTTTGATCGGTCCCGTGCGTCTCGTATCCAGTGGATCCCCGCAACCTTTACAAGGTCATCGGTCCACCTGGTGGGAGGCCTTACAAAGCAACGTCTTCCGGTTCGCGGTGGCTACTTCAGAAACTTTCTGCCCCATCTGTTCTGCGAGCAATGTGCCTTGCCCACTGCCACTTAAGTTTAGCAATTCTTTAGGCTAAGTCGGTAACCCTGGTTCTCTTGCGGATCTCTACAATTCTGATAGGATTACGCAAGGAAACTCTGAGCATAGCCCTCTCCATTGCATTTTGGGTGACTGTAAGCTTTCTGATGAGGACCATTGTGAGCGACCACGTCTCAGAGCCATATGGCAACACATACTGGCAACACACACTGCTCATAGACTTGCTGCACCGCTCTGCCTTACCCTTCGAGAAATAAAGGTTTGATGTTCTGTTAATGTTTATGCACTAAAGAAATGGATGTTTTAACGGCTTATTCTTTTTTAACCGACTTCCTAAAAAGAAGGAGGTTCTCAATTGGGTTTTTTCGACTATATATTTTTATTGTGTATTCGTATAACTCAAAATTAAAAAAAAAAAAAAAAATATGGTATACTCTCAAGGTGGTCCCGTTGTTACCAGATCAGAATCTGATGACGGGATCCTACGTATAATACGGTGCTCTGTGGATCCTATCTCCTTCGTTTCGTGTGAGGACGTGGCCACCTCTGGTGTCAGAGTTAATTAAGCCTCGGATTACGGAAAACAAAGTGAATTTTTCCTTAGTAGTGTTTTGCTTTAGAAGTCGGTTAAATATATTCGTTCCGTATCCACTTTTCACATTTTCACATACAAGAATATTTGATGGCTACTCTGGTATTAAGCAAAATAAAAATCGTAGGATTTAGTAATGTACTTAAAACAATTGTAGAACAAATCTGGGAATTTGTAAACAAATATATTAAAAACTACAGCCCTTAAAGTGCGGTCCCTCAGTCCTCACAGACAATTAGCCAGATCTCGGAAAGTATCTGAAAAAATAAGGTGTTGTTACTACAAACATTTAGTAAAGAATTTAAATAACAGATCACAAGATAGAAAATATATAACGTCTGAACTGTGGGCCCTCATTCCACACAACAAAGATAAATATCGATAACGATAATGTATAATATCATATAACGTCGATCCATCAGGAAGGTCGCTTAGTCCATAAGCCATTAGGTACTCTGCTTATGGATCATGGTCTAAATTAAATTATTAACAATATAAACTTTTAATGAACTTCATTGTATGTACATAAATTATTAAAAATTCATGAATAATTATTTATCCTCTCCATATTGGGAGACACTAGGCGGCCACAACAAAGTCCCTTGTAAAAACAATAAAAATAAACTAATATTAATTATTCACACTAAGCAATTCACATTAACATGATAATGCCAGAACCGCCCCTTACTGTGAATCATACCTGTAGGTACACCTCTAGTGTTGTACGTCCCGTCTTCAGACAATCCCGCATTTTCGGGGACGCCATTTTGGGACCAGACATTTACTGCCGTCCTAAAGCTGGAGTGTCACTATCTGATAAAATTATATTTTTAGCAATAGACGAAAAAACCGCGAAATAATAAAAATCGGTGCTGTTTATCAACTATAAATCATATGATATTTCCTGGGTAGAAAAATGATAATTCTATTTCGTCCGTCAGTGGGATTATCAAATAATATTGGACACGTATTTATTGCTTTACCAAATCAATAAAAAATTATATTATTATAATATAATATATACATAAAGCGCATTAAAGTTCAGGAGTGCTTGTGATGTCACTATGTTAGTATAAAGTGTACTAATGGCGTGACGTCACCCGATATTTCAACGCATTATATCGTCGTCACTTTATGTTTCTGTGTCAAAAGTAAAAATACGTGTCCATTATTTTTATAACTGACGGACAAAATATAAATTTTCAGTTAAAATGCGCACTTTTTAATATGCACACTCTTAGAAAAGGTATCACTGAAAGCTACATTTGTGTGCGCTTGAGGAACGTAGACACATTCGGCTCACTCACACGAAGAAAATGAAGTGGACACACGATATCGCTCGTGTTTTGTTCTAGACACGGCTTCTATGCGTTATTATTCTAAGTGCACACTGTTAGTTTAAATTAATTACTTAATCTTATCAAAAATAGGTTTGGCAACATAGCAATTTGGAGCGTTTTATTTTTTATCCGGAACTATTGATAGTATATAGAATAGCACGCTTTAGTTTTTTGCTTAGACGGATTGATAGGATATTTAGCTGATATTAAAAACTCGTTTTTTTTTGTGATCTTCATCCTGCGATCACAAGCCCTTAACAGATCTGTTATAGGAGTTATTGTTAGGAAAGAACTGTTCCTCCAGTGAGGAAACTGTCTCTTATTAAATTAGGATTTGTTAGCAAACAAAGTCCCATATGTGTTGTCTTTTCAGTCTTCTGTCACTTATAGGTTCACATAATGCTGTTGCTAGGTGTTGGTATGAGCTTGTATACGGTCTTTGTATGCTTTTGCTCTGTGTTCGACTTCCTTTTTAACGGTTTTCATTTCTGTGTACTCATGCAATTCAGTGGTTCTGATAAACAGAGGTGCATTTGTTATAATATTGAGTGTTTTGTTCTGTAACCGTTGTAAAATCTCCACATTAGAGTTCTTTGCTGATCCCCACAGCTCAATGCTATACGTCCAAACCGGCTTGATTATGGTTTTATAAATAAGTATCTTATTTTCCATGGTGACATGAATGTGATCTTCTGCCTATTAGCCAGTTTAGGTTTCTGAGTCTTAAATTTAACTCGTCGCGTTTCTTTTAAATATCAAGATATCAAGATGCATTCCTTAATATTTTGCTGAATCTTGGTGTGGTAGAACGTCATTGCGGAGTTTAATTGCAGGGCAATTGTCCTTTCTTAAAGTAAAGGTGACATGAACTGATTTTTTGGAGCTGGCTTTGATGCGCCACTTTTCCATCCATGCGTTTGCGACATTTTCTGTTGTGGGTGTATCTGTAGTATACATAAAATATAAAGCAGGGCCCAACACGGATCCCTGCGGTACCCCAGCTTTTATATTATGAAAGGCAGGTGTCATAGATTTTTACTCTAAATATTTTATCTTCCAGATATGATTTTAACAACAAGTAGAAGTTGTGTGGAACTTGGTTCTTCATTTTGAAAAGCAGGCCTAAGTGCCAAACCTTATCGAATGCTTGCTGTACATCGAGGAAGACAGCACAGCAGTACTGCTTTTTCTCGAGGGCTTCCCTTATTTTGTTGGCCACTCTGTGAACCTGTTCCACAGTCGAATGACCAACTCTAAAACCAAATTGATGCTGAGGAATGGAGTCACTTTCTTTAAGTATTCTTTTTAGCCTTCGCTGATCTTCTCAAACAGAAAAAAAAAACTCGAAATGGGCTAAATTTCATATAGTGACACTCTAGCTATAGAACGGCAGCATAGGAAGTTCGTAACAAGGTTTTAAACTAGGTCACAGGACACGCTCACGTGGTTCCGCCGAACTTTATTTTCTTTACTAAGTAAACAGCGCACGTTTCGTTAGGATTAGGCATCGATTCTTTCTATTGAGAGTGAGGGTTTACAATTCCATTATGTTGTTTTTTTATCTTTTGATTGTAAGTTGAGAGGTTTTTGTTTTGTTTAGCATGTTTTCGTAGCTGTTGTATAATTAGTTCTACTTTCATGTTATTTTTAATGACCCATATTGACCCACTGCTGGGCAAGCTTGGCCCTTGCAGGAACTTTTCTCCTGCGTCTCTTTGAATCAGCCCTCGCATTACGGCTGAGATTACCCGCCCAGTACCATTTTAACTTTACAGCCTTCTTGCCTACGTCTACTACGCCTGTTTTGGAACGCAGCGTAGTGTTCCGAATGCTATACAGTGTTTTCTGACCAGATGCTCAAGACAAGTTGCATTATATCAATGAAAGCGTCGCGAAACTGATTGTTGAAAAATTTCATAAATTTAGTGTACAGAATATTTATTTTCAATACAGTTGTTAAACATGGCGTACTTTCAGAGGCTATAATTATGATTCGAAAATTAAATCTTATGCATAGGCATCTTTCTGTTACGCGGTCGTGACTTTTGTTTACGAGCTCGATCATTAGTTTTGCAGTTTAGTTTTAAATTTATATGTCAATTTAAAAAGTTTAGTAGCAAAGAGTTTTTATACATAGAATAAAATGGGATAGATTGTATACGAGGAAAAATGAATGATTCCGTACGTTTTAGCATTGAACTCTCAAAAGTCTTTTAAATGGTTGTTTAATATATTTAATTACCAGTTTTAATTTAATTATTTTCACATCAACATTTGTCTAAAATCGAATAGGCTGTATAGACTGTTTTCGTTGTAAAAAATGTCCAGTTGCAAAAACGCGCCTTTAGTTATAAGTCAATTTAAAAAGTTTAGTAGCAAGGAGTTTTCATACATATAATAAAATGGAATAGATTTTATACGTGGAAAAATTAATGATTCCGTACGTTTTAGCATTTAATTCTCAAAAGTCTTTTAAATGGTTGTTTAATATATTTAATTACCAGTTTCAATTTAATTATTTTCACATCAACATTTGTCAAAAATCGAATAGGCTGTGTAGGATGTTTTCGTTGTAAAAAAATATGTCCAGTTGCAAAAACGCGCGGCTTTTTTTTGTGAATTAACAAATCTAATTCTTTGTTTTTTTTTTTACTATTTTCCACAACTGTATTGAAAAATATCGTGTGATACACGGGCGTGTAACTATATAAAAAAAAACTCGTGTCATTAAAAACCCTCGCCTTCGGCTCGGGCTTGTTAATGACAGCTCGTTTGCAATAACCTACTTTCCACCCTTGTATCACAATGTACTATTGCAATACAGTTGTTAAACATGGCGTACTTTCAGAGGCTATAATTATGATTCGAAAATTGAATCTTATGCATAGGCATCTTTCTATTACGCGGTCGTGACTTTTGTTTACGAGCTCGATCATTAGTTTTGCAGTTTAGTTTTAAATTTATAAGTCAATTTAAAAAAGTTTAGTAGCAAGGAGTTTTCATACATAGAATAAAATGGAATAGATTTTATACGAGGAAAAATGAATGATTCCGAACGTTTTAGCATTTAATTCCCAAAAGTCTTTTAAATGGTTGTTTAATATATTTAATTACCAGTTTCAATTTAATTATTTTCACAACAACATTTATCAAAAATCGAATAGGCTGTGTAGGCTGCTTTCGTTGTAAAAAAAATATGTCCAATTGCAAAAACGCGCGCAAATTTTATTTTTTTTGTGAATTAACAAATCTAATTCTTTGATTTGGTTTTACTATTTCCCACAACTGTATTGAAAAATATCGTGTGATACACGGGCGTGTAGGTTATTGCAAACTCGTGTCATTAAAAACCCTCACCTTCGGCTCGGGCTTGTTAATGACAGCTCGTTTGCAATAACCTACTTTCCACCCTTGTATCACAATGTACTATTGTCCCTCAGGTAGATTAATAAAAAATATTGTACATGTATTTTTTTTTTGACCCTCAGGTAGATTAATAAAAAATATTGTAAACGTATTTTTTTTTGACCCTCAGGTAGATTAATAAAAAATATTGTACACGTATTTTTAGGGTTCCGTACCCAAAGGGTAAAAACGGGACCCTATTACTAAGACTTCGCGATCCGTCTGTCTGTCTGTCTGTCTGTCTGTCTGTCCGTCTGTCTCCAGGCTGTATCTCATGAACCGTGATAGCTAGACAGTTGAAATTTTTATAGATGATGTATTTCTGTTGCCGCTATAACAACAAATACTAAAAACAGTATAAAGTAAATATTAAAGGGGGGCTCCCATACAACAAACGTGATATTTTTCATATTTTTTTTTTTTTTTTTTTTTTTTTTTTTTTTTTTTCGTGAATGCAATAAGGCCGCCCATTGTATTTGTATTAATTTTAAGTTTCTTTTTATAATTGTATTTTAAGGTGTACAATAAAGCATATAATAAATAAATAAATATTTTTGCCGTTTTTTGCTCGATATTAATAACGGCAACAAGTAGACACTTGAAATATTCACAGAATGTTTAGTTGAATATTTACTTCAAAAAATAATAATTAATAAATTAAAATAAAATAAATTAAGGGGGGCTCCCATACAACAAACGTGCTTTGTATGCAGTGTTTTGCGATAATGGTACGGAACCCTTCGTGTGCGAGTCCGACTCGCACTTGGCCGGTTTTTTCTTTTGACACGTAAACATAAAGTGACGACGATGAAACGAATTACGTAAAGAAGTAACAAACATCCATCCATCCTAAAAAAATTACGCGTTTATAAGAATTGTACGATTTTTTGTGATGTCTTATCTTTAGAAATTTCTCAGGTTCCGCATTTTATCAATCAGCCTTACACATCACTATTTTATGAATCGCGACACTCACTTTAATGCTCCGTGGGAGTTATTTACACTCTGGTAGGGTAGGACCAGACCGGTCCAGTAAATGAAGTCGTAGCGCCAGATGTATGACAGCCTTCCATTGTATGTATGAGAGATCCGACTTCTTTGAAAGCTGATGTATGAGTGTAATTGAAATTGTTAGCATTAATAGATAATTGCTTGAGAGAGTTTCGCTACCTAGTTCTGTTAGTAGAAAGTGTAATAAAGATGATTTTAATCAGGTTTTTGTTATGGTGAAGCAATTTTGTTATCCTAAGCTACGATATTATGGTTGTCTAAAGACGGTGTTTATTATTTTGCAAAGGGCGTTCTTATAGTAACAAGTCTGGCCATGAGGATTTGTGTTTGATTCCTAGGTTGGGATGTACTATTGGATTTTTTGGTTGTTCGTAATATGCTTCCCTGCTAATACATCGGTGGGACTAGAACATACCTGAAAAATGTTTAAATGAACTAGGTTTTCAAAGTATACAAAGAATGACAAATATACTGACAATATTTGTCATCAAACAGGAAACACGTAAACACACTAAGCGTGATCATATAGCTTAAAATGAAAACGATACTGCGAGTTCGGCACAAACTCGAATAATAACAGCCCGATGTACCACCGTCATCAAACTGACGATTCGATTGCCGACCGACATAGCACACTTTTTATTTTTTAGTTCCGATCACAAGTTTAAATTACTATTGCAAACATGTAACGTCCTATGCAAGTTTAATAGGTTCCAACAACTTTTACTATTAAACTAGACAAGAATCTAAAACATTGATCCCATCGCGATACCCCGTATACATTGCAGGTTCATGTTCGCAAACTTTGCTTTGCCATCAGAACAAAAGCAGCAATGTATACGCAATCAGCCAACGTTAGTACTGAAATCCGTGTCGTGGTATATCCTTTTGTATATTTGTTTTACGCAGTTCATTCAATCAATCGCCCCACTGAATGCTGATTGGTAAATAAGGTGCCGGTTTCCATTTTTTTTTGCAATCCTATCCGTATAACACAGCTTAACAATCTGTCAATAGCCACACGGCTTTTTGTATAAAAGTATTGTTTAATTCGCAATAATTATTGGTGTTGATGAATTGGCTCAAAATAATTGACTGTATTTGCATTGAATAGAAGTTCAATTTAAATGTCGGACTGTTGAGAGGTGATGTTTAGTGATTTTGTAATTGGCTTATGATAAACTGTTTGATTTGGACGTTATAAGTGTTTTGAGTAAAGCACTTCAACGTCAAGTAATGAGAGCAAATAGTTTATGTGGTAAAGGTTGGCCAAATAAGGTTGAATTTTGAATTCATTCATTTTATCAAGGTCATTGACATTGACTCTCATCATATCAGCCAAAAGACGTTCTCTGTGGGACATGGGCATCCCCCAAGCGTCGCCAAATTGAGCGGTCCCGTGCGTCTCGTATCCAGCAGATCCCCGCAACCTTCACCAGGTCATCGGTCCACCTAGTGGGAGGCTTTCCAACGCATGGTCTTCCGAGTCGTGGTCGCCACTCCAGAACTTTTCTGCCCCAACGGCCCTTCGTTCCGTGAGCAATGTGCCCTGCCCACTGTCACTTAAGTCTGGCAATTCTTCGGGCTATGTCGGTAAAAATTAAACATTTGTCATACGTTATCAATCAAGAAGGATAAACGAATAAATAAATAAATTTTGACTTCAGAAAACTTAAGGTTGCCCTAGTCGACGGCACGAACTATTTTATGCGCATTATGCGCATATTATTTGCATTGTTGAACTACTAATCTATCCCTGTATGGTGACTGTTTTGCAATTTTTCTTCTTCTTATGGTTTTTATTTCCGCCCAAAGATGCGTTAAAATTAGAGTTAAAATATGGAACTTTCGACGTTCATAACTATAAAATAATTTATTTTTTTACTTTTTGCTTCCATACAGGGCTAGATAATGATGAGACAAATTGATATCATTTTTTATTTTGAACGTACATCGTCAAACAGTGGAGTAATCGCCAGACTACGTTTGTATGGAAACATGACTAGTGCAAACCTTAAAAGTCATATAGTGAGTTTCGTTTCACTTGCCCCAATCAGAGATTGGTATTCCAAATCACGGCAGTACGCTGGTAGAAGAATTATGAAGGAAATATTTTTTCAGGTAAACCTTTCCACCTATAATAATAAGTACTTCCACTGGCCTGTCTTAAACTAGCCCTTACATCCTCCTCGAAATATGACATCTTGTTCTAGTTTTCTACGAATGTCAATCTGACTCTTACCAATACTTGTTAAAAATAAATCCACCCCAAAAACCCTTAAATAAAAATCAAATCAGAAACCTTTGCCTTGTCATATTATCTCAAATATTAAACCCGAAATATTGTTACACGGCATCGAAATGCACGCTCTCATGGAATATCCACAAAGACCGTCGATCGTTTGATCTTCAAATAGAGAGATTTTCAATTTACATCGTATTCTGGAAGGTCGTGTGATGGCGCGACACTGTTATGAAACGATATGATGAGAAACGATATGTTGTTATGATATTTTGAATCGATGTTTCCGTGAAAATCTATTAACGGTTACGTGGTAAACTGTTTACAATAACAATTGCTGCTAAAATCTTATCTTTGGAACTATTAGCCATTGCACCTTCACAGTATCTGTTCGTAAAAGGTTGTTGCTGGTTTCATCGAAAAGAAATTGATAAATTATCACTTCCCAAACAATTTGCCGCATAATTTCATTTGCCAAAATGTATAGCAATTACTTAGCAAAAAATCTCTTCACAAATATTTAGTATCGTCAGTTTTCAATTTCTATTCAGTCAATTGCTTAGTCAATGACCGGCCGCCGGCCGCCTGTTGTATTTTTGTTTTAATTTTTATGTTTTTTTTGTATTGTTTTATCATGGTGTACAATAAAGTATATATAAATATAAATATAAATAATGACAAAATATTTGCTTTAAGTCAGTTGCACAACATGCAAATTAAATTACAATATGTAAGTACGACTACTGTATAAGCAACAAAGTCGACGAAGCCCCGTTGCGCGGGGCTCTTATTTCTATCTGGAGGGTCTAAAGTAACATAACATGAAGGAGACAACGGGAGCTGAGTTCACTCACTTTTATCGCTCACTTCAGCTAATCGCGACAGCGAATCTCCTTCGAACCTAACCTATCCGTGTCGGGGTGCCCTAAGTTCCCTTAGCTTCGCTCTATCTTGGATTAATTCATTGACCATAATTATCGAATTGCCATTAATGCATGCTACCATGCATGCTTATTTCTGCCTTTATATTTTTGGTCATAACAAATTATTTGACCAAACGTTTACTGTCTAAAGATTGGTTGCTGTAATAAATCATTTGATTAAGGACCAATGGCCTTAATGACACTATCCTTGGTAATATTCTGTCAAGTAAAAATTTTACCAAATGAAAATGTGCGTACTAAAATCATTCCAAACATTCATTCATTTCATTGGTATAGAAAAGGTTGCAAAAATTTGTTTGGGTAGTACAATTTTGTCAAAACGGCAGGATCCCATTCGTAAATGATAAACTTTTATTGTAATATATTCCATAAAATAATTATATATTTTACTAAAATTTCTAGAAAATATGAACACTGTTAGAATTATTGAAGGTTTCTTATTAACACATGTGATGAAACTACTCTATGTAGGTACTCTGTTCTTGATATTGTTGCCTTTTAAGGTATCCTCAAATAAGTAAGAGGTAACAGTTATTTTTTGCCGGAAGTACACCATACCATTACTATTAATGTAGTTCAGAAATGAGTGCAGCTTAATATGGGCATCCTAATGATATGTTTTTATCACCTACAAAAAATCAAATCATTATGTACCTACATCACACCTACATACTAGATTGGTGTAAAAGAAAACAACTTGGGACCCATATTTAAAAACTGTCTTGGTAATATTTATTTATTAAAATGGACTTAATGGCATCCTCTATATACTGTTTATATAGTTCAGGATGAAAATGATAATAATACATACTTCGTCCGACTCCAAACTCTATTAGTCAACTGAGAAGTTGGAAGGATGTCTGTATTACATACTTTACTTTAAGTAAAGGCATATAATGGTATAAGAAAATATATCCTTAAAACCATAGTACTTCCTCTCATCCCTCAAAATTGAGTTTTGAATTCCTGTAGTAGGTGCTTGCCTGTCTCGGTGACGCAAAAAGGGATTCCGTCACGAATAAATAACTTGAATATTTTCAATAAAAGCCAGACGACGAGACTAGTGATCGACGTCGACGATATTAATTCTAACTATACATACAGTCTTGTATGTCTGTCTGAAGAGCGGTGTAAAGAATTGGGGATTCAACGGATTGAAAATAGGACAATGTCGGCAGCGGTTTTAAATATTTTTGATGAAAGAATTGGGTGGCTCACTTGAAATCCAGTGCTGGAAGAATTGTGATATTATTAAAGCCTTGGAGGACTAATATCTACCTCAACAAATCTTGCTATATATTTCAGGAATGCTCCAAGACGTACACTAGTTACCTAATATGCTTATATTTTAACGTTCAAATTCAAGAAGCTTTTACTAACAACCTTGTAATTATTTTACAAAAAATATTCATATTAGTCGTCGGTAATGAGTTTTTTTTTCTTTCCTGCTTAGGCCTTCCCAGACCAAAGTTTACGCTCTTGAGCTCTCCTTCTGCATGGTGTGCCTTATTTTTATTGCAAGTCTATTAATTAATTGTCTTAATTATAATTAGTGTTTCTTGTGATACTGTAATAGAACTTTCTATTGTCAACACACTTCCTTAGTCTTACGCAAGTAGCACACATGAGCACAAAGGCAAATCTACACTATCTGCTAAACTATTTTGAATATTGTTTTCCCTTTCAACGTCACACTCCTTCATGCCTCACTGCAGTAACTATGGCAGGCATATTCATAAGTGCTGAATGGCATTTGTGGAAGTTCCTTTAGCGTTCCCGTAACTTTACGACAATAACAGACTATTGAAGATAGTTACTGTTGTTACGGTATTATGTTTGCTTGAGGTAGTTTGATGGTGTTGCTGTTCCTATATTCTATAATTATAGTTTGGATGATTTCTATTGTCTTATCTATCTGTTCTATCATGACATTTCGGTGGATACGGTGATGTTTCTCGCGTTTGAGATCTATTTCTGTAAGAGATTATGCGGCATTAACTGCAGTTTTAGGACTACCAGTTTTTCCTATCTTATGCTTAGAACCAATTATCTATGTGTTTTGTTTGTGTGGAATAAACTTTATTTCCTTTCCTTTATTATTTTATTTTATGAATTAACTATTGAGTGATGTGGTCCTATTTTCTATGTTGTTAAGTGATAGCTAGTGATATTATAACCATCATTTCTCAAATCTAAATTCATATTAGGCATCATCATCATCATTTCAGCCGAAAGACGTCCACTGCTGGATATACGCCTCCCCCAGGCGTCGCCACATTGACCAATCCCGCGCGTCTCGCATCCAGCACCCTTCGATCTTTATGCCAACGACAATTAATTGTAGAGGCTCAATTGTCTAAATGCCATGTTACCTCTTGAAGCCGTATGTTGTATTGTTACTATAGGTTCCAAGTATACGCCGTAAACTATGAATAGCATCGCTAACGGTGAACCTAAGAACTATGTTTATCCAAGTAAAATCAACACACAGACACCCACGTCACCTTTCTTACAACATATAGGTGTACATACAACAAACTTTCATAATACAGCTCCAGTATAATATCAAACGCAGTAACACCCTCACGGCATGTCTCTTAATCACCGCAAAGTTGCGACGCATTTGCATTCACGAAACTTTGCCTTCCATTGCCGGCTTGGTAGGAGTTACTCAAGCTTCTATGATTTGTCACCCCGCAATGCGCCCCCTATTGAGTTTGCCGAACTAACGCTCAACTTATATATCGAGTTAATGTTGTGTTCGTTTCCAAATTACTGCTTTTGATCGTTTTACTCTGTGTTGTGATTCTAGTTTGTAGCTGGGATTCTTTGTAGTGGAAATTGTCTTCTCCAAATTAAGAAAAGAAGAAGAGAGAAATCATGTCTCATACTGCTTTCATCACACTAATCACACTTCACACTAAAATTATAAAGGTAAAAGTTTGTGAGTTTTTGTGTGTTTGAATGTTTGTTACTTCTTCACTCTCAAAAAACTGGACGGATCTGGATGGAATTTGGCACAGAAATAGATTATAGTCAGGAATAGCACGTAGGATATATTTTATACTGGGAAAATGTTTCCTCGGGATAATTTTCTACTTACGAAGCCGCTGGCAGAAACTAGTCTCTCAATATATTACAAATACATTATTTTAAATACATTAACTCTCATCCGGATTCGATAGTTTACAATATACCCGTGTATTTTCGAGAAGAAAGAGTTAATAATCGCGCTTTTTTACGCGATTTATTATAAACTTACTCGTTTGCAATAACACGGTGACATATCCTTTTAAAAGTTTACAGAAAGAGCAATGAAATAGATTATGGTGGTTAAAAAGAGTTTTCCAGTTTTGAACATGAACCATAAAATGAAGGAAATGATCAAAGTTGTGTGACGGGAAGTAAAATTCCACAATTTTTCTTCCCACATAAACAAATTAAGAATATTCAATTTTCTTAGCGTCACAACAAACACCGAAAATGACTCAACAAATTCTTTTTAATGACTCTATTTGAATATTAAACACCAAAAATAAAATGTTTCACCGTCAACTTTATAAGCAGTCAAAAGGGTAATAAAAAATTCTACCACGGTTCACAAACTTGGTATTTCATGAATCTATTAAAACAAGTTTATGGTAGAAATGATGAGTTGTTCTAAAAACTCCATAAAAATGGAATCCCGCAGTAAAAATGTTTTGTAGTCATATTTTATTACCTTTTGATCACCATTTTGAGAAGCTTGTTTTATTATTAAGTAGCTCATATAAAACTATGGGTGTGGTAAATAATTTGATGGGTGAGATGATAAAATGTTTAGTTCCCATGCCTATTATGCATTCATGCAATTGTTGAGTTAGCAACTGTTTCTTAAGGAATTGACGGCTGTTCTGTTCTTACTCATTTCAAGACACAAATGAAGGAAAATAAGTTCCGCGATGAAATTTTAGTGCAGTGGCTTGCATTAGCCAACCGCATTTGGCTATACTAATTTGGTGAATCATGCTCATAACTTATCTGTGTGTGTGAAGAACTCTCAATTTTTAGTATTCTTTATTTTACACACATTTTCATGTCTTCCTGTAATGTCCTATTGTTGTCTGAAAAAACAATAGAAACCTTTTTCTCTTTATTGAAATATATCTAAGCTATGAATTAACTTAACCTTTCGCAACGTAACTTAGTTAGATTAATTTATAGCTCACCTCTTCTAAAATGTAGATAGCGTAATTATATATTACGCTATCTACTGAGAAAAGAATAAAAAAGTGTATCATACTTATATTAAACTAGCTGTTCCCCGCGGCTTCGCTCCCGTGGGCCACCCCACAGGACCCGTTATCGGGACAAAAAAATAACCTATGTCACTCAGGAATAATGTAGCTTTCTATTGGTGAAAGAATTTTTTAAATCGGTCCAGTAGTTTCGGAGCCTATTCGGTACAAACAAACAAACAAATCTTTCCTCTTTATAATATACTAGCTGTTCCCCGCGGCTTCGCTCCCGTGGACCACCCCCACAGGACCCGTTTTCGGGATAAAAAAATAGCCTATGTCACTTAGGAATAATGTAGCTTTCTATTGGTGAAAGAATTTTTCAAATCGGTCCAGTAGTTTCGGAGCCTATTCGGTACAAACAAACAAAAAAATCTTTCCTCTTTATAATATTAGTATAGATATAAATATATAAATATTAGTAAAGATGTAGATTTTTTACAAGTCTGCAAATCTACCCCACCCTACCAAACCCTGTCCAACCGGCCACAACAGAGCGATTAAACCTAATCGTTCCTCTATCAATATTTCAGAAAATCAATAATCATTGAACAGATTTCCACCGGCTTGTCATTAGCTGTACAATGGGGATATGGGAGCCATGGAATGTCAATATCTGTGCTATTGTCAGCGGCCCTATCTGGGGAGAGACAATAACGGGTGGTGTATGGGTATATAGTTGTATATGTTTATCTGTTGTAGTATATGGTGGTGGTAAGATGAAAGGGAATGATTTTCGAGGTTTCAGTGGGTTGTAATTTTTTTGGGTGTCTCAGTATTGCTGTCGAGTTTCTCTTACGATCTTGATCTGACTATGTTTTTCAATGCAAAATAATTAATCTTATTAACTTAGATAACAATATATACAGTGTATCACGTATACCACGACAGAAAAGGGCTAAGTTTCGCAACCTATTATATCAGCCAGCTGGACATAAATATATTTATAAGAAAAATGTATTCAATTATGTGTATATTAATTTATAATACGATACCAAACGAATTTAAATTGTTGCAGGGCTTGCAATTTAAACGTTTTTAAAACAAAATTGTCAGAGTGGTAACAAAAAAAGTGTTTCTACAGCATTAAGGAATTTATGGAACATAAATATATTTGTTCAAAGTATTAATAAAATTAATGTATTGTAAATAAATTGACGACATTAGTATGTAATAATAATGTGAGAATAATATGTTAATAATGTAATAATAATGTACTAATAATATAATAATATTTCTGCATAATGATGACATTTAAACATACATAATTTGCACGCTTGCTTGCAGGCAGAATACAATGACTTTAAGGCTGTAAGATCTTCCCTGATAACTATGTATTTCTTGCAAATAAACGTTTTTAATTTTTGTTTTTTTTAATTATTTGTAATAACAAATGGTTAGATGGTTCCGATATTCGGTGCTTGTGCGGCGGCATCTCCCCGCAGACCATGGCCCACATTTCGTCATGTGCCGCATGTCCTGTGTTGTCTGTTCACGTGAGGACCTTATGACTGCGTCAGCGGAGGGCGCTGCCGTGGCTGAATTCTGGGCCAGGCAAGGCATTTAACTAAAAAGAGTCTGTTTGTCATCGACACGCTATGAAGAATAATAAAAATATATGTATATCTCGATTAAATGAGAATTATAATGTTTTTAGGGTTCCGTACCCAATGGGTAAAAAATGTTAATTAAAAAAATCAAAAAACCCGACTGCTTGAAAAGCGAACTAAAAAGACGTAAACAAGGAGAAAATCATGCTTTTCTCCTTGTTTACGTCTTTTTAGTTCGCTTTTCAAGCAGTCGGGTTTTTAGATTTTTTTAATTAACATTTTTTATTTATAACTTTTTAGTAATTTTTTTTTCGAATCAGGTACATTTAAACATACACATAAGTGTTATATATTTTTGAAATCACCTCTTAAAATCCTTTATCTTGATACCCCACACGATAGGTTTGGAAGAAAAAAAAAATTTGGGCCCCTACAATATGGCGCCCAAGAACCGCTATTTTCCTACTTTCCAATTTTCATGTAGCCAGTGACACTCGCGGGGTTAAGACGAATCGATTGACGTAAGAACCATCAAAATCGGCCCGCGCATTTGGTCTCTAGAACGCCACATAGGAACAAACATACATACATACATACATACATACATACATACATACATACATACATACTTACATACATACATACATACATACATACTTAGACTTATAAACACATTATCCTCCTTCGGCAGTCGGGTAAAAACGGGACCCTATTACTAAGACTCCACTGTCCGTCTGTCTGTCACCAGGCTGTATCTCATGAACCGTGATAGCTAGACAGTTGACATTTTCACAGATGATTTATTTCTGTTGCGGCTATAACAACAAATACGTATACAAATAGAATAAAATAAATATTTAAGTAGGGCTCCCATACAACAAACGTGACTTTTTGCCGCTTTTTGCGATAATTGTACGGAACCCTTCGTGCGCGAGTCCGACTCGCACTTGGCCGGTTTTTTTCTATAGGTATGGCTAACTACTACTTACTCTGGCTAAATTAACAGTTTAATTTTCAATACAACATCGCTTGCCATCAGGTGAGATAGTGGTCAAACGCGAACGCGCCTTTAAGAGAAAAATACAAAAAAACACAGACCATGCGAACGAAGCCGCGGCCAAAAGCAGTTATGGTTTTTCCTGTTTAAACATATAAGATTTTTGCCAGTAAAACGCAGCGGTTACAGAGAAATGCCTTATAATAACTATAAAAAGACAAGTAATAAACTGTTTGGTAGTTCTGGACCTCATATTTATTTCAACTCGTGAAAACCAATATCACATTAAACTAATTTACCAATTTGCTTTACCAATTAGCATAGTTGCCTAAGCTTCAAGTCAAGCTAAATAATCATAAGCTCATCCACTCGAGCTTGTAATTAATCTGCTATGACATCACTGATATGAAGCTTGGCTGATGACGTGCTTGATTATCTTCACGCTCGACGCTTGGTGGGCGAGCTAGATATTGTGTTGATGTGTGGTTTCTTGGTAGTTTGATGGAATACAAACAGTAGTTTGTTAGTGCAATTATTCAATGGTTGATTTCATGGAATATTGCAATCGGTATTTTATTTTAGCAAACCCTTAAGTTGGTTAATAAAAACATGAGCATTATGGCTTAGAAAATGTGGCGCTTAGTAGCGTACCTACAGGTAAAACGCGTACATAAATATTTTTCAAAAGCAGTTCAGTATTTCAGTATTCGAGCAGCTATAGCATTCGCATTCGAGTGTCAAAACCGGAACTACAGGTAACACTCACTAATAAATATTTTTCAAAGACAGTTTAGTATTTCAGTATTCGAGCAGTTATAGCATTCGAGTGTCAAAACCGGAACTACAGGTAACACTCACTAATAAATATTTTTCAAAGACAGTTTAGTATTTCAGTATTCGAGTAGTTATAGCATTCGAGTGTCAAAACCGGAACTACAGGTAACACTCACTAATAAATATTTTTCAAAGAATGTTTAGTATTTCAATATTCGAGCAGTTACAGCATTCAATTCAATTCAATCATTTATTTCGGACCATGATCCATAATTTGTTAGTAAACACTTATGACTATGTTAGTAAATTTACATAATATGGAAGGCAATGTCAAACTAATATAAATAAATAAATAACAAATACATTACGAAATAAGCCAAATCAGTTCATATACCTATTTCCCGTTGCACTGGAGCATTCGAGTGTCAAAACTGAAGGTATCTACGTTCGGCACTCTAGCTAAAAAGTATGCCGCAGTATGCTTGACTCATACTCAGGTCCAACATGAACTCGAAATTGATAGTTTCGGCTTGTTAGTTTTTGACATCCTTCTAATATTATTTATTTATTTATTATTGTGGTCAACCAACAATTGCATATACTGATACATTTAAATATCAAGTTGGTTAGTATTACAATTTCTTAAAGGTTAGCACCGCATGCCCCATAAAATAACAGTGTTACAAATCAAATTAAAATCTAAAGGAAAATTTATGTCAACTTAAAAACAAAATTAAAATCTTACTATCTTATCTTAGTATAATATTATAAATGTGAAAATGGATGTGTGTGTGGATGTATGTTTGTTACTCAGTCACGCCAGAACGGTTGAACGGATCTGGATGAAATTTGGCACATAGATAGAAAATAGTCGGGAATAGCACATAAGATACTTTTTATTCCGGGAATATGTTCACATGGGTACATTTTGGACTTTTACGCGGGTGAAGCCGCTGACAGAAGCTAGTTCATTTATAAGTGTCAATGACTATGGCAGACGATTCTTCAGTTTGATATAAATGTTAACTCAAGCCGAGTACGTTATAGTCAATTTATAACAAGCATCAATATGAGTCATTTATTCTTATTTTTATTGTAGACTAGTCTCTGCCAGCGGCTTCACCCGCGTGAAAGTCGAAAATTTCTCGAGGGAACATATTTCCGAGATAAAAAGTATCCTATGTGCTATTCCTGATTAAAATCTATCTCTGTGCTAAATTTCATCCAGATCCGTTCAGCCGTTCTGGCGTGAAGAAGTAACAAACATACAAAGAAAAGAAAAGAAGTGTGTCACAAACTTTCGCCTTTATAATATTATATAGTGTGATTGAGAGGGTAAATGCCAGATTTCATTCATTTCAAATAAAAAATGGCAGGGTTTCATACAAACTTTCATCCTCTATTTAACTCCCTTAGGGGTTGAATTTCGAAAAATCCTTCCTTATTCCTTTTCTACATTATAAAGGGAACCTCTGTGCAAAAAATCAGCTTTCTAGGTCCAAGGATTTGGGCTGGACGTTGATGAGTCAGTCAGTCATGACTTTTCTTTTTATTTACATAAATATATAATATATAGATAGATAGGCTTGCGCTTGACCACTATGTCACCTGATGGTAAGTAATGATGTGGTCGAACGTGGCAAGGAGGCACGAATTAAGTAAGCGACAACGTAAGAGTTTAAAAATAAACTTTATTTCTACCCAGTTACAGCAAGACAGTAATTACTTAATTCTACCAAATGTTGATCTTGGCTGCTGGAGCTAATATTGGGTGATTGGGGTTCCTTAACTCACGCTTGCCTAGAAGTAACCTATTCACTGTTGACTTAAAGACCCCGAGGTTGTATCTATCGGGAAACACAGACTCCGGCAGGGAATTCCACTCCTGACCTGTACTCTTAATGAAAGTATTTCCAAAACGTCATGCTCACGGTATAACAGACATCCTGAAAATACTGGTCTCAAAGAAGCATTGGCCATTTTTTTTTAACAGTTCATGCCAGTACGCGAGGCAACGGTATCAAAACCGAGCTAGATAGGGGTCAGTAGGTTAAGTTCACAAACCTAAACAACACAAATTGTAAATAATAGCTATTAGATTATCCAAACAATCCATCAAAAAATAAAATGATGACAAACTTGACACAACACAAAATTAAAGATCTCGACATGACGCCTTTGCTCATAAGTGTATAACATTAGTCCCAATTACGTGTCACTAATGATGGACAATTTTTATCAATTCAATGGAAACTACTGCGATCAAAGGACATAGATTAATGATTGTTTTATTAGATTACCATTATCAGTTGTTAGGAACATGTAGATAGACGGAGTTTTTATTGGGATATGTAATTGAATCAAGTTTGTATTGTTGGTTTGTGAGGGTAAAACATAATTTGATTGATGTTTTTTTCTGACCAATTTTTTTGTATTGTCGGTCTATATACGTCTGCTGCTAAATATGGGTCAGCTATCAGCTTAAATGAATAAAAAACCGGCCAAGTGCGAATCTGGCTCAAGCACAGAGGGTGCCATATAAAAAGCTTCATTCACCAAAATAAATAGGCAACATTACTAACGTTCGTAAAAATGAA
Organism: Anorthoa munda; assembly: GCA_945859665.1. Classification (NCBI taxonomy): domain Eukaryota; kingdom Metazoa; phylum Arthropoda; class Insecta; order Lepidoptera; family Noctuidae; genus Anorthoa; species Anorthoa munda. The sequence continues at coordinate 4,357,368 of OX243907.1, read as the reverse complement.
AGCTTCGAACATTGCTCTAACAAAGGGACAAAATTTAAGGGACAAATCTTTGCTGATCGAAAACTGCTGCCCACATACAACAATATATTAAAAAAATTACTTTACCAAGTACATTTTATAAGTTGATCGATTATTACTCATAGACTTGTAAAGCCTACTTGGCCGTGATAGTTGTCCTTTTAATTTCGTTATTTATACTACTGCCGTGAATTATTTCACATATCCGAAAACAACCATTTAGCTGGCAGAGCGGGGTAGGGACACACACTTGACTCTAACAAACATTTAATGCATAATATTACGCAAACGAATCCATGAATCGAAAAATGGTTTTCACAGACCCGTAATATTTTTGAATGGCCTATCCAACGACACCATGGAAAACACGGGGGAAAAAAAGACAACATCACTTTACGTATACGGGAGGTAAACATTTTTTATCATGGTTTTATTTTACCACTTTGTCGGCGTGATTAATATGTATATGCCAAATTATAGCTTTCTAGTACTAAGAGTTGCAGTATTGGTATTGATCGTTGTCACATATTCTCTTGGACGCTTTTTACGAAGCCATTCCACGCCAATGATATCTTTAGGTTGAGTCACACAATGTTTTTTTTATGAACACTTTGGTGAACTTTCTTTCTTTTTTATTGTCTATTCTTCTCCAATATTTTAATTAAGTCCTCTTTTACAGTTCCCTTACAAAGAGAAAACTCCCCTAACTGCATAACATAACACCATTTCTTAGGAGTCTTCCCATCCATTATTAAAACGGAAGAGAAGCCCATTCCTACATACTTCTTTATACGGAGTAAAACTCTTGGGGTGCATAAAATAACAATGTTGCAGTTAGAAGGTTGTATTTACAATGTTCAAGTTTTTTTGCACAGGTACGTCTGTAAATCTATTATGAATTTCTTTGGCGTCTTTGAAATGTGACAATTTTACCTCCAATAAAATTGTAAAATGGTTCAATTTATTCCTAAGTAATTTTTCAATTCGTACATACCAACTTTCGCTAAGCAGCTCTGTTGTATACATTAAAAACAATCGTCAGAATTTCTTTGCTTTTACAGGCATCCATCGGCAGAGAGGAGTTTCAAAATGGCTTTTTTCTTAGATATTGCTTAAGAACGCCTTTTTTCAACAGGAATAGACAATCATAGGCAATTAAATCTACGAATCAGTTTGCATTGTCAAAGAAAAATTATTAAAACTTCTTGTTTTACTCATTATTGCCTTTAGACATTATACCTGTACCTTAACAAAAACATTTATTTGCAAATACTAATCAAAATCTACGTCGTAAGCCCTCGGAACCCTGCTTATGAGACACATCGCAGTTCCCAACACCCTGCTACAACACATAAGCCACATGGCCCATAGAGATACTGTATCACAAGTTCGTAATGTTCCTCATTATTTCTGCTTCCCTGGTACATAATATTGTAGGAGTACACATAATACTGTTTCATGGTTGCATAAACTACTGAATGAAATTGACAAGTTATTCATAAGTATACAATATAACTTCACACCTTTATTACTTATAAAGTTTGAGCAGAGGTGCACCTGTAGTAAATCCATATTTCACCAGTTTTTAATACGGTTATCCCCTATTGCCATCAACCGGTCCCAAATCCAGACTCCGGGGTTCCAGTGAGTAAATCCAGATGGAAAACAAAACCGGTTGCGAACCGGGAATCGCAACCACGACCATCGAGGCAGTCGATAAGTTGTTCATGTGCCTACATATTGCTGACGATGTTTGATTAACATGTTGAAGAAAATAATGGTTTACGGTTGCCTGAATCAAAAGTAGCACTATTATTCTTATTCGTGTCACTGGCACGAAAGTCGTTCAAACTTGTTTGGCCCAAAACTTAGCTACTTCTACGGCGTCATCGGTGGTAGCGCATAGATCACCTTGGTTGCGTGTTTTGGGCCACAAAGGACAGGACAGGAGACGGAACATGTTTTGCGACTCGGCACTACATGCACACTCTGCCGCTGTTCTTGCCGCACTATTATTAAAAACAGATAGACATATATTTTCAGCTACAACTTTTTACTTTTCGCCTCTACTTTAATCCAGTAGCTAATCAGACAGAAACCACGGATTTGTTCCAGAAAAAAAAAAGTAGCGATACCTACTAAGTGAATTTGTAGCTTTCTATTACTGAAAGAATGTTCGATACTTAAAGAGATTAATTTTCCTTTTTCAAACAAACAATTTTATCTGCTTTAAAATAATGGTTTAGATAAGTTTCGTTCTAGTATTTTGAAGTAGGTACGTTCGCAAAATACCGTAATTGCATATTTGAAGTGCCTATACATTTAGACTAAATAGTCTTTTAAATCTGGGACATGTTATTTTTAACCGACTTATTAACCGACTTACCAAAAAAGGAGGAGGTTCTATGTTCGACATTATGTATGTTTTTTTTTTATTTTTATGTATGTTCACCGATATCTCCGTCAATTGTGGACCGATTTTGAAAATTCTTTTTTTGTTTGAAAGAGTATACTTCGAAATTGGTCCCATTTTAATTTGGTGAACATCTAATGAAGAAATTCGGAGATATATAACAGAACTCTTCAATAAATAACGGTAAATCTCTCGGGATTGCTGCAATCGCATGTCTGTTTATTGTTTATACCATTTCATAACATAACATCACGCCAGTACGCTCGAAAGTGGTATGCAGATCTCTCATTTCACCGGTTATATTCAAGTTTCATGTTACTCGGGTAATCTATTCTGTCGTTATAGGTACTTACTTAACTACTTCCCTATTAGGTAGGTACAACTAAAAAGTGAAAAATAAAAAAACTTTTTTACAAAAAAATACTACCGACTTCCAAATAACAAAACTAGAAAGTGAAAAATAACTTTATTTTTGGAAGTCGGTGTCCATAACTTAAAATTTGGTACCTACCCAAAGACACGGACTTCCAAAAATAAAGTTATTTTTCACTTTCTAGTTTTGTTATTTGGAAGTCGGTAGTATTTTTTTGTAAAAAGTTTTTTTATTTTTAATGTACAATTTCACTTTACCAAATACAAGCAAACAAAGCATTTAATATCAATAATGGAATCAAACCTTTGTGGTGTACGCGAGTTAATTAATAAAATACCAAACAAAAGGCTGTTATTTTGAAAATAGAAGGTTTGTCTATGATGTGGTTTCATTTTATGTTGTGGCAAACATTGCGGTTTTCTTGTTTTACCGGCAAGGAATTTATTTACTGTTCATATTGTACTTAAAGTGGGTACTAGGAATTCTTTGAAGGATTTTATAGCTTTTCCAGTTTGCGGTTCCTTTAGTTACATTTTATTGTTGTTTGCGTCATCTTGTCTAGTATTTCCAGGCTATATTTTAGGTACCAAACTGGTTTCAAGTTTATTCTGGGCGCTAAAAGCTAGGATATTATTTAGTCCAACTTCATTTACAGTAGTGAAATTAACACTTTAGATCGTAGTTAGATTGTGAACATATCACTCATAAAAACAAAACGTTATGCGAAATACTATCATTGTTCGTACAGCTAAGGAGTGTAATTCCTTGCTGACAGCTATAAATTCGGGTCAAGAGTGCATGGTACTTTACAGACAAGTGTGCTCCATCGCTGATCACATCATCGCTTAATTGCTGAGATAGTGTTCAAACACGATATATTAAAAAAAATTGTTAGAAATCTACTAAAGTTACTACCTTTTTCGCCAATTTAAATTTGAAGAGGCGACTGGAACTACCAATGCCATCAATAGTGATCTTGAAAATATCTGTCAATGGGCTAAAAGTTTTGGACTAACTGTGAACCCAGCAAAATCACAAGCTCTCATTATTGGTGGCAGATATTTCGTAAATTTGTTGAGTAACCAGTCTCTCTCACTTGTTTTGTATGCTGCCGTTGCTATAGCCTATTCTAAAAATGTTAAAAACTTAGGGGTTTTCTTGAACAACAATCTATCTTGGAATTTTCACATTGCAGAAGTAAGCAGGAGGGTTTTTTGCTCGTTTCTCTCGGTCTCTGAAACGTCTCCAGAAGTTCCTGCCTTTTCCTACCAAAGTTACTCTTGCTCAGTCTCTCCTTTTTCCTCTTCTTGACTATGCTGATGTCTGCTTTCTTGATGCGACTGAGGAACTCCTTGTTAAGCTCGAAAGTCTGCAGAATTTGTGCAACCGCTTCATTTTTGGCCTTTGAAAGTACGACCATGTGTCGGAATTTCGGAAGCAGTTAAAGTGGCTGCCTATTTGACAGCGCCGAGATATCCACACTCTATCTGTACTCTTTTCTGTTCTTCACAATCGTAACTCTCCTTCGTATCTTCGAGAGCGCTTTGAGTATTTTGTTCCGAGATGAAAGCTTTGACGTTCCTTATCATCTCTTCTCCTTCGTTTTCCTCCCCACTCCTCAAGTCGTTACGGCGGATCATTTACTGTTCGTGCTGTCCACCTTCTGGAATATTCTTCCACACTCTATACGGGATATCGTTTCGTTGTAGGTTTTCAAGAGAAGAATAAAGGAACATTTCCTATCAACATGACGCATAAACATGTATTTATATATGTAAGATTTTAGTTATGTATTATATTGTAATATAATATGTATTATATTTACACGTGTCTGTTTAGTTTATTTATTAGTATGTAAGTATTTTAAACATTCCATGTTTTTTAATTTGGAATTTTGTGTTGCACTTGGATGCACTGTCCTCATACGCAAATTTCCTATTACAACTGAGATTTGCTATTAGAGAACCCAATTATGGGTTAAGCTCGCCTTTGTAAATAAGCTGTCCATTGTATTTGTATCTACATTTTATGTTTTGTGTGCAATAAAGATTAAAGTGAAACCCAGTTTTAAGCGCAATAATAGAACTTCTGACATCAGAAAAACACGGAACTAACACTTTTTTCTCCAACATTGCAATTGCTTCTTTGAGGTTGTGGTATTTTCAAACAAGTTTCAATTTGTAAAATAGGAATGTAATGAGCTTTCAGTACGATTTCAGACCAGAAAATACAGAAAACCCATTTTTTGTCTTTTCAATATGTTAAAATTGTACCTACTTAGATATTGTAGAGGTGCCATTATCATATTATCCTACTGTAGATTGAGTTTGTTTAAATCAATCTCGAAAACGATTCTGAGGTTTTTAGAAATATGTTGTAGATGTACTTTCGGCACGAAACCGACAATAATTTTTAAGTGGTAAATGCTTAAGGCCATTAATATGGTATATAGTATAAATGGTAGCTCCATTTGATTATACCTTTTTGATGCGCAAAATTTAAATCAATATCCATTTTGTCATGCAGCCGTGATCTAAGGAGTAAAAACCATATAGTAGCTTAAAAGTATCATATCCTAAGACCTATGACTACTGAAATATTTAAGTAAAAATATTCATATGGAGGTGACAGTCTGTATCTTATCTCAATCGCTTCTATGCTCATGAAAGAGTTGCATTCGCCAGTAAGTGACCATCTGTGCGGTCGGGTCAAGTTGAGCCACGAACCACGTAATACGGTAATGGATTGGCTGCAGAAAGAAAACTGTATGGTTTTATGGATCAGTGATAGTCTTGTACAGTTTAGGGTTATGTTGGAATAATCTTCTGAAAGCTGTGTCCGGGCAAAGTAGTGTTTTTGGAATTGAAATCAATTAAACCAAAACAGGTGAGACTAGTTAGTGTAATAATTTTCTTAATGTGGTGGATGAGAGTTACCGATTATGGAGATGAATGGTGTAGCATTGGAGAGGCCTATGTTCGGGAGTGGACTATTGTTTTTTTATTTTTTTGTTTTCGCCCATGTCTTTCTATGCAGTTTTTATTCATTCATAGGAGCTTATTGTATATATTTTGCCTGTAAATAAAGCTCAATTTCACCCGGAACTTTTCTATAATACGAACGACTAAAGCCTTTTTCATATCCATACTCAAACCAATACCAATACACTCCCATACAAACAGACAGTTGCAATTTCCCTTCAAAGCCATATCGGTTTAATATAAGATCCAGATTCGATGCCCGTTCTAATCTTGTTTCACGGTGCTCCGTACCAGTCCTTTTGCTACTGTTATTGAATATTTGTAAGTGTTATGTGGTTAGATTGTATTGATATAAGGGGCTTAAAGAGGCTTTGAGGGGCTTGTGGCGTTAGTACAACCACATTAATTGACAAGCTGTTTTGTTGTGGTCGTATCGTGGTTTAGAGTGACAGTTTAGATTTCTGCGCTCTGTACCTTGGAGTATGATAGGCTGTTGGTCTCAAAAATATTTTGGTCTGAGAATATTTTGGTTTCGATGGTTTTAGTGAGGTGGAAAACGTTCTAGGTGTTACTATGACAAGATCGACCCGAAATCCTAGAGTGACGTCATCCGTACTGCATAAGATAAAAACGTGACAAACCTGCAGCGAAAGACAGATATGATATTGGGAAAATTATTTTTAAGTAGTTAACTATCTTTAAAAAGTTGCTCCTCCACAAGAAGAAACGAGTTTAAAAAAATATGACATACTTTTTGAGCTTATTACTGAAGTCAAGCTGAATCAAGAATGTTATCAAAACACAAAGGCGATCCAAGGATATTTTTTGGACCTACATATAAATAAAAGAATGGTCGGTAGTTTTATAATAGACATAACAAAACATTACGTCTGCATTCTCGAAAGGTTGGGTTTTATAATAGGTTTCTTCATTATTTTTATGGTAGGCGCCAGATTTAGCAATTTTGCTCTTGACGACGGGACATTCTACCAGTGATTGCGATGGTCGAAATGCTAAAATTTAAGGGATTTTCGTGACATTTTGATATCACTTTGCATTCCCATAATTCTTTTTTAACATGATATCACTTGGCATTCCCATAATTCTTTTTTAATACGGTTTTATTAACTTGGTATGTATGTATCTATTAATCTATGTAACGGAATTTTTTAACGTGATTTTCACCCCTTCAAAACGTCGGATTAATTTGAAACTTTGCACACTTAACAAGGCCCGATGACAATGCAATAATTTTAATAGTTTGTCTCAATATCCTTACTAGGATCCTCAGGATTAGCGATTGAACTAAAAAGTAAAATGCATAATTACAATATTTTTTTATTTTTCTAATCTCACTATTCTTAATTTAAATTTATTGAAAATTATCTTCTACTTATTAGTTCGGTTTTCTAATAACGCGTGCTTTTTATTTTTTTTATCTATTATTTATGACATTTTACAAATCGCTATCGCGACGACTTCGTTGATATAATACCACTTCTCTGAATCAACAACTTTACGAAGAAATTTTTGTGAAAGTTCAATGTACTTTATTGCACATTTTTCTGATGTCTACTATAGAGATGTCACAAGCAGGTACTCCAAGACATTCAGCAGCTGTATGATTTAGCTGCCGGAAGGTGGGCCGTGTGTCATCATCAATCAACATTACGTATGGCCGTCGGTAAACCTGTGACGCTATTGTTATGTGCCCGTTAATGTCCACTGAATGGGAGCTGTGACGGACTGGCTGATGCGCTGAAGATTGTGGTGACGAGTTCTATACATAATCTGACATGTCTTACTACAACATCTTTGAAATAACGCCATTCAATGGGAAGACAGATCTAGTCCAAGAACATCGCAATACGAGGGCGGCACTGAAAATTTCGGGAATCAAGGAAGTGACACAACATTACTATTTAAAAATGTATTTATTGCTTTTCGAAGTATTCTCCGCGAAATTTGACACATGTTTTCCATACGATGGAACCAATCATTGAAGCAACCATTCCATTCGGAAGTTGGGGTATCCAAAATGGCCGTTTTGTAGGCGTCCACAGCTTCTTCAAGTGATGAAAATCTCTGACCACGCAATTTATTCTTTATTTTAGAGAAAGTATAGAAATCATTAGGGCTTAGGTCTATGTTTTCTTGCTCTAAAAACTCTTTTGTTTTGTGCGCGGTGTGAGAACTCGCATTGTCGTGATGGAGGATGATGCGGCGGTTGCAGTTCTCTTGCATGCTAGCATACCATTCTGCATTAACCATTCTTTGTCCCTCAAGAGGAATAGTCGCAACATGGCCGGTTTTGGAGACAAACGTGGCCACCATTTTTTTTGCAACACTCCGTGAACGAACAATTTTTGTTGGCTTTAACTCATTTTTGAACACCCAAACTCGTGACTGGTTTTTTGTTTCGGGTTCGTACGCGTATATCCAGGATTGGTCACCTAATACGATGTTGTATACAGCATTTGAGGATCCTGCGTGGAATCTTTGATCTTCACAGAGCGAATGCGGTATCCATCGGGAAAACAACTTTTTTACACCTTATTGTTCATGCAAGATTATTTGTATTTGACTCATGCCAATGTCTAAAGTTGCCTGAATTTCGCGGTATGTCACATGTCGATCTTCCTCAATCAGCTTACGCACAGCATCAACGTTTGACAAGACGACCTTGACGGGGATCATCACTGAGCTTGACACGTCCACGTTGAATTTCAGCAAACCAGCGAATTTGCAGCAAAAATTGTGGTTTTGGATGGGGCTTCATCACCAAATGCAGAAATCATCCGGTTAACACACTGTTTTTGTGTTAAACCACTTTGAAAGTCGTAATAAATCATCGCTTTTGAATTTTCTCGAGTCAATTCCAACTTAAAATTTCCCCACGACTAAACAAGTTTTACAAAACCTTGTGACAAGACCGAGAATCTTTTTATAAATAAATAAATGGTATTCGATTTTTAAAACCAAGGAGTTTTCAATTAAAAAGATTTTAATATGACAGGAACAGTGGAAATATTCCATTCCCGATACTTTTAGTGCAGCCCTCGTAAATGGCTTAGCATGAAACAATTGACAACAGGTAAAAGGTACATTTCAAGGTATTTGTATGTTCCAAGGTATCCAGAGATTGAGCGCTACTTGAGATAATAAAAAAAATATCTTTTATAAGGGCACTTATTTATTATAGTTTATGAATGAAGTATTTGTCAAAGAGTTATGAACGTGGCAAACCAAAGTTTAGTGGCAAAGTTTGAATGGATTTCAGGCTAAAGTGAATTATTTGCCTTAAAATCCTATACCCTGAAGGCGTCCTCAGAAGTCCTTCATCGCGAACGATCACTTTGTTCTACGTCCAGAGATTCTAGACAACGTCCCGATAGCAATTGTAAAAAACTGGCCAAGTGCGAGTCGGACTCGCGCTCGAAGGGTTCCGTACCAAAATCGCAAATAACGGCCAAAAAATCACGTTTGTTGTATGGGAGCCCCACTTAAATATTTATTTTATTCTGTTTTTAGTATTTGTGATTATAGCAGCAACAAAAATACATCATCTGTGAAAATTTCAATTGCCTAGCTATCATGTTTCATGAGATACAGCCTGGTGACAGACAGACAAACAGACAGACAGACAGACGGACCGCGGAGTCTCAGTAATAGGGTCCCATTTTTACCCTTTGGGTACGGAACCCTAAAAATGACAAAAACGCACCAAAAACGTATGAAATTGTCAAGCACTATGGAAATGTTAGGAGTAAGTAACTGACATAGCCCACTGAATTGCGAAACTTAAATGTTAGTGGGCAGGGCACATTGCTCGCAGAACAGATGGCCAATGGGGCTGAAAAGTACTCGAATGGCGACCGTGAACCGGAAGACGATGCGTTGGAAGGCCGCCCACTAGGTGGACCGATGACAAGATTAAGGGAAGGCGCTGGATGCGAGACGCACGGGATCGGTCAATTTGGCGACGCCTGGGGGAGGCCAGCAGTGGACGTCTTTCGGCTGGAATGATGATGATGATAATGATCGAAATGTCATGTGATCAAACTCTTACATTTTGGCATTTCAATTATCGCCATCGCTAACATCGAAAAGTAGAGTAAGTTAAAGTAGAATTTAAGGGAGTCCACAAAAAAAAACCAAATGGAGACTGAAAATCTCAGTCTTGATTTCCAACATACCTAAATAAATCTCACAAAAGATAGGTAAAAATACCCCTAAACATTAAAACTTAACCCGTCATACTTCAACAGGACGGACAGTGCAAGCATTTCATTGATTCAAGCTGTGTATGCTCGCGACCCACGTCCATTAGCGAATGGATCGAACCGTGTGCCACCCAGATTTACATTGCAAATGGTCCGTCAAAGGTAGGCGTTTGTTAGAACTTTTTATTTCACTCACAAGTTTTTGCTTAATTAAAAGCTGTTTGTAAAAATAAGAGGTATCATGAAATAAGGAAAAATATGTATTTGTATGAAAAGGAATGTGTCAAATTGGCCTGCCTATAATTATTACTTTGTCATTGAGGTTTAGTTTGATTATTTTCAACATTAATAACTTGGGTCCTAGAGTTGCCAATAAAAGTTATTCAAGAGATACGTTTTTATATAATTGCGTCAAGCCCAGCAGACCATTTCCAATCATTTGCAACTCCGTAAAGTTAGAACTAACAATGACAATTCCAAAAGTTGCACCCAGATATGAATATTGACAAATCCCGGAGAAAAGATACAACATCCTCGAATTCCGCAATGAATCAGAAAAGAACAGCTGTGGCAGAACTAACAAGTGACAGGACTAAGAAATGACAGATCAGAACTAGGCTAACTGAAAAGAAACATGCACTTTATCTATCAACCATACACCAAAAAATACACACCCAATCTCAGTAATATTGCAGGAAATAAAACATACCAAAACAACATTTCCATCAGAGACTTCGCTATAAACGCACTCTTAATATACTTCGATCTTCTTTCCCCCCAGACAGAACTTTCCTAAGGCAAAGGCAGGTAACTACATCCTATATTAAAAATATGATAACCAATATAAAGATTAGGCTTCTGACTCATCTTAGACCGGATCCATCTTTGTCGATTTGCCTTCGTTTCGAGCCCTTCGGGAAATTCGATGCATTATCGATTTGCGTAGGGAGTGGAACATTGTATCGATGTTTTCTGACAATACCGTGTCATTTTGTAAAAAAAAACAGTGAATGTGTCAATATCTTATTTAAACATCATATGGTAAGTTTTTTAGCTGGCTATATCTAAAACCTTTTTTTTTATTTATTTGTTTACCTCGCACTGGAATACCTTGCAGCAATTTCACCAATGGAGCATAAACTTACAAATAATACTATAAGTCCAGTTTTCCTCACGATGTTTTCCTTCACCGTTGTGAGCGATGTCCAAGATAAACTTATAAACTACATATGAATTGCAAAAGTCTCACTGGTACTTGTATTTTAAGTAAATGGACTCATTGACATTAATTTCGTTTATATCAATTAAATGACACAAATAACATTTATGGTTTTTATTTCTTTTGATTTACTACAGCACGGATTATTTGTTTTATTTAAACATACCTTTTCTTAAAAACTTTCAGCCCAAAAAAACTATTATCGACAATGAGCTTCTAAATAACTATCGACAAACACAGCACATCACTAAACCACGTGTCTAGGATTACAGTCCACTGGAATACCTGAGTATATTGTGATGGATTTCAGATTACCCCGCATTGCATGTGAGACTAGACCGTAAATAAATTCCGAAGTTAGGTATTTAATACGATAGAGTATCGGTCTGGTCTTCCTCAGGGAAATCAGTACACAGCTTTGTTCCACTAGAAGATGCATTTGCTGGTGGATCTTTCATAAGTTTGTTTCAATTTGATTGTTGATTATTTTGAGATGATTGATACATGTGCCTTTTGAAGTCGTAGGTGTTTGTATGAACATTTTTGGAGAGTTTATTTCATTGCTTATAGCCAAAATTGTTGATCGATGGGTTGGTCTATGTAGTTTATGGTTCCCATTTTAATTAAGACCGACTGAACTATGAACCTGACCTGGTGAAGGTTGCGAGGATCCGCTGGATGCAAGACGCACGGAACCGATCAATGTGGCGACGTTTGGGGCAGGCCTATGTCCAGCTATGGACGTCTTTCGGCTGATATGATGATTATGATGTTGATGACCAAACATTGCATCATTCTATCAAAATTAAGCCAACATTACCCGTGTATTAATATTTCAATATGTTTCGGGGAAAGCGATTAATCATCACTAATTCCTCGGATATCGATAATAGGCTCAATAGGCTTCGCATCACTATACCGTACTATATTTAGTACATTATAGCTGTACAAGTTGCGGGGGATTCCACAGTACTCCGTTTGTACGCAATGCTCGGATTACCCACCGCCGATTACGGGGGACAGGAAAATAGAATATGATGTATGGATTTGCTTCTTTTTTTGTTTTTCTTGTCGCTTTAGGCGCTGAACAAACGTGGGATACAAAGGAAACGATACTAATATAGGCTTATGGGTACCTATGCACAAAAACAAAAATGAAATAAACTTTCATTATTTTTACCCGACTGCCGAAGGAGGGTAATGTGTTTATCAGTATTTATGTATGTTTGTTCCTATGTGGCGTTCTAGAGACCAAACGCGTTGGCCGATTTTGATGACTTTACGTCAATCGATTCGTCTTAACCTTGCGAGTGTCACTGGCTAAAGTTTAAAATTGGAAAATAGAAAAATGGCGGCTTTTGGGCACCATTTTGTGAGGTCATAATTGATTTTTCTTCCAACCCCATCGTGTAGGGTATCAAAATATAAAGCGTTTTGAGAAATGCTTTCAAAAATATGTTATATATTTTTGAAATTTGTAGGTTTAAATGTACATAATTCGAAAAAACGTTAACTATATATCGAAAAACCCGTCTGCTAAAGAAGCAAACTAAAAAGACGTAAACAAGAAGAATATCATGCTGTGCAGTCGGAGGATACATCTGGTTTTGATCAGCCATCTCGCGAATATATATCCTCCGACTGCACAGCATGATTTTCTTCTTGTTTACGACTTTTTAGTTCGCTTCTTTTTCGCCTGCGTGGTATAGTATCGTGGCCATTGCCCATTCTGTAATTTATAATTAACTAGCTTCTGCCCGCGGCTTAGCCCACGTTCAAAGTTAAAAAAATGCGTCAATCTAAAGATTGTCTGAAAATTTCATTAAAATCAGTCCAGCCGTCTCGGAATCTATGAGGATCATACATACATAATTTTTCTTTTATATATATAGATACAACAACAAAAAAAAATGTTCTTGTTTGAGGTCCACTCAAGGCGGCTTTGTTGCCGATTTTGAAATTGCAACAATGAATGCAGGCAATTACCGCTATTGCTAAGTTGATACGCAACAGCTACAGGCACTCAAAAATTGCCAGTATACATCACAATTAATCGCAGTTTTTGGTCTATGGTAAAAATATTTCACAAAAAGTTCGATAATTCTAACGCATCCCAATTTGGACCCCAAGTTATTGAAGTCAAAATCTTTGCAAACTAACTCTAGAATAACCCATTTTAAAGAACACACCCTTCCAGTTACCCTGAATGTTGAACTTGTTCAATCCTCAGCCCAATGATACATGAAAGCCAAAAGCCGTGCATCTCCCGTTCACAACAGCCCCTCTCCTGATAAGCAACCATTACTGAAATTAAAGCATCAATCTCTTCACCGCGTCAATGGTTTCCGCGCTCCCGTAAGATTTTGGCCAAAGAATAGGTAACACTAATCTTACAGAAGTGATAATTCTTTTTCCCATATTCATTGATTCTGTGTTACATTTGATTTTGGGAGTATTACTTTTTTTTTCTAGTGAAGCTAATGAGATTGTCAGAGTGCCTTTTGAAAAATATCTTAACAGCAAATAAATTTTGTATTGAGTCCTTTATGACATCTGAAATAAAAACAATGCACATGTAATCCTCGAAAGGATTACGCAGAAATGTATTAATTATTATAAAATAATTTTATAGTCTTGCCAAGGGGTGCCGTGTTACCAATTACTGGTTTGTGGAGGTCAGATAATCAGTCGCTCCATGTAAAACACTGGTACCCAGCTGAATCCAGTTAGACTAGAAGCCGACCCCAACATAGTTGGGAAAAGGCTAGGCACATTGATTTTCAACTTTATGTATCTTTTCTTTTTGTCTTTTCTGCATCAATTTCCTGTTCTACGTCACAGGTGAAAGTTGGCTGTGGTCGCGACATAAATGCCCGTTTAAGGCAATAAACGCTTGTTACGCTTACAGCCGCGGATTAGTATTGCGTGCCCGTTTTGGTGGGGTTCCGTAGCCTTAGGGTAACATAAGTGTGGAAATAATAGGAAAAAAGAACATTGGGAGTTTGTAAAAAAGATTTTTTAATAAATAAATTAAACCGTCTTACAAAATAAAATACTAAAAACCAAAAAATAACTTTCTTTTCGGAACTCAGTGTCTTTGTTTTTTTTTCGTTTTTGACAACGCTTTTTAGTGTTTTGTTTTGCGTCGTTTTATTTGTTTTTTTAGTTTTTATACTTTATATTATTACCACGAAAATATGCATTATTAAGGATAGCTTAAAAACTACTTGTCAGATCTTGATCTTTAAATGAGACCACGTGAGAAGCACCAGCTAAGATATTTCAGAAATTGAAAAATTGGATGGATTATCCTTTACAAAAATATAAATAAACAATTTGCAATTTAAATAAACAATGAGCAATTTTACATCTTTATAATGCTAAATAAAGACGATGACGTATGACGTTGAAATTGAAAATATATTCCTCGTCGCCTAGGCACTCAAGAAAGTTATTGCTTTGATTTATTTCTTGATAAGGAGCTCCAGTTGTACCAACTCTAGTTTTTCCGACAATGGTCGATATTAACAGTGTTACGAAGAATTAGTAGATACTGTGAAGTAATCTCATTCTGAGCAATAAAATGTATTAGTTTGGTAGATATTTAATTTACACCTTCTTAGAAAAAGTACGTGAATATCTGAAATAATTAAGCTAAGTAAGCTTCGTTTGCCTTGAATGACATATACTGATAATAATGATATTGCATTAATTAGTTCTTACACGTGTTTCTTACACATATTAATAAAAAAAAAGTTAATTCATTAATCAATAAACCCGACTGCTATCATGCTGTGGAGTCGAAGGAAACATATTCGCGAACTGGCTGACCAAAACCAGATGTATCCTCCGAGTGCACATCCATAGCCAGTGACACTCCGAAGAACGCCACATAGGAACAAACATAAATATATGCATACATAGACTGATAAACACATTACCCTCCTTCGGCAGTTGGGAAAAAATCACGCATGTTTTCCACGAATGGGTAAGCAGAGATGTAAGGTGTATGTAACAAGAATTTAGACTACGCGATGTTTTGACACAGAATTTCATAGATATACACATTATATGTACGAAACTGAGCTCGCGTTTTATCACTATCTCACCTTATAATATAAGACGATGGAGTGTACAGAAGTAAACTATGTATTTACTCTTGAATTAAAGACCCCCAGAGGGGTTAGACAAGTGAAATTCTGTCATAGAAAGCTTGGCGATAGCGATTGTCAAAAAAGCAACGTTGTATGGGATTGAAAAGCGATATCATAAAAGCACGTGATCAATCCCTTACATTTAGACTTTTCACCTATTGCCTTTGCTGACATCGAATGCCACTTTATATAGCTATCATGAAACGAAACACGAAAACTTATCTCAGAAGTCAAGCTTAGTAATCACTACAGCCCAAATCTAAAGTTTTTTTCACTGTATTTTATTTCTCTTCCCTCTCCCCTTTGTATTTAGGTTTATTTTGTTATTAGTCCTATGTTTTAGAATATTCAATGTATATAGTTTGAAGTTAAGCAAAATATACAAGGTTACATACAAGTACAAAGGATATTAGATACAAACATCATACCTTCCTACTATTCCTATTGCTATTTGTCTATGAAAATATATTTGAAAATCTATCAAAATTTAATACCATTTATTCCCTTGCAGCAAACAAAAGGTTTTTAATCTTCCCATCGGAGTCACGGAAGCGGGAAAATTTACAAAACGTCTACTCCGCTTTGTTTACCCCTGTACACTGAGTGACGTTATCGACTTGCTTTGTGTCCATCGCTTGTCATGCACTGATGGACTCACAATACAACGGTGTAGATTACGAGGTGTAAGTGAAATTAATTTCTGTTATCGGACTATTTTTTAGTAGGACGACGGAAATGAATGCGTATGTCTTTTAGGTCAGTAAGGTTAGTTATCTCTACGGTTTAGTTGGCTAGAGGGTGGAGATGTGTGTGGCAATAAGTTGGATTTTGTTCGGGAACATTTGATAAATATATATATATATAATACTACTAAGGATTATGTAGAACTTTTTAGTAAAATATAATTCTTTTGCAACTTAAAACAAGCGACAATTTTTTTTTTTTTCAATTTATTTCCAAAAAATATAATTTAAATCTACATAGCGTCGATTTTATTAAAAAAAAAAACATTTTCAGCCGGACTTTCTCTAAATTAAAAAATGCACTATATAGAAATATAAAGAGCGAATTAAAAGATCAATGCTCAATGGAAAAGGTGGGCAAAATCATAAAACATAGGACCGTGGCTTATGGTTTAACCATAAATGAATATGAATTCATGGAACCGGGCTGAAAAACGAAATATGAAAAGAAAACCCTTTGAAAATTAATTTATTATACACCGGAATTTATTTGCCATATAAGGGTTGTACTCAATAACTGAATAGCAGATGAGACAATCGATGTTCCAAACCTTTGTTCGGGGTTGTATTGTTTTAATACAAATAAATCTGAATGGTCCGCTCTCGGGCATGACGGACCAATGGCTTCCAATACAATAATACATAATAAATTCTACTGATATCATTGTCATGCAAATTCAGGAAATGTGAGGAATTTAATATGACCAAATGTTTGTTAATTATAATGTATGAGTTTTGTTTATTTACATCCGTTTGGTTCAGTTTAGGTCGATTTATGTTGGTTAAAATTATTTACTTGTCGATGTTTAATTGGAAATGGTTAAGTAAATGTTAGTTTATTTCTGTGGGTTTACCTTTCTAAAACGCTCTTTAGTTTTTAATTTTGTATGCATTAGTTTGTAGTAAGGCGTACTGCGTGTTTTTGTGACACCACTTTTTGGTTATCGTATATAGGTGATACTAGACCGAAGAGAACTCGTTACGTGTTCGGCTCATATTCGGGAGCGGTCGAGTGCGCGTTAAAAAGTTGTGTTTCTTATTTGGTAAACGCGTGTAAGCAAACGTTTAAATGGCCGTATCTTTGCTGTCTATGTTGGTATGTGTGGTTAATTTATTTGAACGCTACAATCTGTCCCCTTTACCATGTATCTTCAGAAATTAAAGCAACTTTGACTAAATATACTAATTTACAAACTTAAGCACCGTAACTAAAGTGACATAAATAAACGTACAAATATCAAAAAAATGCCGAACGCCAACTGAAATATTCAAAAAATGGTGTTCCAAAACGAAACGAAATTCGAACTCGGAATAACAGTGCGTCCAACCGTTAGACCGACTCGTGAAATTTTAACTAGCCGCCCGCACTGTGCACTTTTATTTGCAATGACGTGTACGCTACAATACGTCGCTTGTTTCGGTAAACTTTAGTCGCGGGTACAGTCAACAAATTGTTTTTGCTTACATTACACTGCGTACCAGAATAATTGGGCAGTGTTCACTTGTTAATTCGTTACGGTTGATAGACAGGTGGTAAATAAGCGGAAAATATTTATTGTGCATTTTTAAGTTTAATTACATTGTGAGGTTGCGTTGCGTACGAATCAGATAAGGGTAGTTTTGGAAGTGAAATATGTGGCTGTTGCAATGCAAGTATGTAATTAACTGCTTGTTTCTGCTTACATGAAAAACGATTGTGTCCAGGAATCGCGTCGGATGTTTATTTATATTTTTTTTTTATCATCCACCTAAAGGTACCTAAAGTTCTATAAATCCATGGTAGGTATTAAATAAAATAAGGTAGTAAAAAATTAAGAAAAAACTAATTTATGTCTTACTACATATAAAGACCAAGACGTGTTTTTTCGATGTTTTGCTAAGTGGTCGCGATATTTCAGTTATCCCAGTTTACCTGAAAAGTATAAAAAAGACTAAAAATATCATTTCATACTAGGTAAACACGACCCCAGACAGATTTATTAACCAGCATTCAAAATAAAACTTCCAACAATTTGAAATTTATAAGAAAACTCAAACAAGTGAATCGTCCAGATAAGATAATAAAATTCATTAGCTAGTATAAAAATAGTAAAATAAGCACTCTGTATAATGGCCTGAAGTTTAATAATGCAGTTTGAGCGATATCGCAGCTGCATTCATCGACTAAGAAAATTTAATCCAACAGGACGCCGAGTGTCTCTGAACATGAATGTACGAATCTGAGTGGCGATTCTGTTATTTTAAAGGATCGCATTTACCTCTAATATCCCAACACTTGACGAGCTTTTAAAGATGTTTGTCGCTGAGATGGTATTGCGAATTCAAGTTTTACGTTTCAATTTCTGTTTTTAAGTAAGTGCCTTGGCGTGTATTGGCCTTCTGATAGATAACTTTTCAAATATTCACTGACAATTTTAATTTTTTTTTTCCTAATGTTGATTTCTTCGCAGTTGAAAATCTCATTTTCATTACATAAATTTTCGCAATCGTTTTTTTGTTTCAGATAGTCTGTTGTGAAATAGACGTGGAATAATTACGTGGCCACCTGAAATTTCGATAGTAAAAGGATATATGTTTTTATTTCTTCATACTGCGATATTTAGCTGCTCGTTCTTTATAGTAACATAAAAATAATTTACACAAAGGAACTTCCAATTTGCACTTCTATGTCCCTTATAAAGGGTCCAGAGCTCCAAGGAATGTGAAAGACAATAACACATTTTTCTCATAGGTAACATAAGAATTTCAGACGCAGCCAACAACACGACTAATTGAAATACCTGCTCCACATTTTTTCCGCGCTCCAAGCCCAGCTGAAAGGCTAAATCTAGTAAATTAGTTTCATTATCACTATGTCCCAGGTGCTTCACAAAGCGTTTGTTTTCGGCGCGACCTCTCCCCTCCCCGTCCCTTGTGCCCCCCTATCCATCTTAAACAGTTTTAGTAAGTTGAACTCTTTAGAGCTGGAGCAGTTTTAACTTAGTCTTCTGGGAGAGATTAGTTACCTTTCTTTGTTAAAGAATTGAATAGTTTCCGACGTTTTTTGCTCTTTGTATTGTTAAATAGAAGCTTAAGTAAAAGATAGTGGGCATCGCTTGGGAGTGTTTGCTGTTTTCGTATCGTTATATAGTTCGGTTCGACTTCTCTTCTATTCATTCTCGGACTTCTTAAACTAGAGGGTTCGCTTTGTTAAAATTGTTTACTCAAATTTCAAGTTTAATTTTCTTTCATTTGAAATACCATTATCATTAGGCTTTTACCTTTTTGCCTTTAGAGTTTGAAACTATTGGAAGACACTTACAAATAATGTTTTAGCTTTAAAGATAGGTAGACCAGTGTATGCACCTGATATGAAATAAAAGTCCAAATTCAAATTAAATTTATTGCATCCATAATGTACATACAGGTGGTAAATATAAGTTACAGAAACAATTATGGACCCTGTCGGGCACAGCAAGATTCTAGATACAGTCAGTG
Organism: Anorthoa munda; assembly: GCA_945859665.1. NCBI lineage: Eukaryota > Metazoa > Arthropoda > Insecta > Lepidoptera > Noctuidae > Anorthoa > Anorthoa munda. The sequence continues at coordinate 4,337,767 of OX243907.1, read as the reverse complement.
TCTAGGAGAGAGGAATAACTCTTAATAATTTTCCTATATAATTAACATTTAAGTTATGTATTTGCCATCTATCTGCTATTATGTGGTTAAATGTAATAATATATATGTGTCTTTCTGTGTGTATGTTAAATTATATATTATTTTTACTTATTTGTTTATTCGATTACATTTTTGTATTAATTACAATTAGTTTATTTGATTTTTATAGATTATATTTATTAAAATTAATACTTAAAAGGTCCATATTATATTGTACGTCAATTAATTATTAATGTAATTTTCCTTATCGAGTTAACAGTAATCTTTATTTTTAATAAAATTAATATTTAAATGTCCATATAATATTATAATTCAGAGTCAATTATTTATTATTTATTTATTTATTATTATATACTTTATTGTACACCACAAGTTACATTTATAAAGGACACTTAAAACTAAAAACACATACAATGGGCTGCCTTATCGCATTCCGCGATCTCTTCCACGCAACCAGGTATGGACAGTAATTGCTGGACATGAAGTGGGGCTGTTATTGGTGTGACAATACTAGTGTTACAAAAATTATATTATAAAAGATATGCAGATATATATTACATATGCTATTTAATATATACATAAATACATACATACTAAAATGTAAAGGCAATAAATAAAATGATGACTCAGTATCCAGTTTTCTGGATAAATCCTTTACTGTCCAGGCTACTCGTCTGTGGTATGCGTTGCCAGACTCAATCAAACGCGCCCAATCGTTGACTGTGTTCAAAAGACTCGTGAGGGAGCATTACCTGTCGCTGTGATTATGAATTAATTGTCTTAATTTTATTTATACGTGGAATGGATTGGCATTTGAAGTCGTAAGTTATCCGATGACCTAAGAAATTTTGTGTGGGAATCGCAGAGAAACTGAAAACGTTTCTTAAGATAAAGAGGGGTGGAAGGAGTAGCAATTAATTATTTATTTATGTAATTTTACTTATCAAGTTAATGACGTTGTCTATATGTTTAATAAAATTAATACTCAAATATGTCCATATTATATTTTGAGTCAATTTGTTATTATTAATGTCATTTACTTGTCATATCTTTTTTTTTATTTATCCGATAGATATTCGTCAATGATGTAATAACTTTTATCAATTAAGAATTGTTTTAATTTATTTATAAATATATTGGTTTTACTTATTTGTTTTATGTTTTCCGGTAATTTGTTATTTAAGAAGGCAAATATTTCTAAAGATTTCTTTCTGAACAGAGCTATGGTTTCGTATGACTTTGACAGATGTCAACTTGACGTTACACAAGGCACTAGCATGGACTTATTATAAATATATCAGGACTGAGCACTCGCACCAAAAACGCGAGCAGAGAGAGATAATGTGTACAGATGCGTTCATCTCTTTCTAATAGGGTGACCAAACATTCTTTTAACAAACGGGAAAGTTCGTTTTGAAATAATTTGTAGTAGGCTAAGGTGCATGAATTTTATTCCGCGACCATGTCGCTATTGCTTTTGTTAGGGTTACGTATGTCCGAATGACAAAACGGAACCCTTATAGGTAGGATCCATCCAGGTAAAACTCCCATTATTGTGCGTACAAACATACATTTGCAGTTAGAATGTATGGGAGAATATGTTTTTCAACTACAGTGATAGGTTTCTTCTTGGGATAAATTCATCATAAGTACGGAAACCTTCATTTTGCGTGGTCCGACACGCATTTGGCCGGTTTTTTTCTGTTTGCTCTACAGAGCTGGTGTATGGGTATATAAATGAAGCAAAGGGAAATAAGGATAAAATTTACATTATGGGCCGCTGATTTGGAAGTTCATATTTTTTGTATAGATAGTACTCATAAAAAAAAAGCTTTTTACAAATTTTCAAGACTCGGAAATTTTATGTTTTTTTGTATGTTTTTCGTGGAGAAAAAAAATGAGAATTAGTCCAAGAGCGAGCGAAGCGAACTCGGGAGCTTAGGGCACCCCGACACGGACAGGTTAGGTTCGAAGAGATGACGGGAGCTGAAGTGAGCGAGCAAAGCGAGCGAACTCAGCTCCCGTCATCTTCTTCGCGTTAGGTTACTTTTGACCCTCCAGACAGAAATAGGAGCCCCGCGCAGCGGGGCTCCGTCGACATTGTTGTTAAAAAGTAATTGTAAACATTTTAACCATGGATATCTCCATAACCATGGGGTTTCGCGGGGTGGGGATGGTACAGTGGGGTAGCCCCCCTATACCCCCACTTCCCTACCCCCTTTCCCGCCCCAAAAATCGATGGATATTGATGGAAATTTTTATTCTAACCTAAAAACTTTAACCATGGATATCTCCATAACCATGGGGCTCCGAGTAGTGGGGATGGTACAGGGGGCCATCCCCCACTCCCCCCTCCCCTTCCCCCCCCTTGCCGTGCCATAAATCAGCGGCCCATAATGTAAATTTTAACCGGAAATAAAACTAAGTGTGTGTGACAAACATTGTATTGCGGTTTATGGGTAGAGGTGGCGGACACCAATGAAAGACCGTTTTAAAATGTTTATTTTACACTTTATTTGATATCAAGGTGTGTTTAAGTAATACTATGTGGGACGTGAGGTTCCTGACAAGGCTGATGGAATTACATCCGACCATTTTTGCTTCATTTCTTCTTTTGATGGAAAGCTGTAACCAACACAAATATACGCTATTTCAATCATGCGATGAAGTCGCATAGGTACAAACTGTATTTATTATACTCATAATATTAAAAGTTTTAATAATTATTTCATTTATTTTATAGTTTTAATTAGAACAAAGTTTTAGTTTATAACTTTAAATGTCTTCTGTCCACAAAACGTCTAGAGCATGGTCAAACTAGTTATTGTTAATAAACAAAATCTTTGTTTTTCCTTACCGGTGAAATGAAATGCCACAACCACCGTATGATTCACTTTTACATGTCTTGACACAACACTTTTTCACCATTTTCACTATAAAAAAGCAACGTAGCTCAGTAAAACTTAAAATGCATTATGCGTTTTCAAAAAATAACAGAAAAGTCGCCATGACACTACCAGATGTCAGATTTCAATGATACCAGAGTAATTTTATGATACCTACCAAACAATCATATTATTAAGATTATTTTATTTAAATAAAATTACTTACTTTATGTACAGATTGTAAAACTATAAATAAAATTTCGTATAGCTATAAATATTTATATGTTACTAAATGTACTTGTATTTGGTGAAATATTGCATACCCATGTTTCTACCATCTTTAACATTTTTATCTATTGGCAAGTGAGAAAAAGGGACAAACGACTCTCTTCGAGCTATCTCTCTCGGCTCGTTTTGCCTCGGTTATGATTATCTAACAAAAGTAAACCTAAGGTGCAGCATATATGATTCAGTTTTGTATGATATGATTTTTGGAGTGCTCAGTCCTGATGTATGTAGTTATAATAAGTCCATGGGCACTAGTTTTTGGCGCGCTCTTGTTCGCGCCAAAAAAGATCGAGTAAGAATATGGCGGGTTGAATTGAGTTGTGAATTCGTGATAAAAACCTAAGGAGAAATACAGTGAGAGTTACTGATTGTTCGTGTAGATCAAACTACGTGCTTAGTGGAATGTCGTTTAAGTTATTCACCAATACATAACGTGGTAAGTTACATTGTGAGCCTACATACAAGCAAAAAAGTTGGTTTGTTTATAATCTAGCCCGAAAGAACCCATGCAATAATGGCTTTTCCTGACATTTACAAAGTCTTCCCTACATATATTTATATCGACATAGAAAACGGACTAGAAGAGTGCAATTTAAAAGTTCTAGACTTCGTCACTGAAAAAGAGGCGCGTCCTATTTATTTTTAGCGGCTAGTTGTTTTAAGTTTTCACTGGCGCATCACGAGTCACGAAAAGTTAGCATTTTGGTAATGCGGACATTAGCATGTCGGTGATGCGAACCATAAGTTTTGCCTCTACCAAAATCACTCAACGCGACTAAACAAGTTTTTACTTGAAAAATATCTCTAGCAACTTGTAAAGATACATTAAACTGTATGGCACTTATTGAATTAACGTGAAAATATTTGTAAAAAAAAAGAATTAACACCTTTTTCGAAAGTCAAAGGTAGGGAAAAAACAAAACAAACAAAACCCAACAATTCTCTTAAAACCGTCACTGAAGTCCTTATCCGAAAACACATTACCCCGATAAAACCTGATTAAAAGCCTTAATTATTTCGTCAACATAATTAATCTTGAAGCTCTTGTGCGATGTCCGTGTTTTAATTAAATGACAATAACAGGGTATATTTAAAATTAATTTGGTCGCCAACCCGACATTATCGCAAGGCGAGGTGCGAGGACGCATTTATCAGCGCACACTTCAATGCTCTCGTGTAAAATTAAATGATATTTGATGTTGTGGTGTGAGTTGTGGGAAGCAGCGGTGTTAAAGTTGAGTAAATTGTGAATTATGTGCGAGAAATTAAGAAAAAAAATAAAGGTGTTTTGTTTTAGTTTGATGTCTACAGTGACAACAAAACTGAAACCCAGGGACATATACCCGGTTTCAGAACGAAATATTAGACGCGTTGAAGATTAACAGTCAGGTGGTGCGATTCGCCGTTGACAACACATCGAACGTATTAATCACAGCAGTTTACTTGCGCTTGACAATTTATTTAAGGATTACCAACGCAACGAGTGTTCATAACAAAAAACTTTTACACAAAAATAAAAAAATGGTAGGTAAACAGTATCCTGTAATATACACTTACTTATTTACGTCCCAGAATCTGGGCAATAGTTTTTTGAATGTTTTATCAAATATGGACTAATCTTAAACAGGATATCCAGACCTGAATTTTTGTTTAACTGTTTACTGAGATACTGTAAATTTGCATTTAAATTAATTGTCTCATCATATATCCGCCACCGCTTCGCTTCTACTTTGTACCATCTCCAAATGCTGGCACAAACAAAATTAAATGCAGCGTTGAAATTCGACAATGCTTTCATAATTAGATATCATAATTTACTGGAAGTGACTCGACTCCACCTCTTGTGATTTTTACCTGACTCGAAGGCATTTTGTTACGGACAATTTGTAGGGAGTAATGGGAAAATCACTGGTTTTTGATGTTCCGTCGCCGTTTACGTGAGACTAAAGGTCGTAGTTCACATACACCACCCCGCTTAAACACCGCTCCCACACACCAACGCTTTAAACGGAAATGACTGCTCGCAGTCCACGTACCGACGGCTAGCAAGCAACTAGCTGTCCCCACGCCGACCACTTTTGCCTTACCTTTTTCGAAAAGCTAGCAACGTGCTTCAAGCGAGCAGTCAGCTTGCGTACAACGTGCGGGCCACCGGCTTGAAGCGCGCGGTAAGCATGCGGTAAGTGACACGTCAACTATCGAGTGGTACAATGGCGGTAAGCTCGCTTACAGTGAGCTGTCTGCTAATTTGTGTTGTCAATGTTAAGTATGTTTACAGAGGATGCACATTTCAATGAACATTATTTTGCCGGGTGGAAGCGATTTATACTATTTTGTTATTATTTATCTTGTTCTATTTTATTTCTTAAGTATGATCCGTTTCCGTGAATGTGTCCGTGGCATCAACAGTGGGCCCTATCAGAATATCAGCGCCGCGTTATTTACTTTTTAATATCGTTGCACATGCTGAGATAGGAGCCTTTTTGGTCTCGCACGGAGTTATTTATTTTTATTTTTTATTATTGTTTGTATTTTTCTTATCTCGTGTCTCCTGTGCGGGTCACAAATAATAATTTTTTCTTTCTTAATTTTTTATTTCTTAAATCTCTTTATATATCCTGAGGAGGCTTTTGTTGGGCAGTTGGATCAAGGGTTTGATCCAGAAAGCGGTACTCGAGGCGGTACACGACGCGTATCATCAGGAGGTTCCTCTCTCAGGAGCCCTAACCACCGGTAACTTGGACTCTGTTCCCGATACCGGTGGGCTACTATTTAAAAATGCAAAGAATAAGTGAACGCAACGAATAAATCTTTTAAGATCATTATCAAGCAGCTTATTTTTCATCATTTCACTGAAGGACTAGACATACAAACCAGACACAAACAAAAAAACCGACAAACCAACCAATAGCAGTGAATATTTCAGTCTAGTATCGGTACGTGTTTTTTTCAGTTCGTCGGAGCTTTGTTTCAGTGTTGACCATAGAGCACGAAATTGCCGCACCGCCACCTACAAGAATCACTAGTGGAGTTTCGGAAATTGCGTTGAGTACATAATTTCTGTCTTTTTAGGCATTCGAAGCCGTTCGTAATCCAAAGTGGAACAGAGAAAGCTATGCTTGGAGTTGTCCTACGTGATGATCATAGATGCAAACGTAGTAGTGAAGAAGGCATATTGTTCACATAACTGATGGTCAATGAGGCCGAAAGGTTCTGGAGGTGTGACCGTGAACCAGAAGTTGTAAAGAAGGTTAAGGTGAATCTTGGAAGTTGGACAAAACAACTGATGAAGACTGCTGGATGCGATGAGCACAGGATCGGTCGATTAAGGGAAGTCTATGCCCAGCAACGTCTTTAGGCTGAAATGATGATGATGAACGTCGGTAGTTTTAATACATACGTTTCACAACGCGAGTAAATGGTTGGTATGGATAGTATTATCTATACTAGACAGATTTTAGCAGAGGCCACTGGGGCGTAACCGAAGTCTGTGATACAGACTAATACCCGGGAAAAACTGGGCTTTCTATAGTAATACATTTTTTATCATAACTGTTGTGGATGTTTCAATTTTCATTAAAACGTCGCGTTTCATGTTTATTTGATCATTTCGCGTTTTGTTTTTATTTCAGTTGTTATTGAATTTTAGTCGCCATTGTTGGTTAGTTAGTTTTTTAGATTGCGATATTGATACTGCAACAATGGTAAAGGTTGTCGAGTTGTAGTGTGTAAATCTTTTAAACTAGCTTATGCTTGCGGCTTCGCTTGCATGAATGTCGGAAGTTGTCCCACGGGAAACGTAATTTTTTCCGGGATAAAAAGTAGCTTATGTGCTATTACCCTGTGTGTGTAGTGGTGGTCCAGTGGTAACGGCACCGACTTACGGGTCTTAGGTCGTGGGTTCGAACCCAGGCAGGCGATTTGCTTTGTGTAAATTATATCATCACCGCTGCTCTCAAAACGGTGAAGGAAAACATCTTAAGGAAACCGACACATCCAAGAACCAAAAAAAATGTGTTTGTGTACCTGAGTACACAGGTAAGAAGTGAAAAAGGTTTCTTTACGACATATCATTTTTCTACTATTTGCAACTTCACGAAAATGGGGTAGATAAGGCCTTAAGAAAAACAATTTTTTCCGTATTAAATTAAAGCTATTTTATTATTATAGACATGCATACAATTAATGAGTAATTTATTTTATCATTGTTCTTATTATAATATCATTGCTATTGTTGTATTTCATCAATAATCATAGCATCATTATTACTATTGATGTAAAAAAAAAATATATATAAATAAAAAAAAAATAAAAGAAAAGAAACAAAAATTAATTTATAAATATTAAAATCATGCTCATACATGTTGAATTTATAAAACGAAATATATAATCACTCTCACTTTTCTTGTAAATTCACTTAAATTTGAATAAGTCTTTTTACTAAACTTTGATAAAAAAAAACATGGCGCGTAACCGAAAAACGTGACGATACGTACAAAATTTCTCCCATACGTCGATAAAGAAGTTTCACTTCAAAAATCGTAGACATGTGACATCCACCACCCGCGTGGTGGATTAATGCCCATTCCCATTCATCCAAAGAGGGATGCCTGTGTCCCAGCAGTGGAATCATTAAAAGGCTGATGATGTGCTATTCCTAGGCTAGATAAATACTAATTTTATAGCTTTTCCTATGTTTCAAGTGTTGTCCACACATTTCCGGGTTGCCGTCCCTGACGGAACACGATAAATTGTATACATTCGATTTGTATGAACGATCCGGATGCCCGTGATACGGAGATGTGTGACAAGTTCGTACAAATCGTATGTAACCGTTTTTTCTCCGTCCCTGCCTTGTTCTGTCAGGGACGGCCACCCGGATATGTATGGACAGCGCTTAAGTCTACAAATCTATAAATAAACGCAACTTCTTCATCTTTAACATTCTGACATAACAACGAAGAGATTCTATATTTATTTGAACAATTAAAAACAAAATGGCGCTTAAGCTACAGTTCTTTGCATTCAGCAGACGTATTCCATCGCGTCTCTTCGGTAGAGTGCCCTTACAAAGACTCTACTTTGTCAGTGTCGTTTGCTCTACATCTCATTTACTGTGTCTCTACAATTATAGAGAAAGGAAGCTCGCTGTTTAATATGCAAATTAAAATTGTAGAGCTTATGAAGTTGGAAATTTTCTTGTTTTAATAGGTTTTTTTCCGTGGGAAAGTAGAGTTATACCTACTCGTAGTTGTAGGAAAGATAAATATTATTATTATGTGTAAAAGTTAAAGAAGTTATTCTGTTAAGCTGGATAGAGTTGTGGCTGTTTGTTTATTGTTTGTCCGTGTTATGTTAAAGTATCACATCTTATTTCTTACTAATCTAACTATAATATAAAAAATGCGACAGTTTGGATGGATGAATGTATGCTTTGTTACTCAATCACGTAAGAACGGCTCCACGGATCTGGATGAAATTTGGCACAGAGGTAGATTATAGTCTGGAATAGCACATAGGTTACTTTTGATCCCGGTATAATGTTCTCTTGGAATGATAAAATACTTTTCAGGCAGGCGAAGCCACTGGCAGAAGATAGTAAATAAGTAAAAGTTACTTACTTAAGATGTCATAGTAAAATGAAAAGGGGATCCCTTTTGGAAAATAATCTATGTTTATTTCTATGAATTTGCTACTAAACATGATGCTTCCTGTATTAATTACCCGGGCCGGGCAGTCTTATTGAGGTTATTCATCTGGAATTTCTTTGAAGCAGTTTGGAGACTTGATTTGTGTGCCTTGCTGATGGCAACATACTCCATCCCTATACTACGGGTCTTGATAATGTGAGTGGTCTTAATTATAGGTGCATCATCATCAGCCTATTAATATTCCCACTGCTGGGAAACAGGCCTCCAGTGCGGGTTGGTAGGTGCACGTTTACCCATAAAATGTAGTTATGTAAAACAAAACCAATAAAACCAATGTATTTATAAATAAATTAAAACAATTCTTAATTAATAAAAGCTATTACACTATTGACGAATAAAACCAAAATAAATAAAACCAATGTATTTAAAACCAATGAAAACCAATGTATTTATAAATAAATTAAAACAATTCTTAATTAATAAAAGCTATTACAATATTGACGAATATCTGACGGATAAATTTAATAATAAATAAAAATAACTTATAACTCGATAAGTACCTAAATGACATTAATAATTAATTGACTCAAAATATAATATGGACATCGTTATTAGACATTAAGTATTAATTTTTATTAAAATTAATATAATTGTTAATTCGATAAGTAAAATAATCTAAATGATTAATTGACTTAAAATATAACATGGACATATTATATATTAATTGTATTAAATATAAACTATTAATAAACTAACTGTAATACAAAAATTTAAGCAAATAAATTATTAATTAATAATTATTCATAATTTAACATGAAAATAGAAAGGCACAAACATATTAGTAGATGTAACCAAATAAACGCAGATAGATAGGAAACGAATAACTGAAATTTTAATTATAAAGAAAAATATTAAGCGCTATTCCTCTCTCCTAGACACTTAACTGTATCTAGAATGTTGCTGTGCCCGACAGGGTCCATAATTGTTTCTGTAACTAATATTTACCACCTGATTGCATTATGGATGCAATAAATTTAATTTGAATTAGAATTTTTAACAGATACAGAAACAGAGTTGGTAATATTGATCACTATTTTAATTTTCACCCAATCACCCCTAGTTCTATGGAGAGGGCTACGGAGTTTCATTGCGTGATCGCATCAGAAATGTTATCCGCAGGAGACCTAAAGTTAACGACATAGCCTAAAAAATTGCGGAACTTAAGTGGCAGTGGGCAGAGCACATTGCTCGCAGAACGGATGGCCGATGGGGCGAAAAGTTCTGGAATGGCGACCGAGAATCAGGAGACGATGCTTTGGAAGGCCTACTATTAGGTGGACCGATGACCTGGTTAATGTTGCGGGAATACGCTGATCGGCCAATGTACGACGCCTGGGGGAAGCTTATGTCCAGCAGTGGTCGTATCGTTGAAATGATGATGATGATTTTAATTTAAATGCAAAGGATATTTTATGTATTGTTCTCGGGTGAACCTCGCACACCCTGTGTTGCAACCACACGCTTTCTGAAACACCTGATCTCCATCCGCCATTTACAAAGCCACTAACGCTATTCATATAACCCGAGACGCTGCGTTGTCACCCTACATGTCAGTGTCAAAACATAAGGAAAGCCGACGACGTAGCATGTACAAGCTGTCACCAAGGAGACAGATAAGTATCTTTGTTACATGTGTGTGCAGTGTTTTAATTGTAGGGAATATTGTTTTACACTTGCTCTTGTCGGAGTGTTTTAGATTTACTTCTAAGACACATGTTGTGTTAGATATTAATGTGTTTTAGCGTCACTAAAGGTGCAAAATACATTGTATTTCTTATATGCCTTGTTTTGGTTTGGTTAGGAGCGTGACTGTTAGAAGTGGTATTTTGAATACGATTTCTAATTCAGGCAAATGCTTTATTGGATTTTCTATAAGTAGAATCTCTTTTGTTACTTTGAACTCTTACGTTTTCCACCACGGATTTCTCAGGAGCAGCCTGGAGTCTAACCTCTATAACATGGTACTTAAACATAACGGGCAAAATAAGATACATAAACATCGTATTTCTTGGTTGCCTTGTTTTGGTTTGAACAGTGAATAAATTTTTCACCTTATGCCTATGTGACGGTTGCGAAACGGCCAAGCCACATATTTTAACTAAGGTGTAGAGTTTGTAAAGTTGGGGAGTGTAGTCACAAAATAGAAAGCATACGCCGCCGCTTACGTACTTTGTGGTGCAGTCCCAAGTAGCACAAAACTGCATTATGGGATGTCACAAAGAGTAATATCGGTAACTTTAGCATTTATGAAGACTTAGTACAGAACACTCGAACTGCAATAGCTGAAATTTACGCTTTCGCCTGTATAATAATGCTTTTATGCGTCACGGAGACAACTATATATATAAAACTGTTAATATAAATATATTAACAGTTTTTTTTTGTTTATTCTTCAAAAATAACAACTGGATTTCAATAGAAAATCTAATGATTTTATACGTAAACAGCTTATTGTCAAATTACAAATGAAAAATAAAAAAAAAATTATATCATCAACTTATTTTATACTATAACTTTCTAGTAAACAGTGATATTTTGAGAGCGCGTGAAAATTTTCGCCTATTTTCATATGCTATTTGACAATAAACTCTCATTCCCATTCAAATTTCACGCACATGGAGGAAAAAGCAAGGTATTTTTTACTGAAAACAATATTTGTCTATTTCACCACAAAATGAAAACGACAGAAACAGAAACCAACAACAGAAACCACAAATCAAAATAATAAGGAGTAGGGTAAAAATTATTCCAAATTTTGCCACTTGTGATTTTTCAATTCCATAGAAGCGTAAAAAAATTCTGGTATGTACCTTGTCCTGAAAAATAGGTAAATTGGGATGATTGTTACCTTTAATAATTCTCAAATAATGCTAATATAATGCAAATAGCTACAGTTATTCAGCTAACAGTTGTTGCAAATTAAACAACTGTTAGCTGAATAAATGTAGCTATTTGCAATAAACCACATTCGACCGTTGCCCTGAAAGCCAACATAACGCAGGCCATCGCTCGGATTCAGCCGGATCTATGCAGCAGAGTCATTAAAAATTGGACCTCTCGCATTCGTGCCACCATACAAAGCCGCGGCGGACATTTGAACGATGTCATATTCCATCCAAAATTGGCATAAATGGGCCTTTTAAATAAAAAATAAATTTCGTTAATATCTCACACACATCTTGTTTTATTCAATTTTAACATCGACCCGTCCTTGTTGTAGATTATTTAGGTATAATTCTGCCTGGACTGGGGAGTTCAGGCGTGATGTTGATGCTATGATGGTAATTGATAAAAAATTGATCATCATCATCATTTCAGTCGAAAGACGTCCACTGCTGGACATACGCCTCCCCCAGGCGTCGCCACATTGACCAATCCCGTGCGTCTTGCATCCAGCGCCTTCACGCAACCTTAACCAGGTCATTGGTCCACCTAGTGGGAGGCCTTCCAGTTCGCGGTCGCCATTCCAGAACTTTTCTGCCCATTCATTCTGCTGGAATTGTGTGCAGATTTGCCGTTGTTCATTGAAGAGTTCTGTTATATATCTCTGAAGTTCTTCATCAGATCTTGATTAAATTTAAACACGAGAAGCACCAGCTTTCAAATAAAAACCGGTCACCCGGTATAAAGTTTTGATTCAACACACATTAATAAAAATTCAGTCGAATTGAGAACCTTCTCCTTTTTGAAGTCGGCTAAAAATACTGTGGTTACGGTACCTGCGACGGCGTCGGTGGCAGCTTCTCGTAAACTGTAACGTATGTAAAAGGAAAGCGTAGTGGTCGAAAGAGTTACTGCTGACCATGAGGTTCTGGGTTCAATTCCTGGGTCAGACAAAGATATATTGGATTTTTCCATCTGGAATTATTCTGTGGCATCCCAGAGTCTGGAGTCATACCCAGTTCATGAAGATAGGGCTTTTAAATGTAACCCTTCAGGGAATACGGTCGCGGTGTTATCTCTTCTCCTAATCTATTTTTTTTGCATACATTTTACAGACAGAGACTAACACAAAAATAAAGCAGTAACCGTACATCCGCGTCGTCGGTGGCAGCTTCTCGTAAACTGTAACATAATATGTATATTGCCAGGAAGATTAGTTTGCTCATACATTACTCGGAGGCTAGCCTTAAGCTGTACTCATAAAGACAAATAAGGCAATCAACACTGAGACCATATTTCATCAAACATACTTCATAATTTTTTATTTAACCAAAATGTAGTGTAACATATGTTGGTCACTGCAACAGTTGTCGCTGTTATAAAATTGTAGATTATTTTTTCCCATTGTAATCATTCATACCCATAGCCACAGCCCTCGATATCAAGCTAAGTATGAATAGTATTTACTTTGGATCTATATATGACACTTATAAATAAGTTTATTCTGCAATTTTTAGGTCAGCTCATCTTCTCCTAATCTAATATCTAACCCTAAATTTTTACAGACAGAAACTAACACAAAAATACAGCGGTAACCGTACATCCGCGTCGTCGGTGGCAGCTTCTCGTAAACTGTAACGTATGTATATTGCCGGGAAGGTTAGTTTGCTCATACATTACTCGGAGGCTTGCCTTAAGCCGCACTCATAAAGCCAAATTAGGCGTGTCTTGAGGAGTTCTACGGGTGAACAGTATGGCGAGCTTGTTGGCAGACTAATTCTTGTGATTTCGTTTTTCTTTGGGCAGCATTGGCAGAACGGATGATCGATGGAGCCGAAATGTGCAGGAGTGGTGACTGCGTACCGGAAGACGCGTTGGAAGGACCTAGTTAAGGCTACGGGAATCCACTGCACGAGACACACAGGAACAATCGTTGTGGTGACACTTGAGGGAGGCCTATGTTTCAGCAACGGACGTCTTTCGGCTGAACTGATAATGGAGAGTTATTCTTTTGAACACCTGAGCATCGTAAAAATAATATGTACTGTACTGAATATATAATATAATATGTACTGAATGTTTTACAAGTAAAAGAAAACCATTTCACACATCTTAGAATTGATTAGAATATATATTTTATGGGCGTAGAAAAATTAAACATTTGCTCTATAAAAGTAAGACGCTTAGCTTTTTAGGTTTTTGACACTAATGATAACACTGGAAAGACTTGAGGGAGGCTTTTGTCCAGCACTGGGACAGCAATGACCAGGAATAAGATAATATTATAGGTAGGTACTTTATGGGCACTTCTGAACCACTAATTTTCTATCACTAATCAGTGCCTCAGCTTTGATTGAAGGCAAAATTGCTGTGCCTGTCGCTGCGAACTTCCTAAAAATATAACAATGTAATTTTCTCAAAGCAGTTCAACGGATGTACTCTAAGCATTTTGCCTCATCATCCTTTAGGACCGTATGTCACATTCCCAAGACTTGCCTGAAACAAAGACGTTGCGTTTTCCTACTCAACCCTTCACACAAATCTCACCCTTACTTCATGCACATAAGGTTTATTAGTTCTCTTTTCTATACACCTTAATGATGTTTGTCGTACCTGTACACGTGTTTTGCTTAAGTTTTAATGTTGTTGGGCTTATTTCTTTGCTACGTGATCGCCAAGGAAGGGTTCTCATTACATATTACTCCTATTTTATGGGACAACTAACTATTGTGAGACAGTAAGTAGAGTTAATAAGGAAAAAAGATTGACTATTTGTATTCTTGTCTCGAGATAGATGAAAAATACTGGGCCAGATCCAGATCCTTGATTTAACTAAGAAATTTGTTTGTTATTGACTCGATAGGAAGATCAAAACTTGTGTTTGACAAGAAACCTTTTTTTTTTTTATGGCCTGGTGGTCTCAAACGCCGTTTAATAAGCGTTGGAGTCAAATCAAAACACTTTGATCGCAGTGGCACGTGATATTACGTATCCTTTCCGCAGGTGATATCCTTGCCATACAATTTTGACATTAGCGTCTGGCGTTAACGAAAATAAAACAAACTGGTCTTAAGTCTTGGCCTGCTGATCGAACCATTTATATTGAAGAACTTATTACCGACTTCCATACCTACATAGATATTGTAACCGATGTGACGACAATTATTCAACACGACAGGAGAGTGATCAGGCGCAGGACCAAAGGCTTAACAGCTTTGCTTTGCAGCTTGTTTACAGAGAGAAAACAGACTGTCAGCTGCACTCTTTCTGTACGTTATAATATATCCAGCGTCAATGACTAGACTCTCCTCATCCATCGGTGGCCCATCATCGACCGTGATGGTCGATTCAGTCTGGAGGACTATTTATAATAACGGAAGTTCAGTGTGGTTACGATTAATTCCTTGAAAGTCTGATCACTGGACCGAGTATTCAGAATCTAACACCATTTCGAAGTGATTTGGAATGCTGATATTACCAGTCGTCTTGTGGATGTTTCAAAAATATCTAAGGCCCTAGACAAGTGACATTCAATCATTGAAAGCGTGGCGGCAGCGATCGAAGAAATGACAAAAGCTTACGGGAATGTCAAACGCTATCGAAATGTCATGTGATTTTGGCATTTCGACCATTGCCATCGCTTACATCGAATAATTTGTCTTGAGCCTTTGGTTGGTCTGGAAACCGATCAAAAAATACTTGAGAAAAGGAAATAGAGACAGAAATTCTTTGAAACGAAGAAAGCATTTCTATTATTGTAAAATATCGACATTGATCAAAATCCAATTCTTTAGCATCTTATCGAAAAAGGTAAATGGAAAACATTCTCGCATTAATCGTGCGAAATTTTATGGATTCATACATATTGTGTAGCTTAGAATTCTGGTGACGGCACGCGAAAATCTACAGGCCTCATCAAACGTTTATTAAGCCGAATTAAAGGATTAGGGGTCGTTCACAACGTGTTCAAAGACATACTTGTGGGGCTTTCGGATATTTTGCGGTGTGGGGCTTTTTACGACATAATATTTTATGCCACGAAAATTGGAGTAATAATACTTTAGGCTCAGCAACATAAGACATTGAAAATACAAAGATATTTATAAAACAAACGAAGCCTTATACTCGTAGTCCTACTAATATTATAAATACCTATATGACCTGCAGATATTGTTTCGGCTCTGGGTGTTTGTGTATGTGAGTTTATATGTATGTAAACGCACCCACGATACAGGAAGAAATTCCTAGTGTGGGGCAACGTTTTTTTAAAAAAAGAAGAAAGAAAGAAAGAAATGAGAAAGTTTGCAATGCTTGTGTTTCAAGCACGCAAAAACGGCAGAACGAATATGGATGAAATTTTGCACATAAATGGCTTATAATCTGGATTAACACATAGGACACTTTTTATACCAATAAACTCGGCATAATGATTCCTTGAGGTAAAAAGACTTTACATGGGCAAATCCGCGCGCCGAAGAACTCTTCAATCCAGCAATAAAATATTGCAATATTACTTTAGGTTAATAACCTGAAAAAATACTAATTACTATTATGAAATATACCCAACCCTTCTAAAAATAATAATTATCATTGGACAAGCCAACAAAACTACCATCATCATCATATCAGCCGAAAGACGTCCACTGCTGGAAATAGGCCTACCCCAAGCGATTACAGCAACACCCCTCCCCCCTCCCAAACCAAAATAAATGGCACATACTACCGTAACATACCACAAATACTCCTCGCAAGTCTAAAAAATATAGGTGCTAGCTACCTAATTGCAGGCTCAAAAAACTGCTACCAAAATGCAAATAAAGAACACTACTGGTTGTGTACAAACCCTAATCCAAATTAAAGGCACAGGCCATCCGCCCTTTCCGATTCCTCCGTCGCTGGGCGGAACTCATTTACCTAAAATTGCGCCCAATTTATTAGGATTCCCCGAATAATTCCATCTCGGTCGTGGACAAATTCGTAAGCGCTATTTTGTTTGGCCAGACAAGAAATATTTCAGCGGTTTTTCTTCGGACAGTGAGCTGAATTTCAATTGGCTGATCAAGTGTTTGTTGTTGAAGTGGAGTTAAGTGGCAGTAGGTATTTTTGAAAAATATTCAAGCTATTCAAACGTTTTAGACACTTTTGCATGTTTTATTTAAACCCAACATTAAACAAAAATAACAAACAGAAACAAAAAGAAACACCCAAAAATTCAGTCGATCTCAGACATCATCTTAATTTCATTTCATCTTAATATTGTAGCAATACTACAGACACTTTAAGTAATTTATTTCATCAAAACATCGTGAAGCAAACGACATGTACTATAATTAAAGAACAAAAGTGGATAGCGGCCAAGTCACAGAAAGACCTGCGTAGTAGCACTGGGAATGTTTTAGGCTTTCAGTAGTCACCACTCTTGATACTTATGCAACAGGAGTGGTGTCTATTGAAAGTTGTTAAAACAATGCTGCTCTTTTGGTTTCCATAGGTTAGTCTGCCTTTTGAGCATTACCCATCTTACTTCTTACTAATATTATAAATGCGAAAGTTTGGATGGATGTATGATTGTTACTCAATCACGCCATAACGGCTGAACGGATCAGGATGAAATTTGGCACAAAGAGAGATTATGTCTGAAATAGCACATAAGCCACTTTATTATGTCGGTATAATGAATGATCCCTTGGGATTATAAAACACTTATGAAGCGGGTAAAGCCGCTGGCAGAAGCTAGTTAATGGGTAAATCTAAAACATAATTATGTCCTTCGAATATAAGTGTATATTTGTCTTAGGTATAAATTTGCTTTACTTTAGTTACGTCTATGTTAATCACAGACTACACGGTGTTCACCTCAAGTTAGAATTAGGTATAAACTTAGTACAAGTTTATAATGTTACACGTACTTAAACTATGTCGTTGCTGTTAATGTTGTGTAAGTCTTAGGTATACTTTAAGAAACGGCTGTTCTTGTGTTTTGGATATTATTAGTACTACCAAATCGGTAGTTTGGTCTAATTAAGGATGAAATACACATGATGAACACATACGGTTAGGTAGGTAAACAAGAATACTAAGAATATACTATAGAATATATCTACTAAGCTGATCACCTGTATGTTTGCCAACGCATCCCAGGATGAATGTCTTGAAAAAAAAGTAACAACTGAAGGTTTACAAAGAATAAAAAATAATAATCTGATAACAAGCCGAATATTAGAAAAAAATGTTTTAACTGTTATAAAACGTGATCTAAAGACATTACACAAATTTAATTTTGATGGATTAAATAAAAGGGAAAGTTCGATCCAGTCACAATAAGGTTCAGATTAGTGATTACACGAGTAAGTATATTGAAATTATAACAAAATAATGATTGCTAAATGGAGAGGGCTATGCTTGGAGTATCCTTGCGTGATCGTATCAGAAACGTATAGATCCGCAAGAGAACCAGGGTGACCGACATAGCTCGAAGAATTGCCAAACTTAAGTGGCAGTGGGCAGGACACATTGCTCGCAGAACAAATGGCCGATGGGCAGAAAAGTTCTGGAGCTGCGACCGCGAACCGGAGAACGTTGCGTTTGAATGCCTCCCACCAGGTGGACCGATGACCTGGTGAAGGTTGCGAGGATCCATTGGATGCGGGATGCACGAGACCGGTCAATGTGGCAACTCTTGGGAGAGGCCTATGTCCAGCTGTGGACGTGTTTTGGCTGATATGATGATGATGAATAATGATAGCTGAACACAACATGAAAATAACTAAGGCACACAGTTTTAACAGAAGACTGTCTTAATTAAAGTTTGAACACACAAATATATCCCTCATATGATTAAGAGTCCCTTGTGACCCATTACAAGTTACCAAACATTCCTAATATATTACTGAGACTTGAGTTTGCAACAATTAGGATAGTTATTAAGTAACAGAATAGCAAATAAGGTTTGCTGGTCTAGAGGTCACAAACGTGAGCGCTAAGCGTTAGGTCTTAGATTGGGAACCTTGGGTTGGAAAAAATCATGTATTGAATTTTCCCGTTACGAAGTTTATAGGAGTGACTCAGAGTCAAAATGCGATGCCCAGTTTGGAGATTTATTGAGAGTTGTGAGGTCTAACTGAAGGTGCACTTTGCACTGCTGCCTACACCGTCAGGGAATGTAGTGGTGATGAAATGTTGTGTTCGTGGTGAAAGGCTAGGTGACCATCCTTTTAGCATTTAAATCCATTTGAATACATTCACGGAATGCTGCTATAATAATTAGATAAGCCGCCTAGAATTCACGCAAAGTTGAAATATTCCCCAAAAGCCAGCATTTACTGAACATTTCAGAATCCATCCATACTGCCCAAGAAAATAACTTCCAAATACCTTTTACAAAGGACCTTACATATTCATACACGCGTACTGCTAAACCCAAAATCAGTTCATACCCTTTGGGTCCCAAATAATAAACGAGCAAGCGATTGCCCCAAGTTTCCTACTGCGTCACGTTATAGCTCTAACTCGGGTACTCGGGCTATACTTGGCTATGTCGGGCTATATGGAGCGGCCTGTAAAGTTAGCTCGTAATTCGTCGACTACCGTCCCCTTTAGGTCACGTTCTGTGCCCTAAATTTAAAGGAAAACACTCCAATAAGTTGTGCGCCAACTGTGGCAGGAATATACGGACGGGAGTTTGGGGATGAACCGCTAATTAATGGGGTTCTCAATGTAGAAAGTTGTATGTTCAGGGTTTGTGATGAGTCAGCAGTCAGAGGCCAAGAGCCTCCATCTTGTCTGATGGCTATCTACGCATTAAGTCTTCGATAAGGTTAGTGTGCTCAAAAGATGCCTGTTCCCTCTTGCTTTGAAGGCTGGTGGGTTATCTATGAAACACAGACGCTGGTAGAGAGTGCTACGCTATTTGGATAATAAGTGTATTTTCTTTTACTTTTTCGCTACTATTGCAACTGCTGTACTTCTTTCCAAAAACAGTAAAAAGCTCGATGAAACTCGAGAAAAACTCTTGGAAATCGCAACGAAATTAATCAAAAACGCTTAGCTTAATTTTAATGCTGATTGTCTTCTACCATCGGAGCTCTAGACGCACTGCAAGTTACCATCCATATCTAGTTGCTATTCCACCAATTTGCACCAAGCGCTTCCAAACATCCTTCATAATGCGCACAGCAACGGAGTGGAACTCACTACCTGCGTCTGTGTTTCCGAACGCATTCAATCCTAATCTGTTCAAAATTAGAGTGAATAGGCTTCTACTAGGAAAGCTCACTCCATCGTCGACTTGGTCTCTGTTATCTCTGACCTAGACTATAGTAAAGAGTAAATACAACTAAAAAAAAAAGAAGACTTCTCGTTTTAAATTTTGAGGTGCTTTCAAAGAAGGTTCTTATACGCAAGGCTGACACCTGCCATATATATGCAAATTCTAGTAATGAAGACAATAATGGGTGGTATCATGTAAGCAGTTTCAGCTCTCAATTAGAACCCCGTCTCAAAATAGCATAGCGTGTTGTTTTCAACAGAACACGACCGTGTGTTTCCACATTTTATTACGTCTTCGCTTTCAGTATGTACTCCTCATGTTACGCCGGCCGGTATAAAACTTCAGGAAAAATCGCTTAGCAACGTAAAATATAGTGTAATATAAGTTTAGACTTTTATAATAACATAGTTGCAGTGCACCAGTTTGCAGTTTTTAGTCATTTTATACTGTACTAACACAATTGTTACTTAATTCACTTAAACTTAAAGAGGGCAAGAGATTTCAAAACTAAATATGCTCTATAAAAATATCATTACTCATAAAAGGATGAATTGGAAGGAGAATTTGTTTTAGCGAAATTGAAAATTTAGGCAGGGGAGGCTTTTGGAGATACGGTACCGGCGGAAAATATAATATCTATCTATATCTGCTTGTCGTAATCTATCTCTGGTAGTTCAGATACACATAAGTATTAAAATACTAATCCGTTTTATCGGATCGAAACCACGCGGGGTGAAGCAGACTAAGATGCTACCAATACAACACGAGAACGTCCATCCTTGTAGAAAGTTGATGGTACACTAACTTTGTTACTGCGGGTAATATTCACTGTTGTGAATATTACCCGCAGTAACAAAGGATCCGTGAGAACGGTACTGTAAGTGCGGTGTGAACATCACCTCTAGTAGCGACGGATTCATTTAAATTGATCCTGAAAATACGGATGTTCTGTGTGAACGTACCCTAAGACTAATAACTGGACTGGACAAATTCTATGCGATAACGATTTTCAAAAAGTCCTAGATGTATGACATTGGCATCCACTATCGAAATGACACGTGGTCAAACCCTTACATTACGACAGTACGAAAATCGCTGTTACTAATTGAATGTCTCTTATGTCTGGATCCCCAAGCCACGATTTTGTAGATAGCGATCAATGATTTACCTGTACGTGAAGTCCGATCATTGATTTGTCAGTACGTGAAAGCCAATCAATGATTTGTCAGTACGTGAAGTCCGATCAATGATTCGTCTGTACGTGAAAGTCGATCAATGATTCGTCTGTACGTAAAAGTCGATCAATGATTCATCTGTACGTGAAGTCCGATTAATACCGTCTTATGGGATGTTATTCGCATCTTTCCGCATCGATCATTGTTGTAAGATTGATTGACGACAGAAATGCAAGCTGCGGATTCTCTTTTAACTTTTTATCAGTAAATATAGATGGCCTGTGTGAGGAGTGATATGAAAGAAAAGGGAGTCAGTGATGTCGTGACGGAGAACAGCACGGTATGCAAGAAGAAAACGTGTTGCGCAGACCCCAAGTAACATGGGACAAGAGCAGGAAGATGATGATGATGACAGAGCACCGATGAAAGTACGATGATGACCCTTTTAAATATAACATTAATTTTGTTGACTTATTATAATTTTTATTTGGTAACACATTAAGACACCTGCAAACACGCGTGACTTGATTTTGTGACGCGCTTTCAGACTTTAAGGGTACACTAGTCGACGGCACGAACTATTTTGTGCGCGGGGTTAAAATGTGTGCTATATCAACCGACAACACGTGCGGAACAGATAGATGCTGTTATGAGCAGTAAGAAGCTAGTTCGCGTACGAATATACACTTTTGCAAATTTGTAGCGAAATGGATGATGATTTAGGACGAAATCGAGCGCGCGAAATTTTATAAACAGACCTTTGGGAGTCTGGATATCATGAAAAAAAAACTGAATGTATCTGTTCAAAATAAAATTATTTGCATTGTTGAACTACTAATCTATCCCTGTATGGAGTTTTTCAATTTTCCTTCTTCTTATAATACTTATTTGTGCCCAAAGATGCGTTAAAATTAGTGTTGAAATATGGAACT
Source organism: Anorthoa munda (assembly GCA_945859665.1). NCBI lineage: Eukaryota > Metazoa > Arthropoda > Insecta > Lepidoptera > Noctuidae > Anorthoa > Anorthoa munda. The sequence goes on along the minus strand of OX243907.1, from coordinate 4,315,585 downwards.
TTCGAAGCTCATAACTTTCAAGTATTTTTTTAATTGATATAATTTTTTATTTTGAACGTACATCGTCAACCAGTGGAGTAGAAGCCAGACTACGTTTGTATGGAAGAATTCGACTAGTGTACCCTTAAGGTTACACCAGTCGAAAAAATTTTCACACACACGCTATCTAGTTTAGCTACCGCCCGGCGCCCGCGCCCCGCTGCCCCATAGGGGCCTCAATCATCTCCTGCATACGTCACCGTAATTACGCGCGTGCTGTGTATGTTATTGATATTGTGATATCGACGATAACGTATTCGTATAATCTATACAAATAAATAAAATTGAAGTGTCTGAATGTAATATCAAAATAACAACTTTTTATTGAATGCACGTGAAAGTATATACGGTACTAACAACAAATAAGCAATTTTTAAGATTTTTGTCTATCTGTCTGTTTGTTCCGGGTAATCCCCGAAACGGCTAGACCGATTTTGACGGGGCTTTCACTGGTAGATAGCTGATGTAATAACGAGTAACATAGGCTACGTTTGATCACGAGAAAATTCATAGTTCCGGCGGGAAACCTAAAAAATAAAAATATATTTTTTACGAGCATGACGCGGATGAAGTCGCGGGCAACAGACAGTTAGTATTTTATAACATTGATCCCTGGCTTGAACTTTGGATTCCGGTATTCCTTTATGTTTTGTTGTTTTGTGTTGATTAATTTTTAATTGGTCCGAAATTTTACTGACCCTGGCGCTTAGATCATGAGCCCTGGCGTTGGACTTTGGATTCCGATTTCATACTGATTTACAGTATCAAATCGGAGTGAATTGAAGTGATATTCAGCAGTTCAAGTAACAATGGGTAAGTTGAATCTTTTATCGAATTTAGTTTGTACAATTCATGAGGGCGCTTGACATGACTTTTATACCTAAATAAACACAGACTTGTAATTCTAATGTTTCACGAGCATTTATAAAATTTTAAAATTACAAACTGCCTATCTTTATCTATAATTAGAAAATCTTTTTTAAAAATACTACCGACTTCCAAATAAAAACACTACAAAGTGAAAAATAACTTCAATTTCGGAAGTCGGTGTTCTTGTTTTTGTTTCTTCGTTTTTTCTTTTTTTTCTTTTTAGTTGTGGTACATAACATAAAGAGCAAGTTCAATAAGGTACCTATAATCTCAGATTAGAAAAAATCTGAGCCTAAAATGCCCAAATTTATGCCTGATTAGATTACCTGAACACCTAACATAAAACTAACATAACCGGTGCAATGAGAGTGTACATTCCAGGGTGAACTGTAAGGACATATCTGCGTACCCCTTTAGAGCGTACCGGCTTGACGTTATTTTATCAAAAGGCCTAAACAATAAACTGTTTTGCGATCGCAGCATTCCCGAGAGATTTGCCGTTGTTTATTGAAGAGTTATGTTGTATATATTTGTTCACATACAAAGAATTATGTATATTAGGATATTAGATTCCAATTACATTAGGTATTGTAAGATTTTCTATAGTCGTGCCTACTTATATCGAAACTTCATTATTATGTAGGTACCTATCTGTTATATCGGCTCGGCTTCAGCGGCGGACAAACACAAAAGGAAGCTATTTTATAACCGACTTCTAAAAGGAGGAGGTTCTCAATTTGACTGTATTTTTTTATGTGTCTTACTTCAATACTTTTTTATGTGAACCGATTTTGATGATTCTTTTTAGGGTTTCGTACCCATAGGTTAAAAACGGGACCCTATTACTGAGACTTCGCGGTCCGTCTGTCTGTCTGTCACCAGGCTGTATCTCATGAACCGTGATAGCTAAACCGGTGAAATTTTCACAAATGATGTACTTATTTATTTTGCCGCTATAACAACAAATACTAAAAACAGAATAAAATAAATATATAAGTGGGGCTCCCATACAACAAACGTGATGTTTTTTGCGATAATGGTACGGAACCCTTCATGCACGAGTCCGACTCGCACTTGGCCGGTTTTTTATTTGTATACCTATTATGCGCGCCGACACTCACAAGCTCGGCTCAGCCACCCGAAGCTATTATATTGTATTGTGATAATAAAGAGAATATTTCAAACTGCTATTGTAAACAAACAATCAATAAACAATTTACAAAATAACATTATTTTATATTTGATGAACCTAAGTACCTAGAAAACAAGTCTCACATCAAAGTGGCGCTGTCGAAAAAGCAGTTATCCTGACTCTGGTTGGTATGAATTACCTACTTACGGGGAGGAACCTGCAATAAAATACAAAAACATAAAGACATGACCTACACCCGTGCGCATAGAGCCTAGCTTTCCGCACGCGCTGGTACGATACCTACAGTCAGCGAAGCCCTGGCGCCCGCTCTGCCAACGTAAAATCTACCGACTTGACGCTCGAACACTTTTCATTCTTATAACTAAGGGCATAAGGTTAAATAGGCGCACAAGCGGCTCGCGCTGCTCTGTCGTCGCCGCCGCCAACAATAATTAAAAAGTCAAATCAATAACATTACTTGTCGATAATAACAATATCTATGTAAATTCACATTTTCGCAAGAGATCTTATTGTCAAGTTGGCAAAGTCGCGGGTAAGTACACTAGGCACTCAATTTACTTGTTGTTATGCACCTATGTGCATAACAACAAGTAAATTGAGTGCCTTCTAATTACGTTACACACAGTAATAATCCACTAACACCTATTTTATGTTTATGTTGTCAATTAATTGCATACGCGCCACCGGCGGCGGCGATGACACCGCAACCACACACAAGTATATTATAGTAATCTTTGCACACACACCGCTGTCGGCGCTATTCAATGAAATTGCGCATGTATGCGCATTTTATCACACAGCGTTATGAGTGTGTATACGTACACGATCTAGCTTCTTACTGCTCATCACAGCGTCTATCTCTTTCGTGCGTGATATCGGATGAGATAGCAAATATTTTAAATCCGCCGCCAAATAGTTCGTGCCGTTGACTAGTGTAACCTTAAGGTAGATTTTAGATCCATTTGGTTAGTACACAACTTAGAAACTAGATAGACGAAAGATAATCTACTATCCGTAGCACAACTTGTATTAAAACTGGCCAGATTATTACTTATCAGTTTATAGGAGACCCCAACAAAAGGAATTATATTTAAATATTTTGTCCTATATACTATTTATGTAAGACAAGGCATTTAATTTAACATTATAAGCACCCAAATCACACAAAACCACAAAGAGAAACAAAACAAACCCACAGTAACAGTAACTAACGAAATCAAATGGAAAAAACCGCAGATTGTAAGTACGCGCAAAAACAAAGGCACTTCATATCAAAGCACTCGATACGGGAAAAGAGTAATAAAATGTGGAAACATCCACAATCCTCTATTGTGGCAGGTCCTTTGATTTTGAAGCAGGTTAAGTGTTTGTAACACCTTGTAGTTACATTGTTTTATGTCTTTGTTTTCATTGTAACACCTTTTAAGTGATCAGAATTAGATAGCAATTAATCTAATCTTGTGTTCTTAAAAAAATCTGAAACAAAATGGCTTGCGACATTTAAATTTATTACTACCGAAATGTTTAAGGATGTATGATTACAATTTTACATTTTATTTATATTTTGCACATTGACAAAGACAAAATTTGACACTCAAGCAGGGATTCGTTTGAAAATCATACAGTTTTCAATATATACGTACTTACTTTCAGGCGATAGAATTCGATGATATAAATTTCTAAACGTATTGTCTTTCTGTAAGAATTACGCCAAGAAGAATAATATTTTTCACATTCAAACATGCTGTATAGACGACTTGATGACTATATGCCCGAATAAACATTCTGTAATCGCCAATCAAGGCATATTTGATATTATTTGTAGATCGCAAAAGGATATCTACGCTCAGCACATTTGCCGTATATCTGAAACTATTATAACATAATTTCTCCAAGTTTTTAGTAAGTCTTAACTTTCTCTCCACATTAACAAGGTACCATCATCCTATGTTTCCATCTACTATGTTTTACAGCCATCAGACAAAGATCCACACATCAACTCCGCCTATAACATTACAAGTACCAACAAAAACGGTCAAATGATAACAAGAACTTCATTTTCACTCCTAATCAATCTCAAAGACGGTTTCTTATTAATTTCTGCGCTAAATCACCTTTACGATGGAAGCAAAAAGATTCAACCCATCAAGCAACGTTGCACTTTTTATGGGATGCTACTACGGGAAAAGTGAGGTGAGATTTGCCCGGGTTTGCGTTGTGCTCATCACAACGCAAACCCGGGAAAATGCGATGCACTTTTGTTTTATGTGTGTGACCACTCTATCACTAATCATTCAATGTAATTCAAACTTAACTTCTTCTGCTTCATTTCTGTCGATAGTTCCATGTTCAAATCTTAATTTGTATTATGTTGAAACCATGCTAGAGCCTGCATAATGGGTGTATTATTCTTAACATTATTGGAAAACTCTATAGGTGTTATTTATTATATTTTTCAAGAGCAATCTGTTAGATAAGAGGTTTGATTACCGAAAATAGTCACACGATCCGGCAATATGCTCGTGAATAAAACCAGGAACAAACACGAACAAGGCACTGTAGAGTGTCTGTATACTCTACAGTGCCTTGTTCGTGTTTGTAGGTACCTGTGTACCTAGCTAAACCTGGGCCGTAAGCTCTAGATCAGCTAATATTTGATATGGCTTAAACATCATTTGAGGTGTTTAAAACTCTTGCTGAAAGTAGAAAAATACAAGAACAATCCGACTTCAAAAGCAAAACACTGAAAAGTGCAAAATAACTTTAGTTTCAGATGTCGTGCGTTTGGTACTTCTTTTTTATCGTTTTAAAGTTATATTGCACTTTTTAGTGTTTTGCTTTTGAAGTTGATTTATTTTTTTGTGAAAATATTTGTATAGCTCTCTTTTTAGTTTTAGTACATTATCATTAAAAAGGGAGCAAGTTCTATAGTAAGGTACCTAAAGGATTGACAAAATACCCCTATTATGTCAATTTACACACTCGGTTGTATGTTCCATATCTTGTAAACTGCTGAACCGATTTGGATGAAAGTTGCAGTATTCCCTAAGTTGAGAGATACCTAATCCAATAAAAATGAACAGTCACGATACGATGGTTTCCGAATCTTTTTTGATCTAATTTCATTTTACAGAAAACTATTGGCCGACGTCTTTTTTGCCATATGCATTATTTGACATAATTTCAGATCATCGAAGTATCAATTGCCATTGGTATTATTTTACCGAACTACGTTTCGCCGATTTACAAAATAACTTTTTGCTTTTGGCCGAAGCCACTTTTGAACCTTTTTCATTTGCCATATTTTCACCAAACCGAAGCAAAATTTTAGGGAATATGCAGAGAGAAATACAATTTTTTTTTATGTCGCTGTTTTAAACATTTGTTTTCGCCCACAGTTTATCTCTCACTTAGTATTTTGATATGCGTTTAAATAAATATTTCGAACAAATGTTATTTCGGCTAAGTGTAACTTCGGTAAAAAGTTTTTCGACCAAGTGAAACGTCGGAGTAACGAAAAAAATCGAATTGATAATAGGTCAACTAAGACAGTGGCAGACGTGACTTCGATGAAGTAAAAAACGAAACGATAATAGTTGAAAAGTTTTAGGTGAAATGAAATTCGGTCAAATGTTTTTCGAACTTATGATAGGTAACCTAAAAATACATATGTACATACACTTTTGAAATTTGGCACACATATTTAGAAGTTTTAAGGCGATGATAGCTCAGTGGTAGTGACGTCGGATACCGAGACGAAGGTCGCGGGTTCGAATCCTACAATGAGCTTGAGCTTTCGGTGAAGGAAAACATCGTGAGGAAACCATAGCACGGTGGTAGGGTACTTTGTAGTACCCGCCTGGCTGGCAACCACCCTCAAGTTGAAAATCTGTCGCCAAGCACCTTCCGGTGTGTTCCGACAGCAGCACTTGAGAGCCAGTTCCCTTCTAGGCTTTGTGTGCTTACCACCATCGGCCACATCATCACTGACCACGGTGAGATTGTGGTCAAACACAGGCCTATACATAGTAAAAAAAAAAAAAAAAAAAGCCCAATTAGAGTAAAATTTGTGAATATTGGGCAATTCCAACAATATTACATACATACGTGTCGAATTGATAACCTCTTTTTTTGAAGTTGGTAAAAACAAAGGCTCCTTTCGACGAATGACATTCCGTAATATTGCGCGAAGTGTAACATCGGCCTTACCATCATCATTTTTACCAAAGTTCCTGCAAGGCAATTCCAAACCAACGAAAAAAAGACACCCAATCACGTCCCAGACGATGTTCCATCTAAAATCTGTGGTAGGGCTCTCCCTTAATCCCCCGTCAGCGAGCCCCGCTCCGGAACTCATTTACGGTGAAATAAAAAAGGGTTTATTACATATTTTTATTTGACGCTGAATACTCTAGGATGGCTTAAACGTTACTAACTACAGATTGAAGTGTTTCAAGCGGTCACTGCACTGTTTTCTGTTAATTATGACTGTTCTTGTAATGCCAGTGTTCGTGGAAAATTAATTTTAGTGAGCAGTCTTGTTTGTTGGAATCTGAGAAGTTTTGCCTTAGAAATGTATTATTTTGGGCAAGAAATTATGCTTATTAATGTTGATAGGGAGTTCAATAAATATTACTCTTACAATGTCATACATGAATAAAAGAGCTTTTAATACCTATGAGTAGAAGGCAAAACAGGACTAATCCATTTGAAATGTGACAGCTTATTTTATAACGAATCCAAAAACATAAGATTCATGTATGGCTCTCATACAAAACTTTAGAGATATCGGCGTTTTAATCACACGCACCGTTATCGCGTGACGTCTCCCAGATGCGAATTCACGAAAATTTCGGCGACTGCCGAGTGTGCAGTATCACGCATTGGTTCTATTGCTTTAACATGTCACGCAGCTATTCAATTGGTCCTAAAAGTCATCATTGCTTAACAGCAGCCTTTCATTAAATTATTGTTTGTAGAATAAATGTTGTAATTTTTTTTCTGATAATTATTTTTTCTCCTCAAACTATTGACTGAAATTCGTTAAGGCATAAATAATTACATATATAGGTGTACTAAAGAAGTATAGGTTGGTACATACATAACTTTCTAGCTGCCTACATATTCAGTTCCACCGAACTCCACCGACATTACTATGCACTCCTATGAGTTACACCGTCCGTTGCGACTCGTGACGTATTCAATGTACTGCGAATAATAAATTAACATCTACGTTTATCTTAATGTGCCTATTTCCTTGCCAACTTGTAGACTACGTGGTACGTGGGGACGGGGACGGCAACGGGGAGGGTTCCATTTAGATGTTGTACATGGTTTTAAAGTTTGATTTGTGTAGCTTGAGCTAATGGCATTGTTTTGACTTAGTCGTTACCAAGGAGAGAAACGAGGCAGGTTTCATTTTTCATTTGTTTATTGTAGTCTGAAATTAATGAAAAGCATTTTGATTTAAAATATTTAACACCGATCTTAAAGATTTATTATAAGTGTAGGTGATATCCTACATATTAAGTCATATCATTAACCTGTCGATCCTAAATGGTCACTTGCTTAAATTAACAGTCATTAAACCTCTTTTCAAGAAAGATGATACCTATAATATTAATTGTTATAGGCCCATAGCATTAATACCGGTGCTTTCTAAAGTTTATGAAAGAGTTGTTTATGTCAGGTTAAATGATTATATTGAAAATTTCGATTTATTTGCCAAGGAGCATATAGGTTTTAGGAAAAATAAAACCATTATTATGGCCGTCTTTGATTTTCTGAGCACAGTTATGAGTAGCTTAGACGGTAAAATTACGGCGTGCGCATTGTATATGGATCTAACTAAGGCGTTTGATTACGTGGATCACCAAATTCTGTTAAATAAATTATATATTTATGGAATTCCGGGTACTTCATTAGAGTTGATAGCTTCGTATCTTGCCAACAGAAAGCAGTCCACATTAGTTACTCGAGTATGCACCAAAACCAGAAAAGAAATTAACTTCACATCGAAATACAGAGAAATCAAACAAGATGTCCCACAAGGAAGTGTTTTGGGCCCATTGCTATTCATCATTTATATAAATGACCTTCTAAAAGTAATCAATCATCCCTCAATACTTTTTGTAGATGATAGTACTGTCGTTTTTACAAGTAAGGATAAGGTATCTCTAGAACAAGATATAAACAGCACTCTAAGTGATATTATAAAATGGCTAACTAATAACAATTTGAAAATGAACTTTGACAAAACTAAAATTATGATATTTCGCAATCGTAAAGCCCAATTTACTGACATTAATGTACAATATACAGGGAACAAAGTAAATGAGATAGCAACAACAAAATTCTTAGGCATGTCAATTGATTGTAATTTGAATTGGAAGACACATATTGATATTTTAAATCAAAAATTAAATAAGCAATCATACGCCCTACATATGCTGGCAAAACACCTCTGCTGTACTTGCAGCATACCATGGCTACGTGGGATCCTTGATAAAGTATGGTATTATATTCTGGGGACATTCCACTAATAAGCATATGGCATTCAAGGCGCAAAAGTGGTGTATTAGGGGTATGTTTAATATCAACCAGACTGATAGCTGCAGGCCATATTTTAACAAGCATGATATATTAACATTGCCGTCTGTCTACATATATGAGATTGCTAGCTTTGCAAGAACTAACAAGCATATTTTTGATAGGTACAGAAGTAGGCGGCATAGTGATAAAATTTGTTGTAAATCATACAAGACAGTATTATATGCCAAAAGTATTTTCTGTATGGCGCCGCGTGTATATAATTACTTGCCAAAGTCCATAATAGAAACTCCATCCATCGATGAATTCAAAAATAAATTAAAAAGATTCTTGCTATGTAAATGTTATTATAGTATTCAGGATTACTTAAGAGAGGATGTAAGGACATATTGTTGATGTGACTAGTGCACTAATTTTATATATTTATTATTAATATTATTACTTTGATTTTACTTTGACATTTAAAACAAATATATCTTGACATTCTCATTCAATACATGACATTTAATTTTTGATTAATCTAGTGAGTTACTATTTTGTTTCATGATTGTTGTGTTTCATTGTTAATTGCTGTGGTCACATTGCCAAATAATGCGCAAATTTAATTATTACATATTATTATCATGACATTTTAATATTATTATAATATATATATATATATATTAATATATGACATTTTAAATTTAATTCTTCTAGTGACATTATTGATAGCTTCATTTGTTATGTTTCATTGTTATTTGCCACGCGGTGAAATTGACAAAACAAAATAGATTGTGTTGTAAATTATAAATTATTTTTGCAAGTAAATGTGTTATCAAGCTTGTGATTTGCATGCCTTAAGGTGTAATATGGTTGGACTGTGCTATATTTTTAACAAATTTTTGTAATTACCTATATTAGCAAATAAATGATTATGAATTATGAATGAATTATGTTCAATATTCATTTAGACATACATACCGAAATCTAACCAATTAAAAATAAGAACTACCTTTTCAAAATCGACATCCAATTACATCACTTCCGAAGTCCAAAAAGTTGCGTCTCATCAATTAAGGTATTAAATCCGTTGGACAATAAACGCGTTTCCTTCTCTCAAAGTTTTCAGTTGCCAATTCCCATCGATCTGTAACTCGGAGGAAACTGAGTTTCCAAGTTTTGGGACTTCAATCCAAGATGATTGATAGCAGAAATGTTCTTGCTCCAAAACGTGGGTTTTCTCACAGTAATTTTAAAGGGGGAAAGTAATTTTAAAGTTGGAAATTAATGGGAATAATTTCGGGTTTTGGAGTAAGTAGTTAGGTAGTTACTTCACTGGACTTATTGATAAATTGAACTGATAGTTTAGGAATGTGTTACGCGTGAGTGTGCGAAGGTACTTATACTTTGTTCAGGCAGTTTTTCATCATCAACCGGCGTGTGTTATGTCCAGAAGTGTGAATGCATGGACCACGGTATGTATGTTTTCATCAGCAAGCTCCCCTTGTCCCATGCTACTTAGGGAGTATGCTAAACGTTTCCTTCTTTCATTCTCCTCTTTTAACAGTCACACTAACCTTTACTCCATTTTATTTCTTGGTATTTAACCTTGCCACGATGTGTCAACCTTTTATAGGCGGTTGAATCCTTATGAAAAAGAATACAAATAAAGTGTGCATGAGAAACACTCCAGAATATATATTTAATTTACCACTAATGTTATAATATTTAGAAATGCTAAACATTGCAACTCCGGATCCCTAAGACTATAAAATTAATGTTTAAATCTTCACACTTTCAACAATTTCAACACATGAAAACAGCACAATACCATCACTAATTCCCAGCACAGTTTTACCAACACGTAACAAAAGAGAGCTCAACACTAGCTCCACAAGCTTAAACAGCTCCACACAATATTTTGTGCGCAAAGCTGCGAACTATGCACTAACAAAGTCGACTAACATTCTTACTAACAAATCCTGCGCGGTTTGCTAACAAGCTGTTTTGCCGTCCTATAACTAGAGTGCCACTATCTGTCATTTGCCCGTTTTTAACTCTTAATAAGTTAATTATATATATAATTAGCAAGAAAATCACTATTAATCTCTCTAAGCAGTATATTCCTCTACTTTTCGCACTATTTATAAATGTTATCACTCAACGAATATCTTCTTTCTACCACCTGTATGTTGATGATCTCCAAATTTATACCCATGCCCCTCTCGGAGAGTTATCTGACGCTATTGAGACTATTAATATGGACTTGGCTCGAATAGTTGACTGGAGCACTGAGTTTGGGTTGAAGATCAATCTGACTAAGACTCAAGTGGTTATTGTAGGTAGTTTCTGAACTGTCTCTAGGATTGACTGGGCGTCACTTCCCCAGGTTTCTTTCAACAATACCATTGTTCCTATAATTCACACTGTGATTAACCTGGGGATTTACTCGGGTGTACCCCATTGTTGCGAAGTTCATTACCGCGATGTACGTTACTGCGAAAGTTTACCATTGCGAAGTACGATGTAGCGAAAGTTCTTTACTGCGATGTACGTTACTGCGAAAGTTTACCATTGCGAAGTACGTTGTCACGAAAATTCTTTACTGCTATGTACGTTACTGCGAAAGTTTACCATTGCGAAGTACGTTGCCAGGAAAGTTCTTTACTGCGATGTACGTTACTGCGAAAGTTTACCATTGCGACGTACGTTGTCTCGAAAGTTCTTTACTGTGTCGATTGCAGTTTCGATAACACGCTATTGCGATTTAGGTCATCTAGGGGAGTTGCTGTTACTGGTGATAGTGTAAATATTATATTGTTGGACAGATACTGGTGATGTGGAAATATTATATTGTTGGACCGATACTGGTGACAGTGGAAATATTATATTGTTGGACATGTTAACAAATGAGCAAAAATTGTAAGCAAATTTATATAATATTAAGCGATACATACATTTTGCAAACGCTTGAGCTTATCAAGAAATTCTTCAGTCGCATCAAGGATGCAGACATCAACATAGTCAAGAAGAGGAGTAAGAAGAGAACAAAATTCATATAGGTATCTAAGGATATCACACTAGATACTTAATCTACCAACATAAATAACACCTAAAACCTTTATAAATGCTAATTTTGTTTTTTTTATGTAACATAGGTACGCAAGTCCACCCATTTAATCTTCAATATTCATGTCATTCTTTCGTGACAAGTGACTTTTCAGTTTATTTAAATAATTTGTTGTGCTTCGTTTTCGCTTTTTAATTACAGCTCTTACTCTTTCAACGTCGTAATCTGTCAATTTTGTAGTGTACGACGTAGGTACAGTAGCCGACAGAAAGATGTAGTAGATTTTGTGAGTAGATGTCTTATTTATGTACCTTTAAACGAGCAATTCGTAAATATATGTATATACTTATATATATAATCTGAATCTCAAAACAAAAGAAAAAAAGAGTGCCTTTCGAGAGCGATAAATCGATCTAGCTAGGTAACATTTTTAGAAAAAATTGTTTTCTCTATCATCACCCGAGTAGAGCTCGGTCGCCCAGGTACTGTAGATTAAGTATTAAGTATAGTGTGCGATATACTTAGACAGGCAGCTACATGAATTTTGCTATTGTGATTTTTTTTTTTTACTTTTACTTTTTATTAAATTTGCTTACAATCTTTTGCTAATTTATTAGTCATATCCAACAATATAATATTTCCACTATCACCAGTATCAGTAACCCTCCTAGATGACCTAAATCGCAAAAGCGTGTTATAGAAACTGCAATCGTCACAGTAAAGAACTTTCGCGACAACGTACGTCGCAATGGTAAACTTTCGCAGTAACGTACATCGCTGTAAAGAACTTTCGTGGCAACGTACTTCACAATGGTAAACTTTCGCAGTAACGTACATCGCAGTAAAGAATTTTTGTGACAACGTACTTCGCAATGGTAAACTTTCGCAGTAACGTACATCGCAGTAAAGAACTTTCGTGACAACGTACTTCGCAATGGTAAACTTTCGCAGTAACGTACATCGCAGTAAAGAACTTTCACGACAACGTACGTCGCGATAGTAAACTTTCGCAGTAACGTACATCGCGGTAATGAACTTCGCAACAATGGGGTACACTCGATTTACTCGCACTCTTTCCTGGACCAAACTGCTGCAGGAGGTTAGTTGTAAACTATTTGCTTCTGCTGGTTCCCTGAGACGCCTTCGTAATTTTCTTCCCATGACCACTAAAATTGCGATAGCACAATCTCTACTTCTTCCTATCCTGGACTATGCTGATGCCAGCTATCTTGATCTCACCCAAGACTAATTGGACAAGTTTGAGCGACTTCAAAATCTCTGTGTCAGGTTCATATTTGGCTTGCGCAAGTATGATCATGTTTCTGAATTTCGAATCAAGCTCAAATGGCTTCCTATTCGCCTTCGCCGGAATATCCACATACTTTCTTTGCTATATAACGTGCTCTTTAATCTATCTAGTCCTTTTTATCTTAAATAACGCTTTCAGTTCCTTTGTGACACACATTCTAGGTCCTTGAGATCATCGGAGAATCTGAAATTAAGTATACGTATGCATTCCACATCCTTCTTCGACAAATCTTTTACAGTTCAAGCAGCTTGTTTATGGAATGCACTACCTATTGAATTGAGGCGTGCTCAATCATTACCGACATTCAAAAAAATGGTGAAGGAGCATTTCCTTTCACTATAATTCGTCTTCTCCTTTCTCTGTTATATTTTTTGTTATATATTAGTATATTATGTATTATTTTATGTATGTATTTTTTGTTATTATGTATATTTATTATTGGTTAAGATATATTGTACACTGACAACCCTAAATTTCTCTCCTCTCTTTCAGTCCATCCAAAGGTTGTCTGTAAGAGATTGCCCTGTGTGATAAGACCGCCCATTGTACACTTGCTTTTATGTTTTTTTGTTCTGTGTATATATTTTTGAGGTGTACAATAAAGAATATAATAAATAAATATATTTCTACTATCGCTAGATGCCAGATAAAAATAAAAATATCCTCAAATTGCTATGTTTTAGAAACATGTATCGTTTTTGATAAGATTTTGTAATTGATTTAAACCTATTTGTAAAGTCATCATCATCAGCCTTTTAATGTTCCCACTGCTGGGACACAGGCCTCCTCTCTGTGAGAGTCCCTCTACGGGACCCAGGCCGTAATCCACAATGCGGGCCCTGTACGGGTTGATGGATGTCATATGTCTTCAAATCTTTGATTGTAGGACATGCCGGTTTTCTCACTGGTATTTGTAATGTACGCCATAGATCTATTTTTCGATACCGACGACTCACGCATATGACTTATTATTTGTTATCGCATCGATTTTTATTATGTTGCAGTTCTTGGTTTTCGTCTATAACTCAAAATAAATGATTTTATCAGATAACGACACTCTAGTTATAGGGCGGCAGTGTTTTCAACATCTACAGATTATATTAGGTAAGAGCAAAACAGTGTAAGTCTTGTCATGCATTAAACGCTAGGAAGAATTGATTGGAAAGTTTTTGGAGTTCGCTGTTTGTTCCCTTTTTGCAGGGTTGGAGTTTAAGTGATAATGCATGGAATTTAGGACTGTTTTTCGATCTGTCGAAAAGCGAAGACTAAGAGGAAAAGGTTATCTTGATTTGTAAGGCAGAGAAAATGAATTTACTACGGTAAGTACCTAATATATTATTTTTCTATTCAGAGATAAATTCTTGATAAAACTTGAGAGTCAACGGTACCCTGTGAGTAAAGTTTGGAGAGTCGGCGCAACACGTTTTCTTCTTCCATACCGTCCTGTCCCCCGTGACACCCTCACTACTACTACCTTTTCATTCATGTCACTCCTAACACAGTCCATCCATCTTTCTTTGGCCATCCCCTCCCCTTCCATCCATCCACATTTATATTCATAACTCTTTTTGTAACATGTGTTTCATCCCTCCTCATCACATGAACTTACCACGACAAACGGTTTTCTTTTTTGTCACTGGCACCACTTTCAAACGTCCTCTAATATACTCATTTCTCACTTTATCCATTCTCGTCACTCCACACATCCATCTCAACAATTCAGTAAAGGACAGAAAAAAAATATTTTCATTGTTAAGATGATATTGAAACAGCTTTACAAAATATTACGGTCTGCCGATTGTACTAACGATTGTCAAAAATAAGTCAAAAAAATTAGGGTTTGACAAGCGATACTGAAATATCACGTGGTCAATCAAAACAATTTTAGCATTCCGTATCTTGTATAAATGTCACTAAGTATTTCTAAAACCACAGGTAAAGCAAAAACAGAGTAGGTAGCACAAAAAACCCAAGAAACTCGCCATTATTACAAGAAAAAAACCTCATTTCCTCTCAAACAGTGTACACAAAGTGTCTTGGTACCTCGGTATTTATCATCTGAATGGTGTTCCGTACACATGGGGACAACTAAACTGCGCACGTAATGGCACCACTAGCCTCTGTAATGGCACGCAAGTGTATCACTGCTTAGATTTTCTGCTCATAGTTTTATTGGCTTTTAGTAAAGTATGGCTGGAATTTTGTTGTAATGTAGTTTCGGGAGTTGGCCTCACAAAACTTGTGATCTTTTTTTAGCTGATAGAGAGCAGCATGTCAAGATAAGGCTGAATAGCGGTGAGGTACAATTGGCATTTTTAGGTCGTTACATATATCTCTTGATTTAACGTAATTGTACTTCTTGTATTTAATAACATCTGGCACTCTTACACTTGAATGTATCCTTTATTATGTATTATTTCTTAATGTTTCTTTTTTATCTCCCGTTAACCGCTAACCGTTAACGTTAACCGCTAAGTAAATTAAATAAATTGCTGTACAAGTTGGCGGTCCCTCGACGTGAGTACGAGGCTTATGTTTTGTTTTTTAGAGGATTTGCGGTGTTTTTTAAATTTAATTTTTTTTTATGATTCTTACAACTCTTATTTCCTGTGCAAAGATTAAATAAATATTATTTCGTCAAGCTAACAACAACTGTTAAGCGGACATAAAGTAATTTTTCTTTACCACTAATATCATTCATTTTCAGTAACTAAGTTTTTCTCTGTACAACTCATAACAGAAAACTTATCATCGATCAACGTAAAGATTCAATAAGTCTAAAAGGTAATAATCCGCACCCTAAAATATTTCTCAGCTTCAATATTTTCCCGATACATAAAACAGCGTACCGGTGGGTAATACCGCCAGGTGCGGTATGAATTCGCGATGAGTGCCAACACTGAACTAGGACGCTAACAAGGCCATTTAATTAATTTTTAATTGATTTGGAAAGTTCGTGTCGAAGCGAAGTGCTGTGGTATTGAGGTCGACGAGAAAATATTTTCCGAGATTTTTCTGAAGTTTGAGGACTAGTTAGAAATATTTTTTTTATTTCATTTTTTAAAGGTCGCGTTAGGATTTGTGATTAATATGATTGGTTCAAGTGCAAAAATATAAATTAATTGGATCTTTTAATATTCTTATAAAGAATATTATATATAATAATTTAGGAATTCTTTTGTTTTTATGCTGTCCATTATTAACCCCAGACGGAAAAAGAGGGGTGTTATACATTTTATATGTGTACATGTGTGTTTGTCTATTGTGTATCTGGCTGTAGCATCACAGCTCCTAAACGGATGAACCGATTTTGATTTTGTTATATTTTTGTTTGGAAGGTGACTTTATCGAGAGTGTTCTTAGCTGTGTTTGTTGATAATCAGTTCAGCCGTTCAAAAGTTATTGGCGTTTGAATCGGGCTACTCCTGCAAGATATCGCGTCATAATTACGTGATCAATAGATAGTCGATCGAAGCATGTCTACTACTAATAAACTATGTAGTATGAAATAAAAATATGTCGGGTTTTTTTTATTATATTTTTCTTGTGGAAGAATATTAACTTTCTGTGCTGTAACTTTTGTAGTGTGAGATGGTAGAAACGAAAACTATAAATTCAATGGTTTATAAAAGGGTTTTGGCTTTGTTAAACCTAACACAATCAGACATTCTGAACTAAGCGAGTAATCTAGCTTTAATAGATATCATTAACAAGCACAAATAACTACCTCTAAGACATTTTATTTATTATAGGTATTAAGTATTTCATTACCGAGGAAACTGTATGCAATTAAATCTTATCTCAATACCATACAATCACCACGTATTCACATATTACTATCAGGATATAAAACCATCACTTTAAGTGCAGTCAACGAAAGAGGTAAATATTCATCTACTTTACAAACCAAGCTATCTTAGTTTTGATTAGTTTAATAATTATTGAAATCACTATCGAGTGTATTCTTATTGCAAAGCAGAAAATATCATCTACCACACACATATCTCCTGTATTTTATGACTAAGTAAAAAAAATACTCTTTTACTATAATAATACCAAACAACAGACCCTACGTAAAGTTTGTAAACATATTAATTTTGATATATTTGTTGCCTCTTCACGAAATTATTTCGGTACGTGTACAAGATGCAAAATTGCACAAAGACGACAGTTGCACTGCGATTATGATGTCCGGGAAACGTATATTGTGCGAAATTAACCGGACGAGGCCGTTTTAATATCGTTCTCGCGATTACCGCCTCTGAGACCGTCTTTGGCTGTTTTCCAACTAGGCTACCGTGCATTATTCTAACGACTTGTTCTTAGTGAAATATCGGCACTGTGTCGCTAGTGCGAATATTTTAAAGGTTGCTGGGCGTCTTAATTTCCCCAATGATTTGGAGGAAGACAAAAATTTGCGCTACCGGCGCTTGTGATGCATTGCGAGCTGCAGTGGAAATCAGGTCACGGATTTGTTTGTTTCTCGTGGGCATAGGCGGTAAACGTCACCATATTATATCTCAACTAACAGAAAGGTTTGTCTGATAGCAGTTTCAAGATCTTCGAAAGACATCCTACTTATTTTATAGGTGTGAAGTTATGTTTTGATTTCCGATAATAAATAACGGCTGAACAGTTTTGGAAGAATTCTACACGTACATGTACACGGGTAGACCATGACCTAAATAGAACACAGGATTTAATTAGGATTTTAGCCCGGTATTAGGTTCTCGTGGCAGTTTTTGTTACACGCGGTCCAAGCTGCTGGCAAATGGTAATACGCGATGTTGGCTTGTAAATTAAGGGTACTCGTACTCACAAGAATGCAGGTGATTAGTTCGTCCTTAATAATTCATAGTGATTTCAATATTGGAAGGGGGATTTGATTGCCATTAAGATTTAAAATAATTAAAACTTTATTCTTTAACAGCCAACCAAGTTGTCGTGAACATCATTGTTCACTATCGAACTAAGACTTCACCTATGAGAAACTTCGCTGATTAAACTTATCCCGTACGAACTGTGTCTTAATTTAAAAGTTCTTTCAATCCGAATAAAATCTACCAGATTTCGCCTGATAGAAGTTTCTCAGCGAAAGTACTTTAATTAACGTGCGAACTCATTATTTCTTATTATTTAACTTTAGCACTCTTTGAAGACCTTTTTGTGTTTGTTTTAGAATTAATTTAAGATTTTTGTGTGCCTAGAGATTTTGTGGTGTGATAGTGAATAAAAAAATTGAATTACACATTTTATTAAAGTAAATCGCTTTTCGAACGTATGTATGTTGTAAATCTGTCCAGCACCCTAAATGCAAAAAAATACATAGTTTTCATTACAACCGAAAAGAGTTCCCAATCCATTGCTTCATATGTTTAAAAATCCATCTACTCGACAGCGTGAACCGCGCAATGAATAGGTACTTACTGTTAAATTGTCAAAATGAAAGAGTTCGTGATCGATTCCATAAATTTAAACATTATGCAATTAAGCTGCAGATTTTGTATAACTTGTAAAATTTGTAAATAAATACGTTGTTAGTTCATGATACTCGACGGAATTCTGTAAATATTACGAAACTTAAAAATCTGCGATCTGAATCTGATCTGAATCTGTTAGTGCATTGCACATTGTGCGCTCCAACTAACTAAACCAAACATACCAGGATATTTTCAACCACTACATGGCTGAACTATTTTTCTCAAACAGACATATAGTCTCGTCTCAGTAGTAAATATTGTCGGCGGCACCATTCAATGGTAGTAGCGGTCAAATTATATGTCCGGACTTTACACTGGACGAGATGCATTCCTTGCATTTTCTGACGCTGGTCTAAGTTGTGAGCGGAGCGGAGAAGTTTGTTGATTGCAATGTATTAACAAAAATACGTTGCAGCCAGATTAATACAAGACAATTAGCTCTATTGTTATAAATTAATCTTTGATGAAGATTATTTTTGTATCGTGCTCAGTTACTTAATATATTTTTCTTCAGCAGATACTGTGTGTGTAAACAAATATATATATACCCTAAACAAATATAGCGCAAAAGAGATAAATTAGGATCATCACAGGTGTCTTTCTGTAGCTTCTGCCTATCCTCCCTGAAAAAGGCGTCTTTATGTATGTGTGCAAATAGGACTATTCAAGGGCGTCGCCAGCCGATTGTCCAGGGGGTACCAAGTTGATATAATATGGAAGAGTGTGAATTATAGATACAGTAAAAAGCAAATGAAGCTTTACACTGGTATTGCGAATCTTAACCTATGGCGATTGAGATAACTCTACCGTACACCTTGTAGTGTATCTGTCTCACTCGCACGTTCGCTTTGCCATCCCCACTTTCCCCCACACAGACATACACAATCTCGTGCGCACCACGTTAGTAATGCGAGAGCCGCTGGCTAGAGCAGACGTGTTGAAGTGTGGTCATTTAGTGCGTGTACGAGCCTGTGAATTGCCCTATAGAACCGGTCACTACAAATGGCGACGAGGATAAAGTATGAAAAAATATTGGTGTAAATAAAAAGAAGAAGGATTGGGGTAAGTAGATAATGCATGACATGACACACGGTTATTTTTTATCGTTTAGGCGCCCACATTCCGTTATGAAAATAAGACAATAAAGCAGGTCCTACGTGATAAAATGAAAAATTACATGGTAAATACCTATTTATTGTGTAAACACCATATGACTGCTTAAATATAACTATGTAGCGGAAAATAAATACTGCCGAAGTATTGAGTAAATAACCGTCCCAAATTTTAATAATAAAGGAAATTTTGCATTACGAAGGTAAAGAAATTCGTATTATTCTAATCAAAGAGCCAAGGGCCATGACTAAGAAGTGTCTGATTACAAAAAACTTTGCCATTAAACATACACCAAACAGCTGTTCTAAAACGATTGCAAAATTATATTGGTGGGTAGGTAAATAACAAAATTTACTTTACTAATTCAAATCATAACATCAGATCAAAATAATAAAATCGATACATTGTTATTTTGAAACCGAACTACTGCGCCTGCAACGCGGATATCGTTGAAATCTTTCCACAGACAATCGAGAGTCTACCCTATTTAATGGAATCATTTTCTGGTTACCGTTCAAAATTCATATAGGGGTTTCCAATGATCGGGAAATACGTTTTGATTGAATACTTAAGTTTTATGGCAACATATTGTGATTTCATTTCATTCGGACACATAAAGCTATTCGAAATTGTGGTACATCGATGCATGGATTTTCAGCAATTGGGAAGTTTGATTTGACTTCGGGGTAGCCACCGGGCATATGACATTCGAAACCGAGAAAAAAAAAAAAATATATATGTAGAAATCTAAATGTATCCTAAAAGACCTTAAAACGTAGGTATATACGCACTGAGTGATTATGTGAATATATACATTGTAGTTACATATAGGCCTAAATGCCTACGTATCTATTCATTGATTATCGAGCCTGACCCCTCAAATTTAGAGGTTAAAATTGAATCGTCTACCGATGGAAACGTTAATGATAATAAACAGTAACTTTTAATAATAATAAACAGTAACTTTTTTATAATAATAAACAGTAACTTTTAATATCACCAAAGGTGGTTTTGGCAAAAATTTCGTGTACATCATAATACAATATTTAATTAAATATCCATATTTGTAGCCGCAACTACTCAAACGAAGGTCTCAAGATTAAATTGAATTACATCAAGCCAAGGTCCACGCAGATTCAAAAAAGCTCGTAAAGGGCACGTAAAAATTTGAAACCATCCTAAGGACAAGCAGTCATGTTTTGGTTACATAAGCCAAGCTTATGAGCCCAAATTCCTGCTGTAATCAGCAGTGACTCATGCAACGACAGTGTTATATAAAATACGGGTTTTAGTTACGTGGTTTTAGGGCTAATTAAACCTAAAAAGAAAATATTTATTTATAAAAAGATAAAGTTAGTTAACTTGCAATATTAGTTAACATATTCGTGTTGATTTTGAAATAATCTTTTTAAGACCTTGTTTTTTGAAATGTGAGGGTAGAGGAAGAATTTTCTGCCCCAACGGAGCCAGTACACCGAGACACCAGTCTAGTCTAGTGTAGTCTAGTAGTTTCACGATCGTTGCAACACGGTCAAAACGTCGGGTTAAATAGGTAAATAAATAATCAAAATCATCGTGTTAAATTCTCGTGATATATTGTTTTCCATTATGAAAAAGAAAGAAAGTTTTAAAGTTAATACCTTGTTGTTTTTTCATTGCCTACGTATCATATACAGTACGCTTTGGAACTTTTTAGTATATTAGTAAACTTATAACATTGTGGGCACGAAAAAATATTTATGAACTAGCTTCTTCCAGCGGTTTAGCCCGCGCGTAGTTCGAAAATGATCCCTAGTGAACGTTACACCAAAATAAGTGGCCTGTGTGCTGTTCCGGACTGTGATCTGTCTCTGTGCCGGGTTTCGTCCGGATCTGTTCAGCGGTTCTGGCGTGGTTGGATGCCGGGCGTGCATCCGTCCGTCCGTGCTTTCGCATTTATAATGTTAGTAAGATTTACGATCGGTTTTCGAGCTAAATCAACTGATAGTTGCCTACAAATCTTTAAAAGGGTTTGAGCTGCTGTCCCTATCAGGTATGTACATTCTTGAGAGTGTAGTGGTCGTGAAAACAGATTTACACCATTGCATTTGAAACATTCTTCATTATTTTTGTACACAGGACAAAAAAAAATAAACTAAATATTTGTACAAAACCGGGTAACTCTGGATTCGATTTTCTACTATCAAACTTTTGAGTGATGGAAAGAGTTTGTAAAAGAGGGTAGAGGTAGTCAGGAGTAAAAAGTCAAACTAACACAAAATGAATAAAACACATCAAAAATATACTACGTACATAACAAATACCCAATATGTACGGTTAAGCTGTTTGATACTTGACCCATCCGTTTTAAAACTTCAAAACATTAGTTTTCTTACTACAAACCACTCATCTCATGGTGGATTTAAGACTTTTCAAAAATATAAAAAACTGTGTCAATACAGACATCTGGTCGCGCAACTACCATTACCATTTTGTTCATTGCAATAGGTAGATTATTAATTGAAAAAAGGGATAAAGCAGAAATTGGAATTAACTGTCGACCCGCATTGTTTACTTAAAGAAGGAAGCGCAGAATAATATTTGATAAAAAAAAACAACAATTTAGTTTACATGAGGTTATTCTGAATTCAAAGAAAAATGCTAAATAACAAGTATAGTACGTCGAGTAAATATTCAATCTGCAAATATAATTGGAATGACAGCGAGATGGGTAAACTGATTGTCACTGACTTTCACTCTATAATATATTAGTCTATGACTGTCTTATTAAATCGATGGCAAGTTGTTGCTGAGAAAATATTTATTTAAGCAAGACTTGACCTAATTGGGTTAGAATGCCCGTAGAAGAATTAGTATATGGTGGGCCAGGTTTCAATCTTGTTGATTGTACATATAAATTATATTGTGCCATTGCAAAATTAATTATCTTTAGTTGAACATTTAAATGGAAGTGTCGTGACACTGAGACTCGCGCCACTATACAATAATACAACACAGGATTTACACTTAGTTTTCTAGGTTTTTAAAGCAGGACGCCTGAATCTGTTAGAGAAGACACGATGAGAAATAGCGATCTCTGTACTTTCCTTTACACCTATGTATGTATGTTTTACAAATATATGGTTTGAGTATGAGTGCTTCATTTACTTCAAAAGGACGAAAAAGTTAGTTTATGGTCAAACGTAAACAATCAGTACTCGTCATTAAAATATCTAAAGTTTGCCTAATCATTAAGCGTATTTCACGCGAAACAAAATAACGTATGGCATATGGTTGGCTACATCATAAGCGGGTGATGCCCGGTTAGGAGGCTAGATCCAAGGTGGTTGATGCCATAAGATATGGCGATGCCATAGATCCTAGGCGAGTTATGACAATTTAGGTTAGATTCAAGGCGGGTCAGATGTTGTGTAATAGTGCCTATTTCTTGTGGAATGAGTGAATGAAGGCTAAAGTAATAACAAAATAGATACCGCTTAATGTAAATACTGAATAGCCATATGGGTGCAAATCTATTAAAACTACCAAGGGCACTGCTGTTGTAAAAAGATACCTCCGGGACCAGACAACTATCGAAATGTCAGTTTAACAAGGTGCCACATCGATAGCCTTGAAGTTAGCTAGCTGTGCAGATATGCAATGTTAACGTTAACACTGAACTGATTTTGTAAAACTACAAAGGTACCTCCTAAACAGTTTCGTAGGTCGACTGGTGTGGAGGATTGTCAGATTTCCAAAATCACGAAATAGTGCTCAGTTATAAATAAACATACTAATGTTGAGGAAACCGTATGTCCTGGAGCCGGGGATTCAGGAACGTGTGACGTCCGCCGGGCAACGTTTAGCTCGTGTGGTGCATTGAGGCCTTGTCCCTGTCGCAGAGGGGAAGTTTGCTTTCTAGCGAATGGAACATTATAGGCTGATTATGCTTATAGGAATAGGTGGAGTGAAAAGACGCAGCCATTTACTTGGTTGGTTGTTCTGCCATTTACTTGATTGGTTGTTCTGCCATTCAATTGGTGGATTTTGCTGCCATTCAATTGGCGGGTTTTGCTGCCATTAAATTGGTGGGTATTGCTACCATTAAATTGGTGGGTTTTGCTACCATTAAATTGGTGGGTTTTGCTACCATTAAATTGGTGGGTATTGCTACCATTAAATTGGTGGGTTTTGCTACCATTAAATTGGTGGGTTCTGCTACCATTAAATTGGTGGGTTTTGCTACCATTAAATTGGTGGGTATTGCTACCATTAAATTGGTGGGTTTTGCTACCATTAAATTGGTGGGTTTTGCTACCATTAAATTGGTGGGTATTGCTACCATTAAATTGGTGGGTTTTGCTGCCATTTAATTGGTGGGTTTTGCTGCCATTAAATTGGCGGGTTTTGCTGCCATTTAATTGGTGGGTTTTGCTACCATTAAATTGGTGGGTTTTGCTGCCATTAAATTGGTGGGTTTTGCTACCATTAAAGTGGTGGGTGGTTACTGTCATTAAATTGAAGAAAAATAGGAGAGTGAAGGGATATTGAGAACGTGAAAAAAAAGACAAGGATCTGTCACGTGAAGAACACACTATATGTGATCAAATAAGAATAAGAATAACAAAAGTACATTATTACGAAATGAATTGATATTAAATAATTCTTAATAAAATCATTAATGAGGAAGGGATGTAGTGTATCTGTCTCACTCGCACGTTCGCTTTGCCATCCCCACTTTCCCCCACACAGACATACACAATCTCGTGCGCACCACGTTAGTAATGCGAGAGCCGCTGGCTAGAGCAGACGTGTTGAAGTGTGGTCATTTAGTGCGTGTACGAGCCTGTGAATTGCCCTATAGAACCGGTCACTACACACCTTGTGCACGGGAGAGTGATCAAAAATTTCAGCGCTTTTCCCATTTCACAACATCACAATCAACAGCCTTTTATAATGTTCCCACTGCTGGGACTCAGGCCTCCTTTTATAGAGAGAGTGGGCTATAATCCACCACGCGGATTGGTACATGGCACACGTCTTCGAATTTCTGCGCCCCGTTTCACGATAGAAGGTTTTTGTCTCTTTTTGGAAATCAACAACGGTGAGATTTGTTAAGTGAGTGGACTTTGTTTTTTTTTTGCATTTTGCTAATTGTTTTTTTAAATCTCTGGTGCAACTGCCCTCCTTGCCCCCCGCCCCGCCTTGGCGACGCCCATGGGACCATTAATAAAATCTAGTTTATCTTACAAGCTCCCTTTAGAGTCCCAGTGTTCGTTGTTTTAGCTGGTAATTAACAAGAATCAGATCGCTTATAACTTGTAACATAATTTTAAAGTGGAACTTTTCCAATAAATGTAACGTGAACGAGGGACGAATGTCTCTGCGGTCACGGCTTGCATTGTTACGCGCCCGGCGTCATTGATCCAGACCCCGTTTTGACCGGTTCTAACCAGTCTTAAGCGGTTCCAACTTTTGCTTGCTGCTTTTAACCGGCTTTAATCTTTTAACCCGCTGTCCGCTTTGTTATTCGGATTGGAGGGTCAGGTGTGTGGGGTTCCTCAGAACTTTTCTTTTGTTATTGATTGGAAAAGTAACCGGTTCCCTGTTTGTGGTCGAAGGGTTAAGGCTCTGTTTAGTTGTTATTATGGGGTATTAATTTGGGGCTGTTGTGTGGAGGGTTGATGGGACGGGTTGTTTTAATCTTTATTATTGATGTTTTGGTTTGGTTGTTTATTTGAATGGTTTTGGTATCAGTTTGTTAAACATAATTAAACGGACAGAACGGATGGTTGATGAGGCCGAAAAGTTCTGGAGTGGTGACAGCGAACCGATAGACGCAACGTTGGAAGGTCTTCCTCTAGGTGGACCGACGAACTGCCGCGCTTGGGCGAGGCCTATTACTAGCAGTGAAAGGCTTTCGGCTAAAATGATAATGATGAAAAATAACTAAAAGTAGGTAGGTTGGTACCTAAACGAAAGATTAAAAAAAATCTGCGCATGTAGTATAGTATAGTGTATATGTTGCAACCCTTTGAGTGTTTCAGTAATCCAGAGTTATCGTGAGAAGCCATGCACCATCGGAATTTTTTGTACATTTCCACATTTTTATTCCCAGAAAATCCATTTTTTTTTTTTTTTTTATCTCTTGTATGCTCGCGCTTGACCACTTTCTCACCTGATGGTAAGCGATGATGTGGTCAATATTTGTTACCTTAAATAAAATAAATGATTTTTAGTTGTAGCTATAACTTAATCTATTTTAAGACGTGAAACCGCCTTTTTGCACCACCATATTGACAGAAACTGATCCATTTGTATTTACTTTACACAAAAAATAAATAAGAAGCAACTATAATTCGGTGGAACCCATCAAACACCTGATACCGTGTCCAAACCGCTCATACAAAAAGTTTGAGGTCCAAGTGAAGGTAATGTAGAGAGAAAAGTATTACAAGTATGGCATGATGGCAAACATGAAATTAATATATTTAATACTACACAAGATAATGAATAAATAAATAATAATAATGTATGAATGTAAGTGAAGCAAAAGAAGTATGTAAGGATCGTAGCAGGTGGCGTTCTGTAGTTTCTGCCTACCCCCATGGGAAAAAGGCGCGAGTTTATGTATGTATGTATACAAGATATTCACACTAATATTATAAAGGCGAAAGTTTGTGAGTGTGTGTTTGTGTGTGTGTGTATGTATGTTTGTTACTTCTTGACGCTTAAACGGCTGGAGGGATCTGGATGAAATTTGGCACAGACATAGATTATAGTCTGGAACATATGCTACTTTTCATCCCGGTATAATGTCCCCTTGGGATAATTAAACACTTTAAACGCGGGCGAAACGCTAGCGGAAGCTAGTTTTAAATTAAAAAATAATAGACAATATGTAATACTGAATCTATCAACTATAAAGATGATGACAGCGCTACCGAAATGACAATGTTTGGACGTTTGACAATAGTTATTGTTGACAGAATATCAGTTTGTCTATTGCTCCTTGTTTTCTTCAGAACTTCAAGCAACAACAAGCATCCTTTGTTAAGCTGCATAACTGAATAGCAATCACAACGATAGTGTAAAAAAGCATAAGTGAAAAAAAATAATTAAATGTTATTCGCCTTTGGCTTTTCGTGTGTGCAAGAATTGCATTAACGAATCAACATAAAAAGATACCTAAAATTACTTCTAAATAACATTTTAGATGTTAAAATTTAACTTTTACCTTATTTCGATTTGCAGATACATTTTTTACCAACCCGTTATTTACTTCACCGCTAATCACTCGTCCCTTACACTCTAACCCACAAAACAGTACCCAGCAAGTATACATTACAGCTTATATTTTTTTCTAATACCGGTCACGCGACACCGCCGGTCAGTGTCGAATATAATTTTCCTCGTTAACTGGTCGCAATTCGATACCTATAATCGAGACCGAGTATCGATAACGGAAACCTTAGAAAGTCTACAAGACAAGGAAGGGGCAGAAGGCTTAATTGAAAAAAAATTAAAAGAACTTCAAGTATTTAGAAATTCAGCCACACAAGACGAAACAGATGAAAAGAGTGTAAGAAGTACCTAGGATTAGTAGCCCTAGACATCGAGACATATTTTATTAGACTAATCTATACTATAATATATATATATATCTATACTAATCTATACTATAAATATTATAAAGAGGAAAGATTTTTTTGTTTGTTTGTACCGAATAGGCCCCGAAACTACTGGACCGATTTGAAAAATTCTTTTACCAATAGAAAGCTACAATATTCCTGAGTGACATAGGCTTTTTTAATCCCGAAAACGGGTTCTGTGGGGTGGCCCACGGGAGCGAAGCCGCGGGCAACAGCTAGTTATATATAATATAATAATATTATAAACAGGAAAGATGTTTTTGTTTCTTTGTTTGTACCGAATAGGCTCCGAAACTACGGGACCGATTTCAAAAATTCTTTCACCGTTGTGAAGCTACACTGTCTCCAGGTGACATTGGGTACTTTTTATCCTATTTGATCAATTTATTTTTATATTCTATTTAATTAATTAATTATTATATTCTATTTGATCAACATAAGGTGAACTAGATTATCTTTGAAAATTGGGGTTTCTATGGCATTGATAAAGTGGACCTTTTGTTTCTAATTTTCACACGTATAAAGAAGACATTAAAATTTTACGCAAGACGCCTGTCAGCTGTTTTATTTGCCGTTTATTACCTGAGAATAGGGCTGGCATGTATTTTTTTTTCTTAATAAAGCACTTTTGAATATTTAGTGTCCATAAAATATGCGATTATCTAAATTATTCGAGAATCGAATCGAGCTGTAAATTAAGTGATGTGTATTCTGGAATTAAAGTTAAGTCATAATATTTTCTCATATTCATGTAATTTATTTCTCATTTATGTGCGGTTTATGATGATCTGAAAATAAAAGAAATGCCAGTTATGATAATTTGAACAGATATTAAAAAAAATTAACAAGCCATAAATGTAGACTCCAGGGATATAAAGATTACTACCTATAATTCAAGATGTTAGTGATGATAGTATAGTGTGTGTGTGTAGTGTGTGTGTGTTAGTGGTGTTAGTGTCCTCTAGGTCAGTCAAGGTGGGCACATGACAAACAGGGTAAGATGCAAAACATCATGAAACAGAAATCAATCATAATATGTAAGTAAAGCAGCATGCGGGGCCTAATCAAAGTGACATTGTATCACCAATAACAATTCTTAAAGAAGTCCAAAATGTCTGCATTTTACATGCGCTACCGAAATGTCACGACCGAAATGTAACCTAACTCTGAAAAATGCCACGTTTTATAGAGGCCAAGTCATAAATAAAGTCATAAATATGGCTGACAAGTTTGTTGTAAACAAATATGAAGTAGAAAACAAGGTTTTCTATACAAAGATACATCTTTCAGCAATAGCGATGATGGTCAAAAAGGTCAAATGTATGAAATTTACACGCGGTCAATCCTGAACAATTTGGACTATTGCTCATATTGTTATATACGCCACACTAGGCAGAATGTGATGATATCATTTACTAATCTTAAGACTATAATGTACCATATTCAGTCAAATAAATGATTATGATTATGCATATATAGATATAGTGACATGTTATCAGAATAGCATGTCACTTTTTTATAGAGGCCCGAGCAAAGTAGGCAAAATAATAATCGTAATACTGAAGACGATAGACAACATGGAGTTACCAACCTTTAGCCATTAAAATCAAATTCCTAAGCCGATGACAAGTGTTTCAAGAGACTCCAATTACCGACCCAATGATAAAGATTCAATGTTATTAAAATATCGTGAGAACGTACTTAGATAACGTGTGACTGTGAAATATGAAGTGTCTCTTCCTAAAGACATTTCGAATTACTTAGTTCTAATCTTAATGTTTGGTTTCTTTTAGGAGAAGGGCTATTAACTGTCTTAAGTATATCAGTATGTTAAAGGGTTCTAAAGTTGTCAGATATGTTTTGTCTGAATAATGTTATTAAAACATTGAGTAGAAATTTAGTGGGCTAAGAAAAAAATTATGTCCACTATTCCAATGTGTGTGTTCCTATGTGTGTGTTCCTATGTGTGTATGTGTTTATGTTAGTCCAATATTTACTTGATCGAAACCATGTATGAACAGCAAAAGGTTAAATGATATATCGAATAATTTTAATCCATTACAACACGTCTTCCAAGCTTTCGGATCCGTCAGAAAAAGGAGTTTAGTGTTTATTGCAATCCTCTTTGTCTGGCACTTTATTTAAAACACCGGCCAAGTGCGAGTCGGACTCGCGCACGAAGGGTTCCGTACCATTATCGCAAAACACTGCATAAAAATCACGTTTGTTGTATGGGAACCGCCCTTAATTTATTTTATTTTAATTTATTAATTATTATTTTTGAAGTAAATATACAACTAAACATTCTATGAATATTTCAAGCGTCAACCTGTTGCCGTTATTAATAACAAACAAAAAACGGCAAAAATATCACGTTTGTTGTATGGGAGGCCTCCTTTAATATTTATTTTATACTGTTTTTAGTATTTGTTGTTATAGCGGCAACAGAAATACATCATCTGTGAAAATTTCAACTATCTAGCTATCACGGTCCATGAGATACAGCCTGGAGACAGACGGACAGACAGACAGACATACAGACAGACAGATAGACAGACAGACGGATCGCGAAGTCTTAGTAATAGGGTCCCGTTTTTACCCTTTGGGTACGAAACCCTAAAAATGAACAGCTTACATTTCACAAGCAAACCTAGAATCACGAAAACAGAGTTCATTGTTAAAATTATTTACATTCAAGAGTTATTTTGATTCCGGATGACCAATGATTTAAAATTCAACCTCTTGATAGATACTATGATGCCTAGATTTTGCAAAAGTGATATAACATTGTGTATCGAGTTTACGATCCTGCTACTACTCATCGCCGCCGTCACCACAGACTTTTACAACTTTCTTCGAAATTTATCGAAGTGTTTATGAAGACCTTCGTGCCCTCAGTAATATTGTGTTGACATTATGTTATCGTATTGACCATAATATTGTGCCGTTACTCTTGGTTTCTATGGCACGTATGTTGTAAGTGGTTGAGGTTAAACAGGTAGCAATGTGCCTAGCTAGCTAAGCTACCGGTATACTTCAGACAGTGTGTTTTGCATAAGTATGTTTGTGCTCTAGGTTTATAAACTATGCGGCGGGTTTGCGGTGAGTGCAAACACTGCTAACGCGTGCCCGTGTTCTCGCCATAAGTATGTTTGTGCTCTAGGTTTATAAACAATGCGGCGGGTTCGCGGTGAGTGCTAACACTGCTAACGCGTGCCCGTGTTCCCGCCATAAGTATGTTTGTGCTCTAGGTTTATAAACAATGCGGCGGGTTCGCGGTGAGTGCTAACACTGCTAACGCGTGCCCGTGTTCCCGCCATAAGTATGTTTGTGCTCTAGGTTTATAAACAATGCGGCGGGTTCGCGGTGAGTGCTAACTGCTAACACTGCTAACGCGTGCCCGTGTTCCCGCCATAAGTATGTTTGTGCTCTAGGTTTATAAACTATGCGGCGGGTTCGCGGTGAGTGCTAACACTGCTAACGCGTGCCCGTGTTCCCGCCATAAGCGGCACAGGAGGACACCGTGGAGTTTGTGGGTTAGTGTCCCACATAACTGCGCTATTTCCCCGTCGTAGCGCAGTATGCGTAAGCATATCCCAAGCTAAAAAAAAATGTTTATAATCTGTTTGAAATATTATCATTATAGCTTCTTTATAACAGGGGCTTCGCCCGCTTGAAAGTCGGAAATTATCTCAAGGGAACGTACTTCTAGGATAAAAGTATCATTATTTATGTTCTACTCCAAGGTCCAATCGGTTTCTATAACAAAATTTGTCTAAATTGGTTCAACGGTCTAGGCGTGAAAACCTAACAAACAGACAGACTACACATTTACAAAGTTATCTATATTAACATTATATTATTATTTATTAAGAAAATCTGTATGCTTGGATGTTTTTTAATCAATCATGCCTCAGCTGTTATACGTAACAGGTCGATTAGGTCATACAATGTACTCATATAATATAATGTAATGTAGGTCATATAATGTATGACAAAGATGTGCATGCCTGTAGTGACTTGCTTACACTGGATCTTTTCTGAATGTTCGATTTTTAAGAACTTTTATTATACGTAAAGCAAAAGAGTGGCATTCCCTGCCGGAGTCTGTATTTCCCGATAGCTACAACCTGGGAGTCTTTAAGTCAAGAGTGAATTGGTTTCTTCTAGGCAAGCGTGCTTCATCATCGACCATCGCTTACCATCAGGTGAGATAGTGGTCAAGTGCAAGCCCATTACTAATACAAAAAAAAATGTTATTTTCTGATAATAATTGTTAATGAGTCGTTGGTGTGCCTTGTTCAATAAATAAATAAACTAAAATACAATGGTACATAAAAAATACATAAAATACAACCGACTTCTAAATTAATATACTGTTTTCTTTTCTTCGTTTTTTGAGTTCTTTAGAAGTCGGTTGTACTTTTTTTTGGAAAAATATTTTATTTTTTTTGTTATGGTACCTAGGAGTTCGTGGCTTAATACTAACAGCCGCACGGGTCGATCTTCAAGGTTAAGCAAGAGCTTGACGAGGTCGGTCCTTGGATGGGTGACCATTTTAACATACCGAGTTTCCTCCGTGCCTCGGAAAGCACGTTAAGCCGTTGGTCCCGGCTGTCATTTGAAGATCTTTGACAGTCGTTACGGGTAGTCAGAAGCCTGAGATCTGACACCAGTCTTGCCAAGAGGTGTCGTGTTACCCAGTTACTGGGTTTTGGAGGTCAGATAGGCAGTCGATCCATGTAAAAAACTGGTACTCAGCTGAATCCGGTAAGACTGGAATCCGACCCCAATATAGTTGGGAAAAGGCTAGGCAGATGATGAGTTGTGGTACCTAATAGGCACTTGTTCTATAGTAAGGTACCTATAATGCCAGAATGCATTACCCGAATATCACAAACTTGAAACTTGAGACTTGGTAGAATCAATTTTTATTCCTTATACATTTTTAATTTAGATTTATTATTGTTCGACGTTCAAAAGTGCCGCTTATTGGCCTAGTTGAAATAAATATATTTGACTTTAACTTCGACTTTGAACATAACCGGTGAAATGGGAGTGTACCAAGATGAACAGTCGCAGATCTGCGTACCCCTTTAGAGCGTACTGGCGTGATGTTACTTTATGAAATGAAATAAACAATAAATAGAGATGCTATTGCAGCAGTCCCGAAAGATTATATATATGTATATGTATACCTGCCATTTTATGACCAAATTTCTATTGTATATCTCCGAAGTTCTTTATAAGATTTTCACCAAATTTTAATAGGAGCAATTTGGGAACAAACTTTTTCAAATAAAAATAATTTTTAAAATTGGTCGACAATTGACCGAGAAATCGGTGAATAAACACAAAAAAAATGGTTAAAGAGAGGTCTATGCCCAGCTGTGAGCAAAAGGGCGCTGTAAATGATCATGATGGATGATACATGGCACTTAAAGTAGTCATCATTTTCTATCCTATTTCAAATAGTCTTACATCTTTATTGTTTGTACAATAATACTTACCGGATCAGCTCATTTAACTTGTACATTTTATGTCACAAACGCTATTTGAGTTGCAATAACCATTACATTACTATACTCAAACATATGAATGCAAAAGCTGTTTGCTGTTAGTTTTAGGAATAACTTTACAACATTTCTGGTATTGTTATTGTATTTCATTATATTATTATTGGTAGAACTGAACAGTTTGCGGTTACGTGAGTTTAACAGTTCCGGGAACAATCGAGGAAGTGCCTGGAGTTAGTTTTGTTTGTCACCAGCGTTAGTGGTGACTTGGGAGAAAATTAACAATGTTTCAACTAATAGCTGTCTAGCTTGTCAGATGTTGATACAAAACAATTTGAATATTTTATAAAATATCGTCAGTAGTTCCGGTTGATTCGTAAATATTAATGTAATTTATCAAGCATCAGCTTGAACCATGATTATGGCTGCAAATACTTTACAAATTGCGTTATGTAGGTACTAAACCAATCACATATACGTAGTCTACATTTCTATATTTAGCCTCATGCCGTCTTTCCTACCAGGCATTATTTAAAGAGTATGAAATAGCATTTAAATAGATAATTATCTATGCTCTGTAGGTATGCTATAAATCATGGGGAAGGCCTTTGGCCAGCAGCTGAAAGGTTCAAGCTAAAAGTTACCAGAACGTACCAATGGCAGGCAAAGCGCTAATGTAACTTTCTTTTTCAACTGCAGCAAAAATTGTGATGAGACTTACCCACACTGAGTGATTATTGCTTGTTCCTTCTTTTAAATTTATGTATTATACAGCAGTGGTATAGTCTCAGCAATATATATTCCTAGTCCAAACTTTTGCAGTATTGTCCAGCGTTACTATAGCCTAACTAACACAATAACAGTATCCGTGACAAATTCCTCATTAGAATTTCATGTAATGTGCCAATAGTTGTGTGGTGTTATGTCCAAAGAGTCTTTGTTGACACTTTTGTGTGTAAGCTGTATTGTTTTCTTTAAAGAGAGGTGAGGAAGCTATAAATTTTAATTGTAGAAACCTTAAGAGGAAATGTAGGCAGAGAGCTCCGACTGAATTTCCTTAGTAAAAAGTCATAATTCGAGGTTTGGCCCTCGCCTATTTCCTCCTTCAATATTGGGCCAATTTATAAGATATGCCATCAACTGGAAAAAAAGATATATAAAGGGTCTTTCAACAAGGACGGTTCGATGTTAAAATTGAATAAAACAAGATGTGTGTGAGATATTAACAGCAAGCCAACATAACGCAGGCCATCGCTCGGATTCAGCCGGATCTATGCAGCAGAGTCATAAAAAATTTGACCTCTCGGATTCGTGCCACCATACGAAGCCGCGGCGGACATTTGAACGATGTCATATTCCATCCATAATGGCATAAATGGGCCTTTTAAATAAAAAATAAATTTCGTTAATATCTCATACACATCTTGTTTTATTCAATTTTAACATCGACCTGTCCTTGTTGAAAGACCCTTTACTATGCCCTTATGTTATTCTTTATGGAATATCCTTTAAATTGGTCCAATACTGGAGAAGAATATTCAGTCGAATGTCTGCGACCGCATTTCCTCTTAAGGTGGCACTCCACAGCGACACACCGCTTTGCACGAACGTTACCTAGGTGTGATTTGCGTGAAAATGTAGGCGGGATCTTCCACTGTAACCCACAGCCACGCAACGCTCCAATGCGTGGCTGACAAATAAATAAACCGCAAAGTTAACGTGGAAAATCTCTTATGCGTCCATAGCAGTGGACAACCGACTTAAGAATACACTTATACCAGGTGTCTGAGACAAGTAGAAACTGTTTTGATCTTTAAGCATGGATGTTAGAAAGCCTACTTAAATCAATCTTTTGTCCAATTTCATGTCAACTTTAATAATAATTATGATTGGACATTGTTGCCAATCATAATAAATCTAACTAGTTCTATTGTCCATTCATAATTTGTCATGAAAATAATACTAAATGCGCCTATTATCTGGCCTGACATTAATGTTCAAGAAATCTGTAAATTCTGCTTTCTATGCATATGGGGTTATTTTACGCGCCGCTAACGTGCGTATACGCATTGCAAACGCAACGAAAAATTACGCAGAAAACAGCCAGACACGCGTTTCATGTAATGCGCGTCGACTGCGCGGCTTTTGGAAAAGCCGTGTGCATGTCTGCATAGCCTTTGCTTGACTCTAGCTATTGAACAATGGTCAGAATGGATCAGAGGTTTGAAAACTTGCATGTGGCAAAGCAACATTGGTGAGTGATAGTGTCAAAACGAGTGCTTTTGAATTCTTAGTATACAGGGTGTAACCATATTTTAAATACTGCTTCTGCCCATGAATATGTAATACGGGAAAACCTAGGATTTACCGGTAAATCTTAAAATTTACCAAGATTTATTGGTAATAGTTCGAAATGATCTATGATAATCACTTAATTCGGACGTTTACCCTCAGGATCCCTTAGGCTTTCCCTCAGAGACTTGTAAAAAACTTGTAATGTCTGTCATTTCATTTTCGAACATGGTTTAAAAAATACCAAAATGTTTTTAAAAAATTCTGTTAAAACATTTGAAAATGTTTTAAAGTCATGTTAGTGTTTTACTCTCAATGAATGAATAAGTGAAGCTAATCAATCAGTCTCTAATTGTTCTCATCATTTCGAATCATAGTGTGTAAATCTTAAGATTTACCATGTGATCTAGTATAAGTCCGAAATTAGCGATTATCATAGATAATTTCGGACTTTTACCAGTAACACTTGGTAAATCTTAGGATTTACCGGTAACTCCTAGGTTTTTCCGTAATTCGGGATTTTACAGAAAGGACTTTCTCCAAGGTGTAACTTTACAGGCAATTCCCAAAAAAAATATTGTTGTTTCTATACAAAGTTGTCGTCGCGTGACCAAAACTTTTAAGGGAGATACAATTGTTTTTTTTTGAGAATTGACTATCACTTCTTTGGAGATGTTGTACATATACATAAGCAGAAGCTGTATTCAAAATATGATTGCATCTTGCCATTATATCCTGTAGACTGGTAGCCAAAAGGCTGCAAAATGATTGATCAAAGAATTTAGGAAGGAACCGTATGAACTTCATAGAGTAAGAAATACTTTCCAGCATTATAGATAGTACCTGGGCGATCGAGCTCTGCTCGGGTGAAAATAGAGAAAACGTCGTTTTCTAAAAATTAAACCTAGCTAGATCGATTTATCGCCTTATCGATTTATTTAGTATGCAGAGGGCTTCGTCCTCTGCATACTAAATTACATGAAACTCGTTGGAACCGTTTTCGAGATTCAGATTATATATGTATATACAAGAATTGCTCGTTTAAAGGTATTAGATTAGATATACATTGCTTGCCTATTTCAAAAGAAAATAGTGTATTAAGGTCAATACAGATAGACAGAGATAATTCAAATACGTAACCTGGATTGAGAAAATACGATCGGATCTAAAGCTCTCGAGTGGATCCAAATCCCGGATGTCCGGCATTAGCTGCGACCGTTATTGAGTTATTGCTGAGCCAATTGTTTTGTTGCTAATGTTTGTGTTACGTTCTTTATTTAATTTTATTTTTTACTTTAAAGGATGAGGCACACAATTATGAAGTAGGGACAGCATTATAAATTGGACATCTGTTACATAATTATTAAAAAAAAAACATTTGCTTTTTATGTTTTAAAAAAACTTTTCCTAGCAATTTATTCCTGTATCGTGGGTGCGTTTACAATCATTTAAATTAATATACACTAGACATGAAGATCCGGATCAACTATTTATAGGTCATACAAATATTTGTTCCGTGCGGATGGGGAAATAACAATACTATAATACCTATTGCAGGATTTATAAAATTATCAGTTACATCCTTTTGCCCTTTACATTCTTTGTTATGATAATTTAATTACTGATCATATTTTTTTGTTTCTTTTTACATGATAGTATTTTATTTATAATTCATATAATATATACAATTGAATATTTCTAATCTTATGACCAATAATAAAACAAACTTACATAAAAAGGGGAGAGGGAAAAGGGCTCATTGCGCAATGCTGCCATCGTTCTGGGCAAGTTTCCCATTGACATCGATGTGGACGAATTCTTTGATGCGCAATGAGCCCATCATAGTTGATTTCTAGACTAGCTAGATCTAGTCTTACTTATCAATAAAACATGAAAGAAGAAAGAAAAATATTTTATTTGCGCCAAGTACGACGCATGCCATACAAACATAAAATAAAATTAGAACTATACAAGTTCTGCAAATATGTCTCACATTCGCGCTAAACGGCCATCACTCAGCAATGTTATTATGCTTAAGAATTATATGAAAATATTCACAAATATCCTCTATAATAATCGGTCAATGGTATCGGCCGTGACTTATAAGTTGTGGGTCGTGGGTTCGAACCCAGGCAGAACCCAGGCACTGCTCTCAAAACGGTGAAGGAAAACATCGTGAGAAAACCGGCATGTCTTAGAATTTTTGTCGAAGACATGTGACATCCACCAACCCGCACCGGGCCCGCGTGGTGGATTATGGTCCATTCCCTCTCACAGAGAGGAGGCCTGTATCCCAGCAGTGGGAACATTAATAAGCTGATGATGATGATGAATCAGTTAGAATTCTACACAGTACTTTTTTTTTTCCTATTAAAATCCTTCTAAATTCGCAGTTACAAGGTATGGTTCCTAATCCCTTCTAAAATTCCCCAAACTCACGTCCCACATTATTAAAATCTAACTACGTTTTAGCGCGTATTCATCAAAATTAGTTTGCAGTTACGTCAAGAACATTATTAATTCAAAGCCAGTGGACAGACAAGACTGGCCTGCAATTGCAGTAATACAGGAAATTTCAGGCCGCATCTAGGCGGCGGCGTTTCCGAACGAGGCGCCGGAAATAAGCGGCACAAATCCGGCCATCACTTTAGAGGCAATGTACGGGAAGTGGCGAGCGTGCTGGACGTTGATTACAGTTAGCGATTGAAATGTTCGAATTAATTTATTAATAGAGAGTGCTCACGCTTTGTTTAAAGATCTTTCCAAACGCTTAGTTGACACTTCGCGTGACCCAAGGGCTGGTTTTTACCTCGGTCAGAGAATAAGCATTGCCATACAACGTGGCAATGCTGCCAGTCTTTTGGGCACATTACCTGTGGACAACGATGTGGAGGAGTTTTTTGACGCCATATTTTAGATTAGTATATTTTTTTGGTTTAGTTAGTGAGTAGTTTTTGGTTTAAGTGTTTATGTTTGTAGTCTTAGTTAATTAAGTATTTTATACACTGTATATACTTGTATCTATGTAAATAAATTTAATAAAGCCCCAAAGAAAAAAAAAAGAAAAAAAATTGTTACGAATACAACTTACTAAATGTTTAGGGGACTTCTTTGTCATGTGACCACTAATACCTGCTTTCACAAAAACTTGTCTGCACCTAAATAACAGCTCATTGTTGGATTTTCATTATTAGATATACAAACACACAGTAGTCTTACGAATGAATGTTGAATTACGATTGATTTTGTGGACATTTTATTAATACTTACTATGGTGACTAGGTCATGTCATGAATTTCAAACCTCATTTGACCAGGTAGGGATAATTCTAAGGACCATTTTAAATCAGATAATAAAAAGAAACACACACACGGGCATATTGCTCGCAGAACGGATAGCCGATGGGGCAGAAAAGATCTGGAGTGGCAACCGCGATCCGGAAGATGTATTGGAAGGTTTCCCACTAGGTGGACCGATGACCTGGTGCAGGTTGCGGGGATCCGCTGGATACGAGACGCACGGGACCTGTCAATGTGGTGACGCTTGGGGGAGGCCTATATCCAGCAATGGATATCTTTCGGCTGATATGATGATGATGATAATGAATAAAAACAAATTAGCTTGGAAACAAATAATTCCAGATTATTCCTAAACTGAATCCTGAGTATGAAAGAATTTATTTATTTTCCTGAAATTTCCCTAAGCAAACATTATCCTTATAAGTTGTCCAACAAGATCGACATTTTCCTCTCCCGTCTACACAATCGTGTCAACACTACCATTGCGGGCCGCACCAGCTCAATAACACGGCAAATTATATCGCTTCCAGAGAAAACAACTGTGTACCAGCCAGTACGGACTTGTAAATTGCTGCATTACGTGCTGGGCAATTATGGGATTTTAATTACTTTTCCTTTTGAATTGTCTGCATTTCCTGTGTTTATCGGATAAGCAGCATATCTATCAGATGCAGTGACAGATGAAGGAAGGAAAGACCTATTGAGCCATTTATACTTACAAAATGCAGGTTTGGGTACGATCTTAAATATTTTCTCTCCACTGCTTTCGATTATTCTGACTTGTGTTATCAAGTAAAATAAATCCTTTGGGTATTGGAGAAGTTTATAAAGGGTTGCGCCAAAAGATGGATAGCAGGTTTGCTAAAATACTTCAGTGCGAAAGACAATAGAGGGTCATTTCTTGTATATGTACTTTTGATCTCAACTTCTTTCAATCATCGACAAGAAAATCTCAAGGATTGAAAAAGTATTTGCACTGAAAATTATCTTATATATAGTCGTACAGATAGAAACTAAAAGCTCTCTGGTCTACTCTCAAGCGTATGAAGGAGAGGCGTGAGATGATCTGCAGTCTTCAAATTAGGCGTGCAAATACCGGCAGCTCAATAGACAGATCTCTAAATCCTTGAAAAGAGACCTCCGTCGCTTTAATACCGAGCGTACTAAAGACACGATAGAGCGAAATAAAGGCTCCAAGGTGTTTTCAAGGGATCTGGCTACTGGGCAGAGCCAGCTCACGAAACTGAAGACCGACAATGACAGGACCGTATTCGCCCCGTTTTTGGCGGATACGATCCAGCCAGCTTCTGAGGGAGATCGAGACATTCCATGGGCAGTTGTACACATCACTCAGCAAGCCCGTTGCGAGTCTAGCAAACGACCCAAGAACTAGATTGACCCGACACTATACCGAAGATATCCCGGACGTCAGCCTGTACGAGATACACAGGCAAGCTGTTTGATTCCGTCATACTCGAAGGCAAAACGCCACAGGCATGGTGCAGGGGTGTGGTGATCCCCCCCGGTGGGTTCCCGCTTTGTCGATGCGGGGGGGCTCAGTAACCGTGGCTTGGTCACCCACGGTGAAGCGAAGAGGAACACGAGGAGGGGCCGCTCGTCAGGGCTTTTGCCGATTAAGCCGACGACGTAGCGGCCAACTAGTAGGTTGCGGTGCCGCTTGGTAACAGGCGACATCGCAACTGAGGCGGGCCGCGATGTCTTATGGAGATTCCCAAGTCCCATACGATGTCGCGGCTGAGGGTTGGAGGCCGCGGTGGGAGAGGAGTGCCGGTATTGCGGTGCGCCGCTCTCCCTACCTTCCGCGGCCCGGACGGGGTCGCCACCGTCTGATGGCGGACGCGGTGGGGCCGCAGGGGAGGAGGAGTGTCGGTATTGCGTTAGCCGCTCTCCCTATCCCCTGCGGCCGAACAATGGTAGGTGACGGGGCCATTGACCTTGACCCGTCACAGGGGGACCAAGGGTGCCATACACGGGGTCGTCTGGCGCCCATGTGTTGATTGGTCCCTAGGGT
The DNA here is from genome assembly GCA_945859665.1 of Anorthoa munda. Taxonomy (NCBI): domain Eukaryota; kingdom Metazoa; phylum Arthropoda; class Insecta; order Lepidoptera; family Noctuidae; genus Anorthoa; species Anorthoa munda. Next base: position 4,275,253 of record OX243907.1, on the reverse strand, counting down.
GGTCACGGCGTGCAGTGTGTTCTGGTGCGCCGGTGATGGGGGAACTCCCCCGAGGAGGGTCCGGTGACGGACAGCCGCGGCGGGTTCGCGGTGAGTGCTAACGCGTACCCGTGCTCCCGCCATAAGCGGCACAGGAGGACACCGTGGAGTTTTAGTGGGTTAGAGTCCCACATAACTGCACTATCTCCCCGTGGTAGTGCAGTATGCATGAGCATTTCTCCAAGCAAAAAAAAAAAAAAAAACGAAAAAGGGGTGTGGTGATACCCTTCCTCAAGAAGGGCCTCAATGCCCGGTTGAAGAACTATAGGCCCATCGCACTTCTTTGCCATGTCTACAAGTTGTTTTCAAGAGTCATAATGAATCGTCTCGCGCGCAGATTTGACGATATTGAGCCTTCCGAACAAGCCGGATTCCGAAAACGCTTTAGCACCGTGAGCACATACATACGCTGCGGCAGGTTATACAGAAGACCGAAGAGTATAAGAGAAGCAACTCTCTGTTTAGCGTTTGTGGACTACGAGAAAGCCTTCGATTCGATCGAGACTTGGGCTGTACTGCAGCCCAAGCAAGCTGTCTCTCCAACGGTGCCAGATCGATTACCGGTACATTGCGGTGTTGAAGTGTTTGTACAAAAACGCCACAATGTCAGTCCATCTTCAGGATCAGACCTCAAAACCAATCCTTCTCCGGCGTGGCGAGAGACAGGGAGACCTCATTTCTCCGAAACTGTTCAATGCTGTGCTGGAAGATGTCTTCAAGGTTCTGTAATGGAGGGGGCTCGGCATCAACGTTAATGGCGAGTAAATAAATCACTTTCGGTTTGTCGACGGCATAGTGGTCATGGCTGTGACCATGGAGAGCCTCAGTACAATGCTCGATGACCTCAGTAGAGCTTCCGAAAGAGTAGGTCATAAAATAAACATGGACAAAACCAAGGTCATGGTGAATGCCCATGTAACACCCAATCCTATCAAGATCAGAAACTCTACACTCAAAGTTGTAGACGATTATGTCTACCTGGGACAAACGGTCTAGTTGGGTAGATCTAGCTTCGAGAAAGAGGCCAACCGTCGAATCCGACTTGGCTGGGTGGCGTTTTGGCAGTTGCGTGATATCTTCTCGTCCAATTTACCGCAGTGTCTCAAGACAAAAGTCTATGACCAGTGTGTGTTGCCAGTGATCACCTATGGGACCGAGCCTTGGTCGCTCACAATCTTATCAGTAAGCTTAAAGTCACCCAAAGGGCAATGGAGAGGGCTATGCTCGGCGTTTCCTTGCATGATCACGTCAGAACTCGTCAGAACTCGTGCTCGTATAACGGATGGCCGATGGGGCCGAAAAGTTCGCAAACCGGAAGATGATACATTGGAAGGCCTCCCTCTAGGTGGACCGATGACCTGGTTAAGGTTACGGAAAGGCGCTGGATGCGAGACGCGCTGGATGCGAGACGCACGGGATTGGTCAATGGACGACGCCTGGAGGAGGCCTATGTCCAGCAGTGGACGTCTTTCGATTAAAATGATGATGATGATGATTGATGTAGAGAACATTGCTTCTCTTGAAAATTTTGAGCTTCTCATAAAACACAGGACACCTACAAGAGAAAAAAATACCAAAATAAATCTAAGATAAATCCATCAATATTTCGCCTATAACCCGATTCATTAATCCAGTAAGGGTAACACGGTTCGTCCATTTACAAACGCGAGTTGGTTAATGGACGTCCAGTGCCAAACATAAATAAACGGCATTACTATTTACTGACAAAAAATAAGTGCCTCTGTCTGTACGATGTCCTTTAGTCTGAGAATGTTTGATTATTCATGATTGAATTGAAATGGCTGAAGAGATAAATATTTAGCGTTTTCAAATTCACAGATAATTTCAGGCAAAATGTGAGACATTTGAGCCTTGTGGAATAGATCAACGCCTACAATGCCTCCGGTTTTGCTAATGTAAAAGAGTGCGGTGACCACTTGTGATGGTAATTGGTAGATGGTCACTATAGTTTATGGTGGTAAAAAACCAGGGCGATGAAGTGGGCAGCATAGTTACTTGTCACCCATAGTAACTTTAAAAAACAGCTGCACAGGTCGATCTTCCATGTTAAGCAACGTTTAACGAGGTTACGCCTAGCTTCCTTGCCTCAGAGAGAACGTAAAGCCACCAGAGTAATCAGATTCCTAAAAGTCTGACAACCTGTCTCGCCAAGGGGTATTGCGTTGCTCAGTAGCTGAGTTGTGGAGGTGAGATAGGCAATCGTTACAAGTAAATTAAGTAGGTACTGCTACATTATTTATAGTAAAATTTACAGAGCTCCCAACACATTTTTATTTCATGCTCAATAATTGATCTAGTACTTAGTAGTCACGTTTCGATCGACAATCTATTGAAAACGAAATTATGACACGAATACACGATATCTTGCGAAAACACCCCGATTCAAACAGTAAAACGCCCATAACTTTTGAACGGCTGAACCGATTTTCATCAAGCATAGCTAAGAACAATCTCTATAATGTCACCTTCCAAACAAAAATATAACAAAATCAGTTCATCTGTTTAGGAGCTATGATACCACAGACAGATACATAAATACACAGGTACACGCGACAATCTTATAACACCCTCTTTTTCCGTCGGGAGTTAAAAACGACCAAAACCTAGTGATAAAAGGCAGATGATGGTGGGATATTTTACCATTGGATAGCCATCTGTGATGTCTATGGTATTGTCCAGGCTACGTTGACCACTTATCTATCTGATGGAGAACCTGATTAAATAAATGTTAGGTATTACCTAACACAAGACAATACTGAAAACATACCTACTGATTCTTTACAAATTTTCAATAATAATGGAATGTCCTCATTTTCTTCTTTTTAATTTTCGTCTCAGTTTCTTTTAAAACTCAATAACTAATAAAGTCAAGTGAATTATTGTAATTAAGTTAAGAGCTCGCTTTCAAAACTTAGCAAGTACCGACCAATCATCTCTTAATTATCTACCTACTTTATCAATTTCAGGAGTACTTACTGAGCAAATTTTTATTCTTTTTGGAATTCTTGAAAGGAAAAGTCTGTTATTTTATTTCGTTTTCGGCCAAGGCTTGTATAGTACTTTTCTCAAATAATGCGCGGAAATTAAAACTAAGTAGTACCTAGAAATCATTTTGTCAACATCAATGCCGAACAACAATAATTGTTCCCGCGTTAAAGTGTTATTTTTTTTTTCAATAAACAGCGTTCTATTTGCAAGCCAGTTCGAAATTTAAATAAAACCTTTGATAAGTTACCTCCTTGGTTGCCATGTTTCGGAGTAAAATATCGTTCCATTTTTAAATAACACGACAGATATGAGTTTACTATGTAATTTATTTGGCCGCTACACACGACAGATATGGATTTTAATACAACTTTTGCCGGCCGCTGCTCGCATGTATTTGGCCAGTACAGCTATTTCGATTTATCTCGAAGAAGGTTGTCAAAATAATGCTCAAATTTCAAAGCATGTTTGAGAAAAATTATATTTTGTAAATGGAATCATCAACACGATAAAGAATAAGGAGAAGCCACTGTAATAATGTCACATGTCACCCAATCTCCCCATTCATCAATTTGTTCATCAACCAACTGATTAGCCACTAGTATTATCCCTTAAACTTCATTATACCTCATCTCTGATAACGTTAATACCCTAACGGGGATAGCGTGAAGGTATCACAGTATTGACTGTGAATCGATGACGTAGCCAGCCAGGCGTGAGCTGATAGCACCGATAAAAGTAATAGGGTTTTGGATAAACGGGTGCTAGATTGTTTGGCAAATATTTTGGTATGTGAGGTTTGATGTATTGTTTAATATTGGCTGTGGTTCAGGTTTATGAAGTGAGAATGGGTTGAAATGATTTAAGAAAAGTGTGGAGGGCAATGCTTAACGGTGGAGTAAGGTTGTCATTCAAGAGTCTGTGTTTAGGCAAAGGCAAATCTGTAATTGAAAAAAAAAAAACTAATGTGCCTTTTAGTTGATAAATCTATATTTATAAAAAGAAAAGTCCTGACTGACTGACTCATCAACGCCCAGCCCAAATCATTGCACCTAGAAAGCTGACATTTTGTACAGAGGTTCCCTTTATAATGTAGACAAGGAAAAAGGAAGGAATTTTCGAAATTCAATCCCTAAGGGAGTTAAATAGAGGATGAAAGTTTGTATGAAACTCTGTCATTTTTAATTTGAAATGAATGAGATATGGCATTTAGCCTCTAAATATAAAATAAAAAATACTGTTTTAAGGATTTTTTGAATTTCATCCCTTCAAGGGCTAAAAAGGGGTGTTAAAGTTTGTAAGAAAAATAAATTGTTTATCATCAACATTACTTGAAACTTAGTATTTCTGCTCTTCAATACAATGAAAGAAAAACGTACTTAAGCATTTTTTGAATTTCATCCTTTAAACGGGTAAAAACAGGTGTTAAAGTTTCTATGAATGATTACCTACCTGCTGGATGTGCTGGAGGGAATCAGTTTTCATACCTCGAATACCACTGATACCCTCTGACTATGCCTTTGTCGTGTCGGTAGGATTCAGAAATTGAAAGCAAAGTGGTATTTCACTATTTGTACCTGCCCGAGGAAATCGATCCCACAAGACATTCAGAATGGAAGTCCATGGCTCTAGCTATTAGAACACGACGGCAGTTCAGTTTATGCTCATTTTATATCAATTTACATGTTATTTTATAATTCGACAAAATAATATCAAATTTTTTAGTATACGCGAACAAAGACGGGGGCGGAAAGCTATGTTTAGATAATAATTTGCAATATCCCGCCAGAACCTAAAAAAAAGAAACAACCAAAATCGTGTAGTCCACGCGGGCGGAGCTGCGGGTGGAAAGCTAGTGTTACTATAATTTTAATGACTACTTAAACGATATTTTTTTCAAACTCAAGACCTAACAGTGACGTCAAGTAATATAACCATTATGCATGTATCTTTAAATAATTAATTTGTTAATTTATTGTAATAATTCTAGGAATGACATTGAACTATTTTTTTTTATTAAATAAATTATTATTGAATAAATGTATAATCTGTATTAATATAATTTTAAGAACGACATTACATTAATTTAATATTTTAAAATATTTTTATCTACTCTCATATCGTAATATTCGAATTATAAACTTCAAAACGAGTTTATATTGACATACTTTATAAACACAATGCCGAAATTTAAAAATAGAATCTTATTATAACACTTTTTCTCTAACAAAATAATGCTATAATACAATTTTTTTTCTATTACGATACAGAACAAATCCAAGAAGTTAATCATTAAGGAGTTTTCATCAATATTTTTTTGTAATGCCATTTTTATAGTACCTATTTAAAAATATTTGATTCCAATTTTTACTTGTCTATGACAATGCCCGCCACGCACTGCGATTTTTATTCTCGCGAATTTTGTCTCTTTCTACCTGTTCATAGAGCACAAAATATTCGCGCGAATTAAATTCGCGCCGCGGTGCGGTGGATTCTGTGACAAAACACGGTTTTCTTGCGGTATTATTTCTGCACGATTTTTTTACCGCAATGCGAGCAGCTTCAAACAATTCCATAGGTCGCAGAATGGTTGCAAAAATTCGCGCGAATAAAAATCGCAGTGCGTGATAAACCTTAGCGATGATGTGTTTGGGTTTTGGCGCCATTCATAAGTTTTGCAGGTTTTGCTGTATTGAATTTCATGAGTTTTATTATATTCTTGCTTATAAATGTCTGATATCAGTGAATGTGAAGAAAATTTGACTGCGCCCGATATTTTAGATGCGGCGAAGGAAATAACTCATAATCTATTACCAGCAAAGACGAGAAAATTATATGATAAATGCTATCACTTCTTTATGGCATGGAAAATGCAAAAAAGGTATTTAGTAGGTTCAATCCCAACGTATGAGTGTAGATAAAGTAGTGTATGAAACTGCACATAACTAGGTATTAAAACATTCGTGTGAATACTATTAAAAAACTCGCCTACGGCTCGGTTTTTAAACACACACTCATGTTTTAATACCCCTTATTATGCAACAGTTTCATAAACTACTATAATCGAATTTTATATGTTTCAATGTCAATCTTGATTTTAATGAACCATGATTGTATATATTTGCATTTTATATGGGTCCCTCAGGGGTCGGTACTCTCAGCAACTTTATTCTTGCTGCATATTAACGATCTGCTAAAACCGGCACCTTTGGGTATGCAGACGACAGCACTGTTGCTGGGAGATACTTGTCCAACGCTCGTGCTACCGGGCCTCAGATTCAGTCTTTCCGGGAGGCCATGGTGGAGCGCTTGAACCTGTCCTTGCAGGCAGTCTCCGAATGGGGCGATGCCAATCTGGTCAAGTTTAATGCTGCTAAAACCCAGGCGTGTCTTTTTTCCGCTAAAAAGAGCCAATTTCACCCGGCTCCAACTTTGCGAGATGTAACCGTGCCAATAGCTGACCATCTTGAGCTTCTTGGCGTTACGTTGACATCGACTCTCAATTTTGGCCCATACATTGAGGCAAAGGCTCAGCTGGCTGCCAAAAAGCTGGGGATCCTTGCAAAGGTGAGAAGGTACTTCACGCCAGAACAGCTGCTCAGCTTGTATCAAGCGCAAGTTCGATCATGCATGGAGTACTGTTCTCATCTCTGGGACGGATCTGCCAAATACCAGCTTGATGCACTAGAGTCGATCGAAAAGCGAGCCAAGAGGCTCATCGGCGATGAGGCACTGGTTAAGGCAAAGCTCCAGAGTCTTGAACATCGTCGCCGAGTTGCCAGCTTGTCGGTTTTTTATAGGTTACATTTCGGGGAGTGTGCGATGGAATTGCATGATCTGATTCCGCCCAGCCCGTTTCATCATCGGACTACCAGACGTACGGCGATGCGCCATTGGTACATGGTGGACATCCCACCCATACGCACTAAAAGTTTTGAGAATACATTTATTATGCGTACAGCTAAGGGGTGGAATTCCCTGCCCGAGTCTATGTTTCCCGATAGCTACAATCTAGGGGTCTTTAAGTCAAGAGTGAATAGGTTACTACTAGGCAAGCGTGCTCCATCGTAGACTACATCATCACTTACAATCAGGTGAGATAGTGGTCAAGCATGAGCCTACAAAAGTTTAAAAAAAAAAAAACATAATTATCACGCCGACCAGCAGCATAGTCATTCCTCCTGAAGGTATATACTTCAATTCTCACTTTGGTCCAAAGTCTTTACTTCTACGGTAGTAGTGAAGACAGTGGTAACTCTCTCTCCCGCGGTCTCTTGAACGTGAAACAAATCTTAGAAAGTTAAAACTATTGGTACTGCTGCCCGATAGAAATGTTCAACAAGATCTTGTGGTGAATTATATTATTATGCCACTAGTGTCTCCATGCCTTTCATATAAACCTAATCTATTGTCACACAACACCTACGACTCACCCCATTTCCCCAACACAACTTATAAATAATATTATCTTAGCAAATATCTCGCTATGCCAAGAAAATATCTCAAATATTGCCGTTAGCTGAGAATATGACAGTAACACACAATACCCCAACATACCTTGCTGCAGGTATTGTCAAAAACGTCCGGTTATGTCCAAGTGATGGGCATTGTTCGAATACGGTATTTGTGCTAGGAAACTGTTATGTAGGCAATGTAATAATGTGTGTTTATGTATTTTGATGTTATTGCAAGACTGAATACGGAGAAATAGACCACCTAGAGAGCACCTTAGGACCTAGTACACAGTGACGTTCTGTCAGAGCGAAAGCAAACATAAAATACATGCCCACGCCTTTTTCTGATGGGGTAAGCGGAAACTACAGAACGCCACCGCGCCGCTACGATTGTAATAAGCAACAACAATTATTTATACTGTCAAAAATAATGATAAACAAGCGCTATCGAACTGGCACGCAGTCAATCTCAAGCAATATTGGTTTTTCCACTACCTTGTCTATTATATAAAACATTACCTAAGAAATTCGTTTCGAAATATAAACATTTAGACACAAGATTATAGAATAAAATTAAAAAAAAAGAACTAAATGACATAACAACATAACAGTTACGAAATGACTTTTGTATTGAGTTTTGATATCATTATGTAACTATAACGTAATTATTTTTCTTTTGGCGGCGAAGTACGAGTGAAACAATTTGCAATTTAAATAAAAAAAAGTACGTGACTGAATAGGCTACTGTTGGTAGACGCATTCTGTCACTACAACCGCGCTTTTTCCACCGCCCCATCCGGCAGAATGATACTGAACCTCTCGAAAAAGTGTGAGTTGTTTGTGTGTATATAGTCTGAATGAAAAACTAAAATTTACTAATTGTAAATTTAAAGCTGTTTCTAATAAATTGTTGTAGGAACTTCATCATCATCATCATCATATCAGCCGAAAGACGTCCACTGCTGGACACAGGCCTCCCCCAAGCGTCGCCACATTGACCGGTCCCGTGCGTCTCGCAACCAGCGGATTCCCGCAACCTTCACCAGGGCATCGGTCCACCTGGTGGGAGGCCTTCCAACACAACGTCTTCCGGTTCGCGGTCGCCACTCCAGAACCTTTCTGCCCCATCGGCCATCCGTTCTGCGAGCAATGTGCCCTGCCCACTGCCACTTAAGTTTGGCAATTCTTCGGGCTATGTCGGTAACCTTGGTTCTCTTGCGGATCTCTACATTTCTGATTCGATCACGCAAGGAAATGCCGAGCATAGCCCTCTCCATTGCCCTTTGAGTGACTGTAAGTTTTCTGATGAGGCCCATTGTAAGCAACCACGTCTCAGAGCCATATGTCATATGTCTGTTGGAACTTATTTGCATTTAATTAAGTAAGGTCATCAGGTAGTGGAAAAAGAATCGTACGTGTCTCGCATGAAAAGGCTTTATTTTAATACTCGCATGTAGCTTTCAAAATCTCGACTTTTCATGCTCGACACGAAATGTACTATTTTGACATTGACATTGGTGAAAAAATTTCACTTTGTCTAACGTCTCGTGACAATCTAAGAAGTTCGATGACATTTGTCATTTTACATGCCGCAATAACTTTGTACGTAAGAAATTGAAAAATCAAATTCAATGTCCTAAATAATTACTATGTTGTTATAGTGTATCTTCTTCTTCTTTTCGTGTGAGGTGTGGCCACCTCTGGTGCCAGAGTTAATTAAGCCGCCTCTGGGAACCCCACAGGCCTCTGACTTGGCTATTTCAGACTTACATTAACTATATAAGTCCAGGTTTCCTCACGATGTTTTCCTTCACCTTTGCTTGTGATATCCAAGATAAACTTAGAAAGTACATATGAATTTTGAAAAAGTCACATTGGTACTTGCCCGGATTCGAACCCACGACCTCAAGTACGATAGGCGAGGTCTTAGCCACTAGGTCTTAGGTACACAATTGTATGAGTACATAATGGTATGGGTACATAACAACGAATATCATTCGTAAGCATCAAGTTTAATTGGATTGGATTGGATTGGTTTGGTTGGTTGGTGTGGTCATGTGATGAGGAGGGATGAAACGCATGTTACTAAAAGAGTTATGAATATAAATGTGAATGGATAAAGAGGGAGAGGAATGCTAAAGAAAAGATGGATGGACTGTGTGAGACTGTGTGATATGAAAGAAAAGGGAGTCAGTAATAAAATGACGGGGGACAGGAAGGTATGGAAGAAGCAAACGTGTTGCGCCGACCCCAAGTAACATGGGATAAGGGCAGGAAGATGATGATTTTATAGCTGTCAAATCCGACTTCTTATATTATCACAACTATAATCTTTTTAGTGCCTATGTGGTCCAAAGGCACTGTATTTATTTTTGTTTTTTTTTACCGTCATACGTCTTTGTGATTTCACAATAATATACGCTTAAAACTGGGCTTTGGGCTCTAGATAAAGTTAATTTCTATCAGTGATTACAATTGTCAAAAGTTTAAATATTTGGGAGTGACCGTGATATTTCAGTCTAGTTATCCTCATAACATTCTATAAATTATAATCTACGATAGAAACCTTTAACAGTCGATCTCGATAGCCCGATATTTTAGTCCAAAAAGTCTTCAGTCTCTTTTACTCATCAACCTTAGGTATTCTTTAGATTGAATAATCACAATAAACGTTATTGTAACCTCTGGCCAAAAACATAAATTCGCGCATAATTTTTTACTTTAACAAAATATTTTCCTAAAATTATCATTCACGTAAAGCACATCACATGTGGTGTAAGCGTCCTTGATAATATATTAGACGTTGAGCACAAAAACTGTGAATAATGTGCCGTGTTCGCTGCAAAATGAAAGAAAAACATCAAGTCCTGGAACTTGGAGCAAGTTAAGAGCACTTGCGGGGGGAAATGGGGCAAAGGATTAAAAAGTGCTTGTAAGTTGGCGATCGTGGTCGACTTATGGTTGCAGCCTCTTGCAAACTAGTTGAAAGCTTGGAGCTGCTAGATTGACACAGTTAGTTATAAGTACAGAGCAAGTAAGTAAGAGCTAACTAAGCTCATCACAACATTCCAAAACGAGCCTTGTTTTGGAGGTTCAAGTCAAGCAAGCAAGAGTCTGCCTACCCTACTAAGTCATGATTGGGACTAGCTACCCTACTATGCTTGTCAAATGCCATCGTGATACCGTTATGAGAGGGAGATGGAGATATAAAGAAGGAAAAGCCCTATTCTTTTTTTACAACCGATTCATGACAGTAATAACATATTTCATAGTAGGCTCTTGTATAGTCAGTATGATAATGGGACTAGCTGTCTATGATATCGGTATACACGTGTACCTATTTTTTCCATTTTTGTACTTAAAATATAGCAAGAGGACAGGTATAGTTGTTCTATCTCACGAAGAAGGATGAATCGTAGCAAAATAACTCTTATTTCGACGTCATAAAAGTCACGTAACTTTTGGTGCGCCAGAATAAATTAGGGCTGGGAAAGTCCTACCGCTGTATCTTGCTACTTGCACCATACTAATAAATTTGATATGTGGTAGCAAACTATCTGGCAATGATAACAAAGTGCGAGCTTACTTTATTTACTGGCTGGCTACCCGGCAATGTATGGCGACAGTCTACTGATACAGTAGCTGAGTCATAAGGCAGAGGTATGTGCATACTGCCTATGTGACGGTGACCTTATGTGACCTGTGGTATGAAAGTGAATGCCTATCGGGCGTTTGTGGTAAGGAAGTAAGAAAGAGGTCTGTTCCTAGTAGCGGATTAGTCAAGGTTCCTTTATTAGAGTGTTTGCGAAGTACTGGTAATACGGCATGTGTTCTTTGGTTTTTAAGATGGTGTTTTGACAGTACAGAGCAATTTAGTAGTGAATGTATGTATGTAGTGTTTGTGTATTGCAATCTCGATGTAGTGAAAAATCTAAAAAAATATCTTCCAGGTCCTATTGACTTGGACTGCAAGTGCGACAAACTTGACAATAAATTAAAATACTGTCTTATTTTCGCAGCAGGTGATATTTATTTTCATGAATTCAGTACTGACAAGTAAAAATTAAAAATTTCCAAAATCCCCGCCATTTTTTTTTATTTAATACTTTTTAAACTACATAATTTATCTAGTAGTAGACACGCTTCGATCAACAATCTATCGAACACGTAATTATGACACGATATCTTGCGAAAATACTCCGTTTCAAACAGAAATCAGCCCATTACTTTTGAACGGCTAAACCGATTTTCACCAAACATAGCTAAGAACACTCTCGACAAAGTCAAAAAAATCTAAATAAAAATCGTTTAGGCGCTATGATGCCACAGATAGACACACAGATACACAGCAACACACGTCAAACTTATAACGCCCTTCTTTTTCCGTCGGAAAAATCACAGACAACACTTTGTTTTGAAGAATTGAGACAGATTTCTACCGAAAAGTCCGTCAAGAATTACTTTAAAAAACTCAATATAAAACAAAATTAAACACCAGCCATTTTCATCGAGCGGAAAAAAAAGAAGAAAATCTCGTTTTATTCTAATTTGTTCGCGAACAACAATTCAGATGAACCTCCGAGGAACAGGTTCATTAATAAAACTTAATTAATTTCACATTAAGTCAGTCAGATTGGATTAAGTGAACGAAGCTTAAACGAATTATTGGGGATTTGGCGAAATTATAGGGAAAGATGGCGAGGAATATAGGGGAGGGAATTTTGTAGGGATCCGTTGCGGTTTAAAGTAAAGTAAAACGTTAGGAATAATGTCTTTACTATTCCTTCTTTTTCCATGTTTTCCATAACAGCTTGGATATACTTAGCTACATACGATAAGAAGGTAATGATAAGACACCTCAGCAGACCAAGATGAAGATAAACAAATTCGCTTGCACACTTTGCGCACAACTTTCGCCCGTCGACATTTTGGTTTCCTGGGTAACTATCTCTACAATCTCTACAATAAAATAAATGAAGTCCTATCAATTTATGCCCTTCCTAAACAGCTTTGCAGAAAAAATCTCTCAGTCTGGTTACACGGGCTGGATTACGATGCCACGGAGCAGCTGCTCATTGTTCCTTCGTAGAATGTATCTTGGATCTTACCATCATGCCTAAATAACCACCACACATACGCTCGCTCACGCTAACACCTTCATACACGCTTTCTTTTATATGCACACTCACAACCATCACTTGTTATTCGTTAAAGATAGATATCTACCTAAATTGTACTATATTTTCTGTTTGTTTATTAATTGGAATTTAATTTTTCCCTTTTGTTGTGTTGAATTAACAATATTATTATCTCCTAATATAGTATGTGATTTGTTAAGATTTACGTATACCAATAATTGACATAGACGCGGATTCGGGGTGAGGGCCTGGTGATCCGTCACACAGGGTATCCTAGTATGGACTCCAGTCTCTCACAAAGGATCATATTTTGTAAGCTTTTCTTTTTTTTTGTTTTTGGTGTTATATAAATGTAGTATGTAAGCATATACTGATGTGAAACTTTGTGAAGAGTGAAATAAAGAATTTATTATTATTATTATAAATGAACTTGACTCCTACGAAAACGACTGGCCCGCAATGTTTGAAAATATGATAGAGTATACAAAATATACGTAATAAAATATAATTGTATACCAAACAAGTTACACACATCTTGTTAGATGTGTTTGTTAAAGGATCAGGAAGTCCTTTTCCTAGCAATGACTTCATCATCATCATCATCACATCAGCCGAAGAACGTCGGCTGCTGGGCATACGTCTCTCACAAGCGTCACCACATTGATCGGTCCCGTGCGTCTCGTAACCAGCGGAATCCCGCAACCCTACCGCTAGTGTGACGTCAATAACAGACTAAAAATAAGTGGGATTCTACAACTGCACGAAAATCTTAGAAATATTACATAGCCTTTTTTAAAACACACCACTTTCTGGCAATGATTTAAAACACGTTCAATGATGAAAAACAAATCCATAATCTTTTGCGCGTTGAGTAAATGCCAGACCATGGTATGCCAAGACAGACCCCAGAGGTCTGTTACTCTGTTTAAGTCTAAGGACAACCACTTTATTATGTAAATAAAAATAAAACAAAAAAAATTCGCATGAAAATTATTGCCAGACACTGGAATACCCTTCATCTTAAGATAAGCGTCCAAAAACGCAATTCTCAACCGTATGTTTCCACCATCGGACGGATTATTATCGACAGCCCCCGCCTTGCTGTGACCTGAATATTTTTATAGAGATATCTCCATTGATTGGGATCTAGAGGTATGAGGAATTGTATGACGTCATCCATGTCACCCCACGTCAGGAACAGAAGTCAGATTTGTTGCGATTAAATCGGAAGGAATGTTATGTAACTTTATTTTTATTTACGTTGCTCTATATTTTGGATGTTTTCCATTTAGGTGGGTCATGTTACTTACATACACAAACCTTACATTATATACAGATCTGGTATATTTGTTCTGAGCGAACAATTTTATAATTTTAGCTCTTTTCATTGAATCAAGCCTTGAAAGTACTAAGGCTTTGATTCATTCACTACGGACGGGAGCAGAAAGAGATGACTTGGTCTATGGTTTAAGTAATCGTAAACGAATTTAAATAATCGTTCTATTTCTATTCGTAGTTTGAAGATGACAGATACAGAATGATGTTTTATATACCTTCGTTAAGCGTTAAATGCATTTGATGATTTGTGGTGCGAGTAGGCCTTAAAAGTAGGTCCATCACTTATAGCTCACTGTAATATTTCAGTGGAAAAAGTTATTTCAGCTCGTTTATCTAAACAACAATCTAACATTGTTTCTCAAAATGTCGTGACAACTATATTTAACGATATTTTAAACACATTTAAATACAAAATAAACAGTGTCACGTGTCACATCAAAAGGGAACTAAACAGAAATAGTATTTTGAACAAACATACATACCATTTTTGAGTCTATTTTTAGAAATCACCCAACTATCCTAAACCGTTCTTTCGAACAAAAATAAACTTTACTACTTGGAAATAAAAATTATGTGAGATGCATACAGAAAATTGCGTAGAAAAAGGTCACTTTTGCAATTAACATAAAAGAAAATAAACTCTAACGTAACGTTGTAAGGGTTGTTTGTACTGCAGCAAATAATTTGGTCAAATTTCGAAGGGATAGTTGCGCATATGCATCGATTGTCAGCTGTTTGTGTTGACACGTCCAATCACAATGAGACATTTTAAAATTAATAGTTTTAAACAATGGATGGCTTTCTAAATTCGAATTTTTGGAACGCGAATGTTCTAAGTGGTCTGTAATGGACTTTCCATCTTGCCAGCTTGATTTATTTGTTTGAAAATATTTTAGCGCAGCCTGATTTATCATTATTAAATTCGTGTTTTGTCTTTAGCAAAGAGGTTTATAAAATCAATCAATCTATATATTTAGCTTTAACTATGTTAAAGCGTGTGTGTGTGTTGTTTAGATTTGAAGCCTACTATGTTGTTGTGTGTATCTACGTTGTTAGGACACAACGTAGACACACACAACAACATAGTAGGCTTCAAATGTAACTAGATACAGGTGAATACTAGTATTATTCTTTGCCCCACACTAGGATTTTTTCCTGTATCGTGGGTGCGTTTACAAACATTAAAACTCACATACACAATACACCCAGATCCGGAGCAACTATCTGTAGGCCATACAAATATTTTTTTCCGTGCGGGAATCAAACCCGCGACACGCAGCGCAGCAGCCGATTGCTCAGCCACTACGCCAACCGTGTTGTCGTGTTTATCTGACCTCTGCACCACAATAGCTAAGTAGCATGATATTCGTTGGTCTAAAACACAAAGGATTAACTAGCGCTTAACGACAGTCAAATATCGAATAATGACAGTTGAGACCAATGGCTAAACATCCTTTCCGAACTAGTGATCTCAGTACGTAAAGATGGTCACCGATACACGACCTCGTTAACCGAGCTTAACCTTCGATCGGCCCATGGTTCGATCTTCAAAGTTCACACGTGGCTGCTATGTAGCCACCCTTAAGCACTTGTCCTACCGCCGGTGACGAAGCGATTAGCTTTCGACTATTTTTTCGCTGAAGAAACGAACAAAATATATAAGATCCCTTGTCAATAAAAGAGACACATATAATCGCTGGCTGTTCACACAGTAGGTGAGTACTCTCTCACCACAAGTTTGGCGCAGCGACAAGAGCTATCAAAGTTATACTCTCTCAGCTGTGCTCGCTTGCTCGCTTGGCGGTCAGAACTCACGCTGAGAGACCAACCAGCAGAGGTCATTTCTACCTACAGTGCGGCCGCCCGAGCAAGTGGTTCGAGTAATCGGCCATCGCACATAAACACTCGCTCATAGCCGAGTGGATAAACTATCGAAACTACACACTCGCTATTCGCCAGCTCGTTTTTAGTTTCTAGCTTTACTCGCTACTCTCTGATCATCAGCGGTGGGACAAGTTCCATAATAATGGCGAATTTTACCATATCCTATTATTTATTTTTTTACAGGCGAAACAACGCAGTTTCCCTTATATATTAAGACTCATTTAAATAAGGAATATAGCGCCATTAAAACCATACGTTGTCGGCGTGTTTCAAACCGATATGTGTGTGGATAATTATGGCTATTTGCATTAGTTGTCCGTCGCCTACGCACAATACTGTACCAATATCTCACGGCTAGATTGTGTCCATACATAATTTTGCTGTATCTATAATGTGTGATTGATATAGCTTTTCTATCGATGCAATGCATTGCGACTGTGCCGCAGCAAAGTTTGGTATTAATAAATCATGTGCTTAGCTCGTTTGGGCTCTGGATTAAGTTCTCAACAATACCAAAAGATTATCCCAAAACTCCTCCACAATATGACTAGGAGGTATCCGTTGCTTCTAGTATTGCGTTCGTCGAACCTAAGATACGCTGTCTTTACTTGATATTAATTTCAATACATCAGTTATTTCAGTACAACATGTCTTGATAGAATGGTCTATTTATACGACGTTATCGTAGTTTTTACTACAATCCGACCTAAAAGAACACTGTGGCACACTTATGCCCCCGAGCTACAGAAAACTGGTATTTTTATATTATTTATTTATATTCACATAGTGGTAAGTAACTTATAAACTAAACCCCACAAACCCGTAGTATTTTTTTATATCTAGGATAGCATTTTTTTTGTAGGCTTTCGATTTAGTCACTCTGGTATTGTTTTGTGAACTCTCCTCATCTTTTATATGTGTCAATCCAGCATATGAAGCCAGGAAATAATTCCAAATCAAATCATTTAGTTGTTTGCAAAAACGGGTAAAAAAAAACTTTTGTTTAAATTTGGGTAAGAATCAGCCTTTTTTGAACATCTAAATTGACGTAAATACAGCCCCCAAAACGGCCACCCGTTACCACTTCCCAGTGTTTTAGCAGACAAAAAGAAGTAGTGCAACAAACGCCCTAGCAAACAAAAACATAATGTTTGCTAATCAAAACCTTAGCCTCGTGTAATCCACGCATTAGCGTCTGTCATGAGAAGAGAGTTCACGCCTGTATGAAATAAAAATCCCTCACGATAAATATAATTCTCGCGTCAGGTTAAAATAAATAAGCCTACTTAACGATATTGCTCAACATTGCAATTCGGGCCACATCTAGTTTACCGCATCCGTTGTTTAATATTATATGTTTACATTGAGGTTTGTCGGTCTGATATGTGTATGAAACTCGTGTGAAGAATCGTTAAATTCACACCCATAAAAATATGCGTAATAGTTGAAGAGTTGCGTGGGTATAGGCTTAACATTTTCATCCATGATAAATGATTATAGCCTGGCAAAAGTACTACTTAGGATTTCCGAAAGACGACCCTCTGACCGAGTATTCCAGAAGAAAAACATTTGCTTGACCTAAGGACCGGACCAGACAAGGTAACTCGGTTGCAAATGTACGTTCTAATTTTCCAAGTCTGTTACCAGATGTCCAATCAAATGGTCAGACCAAGTCTGCTCATCGTTACATATCAAGCTACACGATGCTCTCTATCACGCCAGAGATGCAGCAGATGGCGCAAATTGGTGAAGGAGAAGTTGTAGTGTGAAGACAGGGGAATCACGACCCTCAGTAATGAGGAACACGTAGAATCTCAATCGACATATTGTTGATTGAAGATGTAGTTCAAAACAAACGTATGTGTATGTTTCGTTAGCTAACATAAACTACACACACATATCACATACCCATGTCCTTTAGTGAAAAGTAAATTTCCTTAATCAACATTATACATATAAAACAACAAACTCCAAACAGAAAAAATATGTGATGTGGTTGTGCAAAATCCCCAAAATACTTTAAATAAAAATAAGTTCATAAAAACTAAAACCCGACTACTGAAAAATCACGCTCTAAAAAGTATGAAACTAGAAAATATTCTCATCTCAGAGAAAAACCGTGTTCGTATGCTTATTTGCAGAATATATTGTAGGTGCGCTTCAATGACACCTCATTTGTCAAATTATGATACGTAGTTTATAATTATGAGGAAACAGAAATGAACATACACACACACATACCGGTCGAAAACATAACCCTCCCTTTTGTTTCGCCGTAGTTGGGTAATGAGAACTTTACGATTTAAGTGTCGTACAGATTCTAGTACAGGTTCGATGGGTCTTTAGTTAATTAAAAAGGCACAGACGACTTTAACATATTTATACGTGTGCAGACAAGACAAATCTGCCCTGTATCCTGTTATGTAAATATTAAACATTCAAACCCATTCTAAATTCGATTGTTATTACATTTCCAGCCAGAACTATGTTTTACCAGCTCGCTTTCAGTTCCACGCACTCATATTGCTAATTTTGCGACTATCTAATCATAACAAATAAGGGCATTCCCAAGTCCATAATACTTTCTCAGATCTGAATAGCGATATAAAAATTCAATCATACACAAGCACTGACCATCCCCATACAGCCAGAGGAAAACTATTAAAAATAAATCCTCTTAAGGGCTCACATCTTCATACAATATAATCGATTCTGAAGTGCCCTTCAAACGATTCTCGATTACAACATCTGTTACTAAGAATATGTTTACACGATCATCTTTGCAGCTATGTTAAAGTAAAACAAACCTTAATGGGTACGAACAAGGAATCTATCAGATGCAATTTTTAAATTCTCATTTGCATTACTGTCATTTATTGTCACACGATTTTGGACATTGCACGAGTTGTTTTAAAGTTTAGTTTTATGTAAGGGAGAGGGTGTGTGTTTGAGGATGTTTGCCACATGGCTGTATTTTATTGCAAATTATTAAGAAATAATTGGAAAACCCGCCTACTTTTTAAAAAGGGCTGTGTAGAGATTTATTGTGGGCGGTAGTTTCAATTTGTGTTCCGAAAATTTAATATATTTTTATTTATAGGGAAATAAATCGGTGCATATTTTTTGCCGGTTAAACAAAAAGTATAATCATACGTTTAGATTTAATATTCAAAGAAGCAGCCATATTTTTTCTTTATCTTTTGATGTTGTTTTTTTGTACACATAAAAATAATACAGGATTTGATTTGATTTATTTAATAAAACAAATACTAATATGCAGTCGAACCAAATCATATAAAGATACAAATTATACGGAGCAAAAGAAGCCACAAAACAACCGAGCAATAATGCATTAAGGCAGAAAATGATATAAGTCAGATAAGACCGCTAATCTCTCGCTAAGTAGCAATAAGACTAACCAGCTACAAACAGCTCGCAGCTTTCAATGGCGAAGGGAATTCTTCTTTTGAGAAAAATAGTTTTATTGTGACTTATGGCCCTGTTAGTGTACAGACTACGATACTTTTGTTAGAAGGGAAAATAAATCTGTGTATAATTAGATTTTTGTGCAAAGATTTTGAAAACAGATATTGCTTCTATGCTGTACTGGGCTCAAGCGCTTCTGCTGAACATGAGGTTCTGGGTTAGGTTCCCGGATCGGGACTAGTATTATTAAGAACAGTCTCTCCTCCTATTAGAAAGTACATGAAACTTAACGAGTGTAATCTGAGTGTACTATTTATTAGGTGCAACTCTGCTTAACAAATACAGGGATGATAATATCTTACGTTCTTGGTTTTCAGATATCTCCACTGGAAAAATTACGTCATTCACTTTTTTATTAAGCACTATCCTTGCAAAAAATGAAGTCTTAAGTCTTACTCAGTGAATCAATAGATTGCCTCTAATCTAATTTATTCATTATTTTAAAATGAACCCTGCACTTTGATACCCCAGGGAACCGAATTCAAATTCATTCAAATTGCGGTAGACCTCTCTATTTTTCTTCCATCCTCCGATTACCATGCCTAAACGGACAGTGCCTCTGCAATTATATAAAAATAGCTTATGTAGTACAATATTCATTATCAAATGTTATGCCAGACTGTCATAATATGAGCGTGCAGAAGGGTGCAATGGGGGAAAATGCAATTAATTTTATCACAAAAGACCCATTCGACTCGTCGACTTATCGGGGAGGTAGGGACTACAAAGAATAGTTAGGAATGTCATGTCTTAATACCCTGAAAGTTCGCGAATATAGAATCTTATTCAGGCTGCTTAAGGTTTGAATTAATGTTGCTGAAGCTGTCTATACTGTAGTTGAGTATAGTGATGTGTCTATCGTGTGCACGCGAATGTCATGAAATAGTTTTAGTGACAATAAAACTACTAATGATTTTACCTAATGATTCCCCGTTTATGTTTCTTGTGATAGCAATATCATTGGTAGAGAAAGTTATCAATACCGTTAGTAGCTATTATAGTTAGTAAATATTATGTCACTTATGTTAATTTTACACAGAGGCTAGCAGATTGTTTGTTTTTTGGCCTCATCATCATCATCATCATATCAGCCGAAAGACGTCCACTGCTGGACATAGGCCTCCCCCAAGCGTCGCCACATTGACCGGTCCCGTGCGTCTCGCAACCAGCGGATTCCCGCAACCTTCACCAGGTCATCGGTCCACCTGGTGGGAGGCCTTCCAACGCAACGTCTTCCGGTTCGCGGTCGCCACTCCAGAACCTTTCTGCCCCATCGGCCATCCGTTCTGCGAGCAATGTGCCCTGCCCACTGCCACTTGAGTTTGGCAATTCTTCGGGCTATGTCGGTAACCTTGGTTCTCTTGCGGATCTCTACATTTCTGATTCGATCACGCAAGGAAATTCCGAGCATAGCCCTCTCCATTGCCCTTTGAGTGACTGTAAGTTTTCTGATGAGGCCCATTGAAGCGACCACGTCTCAGATCCATATGTCATCACTGGCAACACACACTGGTCATAGACTTTCGTCTTGAGACACTGTGGTAAGTTGGACGAGAAGATACCGCGCAACTTCCCGAACGCTGCCCAGCCGAGTCGGATTCAACGGTTGACCTCTTTCTCGAAGTTGGCCCTACCCAACTGGATCGTTTGTCCCAGGTAGACATAGTCGCCCACAACTTCGAGTGTAGAGTCTCCTACCTTGATAGGAGTGGGTGTAACATGGGCATTCAACATCACCTTGGTTTTGTCCATGTTCATTCTAAGACCCACTCTTTCGGAAGCACTACTGAGGTCATTGAGCATTTTACTGAGGTCCTCCATGGTCTCAGCCATAACCACTATATCGTCAGCAAACCGAAGGTGAGTGATGTACTCGCCATTGACGTTGATGCCTAGCCCTCTCCAGTCCAGAACCTTGAAGACATCCTCCAGTGCAGCGGTAAACAGCTTCGGAGATATGACGTCTCCCTGTCTCACACCTCGCTGCAGAAGGACTGGTTCCGAGGTCTGATCCTGAAGTCGAACTGACATGGTGGCGTTTTTGTATAAACACTTCAACACTTCGATGTACCGGTAGTCAATTTGGCACCGTTGGAGAGACTGCAGTACAGCCCAAGTCTCGATCGAATCGAAGGCTTTCTCGTAGTCCACAAACGCTAAACAGAGAGGCAGGTTGTACTCTTCGGTCTTCTGTATAACCTGCCGCAGCGTATGTATGTGGTCTACGGTGCTGAAGCCTTTACGGAATCCGGCTTGTTCGGGAGGCTGGAAATCGTCAAACCTGCGCGCGAGACGATTCGTGATGACTCTTGAAAACAGCTTGTAGACATGGCTAAGAAGTGTGATGGGCCTATAGTTCTTCAGTAAGGCATTGTCACCCTTCTTGAAGAAGAGTACCACCACACCCCTGCACCATGCCTGTGGCGTTTTCCCTTCGTGTATGACGGAATCAAACAGCTTCTGAAGGGCCTTAAGGATTGGTTTTCCACCCGCCTTCAGGAGTTCGGCCGTAATTCCGTCATCACCCGGTGCCTTGTTGTTCTTAAGCTGTTTCAGAGCCATCCTAATCTCATACAGGCTGACGTCCGGAATGTCTTCAGTATAGTGTCGGGTCAATCTAGCTCTAGGGTCTTTCGCTAGATTCGCGACGGGTTTACTGGTTGACGTGTACAGCTGCCCATAGAATCTCTCGATCTCCCTCAGAAGCTCTGGTTTGGCGGAAACGATCCTGCCATCATCGATCTTCAGTTTCGTGAGCTGGCTCTGCCCTATAGACAGATCTCTTGCAAAGACCTTGGAGCCCTTATTCCGTTCAATTGCGTCTTTTATACGCTCAGTATTAAAGCGGCGGAGGTCGCTTTTCAAGGACTTTGAGATCCGTCTATTTAGCTGCCGGTATTTCACCGCATCGTCTGAAGACTGCAGGATCATCTCACGCCTCTCCTTCATTAGCTTGAGAGTAGGATCAGAGAGCTTTTTGTTCCTATCTGTACGGCGGGTCTTGAAAAACTTAGACCCGACCGTATGGACAGCTTCCACGAACCCATCGCTGTAATCGTCCACGGAGCTTCCTAGGCACTCGAAACGATTCTGGAGTTCGAGCTGAAAGTTCTCGGGGTTTTGGACCTGGATCTGTGCTGGGCGGAGCGTGGACTTCACCAGTCGAGACCTTTCAAGTTTAACATTAATGTTCAATGTGCCTCTTACCATGCGGTGATCGCTCCCGGTTTTAACCGAATTGATCACAGAGACATCATTGAACACTTGCTTCTTGGTTGACATGATGAAGTCGATCTCGTTTTTAGTTGAACCATCGGGGCTTTGCCAGGTCCACTTCCTGTGCTCACGCTTTCTGAAGAAGGAGTTCATCATGTAGAGGCCCTCCTTCTCCATAAAACTGGCCAGTAGGTGACCCCGGTGGTTCCGGCGTCCAACTCCAAATTGCCCCACTTGCAGCTCATCCACGTCTCGTTTGCCCAGTTTTGCGTTGAAGTCCCCCATGACAATGGTGAAGTGAGTTTTGAAACCATGCATGGCTCTAGAGATATCCTCATACATGGTCTCTACCTCGTCGTCGGGGTGTGCCGAGGTCGGGGCGTAGACCTGTATGACCTTCAGCGAATATCTTGCGGATATTCTGAGTATAAGGTACGCCACCCTGGTCGACACTCTCTCGATCTTCACCACGTTGTTCACAAGGGACTTGTGGACGATAAACCCGACACCACCCTGGGACTGTCGGTCACCCTCTCGGAAATAGAGCAGGTTACCGGATTTGAGGATTATCGAGTCCTCCCCCTCTCTTCGGACTTCCGATAACCCTATAATACTCCATCGCAACCTACTCAATTCTTCCTCCAGTTCGGCTATCTTCTCGTCGGTCCGGAGTGTTCGCGTGTTATATGTTCCCAGGTCCAGTCGTCGGTGTTTATTGGGGTAGCCGGGTCCACTCCGGGGATTCTTAGCACCCCTTGCCACGCCATCGCCTTGACCGCTACCGTAGCCGAGGGTAGACGGGCTGCCGGGCACTCGGGGCCGTTTTTTCTGTGTGCTGATCATTAGGATTGGGGGGTTTTGCCATAATCGCCACGCTTGGCAGGCGGGTTGGCGATCGCAGTTTGTTGATAAAGTGCACAGAGAACGCTGCTGCCCATTCTCTGGTGTGTCCCTTAGTCGCCTCTTACGACACCCACGGGAAGATATGGGATGGTGAAATTCTTTACGTCCGTCACCATACGGAACGGTTTTTTGGCCTACATGAAATCAATTTTGAAAATAATTGAGGTATGGGGACATATATCTTTTTGAATATCATAAGTTTGAGCAATTTAATGTATACTTACTGATAGCACTTGTAAAGATTTATTTAAAAGCTTTATTATAGTTCATTGCTAAATTCATGTAAAAAACGTAATTCCTTGAAAAGATAAAAAAATAAAAGGCATTTTTAAAATTAATTTTAAATTATTAAAAGTTTCACGCTTGTTGGATTTACTATAACTTTTAGTATAAGTATATAGTAAAAAATTCTCTCCTTGTGTATTAGGCTGATGAATAAATTAATATTATTAATTGTTGAACAAATTATGATGAATTTTGGTATAAATTTAGATTCGATCTTGGAGTAAGTCAAAAGAGACTTTTTATCCGCTCTGGATATTTTTCGACTCTCATATGCAGGCGAAGCCGCTGCACACAGGCGGATTTGCCCATATTCGCGGACAAAACTCAAATTATGAAGTTAGCCGTAACAGTCACATGACCTTATTTTTCGAATCATAAGGATTTCTTTAAACCAATTTCAGTTTGTATAATATTTTTAACGAATGTTTTAATTGTTACTTTTTAATACAAAGTTTAAAATCAAGGTTTTAAAAAAAAGTAGTGTCAAGTTTTAAAAGTGTTTGGAGTATCTTTAATCGTGGATTGTGAACCTGGAGGAATGTATCTATGTATTTAAAATTGTTTTTTTTTCCCATTTTTAGGGTTCCGTACCCAAAGGGTAAAAACGGGCCCTATTACTGAGACTTCGCGGTCCGTCTGTCTGTCTGTCTCATGAACCGTGATAGCTACACAGTTGAAATTTTCACAGATGATGTATTTCTGTTGCCGCTATAACAACAAATACTAAAAAAAGTTAATTAAAAAAATCAAAAACCCGACTGCTTGAAAGCGAACTAGAAAGACGTAAACAAGGAGAAAATCATGCTGTGCTGTCAGAGGATACATCTTCGCGAGCTGGCTGACCAAAACCAGACGTATCCTCCGACTGCACAGCATGATTTTCTCCTTGTTTACGTCTTTTTAGTTCGCTTTCAAGCAGTCGGGTTTTTTGATTTTTTTAATTAACTTTTTTTATTTATAACTTTTTAGTTAATTTTTTTTTCGAATTAGGTACATTTAAACATATAAGTATTATATATTTTTGAAATCACCTCTTAAAATCCTTTATTTTGATACCCCACACGATAGGTTTAGAAGAAAAAAAAATTTGGGCCCCCACAATATGGCGCCCAACAACCGCCATTTTCCTATTTTCCAATTTTCATGTAGCCAGTGACACTCGCGGGGTTAAGACAAATCGATTGACGTAAGAACCATCAAAATCGGCCTACGCGTTTGGTCTCTAGAACGCCACATAAGAACAAACATACATACATACATACATAGACTGATAAACACATTACCCTCCTTCGGCAGTCGGGTAAAAACAGAATAAAATAAATATTTAAGTAGGGCTCCCATACAACAAACGTGATTTTTTACCATTTTTGCGATAATGGTACGGAACCTTTCGTGTGCGAGTCCGATTCGCACTTGGCCGGTTTTTTGTTTTGCTAAGTTTTACGTAAAAATTGATGTCATTAAGCCAAAAAGTTACAAATTCAGATTCAATTAGAATCAGTCTGCTTTATAAATAATAAAATGAAGTGACATGTCTTAGCTTAACATCTGTGTTAGTTGCAGTTGCTACTATGTGCTATTTGCATTTATAATAGCTAATTGAATATTATAATAATATTTTTGTTTTATATTTTTTCTTTATTTTTAGGTTCATCTTCTGACATATTTCGAGAAAACATTACAAGATAGATCTTAAAATAAATTAATAACCAAAATAATAGAAGTGTTTACCTACTAGATATGGATATTTAAAAATAAATAATAGTTAAAAATATTACAAACTATTAAAAAGTTAAATAAAGCTTTAATATGCTACTCATGTGTTTTCATCAATTCCTACGAGCAATTTTGTCCAATTTGCTAAACTATTAAGTTTTAATATAAAAAGTAATTAGGTAAATAATGGTCTAATTACCTACTTATAAAATTTCAATTTTCATCAACAATATAATTTATAATGCCAACATCAGAATTAATGTTGTCTGTTTAGTAAACAACGCGATGACATTCTAACAATAGACAAAGACCGAGTTGGAAAACAATGGAATGGATGAATTAAATATATTCGACCGATTGACCCACTGAACTTTAGTCGCTTTCGGCTTTTAAAGATAGAATTAACCTTTACCGGCTAAAATAAGGAAAGCTAGTCTTTTTTTTTTGTTTTTTTTTTTATCTATTATAGGCTCGCGCTTGACCACCATCTCACCTGATGGTAAGCGAAGATGTGGTCTACGATGGAGCTCGCTTGCCTAGTAGTAACCTATTCACTCTTGACTTAAAGACCCCTAGATTGCAGCTATCGGGAAACACAGACTCCGGCAGGGAATTCCACTCCTTAGCTGTACGCATAATAAAAGTATTCTCAAAACGTTTAGTGCGTATGGGTGGGATGTCCACCATGTACCGATGGCGCATCGCCGTACGTCTGGTAGTCCGATGATGAAACGGGCTGGGCGGAATTAGATCATGCAATTCCAACGCACACTCCCCGAAATGTAACCAATAAAAAACCGACAAGCTGGCAACTCGGCGACGATGTTCAAGGCTCTGGAGTTTTGACTTAACCAGTGCCTCATCGCTGATGAGCTTCTTGGCCCGCTTTTCAATCGACTCTAGTGCATCAAGCTGATATTTGGCAGATCCGTCCCAGAGATGAGAACAGTACTCCATGCATGATCGAACTTGCGCTTGATACAAACTGAGCAGCTGTTCTGGCGTGAAGTACCTTCTCACCTTTGCAAGGATCCCCAGCTTTTTGGCAGCCAGTTGAGCCTTTACCTCAATGTATGGGCCAAAATTGAGCGTCGATGTCAACGTAACGCCAAGAAGCTCAAGATGGTCAGTTATTGGCACGGTTACATCTCGGAAAGTTGGAGCCGGGTGAAATTGGGTCTTTTTAACGGAAAAAAGTCACGCCTGAGTTTTAGCAGCATTAAACCTGACCAGATTGGCATCGCCTCATTCGGAGACTGCCTGCAAGGACAGGTTCAAACGCTCCACCATGGCCTCCCGGAGAGACTGGATCTGAGGCCCGGTAGCACGAGCGTTGGACACGTATCTCTCAGCAACTGTGCTGTCGTCTGCATACCCAAAGGTGCCGGGTTTTAGCAGATCGTTAATGTGCAGCAAGAACAAAGTTGCTGAGAGCACCGACCCCTGAGGGACCCCGGCATTAATATCCAAGCGGTCCGACGAGCAGCCATCGATAACCACTCGAATGGACCGATCTCTCAGGAAGTCTGCAATCCAATCACACAGACCACCGGGCAAACCGAATGAAGGAAGCTTACCAATAAGGCTTTCGTGCCAGACCCTATCAAAAGCCTTTGAGATGTCTAGGGAGACGGCAAGTGCTTCCCCGTGCCTCTCAATGGCCTCACTCCAGATGTGAATGGCATACGCTAGAAGATCCCCAGTAGACCGATTTCGGCGGAAACCGTATTGGCGGTCACTTAGGATATCGTTTGCTTCTAGGTATGCCAGGAGCTTAATATTAAGTACACGTTCCATACTCTTACAGAGTATGGAGGTTACAGATATGGGTCTGTAGTTGGCCGGGTCAGCTCGACTTCCCTTCTTGGGCACGGGCTGTACGTTAGCCTGCTTCCTAGTATTCGGCACTTTTCCAGCCTCATACGAAAGGCGGAACAGGCGTGTCAAGATCGAAGACAGTTCAGGCGCACAGGTTCTAAGAACAATTGCTGGAATTCCATCAGGGCCGCTAGCCTTGTTCACGTCGAGGTTGCGCAGCACCCTACGGACGTCCTTCTGATGAATACGAATGTCCGACATACTCGTCTCGCATCCATCAGAAGAAGGAGGGGGCCGCGCGTCACCAGGATTTAGACGTGAAGATTCCGCAAAAAGAGAGGCAAATAAATTTGCCTTCTCCTCAGCGGAGTGGGCCAGCGACCCGTCGGGTTTCAGCAGTGGTGGTAGTGAGGGACGGCAGAAGTTCGACTCGACCGACTTAGCCAGAGACCAAAACGCTTTACTACCTGCTGGGTAAGAAGCAAGTTTGGTCCCTATACGGCCAATGTGATCGAACCGAGCCCTTCGCAACACCATCTTGCAGGATTTGGCAGCCCTGTTGAAGGCCTTCTTCTTCTGAACCACGTCACCCACCTTACGCGATCGAGCGTCGACCCAAGCCAGGTACGCCCCATGCTTAAGCGCGTCGGCGCGCTTACATTCGGCGCCAAACCATGGCCGGTCTTCGCTAGACATTGATACGTCAGAGAACGGAATGTAGTACTCCATTCCCTGACGCAACACATCCGTTACAGCGTCCGCGCACGACGATGGATCAGTCGAAGAAAAGCAAGTAGGCTGCCAAGGATAGCATGCGAAGAAAGATCGCATACCATCCCAATCTGCTGACTTGTACCACCAAACCCGCCGGGTGCCTCTTGGGCTGGGATCGGGCGGGGAATAGACGGACACAGACTTCACCAGACAGTGGTCAGAACTACCCAAAGGTGAAGCTATCGACACAGAGTATCTGTCTGGATCTGTTGTCAGCAGAAGGTCCAAGCAATTCGCCGTGTGCGAATCAACGTCCGGTACCCTCGTTGCCCCCTGGACCAGCTGGGTGAGGTTTAGCGCTAGCGAAAGCTTACGCATCTCCCGTCCAGCATGGTCAGTGCACTGGTATGGGAAGAGCCACTCCTGGTGGTGGGCATTAAAGTCCCCCAGTAACACTAATTGGGCGGAAGGATACCGCTGCTGTGCCGCGTCAGCAGCCTCACTGAGGTACTCTGTGAGCCTGGTTGTCTCCTGATCTCCGCTATGCAAACGGTAGACACAGGCGTATATAATTTTATACAAACCTGTGTCCACTAAAGCCCACAGCGTTGAGAATCTGGAGACCTCAAGGTTACGGAGACGCCGATAGCAAGTATCGTCACGGGCGTACATACACACACCCGCGCGCGGTTTAAAATTGTGCTCCAGGGTAAACCCTGGGTAAGACAAGTACGACACGTCTGACGGACTCGTTATCTGCGTCTGGAAAGTAAGGCAAAACAGCGCTGGTTTCTCAGTCTCCAGGTGGAAGTGGACTGCAGAGAGATTTGAGTGCAGACCTCGAATGTTGGTGAGGTGCACTTTGTGGGGGAGGGGGTGCAGCCGCTGTTTAACTCCAGTATTCTTTTTCTTTTTCATTATTTTTATAGTCCGTTGAAAAATATCGTCTTTCTTGAAGTTTTTGACGCTAATTACTTAAAAAGCAATATTTTTTTTGTAAACTAACAAATACCCAGTGGATAAGACTACATCTCTCGTGCTTGAGGTCGTGGGTTTGAACAAATACGATTTTTTGAATTCATATGTACTTTCTAAGTTTATCTAGGACATCGCTGAAAACGGCGAAGGACATCTTGAAGAAACTTCGACTAATGGTTAATATATGTCTGAAACCAAATCGCCTTGAGCTAGCGTGGTGAGTAACAGGCTGGTATTTTATATTATTTTATTTATTTGGTAAAACAGCTACACACTACAGCAATACAATAAAAAACAAGCAAGCAAGCAAGCAATACATATTTACAATTTGAGCACGAAGTAAAACAAATGTGGAAGACATTTTGGACATAATATAAAAACATTTTACAAAATTAATAGGTACGAAGTGCGCTTACAATTGGAAACTAAAATTTAAAAAAGTTTTTTATTTTTCACTTTTTAGTTGTTTACCCGAATATCATGAAACTTGAACATAACCGGTGAAACGAGAGTATACCAAGGCACGGGGTCTCATTGCTAAGAAAGAAAATTTGGTTCAAATAAATCTCACTAGATGGCGCGATATGCACCTCCATCTGTTATTGAATGTGTGTAAAATTAACATTTTCTGGAATTGAACACAAAAATTGTATGTTCTTGTTTAATCAACTCTCCTAAGTACAAAATTATGGAATATTGGGCTCTTAATTCACATTTCAAAAATTATTAGACGGATCATTTAAAATTGATGCCAATAGATGGCGCATTTTTAAATTTCTGAGGCATACCACTCGATTGTTAAAGTTTGCATTTTAACACATTTTGGTGCAAAAAAAACTGTAAAAACGTGCAAACAAATACTAGAAAACAAACCTTCACTGTATTTTAAGAAAAAAATATTCACGAACCTAGTTAACCCTTTTACTTGCAAGTCGCTGCTATCACCATCTATCTATCACCGTGAAACAGAACCGAATGCGTTCGATGTACAAAATATTGCCAGATTAAGCAGACGAAAAACGCTAGTTACATCGGCACGGTTTCTTTGTATGGGATGAGGTATCTGTATGCTAGTATTATATTATCTGTGACCAAGTGTCATGAGTCAAGTGTCGCATGTGTGCACGGGGTTACTGCGTACCCCTTTAAACCATACTAGCATGATGTTATGTTATGAAATGGTATAAACAATGAACAGACATGCTGATGCAGTAGTCCCGAGAGTTTTGCCGTTATTTATTGAAGAGTTCTGTTGTATATCTCCGAAGTTCTTCATCAGATCTTCACCAAATTAAAATGGGACCAATATTGGAACAAACTCTTTCAAACGAAAAAGAACTTTCAAAATCGGTCCACAATTGACGGAGAAATCGGTGAACATACACAAAAAAAAAAACAAACATAATGTCAAACATAGAACCTCCTCCTTTTTGAAAAGTCGGTTAAATTAGAAAAAAGAGCTATTGATAAAACCAAATCAAATGTTTGAAAAAGTATCAAGTAAAATATAAACTGACACCGGATTGTGCGTGCTATTACTGCATAAGGGTCAAACATTTAACAAAAGTATTAAATTAGATGATACTTCTGATTATTTTAATTTGCTTTCAGCAAGTTAAAATAATATGAATAAAAAAAGGTTATAATAAAAAAGATTATAATAAAAACGTAAAAATCTGTTCCTCGAACCGCAGTTTTCATTACTTTTCATACAAATTAAATATTTAAAATTCACATTCCAATAACCACATTTATTTTAAATCCAAACCCGCATACTGGCAACTTTCACACATTACGTATGCAATTCCCATTGCCATTACTACGTTTATAAACCGAACGTTCCGTTTATGGGTGGCTGTCCCAAAATTGGAAGCACTAAAACCTTTTACAATTAAAACTGGCCATTATCGGGTGTTCCTAATCCGGTACATTTAAGTGAATGGCCCACCTCACCGGTCCGACCTTTGTGCCCAGTTTAAAATGCAAATTTTATTTTATTTTATCGAAATTGAAACGATATTATGGCGATATTGTTGATAATAAATGTGTATTGTTTTGTATGTGATTGTTTGTTTTAATTGGTTGATGGTTATAATATTATTGTGTTTTGTGATAAGGAAGTGTTATATAATAGTAGTTTAAGCGTTTGCAAATGTTTTATGTGATAAATGTGTTAAGTTCAAAGTTATGAGACACGAAAGTCTCAGCTATTGTTATGATACGTTATCCCCTGGAGACGCATGTGCAGATAAATATGCTGTGTTAGTAGTAGAATGGTTTTATCATTTTCTTTATATGAAAGTTCTTGGACTAACTGAACCTATTGTACAATTGACACAGGCTTTTATTCGTTTTCACTGTTACAGCTGTTAATATCGTTCATTCAAATACTTGCAATCGACATCTAAGTCGTAGTTAACAGTTCTTATCTAAACTTGAATTTAGTTCAAGCTAAGTTCAGTAGAGACAGCTTGTAATTCAATTTAAAGACAGTTTACTATTTTATACTGATTATTACTAATGACAACTTGATTGTACCCAGCTATTTCATTTATTCGTAATAACTTAAAATGTTGTTTATGATAGACAGCTCAAACTAGCTGCCTTTATTATTTAATCTTGTAACTACAAATGTGACAAGTTGATAGACGTTTAAGTATAAAATTAATCGCAGTTGGAAAAAGCAACATGCTTCATAGGCTGTAAATACAAAATTGGCAGACTACTAAGAAAATAACAAGTTGTTAGCCAGAAAAAGAAAGCAGATCATAAGTTTATCAAGACAACAAAACTACTGCAGCACTTTAAAAAAAGAAGACATTATTCATAATTAGTACAGATTTAATAAGTTACTTTTATCAATAGACTCATTGACTACAATATCAAACGTACCGTAAATAAACACAAATGCCATCATAACTTCACTTAAGAACCAGTTTTACCTCACCAAGTTTGAATATTGAAAGACATTACCAACATAAAGCAGAAGGTACATAACGATGGAAGTGCACCTTAGTTTAAATCTCCAGTGGTCATGAGAAATTTAATAGGAGAACTTTATGCAAATGTAAGAGCTGTGAGCAAGCCCTTTAAGGATAGTCAAGCCGGTGACGAGACGAGTACGAAACGAGGTACTGAGAGGGGAAAAGAAAATAAAGAATGATGTGAGAGTTCTAAATGATATAGTGATATAAAAATAGTGGCCAGATAAGTATAGAAGACAAAAAATACAAGGGTAAAGGGTAAAATGAGGCAGCATGGAGGAGGTTTTTGTTGTAGTTTGGCTCAAAGCCAATATTCCAAAGCTCATCTTTTAATCTACCTAGTGATACATGAGACAGAAATCAAACAAAATCGACTTTAGATGAAATAGCTTCATTAATAAAAATGATTATCCAAATATCAGAAAAGTTCTTATTAATTTTACGGGAAAAACAGAACTATTCTGAGACCCGGATACTGAAAAAAATCAGGTGTTTTCGTAGAAAATTTATGGAGTTATCAAATTTAAATCTCCAGTACCCAATTGTAACAAGAATTGATCCCCTTATGAAAATCTGATGCGAAATTAAATCAATAAACTGGATAACTACAATAAAGTTTCTTAATATTACGATCATGACGCATGTATTCCCTGAAGGGATGGGCAAAGATGTATCTATAATAGTACACCCACATTTTTACAAATCCAGAATCTGGGCTGCTGCTGAGGAATCTCAGATGGAAAAACCCAATAAAAGAATAAAATAGAATATAAAACATATATTCGACACAGACACAACACAAAAGCAACAAACACAAAGTAACAGAAGAATAGTAAAAAAGTACCAACAGCGTTTGCTGGGCGTCAGAAACCCAGCGCTGTTTTTGAGTTGGCACCCCGCTAGTGACACACGGACGTAGGTTAATATAATAGATAATTAATATCATGTAAATATGTAGGTGCTTAAACTTGTGAATTAAAACTAATATAGATAATAGAAAATCATAATATAAAATAATATAAATAACATAACAATAACATTTTGCTCGACCCGGGAATCAAACTTAGGACTTCATGATCGGCAGTAGCGTTTGCAACCAATAGACTAACGAGGCCAGAAATAACGAAAATGTGATGCAAAATTAAATCAATAAGCTGAATAACTTTTTCCTTCCCTATAAATAAAACGATGATACATTAACAGACAGTGAAGTATAAAGGATTTTCAACAATACCATAATATATCCCTGTATCGAGAAATTCCTTGTCGCTCTTCCGCTCCATTCGATAGAGTAGGGAATATTGAAATTTTATGCGTCCAAAAGCCGTGAAGTATTAAAGTCGCATTCGAAGAGGGCTGGATGACTGAGGGGAATGTTCCTCACAATCACTCTGCAATTTTTGGCTATGGCATAAGATATTTCCGGTATAATCTTTAACTATACAATTTTTTTTTGAATTTTTGCTTGAAAAGGATATATTTACAATTTAACTAAAAATAAACCATGATTGTTATCGACACACTAAGACAAAGGATTTTATAATTCTGCTAACTTATACCTAATTAGCACATCACATCACATCATGAGCCTATTAATGTTCCCACTGCTGGGACACAGGCCTCCTCTCTGTGAGAGGGAATGGGCCGTAATCCACCACGCGGGCCCAGTGCGGGTTGGTTGATGTCACATGTCTTCGAATTTTTGGTTCTAGGACATGCCGGTTTCCTCACGATGTTTTCCTTCACCGTTTTGAGACCAGTGGTGATGAAATAATTTACACAAAGTAAATCGCCTACCTGGGCTCGAACCCACGATCTACAACTTGTAAGTCGCGGCCGATACCACTGGGCCACCACTTCTCCCTAATTAGCACAACGAAACAATTGTTAATTAATCGAGGAAGAGCGAGGATTATCCCATCACAAGAATCTTCGGATTACTTTCTGGGAACCCCCCGCAAATTAATTGTATAGATTTAAGATAATAACACAATTTTTTTTTTGCTTATTTCTAAAACCTTCTATACTAGACTGGAACTAGACTTGGTGGACTTGGTACTAGACTGTCGACAACATTATCTTAGTACCTACTTTATGTATACTTTTGTGGACATGACTAATTTTTGCTTTTTGTTTCTGACATTAAATTATTATTGAAGATTATTGTTTCAGCGACTAACGCTATTGATATCTTGCTTGGAACATAAAACTAAATGGTTTTCGTAGGATTATGAAAGTGTCCAGCAAGTCGGTCTCAACTAAATATTTAAGCACAACAAACTTAAATATTATGATGGCATTCAATTACAAAATTAATCCTTTCAATCGGTTAAGTAAGAAAGTTTCATTAGGAAATAATAGACTATTCCCAACAGCGCGTGACAACCTTGACACAAAAAAGAAAGAATCCACAATCAGTACTAACAATAGAAACATCGGAACACGTCTTAATAAGTTAATAAATATCTTTATAACATGTCGAGTCACGTCGTAAACAATACTTAATAATACGGCAAGATTCAATACACATTATTAGATAAAATCTACAAGATGGAACGCTGTCCCATTGTTCATTTGGAAGGTCGAGAATGTCGACGTGTTCCGAAGTTAAGAATCGAATTAACATTTTAAATACGAATCAATTTGCTGTTTAAACTATTGGTACTCGATTGGAAATTGGAAATTTGGGTATAATGTGAACAAAATAATTGACATCGACTTGATCATCACTTTCTTGCTTTTATCCCAATCCGTGTGGGACGTTTTTTCTTCCTTCATCATCATCATTTCAGCTTAAAGACTTTCACTGCTGGATATAGACCTCCTCCGAGTGTGCACATTGACCGGTCCCATTTACTCGCATCCAGCGGATCCCCGCAATCCTCTCCAGGTCATTGGTCCACCTAGTGGGAGGTCTTCCAACGCAACGTTTTCCGGATTGCGTTTGCAAATACCAGAACTTTTCGGCCGAATAGGCCATTCTTTCTGCGTGCAATGTGCCCTGCCCACTGCCACATAAGTTTAGCAATTCTTTGGGCTACGTCGGTAACCTTGGTTCTCTTGTAGATGTCTTCATTTCTGATTCGATCAAGCACGGAAACTGCGAGCATAGGATGACTTTAAGCCTTTTCTTCCTTACTTTTCCCATCTCTCGTTTCTTTGTTATTTCTTTAATTTGTAGTCATCCAAATTTTTACTTTTATACAGTGACAAATCTTGACACAAGTGACTGTGTCAGATTGTTCTTTTACAAGCTACAAATTTAGTGATTTTGGTCTCTTCCAACATACAGGTTTAGCTGTAATGGCTTCTTTATCACCTATCTCTTTAACAATCATTAAGCTACTCCAATATTATTTTTTGGGCAAGCATTATGATTCTGTACAAATAACTATGCAATATGTTTTGCCGTATTAAAGTTGCTAAATTTAATATTAGTACCTGGGTGACTGAGCTCTGCTCGGGTGAAAAGAGATTTATCGCCCCCGAAAACCCCTGCAAACTAAATTTCGTGAAAATCGTTCGAGCCGTTTCCGAGATTCAGATTATATAAATATATATACATATTACATATATACAAGAATTGCTCGTTTAAAGGTATGAGATAGTCACTAGTAGGGGTTCAGTATTTATTCAGTTGATTATGCGTGCTAAGGTGGGTTTTAATTTACAGAATAACATGGTCGTGTTCGATCTTTAAAGTGATGTGCATAATGTATGAGCAAAAATAAATTCATGTTTTTAGTTCCAAGGGGTTGTAGTTTGAGATGACTCCAAGCTGATAGCGGATGTATGGAATTTATTGAATAATTTCCTCATACTACCGAGTGGCTAGATTTATGAGGAAGTTTCAAAGTAACGGTGGTGACAGGGTAATAGGAAAAGTATCGGGACAGGACGACGATCTGAATCATGCATGATGCATGTTTAGTTTATAGGTACTGTTGCTATAATAGAAGAATGTGAAAAAGGAGGAATTGATGATTGATGATTGATTTTGTGAAAAGCGAAATAATTGGATGGCAGTGAACATTGGTTCGTTGGATAAAAGAGTTGTGAAATTAATTAAATATACGATTTTTTAGAATATTTCTTCATTGATTCAGATAAGAAAAAACTTACAGATACTTTTAATTGTTCGTATCACTTTAGCATGGCCCAGAAAACTATATATGCCAAAATGGAAAAATATAAGTAAGCAAGTGGCGATCGATACCTATCGTCACTCTTACAAGCCCCCAGTTGCACAACAGCTCACGCATTACACAGTTAATTAAACACAACAGACCAGCTGCTTGTCACTGTCATCAAACAAAAATTCGACCGTCCATAACCCTACCAGTTTCACTTCCGTCGACAAATAAAAAAACATCGCAACACCGACACAAAATTACCATACCCTCATAATAATTACATACAAAATAAAAAGCACGAGTGTGAACACATCCGAATTCAAATTCGTGCCTCGGTTTGATCGAGTTATGCATTATTAATGATCGTTCAAGTAATTACAGTGCGGTGAGATATATCGCAGGTAACGTTTTGTTAAAGGGTTTTGTTCTGAGAACTTTGAGGCAGACTGTGGCGCCGTGTGTGGCCTTTGATTGAGTCGTCTTTTGTTAATTTGTAGTGTTAAATTAAGATCTTACTTTGTTTTCAGATTATGATGCGGGAGCACGTCTGCTTTGATGAGGAATGTCCTGGGAGGAATGTGATTGGATGGTGCTCAGTGTTCTATGATTATTGCTATTGTATTCAACATGGGTTTTTCTTGCTAGGAGTATGTGAAGTATGAAAAAATATATGCATATAACTTTTTCAGCCGACGGTACTTTTCAGAAAATGTGGACTCTATTGGTACCCAAGTTAATACCAACATCAGCGGCATTCATTAGATCTTAAATAATAATATAATATAATGCTGGTTTATAGTCCTTTGTTGTACTCCAATATATAGGTTATGTTTGGAGCAAAATGCCTTTGACTGCAGAATTAACGTAGTGTCTATTTGTTTAATTGCACAGCGTGTTGTTTTTCGAAGCCAAAGTCAAAGTCAAAAATATTTATTTCAACTAGGCTATTAAGCGGCACTTTTGATCATCAAATTTACCCGAAATAAAATTTAATTCTACCGTGCATTCCGCAAAAGTAGCTTGTTATAGAGAAGAACGCACCAAAAACTCCATACTTACTCTTTTAAAAATAATAAGTGGTTTACAATATTTACATAAGTACATAAATAAATAAATTCATATAATATGTGAGGACGATGCACCCATAATAGCACTACATACTATACTACATATAGTATATATAAGTATAAAGTATTAAAAGCATTAAAAGGTAAAATAAATTGCAAATATAAAGCTCTTTGGATGTTTACAATGCCTGAATGTTATTTCTGTTAGGATTTGACGTATAGTATCATACTGGCAACAAAGTACTAATGCGTCCGTAGAAGAGTTATTCATGTAAAATAAAAGATTCCAAGGCATATAACGGTGCTGACGTAGGTAGCTTATTCCGTTTTCCGTAAGTGTCTTAAGAGTCGATTAACAGATTCCGGAGGGACGAACAGCAAAATCCAGTTGCGCACTGATAAGATCTTATTGCTTGGCTAATATCCTTTTATAGCAGTACTTTGTAAGTCTCTGAATGTTAACATGTTCAAAAGACTTTTTCGATCTTTTATAGATACTCGTATTTAGTTTACGTATGTGTTGTCATCGTAGGACCGTCCAGTGTGTTGACACCTTGGGGGAGGCCTATGTTCAGCAGAATGGAAGTCTTTCGACAAAAATTATGATGTTGATGTGTTGTCATTATTATCTATAATAATATATATATTATATATCCCGTATATTTCTATTCCCAGAAGCAAACTATTCTCGAAGGAATTCTTTCGTATTAAGATATTTGCTTCTATATCGAAGACCCTGTATTGATCCCCGCAATAACCCTTCACTCTTTATTAGTGCTTTATTTCTGTGTCGACTTACATTCAATGTTTACCTGCAATCTTTTCTTTATCATCAACCGATACACGTGTTCCAAATATACTATGGCTATCAAAAAATAACAAATTTGTCGTCCATAAAACGTTCCGAATTTGCACTACAAAAGTTGAAAATGGTGGCGATAACCACTTAAAATTAAATGTGGTTCGATAAGCCTTCATACAGTGTCAAGTTCATTATCAATAACGTTCCATTTTACATTGTCAAAGCGATGCGGTTTGGAGGAGCACTGCCGAGCAAAGCGGCTCCGTGTTACTTACGCCTCGACATTGGAAGTTCGCGGAAACCTCTTCAAATGCAACGGCCGCGACAGTCACGATGAAATTAAGGCCGCTTGTACACGTTAAGAAAAGTCACCGGGCCTACGCAAGAATTTGTGTCGTTTCTGCACACGAATTATGTTCACTGCGACGGTTCTATCAACAAGAAATAATCTTGTCTATCTGACAAGATTATTAGACAAGATTCATGCCTAGGTTCGACAAAATTCTTGTGTACATGACGATTGGGTCATGTACGACATGAATTCTTGCGTAGGACCAAACCTTAACCTAACAGGCAGTGGTTTATCTCCAACTCATAAGCTAAGGGTATTACACGGCACTTAGGACCCTCTTTTCGCGAATTTCTAGTGTCGCGGCCTCAATGATGCTGAGTCGCTTTGCTCGGCAGTGCACCTTTACAGTTGTGTTGTTGCTAAGTTGTAAAGTGTGTGCGGAGTTTGTATGATTCTTCCTTTAGTGTTTGATGTGTATCTTTATTCTGTTTCATGGCGTCGTTAGATGGCTTAGAGTTTATATGAGGTTAACGGTCAGTATTTAGGTGTATAAAAAAAACCTGACTACTTAAGAAGCGAACTAAAAAGACGTAAACAAGAAGAAAATCATGCTGTGCGGTCGGAGGATAAATATTCGCGAGCTGGCTGATCAAAACCAGATGTAGTACCCCCCGACTGCACAGCATGTTTTTCTTCTTGTTTACGTCTTTTACACACATAGAATGAAAAACACTTTACGCTCCTTCGGCAGTCGGATAAAAAATGCTGTTTGAAAAAAAATGTGAGGTCTTATTTATTATAATTTATTTGTTTACCCTCACACGGGAACGCCTTGCAGCAATTAAAAATTGTATGTGTAAATGAATAAATAAATAAATAATAAATAAATAAATTACACCAATGGAGCACAATCTTATAATAAACTCACTATAAGTCCAGGTTTCCTCACGATGTTTTCCTTC
Source organism: Anorthoa munda (assembly GCA_945859665.1). Classification (NCBI taxonomy): domain Eukaryota; kingdom Metazoa; phylum Arthropoda; class Insecta; order Lepidoptera; family Noctuidae; genus Anorthoa; species Anorthoa munda. The sequence goes on along the minus strand of OX243907.1, from coordinate 4,236,038 downwards.
AACAATGTCCAAGATTAACTTAGAAAGTACATTTATGAATTGAAAAGGTGACATTGGTACTTGCCCGGCTTTGAACCCACGACCAACCAGTTAGCCACTAGGCCACCACGACAAACTTAATGATGGGTACCTTAGAAAATATAAGTAAAAAGCATCGGGGAAGGAAATTATTGTTAAATACAATAATTTAATAGGAAAAAGCTATTACACAAAGTTTCAATAATTAATATCGTGAAAACAATATTCGGAATTTTTGTGCGGTATCCATAGGTGGTGGTGATTTTGCCATGAAGTGGCCAGTGTGTTGTTTGCCAGCTTAGGGCATAAAAACAACATAATATTTTTACCCATACTTGATATTTTTCAGCATTTTATTTCAGGTCATTAAGTGAGAACTCATCCTTTTATTTTAATGTCCCGTCGCCACACCCTTCCTATTGTTTTTGTTTGTCAACCCGAAAAGGGGCAGCAAACAAACACTTCAGCAAAAATTAAATTGTACCTACAACCGTATAAAAGAGAATCGGTTAACGTGAAATTAAAATATCATTTCGCAATTCTCGGGGACGCTAGTACGGGAGTTGAAAGCGAAAATTTTATTACATTTGAAACCAAATTCCCAAATTTAAAACTTTATTTTTTTTTGTCGCAATCTCAATATAGCGAAAATCATTGACAAAGAACTTAAAAATACCGACTAGAAAAGTAGCTAATAAGCTGTACCTGATCCCTACATAGTTACATATTCTGGTACATGCCTTTCAAAATTCAAAAAGATTTTGAAAAGAGCATTGAGTGTAAATATGTAATGTAGTAAAAGAATGTGCATCTATATTTAAAGAATAACATCATCATCATTTCAGCCAAAAGACGTCCACTGCTGGACATAGGCCTCCCCCAGGCGTCGCCACATTGACCGATCCCGTGCGTCTCGCATCCAGCGCCCTCCCGCAACCTTAACCAGGTCATCGGTCCACCTAGTGGGAGGTCTTCCAACATATCGTCTTCCGGTAAAGAATATCATCCCAAAATAATTACCTAATTATTATGAGTCATTGACTCTCTGTTACCAATCAATTATGAGAATATAGTAACAAAAAACGCAACTTAACACCTTAACTGGCAGATGACCGACAAACAATACATTTCCTATTGTCTCATAGTGACATTTAAAAAATAATTGATGAGCTCTGAAACTACTGACTGTTATCGGAAAATTCGTTTAAAACACAAATTAATATGCCCGATATCCACTTCGTTACGGGGATGCAGTCCATACTTTTATGAAAATTAAATTATGCTTTATTAAATCCGTATCAGTATGAAATTTAACCGTATTATGTGCCACCGTTTGCGGTATCCGGAATTTTAACGCTCGTCGCATCGCATGCGGTTTTTTTTGTGAAATATTCGGTTAAAGTATCTAGATGACTCAATTTTTGTTTTGGCAGCTTCATATTTTACAGTTTAAAGAGACGTGCAATGAAAATTGCATGATTTGTTAAGCAAATTCTCTACGATTTAGACTAACATCTCTGTGATTCATGGACAATAAGTCAATCAATCTGCCTAGCATTTTCCCAACTATGCTGGGGTCGGCTTGCAGTCGTGCCGGATTCAGATGAGTAGGTACCAGTGTTTTACATGGAGTGACTGCCTATCTGACCTCCAAAACCCAGTAACTGGGTAACACGATACCCCTTGGCAAGCCTGGCATCAGATCTCAAGCTTCTGACTACCTGTAACGACTGTCAGAGATCTTCAAATGACAGCCGGGACCGACAGCTTACGCGCTTGCCGAGGCACGGAGGAAACTCGGTATGTTGAAATGGTCACCCATCTACAGACCGACCTCGTCAAGCCTTGCTTAACCTTGATGATCGACCAGTTATTATTAAGCCACGAGTTTTAATAAGTGATTATAATAAAGGTTTATTGTTTCTTATAAGGTTGGACCCTAAAAAACCACTACAATAAAAGAACAACTGAAAAGTGTCTTTCTGTCAGCGATGACAATTGTCGAAATGCCAAAATCTAAGAGATTCATCACGTGACATTTCGGTAGCGTTTTTCAATCCCATACTTATTTGACGGCATGTCACTTATCTAGAAACTCTGGACCTATACTTCATAAAAGATAGCTTGATCTCTGCGACATATGTCAAACTGACGTATACGTTATTGTTAGCCTGTCATGCGCTATTGTTAATGAATTGATACTGACAGCTGTCGCAGAGATCAAGCTATATTTTATGAAGTATAAAACAACAACAAACAACACAACGCTCTAGACAAATAGCATTCGATGTCAGCGAAGGCGATAGTCGAAATGTCAAACGTAAAGGATTGATCACGTGATTTTTCGATATCGCTTGTCAATCCCATACATTTTTGCCTGATATCTGAATATCACTTAACTAGGACCTAAGGTAAAGTTACATTCTATCAGCTGATTACCAAAAACATGACATGTGGGTAGGAACATGGCAATGCCAAATATTTCAGACCTTTTTACAATTGTTTTCGCGGTAAGAATTTCACTTTTTTTAGGCCCCCTGGTATCGCTCCGATTGCACGCACACTTTATAGCTGTACATACGCGGGCGGAAAGATATATATTGTGCACCTTATATATGTCAATCTACCCCTACAGATCGCTGACACACGTTCAAGATCGTTCGCTCAACGAACGAAGCTCGTTAACAGTTACAGCACCATTAGTTTGCAATAAAAAGTCGATACACACTCATTCGATTGCTAAAGAAACATAACATCACGCTTGTATTTTTAAAAGGGTAAGGCAGAGCTGGAAAAGAAAAGATGGCGGGTGCCTTGGATGCCAGGAACCCCCTCGAGAATTGCATTGCGTTGGCCATTACCCAGGAGTGGGACCATTAAAATTAAAAAAGAAAAAAAAATATATCACATTAATCACACTAATATTATAAAGGCGAAAGTCTGTGAGTGTTTATGTTTGTTACTTCTTCACGCTCAAACTGCTGGACGGATCTGGATGAAATTTGGCACTGGGATAGACTATAGTCTGGAATAGCACAAAGGACATTTTATAACCCGGAAATATGTTCCCTCGGCATAATTTTCGATATTCACGCGGGCGAACCCGCTGGCAGAAGCTAGTTTCTCCATAAAATTGTAAAGTTTGAACATTTCAATTGAATTATTAAAGCCATCACAAATACACAAAAATAAAAATGAGCAATTGCGCCTGAGCTAGGCCGAGCCTGTATTTCAGGACGCAGTACACTTTCCAAACATTATGAACAACTATATCTTAATGTTTTAAGAAGTTCTTCTGTAGTTTCGTAATCACAAGTAATTAGGAAGTTAAACAGTTTGTTTTTGCATTCATGTTTTAATTAAGGCTAACAAACAAAAAAAACAGAGCGGTACCACTCGATATCCACTTAGCACCGGTAACATTATGTTTATTTTGAAAAGCCTATTGTCGGCCTATTCATGGGCAAAAATCCAGACCCCAGACTGCTACTGAAAAAACCTTTATCCGACCTGAGAATCAAATCCATAACCAGTTCATTACCAGTTACAACACCATTAATTTGCAATAAAAAGTCGAAACACATCTGGCGATTACTAAAGACTCCAATAAATACACTTTGTTAACGCACACTTCACTGAAAACCACCTCCTACGTACAATTAAGTATTGAAATCGAGGTTTAGCGTTTATGTTTAAAGTATGTTTTGATGTTTTTTTATTATGTCTGAGATCGCAGATTGTGGGCCACCAGATTGGAAGATATTAGTGTTTTTTATTTTTATTTTATTCGCTTATGAAGTTTTTTGTTCTCGTTGCTATTATCTTGATTCTTCTTCTTCGTGTTGGTGGCAAGACTGTAAATCAGAATGAATTGGCCCAAACCTTTATTAATAGCTGTCAAATATCATTGCAGCGAGCATAACATTACTATGAGCAGTGGTGGCCGAGTGGTTACGACCCCAACTTACTAGTTGTAGTAATTTTTCGACTCGTAAGTTGGCCGTGTGGTTACGGCCCCGACACCACCCAATCTTTTTTTAATTACGCATATTAATTTCAATCTTTTTTTATTTTAATTGATTTGTATAATTTCTGTTCGCCATTAACGGCTGGTTGTAGCGAACTTAAAATTGTACCATTTTACATCCACTGTACCTATGATTCACAAATAAAGATAACTGATTCTGATTCTGGAGTTTCTTGTCAATTCTTCTCCATAACAAGCAATTTTACCGAATGGACGGTAGAATCAATTATTATTAACTTTAAATTTATATTTTCGACGTTCAAAAGTGCCGCTTAATGGCCTAGTTGAAATACGGAATTTTTGTCTTTGTCTTGTCTTTTGTTGTCATCTAGCTGCGATTAGATACCCAGTAAAGACCATCGCCTCATCAAAATTGAGAGTATGCCACCTTTGGTCAGTTCGTCAATCACACGTTTATCCAAATGGTTATCGGCTCTTTGTCTGATAACGGTTTCAAAATTACATTCTATTAGTGGTAGCGATTGTCAAAACGCAGATACAGATACATCACATTTTAATATTAGTTTAAGGAGTGGAATTCCCTGCCGGAGTCTGTGTTTCCGATAGCTACAATCTAGGAGTCTTTAAGCCAAGACTGAATATGTTTTTTCTAGGCAAGCGTGCTTCACCGTCGACCACATCATCGCTTACCATTAGGTGAGATAGTGGTCAAGCGCAAGCCTATAGACGATAAAAAAAAATGTGGATACCAGTCGTTATGCTGCCACCACTATTTTACACTTTTGACAATTAAAATATAACCCTTGAGATGAAAATTAGCAAAAAAAAAACAACAATCCGAAAATGTCATTTATTTATGTTTATACATTAATAGCGGTCTTAACTTCTTTAATACCAGCATGTACTTGTCGTATCGTTATCTTATTCACCATATTATTAAATACAACTGTCTCTTTATGTCGGTCCGTGTTTGTTCTTTACACATTTTACGAGGTTTCGCTGAATTTTAATATGTATCAGCGTATTTATTACCAGTTTATTACGTCTGGTTCTTCGCCCACAGTGGCGTATGGCTTTTATTTCGTGTCTGTGGCGGTAATTTGGATGTTTTTTTTTGTAAATGTGTTTGCTTACACATAGGTGTTAGTAGTACCTACGCATGTAATAGTATTGTTGCTAGTTGCGAAAATTGAAAGTTTTGTTGAGTTGCATATTTTGTCAGGTAAAAGATATATCTATTCATTTTTATGACGTTACTGTTTTGCTGCAAGAAAGTAAACAGTAGAGATAATATACTAAGATAAACAAAAGGAGGAAACACAGGCTCGCAAAAGGTTGAAGGAAGTGGAAGGAACCCTTTGCTCAGGAATGGGACTAGATTTTTTTAAACACGACCAGCAATGAGCAACTCACAAGTTACAGTGTTTTTTTTGACTATTCGATTTTAATACAATAAGTTATTAAATTTAGTATTTCTTAAATAGTTCTAAATTGAATACATTTAGTGTACTAAAATATTTTATAGGCATTATTAATTTTTCGTAATTATATTAAACAAACCCCGTTCACTAAAAATATTGATTCGATACATAATCCATTTAAGGAAACTCACTAACAATTTAATTAATTTAAAAATATACATGCAAGATATAATTAAACGATGACATTAAATATACTGTTTTATGAGCAAAAAAGTTGAAACTTAAAATCAAGATAAAATATAGTTTGTTCTTAACAAGTAATTTGTATTTATTGCATTATTAAGATAAATCTTATCTTGTTTTTAAATACATTAAGGTTAAAAGGGTTCATTTAGAAGATTCAACATGTTTTCTTTAAACGGCTGACACCGTGACACACCAATATCACTTTATGTCTTGTCTGATCAAAACATTTTTTTTTGTGGTCTCTGTGGTAGGTAGTTAGTAACAGCCTTCAGATCCATCAGCATAATCTTGACAAGTTGGGACACAATTTATTTAGGTTGATAAGTATATGCAGGTGGTCTATTCAACCAGGACCAATTTGACATTGACAGTGTTTTCACATCATATACGTAGCTTATGAGTATACGTACGGTAAGTCACACGTCTGTTGTAACAAAACCTGTAAATATCTTATTGATATACTACACTAGACCAAATGCTCTCTGACGTGCAATCGGCTCATTGTAACGATCGTGATTGGTCCCTTAATAAAGTAATAAAATAACTAATTAAGAAATAAATACTGACCGGCTGGTCATCATCAATTCTCGCGCATACCGCCATTGTTTTTGAGTCCAGATTAAAAACACATATAAAAATAATAATTTATGAATGTGAACATGAAGCCGACCGCAATAAAATAATAATTTATAGCGCATTTTTAAACGCATTTGCTCATGTTATTACGGACATTCGATTTTCACGACTCTATTATGCAGTGCAAGAGGAAATAATAGTAAAAACTTTCCGTCTTCTGGCTATTCAATGGATTATTTTGACTGTCTAAAATTGAGGGAAATACGCAAGGTTCTCAAATTGAATAGAATTTGCTTTATTGTACACCAAATTATTTACACAAAATACTCTAAACTAAAATCGGCTCAACCCAATCAAATCAATCAATCGGCAATCGACTGGAGCTCGTGGCTAAATAATAACAGCCGCACTGGTCGATCATCAAGGTTAAGCAACGCTTGACGAGGTCGGTCCGTGGATGGGTGACCATTTCAACATAACGAGTTTCCTCCGTGCCTCGGAAAGCACGTTAAGCCGTTGATCTCGGCTGTCGTTTGAAGATCTTTGACAGTCGTTACGGGTAGTCAGAAGCTTGAGATCTGACACCAGTTTTGGCAAGGGGTGCCGTGTTACCCAGTTACTGGGTTGTGGAGGTCAGATAGGCAGTCGCTCCATGTAAAACACTGGTACTCAGCTGAATCCGGTAAGACTGGAAGCCGACCCTAATATAGTTGGGAAAAGGCTAGGCAGATTGATTGACTCTAAACTAAAAAGGGGAGACAGAAATTTTCTGCTAACTGGTTAAAAGAGGTAGTTTTTCATTTTTCAGGAACAGGACTCCTGTCCAAATATATAAAGGATATATCCAAACTCAAAGGAGTGGTTTGGTTTTGGTTTTGAGTGCTACATTATTTATAACGTTCATACCCATAATTTATCTATTGAGTAAACACTAGTGATAAACAGTTTACTCTATAAAAGTATACAGAACATCTAACAAATATCTATTAATAGGCATCCTAATCCTAATTTAATCATGACACCATTTGCTAGTTGTTATGAAGTAATTTTTATTTGATTTCAAGAAATTATGATTCAGCTTTTTCAAAGTCTATTTTTCAAAATCGTATAGTATATTTCAAGAAGTTCTCGGAATTCACATACTATGTACATTCTAATAATGATCTTTGACTATAAAGAGTTACCGAAGTTAGACGAAGTTATACGAAAATGTATTATAAAGAGAAACAGTTACCCTTCAACTTAACTTAACTTCGGATGTTAAACTAGTATTATTATTCTTTATCGAATATTTCGATCGCTGCCCGTTTTATGGATGGCAGTACCTATTAATGCCTCCGATCAACATAAATCGAGCTTGAATTCCATGTTAGGCTAGGTATGTTTTAATTGTTCGTTTTGTAATGGTATATTTTTTCCGTCTAATTTTGGAGGATGCATCTAAAAATATGATGACCAGACTTTTTTTGAAAAAATGGGCGTGGGAATGTGACGTTGTAATTCATTCTACAGGAAAATTATCCCAAATAAAATAATACTTGTAGAGGTGTCCTGGGTGGAAAAATGATAATTCTACATAGTCCGTCAGTAAGATTTTAAATAATATTGGACCCGTATTTTTTGCTTTATCAAATAAATAAAAATAGACAAAGATAAAGTGCATTGCATTGCATTGTATATATTGTATTGCATTGTTTTGTGAATGTGTGAACATTGTAGGCCTTCTAGATTTCTAGACGCTTGTTAACATTTGTTAACTCTCTCGTTTATACAATTTTTTTTAGTTTCTTACGACTTATTGTCGGGCCTACGTTGTCCCCCCATATCTAAGCACTAATACTGTAACATGGAAATATTGTAAAAACAAACCAATTTTTTTAAAAGAGTAACCGTGGAGTTTCTTGCCGGTTCTTCTCCACAGAAAACTACTAACCCGAACCGTGCACCTTTTGTCGACGTTTTATAAGTGCCCATGTAGGCCTATGTGAAATAAAAAACATTTGATTTTGATTTTGATTTTTGCATCAAAGTTCACTAGTGGGGGCTTGTGACGTCACTTTGTCATTATAAAGTGTAGTACACCATGACGTCACACGATATTTCAACGTCATGTATCGTCTTCAATGTATGTTTAAGTCACAAAAGAAAAAAATAATTGCCTAATATTTTTTATTAATCTACGTGATGGATTCAGGACGGATTTATTCAGAAAAGAGGGCCTAAACCCAGTGACATTACATCAGCGACAATGTAACAACAACTTACGTGGACAATATCATACTTATATTTTGGGCTTGTGACGAGAGTCCGAGAAACAAAGGTTGCAGTTCACTTTTGATTGCTGTTTGTTAGTACTCACCTAAAGCTAATTTGTTTTCAGAAAAAATCCGCATTTCAGTGCGGAAATAGTTACAGGGTTGCTTGCCCTGTAACTGAAAATTTGTTTTCTTTGATTATTTTGGCTTTGCCATTTTATAAAAAAAGTGTAGATATATAACATTTACTCAATCCGGAATACGTTACCAAACGAACAACATTCATAATCAGCTTGTAGTTTTCTCACTGTGGGGACACAGACCTCCTCTCTGTGAGAGGACCTTTGTGGATTTGTAGACGTAACAAATCTAAAAATTTTTGGTTCTATGTAGTTCGAATTTGGGGTCCAGTTATCTCACGATGATTTTATTCAGTATTTGAGAGCAGTGGTGATTCAAAACCATCGCTCAGCGTCTGACTGGGTTCGAACTAATGACCTATAGCTAATAAGTGGGGGGCCGTTACCACTGGACCACCACTGCACAACTTTCGATGTAGTAGGGTTCAGCTCAGTATAAATTAATCTCGAACATAAATTACCAATTAAGCCATAACATTGATATATCGTCTTGATAGACATAAATATTAATTACTATTATTTTATTATTATCTGTAACAGCTTTATAAAACAGTTATTATTAGTTGCTGACATTATTATAAGATAGTCGACGTTTTAATTACTTTTTTCATGCATTTGGTTTTTGTTTGGGATATGTCTTTATCTCGGAGCTATGTTTTATTGATCGTTGATTACATGGCTCATTAAAGATTGTTTTGTTTTAAGCAATGAGTTGATTTTTAGGGTTCCGTAGACAATATACGTGTCCTTTCGCAGCTTAGCTCAGAGACTCTTAGTACAAGAAGAAAGCTATAATTTGGCATGGATATACATATTACTCATGCCGACAAAGTGGTATCCCATAGTGTGGGATAGGTCATTCAAAAATATTACGGTTCTATGAAAACCATTTTTCGATTTAAGTATTATACATTCTAATAGACGATTTTAAGTCGTCGAAATATTTGGACCTTCTACTCTAGAATAAATATTACGTATAATTATGCATTTTCTATGGTAACCTTTAGTTATAATATGGTTATGTGATTATAAAATTTAATTAGACAACAATAGGACAACTTAATAAAGTTCCATAAAGGTGTTTTCAAAGAAGTTCATAGCTATGAATCAGACATTAATGTTTTTAATGTTTTGTAACACTCTTTGGTAATCAATTGTTGAACATTAATGATTCAGAAATGTCGGCAACTTTACGCTTTAAAGATTATCTTCAAATACATAATTCCTTAGTGATAAGTTGTATACTGCATCAGATCTTACCCTGTCTCACAAATACCTAAGTAATCTTTACTCCAAGATACCCATCTCAGTTTAAAGATTGCTCGGACGATTGATTGCAAGATCACTCTTTTGATAAAAAGCACTCGGTCTAAATGGCTCAAATTTATTTACTTTAGAACTAGTCTCGTTTGAAGCGAGTATTTTACCAGATCGTGGCAATCTTGGATTAAAAAAACTCAAATCTATCCGCGTTTGATTACCTAGTGCAAGTAGTGGTTGAAAAAGGATTTTTCTTTGAGCAATCTGTCAAAGAATGGAAGCTGTTTTTGTTTACTTATGAGTTTTAACAAAATATACTTAAGTATACCGTGGTTTACTCACTATATAGGGTGGCCAAAAAGTCGTGGATCAAACGCAAGTAGGGGTTAGATAGGGCCATCAGCTGCAAACAATTGTTCTACGGGGGGACCTTAAGGTCATATACGCGGGTGAAGCCGCGGGCAGAAGCTAGTATAATATATAGTTTCTTTTTGTTTTTGTTTTTTTTTTTTGATGTGTTTGCTCTTGACTCTAGTCTAGGTCAGAGGTGACCGAGACAGAATCGACGATGGAGTGAGTTTACCCAGAAGAAGCCTGTTCACTCTAAATTTGAAGAGATTCGGGTTGAGGGCGTTCGGAAACACAGACGCAGGTAGTGAGTTACATTCATTCGCTGTGCGCATTATGAATTACGTTTGGGAGCGCTTGGTGCGAATTGGTGGAATGGCAACAAAGTAAGGATGATAACTTGCAGTGCGTCTAGATGTCCGATGGTAGAAGGGGGCTAGTGGGATGAGGTCGTGGAGTTCTTGAGCACACTCACTGAACTATAGTCTGTAGAAGACCGACAAGCAGGCAACCTTGCGGCGATGAGCCAAGCTGTGAAGCTTGGCATCCGCCAGATCAACGTCGCCAATGAGCCTCTTGGCTCTGCGTTCCACCGAGTCAAGCGCGGCAAGCTGATACTTAGCTGAGCCATCCCAAAGGTGGCTGCAATACTTCATACAGGATCGGACTTGTGCTTTGTATAGGGTTAAAAGCTGTCCAGGCGTAAAGTATCACTTCACTCTATTTAGGATGGCCAGGTTTTTTGCCGCAATTTGGGCTTTGTACTCAATGGAGGCGCCGAAGTTGAGCCTGGATGTCACCTCCATGCCAAAGGAGCTCGAGTCGATCAGTCACAGGAACAGACGTACCCCGAAAAGTAGGAGTATGATCGAAAAGATTCCTTTTAGCGGTAAAAAGAACGCCTGTGTTTTGGTGGCGTTAAAGGACCAGATTGTCATCATCCCACTGGGAAACAAGGCTTAAGGTGAAATCTGTCCACTCCACCATAGCCTCTCATGGAACGAACTGAGAAGTTGAAATGTCAACGAAGAAATTGTAACTTTTAGATATCTTTATAATTTTCCACACCCGCTAAATCTCTTACCTTGAATCCCGATCGAAGCACTCAAAATCTGTCGAGCGACCGACGACATGCCTCAAGAGATAAGACCAGGCAGCTCTCAAGTCCCGAGTAACCTTATCGAGTAATTTCCACTTTTATTATGATGAGGGTCCCGTACCTTGATTTGTGATGTTCGACTTATTAAAGGAGTTCTTTAACTTTTTATTTGGAATTTGTGGCTTTCGAGTTATATTGGGAATGGTCGTAAATTAGCGGTGGAGACTGGACTGATTGGTTTTTTAGGTTGATTAGGGAAAGACAGGTATAGTAAAAAGGGTTCGCTGGATTTGGTATTATTAGAATCGATTTTCATTTGTTTTTAGAGTTCCGTACCTCAAAAGGAATAACGGAACCCTTATAGGATCACTTTGTTATCCACCTGTCTGTCTGTCTGTTTGTCAAATTATCTTGGGAACGCGTGGAGTTTAAAACCATATACTCAGGTCTACAGTCCCTTGGAGCTGTGAAAACATCAAAATTCTAAATTAACGTGAAAAAAAACGCGCTAAAATAAGCGAGGAAAAAACTGCAAGACTCGATTCCTGCCATTTATAATAAGTAACTACAATTTTATACGGAACCCTTGGTGGGCGAGTCCAACCCGCACTTGTCCTGTTTATTTCATGTTATATTTTTTTATGATATATTATTGCTAGTATTTATAAATGCAGTTAACTTCTTTTTGATTTACCTAGGTAGATGTTAGAAACAAAGAATATAGAGTGTTTCGCCGATTAAAATAATATAATTATAGTTGACAAATGCATGAGAAATGATGCTTTTCAATCATAGGTTTGAAACGGCGCTTAATACAAAAACATTTTTTTTTTATTTGCCCGCAGGCACTGTGAGTTTGTCCGATAAAAAGTAGCCTGTGTTACTTCTTATAACATCAGCTATCTACCAGTGAGAGCCCATCAAAATCGATCCAGCCATTTCAGAGATTACCCGGAACAAACAGACAGTCGGGCAGTTAGACAGACAAAAATCATAAAAATTGCGTATTTGTTATTACACATGCATTCAATAAAACATTGTAATTTTGATATTACATACAAACACTTTAATTTTATTTATTTGTTAGATCATAAGTCACGCTAGCGCTTTCCAATTCCATATTTTTTTTACCATTTCAACAACTTTGTCACAGATGAAGTCGTCACTTTGCCCAGAGCAGCTCAAGTTAGTTTCATTAAGTAATCAATATTACAAAAATTTGCTAACTTTTTCTCACAAAGCGACCATCCTATACCGATGCAATTTATATCTATACGAACGCCTTCACTTTTCCTCCCATCCTTAATTATTTCAGGGAACAAAGACTCCATGGACGTCGCAAGACTTATTGTCCCGTGACAGACGTCGGCGCCAGACGCAGAATTAATCGATGAAAGATGAAATCGGACCCTGAATGTGAGAATCAAACGATCGAAATATCGGGTGAGCTATGGGATGGGACGTTGATTAGTGAACTGGGACCATGTTTTTTATTTTTTGGCATAAAAAAAAAGATAAGTAAAATATTTCAAGCCATCTAGGCTTTGAGATATTAATGTTATTATGTTACTTAGGTAATGACTGATCAGTACCATCTTTGACTTGCCCATGTCACAATTTATTTGGGGTTAGCGTTACATATATCTTCTCTTTCCATACTTTTTACCCGACTTCTAAAAAGAGGAGGTTCTCAATTCAATAGTATTTTTTTAATTTGTGTTACCTAGAGATTTTTACTAGGTGAACCGATATTGATGATTCTTTTTTATTTGCAAGCTGGTGCTTCTCATGTGGTCCCATTTAAATTTGATTAAGATTTGACGATTAGGTTTTGAGTTATCCTTAATAATACGTATTTTCATGGTAATATTAGGGCCAACACTAAAAACCAAATAACCAAATAATGAAGCATAACAAAAAAAAATAACCGATTTCCGAAACAAAACAATACTAAGTAAAAAATAACTTTCTTTTGGGAAGTCGGTGTCTTTGGAACCTATTTCTATTGGTTTTTGACACCGACTTCCGAAACAAAGTTATTTTACGCTTTGTAGTGTTTTGTTTCGGAAGTCAGTAATTTTTTTTATGTTATTTATAAGTTCTCATCTCAGTTATTAGACGGGGGAAGGGAGTCCCCTCTTTCTAAACCATGCGATCTTTCACACACTCCAACTATCGGTTCTTTGGTGTTCTCTTACTGTCGTTACTGTCCACATTCATACTCAAAACTTTGACGACATTATTCTCATTTCATCTTATCATAAAAGAAAAAGACAAAGATATTTTATTTCAACTAGGCCACCAAGCGGCACTTTTGAACGTACATAAAAATGATTCTACCATACGCTTATAATTTGAGGTTTGATTGCTGATTGAAGCAATAATTGAGCTTCAACAACGAAATACGAGTACCTACCTAATGAATTTGAAAATTTCAACTTCAATACCAATTTAAAGAAACCTAAAACATTTTTTTAATAAGTAATAAATTATTTTTGAAAAGAGCCATGTTCTATTTTGATGGTCTTAAAATAAGAAAACGAATTGAACTGAACAAGAAAGCGTATACAGGCTGTTCGATAATAAGTCACCATCAACTAGTCAAAGGTTCCACCAGTCAAAGGTAAAACGGGCTAACTGCAGTTAGGACGTTAGATCGGCGACTAATTGGAAGTCGTCGGCGCGTTGGAAGTCGGTGTCAGTTTCCCGAACCAATCGATGTATTCTCAACATGTCTTCTTCTGCCTGCCGTTATTAAACTCAGCCTTTGTATAACTTTGTCTCTTTGGGTGGCGAATACGGAAGGTGGGATATTGATCAATTTAAAGGAGTTTTTTGTAAATATTTTGATTAATTCTTAGTTAGAACAGACTTGTTGAATATTGTGTCTTTGTGAAATTCAAATGGTGTTCATTAATTTTATTATGAACTTGCTCCTGACATATTATGTCCCTAAAATATTCTGTCATTAGACTTTTTTGTCAAACTTAAGTGGCAGTGGGCAGGGTACGTTGCTTGCAGGATGGATGGCCGTTGGGGCAGAAAAGTTCCGAAGTGGCGAACGCGAACCAGAAGACGTTGCGTTCGAAGGCCTCCACTAGGTGGACCGATGTCCTGGTGAAGGCTGCGGGGATCCGCTAGATACGAGTCGCACGGGACCGGTCAATGTGGCAACGCTTGGGGAGGCCTATGTCCAGCAGTTGACGTCTTTTGGCTGAGATGATGATGAGCCTTTGTCTATTGTTAGAAAAGGGCTGTTTATCTACTGAAGTACGTTTTGCGCTGACTCCAAACAGAGTGAGAAAAGAACAATTGTGAAAGACTTATTTGAAACAATGTGCCGTTAATAAATTACCAAGTGATTAAGATGGACGATAATTCTTCGACATCTGGTTTTACAAGCATTATACAAGATCATCACTGCAAATGAGGTGTGAAAATACTTCTGCAATCCCTCCTATACCGACAAAACAAACTACATCGACCACCCATTATAGCTTGACAGACGGTAAAATATGGAACTAAGCAAAAATGATACTGTGTTGTATGTATCACTGACATTTTCCGTAACAAGGACCGACACCACAAAGTGTCAAGATAAATTGGTCGACCCAATCACTCCCTACAACCAATATCTGGATATTGTATCTATGCATCTAACCGTAGGTGGTCGCAACCCGATTATATGGAAGTAACTTGATTAATTACAAGATAGTGTGGTAGGACACTACCCAACATGGTGTGGGTAAAAACAAGGGAATCGTAGGACTGTGGGTGGCCCGTTTATTGTCAAATAGACACGATTGGGATTTTATTTGATTTCTACTTGATTATATTTTCTGTTTAATTTTATCTGTGGTAAAGGGTCTTAACTGTCGTGACTTGTGACAGAAGAGTTCAAAATTAAAAAAACCGGCCAAGTGCGAGTTGGACTCGCACACAAAGGGTTCCGTACCATTATCGCAAAACACTGCAAAAAAATCACGTATGCTGTATGGGAGCCCCCCTTAATTTATTTTATTTTAATTTAATAATTATTGTTTTTTGAAGTGAATATACAACTAAACATTCTGTGAATATTTAGTTGTATATTATCAAGCGTCTACCTGTTGCCGTTATTAATATCGAGCAAAAAACGGCAAAAATATGACGTTTGTTGTATGGGAGCCCCCCTTAGATATTTATTTTATACTGTTTTTAGTATTTGTTGTTATAGCGGCAACAGAAATACATCATCTGTGAAAATTTCAACTGTCTAGCTATCACGGTTCATGAGATACAGCCTGGTGACAGACGGACAGACAGACAGACAGACGGATCGCGAAGTCTTAGTTATTGAGTCCCGTTTTTACCCTTTGGGTACGGAACCCTAAAAAGAAATGACAGCAGTTCTCTAGCTTTGAGGAGCTAGCGTGGCAATAATAACAGCCGCGTGGATCGATTTTCAAGGTTAAGCAACGTTTGTCGAGGTCAGTCCGTGGATGGGTTTAGTTAACATACCGCGATTTCACCAAGCGGAGCTGTCATTTATAGATCTTTAATAATCGTTACGGGTAGCCAGGCCATAAATCTTACTCTAACCAAGAACCAATGGTACGGTGTTTGATCTGGTAGGCCAATAGATATAGTGTTACCTAGTTACTGGGTTGTGGAGGTCAGATGGGCAGTCTTTCTATGTAAAATACAAGTACTCAGCTGCATCCGGTTAGACTAGAAGCCAACCTGCCTGACCCGTGTCAGGAGACAAAATTAAAAATTAAAATAAACAATAACCCCGAGCGAGACCAAAAAGGCTCTTATTTCAGCATGTGCAGCGATATTGCAAGTGGGCCGCTGTAGGCATAATTAAGTCAGATGGGGGTACTCCAATCAGCCACAGTGTGACTGCGGAACTGCCCCCATAAGATGCCTCACCTCTTCTCCTGCTTCTTATGTAAAAACACCTGCACCTTTATGAGGCCAGCGCTAAGGCTATCAACGTGGCTGAATACTGGTCGAAGAAAATTTAGAGAAGGAATTATCGACACGAAGAAGAAGATGAAGAAGCGATATTTAAAAGAAAATAACGCTGCGCTGATATTTTGAACACCACAAAAACCCACCTAATGCCACCAACACATTCACAGAAACGGAACATACAATATTTAAAGAATAAAATAAATAATAACAAAATAGTATAAACACGTATGTATGTGTGTAAAGTATAAAACAAATATGTATATAAATAAAATACATTAAATATACCAAAACCGTAGACAAACGAAATAGCTTGAGCATATTTGATTAGTAACAATTCTCTATCTTTACTTTTAATTCCCTTATTAGGGTTCCGAAGTCAACAAGGAACCCTTATACTTCCGCTCTGTCCGTCTGTCCGTCCGCAGCTTAGCTCAGAGAATCTAAGTACTAGAAAGCTATAATTTGGCATGTATACATATTAATAATTCCGACAAAGTGGTAACATAAAAGCATGAAAAATATATTTTTTTCGGGTACCTCCCATAGACGTAAAGTGGGGATGTATTTTTTTTTCTCATCTGTCCCAAGTTGTGGGGTATCGTTGGATAGGCCATTCAAAAATATTATGGGTCTGTTAAAACCATTTTTCGATTCAGAGATTCGTTTGCGTAAAATTAAGCTTTAAGTTGCAAATTTATGTTAGAGTCAAGTGTCCCTCTGCCAGCGAAATGGTTGCTCTTGGCTATGTGAAAAAATTCACGGCAGTAGTAAATATAACGAAATTAAAAAGAAAATTATCACGGATAACAAGACTTTACAAGTTTACGAGTAATAGTCGACCAACTTTTAGCAATTTATGACTACTTTTGTTAGCTTGGGTCTTACCTGTTAAAACAAATATATGTGTTAATGAATAAATAAATAAATAAAACTTATAAAATGTACTTGGGACGATAAAAAATTTGTACAAATGCCATTGATAAATTACTGAAATAAAGTTGATAGCTGTGTAAAACAGAGTAAATATAATGCTTACGAACCATGTAAAAATATACAAAAATGAAATCATAACAGGTTTTACAAGTTTATGAGTAATAGTCGACCAACTTATAAAATGTACTTGGCACAGTAAAATTTTTGTACAAATTCCATTGCTAGCTGTGTAAAACAGATAGTAAATATATGCTTATGAACCATGTAAAATTATACAAAAATAAAATCATAACATCCTTAATAATAATGATTTCTAAATTAATAATGTTTAAACTCGAATAACGCATTGGAGTGGCCAGAGTCGTTGGCAGTACCTGTCCGTAGTCCATACGGCGCATGCGCGCGGTGGTCTATTTTGTGTTAGTGCAGAAGTATTTTCGACGTATTGTAATTAAAACGTAAAAGTAAAGTCAAATTAGATTCGATTTCCAATTTTTTCGCAGATTAGAGGTGAATCCTCTAATCTGCGGTAATAGAGGAGATTAGAGGTGACTACATACGATTTTTTTATAATTCCGAAAGGGAAATAAACAAGGAGCGTGCATGCAAGGATCCAGGAATGAACTATACCATTCCCCGTGGCTCTATCGCGCGCTCGTATCGGCTCCTTTCGCAATTTGCTCCCGCGGTGGTACTCGAATAGATAATATGTTTCTTATTTAGTTTAAGTCAAGAGTAAATAGATTATATCTAAGCAAGTGTGCTTCACCGTAGACCACATCATAGCTTACCATCAGGCGAGATAGTGGTCAATCGCGAGAATATAGATAAAAAATCCTATGTGGACCCGTTTTTAGACTTTGTGAGCCGCTGAAACCGTTCTTATGTTCATGTAACAACAACAAAACCCTCTTTTTAGTCCGCATTATTATGCAACTTCGGAACCCTATTAATGCGCGTGGCCCGACACGCACTTGGCCGTTTTTTTATTCTTTATAAATTATGAAGTAGTAAAGCTATGCCAAAATATGGAACTACTGGCTCCGCCCGCCAGCGTTATATAATAGTACTTCTATCATTATAAATTATAGCATATGTGTTATTCCGATGTATAAGCTATATTACTGTTATATTTCATTAAAATCCGCTCAGTAGTTTTCGCTTGAGTAACAAACATAATATGTTTAGGATAGTAAATCTGAAAATTTTACTGGTGTTCAAAATACACGGTATAAATCTGTTGATATATTAGTTATCACTTTACTTCGCGTTTATTTATAAACGGGTTATTTTTTACCTCTAATATAATACTTGATTAATGTTGTAATTGTAATAACTGCTAAGTATGTTGTATTGCTGTAACTAGTCCAAGAATTGAATTTCTAATTTTCTAGCTGAACAATATATCTGTCAATTACAATTTGTTATCGTCGATAAAATATTGACAGTAAAGTCTTCCAACTATAGATAACAATTCAATGATTTACCACTAACACAACACTTACGGTTTTACGACTCAAACACACTACAAAACAAGAATAGCGAATACGGTATAGCTCAATTTAAAATCAGAAACGTGTCGAAAACAAACGTATCGCCACGATTAACGTCTTAATTGGCCGTGGTGTACTAAAAGTACCATTAATGTTCGTCCAGGTTAAATTTAGAGTCAATAAATGAGTTTCCAATCACGTCAGTATATCAGGACTCATTAAACTTGAAAGCAAAGGGGTCCATTCTTAAATGAAACAATTGTAAGTGCATTCGCATCATTCTTACTTCGCCCACTCCTTGGTCCGAACTATTTTTGGATGTGGTCCAAAGTGAGAATTGGTTGGAGTACGGGTGCAATGTGGTAATTAACCCCGACGAAAAAAGAGGGGTGTTGTAAGTTTGACGTTTGTACTTGTGTGTTTGTGTATTTGTGTTTCTGTCTGTGGCATCATAGCTCCTAAACGGAAGAACCAATTTTGGTTTAGTTTTTTTTGTTTGAAAGTTGGCTTTATCGAGAGAGAGTGTTTTCGCTAGATATCATGACACAATAACGTGCTCAATAGATTGTCGATCGAAGCGTGTCTACTACTAGATAAATTATGTAGCATGAAATAAAAATAAATGTTTTTTTTTTGTTTTATAATATTGGTGCAACATTTTGAGAAGAATAAAAAAAAAACCACTACCCTGTTTATTATGTAACACATTGCCTAAGAAATTCGTTTCAAAATATGAACATTTAGACTCAAGATTATAAAATAGAAATTAAAAAAAAAAACAAAATTACATAATAACAGTTACGAAATGAGTTTTGTATGGAGTTTTGATAATTATCATTATGTAACTGACAGAATGATACTGAACTTGTTACCTCTCAAAAAAGTCTGTGGTTTTTAGTCTGAACGTTACTAATAAATTGTTGTTGGAACTTATTTGCATTTAATTAATTAAGCTCATCAGGTAGTGGAAAAAGAATCGTTCGTATCTCGCATAAAAAGGCCTTATTTTAACACTCGCATGTAGCTTTCGCTCTTGGCTACATCGCCCGAGTTAATATCTTGACTTTTTATGCTCGACACGAAATGTTCTATTTTGAAACTGCACTCAGTGGCATTCTATCGGCGATAAAAATGGATAAATATTCTAAGCGGATTAATTATAATAGTATCAAAATATGGTTTTTGAAATGACGGTTAACAGTCATCATTGCTATAGTTGATAGAATTTCACTTCGCCTATTTTTTTCTAGGCCCTACGTACCTTTTAACTGCAGCTTTTCTTAATTTGTTCGTGGGTATACTGCTACTAATTTATTTCAATTGTGAATCAGAACTGAATTTTTTTGGAGTGCTTTCGCAGTACACGAAATCATTAAAAGATCACGATGAGTTTGGAGTACAAGAAGGTGCCTCTCAGAAGGAATAATAAGAATTAGTCAGACATGAAATTGGAGGAAACAAACGCGTCTTTATTCAAAAATTAGAGCAATTACATGATGACTCAACACTCCACTCCTTCTCGCTACCGCTCTTTCCTTGGGTCAAACATCGACGTGTAAGGTAAGTCACGACCGACCACCGAGCCGAAAGCGACATTTGATAAAATCGTTCTCCTTACCAGTCTGACCCGGTACCTCTGAACGCGGCTGCCCCGGGTTTGTCTTCCACATTGACTTGTAAATACTGTTGTTACTCCAGCAATTGTTATGAGATGCTTTACGATCAGAGATGTGGGGTATTGGTAGCGATTGATTTGTTAGGTTAAGTAATAATATTTGTTTGTTTGAAAGGGAAAATGGGTATTCTATTTTCCTTCTTCGAAGATGCTAATAAAAGGCTGTACTCAAACATAGATAACTGAGTTTAATTCATAATGAACTATATATTTATATTAACACAAGAGTGCACGCGTGGGCTACATATTAAACCTATCGTGTAATATTGACGTACATTATCTAAAGCGCTACAGCGCAATAATCTAGTGTAAGTATTCCTCAAGAAGAAATAGACCTAATAGCCCCCGCTTCCGCCAGGAGCTTGCTTACTCCTAAGGTGCATGGACAAATGCAAAAATCGTCCTTGAAGTTGTTGTGCTGGCTGTAGCTGATGGGAGCATTAGAGGAAAATTAATGTTTAGCGTAAAAGTATTGAAATTGAAGTAAATATTGTGTAATCGTGTGGAGCAGTGGTGGCCCAGTGGTATCGGTCGCGACTTACAAGTTGTAGGTCGTGGGTTCGAGCCCAGGCAGGCGCTTTTCTTGGTGTAAATTATTTCATCACCACTGCTCTCAAAACGGTGAAGGAAAACATCGTGAGGAAACCGGCATGTCCTAGAACCAAAAATTCGAAGACATGTGACATCCACCAACCCGCACTGGGCCCGCGTGGTGGATTACGGCCCATTCCCTCTCACTGAGAGAAGGCCTGTATCCCAGCAGTGGGAACATTAACAGGCTGATGATGTGATGTGTGTGATGTGAATCGTGTGAGTGTGTGTCTAGTGTGTGTAATAGTGTATGTCCTTCCCAGTCTGACACGGTACCTCTGATCGCAACTGCCCCGGATTTGTCTTTCACATTGACTTGTAAAATCTGTTGTTACTCCAGCGATTGTTATGAGACGGTTTATTTATTATTTATTATATACTTTATTTGTTTACTATCGCAGGTTTGGGGAATTGGCACCGATTGATTTGTTGGGTTATGTAATATTGGTTGCTTGTTTTTTTTGGGCATCGGAGATTTTCTGACTTATTCTATAGCTTATTGAGAGTGTTGATCAAAATATCTTGTTAATCACCAATCTTAAATTGGACACGTTCACATTGGATCGGATCCAGAGAATTACTTACTAATTTTTAGTTAACATCATCATCAACATCATCATCATTTCAGCCGAAAGACCCTCTATTTTTCTTTATAATGTACCAAATACTATTGCTTTATCATTATATGGCAACAGTATTTGGTTCATTATAAACTAAAATAGAAGGAAAGCCTAGAAGGAAAGCCACGACGAAGGAAAGACAGACCCCAGTAAAGCTGGTCAATGTCGAGTAAATCTTAATCAAAGTAAAGAAAAAAAAAAGAAAACACATTTATTTGACACAAGCCACTAGAGCACACAACATAAACATAAAAAAATAAAAACTTAGACGAAACAAGATTAAATAAGAGACAGAAAAAAATATAAATGTTACATTCTGTGTCCCACTCCAAATAGGACCAGTTCAGCAAAATGCACACTGAATGTAGTTACGAACTTTTTACATAAATTATTCTGAATTGGCAATGAAAAAGATTCCAGTTTTTAAGCCTTGGCGTCCAGACTTTGAAAGCTTTCACACAACAATTTATTATAACAGATTGACACAAAAATATAATCCAATCTCAATCAGTCAAACTTCAAAAATTCGCACTACAATAGACCTTTGACACCCGAAGAAGGTGCAAACAATTTATTATCTACCTCACCTTTTACTTGACATATATCTACCTATCTATAGAGATACCTTAAAAGATTAATTTCCTACTTAGCTTCAACACGCGACATTCAGCGGAGAAATTAATTTATCGTACAAAAAGAGCCCTTAGTTTGAAAGGAAATAGTTGGAACCCTTCTGCCTGTGACCTTAGAACAGTTGATGAATTGATGCCCTGTTATGTAGGGTGACAGTGTGATGTCTAACTGTAGGATGTTTTCACTGCGTTGAGCAGAGATGCAAATTGAGTGGATAATTTTGCGTTTGGTCTTGTTTTGGACTCTTTTTATTCTTTATAATCCTAAGTTTATAAAGAATAAAACTCCCATAAAAACCACTCTGACCATTAAATCAATAAAATATTTGCAAATTTAAAATAATCATGGCCATGTTTGAGAATGGATGCAGTGGCACATTCTAAAAATTACACATAATGTAGTACAAGAATAAGTTGTGAATTACAGTAAGACAGACGTCAGTGAAAAAAAACCGTATAAAGTGGCCTCTCAGTCTATTAATTATTATTTATTTATTTTATTAAAAGTCTGCACTATGCTAAACCAGTTCAAGGCCAAAGTGATCCAACTTTACCAGCATCCTTTAGTGTCGATGAACTTTAGCAAAAGGTTCAACACTCCATAATAATCTCAACCGATAGTCACCCTAACTCCAGCCCTTTGTCGCCGTCTACAACGATGCCCTTTGCGATTGATTAGTCGACATTTCAGTCCCTTTCAGTCGTAGGGCGTCTTCGAAGAAGCCACACA
The DNA here is from genome assembly GCA_945859665.1 of Anorthoa munda. NCBI lineage: Eukaryota > Metazoa > Arthropoda > Insecta > Lepidoptera > Noctuidae > Anorthoa > Anorthoa munda. The sequence continues at coordinate 4,213,054 of OX243907.1, read as the reverse complement.
ACTGTACGAGGGTTAGCAGTAAGGGCTACGACTGCGACTTTGCGGTTCACGATTGAAATTAGGTACGTTGAGTCCGTTGAAGTAAGTAATCAAGTCGTAGATGTAGGTAAGTATGTTTAGTTTGTGAGTTGTGATCGTTTACATATAAGGGACGATCTGGTACAGTTGGTATCTATGGCGAAGGCCAAAGTTAAGGTTGAAATTTGCATAGATTTAACTAATGATAGAGTTTGGGAATGCAATTAATGATGACCTAAGTTTGCCTAAATTAATCTATGTTATTTTTATTTTCTTTTATTTTTTGCTTTTATTTTCAACAATATTTATAGCGCCCATTATAATTAACCTAAAATCTTTATGTAAATACCTATGTTTCAAAAATAAATATTCTGATACTGATTCTTTTTTTTTATTTCGTAGACTAAACCGACATTTGGGTGGTTGCCACTTTATCATTACACTAGCTGTTCCCCGCGGCTTCGCTCCCGTGGACCACCCCACAGGACCCGTTTTCGGGATTAAAAAATAGCGTATGTTACTCAGGAACGTAGCTTTCTATTGGTGAAAGAATTTTTTAAATCGGTCCAGTAGTTTCGGAGCCTAGGTACAAACAAACAAACAAACAAAAAAATCTTTCCTCTTTATAATATTAGTATAGATAAAAATAGTGTCGTATGCTGAGTGATCGAAAATGGAACTCATTCACGGCAAAAAAATATATTTTACAACTAGCGGCCCTTATTTATTTCCTACTCATTTATGTCAGACTTCATTCCATCGATCGCATTTATTTTATTGTTGATTTCTTATGTATTACAATAAAAGTTTAAGATTATGTGTATTAATACTGTTATATTTATAATATATATTACGTCTTTATTGGTAAAAATCAATAGTAAAATTAAATTGAGGAGTCATGTCACTTTGATACGATGAATCACTTTTAATTGAGCCTTACCTACAACAGTATGCTCTGCGCTTGGAACATTAAAAAAATAGGATCATTGGCAGCTGTCATTTCAGTTCATTAAAAATAAAAAATCACAACATAGACGATTTTCGTGTTACTGCCTGAATCACACACATCACATCATCAGCCTATTAATGTTCCCACTGCTCACAGAGAGGAGGCCTGTGTCCCAACACAGGCCTCCTCTCTGTGAGAGGGAATGGGCCGTAATCTACCACGCGGGCCCAGTGCGGGTTGGTAGATGTCACATGTCTTCGAATTTTTGGTTCTGCCTGAATACAATCTTATTATTTATCCCCAACCATTTTCAATAGACAGGTTTTGAATTTTATACCAATTATAGTCTCCAAACTTAATCGCCCACTTCGTTTCATTTACCATTACTTAGTTATTCGGTAGTAAGCAATAACCAGCCACCATAGATATATTAATTGAAATCAAATCTAAACGAACCGAATCCAATTTTATTTTATCAGAAGTCATAAAACGATTACTATTTTTTTATATTTTTCCACCTCTTATTAACGTATTCCTAACGCACCTTTTTCATAAATTAAAAAACTACCTATAAAACGTATGTCGAAAAAACTTATTTTAGGGTTACGTAGCCATATGGGAAACCCTTATAATGTACCGGACTATCCTCTGTCCGGATATTTATTTTACCTTAAAATTATGTGCAGATTGCCATTGGCATATTAAAGCAATTCGGAAAGGAGGATTCAAAAGGAAGGATAAAAATAAATAAAAAAACTTCATCCGTCAAAAGTAATGTACAGAAATCGCTAAAAAATATCAGAAAAAGATCACTAGGCATACATGTAATCAAGGGATGAAAGATAAACACAGTTCCAATGATAATTCAAAAGAATTTGATGATTTTAGTGATCTTTTAATTTAAGTCAATATTTGTTGAGGTATAGTTTTCATTATTTTTTTATTTTTTTTCAAAATCAAAGTCAAATGTATTTATTTCAACTAGGCCATTATGCGGCACTTTTGAATGTTAAAACATGTTTTTGAATATAAAATTTACATGTAATAAAAAACATTTTTGTACCGTGCATTCGGAAAAGTAGGTTGTTATGGAGAAGAATGCACAAGAAACTCCATCACATAAGTAAACTTTGTTTATCAAAGCTTTTTTTGCAAAGTACCATGAAATGCGCACTTATTTATTTATGCAGTTGATAACACCAATACTGTGCACGCGTAATTACTAATCCCGACTACGGAACCCCTTGCTGCGCGTGGTCCAACACGTCCTTATTCACTTTTTTTACACACATGCTGCTAGATGGGGTTCGATAAAAAACTGACAGTAGCTTGTGAGTAATACTTATTTTATAGTTACACCTGCCTATTCATGTTCCCCTAGTATACATTATAATGTATTTAAATGCATTCCCAAAATGTATGGCGGTGTGGTGTCAGTAGCAGCGGTGCTGTTTTGGTAGATGGTCATCAGTTGCTGATGTTATCGCTTTGTCCATTTGGTTTTGACTGAAGTTGGCTGATTACGGGTGTAGATATGGTTCTTATTACAAACGATATAATTAATAGTATGGCGAATATTCGTTAAGCATTCAAATAAGGAATTATTGCATGTTGTGTGTAAATTGCAATGACTTTGTCGAATCGAAGAAATCGATTCAAGTCGCTATTGGAAAATAAAGTAATCAGAAAAAAGTAAAAACAGTAGGTTTATGAGTTGACTTTAATGCATTGATTGATACATAATCTTTACAAAAGCATGGAGCTGTGCTTTATTGAATTTTCATTCAAAGTTATTACAATCTAGGTATGTAAAGGCTGACGACCGCTCAAATAAACTAAATTATACTCGTATATTATTCAGATCAATCAGTAGTATATTCATACTCGGTAGCATTAATGATTCTAAAGCAAAAAGTAGCACACTGAAATCAATCCATCTTTCTTACACCAATTAACTGACAACCGGACAGTAGCTGTCTTTCAACAGATCGTATTTAAATTTAATACTACCCAATAACTTTTTTTTTTACTTTTTAATCCACGTAACACCTTTCACCTCTATAGTTAATTTTTTTCCGTTCTTTTTTCAAATGTCCGCTGCAACTGATACCGTCCCTCATTGGTCACGCTACCGTGACACTCGCATGACGTTTGACGCTAACCCGTCACCGCGCAAGCTCGCACCTGCTTACATGCGTATACGCAACAATAGACCCGACGGTTTTTACATGTTGGGTCAAGGGAGCAAGTGGCATAACCTTTGTTTCCCTTTTTGACATTTGGGGTTTTTTTATTTATACATTGTAATGGGGACTAGGCTGTCATTGCGCCGATCCTCGTAACAGCTAATAGCCTGATGGCCGAACGGTTTGACCAACATCTCTCAAGGCTCGATACGGCTCGCATTGGCCTAGTCTTTGGACTCTGGAACCCTAACCACCGGTAGCTTCAATCCTGCTTCCGAATACAATCAGTGGACCGCTATTTTTTTCTGTTGTTGTTATAATCAATTACTTATAAATTGTAAAAAAAATGTAAGTTAAAATGAACAATATGAATACTTAATAATAAAACTATCATTACCTATTATTTTAGTAATGTTGATGTGGTACCTTACTTGTATTTATCGGAAATATGTAAAAGTCTGGATAGTGCACTTTGCCCTCAGCCGTTCCCATAATCATATTCCTTTCCTGTATTGTTATTTCCTAATTTATTTTCAAAATTTCTTCGCCTGTCACTCTTTAGACCAAGTTAAGTTTTGTAAATAGCTGAGATTCCTCCCTTTTGTTCGGTTTTGTTTTATGTTAGGCATTCGGGCAGTGTCGATTCGACTTGCCCATGCTTTGTTTGATGTTTAGAGCTTGTGCAGACAATGTAGTTCACAAGACTTGTGTGAGGAATGTGTTCTGTTATCGGAATAATCGTATAAGTGTTTGGTGTTGAATCAATTAGGCGAATACTTTACTTACAGATTTCTTATTAACTTTTCTAGGTAAAAAGTTTATTCCGTTTATATGAGTATGTACTTAATTACTAATTTTGTTTACTCTCAGAAGGGATTGGATAGGATAGGATAGATGGACCCCGTTTGCCGCACTTAGACTCCCATTTGGTCCGTCGGGCGTGCAGGCCTCCTCGCTGTGAAAGGAAATGGGCCGTAATCCAGCACGCGGGCCCAGTGCGGCTTGGTGGATGTCACATGTGTTCGAATTTTTGGTTCTAGGACATGCCGGTTTCCTCACGATGTTTTCCTTCACCGTTTTTAAATAAATAAAAAAACAATAATTACACAAAGTAAAGCGCCTGCCTGGGTTCGAACCCACGACCTACAACTTGTAAGTCGCGGTCGTTACCACTGGGCCACCAACAGCGCGGTCATTTATATCGAGTTTCAAGTTGGTGCAACTTTCAATAAAAGCTAAAAATGTTTACAATTATATCTGCCGTCATGTAAGATTTTCGACTCACGGGCATTTCACTTCTATTCTTCAAATAGAAAAGTTTTTGGATATGGGCTCTAGAAAAAGTGACGTTCTATCAATCAGCGACAACAATTTTTTACTTATATGGAATTTCGCTAGCGCTTGTCAGTCCTATACATTTAGTACGATAACACGTACTAAATGTATCATCATTTTTATATAATCTCAATTGCAGATTGAATGTTACTTTGGCCACTAGACAAGTCTTACGTTATACAAATAAACGTCGACATACAAAATATTAATAGTAGTTAACAATGATTGTTATGAATTGTTTTTAGAGATCCAAATGACATAATGATAGGTTGTTCGTAGAGGAACGCTTACGAAATGTTAAATTACATATTCGTAGTACATTTTATTATTATAGTGATTAATTACTTACCTACTTCGGTTGTTGCCACTTGCGTAAGACGTGTTGATATGATCTTGGATTAACTTCTTGTTTTTGCTTTGATGTTGTCATAAAAATTGTAGGCAAAGTTATCTTAGACAAAAATGTCACGATATAGATTTCTGAAAAAAATACCCACTATAGAGTGCACTTCAGATACAAAACAGTTTGTTGTTGTCTTGCCAAAATCAAACAATGTTATAGCGAGTATCTTTCCTCATTGTTTTCATAGTGCAACTACATTATATTATCTGTCTATGGATAGACTCTAACTCAGGATATTCTTAGAATAAATCCACCATTAGTCAGGTGATTTAATGGTAAAATCTTGTCGAAGGAATCTTCGTAGCATACAATGAAGTTTCTACGATATTCACTAACTTGAAATTCACCTATGAAGTATGTCGTACTCTCCTTTGCATACCTTCGCAGTTCGCACAGTGTTAGATGACGTGGAATCCTTTGTGTGTCTCCCTCGAGATGCAGTGTGACACAGGATACCCCGGTATTTCTGGCATCTCTTGCGCTATAACGTTGAAGTTAACTTGAGACTGTCAAATTCTTTTATACTTAGTTAAGTTTTATTTGTCTTCTTTGGGAAAAATCATATCCCTCTATAGAATTAGCTACAGTTGGTTAAAAATTAATGAATGATATGTCATAAATTGAAAACTTTATATTGATTCTCAAAAGTTACTCGAAGAATATTGCTGAAGAGTCTATGTAGAGCATGTGTTTCAATACTTACCAATCTATTAGTAGCAAATTTTATTTCTTTTATATGAGTGAATAAAACAACAAAGTATGCACAGTTAAACATAATTTATTTCATATTATTTAAGTATCACAGATCCATTTATTTTAATATTCATCACGTTAACAAAAATATATATAGTCTACTTGGTGGTGATGACACCATTTCACATAGCAATATTTATGTTTCAACTACTTTTGTAACTGCGATACATGATATTTACACTCTATCACATTATATACAACGATAAAGAAATGATCTATTGATTCGTACCACTTCCAAAATGGGTCAATATGAAAGACAACAATCAAGAAGTCTCATATATGAACAAAAAATTACGTATAAATATTTCTTTCCCAAACAAAGGGTTTATTCAGGTCTAATATGACTGAAATGAAAATGTTCCACTTCCAGTAGTTTATCTATGAAACCTCTATGAATTAAAAACTCTGTATCAACTACGATTTTATTTTTTACTCCATTCTGATTTCACAACCATTTATTATTTTGTTTTATTTCGCTGCAACTCAATTGTATCATGAATACGAGTTTCATATTCATGGCAATTAAAAATGTTCGTACCGAAATATCCCTCCGGCGTAGCCTCGCGATTGGTGTTATCAACTTGTCATCGAGGATGTTCGAGATCAATGAAAGTAATTTTTAAAATAATGTTTACTTCATTTATGGTACAGAAAATGTTGAAGCGTAACTTGGTGGAGGCTTTGAATTCTGAAGCTGATACAACCTTTGTTTTGATTGGAGACTGTCAGAACAGTTTTATAAAACTACTTTTAACTATCGTCTAACTAAAGTATTTATATTGAAACAGGCCTTCTGTTTCAATATACATACTTTAGTTAGACGATTTTCAACTTTTCGTTTTTAGACCCATTTCGGCAGTAAGTACGATATTGAAAGATGAAGACAGCAAGATCTTTTCTATAGGATAGCTGAAATTGTACAGTTCAATTCTATACGCGATATATTTGTAAGGGCAGTTTTCAGTAGCAGTGACGATGAGGCATATTCTTATCTAGTTTGTTTACTTCGTGCTAGTTTGGAAATCTCTATCAGTGAAGAAAATCAGACCACATCTTTAAAGACTTTAGCCTTCAAAGTTTTTATTATCATTACTTCCAATTTGTATCTGATCAATTTTGTAGGATCACCTAGGGATAGAATTACTGCGGTGTGCGTAAACCACGCTGTTTCTAAGGTAAGGTTATCGCGCATAGAAAGTTGACTTATATGTAGTTTACATTTAATTAGTTTTAGTTATAAATGCAGTTGTAAAGTCTTTATAGTAAGGGGAGTATTAGATGAATTTGTCACTATTCATTGTATGATGTCTAATGCTTGTAAAGCTGTCGTTGAATGATTTTGAAAGTGATTCGTGAAAATTTATTATGTTTCTAATTATTGTAAATATTGATAAATTCATCTAACATCAAATAAAAATACTTACATTGTAATTTTAAACAGTAGCTAGGTAAGCTCAGAGTTAGACACGTATAACATTTTCTTTTAGATTATTGCCAAAATTTTGCTGTGGCAGTACATATTTGGCACAAAGTTCGAATCTATAATAAGCAAGTTCAAAGTATTGCGAGCAAATAAAGTAGAAAAATAAGCGAATTTCTCAGTTAATAAAACACTCAAACACTATACAAAAAATAACAAAATAACCAACCGACGCCGACTATCTCAAGTCGGCAATGTTTCTTTAAAAGACATTGTAGGCACTATTATTGCTAATATAATATAATTTATTCATCGATCGCTTATCTACAGCATAGAATACTCTATACAAAATATACTACGAAGATTTTACAAACTTAGGCCGTCGGCCTACGAAACTATACTTTTTACTAACGTAACATTTAAACTACTCATTAGTTTACCAACAATCGTCCATATACATTCGTTCTCATAGGCCTATAGTTCCACATTTATCATCGTTCACAATTGTCTCATTAGGATACACACGGGTACGTATTGTAGAATTGAATTCATTAATTAGAATGGGGTGTACAAGGAATTCATAACCAAGAGGGTCTGCCGTGTAGGAGGTCGGCGGCGTCGTGGCGGTCTGCTTGACGCAGAGCGGCGGCGAGCGCGGCGGTGGCACCCGGCCCACGCTCGCGACACTCCCACAACTCCAAGATAGCCTCTGTTGGTGAGCTCTTCGTGGCGAACCAGGTTGTATACCGATCCACCCCAAGCCGCGCCGCCAGCGCACGCCAATCGTTTCCGCGCGCGTTCGGCGGGTCCAATATAGCGCACAACTGCCTTTTTATTCGAGCACTTAATTTAAACGGGCCCTCGCCCGCGCACTCGTTGACGCCCGCCTCGCTAACTGTTACGTTCCTTTTAACGCTGCCGTCGCTACCGTCTTCGCTGCGGCACATACGAGCCTCTAAAAGGTTTTCAGTTATGTTAAAACTGCGCTGCGACTCGGCGCGGGGTGAACGTCCCCGCGGCGAGCGGCTCCGCACGTCATCGAGGGATATTCGGAATGTCTGCTTGTATGAAGGATTGGTTCTCTGACAGGCGGACACGCTGAAATCGATATTGTCACAATCGTGTGTCCTCTCTAATACGAAGCTGCAGTGCAGAGCGTTGTAATTCGAACCCCAAACGTGTTGGAATGGAATTTCTTGGTAGCCGATACCCGGCTTAGCTTTCCAGCCGGGACTGACGTGTTCCAAGTTCAAACAGAGATTCGAACCGCCGTCCTGGAAAAGCAAAGTTTTGGGCCGCTCGAGTAGTACGCCGCCAAGTTTCTTCTCCTGCTCTTGACAGTAGTAGGCCGCGCAAAGTGTATCTTCAAATACATAAAGTCTTATACTGTAATCTGCACTGGTTTCACTGAGCACTGCCGGTGCGTAAACCGCCAACTGGAGCGCCTTCACTGCCTTTCCATTAAAACTTTCCCCCACTAATACAAACGTAGACAGCATATCGGTCACTAGGAATATTTTATCACTGTCGAGTTGAGTGAACACGGGCGTATTGATCGTTTCCTGTCCGAGGCCGACGATTTTCTTCCACTGCGGCTGTGTGTTGTCTGTTTTAGCGCTGTTGTGGTCGATGGCGTACAGCGAGAGGTTCCAGAAGCCATGTTTGAGACTGGCGCAATGAGGAATTTGTAGGATGACTGACTTGTTTAATTGAAGACGCGGTGGGCCGCACTTAACTACTGGGCTCAGCTGCGTGATACCTGCGGGGCGGAATTTGTTGTGAGCACTTCGTTCTACATGTCGGTACATATGTTACAACCTGGCCTGCCCAAGGCGGGCGTTTTTTCCCAAGCAGAAATTATAGCTTGCTGATACCATAGCATAATTACATATCGTTTAAAATTACCTTTGGAAATTGTTCTCTATCGTATCGCAAAATCAATTTATTTTTATTAGACTTATGATCCAGTAGAGTTTGGACTCATAAATATTCATAAGAATTTTGATGATTTAGGGCATAATAAATACAAGAGTGGATTGGCGAAAATATTTATAGAGATAAATTTATGTATTTACTTCAGCAAAGTTTAAGTTATAAAAAAGATATGAAAATCATGATGAATTTACATCAAAATTAGCATAAACTTTATGCATATACAGTAAAATAAAATTTAGAAAGCATGTACCAACCTTTTCCCAACCTCGGGCGATACCGATCATCTTTCACCACTGCAACATATATCTGTTCTCTTCTGCCCCTACTGAGGGCTGCCTCAGGGATCGACAAGGCAACTCCAGCAGCAGGCAGTGCCAGTCTTGCCCCAGCACTTGAAACTGAGAGGGACTGAGATGTAGGCGAGTTTGAAACGAGTTCCGCTAGTTGGAGAGTCACAGACTCATTCGCTGCATCATACATTGAGCCCGCTAGAAGAGAAATTATAGTTAGTGGAGTTATAGCACTAGTTTGAATAGGCGACACGACTGAATGTAGAAAAAGTTTACGTATTAAGGTCTGTTGTTAATGTCGTAGTTTTTATTTGAACGTTGGAAATCGTAGTTACGTGTATATTTTTGTTAATCGCTTTTAAATATCAGTAACTGACATCAATCGTCCTTATGCGACCATTGATAAATATTAAAATAATAGTAATTTTTAAAACATAACTTGCACCATTATCCAAAAAGCTAAAACAAAAAGACAGCAGCAAAAAACAAACAAAAGCTAGCAGATAAATATACAATTAGGATACTTACAGCTAGTAAAACAACTAGAGGCCGAATGTTCTGATTCACTGTAAGGCTTGCTGTCATAGTCATCGCTCTGGCCCTTACTGGACGCACATGGAGTCACCTGGTGGTCTACTGGAGACGCATAGCTGTAAAGAGGGAACCTGTTAGTGATTTGAGTAAGGATATCTTGCAACCAAAGTTTCTTGTAGAAATGGCTAAATTACATTTCTCACAATGTGCTTAATTTAATTCTATCTCTCATCCCAACGCGTTAGGGTAGGATATTATATCTAGTAGTCATTTTTATGTCGAATGCATATACCAGTGAGTTACCTAAATCTCTTTTGGTCAAAGCAATATGGTATGAGATAAAAACTCACATAAAAAAAGATCCATCTAATGTATAAAATAACCATTCAGATTTGAAGTGCTTATAATATAGACAGGTTGCAAAGATCGTCAATTTTTTGCTGCAATAACATCAGCTTAAATCATAACCTATCATTTATTCGATACTTCACCAAAAACATTAACGTTAGAACCATTATAAACTTCATTCACAAAACATGAATCTATAAATTTTTTGCTCGATTAATATCTCTCACAGATCCTATTTGTTCATTATAGAGCCATGTTACTATTTGTTTTAGGTTCCTAAATCATTTCCAGACTTATATTATGTCTTTTGTAGTTACATATTTTTGCATAATTAAGCTTTATAATCTGTGGAGTAATTGTGCAAAAAATATTATGATTTATTTGGTTGTTATCTCGAGTGTTTATTTTAGCTCGTTTAGTTGATTGTTTGTTCTGCTTAATTGTTATTTATTTGCTAGTTGGACTGCCTCGTTTGGCCTGGGGACTTGTTTTAAATAGACTTGTTTGTTATATATTAACAAAATTATCGTTAAAGTTTATTAGAAAACGCTTTTAATATTTGATTATGAATTATAACGCCAATTTTGGAGAGGTATCTTTATGTGGACATATAAATCATTTTCTAATAGAAATAAAAAGATAAACTATATCCATTTTAAAATTTGTAATTACAAGACCAGTTGACGATGAAGCTAAAAAACCCAACGACTTTATAGTCCATTGTCTATGAGCATCAGGATTCAGGATTTTTAGCCGTCTGTACCTTAGGGCGCAGATGAAAAACTTGATAAAGCACGTTTGCTATTCATGCGATACTCAGTGCAAAAAAGAAGCGTTTGTCAACTAAGGCTACGGCTGTAGACAGGTGAAGATGAACTTGTACTGTGACACTGAATCATGTTTCATTGCCTAGAATTTTTTGTCATTCGTTTGATTTTTTATGCAAAGAATGAGAAAGAAAGAAGTTAGCTATATCATAATTCTCATCATAGTTAACAGGCTTACTAATCTAATCAACATTACTTTAATGTTTTTCAGAAAATTGAGAATTAGAACATTTTTGAATTTAAGCGATTGAATTTGATAACATAAGTCACCAAAAATGCAGCAAGGTTGAAAATCTTACTAATATTATAAATATGATAGTTTGGATGGATTTGTGCAATTTTGTTAACCAATCACGCTAAAACAGCGGATCTGAATATTATTTGGCACAGAAATATATTATAGTCTGGAATAGCACAAAAGCTACTTTTCATCCCGGTATAATAGTCCCTTGGGATAAAAAACACTTTTCATGCGTGCGAAGCCGCTGGCAGAAGCTAGTATTGAATATAACATCACCCTCAATCATATACGTCGGTTTATTTTAAGGAAATATATGAGACTAAAGTTAGAAATGAGCAGATTTCAATAAAATAGTACAAACCTATTAGTAAGATGCGGCACATCATAATGGTGTTCAGCCCTGGAGTCAGGCTGTGGATGTTCGTATCTTGGAGGTCGGTGCTGCATAAGGTCTGGAGCCAGAGACAATGATTGCTTCTCCACTGTCGGGTACATCTCCGGTTGGAAATCTGCTTGAAGAAGATGGATTGGTATTTGAATTAGGAAATTAAAAACACAAAATTACTAAAGATACCTATTTTATCCTCGCAAAACTCGAAACCTATGATAATTAATCCGAATTATTTTCATATTATCAATTTTCCCAAAGTAAGACAAGGATTTCTCCTGACGCAAACTAGAAAATGAGCATAATTAACCGTTTGAAATCTAAGTGAAAACAATAGATTTATTTGGGAAAAGTTATAAAATTGTAAAAGCAAAGAAAAAATTGTTGGTGATGCCTGTGATCAATATTGATTAAAACATTTCCCTTTATGGTAATGCTCAAGTCAATGTCCCAACAGCTAGGAAACGGACTTCCGAGTCGAAGGTACCGGGTTCTTAGAAGCCATTAATTTTTAATTGATACAATCATTATTCAATAATACTTGTATTCCGATTGCACACTACGAATGCACTAGACATTTTATTACTCCAGGTTCCCATGTTGTACCGACCGCCAAAAGTATAGGAGTATTTTTAACCGTCACGAACATTGAAAAAGTTTGTTATATTTTCTATCTGTAGCCAATATAGACTTACCAGTTCTCGTCATGGTGTAAAGCGAATGGTCTCTGGTCTTCCTCTGCAGTAGCTTATACACGACGGCTGCTCCAGCCAAGAATACCACCACAGCTACTGCAATACCTATGTATAGAGGAATGTCACTGTGGGCTGCAACTGTTGACAAAATAAAAACAAGCTGTTAGCAAAAATATCTTATGTTAATACAGAAAAGCTTGGTATACGACTAAAGTTGTCTCAAATTTTGTCAGTGTTTCGTATTTCCATCATCAAGAAAACAAAAAAGATAAATTTCACAGCCATAAAAATAATGGTCACCTCTGTCATAAAACTAAATGCAAACTTTTACTTGTCAGCTCGCTCAAAAAACCACAAACCGAAAGCAGAACACATTCATCATTTCAAACAAAGAAACATAAATTACAAAGTTAGTTCGTCTCGCGAACTTTTTAAAGCCAACACTATCCTCATTCCAAAACGTTTTGTGTTCACAGCAAACAAAAAAACTATAAAACCATCAAATTATTAAGCACCTGATAAACTTTTGTAACCATAAAAAGGTTTTTAACGATAAAATAACGAGGTGTCAATTTTACGATTTCCGTTCTAACCTCAAAATAAGAGGCAAATTCGTTGAAATTCAAACTTATGAACCGCATTCGTTAAATTTGTTTTCGTTCATTCAAAATGAACTCCGTCCCATGTTTCTTGCAGCACCTTTAATATTATTTATGTCATCATGTCTTTATGGCTATGTCCCATTGAGAGCGGAAAAAGAACGCTTATTTTAACTCCAAAAATAGTCGTAGCAGCATTTAATAAGACGGAAATTCTTAGTTCTTATAAGGACGAGGAAAAGAGAGACACTGTAGAGTTGTAGTAAGATTTGCTAGCTAATAAGACAGCTGAATCAAGGAAAAAGACAGCATCGTTTCCTTGTAGGTTTACCGTCCGCAAATTCAATTCCAGAACAAAATATGATTTTCAGTTATGGTATTACAGAAAAATGAGACTCAAATTTTCGGACCTGTATTTAAGTAGAAATGCACATTCATAAAAATCTATAGTTATGGGCTACTGTGACTATATGATATAAAAAGCAAAGCAGACAGGTAGGACAAAATAGTGCTTTTTCAGCTCAACTCTCTAAAACATACCAAATTACGTTTCACGATAATAAAAAGCAAGGCAATCGTAAAATTTACATAAATATCCCTCGCTTTCAATACCTCACTCTTCAAAACGGACCCGCGGCATTCTTTAACGATTACTTATATTTTTTGTGTAATACCTTGCCGTGAAAAGGAGCTGGTATTGGATGTTTTTAACGATCCCTTTGATCCTTGTAGTGGTTGTAAATGTGGGTTTAAGGGAATCTGTTGGGACATATGGCGTCTTATTTTAAGGAGAAATAGAGTAAATGAGCTTCACGTGTCGTTTAATACAATTATTGTTGGATTTTTAAGAGTCATTCCTGGTTTTGTATAAACTTCAAGTTTTTACTCGGGATTTTTTATTTTATAATTTAAAGTTTAAATTGCGTCTATTTATAGCATAAGATCTCTAAAACGTTTGACATTCATTTGTTTGTATTGTTTAAGCAAAATATCATTAACAGATTTGTTGCCGAAAAAATATTTGACTCCGATCTTGACACGCCTAGATCGCCTTTTGATAGAGATTGGAAAAGTGCCGAAGGCTTGAATGCAAGCCAATATAGAGCCCGTGCCCAAGAAAGTCGCATGGCACAGACCCATGTCTATAACGTGTATTCTGCTAAAACCAGAAACCTCTGGGTATGCAGACGACAGCACTGTTGCTGAGAGATACGTGTCCGGCGCACGGTCTACCGGGCCTGGAGAAGTCATGGTTGATCGCTTGAACCTGTCCTTGAAGGTGGTTTCCGAATGGGGCGATGCCAATCTGATCTGTTTCAATGTTGATGATGATGATGATGATGACCCAGGCGTGTCTTTTTTCCGCTAAAAATAGCCGATTCTACCCGGCTCCATCTTTTCCTGGTGAAACCGTGCCGTTAACGGACCATCTTAAACTTCTTGCTGTTACGTTGTCATCAACGCTCTTCGGTCCATTCATTGAGGCGAAAGCTCAGTTGGCTCCAAAAAATTGGGTTTCTTTCTTGCAAATTTGAGACGGTACTTTACGCCTGAACAGCTTCTCAACTTGTATGAAGGGCAAGTTCGGTAATGCATGGAGTACTGTTTCCACTTCTGGGACGGATCTGCCCAAATACCAGCTTGATGCACTTGAGTCTATTAACAAACGGGCCAAGAGACTTATTGGCAACGATGCACTGGTCGCGTCAAAGCTCCAGAGCCTCGAACATCGACGCTGAGTTGTCAGACTGTCTGCACTTGAATTGCACAATTTGATTCCGCCTACCACTTTCCATCATCGGACTAAAAGACGTACAGCAATGCTTCATCAGTACATGGTGGACCTCCCACGCATATGCACAAAGCATTTTGCTAATACTTTCATTGTGCGCATAGCTAAGGAGTACAATTCCCTGCCGGAGTCTTTGTTTCCTGATTCTTTAATTCAACAGTTAATAGGTTACTTCTAGGCAAGCGTGTTTCACCGTAAACCACATCATCGCTTACCATCAGGTGAAGTCAATCGCGAGCCCATAGTTAATTAATAAATAAATTTGGAGAGCCCTTTCATTGAAAAATTCAGCACGCACTGTTGACTCATTGGTTTCTTAGTCATGCTCAAACATGACATGTGGCACCGATTATGCTAATTCACTTGTCGATGATATTCATATGCCAACATGTCTGTGTTTCCTTTCCTTAACGGTAATTACGTATAAATTGAGAGGATGTAGTTATTAGGAATTTTCATCGGAATTTAAATGTGTATCTTTATTGGTTTTGTTTGTGATATTGAAGATGAAAATTTTTGGGCCTGTTTGTTCAAACGACAAAGCAAGAGCAAATCCTTATCCTTCCAATGCAATCAAACTTCATCCAAGGTAAGCGAAAAAGATATTCCAAAACAAAACTTCTAAATGTAGAAGCATCAGACACTGCAATACTTGGAAAGACCTCAGCAAAAACTACCAAGAATCTACTAAGCAACACAAAGAAAGAGAAACTCAATCAAACAAACAAAACTGCGTAAAACCTTTAATACAGCAACAAAGCAACGCAAAACGATTTTCCACGGTTGATTTTTACAACCTTAATAGCAGCTGAACATTGGAACTAACGTATTCCTGCATTTCTCATAGAGGTGACACAATAGCAAATGAGATTAATGGGCTTTTGAAGGCTCAAATAGCTAACGCGGAACTTAAAGTACGGAAGTGAATGAGCGAATGAAGTCTTCGCGCTCGATAATGCGATAAATATCTTGAGCTCGAGTAATTAAAAACAAGGCAAGCGCGGATGGTGCTTTTAAGCTAGTGTTGTCGTTCATTTTATTTTATTTTTACTCCTTATGTTTTCGTCCATTTTAATCTATTTTCATTCATGTGTTCCGGTAATTCTGTAGCATTCTCTTAATTAAGCTGTTCAGTAACTAGGTTGCTAGTGTTTTAATTCCTACGTCTGTTTTTCATCTTGCATTGAATAAATATTTACGTTTAGCCTATTGTTTGCTTCGCATTCATTCATTTAAGTTCAATGATTGTGTCATTTACGTATTGTGCTCTCATAACATATCTTTCCATGTTCAGTTGCCAGTGTTGCCTCAGTTCATTTAGTGATATTAATGTTTCGTATTATCATTAAATGAGATAGCCTGGAGCAATAAATTGATGAAGTCATTTTCTCTGTTCGATAATGTGATAACGATCATGAGTACTCGCCGTAATTAAAAACAAGCTTGTGAATAGCATCGCAATGAAACGACCTGTTATGCTTTAATACATTTGCATAAACTTCGAAATGATGATGAATATCGGACCGAAGTTACCATAATAATAGATTTGAAAATACATGATTGTATGAACATTTTGTAAATTTCAATCAACCTAGTGAAATAAATACTTAACTAAAAAGGGTTAAGGATTCATTTCACTATACATAAAGTACTCAACGAAGTAAATTTTTTTCCAAACATCTAAATTCCAACAGCCATAGCCGTAGCAATATAATGCCAGTGAACAGCCCAAAATGCCAGCATCATAAAAATGTGTCAAAATACATCAAAATTCCAACAGATCCGAATTACTCAGCACCGCCTGTTCTGGCCATACAGCTATTATACATAAACGGCGGATCGAATGACCGGCATCCGAGCCGAATGTAATAAATTAATAAACATCGTGACCGTCCGAACGATTTGGAGCCGATACTGATCGTTGTAATTGCTACACGCAAGTCGATGCTACCATGTGGAATAAGTGGACGTTTTGTGCTATATTCTATGTCAAATATGTTGGAGTGACTTGTCAAGGGATAGGCCATCCAGTCACTATAGATGAAGCTCATCTTGGGTTGTATGATCGGATGATGAGCGCCATAATCTCATTATAATCATCGAATGCCTGTAATAGAGCAAGATCTACCTACTGTGAACTTCTTTACTAGTGAAGATAATAACTTCTTATATATTTCTTCATTGCTGAAGGTATTGCTCGTCCTGTTGTCGCCTTGATTTAATGACAAATGATGATAATAAGTACTGCTTTATTTTTTTGAAGTCAAACCTAATTTAACAACTCAACTCTTGACAGAATGGATCATGAGCTTTCTAAGAGTGACGATAACAGGTTTGGCTACTAACACATGTTAGAAAAAAGTAGACTAAACCGAGTAATTTGTGGACACGCGACTTCGATTACACCGTTCATATGCACGTTTATGTTAGGCTAGATTTGAAGCCACCAAATATTTGTGATGATGACTTTATTGCATACGTAAGTAAAGGTAAAGGTAAGTTGATCAATCTGAAAAAGTTAATAATGATGTTGAATTTGAAATAGATGACACAAACAATATCGAAGGAGCACATACTGTAATCGACAATGACCTCTATGAACTAGCCATATAAATGCTTTGGTAAAAGAGTGGTGAAAGCGAAACAAATTGATGCACTTTCATATTTGTTGTTGCGACAAAGCCTTAATCAAAGAAGTCATGGGTTTGTGTGTCAGTAATCAATAGCTTTTTTTGGTTTTAAACGAGGTTTTGATACATGTGTGCCTAATTAAATACATTGAGAGTCTTTTACTTATTCTGAGGCTTTAGAGACGAAGCCCATTTTCACTTTCTAAATAGTACTTCATTTTGAATAAGATACGCCAATACCATATTTAAGCTAGCAAATAATACCAAACAAATGTAACAATTTACAGAAAACTATGTGAGTTTCATGTAAATTTTACTGCACAACAAAGGAATCATTTCAAAACTGAGTAGTACAAGCCAAATAGGCCAGCAAATAATACAAAAGCTTTTATTGGTACGAAGATTTATGTCAGTTCAAAGATCAAACCAATAGCGATCTCCACAACTAAGAGAAAAGCTAACACACCTGAACTATATTTCAATAGAATGAGCTATTTTATAGCTTGTATTATTACGAGCAATACAGTTTTCTTTTGTAAGCAATAAATTATTTACAATCACTTCCAACTTAACATATTGATAGTTTTGAAAACCATTGGAGTTAGCAGTAAAGCACTTTAAGGAAATGTACAGGTGGCATCAGAAGTGGGATCTTGAGACTGCGAAGATTGTTTTCTGAATAGAAGTGATATTTTACTGGTTCACTGGGCAACTCCGCGGATATGGCTGTCAGCCAAACTTGGAAACACTAAGTAAGAGTGAAGCTTAAGTTGAAAGCGTTGTTGGAACAGATACTGATGAAACTGATTTTACAAACACTAATGAAATAAAAGCTTTTGCTATTAAAATCCTGCTTCTAGTAATAACTAGAAGTAGGATTTTAACAGTATTTAAAGTACAATTACTGTTCTAGCATTTATCCGAAGCGCCGTATGGTTGTATGGCATATAATTTTTACAAACCAATTTCACAGCAGATTTTCATTTAAGTGGAAGTTTCAGACTACCGGTATACAGCAAGTAGAAAGATGGCAATGCAATAAAACGTTCAAAAGAAATTAAAGAAATATTTGTTCTAAGAACGGAAATCGAAAACATCCGTTTGGTCCATCTTCGTTCAACGCTTGCGTTGCCACATGTACCCGTACATCCATACGCAGTGGCGCAACACTGCAGTAAAACGCACTTCATATCAATAAATCACCTTCATAAACAAGTTCCAAGTCTCCACACGGTTTATAGCCAACCGATGTTTGAAATTCAATAAATCATTACATCCGCTACTTACACCGTTCAAATCAAAACCGCATAGACGTTACGGGAATTAATTTACGTACGATTATCGGATTAATTTCGAAATTTGTACACTGTGTAAACATTTGTCAGTGCCAACAGCGCAGTGTCCGTTGCAGAGATCCCAGATAGGGAATCCAATCGAAATTTACAAACCCTTGTCGCTTTACCCATAACGTGGTAGGAGGGCTTGCGGAATTAAATTCTCTCCGCTTTCGTCTCATACCAATGTGGTACGTAACTTCTTTTATATTAAAGGCGGTATTTGCCTGATTGAAGAGGGGCGATATGTGAATGCATTTTGCGATCGCCCGCTGCGCTCACTCGACGAAATCACAACAAATCATTCACGAGACCCACCTTCAGTAATGATGGCCGCATCGCATATAAATTGGATTTTACTGTTGTTTGTTTATGCATTAATGTTTGATTAAAAAGTTTTATACGATTTAATTTAATTTGGACGAAACCGCAACGGTTGACGGCTGGTTGTCGCTTTTGGGTGCAGGGAACACGATGAAATCAGTGGAACTTTGTTTGCGGACGTTAATTTTGCGGCAAATTTACTTGTAATTCAAATTTATGTGTAATGAGTACGCGGATCGAAATGAATGTTTATTATGAAATTCATGTAAAATGAATTCGCATTGAATGAACGTTTTAAATTCATTTTGTGACCTTTAATATTATTCAATCTGCAGCTACTATAGAAGCTACGTAACCAAACCTACATGCATACAACCGAGCCGACACCTTATCAAGAAATTTTTCTCAAATTTCGAATTCACCATTCACTAAAGACAATTTATGTATCGTCCTCAATACAAGAGGAAGCAACACTCAATTCACACGAAGATTCATTCAAAATTATCATAATAATACACCTATAATTTGTACTATGAAAAGACTTTTGTGAAAAATAAAAGTTATATTCAATAAATCTGTCAAGTAGAAAGTTAGATGACGATAATGGCTTAGAATTTGTGTTCGAACGGTTCTTTCCAATTATTTTTGTTAGTGTTGATGATACTACTATTAACTTTACTAATCCGATTAAGTACTTGTGTGGAAGCAAGATGGTTTTTAGTAGGCGGTTTGGCAGATTACGTTGACCTACATGTGGTTGGCTTTTAAAGACCGGGAGTTTGTTTTTAACTTCACATCAAATCGTAAATAAATCATAGATTTTAATGTTTTTAAATCATTTTGTCGTATGTAAAAGTTTGTAAAGCATATTAAGTTCATTCTATAAAACCAACATGAACATGAGAATCCCAACTTCATTCTTGTTGCAAGTTTTTATGTATAAGGAAGGATTCTAATTGTAAAAGCTTTTAAAATTTACTCCGTAAATGGCAACACAACTAGCAAGCACTGTGTTGATACTTAGAAGATATCAACAAGCACCTAATGAGTCTAAAATTACACGCCTTTCCCAAGGGAATGAAAACAAACACAACATTTTTCATTAAACTTTAAGTCCTTAATACTTCGTATCAACATAAACGAAGAATCCACGATCCATCCCGATGTTTAGGCAACAAAAGATGAAAAGGTGCTATAAAATTTCACCATTTTCCCCCTTTGTATGTGGCAATTAGGCTAATGAAGTGGCTCCAGTGAGCGCGAATGAATAGCTCCACCCGAGTTCCTACCATTCAAAGCTCACCTTTCATGTGGGCAATTTACTGATGGTCCACATTATATGGCTTACTTGAATTACTTGGAGTAATTGAATTTACTGTGGATCTCCTAGTTGGGAATATTAGTTTTAAAATTGGTTTTCAGATTTAGATTAGATTTTTTTATGATGATTGGTCAGAGGTGATTTTAAGAAAATATTGATGACGTCAGGGCATTTAATGTTCAGAATCTAGCAGTTCATAAAATAATAGCCAATAGTTTTGAAAACGAAACTATTAGGTATATCAATCCAAAAGTGAGAAAAGCCATGAGCATCTTAGATGCTTTGAACGATGAAAAAACAAAAACAGGCTACAAGTAAACAAAGCATAACAATAGGACTGTCTGTAGAAGCAGTAAATATAAGAGTTCATAAGTGTTACATTCTAACCGCGGATTTACCAAAGGCTTATATTGCTGAATGTAGCACAATATTGTGCAGTGTGGTCAAGTGTAGGAGCAATTGTGTGGGGAACGGAGCAGCTCTAAATCACTTTCAGTGTACCTTGTTTATATAACATACAAATACTTGCAGGTTACAATAGTAAAATGTTTTGTATTATTGCATGCGCCATTTTTATTCTTAATATTTATTTTATTCTGTTTGAATGAAAATTTAATCGCTGCAACGGCTGTCGTGAAAGAAAATATAAAAAATATTAAGCTCATTTTTAAAAAGTTTATCAGTCCATTTCAGTCACCCAAAAAAATAACCTCCAAAACCGAACACAATAGATTGATCATCCCAATAAATAACAATCAATCCACGGGGCGCGAAACAAAAACAGTTTACATAGCCAAGATGGCGGATTTATTTGGCGCGAAAACGTTCGCGAAGAAGCCGACGTACAAAACCAAAATGGTATTATCCCGAGGCTATTTATCAAAACGTACGATAAACAGAAATGGGAAATTGAAACAGAGTCAACGGGGACCAGTGGAAATGATTTATTGCTATTATAAACAAAATATGGACTGATCATTTTCCATTCCGAGATTGAATTTGGACCGCCGAGGGAGAGGTGTGTGTAAAACGTGCCTAATGTCGTGTTTAATGGCGTATCGTTGCCTAGTGATTTGTTTGATTGCGTCAAGTTGTTAATAATCACGTATCTGTGGATATACTAAACTATGAATATAACAACTTACTGGTGTTAAATTGACATTAACGGAAAATGAATAAACTATGCGTCAATTTTTAAAAGTAGGAAGATTAATAAACTTTAAGTCCACAGGTGAATGCTGTTCAAATTCTCACCCTATTCAAACTTAATATACTAAAAAAACAAGCAGTATAAAACTACATGACAAGAGTAAACACAACAGCACAAAAGCGAAAAAAGAACTCTTTGTACAATCGTAATAAAAGGCACATGCAGAGGTATTAAAACTAAATAATATCCTGGAATGGAATGGGAATTGGAGAGAGCCGAAACTGAATATTCCAAATGCCGAGTGTTCCGCGAATTTCTCCAGAATATCTGTGTTTGCCCGGATGTTAAATATGAGTTTATGATATTACAGCTTTTTTTAGGTCACGGAAACAAGAAAATCTTCTTAGTTCTGTAGTGATTTGGCTATTTTATCAGTTGTTGAATTTAGTTTATCACTACAGCTAAAAGTGTTATGGCTGTAGTAACTAAACGATGATAACTACTTATGTACTGACTTCAATTAAGGAACCTTCTCATCATCATCTTTATTTTAAAATTAGCTATTTTCCTTTTCTGGCCACTACTTCTATGTCACGCAACATTATTGTTTGGTTTTCTATTTTCTAAAATTCTTGATTTTGTCCTCCTTACAAATATCCGTTTATTCTTGTTTCACACATACAGGTTACGTTTTAATTTCCGCCATTGTTGATGTATGAGTTACCTCATGTTTTTCTTTAACATTCGGAGTTGGAATTTCACTTCAGTTAGAATTAATTTTCAGTGTATGAACACCCAACGTTCAAACTATTGTGTAGAACTAGCTTATGAATGGGTTTAGCTAACGTTACGTTAGCTGTCTGTCTGTCAACACGTCATGGACGCTGTAAACTTTGCGGGAAAGTTTGATATTAAATGCGGATAGTGGCTAACTTCCCTCTCACAGAGAGGAGGCCTGTGTCCCAGCAGTGGGAAAATTAATAGGCTGATGATGTGATGTGATGTGTGGCTAACTCCCTTGTACTCGACTTATGTGCTTTGTTTAAAATTAAACATTCAAGTAAACATTTGCCTTTTACTGCTTTACGTAATAAAACATCCTTTTCTTACTTTTGACTATCTTCATCAACCATAAAAACGTCCAAAACATGATAGAACAATTCTAGATTACCCAGTTATGTCCAAAGCCATATCATATAAAAGGTTACTTCAACTTTTTCGTAAGAACACCATAAAAATTTACTCCCTCGTCTATATTTAGACGATATGATACGGCCCAGATGGTCACGCCACCCGATTTTAGTATCTCTCGAATCTTTTAACGTGGCCATCTAATATTGACCTTTGCCTCACCTTGCTTACACCTTTATGTTGATTAGAAATTCTAAAGCCGCGGGGGTTGAGGTGGGTCTTCATAACTTGGAAGGTGGCAGTTACAGCCGATAGCCTGTTATGAAGCGACCAGAGTAACATTTCATAGTTATGGCTGAACGGAAAGGAAGTGTATATTTAGTGTGGCATCTGGTTCTGGAGCATTTCATAGAAATAGTATTAATTAACATGTCCCATGGCGGATAGTTTCATAATTTGTAATTCCCATGACACGGGCTCGTAAAGTTTTGGCTGAAAACGCTCGAGTTTCTCGGTTGTCGCTTCTATTCCGGTCTCTGCTGTTATGAGATGAGATATGACGACGATTAACGTAAAAAGAATATGTTTAGATACGGAAACGTTATGAGAAATGTCGAGATTATTAGAAGCAGAATGTGGCGAGTTCTGTCTATAAAAATAAAACTATACGCAGTTACAGTTCCACAATTTAAACTAATGTTATATTTTGTAGTTTGAATTAGAAATATCAGTCACGTGCTATTAAATATTATCGGCTTAATATTTTAGAAATGTTTATTTTATGCTGTTATGCTCAAAATTTAATGGCTCATTTTGAACGAACGAACTAAAGTACCCATAAAATTAATTTCTGTATTATAGCGTCACAGCAAGGGATATAACGCTTACATTCTACATTATGTCATACTTTTTTTGTCAATAACAGTTTTAAAACTCAGTGAGTTACACTTTACAATAAGGACAGTTGCAACTTTCCAAAATTAATTTACATTTTGAAATAGTAATCGGTTTTGAGTGTACATTGCCCGGATCGTAGTGAAATTAACTAAAGTTGAAACTCTCAATTCCAATTAATGAAAACTTTTTACGTATTATCATAGGATTAGGTAAAAAAAATATTGCATCTGAATTCTTATATTCTACTTAATACTAAGTACTTACCACCATGAACGCCACAGTAATCTCCCACGCAGTCAGCATGTTGTGCATGAGCTCCTGAACAAGGCGTGTCTCCAGTGCAGGCTCTTCGTCTTGTCTGCCTACAGTCAGCTCCACAGACTGACCACTCTGACCAGCTGCCCCAACGACCAGGTAACGCTGTAGAAGATAAGGCATTTTAGTGTATCGGTCTTTACTTTTAAGAAAAGAAAATTCTTTGGTGTGCTTTACATATCCATACTATATATACAGTTCGTTAGATGATATAGCTGGCTACTGATATAACGACTAACAGAAATGCATAGAAGTAAAATCGTCTAGCCCCATGGTCATACCGTAATTATTTGTGTAATTCTACAACTATTATAAACGTGCATGTTTGTGAGGATGGATGGATGGACGTTTGTTACTCTTTCACGCAAAAACTACTGAACGGATTTTGATGACACTTTACAAAAATATTGTTTATACATCACATTAACATATATGCTATAATTTATAAAGATATTGGGAGAAGTACTAATAACACGCAGGCGGAGCCGCGGGTGGCAGCTAGTTGTTAATACATCTCAATATATAATACATGTCTCTTGGAACGCAAATTAATTGGAACAAGGACAAAAGAATTATGAAAATCATGAATATATGTATGCGGGACCACATTTTGCCAAATTGAATTGTACGTCATTTATAATTAAAAAGGTTTATTGCAGAAACTTTTACAACATTTACAGTAAATCTTACATAGAGCCTCCTTTACCTCCTCTTCAGTAAAAGATATATATGTGCTAGAAGGACTTGTTCTTCAATGACAAATACTGAAATGGTAAAAGTGATGTACGAAATGAAAACAGAATCTAAAAAAAAAATTATAAGTAAAATCTCAAATTAAACAAGGTGAGACTTGAACTGTAACTAAAAATAGAAAAAAATAAACTTAGAGATATATCTTAAAATAGTGTGTGTGTGTATATATATTTGTGTTTGTGCGTGTGTGTATTTATTGATTGACAAATACAATATTGTTTGCTCAAGTTGGGTAGGCAATGAATGTAATGGAAATCAAAATCCAAACATAAAATTAATTGCGATTAGATTAACCATTACGCTTAATAGGAATGTTGACATTAATCCAAACTTAATTAATACTGTTAACAAACACGCGATTGACAAACTTGTACCTATAAATGTACGAAAATTGTTAACAAGGTACTAAAAGCTGTAAAATGTGAAGCAAATATTGAAATCAAAAAGGAATCCTCAACAGACCGAACGTGTGTCGGAACGGTCGACGAAGCAAAAACTAAACACTATGTCAAAGATCATGGATCACTTTTTGCAGACATGGAAGAATCATTTATCATTATGAAGACTTGACATGATTTTTTTGAATGTCAAACATAATATGGGTATGAAAATTATTTTAGGTTTGAATTTTTCAGAATTCGATGATGTGTCGGTTCTATTTATGGATTTGTTGTATTTTTTACCCGACTGCTGAAGGAGGGTAATGTGTTTATAAGTCTATGTATGCTTAGATTATGTAAAGTAACATAATCTAAGTATGTATGTATGTTTGTTCCTATGTGGCGTTCTAGAGACCAAACGCGTTGGCCGATTTTGATCATTCTTACGTCAATCGATTCGTCTTAACCCTGCGAGTGTCACTGGCTACATTAAAATTGTAAAAGAAGAAAATGGCGGATTTTGGGTGCCATTTTGTGGGGGATTTTTTTTTCTTTTTTCGTGTATGGTATCAAAATAAAGGTTTTTAAGAGGTGATTTCAAAAATATATAATTCTAGCTGTTCCCCGCGGCTTCGCTCTTGTGGACCAACCCACAGTGCCCGTTTTCGGGATTAAAAATAGCCTATGTCACTTAGGAATAATGTAGCTTTCTAATGGTGTAAGAATTTTATAAATCGGTCCAGTAGTTTCGGAGCCTATTCGGTACAAACAAACAAACACAAAAATATTTCCTCTTTGTAATATTGGTATAGACTTGTATGTTTGAATGTACCTAATTCAAAAAAAAAATTCTAAAAAGTTGTTAATAAAAGAAGTTAATTAAAGAAATCAAAAAACCCGACTGCTTGAAAAGCGATCTATAAAGACAAAAACAAGAAGAAAATCATGCTGTGCAGTCGGAGTATACATACAGGTTTTGGTCAGCCAGCTCGCGATTATGAATCTTCCGACTGCACAGCATGATTTTCTTCTTGTTTTCGTCTTTTTAGTTCGCTTTTTAAGCAGTCGGGTTTTTTTATTTGTGGTTTTGTTATGAGGACTCAAAATGATTTAGTTGATATTGAAATTGACTTTGATTACGGTTTCTGCCTAAATCTACTGAGGTACTTATTTAATGGTACTGGAATATTTTTTCGCAAAGGAAAGTCTCGGTGACCTTAAATATATTTTTCTCAAAAGCAAATTACATTTTTTCAATTAGGTAAGCTTGCTATAAAATATGCTCTGTTCTTTTATTCTCCTTTCAAATATAGCAGAAAACCGGTAAACTAAAATTAGTTTTACATAAAAATAACAGCTTTTAAAAAAGCTCTTTGCTTACTTATTCCGTGTCCATTTACCGTCGCCATTACGGCAACGTTTATTACCAGAAACCTGTTGTTATTGGAAATTTTAAAATTGGAATTTTATAAAAAATAATACTTTGTCCCTGCTGCGACAGTTCCTTGTAATATATTCCGACATTTTCTTCGAAATTATTTAGTTAATATGGTGTTAGGATACATTCAGGTAATTGAATGCCTCCTGAGAGGTAAATAATGGTCGTGTTTATTTGTTTTGTATCATGTTATTAACATAAATATTTGTTTTTGGGTATCGTTCACCTAAGCTGTCATTTAATTTTGTAGAGTACTTTTTATCAAGAGCTAACTTCATTGGAGAACGTAAGACAGAAAAGTTAAAAGAGCTGTGCATAAGACCGTTTAGGGTAAACACTCATCAATACCTATTCTGCTTATATGAGAAGTATTGAAGATTTCAATCCATTTCTGCTCGATCAATTGATTTCTATTCGATAAATCGATAACTTCAAGCAACAAATCGATTAACACTTAAATCGTAATTCTTCGAGCCTAAAAATTTGCAGTTTGCACCATACAATTATGTAGGCTGGAACTAAGACTAGTCTATAACCAATTAACGCTTCGTTTCCGATTATTAATCGAGTACCCAATACTATGAGAGACAGATAGAACTATCGCCCTATAAATTGAAATTAAAATACATTGGTGGATGGCCGTAGCGTCCTTACATGCGAGTTGGACATAAATCACAATGTTTTTAAAAAAAGAAATAATAGAGCGTTCATACCACGATGGTCGTTGGCGCGAAGAGGAAGATTTAGCGAGTTTCAAATTGAATTTGGAAGGGTTGGTTCCATTTTTCATTTCAAGCTCAGTGCCATTTGTTTTTATTTATATTTTAGGGATGGGAGAGACAATTATAATACGCCTTAATTTGTTTTCCTCAAAATAAGTATGGGCATTATTTACATGTGGTTTATAGCCGGCATTCCACGGTGCGTGATTCTGCGGATGACGATATTCCGCAAATAGCTATGGTTAACATGTCGAAGAGCACGTTGAAACTTAAAATGACTTATAGTTGTGTTTTTCATTAACATTACCAATTTAAATGGAGCTATTTTTAGACTACGAAACCAATTTATTATAAACTTATTAAAGTCACATTACAACCACATATTTTTTGTATGTATTTAAAACCGACCACAGTTCCTGTTTGACATTCACCCCGCCACACATGTCCAACTTGGGCCATTCCCCTCTACCATGTGTGGGTGTACACGGATATTAAGCACAACAGTGTGTAGCATTTCTTATTAATTAATGCGCATGCACATAAATCAGTCGCGGTTCGTTAGAGTAACAACGACATTAAGGACTTTCACGTTTACATACATTTTTGTGTGGTTTATTTAGGAAATGGTCTGATTAGGGAGTGAAACTATGGGAATCGCGTTTGCGTTTGATTTGAATTGTATTAATGAGGATTCGGTACTCAGTTTTGTTTATTAGTATACGAATTATATGTGGAAGAGGCCAATGCAAGAGGTCGGCAGGAAATTGATTACCAGCTGATTTTTCCAAGAGAAAAAAAATGACAACTAACAGTTTTTTTATTAATCCTCAGATTAAAATATCTGGCGTTAAAAAACCAGGTCCTAAATTATCAAATAAAAATAAAAAATTGCTATGGTACACTTCTATCATTATAGGGTGTAGGAGTCTCTTCAGACAATATTTGAAAAGTTATATAAAAAAGTGAAATATAGTTATTTAAATAACTGAAACTTTTAGTTCACTAGCAAAATTTTGATACGAATACAATTTTTATTTTGTTTTAAAATCTCCCTTTACGTCGTTTAACTAACAGTGAAACTGCTCCTTAACCTATGTAAATAAATTGTCAGTAATTGCGTCCCGTGACACTTCAGAACGCAGCAACTGAATTTTTAAGATACACTCTTCGTATTCAGGAAACATAACGTATCTTTTGGTAATAAATTGTCTAAATTGTTTTAAGATAATACTCGGGAAACTTTTGGGACAAGAGAAGAATGGTATTAAAGATTTTGTTAAGTTCCTTGTTTTATTGTTTTATCTTGTAGCAACCGTTTAGTGTCGAATTGAATTATCTTGTCGTTTTGAACGGTGAAGAATGTATTCCGGTTGCATCTTATATTCATCTGATAAAGTTACGTTTCAGAAGTGAGTATACATTTTATTATTGAGAGTTTTATAATCGGCTATCATATGTAAGTGTTTAATAAAAATAATATTCAACCTTCCTTAGTAGTAGTTTTTAATAAATACGTGAGAATTTAAATTATGTAGTTTAAAATTAAGCCATCAAATTCAAGGGCCAAATAAGTTTTGTGCCAAACTTTCATCCTTTTTTCCTCCTTCTCTATATATATTTTTCTCTTTCTCGTACTCCTATTAACGTTTATACCACATAAAAATGTCGAGGACACTAAAATATGTTTTTACACAAAACACTAAAATCCATGATTCCGCCCTCCCAAAAATACTACCATACACACAGCAACAAAGTTCATCAAGCTCCACTACGAGTTTTAGAGCAAGAAACACATGCTTCCAATTAACTCATACATAATGTTTCACGTTTCACGCTCTGAGACAAACGCTAGTTGATTGCGTTTTATTGTCTACCCGGTTGGTCTATTTCCTTTGATACATACGCGGGAAATAGTGGACGCACTTGCTTTGGTTTAGTAATAAAGTTGAAATAATTAGTTTTACTTCAATTTGTCATCGAGTTATTAAAACAGTTATTATAGTCAAATATTATATGTTACTAGCTGCTGCCCGCGGCTCTGTTATTCTGATCCTGAGCTATATTTCTGTAAAGTTTCATCAAAATCCGTTCAGTAGTTTATGCGTGAAAAAGTAACAAACATCCATCGATCCAACCATCCATCCATCCTCACAAACTTTCACGTTTATAATACTAGTAGAATACATCTCTTGTACACATCACGGAGTTTACGAGTACAAGTAAGATGAGAATTTGATAGTTAATAATAATAAACCCTTAACCCAATTTTTGTATATATGTCTACTACTTTAGCTATATTTGTTTTTATATCTCAAGTTCGGAAAAAATATAGGATGCTGGAGAGTTGAACCATGAATAGCTTCCAATTAAACGAAGCAACACGTCTTAAATGGAATATCAACAATAGAAACTCAGTTAAAACATCCATGAAGTTTTAGTTCCGTACTACATCTTGTAGAGAAGCTTACGCACTACATCCGAACTCTATCTGTCATAATCTGTCATGATGCAGAACATTTTGAACTTGGAACTCAAATCATCGGAATCGGAAATCAAATTCGAATTCTATCTGTCGTAATCTGTCATAATGCAGAACATTTTGAACTCGGAGCTCAAATCATCGGAATCGGAAATCAAATCCGAACTCTATCTGTCGTAATCTGTCATAATGCAGAACATTTTGAACTCGGAACTCAAATCATCGGAATCGGAAATCAAATCCGAATTCTATCTGTCGTAATCTGTCATAATGCAGAACATTTTGAACTCGGAACTCAAATCATCGGAATCGGAATCTGAAATCAAATCCGAATTCTATCTGTCGTAATCTGTCATAATGCAGAATATTTTGAACTCGGAACTCAAATCATCGGAATCGGAAATCAAATCCGAACTCTATCTGTCATAATCTGTCATAATGCAGAATATTTTGAACTCGGAACTCAAACGGATACGGACGTGAAATGCGTAACCACCCTGATTCATTTTTATTATTACGGACAAGATTATCTGCATTAAATATATTATTATCACATGCAAACCATCAGGGAATATATTTCATTATATCCAATAAACAATAACATTTAACAACCGTATCACACTTTGAATGCGGATGCACCCAATAAAAGATATACCTACTTATTTGCAATGCCTTTGATCTGTCATCCGAGCAATTTCGCGAGAATATAACAAGCACGCCATTCCTCGCGACCGTATGTATCGTTTAATACACGAACTCTCGTTGCGTTTAATACCCGAACTCTCTTTGAAGTGATTTCAGTACATGGTTTATGACCATAAAGAATTGAATGGCGGCGTTTTAATGGCTGAGATGTACAGATATGATGTTTTTAAGTACTTATTGTGATTAACACGTGTGTTTTATGTAGTGGAGTATTAAGTTTTTACAGGCATTTGGGCTTTGGACAATTGAATGGTAGCGCGTGCCAATGCTCAGAGTTCTTTGTTCTTAAGTGCGGTCGTCTTTTGTTTTTTTCAAATACATGTTAGGAGGTCGAGAGGTTAATAAAGGAGTTGGTGGTGGGATATATGTGTGGAGTCTGGATGGCTGCATTTTTAAGTTGTTTGGAATCGATCTTCAGAATCGTAGTACGTAGGTATATTTTGCACTCATATTTGAGGAATACGTCTGAAAACTTTTTGTAGTAAATAAAAAACTATATTCCGTATTACGTAGAAGAGACAAATGTTGAGACCTGTAAGTAAGCTTTCCATTTATATTTTGTTGAAAACACAATTATTTTGTTTCGATTTATTCTGCGTCTCCCTTGAAAGTGTTATTTTTATATTAACACAAACTGGACGCTGTGGCTACGTATGAATATAGTTCTATATAAAAAAAACACATTGACACATCACTGTACTTACCAATCAACAACTGTTGAGTGTTATCGTATCCTTGCAGGTCCATGTATCCCTCTTCATTGAAAGCAGTAACAAATAAAATTTAATTTCAATTCCATCATAACCACAAGCAATCATCAACGGATTTACAACCCTAACACAGGAGGATGAAAGTAAAAATTACGTTGCAGATTTTTTATTTAAAGTGGACAGAAAAATGTGCGTTCCATATCGAACTTTCATACGAAAGATTAAAGTAGAATTTTCTTTGGAATGTATTATCAAGTGTTCAAAATAAACCTTTATTAAAGCCATATTGGAAGCTCAAGTGTTTCCGATTCAAATACATGATATTAACCGTTGATGCTTTCTAAAAATATGTTGAAAGCAGAATTATTAAATGTTTGGGCGTCTGTTTTGTGATTCATATATGAATACCTGAATCATTTGAGATTTCCGAATGCCAATATTTGGCGCAATAGTTTTCGTGGAAATTCGTTTTTCGCTAATTATAAATTATTATTAATATGTAACTGTGAAGCGATATTTCAATTTACTTTAAAAATGAAATACTGAAATTCTTTGAAAACTTTAAATTTCACATGATTTTAAAGCTTTGCATGCATGTATAGTTACACAATCAAAATATTTTTTAAATCTTCGACTAAATTTCTTTCTTTGTTTTTTCCTACCAGAGGGCTCCGACAAAGTGTCAACCTATCTACCTATTAGGTATATCGGATTGACCATGTAACATTTTGCTTGCGCTTGTCAATCCATCCATCCATTTTCAACCTTTTGACAATCATTGTCGCTGACAAAATATCCCTTTGTCAAGAGCCACTTACATTAAAAAAAAACAAAACTGTTTTTCCAAAGTAAACTTACCTAATATTATAAATTACATAAATAAAAATGAAATAAAATTAAAATTACTCGAACATATTTATGATAAGGAACACGACACAAGTAGTAGGCGTAACGGATATTCCCATTAAGCCCTAATTAAGCTTAATTTAGCAGGGGTGGGGCTAAACGATAGTTTAACGGATTATGATTGATTAACTCAAGACTCGAAGCTGTTTCAATTAGAAGTTTAACTGATGAGACAGATACTTGCGGGTCAAAGACACTGGCTTATTACTCGTAAGTTGATAACTTATTTAAATTAAAAATTCTTATTGGAAACAAAGGACTTCCTTTTTCATAATCACTGGTAACGTAAGAGACAACATTGAAAATATCTCTGTAAGTAATCTTAATGGAATGAATTGAATGCTATCCCAATTTACATAAGGGACTACGTTCTATAGGACCCTCTTAAGATCTGGTCTTACTAATGTACCTACATTTAGTATTTAGATCAAAACGTTAATGTAAATAATTTCAATAAGATACATTCATAGTGCCACCTCGTAACAAAATTATTATTTTAAGATCGTAGCTCGTTAGCCAATGCAGCCTTACCTGGCATAGTTACCTTTAATCGAAAAATATTTATGGCTTCGTATTTGTGTGGGTTCTGTTACCTACTCGTATTAAGATATCACGCAAAATACAAGAAGACTATGGAAATCACATCATCTGTATCTCTAACACGAACAACAATCTTAATAGTGTCAAAACTTATAACTAAATTAGTCTGTTACATTGTTAAGATCATGGCTCGAGAAATTGCTTGTATCAGAGGCCCTAAACAAGTGTCATTTAATATCAGCAATGGCTAGAATATCATTGTCTAAGGCCTCAGGTTACCATTGCGAAAAGTGTAGATTCGTATGTCAATGTATGTTAAGTAACAAAAACCTCTCTTACCACTCTGACAAGGCACGCAATCCGAGGTCCTCTGCACAGCCTGTCCCTGGCAGGGCGCGCCACCGTTCAAAGGGTGTGGTTCCGTACACGTGCGCGTGCGACGCTGACCGCCCGTCACACGGCCGTTGCAGCGGCACTGTGTCCACGGACCCCAGGAGCTCCAGCCGCCGTTTACTGGGCACAAAAGAAGAACATACTTTGTTAATAGAAAACTTAGGGACATGGTGCGAAAAGCTAAGGTCAACCACTCGGTTCCTACCAGGGTTTAAACTTAGTGTGAAGGTGCTAAGTTGGCTTAAATCCAATCAGGATTGGATTTAGTTTTCTAGATGTTTTTAGATCATGCTCACTTTTGGTTCAGAGCCAGGCCATGAATGAACATGTTCGAACAAAATGTATGCTATCAATCCTGTCAGAACATTGAATCCAGATTACACGAAGGCTCTGAGCATAATGTGTGTTGATAGACTTTCAAGATTCCATCGAAGTGTTTCGTGTGATATGGATTGAAGTAATGGATAAGGCCAACGAATTATACGATGGATCTACACTACACTAAAGCTGCGGTTCAGTACTTGATTGAGTTAGCTTGTATCCACTTCATTCAGTAATAGTTTTAATCATACTTAAAAGTAGCGAATTCAAAGTTTGCAAAGAGTTATGTTTATGCTATCGATTGAGGCAATTAATTGCGACCAAAATAATAACGTTCTTGTATAGAATATGAAATGCCAATTTGATAAGTAATAAGAATTTCGCTTAATGTCGCTACAAAATAAACAGTTCAAATGAAATAGTTTACAGACTTGACTTTATTTACAGTGAAGTAGGAAAATGCATTAAATGAATGCCTTCAAGTTTATTACATTTAAATAAATAAAAATGAACGTTTACGAGAGTTCATTTGCATCGCTTTTAAGCGCCGCGTTTAATTGAGTCGTGTAATAAATTCAACTCGTGATCATTATTAGTTAGGTGACTATTTTAAACTCTTGTCCTTGTTAAACTTGCTTCATTAATTGGACAGATAAAATTCATGCAGGTTACTTTTTTGCAAGATTTTAAAATTGAAAATAAAAAGCATTTTGGAGATTTGTCATCATCTTCTTGCCCTTGTTCCATGTTACTTGGGATCAAAAAACTTCACATCTTCCATTCCATTCTGTAAACCGTCACGTTTTTTTGGAGATTACCTAATTAAAATACAATCCGATTAAATATTGTAAAGAGGTATAGTTGTTTGTTTGTAAAAGGTAATCTAATGATCCGATTATGATTATTCTTTCTTTACTAAACAATCGCTAAATGTGGTTTAGCCTACAGGCATGTGGAGTATTTTAACTAAAGTAAGCCTTTTCAGTACCATTTTCACTCTGCATAATGTTCACCTCATTTCCAGGTGATAATTAAACAAATTAAGCCATCCCTAATAATTTTTGTTATATATTTAAAATTGCATTAAGTACGGGGAATAAGCGTGACCAACAAAATAAATATCTGTTTTAGTGAATTTAGTATTTTCAACTGAAAAGCCACAAACACGCCAACTGTATTTGTTCCAAGAATTTTCGTTTTAACTTCGTAATTACTAAATATGGTATACATAGCTCTTTTTGTGTCAAGCTACTGTTTCTTACTCTAGCAATTTGTGCTTATAAGTATACTTACTATGTAAATTAAAATTGGATTATAGTTTTGCACAATTTGATATTATTCATTGTTGGCACATCTTCTTCCTGGCATTGTCCCATGTTACTTGGTGTCGGCGCAACACGTTTTATTCTTCCATACCGTCCTGTCCCCGGTCGCGCTATCACTGACTCTCTTTTCTTTCATATCACTCCTCACACAGTCCATCCATCTTTTCTTTGGCCATCCTTTCTCTTTCCATCCATCCAATTTATCTTCATTAGTCTTTATTCAGTAGACTTTAATTAAACTAATATTAAAAAGGCGAAAGTTTGTGAGTGTGGTTGTGTTTGTATGTTTGTTACTCTTTCACGTAAAACTACTGAACGGATTTGGATGAATTTTGGCACAGAGATAGACTATGGTCTGGAATAGCACATAGGATGCTGATGGAGGAGGACAAGCTTGAGCGACTTCAAAATCTCTGTGTCAGGTTCATATTTGGCTTGCGCAAGTATGACCATGTTTCTGAATTTCGAACCAAGCTCAAATGGCTTCCTATTCGCCTTCGCCGGAATGCCCACATACTTTCTTTGCTATATAACGTGCTCTTTAATCCATCTAGTCCTTTTTATCTTAAAGAACGCTTTCAGTTCCTTTGTGACACACATTCTAGGTCCTTGAGATCATCGGAGAATCTGAAATTAAGTATACGTATGCATTCCACATCCTTCTTCGACAAATCTTTTACAGTTCAAGCAGCTCGTTTGTGGAATGCACTACCTATTGAAGTGAGGCGTGCTCAATCCTTACCAGCATTCAAAAAAATGGTAAAGGAGCATTTCCTTTCGCTATAATTAGTCTTCTCCTTGCTCTGTTATATTTTTGTTATATATTAGTATACTATGTATTATTGTATGTATGTATTTTATGTTATTATGTATATTTATTATTTTTTAAGATATATTGTACACTGACAACCCTAAATTTCTCTCCTCTCTTTCAGTCCATCCAAAGGTTGTCTGTAAGAAATTGCCCTGTGCGATAAGACCGCCCATTGTACACTTGCTTTTATGTTTTTTGTCCTGTGTATATATTTTTGTGGTGTACAATAAAGAATATAATAATAATAATAATAATAGGATACTTTTTGTCCAGGGAATATGTCGACTTGGGATAATTTTCGACATTCACGCGGGCGAAGCCGCTGGCAGAAGCCAGTCCTACTGTAATCACACTAATATTATAAAGGCGAAATTTTGTGAGTGTGTGTTTGTATATGTGTTACTCTAAAACTACTGAACGGATTTGGATGAAATTTGGCTCAGAGAAAGATCATAGTCTAGAATAGCATATAAGATACTTTCTATCCCGGGAGTATGTTCCCTTGGGT
Source organism: Anorthoa munda (assembly GCA_945859665.1). NCBI lineage: Eukaryota > Metazoa > Arthropoda > Insecta > Lepidoptera > Noctuidae > Anorthoa > Anorthoa munda. Next base: position 4,177,245 of record OX243907.1, on the reverse strand, counting down.
TAAATTTCGAGATTCATGCGGGTGAAGCCGCTGGCAGAAGCTAATACAATAATAAATAAACATCACCATCTTAGATAGATCAGTAGTTCCCATAATTAATACCAAGCAATTACAAACATATTAGCTTGACAAATGGCTGATCAAATCGAACCTGTCTATCAATAAATTAATTAGTAATTAACAATTTGCAACCGCTGCTTTTGAACCACCGGCCCATAAAATTGTCATGCCTTTTCCACAACAGTAATGAAACTAACTCTCGCAGGTCTACTGCAAAATCTAATAGGAGAAACATCACGATATTTTATATCTAGGGCACTATTTATGGCGGAGGAAAATGTCTTATGGCTTTCATGTCACATACATAAGCTTTCGCTGTGAAAAGTTACAACGTCAGCAGCTGCAACTGTGTTGTATTTGTCATAAATAAATATGATTTATTTATTTGTTGCATACTGCGTTTTCTAAATATTTTTCTGTAAAGGGCAGGCTAATCGTAAGTAGACCTGGACGAATAATATAAGTAATTGAACATGTTAATTTTTGGTATATAAGGAAATTGTCATGAACTGATTTACCTCTGTTTAGGGTGCCATACCCGAAGGGTCCAAACGGAGCTCTATTGCTATCACTAACGTATATTATGTATGTCCGTCTATCTGTCGTCTGTTACACAGGTTTTACAGCCCAACGGTTGGAGCTACAGTCTTTAAATTTTCACAGTATAAGCATCTTGTTGACCCAAAGTCATACAAATGGTCAAAAAATATTTTTAAATGCTTTTAAGGGGGCTCCCATACAGCAAAAGGTAGGCGCGAAAGAAAAATACCTACCCAATGGAATGGAATATCGTTGTTTCGAGGTCGTTGAGTAAATAAATATAGTATATTTCTTTTCAATAATATTGGAAAACAAAGGAATGAGAAGCCACCAAAATCAGCTATTTTAAAAAATTTTGTTCCGAATATTTTTTTAACTTCCCACTGACTTATGAACTTGAAAATTGGTGATAATGTTTATTATTACGTATATTTTAATAAAAAATACCAAAATACTGATAAATTAGATTTTTCTTAGAAATTCCTTCATTTTTCCTAATACAACCAACTTGATTTTGCGGTTTGGTACGGAACCCTAAATGTGCACTTGGTCGGTTTTTAAGATATTTATAAGCATGAGTGGTTCGCATACCCAGTTGACGACGCTTTCTGAAGTAAAACCAGCTCAAAAGTAGATGCATTAAAAGAACTTCACGAGTGCTAGTACAAACTGTATTTAGCAAAGTCTCAACGATCAGAACCAAACCATCACCATATGAATGAAACCCTCTAACAAACCTGACTGGCTATATTAAACTGTTTAGTTTTCAATTGCGGCACAAGTGAGGCAACAATTTCGATCACTAATCAAAAAGGTTCATAGAGTTGGTCCAAGGTCTAATCTTCCAACACTACACAACGAAAACAACACTGAAAACAGCAAAGTTCATCAAAAACAAAACACGCAAAATCTTCACACCAAAACAAATCTAGATCCCAGTCTAGGCAGAACCAGAGGGCGTTATGTGCTATATCTTTTTCAAAGATCTGGCACGCAAGGTGGCGTGCAACTCCTGTAACCTAACAACCTACCTAGAATTTACTTTAGCCTAATAATACATCGGGGCATGATACCATCTATTTGTGTTACTACATACGTTTAGAAAGATTGTGGACGATATGGGAGTGTTAATTATTTTCTGCTATTGTTTGGTCCGTGGAAAAACGGTTTTAGTGCTTTTTTGTATTGTTCAAAAAAATAGTATGGTGCAATATTCACAATGAAATTACACTTCTACATTTACATTGAACAACCAATTTCACTCAACATCATTTGACACTTCAAAAAGTGTTATTTTTTTTAGTGTCTCGCTTTGCCTCTATCTGGCGATGATATGGTCGACGATGAAGCACACTTGCCAAGAAGAAACCTATTCGCTCTTGTAGTAGTTCTCTTGAGTAGCTATCAGGAAATACAGACAGGACAGGGTATGCCACTCCCTTGTATACGCATAATACAAGTATTCCCGAAATGTTTGGTGCAGAGTGGGATGTTATCTCAACCTATATGGTAAATATTTATCCTTGGATTAGTTTTAAATCGATGGATGTATTATGTAGATGTATACCCAAAAATGTTTGAAACATTATTAAGACCGGACATTACTAGTCCGGACAGATTTTGATAATGTCCAATTAACACACACAGTAATATTGTCTTTTATAATCCCACACGAAATAAAGATTATCTTGTCCTAACCAAAGAACAGTTTAGTCATGAACAAGGCTTAAGTCTCAACTTCAATCTTATTAACAACGCTGTGGTAGGTAGAAACTCCGCCTTGTTTCATCACGAGGTTATCGAAGTAAAAAGACAAAAAATGTAAATCTTCTTCATACACGCGTATTACAAGCAATTCAAGTGATGTCGGACGTTGTCGGGCGAACTCGGGCGTTTTCGTAAATTATGGTTAATAGAGACGATAACTGTAAGTTAGGTTGCACGTAAATCGAGTCAAACACGGCTCAGCTACAACCATATTATGTTAAATACTGGCATATTATACGAGAGGAGAATATTAAAATAAAGGTAACTTTATGGATTTTATTACAGAAATATACATACATATATTTTGTTCTCATCTTTGGATCCAAATTTCGTCATCCTTTATATTCTTCGTCAAGTATTTTTCCTTTTACCGACAGCCCTTGGACCATGATCCTATATGATCATGTTTCATCTATTGTCTTTGAATCAAATGTTGTTCGTCTTTTCACTTTTATCTTTGCATTAATTGGTTTTCCATTTTTCATACTTGGTTTTAATGGTCCTCATCCATAATTTTGGTGGTTGGAACCAACACTGTTAATTCTTCATTGCAGTCTCTTTGGATCAAATGTTGTTGATCTTTAATTATTGTTCAGTCAAGTGTATTTTATCAAGTGTAATTTATCCTCTATAACTATTATTTTTGGATCAAATTCTAACATGATTTGTGTAATAAGGAACAAGGATTATAATATCAGTGGCTCATTTGTATCTCATTATTAGTCTCACTAATGAGATTCATATTCTAATCCAGTGTGATCTCTCGAGTGTAGGTATCACAAAGTAGGGATTAACAATGTTTAGCTAAAGTAACTCCAGGCTTATGGTGAGAAAAACTTTCATCTCCACCGAATTGAGTGATAAATATGATACAAATCTAATTTATGCAAATCTCATTATATATATTTTATTAATGAATCAATTTCTTCTTATGTTCGTAAGTAGGCAATTTCCTGTTCCATTGTGGTTCTGTTATGAAAATGTAAAAAATATTCAAATAGAATATCATCATTTCATCTTTCGACGAAATAAATCTTTTAAATCCCACATTTATTATAAAAAGTTTCTTAATGAAAATTAAAATAAATGACAATCATTTATCGTTGCTGACATAATTTCTAAATTAAAACATAAAACAAGGTGAGTTATAATAATCTATTAGCCGGCTTTAATAACTGAATTATAATAAATTATCAATAATCATTAGTTGGAAAACTAAATAATTAACTTTTCTATAATAATGAGAACGCATTTTGGCCACCCGTGGTGTATAATTTTAGTGTCTTCCTCTCAATAAAAATTGATTGCGTGGTCGCTGTCTAGTTTGTTATTAAACTATTAAAATACTGTTAATATTAATAAAGTGCCTCACATTCTAATGGCGGTCGAGGTATCTATAAAATTCGGAATTTTATATGTCGTATAAGTTTATTTACGTTCCAAAGAAACTTTACTTTGGTTAGATTATGAGCGTCGTAGGAAACTATTCGACTTTCGTGTCCAACAGTTGTAATACTATTGTAAACATTTCTTTTAATATTGGGAACATAGACATAACTGCCACGAAGTTCAGAACTTTAGTTCTGCAGTTATGTTTCTCTATATTTTATTGCTTCTTTGTTGTTTCTGACAGGTCACCGATTTATGAACAAAGGTAAAGTTTGAACTTCGATAAAGCGTTTAAAGTAGATATGAATATCATTCGTAAAATCTTAATGGGTTATCAGTTTGTGCCTGCTGCTACTGTGTGACATTAATTATCTTCTAAATAGTTGGAAAATAGTTACATGTATTGTAAAAATAAACAATATATGGAATTGTGAATTAAACGATTGAATTTTGTATTGACTGCCTATGGTTTTTATAAAATAATGGACAAAATACAGTTACTCTATTCACACAGCCGAACAGTAAAATCGATCATCAGGTAACGCCTATCAAACCAAAGTACTAAATTTAAATAGGAAAGTTTTATTACTTTTCTATCGGTATACGAAACTCGATAATATATTCAGCTAATTAATAAACCAACAACTCGTCAAGTCGTCACCCTTTTTTAGTAAAGTTTTAACATCGGCTCGCCACATTGTTTGTTAATTAATTTAACCGTTTTTTTATTTGTAGGACACAAACGTAATTTTTTTATTAGTTATAAACCCAGAACGTGTATTGCATAAGGAGTATTTCCGTGAAAGGTAAAATTTTGTATAGGTTATGGTTTCAAGAAGTCAGCTTTTATTGGATTTGTTGGAAATACACAATTTTCGAAAGCAATTGAATTAATTTCCATGTCAATGTTAGAAATAAAAGGTATTTATATCTTCTTTACATAAATCAGCCTCAAGCAAGAGATGAATTCAAATCAAAGAGAAAGAATACGATTAATAAGCCAGATGAAACATTACAAATGATAACTTCAGATTTGAGAGAGGAGCATTTCGCAATCCAGATTCACATACTTATAAAAAGAAGCAAAGAAAGTGGCAGCTTTTAACAGCAAGCAAGAAATACAATAAAATCGTTTCTTTCAAAGGTACAAGAGTCCAACACAACAACAAAGAACACAATCAAGCAAGATCATTATACAATCGTGCAGCATAAGAAGTACTGAAGCGACGACACCCACCCACGCCTCACTATAATGACGATATATAGCCCAATTTGCGACTCAACGATACATTCCGACAACAAAGAGTAAACCCTTCTAATAGAGGTAATTGGTGCGATGCAAGAACAATTAGAGTACTTGGAATTTGTGAGGCTAGGTTAATAGAAGAATTTGTGATCATAGACGATGATTGTAACATCGAATTTGTTGGTATTGGTAGTCATTTACAAGTACAAGGACCAAAGTTTTTGTCTCCAATTAAAGAATTTGTGTGAAGAGTTTAATCTTATTGAACATAATAGAGGTTCTTATGTTTCTGAATATGGCCCGTGAGAAATGATTTAAAGGAACAACAAGCATCCTGTCACTGCTTAAACAATGAATTGAATAATAACAGGTAATTTTTCTTGAAACGAAACTGTTTAACTAATTCTCAAAATTACGTCCTGGCTTTGTTCCCTTAGTTGAAGATGAGTCTAAAATTGAAAGCACATTTGTCACCAATTACTTTCAGATGTACAAACCATGAACCATGTTTCAGCACCAGGATACCAGAAACAGCAGCCAGTCACGTTACTAAAATTAAATATGAATCATAAACGCGAAACAGAATTTCGGACGTGCAAGTCAGAGGTGATGATTGCTATCAGTTAGATGGCGCCTGCATCGCGTAGGCGTCCCTAATGACTCTCCCATGCGCTCGCGCTTCGCTATAATTGCAGCTATCGGCCCATGCCCTTTGATCTTACTGAAGTAAAGATAGTTATTACGTACACCGAGGGTGAAATGAGCGTTAAACAGCTTGTCTGATAAATTATACGTGAAATAATGAAACGTGCAACCATAACTTGTTGGGTGAGGTGTACCTATTAAATTGTCTAACGCTCTTTAGGCCGTAATGGCTGCGGTGCTTACTACTTCAAGTTATGGATTTGATAAAGAAACATAAATTCTGGCTAAGTTTAGTGCGGTATTAACTTCCTGGTTTATAATATCTGGATTCTATTAGAAGTTACACCTATAAACTTCAAAGGTGGACTCGATATAGTTTGTAACTTTACTCTAGTTTACGCTTTCTAACAATTGCAATTACAGTTACTATTGGAATATTAGATTCAGTAGTTGGTTTGGTGACTCACCGTAGACGGTCAGAAGGGCAGGCTCGGAGATTCTTTTGCCAGCAATATTCTCCGCGACGCAGCTATAGTTCGCCATGTCCTGTTGACAAAAATCAAGATTAATTGAAATATATTAGAATAGTGGCTTCTCATGTTTAGCGCCAATAAATAGCCCTTGGTCATTGCAGGTCCGGTTGGTTTGGATATCCACCGATGGTATTGCAAATAAAATGACAGAACATTATATTAAGCACAATAATTAACCATAAACCGTCGTAATATCGTCAATATCTAGTCATATTAAAACGACTGACACAATATGAACAACATAATATGTTTGTGTCAGTCGTTTTAATATGACTACTAAAGATTTGTTATATTATAACAAATCTTTTCTAGTATCAAATTAGCATCACAAAACCTCGTAGATTACTTACAAGATGCTTGCTCACCCTATTACAGAAAAGAGCACGGCCGTATTGTAATTATACGAGCACATATATTTTGCTAATCGCCTAGAAATTGCTAAGGCGACCTGTACTAAATCTCAGACGTCATAATGTCCACGATTATACAGAAATCTGCGTCGCACGTGGGTTATAAAGGTTTATTATGAGGTCGATAAAGTTAACGGACACCTATTTATCCAACTATCACAGCTAAGCTTGGCTGAAGACGGAATAAAGGTATACACTCAACGTAATGGCATAGCTACTTTAACCGAAATTGCTCGCATCATAATAAAAAGACGCTGACTCTAGGAGAAATCTTGCGAAATTTCTTTTCAAAGGCCTTTTCCAAAATGTTGACAAAGAAGATATGAAATACGACAGCAAAAATGTTTTATCCACCTAATTAAAGCATGAAACATAATTCAAATATGACTTCTAAAACATTTGTAAGAGAACAAAAACAAATTAGCACCCGCATTGCTTTAAAGGACAAATATAAATTTAAAGTGTTCATTACAGCACCCGTCTCGTAATATATTTTTACAACCGAAAAGCTAAATGTGTTAAAATTACAAAGGACGGGAGTCATTAATATAAAAGACGTACAACACATTACGATCATATTCATTAAGAAAATGTTCTAGACACCTTTGTGAAGATTATGTTACACACGAGGCCACAATGAGAGAGCGACTGACACTGGTGGCAATTAATCCATGTCTGCTCACAGAGCCTAATTAGTGAGAGCTGCGTAGCGGAAACCGGAGATGAAATGAGTTATTTGCGATTGTGCCATTATTTGGTGATGTAGTTGGAAAATATGGTATTGAATCTGGTCCTTTTGAATTCTCTTCCATGAGGGTACTGGTAAAACCATTAAAACTTAGACATTTTAGGCAAGTTATTTTAACAGTGGCATCTATTTGACCTGCAAACTTAAGTAATAGTAGCAAAAGATCAATATTGTGAAATTAATAGTTATCATTAATAAACCAGTTCTGATAGCATTCATTACGTCAAATTGTATTGCTGCAATAGCGATGAATAATCAAATACAATAATAGCGCTAAGTGATTGTAGCAATTGACTGAGTATTAGCGTAATTAGATCAAAATTAATGTTCGCAACGGTAATAACGGCTTATCAGAATTAATTTGCAAAAAAACCTTACCAATAAATTTATAAATCAACACATTTTTCATCAAAGCCAATCTCAGCCAGAAAAGGTAATAAAGTGAACGAAGAAAAATACGCGGGTCAAGTAAAATTAATGGACGAAGATAAACGAATCTTTTGCCATGAAATATATAATTGGATTAACACAGGTTTAACACTTTTATCAGAGGACATCCAGCAGCTTTGAAAGACTACACTGGACGACAAAAACAACGAAAAAAGAAAAGGAACGTATGCGACAGCGACTTGTGTCGCAATTAATAAACGTCTGTCGCGCTCGACTAATTAGTTGCAGTCGTAGAGATAAAATAAATAATTTGCAATCGTGCGACAAGATGATGCGATTGTGCGCACTGACGCTTTGAAGGAGCATTTTAATGAGGTGCGTGGCTTAAACTTAGAAACTGGCTTTGATACTGTTGTGCAGTAAGTAAACTATACTGAGGCTACAGCATATCTTAGAAAAACAAGAAATCCTTTTCTTGTTTGGCTGTTTAAGTTCAAAATTTGTTGCAAAACTCGCTGAACATATTTTATAGACAAGCTCCTTATTATCATTTCCTATCTTTCTTCTTACCTTTCACTCTTTCTTCTATTGACTTTTTCCTGCGCTTTCAGTTTGCAAAGTATCAGATATCCTAATTCAATTCACGTGGCTTTTCTGTGTTATGCTTTGAATTTACTTCTGAATATGCATCAAAATGTAAATAGGTAATTGAATTACAAGTGTTCATGTAGAATCAGTGTTGCGATTTAAGATTTTGCGTAATGATAACTAGTCGATAAGTCATTTTGTGTCAAGTTGCAAATCCGTAAGTGAATTTATAAGATTTAGGTGATGCAGAATTTATTGGAAAACTGGTGTTAAATTACGATGGCTTAGATTTCGTTTGAATGATATTGTTCAATACAGAGCTGTCTGAACCTAAGGATTTTTAGTAGTTAACACTGCCATGACCTCTTTTATTTTTTTTAAACAAAAGCGTAATCCATTAATCCGCTTTTATTCTGAATACTATTTTCACATTCTATTTTTAGAATAACGAATTCATACTCGTCCCTTCAAATCATATTATTCATACAATGTCTAAAATAACTCAAAGTATCTCCCGATTTTTTTATTTCGTTGGTGGGTAGTAATTATTTTTCCTCATCAGCAATAAGTATTTAATGCTAATATTCTTTATTGACTTTTTAAATATAATTCTTAGTACTTGTCGCCATGGGTCAATACTCACTAACCACTTAACGATGCTCGTCATTTGCTATGATCTTCATTTAATTCTAAATTCGCCACGTGTTAGTGAGTGGTTTCGAGTATGCGACCAATAAATTCATCTTCATCTCTACCATTCTTATCTTAAGCTTTATATTCTATTATCAAAAATTCATGTATAGTTACTTTTATTACTGTACAAATAGTTGGCCTAATATTGACATGTGTTCATAACGTGACTGTTCTTAGATCATGTTCATGCTCATTGTTTGGATTTGTGGTCGTATTTTATTAAGCTTTTAGTATTATGGCACTAATTTATGGCCCATAAACGATGCACATCTGGGAAGCTGGTCCCTGGGTGGTTCAGTAGCATGTTTCTAATAAGTATCATTATGATCTTTTTGGTTTCCGGGATGAAGAAACCGTACTCATTCATTAAATTATTATGTTTGACGTTGTTTTGATATTAATTTGACTTGGACTGAATTCGTGCCAAAATATTTCTTGACTGTCACTCACAATACGCCGACGAACATAAAAAATGAAACAATAGGATGACTAAGCCGGGAGGGCGTATAAAAGTCAAGCAATTCAACTCGTTGATTTTTCTTAACTCGTCAACTTAAACTGAACTTTGTTTTTGAAGACATCTCGAGGCCAGATTTTTATACACGCTTCTCGATTTCAAATTCTTCGAAATAATTCACTTATTTTAATGAAGATACTTTTCGGCCTTCGTATATATTTTGTGTATAATAATTTGTTAAACTAAAGCTCTGTTTCAACGTTGTTTATTTTGTTGTGTCTAAAGCTTATTTCGATTTCGACTTTATTGTCAATATATTAAGTTTATGTTCCGATTCTGACCTGGGTTCTCGCCAAGCGAAGTCATGATTAAGCATCTTGGTCATTCTCAGAATCCCAAATGGTCTCAGAATTTTCGATCTAGCATAAATCTGTTGCGTTAATGAATTCTGTTTGACATGTTTATTTTAGTTTGCTATTTTATTACATTGAAACTTTTATTTAATTTGTACGCTTTGGTCTGTTGCAATATTTTTGTCACTGTTCGATATAACATAACGTAACATGACGCCTGTATTCCAAGACAGGTTAGGTAGAGGTGCATTTATAGTATCTACACCCAAATCGACATCTATACTATCTACACCTTTCTATTTTTTTTATTTTAATTGTTTTTTACTTTTGTATTAAAATTATGTTTGAATATAAACGAAGCAAAAGTAGTATATAAAGATCGTACCAGTTGGAATTCTTTAGTTTATGCCTACTACTACTACTATGGAAAAAAGGCGTGAGTTTTCGTGTGTCGAAATTATATTTTTTTAATTTATTTATTATCTTGCATTCATCATCACCATCTTTCCCAGACTCATAACTACAAATTAAATCCACACTTACTTGCAAAGTAGCTCTCGATATGAGCAGGTTCCCTTCAGCAGATATCAGAACATTATGATCTTGCTGCAGAGGTTGACCATGCTTCAGCCAGGAGACCCTAGGTGCTGGAGCAGCCGCAGGAGGAGCACATCTCAATGATGCTGCAGAACCGGCCTCCACTGATGCCGGTGACGGTGATACAGCGAAAGGTTTCTTGAGATCTGTGGATAAAAAAATAACGTTAGGATGATGATTCTGATTATTATTTGAGACGCAACTTGATGACAGACACATGATTGTGTGTTAGTGGACTATTGCAAAATGACTGTACTATTTCTTTTCCGTTTGGTTTTTAGTTAGGAGTTAGGACTAACCCCCGATTCGAAGTTGCGTATTAATCCTGAAAATCTGCAAAATTTTTATATAGTGGTTATATATACACACATATTATGATTCTACATTGGTCTTATTGATTTCTAAAAACAAACTTAAATAATATTTAAATATTGTAATAGTTTAATAAAATGATCAAAAGCTTTTTTCCGATCCCGCATATTCCAAATTAATTAAATTCACCAAATTGTTATTGACATAACAATGCTATATTACAATGAACAAGTTAATAACATAACAATCAGACGTCAATAACAATTACTGTGACGTTGACGTCTATTGCCAAAAGCTTTTGATCTAATTTAATAATTGTTGGTAGTTGTACAATCATGTTTGGTCTAAGTTACGTGCGACCTGCGGTACTGTTTGAAATGAAACTAAAAACTTATTAACAATCTTTATCATGTTCCTTGTTGTGTTCTCAGTAGCTGCGATAATAAACAGTCCGATCCTTTTGAATAATGTTTTATTGTGTTATCTTCGAATTACTTCCATTATTTTGATAAAGCATAATTTAAAAAATCCTTATCAAAATGCCGGTTTACTTGCGTCAAGTTTCGGCTGTATTATTTTTTATAACTACAGTTTTTTTTATTTAATACATTATTTCTTAGACTAGCTTATTCATTTATAATTTTAATTCAAAAAGTTTCAGGCAACAGAAAACAAAAAGAAGTCCAACAAATCCTATAAATACACACCACGCTCCACAAATCCTTCTCACGTCAATCTCAATACAAAAACGTAACGAGACACACGATTATATAGTTGTTCGCGACAGTTTCATCCACGCTGATAATTATCGCACATTTAACAATTTTACGGTGTTTTGCCGCGTTACCACCGTATAATTGTGTGCTATCTTAATTGTCTGCTGGTCCAAATTATCTGGCCGAATGTGTAACGCACTTTTTTAATTGCACGCTGGGCCAAATTATTTGACCGAATGTGTAAAGCATTTTTCATTCAGGTAAAAGCTTTTGATGTATAAATGCTTTCTGTTTGTTTTATAAACAGTATTATAATAACAAATGCCGTATTGGTTTTGTTGCAGATTGTTGATTTACTGGCATGTGGTTTGCGTTGGAATAAATCTAAGAGGGTTTGTGTTTTTAATTTTAATGTAATATTTGTAATTAAGTTCAATTAAGGCTAAGCAATGTGGTGCAAATCCTCCTTAAAGTCTTAAAATATCGATCTGTAATTCAGTCAGTTTAAAAATCCTGTATGACCTAACTATTATCTTTCCTTAGAAATGTGAACTCAGTTTACATTGGAAAACTCTATCCTAAATCTTTTAGCAAAAGTGACAAGAACTATAACAAATAGGCTACTACAAAAACTAATATGGAGTTCAGTCGGCATAAAATGTTCTGCCCTCAACTCCAAAGTGGTTTTACGTAGTGCGTCCATAAATCTGTTGGGTGTACGCTCCATTACTCGCTCTCGCCGCTAAGATATCGCTGCACACTACGTGAAGGTGAAAACTCGAGAATTTTCTGCGACTGCAACTTATAAACATGTTGGAGTGATATTATTTGTCACTGTATTTCAACACGGTTCGTTTTGTGCTCCTTTCTCGGAGAAAAATGAAAAATGGAGTGATATTATCGTTTCCCGACGCGAGACAACCAGTTTTTATACCCGTTACGCCGTCATGTAGCTGAAGTGTCGTTATCTGACAAAATCATATTATTTTGAGTTATAGATGAAAAACAAAAAAAAAGCTGTGAAATAATAAAACCGATACTGTATAACATATATTTAAAGTCTTATTTATGGATATGTCTCCGGTGTAAAAAAAAATAGATCTAATTGCGTGCTTTCGAATAGGCAGTTGTTAATTTAAATCAATTACTAAATCAGTAATAGAATTTGGGGCGTTTTTATTTTTTTATCCGAAATCTATTGATACTAGAAATCTACTACTGAGATTTTTTTGGTGATTACGGAGGTATTAAAGAGTTAAAAACCGCCAATTGTCAGATAGTGACACTTTAGTTATAGAACGGAGCTTTACAGTGTTCAGAGATATTATCATGAAGAAAAAGGTGTGTGTAATAAGATCTCCTTATTAGTCGTAGTAGATAGTAATTGAGTCAGCCGGCTGTAATCCCTGAATGGCGTCGGGTGACGGGTGGTTTTAATTGAAAATTCTCAGGTAAAGTCTGGAATTGGAACGTTGCCTAGAGAGCCCTATAACTTTGGGAGCCACTGGAGTGTTATCGGAAAATGTTGTATGCCATACTTGGAAGAAAAATCTTCTTTGTTAAAAAAATTGTAATTGTTAAATGTTTAGCTCTTTTACATAACATATCACGCCTATATGACCCGCAGGGTTAAGCAGTGGTGTACTGTTACTACACCGACATTTCCACTGTTATGTTTTAGCCCCATGTAGTAAATAAGAGGCAAGCCTTTTGCCATAGGTTTCTTCTAGGCAAGCGTGCTTCACCGTAGACCACATCATCGCTTAACATCAGGCGAGATAGTGGTCAAACGCGAGCCTATAAATTATAAAAAAAAAAAAAAAAACCGGACATAAATGTAGACACCAGGCGGGCGAGCACGGCCTACTGTGGCAGGCTTGAGTCACACATTTTTATCACAGTGATAAAATGCGTGAATCAAGCCTGTCAGAGGCAGTGCTCGCTCGGCAGGGTGCTACTGAAAAATTCCAGCTGAAACAACCCAATAACACTTCGCCCGACTTAGGAATCGAATCCAGGACCTCATGTTCAGCAGTAGCGCTTGCGACCACTGAACCAAAGAAAATGTCTTTTCAAGAGAAGAATAGATCTTCAATCTAGAATATTAATTAGTATTCCAGTTTTAGTAGGATTGACCGAGAGAACTGACAAATGTAATCAAGCATTTTTGACTAACTTCTTAATACTAATTGCGTAACACAGATCAACTAGCCAGACATCAAACGTGACTTGCATCAATATAATAGAATCATCTCTATTGAGCACGTAGTAGCCACGGAGAGGTTGAAAGGTCGCGATGGTGCAAAGTTGTGAACCAAGTAATGACTGTGATAAATGATGATGGTTATTTCATCGTCTGTTGGCGCCGGAGTAACCCATTTTCCATTAGACGTGTAGTTTTAGAATTAAGCAATATTGTTGATCATAATTTTTGCATGATTAATAATAAAATGCTGGAAGAAGAAAATTAAATTGGAGAAAACGCTATGGATGAAAAATTAAGCGAGGTAATAAACAAAGTACTGCTAGAAGAAATAGGAAATAAACGATTAAAATTAAATAATGAAAACTGACACAAACAGCAAGAAGGTTTTTTGTAGGCAAGGCAAGAAGAATTAGCCAATTAGTGTTTAAAAGCCAGTTGACACCTTGATTAGCTAAAGTGAAATAATGGAACAAGTTAAAGAAAATAAGACCGTGAAAATAACCGACTTCAAAAAAGGAGGAGATTCTGTATTCGTTTGTACTATGTATTTGTAACTGTGAACATATTATAACGCTTACGTAACAAAATCTTTTCAGATTTCGCTTTCAAATTGTGAAGAAATTAATAGGTACCACCTCCATCTGATAGCTACCACCGAAAAAACATATTAAAAAAAACAGTATTTTAAAGAAGTAAAGATTTCCGTGTAACTTTAAACTGTACGTCTGATGGGCGTAAATGATAAGTGTAAGGTAGATCCGGAGAGTTCGTGTAGCATCATAAATTACGCCGCGCGTTTCATTTCCTCTACGAAATTCGTACCTACGTGTGCGTGGATCTAGAGATGCTGGATGCTTCAGTCTGTGTTGGAAAATAGGTGAGTCAAAAATGGAACTACAGATTTAGAATTATTTACTATTTGTAAGTAAGTTTTTAATAAAGTTCTAAGTAGCTAATAAACTTACAAGTAAAGTTTATTTGTAAGAACAAATAACTTTTTTAATAAGTCTAATGAAAAACCAATTTCCGATTAAAAATGATGATGTTGAATGTTCATCATAATTATTTACTTATACTTTATTAAGCAAGCCTAAGTAAATTAATATGATAACAATTTAAATCACGTAGGATTTATATATTAAGTCAATAAAAAAACTGTAACTGTAATAACAAGTACTAAAATGGTCACTTATTTCGAAATTTATTCTTAGAAAAGTGCTCAAGGTGTGACCATAAGAAAGGCATCGGAGAAAGCAATATAAACCAGCGAGATACTGCAGTTTTGCATAAACACAGCCGTGGAAGTTAATAGCTTACAAACACCATAATTATTCATAGCACTCATTTCCTTTTATAAGCTCTCACTACCTGAAAAGGCAATAAAATGCCTAAAATAATTTACGATCGAGAATACCATATACGAGTATGCATACATATAGAGAGAAATATGCATATTTTTAGGAAACCAATAGGGGTTTCCTAAAAATATAGCATATATAGCGTAGCTGCATGAATACTGGACAAAAGATTTTTGTAAAAAAAAATATATTATACAACTACATCGATACGCTATGAAGAAGATATAAATTTGATTGTTCTTGGGCAAGTATGTACAGCTTATTATCATTTGGCACAAGATTGATATTTTACAAATGTTCGCAGTCTACAAAAAAAAACGGTTCTCAGATAACATGAATGGCACTAACCGTTAAACAAAAGCCTCGACTTGCTATAAATAAGTATCTTAATCACACCATAATCAACTGACAAATCATCAATCACTTTTACAATGAAAATATAAAAATTTTCAAATTCGCGTTTAATTTTCAAAAAAATCATCTAGCAAAACAAATATTTAATTAAAGTTTACATCTGTGTTGCCGAAAATGCAGTGCCGCATACGGAATACGGATTTGCTGTCTGTTAACATTGAATTATATTCTGGTAACACTGCTTTTATACGCCTCTTCTATTTTCAGACCAGACTGTCCTGGCCACTGAAAAAGTTGTTTGTTTGATGACAAATGTATGTGTATTTTATTCAGTGATGTAACATTATTTTGCTTTTCCTTAGTTACGCTTAAAAATATTTTGTCACGTTTCTAAAGTTTAAATGGTTGTAAAACGATGAGCATATTATCTGAATTGTTTGTGGATATTATTTGCTAGGCTTATTCCGAAAGTGTTGTTCTGATAAATTCGCTGCTGTATGTTATGTATGCAATTTGATACTTGGCAATCCTCAACTAACAACCTATACCTGTCTCTTCAAATAAATTCCAACCTTGATGATCTTTTCACCATTCTTCCAACATGGAATAAACAAAATACAACAATTCTGCTTCCATTTTCAAAACAATCGAACTAAACAAACGTACCTAATAAGGCCATTTCTATTTCCAAACTGACATCCAGACATAATAATACCTTCTTTGATTCTCAATAACAGTATAACTAAAAGCCAACTTTACCACACAATCAATGAAAAGTTATATATAGACCCACGACGCGTTTACCGATCCATTAAAAGCTCCTACCATGACTGTAAACTTGAAAACATCACATTCCTACTTGGATCCAGTAAATCGTGTTAGTCGACTTAACAGTGACACTTTTATGCGTACTTACTATTCATCCATTATTGTTAATAGCTTCATAGACGCTGTTTTCGAGTATGGAAGTACCTAATTCTGTGTATTTTGGGAATGAATCAACTCGGCTCGTAATGTCCTCACACATGTCTGTGAATATATCTCTTACAAAATTGGTGCCTATATTAAGTGTAGCTGCATTAGGTGCCTCCATCAATCAGGTGATTTTAAGTAAATGGGGATCAAACATAAATATATCAGTTACTCAAGAATTCATATATTTCTTAAACCTTCCATATAATTACTATATACTCTGGCTATTCGTCATTTATGATCACATGTCAGTCAGTCAAGTCCAGTCGTTTAATTTGAGACAGACAAACAAAACGCAAACGGGTTCCTGTCACCCCGAATCCGGCATACCAATAAAATAAAGACTTGAACCAACAAGTCAGAATAAAGCACATAAGTTAACAGTCATCCAGTAATATTCTGAGGAAACTCATAAACGTCTAAATACAGAAATTGAGAGAGACATTACAGACTCTTAATTGTGCGAACACACTGTTCGAGTAAACATGCACTAAATCTACCTCCAGACGGCTTTAATTGTTCGTTCACAGTTTCTGAAATAGGATGGTGAGGTATCTAGAGTGAAAATGGGATTTGAAGGAAAGCCTTTATTAGGTCTATTTATTTAATAACAACGCTTTCAAACTACTTAAAGTAACTAAAACATTCCTCTAAACTTACATTACGTTGAATATGTAACTTAAAAGAGGTAATGATTACTAATCCTTAGTTAAAAAGGGGCAATTTAGGTACTGCTTTATGTGCTTGTTATAAAGATGACGACAAATATAATAATGATTGAAGATATATTTCCAATTAAAATTTGACGTGAGCATAATCTTATCGGCTTACAACCGTCAAAATTGCTGTCATGCATTTCACCACTATAAGACTTCCACCAAATTAAAACCCTCGTACACTATGCTTTCCTTCACGCCTGGATCATGCGAATGCCTACTATAATAAATTACTAATATCTAAAATCACAATTTATTACTTAGCGAGCAAGCTTCAACTTTAAACCGTTGTTCCACTGCTACACAATCTACTTCATATACAATGAACTTTGTGTTCCACGGCACGACTAAGGTGTGCTGTTGCAGGGATCATTGAATGTTATGAATTACATTCAGATCTAATCTTAGTTCGTGTTGCTAAATATATAATTCCTGGTCACGGTACTACTATTGTGCAATGCACAAAAGTAAGGGAGATAATGAAAGGAATTAGTGCAGTCTGTCAGTTTTGATATACTGTCTTTATTGTGCAGTAGTCAATGAAACTAAATTTCTAAATTAAACGTTTGAGTTGTCAGTTTGTTTATGTCGATAAACAGATCAGGATAACACAATTTAGCACAAGCTTATTTCATAAATCAGAACTAGAAATAACTGGATTATAAGAATATCGACATAGCCAAATTTTAGTTAGAAAATACTACGCTACTACTAATCTGAAATCTAAACAATTTATTACTTCTTGATCTTGAGGTAAGAAGATACACCACCGCTTAAGCAAATTGAGAAACACAGATAAAGATCAAGTACAAAAAAGTTAATGTTCAAACCATGATAATTATAACAAAACATGATGTATGTTATAGCATCCAAATAACAGGGCTCGCACTTGACCGCCTCAAGTATTGCTCAACACCCATAAATCCAGACCGCGGTCATTCCGACGTTTATTTAATATGCATAGAAGATTTACCACGAATGGGTATTGAATTTAATCGAGCAACTGTCCGTAATACACTTTATGAACGATATTAATGGTGCCATACATCAAGGGAGTTTGATGGTGGCGGCAGTTTGTCTTGTCACAACATGCTCTCTTTGGTGAGATTATTTTGGTTACACCCAAAGCACTTTCAAACAAAGATATAAGTAGACAGGCGGCTATCTTGCAACAAATTTTAAAAAAATGTTTGGATTGGCCTGACTCAACAACTGTCGATGTGTTCAATTGCTGGGTGGAACTCATTGGAACCACCGACACGTTAAAGAAGAAGCGAAGCGTCAGACATCAAATCAATTAATTATTTTGCTGAATTTACGATGTTCTTTTATGCCTCAATGCAAGACATAAATACCTACGTTTGCCTTGAATCCAAGTTGAGGCAAATTAAAATTAACACTATAAAGGCACTAACCTGTCCAATACCCAGTGAGTAATTTAGATACGATAATGGATCGCGCTTCAACGTCCGACGCTTCGTTCATACGCTTAAGATCCATCATAGTAGTTACTCAATCCATCAATGCATGTCGAAGTAAAGCTAAGGCCATTGTGTACTATAGTCATAACTTACTTTTGTCCCTATTTGAATGAAGCGTTAAGATTCGTCAAGGTGAAGATTTTTTATGCAGGTAAATTAATTCATGTTATTTTATTATCAGTGGAAATCAAAGATTTTTAATCTGCCTCGATTTTTCCCAATTATATTGGGTTCGGCTTCCAGTCTAACCGGATTCAGCTGAGTCCTAGTAAAAATACTAGGACTCAGCTGAATCCGGTTAGGTCAGATAGGCAGCCACTCCATGTAAAAACATGGAGTGGCTGCCTATCTGACCTCCATAACCCAATAACTGGATACCCCTTGCCAAGACGGGAGTCAGATTTCTCGGCTATTGCCTATCTTACTAACTACTGTCATAGATCTAGAAATGAAAGCCCCGACCAATAGCTTAACTTGCTTAAAGATCGACTCATGCGACTATTTACATTTTTAGCCACGAGCACCGTCCGATTTCGAAGATTTTTCTGTCAAAAAAGCTGAGTAAGAAAGAATTTGTCTTGACATCTGAAAAGAACGGTGATCCACAGCTATTAACGTAATGTCTTCAACCGGAGATGGGCGTGCAACAATCTCAACTGGGTTAGTCTAAAATCGTCTACGGAAACCCGGCACGAATTATGAGTTTTGATGAAATGTTCCGTAGCCGCGTGCCAGTTCTACAGGAAACAATATATTTTTATAACGTCTCTAATACTGTGGAAATTGGAAATATCTGGGTTATTGATAGAGCTGTCGATATAAGAGTGGATGGAGCAGGTACAAAAATAACATTTAGGATTTTTGATCTGAAAGATAAAGTTAATTAATTGACTGATATTAAATCTGATTGGAAGTTGAATTAGGCGAGTTGCTAGCGGAGACATCAAAGTAGCAGATGATTTTTGTCGCACACTTAAAAGACTCTTGAATGTCATTGAGTTCCATGGCTTATTTCACAATTTTGTCATACGTCAACTAAATATGTAAATACCTATTAAGGAAAATCTAAATCCTTCAATAGGTAACCAAATCGATAAAATCTACGTTCAATGCCGAGCATGAAAAATTGATAGCATAAAAAGATCAAACATCGCTATTGTAACAATAAGGAAAATATTTCTAAAACTGCAGACAAAAAACTGCGTAGACAATGAACCTATATATACTCCAAATAGTTACTTTGGTTTGGGTAGTAAGAAATACATATTACAAAATATATTATGTACTTACATGCCAACTCAACAACAGCAGGCTGACTTCGTATATCACCTCTACTGCTCCAAGCATTACAGGTACAAGTGAATCTGTCTTCACCAAAGTACTCATCCAATTGATCTCTCGTCACATTACACTCAGCCTCAACAATTCTCACTCCACTTTGAGGATCCACAAATTCAAACTGAGTACTAGCCACAGATCTCACATCATTACATTGAAAATACACTTGAAGAGCATTCGCTGCCCGACACCTTAACACTGCAGGTTTGTTTCTGACCACAAAAGCGTGCTGTGGTTCTAGAAGAAACATTGGTAAATCATCTGTAGAACTTTGTAAGAGATGATCTCCTGATAAAGAAGGAAGTTCATCAGCGTCTTCTCTGTTTTCGTGTTCATCTTCTTTATGTGACTCGTGGTCATAATCTTCTTCTAAGTAATCTCTATGATGTGGAGCTGCATGGTTCTTCTCTGAGTTGTAAGGGTCTAGAGCTTCTACGCCTGCAGGGTGGGCGTATTCTGGTCGTAAGGGTATCGGTGGTGTAGGAGCTGCTGTGGTGATCTCTGGCGCAGTTGTGTTTGAGCCCTCTGTAACAAAAGAAAGCAAAAACTTTATACTTCATATATTTTGATTATAACTATAACGAAGGAAAATATTAAGAATGAATCTTTTGAGCTTTAAAGTGAACATAGAATGTCAACAACAACATAGTGTGACAAAGTAATTTAATTATTTTGTCTGATAATATCAGTAAAAGTTAAGTAATTGATATTGTTAAGAATAGTAACTTCCAAACAATTTGTACAGCCAAGTCATCAAAAAACCATTTACGAATTGGATGAAGTATCTTAATCTCTATTGTTACTCTTTCAATTAAATGATTGTCGATTTACATTGTAATGAAAAAAAAAAGCAGGTAATGCTGTTATTTTTTTTTAATATAGCATTTAAAAGCCGGAATGTAACAATTTTTGTACCATTAAAAGTTTTTAATCATAATATCATGGGAACAAATTAATATAAGTACACGACGCCACGCTTGCTTCTCAAAAACGTCACAAACAATTTAAAGACCAATTAAAACTTCACGAAACACCAACGCTAATAAGACTAATAGCTTTCGCTTACGTACCGAGTTATTCTAATTGCAGAGTTAAAATATATTCCGTGTCGCTTGGGATAAATAGCAACTGTCATAATAACATGTACCCTCCAAGTCAAGCCATCGATTTCACTCCAAGTCCGCACCTGGTTCGAAGCGTCACTCGTGCCTATTTACACGCAAAACATAGATATTTGGATACCCTACTCCCCTCTTAATAAATACCGTTTCCTTCAAAACAAAAGCGACTTTGAAGCTATCACGTTGATCTCAAATTCCAATATCAACTACATAAAATTCTTCTCTCTCCAGAATTTCGCCCAAAATCGCTATCAGCACATCAGTGTATGTTACTCTTACACTGTTGACAGTATTACTATTATTTGAACTAGGGAATTGTACGAAAATAAACCGCAACCCGAGCGAACCGTGGATAACTTAATTAGTTTAACTTCCGTTCAGCTTATTTCTATTTCCGTTTTCGTGGGGGCCGAACGATATTTCCTTCTGGAATCTATTTTTCCTTAATAGGATTTGTTTCGTGAAACATTTTCCGCTTGGTGGTTCGAAATTGTGTTCGAATGATTAAAATGCCAATTTCGTTTCGAACTGCTCAGGTGTTGCTAAACATGCATAACTACTTAACTTGTATCCATAGTTTTGAAGATTTCTGGTTTTCTTTCAATCACTCAACTTGATTTGATATATCTACCTACTTCAAAAATACAGATGATAAATTACATCCCATAAAATCTCTTCTGAATTCAATCTCACGCTTTCGTTGGTCTCAAAACAAAATACTTAACGCGTTCTAATTATAATACAATCCCAAACGGGACACTTAATTACCATTTCCTCTAAAAAAAACAATCTTCATGTCACTGTGACGAAGGTGAAGTCAATTACATATTCTATTTGCTGCGAGCCTTTCTGACCATCTCGATTGGGCAAGTCGCCTGTCAATTTTAATTGGTTTTTAGCACTTGGAATTTGATTAACGGCTTTATTAATATCAAATGTTTCAAAATCTTCACCAAGATTCGATGCTTTATCACAATTTTAATTAATGTTCGATTCGAGTGCATTTACTATCGTATTTCTATTGATATGTGAGTTTCCTATTGACTGGTTTATATCAATGCTTTTGTTATGTAGGTCGGTAGCTAGGGCTGGTGGTTTCGTTAATCTTAGTTGATGTGTGTTTATGCTAGCTGTTTGTGGTAATTGAATGCTTGAAAATTCACAATAATACTAAGTACTAACTCCACTCAGTTATTTCAGCTAGTTAATATTATAAGCAAATACGCCATGTTATCATTTTAAATATTAAGTTGGTGTATGATGTAACAGAATAATTACTATACGCCACTTATCTGGCGATTTGTGATCTTCTCGTAAGATTGCAAGTCAATAAATAATAAACTATAAAATTAATCAATAAAAGTCATGACTCACCTCAACCGAGACTCAAACTAAAAGTAAATTCTTAGATCGAATATTTCATTAAATAATTTTAATTGCTAAGTTAAGATGGTTAGGGCTGGTAAAGATACCAGCCCTAACCATCTTAACTAAGAGAAGCATTCACGATTCTCGTACAAGTGTTATCTATAGTGACGAAACTCCATTTAAGACGTTACAAGAAGCGTAACTAAACCGATCGCCCGTCACGACACGATGTTCGTAAATTATAAATAAATGTCTAGCGTTTGTGCCTCGATCGATGTGTAAGGCTTTGAAGTTATTTGTATTGTATTGAGGAGAGAATCAGCTTTGTAGTTTTAGTTACTATGTCTTTGTAGCTTTTGTTTATAACTTTGGTCTTGCGGAGAACTATATGGGAGAACTACCAGGTACTGATGTTGTACACAATCCTATGCCTTTCATTGTATTGATACTTATCAATATCGATATCAATTGATGTGCTTTAGGAGTTGAATTGGTAGTCCCAACAATACGTAATAGGTGAAACAAGGAAATGGCAGCAAAGTCCTTTTTCTTAAAGATAATCATTCTTGTAAAAGAATATCCAGTTTTCTCAACAATACAATTAAAAACAATATAAAACACCTTGACAACAACTACACAGAAAGCTCTTGTAAAGTCTACCATTGCCTGCAAAAGCAACTCGATATTTTAAAATTCTTATCCCAGTCTTATTTTCTATTTCTAGTAGTATATTTTCTCCATTTCCCCTTTATGTCCCAATAAACAAATCACTT
Source organism: Anorthoa munda (assembly GCA_945859665.1). Classification (NCBI taxonomy): domain Eukaryota; kingdom Metazoa; phylum Arthropoda; class Insecta; order Lepidoptera; family Noctuidae; genus Anorthoa; species Anorthoa munda. The sequence goes on along the minus strand of OX243907.1, from coordinate 4,154,114 downwards.
ATGGGATTCCTTACATAACTAATGGTATGTTTTCTTTGTTTTAAAATACCTCAAACGTTTGGAATCACAGTATTTTAAATGGGACGAAATGTCTTGTGTTTAGTGACGTGAAACGCGTGCGGGATGACGAATGATCGGTCTTCGCTCTTCACTCTCTCAGCGAGGGAGTCTATAAACGAAACGAGATCTTGGAGTTCGTCATCCTGTCGTTGGGCATCAACAATATTGTCTTGTGTTAACTAAGGGAATGTTCGAACATTTAATTAATTTGGTAACTGAGAATGCGATTTGATTAAGTTAATAAAATGTATGTTTCATTACAAAGACAAAAAGTTCTATAACCAATTTGTCAAAATGAAAAAATGCGTGTGTTCCTGTCAAACATGTAATAGATATCCCAGTAAACTCTAAAGTTTTTATAGCCGCAATTAAACCAACTCCTGCTTCCACAATAGTATCAAGTGTTACCGTTTGCCCAAAATCGAACTCGATCCAAATTAATGGAACACACTTTACAGGTATTAAGTTTCAGCCCAAGCCAGTAAAAGCTAGTACAAAATAATTAATGAAGGCATCGATGTTATTCAAGATAGCTGTTTTATTGATAGCTCGTTCTTAATCAACGTCCAAGAAGAATTCTTGGCTCGTTCTACAGATGGGCTAACAATTGGCTTTATTGATGATGGCAGACAATTACTGTGACTTGATGTCTTTTAAAATTGAACAAGTGGTATCAAAGGCTATTTCGGAATTACATTCGAAATTTTTACTTTGCTCTTTTGGACTCAAGTTCAATTGAAAGAATGGCATAATTGATCAAACGATTTTAAATGACTCATGAAAAAACAAATAAGAGGCGAAGCAATTTTTACTACTTACGATGACAAACCGATACATTTAATTTCCTTTCATTTCTTTATCACAGAAATAAAAGTTAATGACCAAATCTCAATTAATACTTCCCAAAAAGCGTTTTGACCAACGCCATTATCCACTTATATTGGACGTCATAAAACCAGACGCATCTATTCAAAGCGTGCGTATCTTAATACCAAATCTAAAGCACTCAATTTATTTATAAATGAACTAAATATTCCCATTAATTTTATTAAAGGGATTCTATCTCTGATACTTAACAGATGTAGCTGTAACATTAAGTGGGTATACGGTGCTCTTATAAAAGTTGGCCGTAATAGCAGTGGTATCAGCGTGTGCCCTATTCACTTGAGCGATAACAGAGCCTTTATGCGTTATAGAGAGTATATCAAGGAATGCAGTTGTATTTACATACTGTGTTACTAGGCGATCGTGCATTGGAAATTACTTGAACCATGACTATAGCGCTCTTATGGGCGCTAAAATTGAAACGTAGAGTAACTATAGTCTAATCTTGGAATGCTCTTGTTGGAATATAAGTACAAGTAAAATCATAGTAACCAGCCACAACGTGTATATTTAACAGATGAAAGCTTAGAACACAACTAACCAGTGGTTGTAAAACGTTTTACTGCACGTGCCTATGTATCTGAAGCACTTAAAGCTGACACCACTTAAGACAGTCTCTTTAAAGCAAAAGATATGTAACGATAGCAAAACGAGCTTCAAGATAACAGAAATATTCATTTCGCGAGCATTAAGACAATACAATAAGCGGATGCATTACCAAACACACAGCACACACACGTCAGTCGGAGAGACGATGCTTGATGCAGTTTACTAGCAAATGCACTTAGCGTTCGAGAGACGTAAAAAGATGCAGTCGATCTATTTAATGGCACTGTAGGCGGGAATACTGAGACTCGAAATAAACGAGCTATGACGAGCATTGTGATCCGATGTCGTTTGCTGACGAGTTCGTAAAAAAACTCGGCAGGAATTTATAAAGAAACAAGAGACTGCCCATTGACAGGGGATGTAGGAAACCAATGAAGTGGATGTAGTTTTTCAAAACAGTTATAGCAATGTTGCAACGTTGAACATACCGTTGCACATTGTTTAGATAAGTTTAGTTTAAGATAAGATATTGCATTCAGTGTTATGTTAATTAAGTGACTCATGGTCTAGTACCGATTTCGCAAACGACTTGGAGTTTTGTCAAACAACGTATCTTTTAAACACACTTCATACATCCTACACTTTATCTACATAAAGTGTCACATGTTGGATTCAGTAGTGTGTCGAAAATATACAAAAAAAGAAAATGCCGATGGAAAACGCGAAATCTCTACAATACATTTCAAATTACCGAAACAACTGAACCGTTAACGTACAATAACTTAACAAGGTGCAAAAAGTGCTCCAAAATTTCTTTGAATGCCGCCGAATTCTCACCCAGCCTTGGACCACACCCACAAAAACTTCAATGGTAATACGATACATAGAGTGCCAGTCAAGAGGTTCCCAAACAAGATAATCCCTTTGTTAGTCGGGTTATAATGCTCCATAGCTTCTCCAGGGAGTCTTTCGCTATTATTTTCTGTTTCATTCACGCCAGCAGCTGCCTTCGAGTGGTCGTTTCCGATTTCAACTTTAATGGATGTATGGATTTTTTTCGCGGTAACGGGGAAAAGTAGAGATTTTTGTAAATTTTAGGGTCTTCAAGTTTGTTGTCGCAAGGTAGTGTTATATTCACCGGGTTTAATGTAGTATTGGTGTTCTGTTTCTAGCTGTTTTTTTTGTCTTGGTCCATGATTTTTTGTTTTGTTTATCTTCTGTGTTTGCTTACTTCAACCCGTAGATATTAAATACTGGCGCCAGGACAGTGGACAGGGATAGTCTATGTTTTATAGTTTTTAGTTTATATTTATTTCGTCAGAACGAACAAAGGTATTTAGTAAGTATCATCATCACGATTTCTAACCTTAAGCTCAACATAACAATCACTGTCCAAGTGTCCATACAAAACACAACTCTTTGTATCAATATCGTTACCATTTAAAAAGTCGTGACCAACTCACACTCCAAACGATCTCTCACGGGTATCGATTCTCTCTTTCATTAACGAAACGTAATTTTCACACATTGGTACATTCATGACCTGGATTCTCTTTACATTGAGCTTTTGCTTGAGAACTTTGTTTATATAGAAACAGTGTTATATAAGGCAATGATGCTTGGACAAGATGTCACGAATTGGGAACTGGTTACACTTTCGTTAATCTTAAAGATGAAGATTTGTATTATATGGATAACGGTAGTATTTTAAAAACTACTCCATTGTTTATTTTCTTTTTTAGACGTAGCTTCAGCAAAACATTTCTCTTTGATGAAAATCTTTAAAGAGTAGCTGCATAAACAGTGCTTCAAGTGACATGCAGAAGTGACGCGTTGGATTTAAAACATTTACATTAATAAGGGCCTTTGTCGACATTTCAATTAAAAATTGTTCGTGTCATGTAAAACCCAGTGTTTGTGTAATAACTGTTTATTTAAATCAAATATACAAATATCGAGTATATTTCCTGTTGATCTACCAAAAAAATAATGACAGTACGCCAGCATAAATCTTAATGAAAGGTAAGTAATAAGATACGTAATAGGGCGTTTTTCCTCATTGAATTCCAACAAAAATCTATAATGTTGATGGACAACAATCTTACTTTTACTCATTAGTTGTTTGTTCCATTCCGATCATGACAGATTCACAAACCACCACGTCATAATATTTGTAAAATCCATTACACCGTTCAAATAATACAGTTTGATTAACGGTACTCTCGTGTCAATCATCGAAGATGCGCTATGACAACACATAGTGTCAATCCTAACATCTTACAACGGAGCACCAAAACTGACGCCCTCAATACAGATAATTTCTTGTTTGTTACTTGCATTATCGTCATCGTCGTGACAAGAAACTATTTCTTCCCATTTTTTGCCACTTCACTATAGCATTGTATCATCATTTTTTACTTTGTCGATCCGTTGGTGACAGTTACACTTTTTGCCTTCTTTATCAGATCCAAGATTAGGTGCAAACTCTGTAGTTTTTACACCACTTTTTGTTACCCCACTTAGATTTTTGAGGGTCACAGATAAAACGATGCTTTACGGGGAGAAAATTTTGCCTCTTCATAAATCAAGACCGGTAATTAACCGTAAAGATACGGAGTTGAAACTCTTTAAATTAAGGGCTGTGACCTAAATTCTTTGCAGTCCGGATTAGAATTTCATGAATATTTTGAGCAGAAGTTTTTGAAATACACGTTGAGCAAAGTGGAAGCTTTTCGTAGCGTATTTAGCAAATCCTTGAATAAGTTATTATGGAATAAGTCTCTGACTTATTCCAGCGAAGCTTATGAGTTATTTTAATGGAGTGTAAAACAAGTCCATAATATCACATACAGCGATGATCATGCAGATAAAACCTGATCCAACTGTACGCTTAAATGGCTTATATAAATATCATCATATTTGTTTTATTACTGGCTATAACTTTACCGGCCACGATTCTTCGCCGAAGAACAAAAAGAACAAATCTTGGTACTTACCATGTTTGTCGGCGGCGACGGCCACCCATAGCACGAGGAGCACGACACCCCCCCGCGCCATGTTCACTTGCGCGAGCGCATCACCTAAAACAATAACGTTGGAAAGTTAGACCAATATTTGCTTAAACGACTTTGTATTGGTACGGGCATTGTGTGGTGTGTGAACCCTTTGACAATTAACGTTCCTTTAATATTTGTTTGATTTTTTGGAAGATGATTCGTATTTTGTCCTCTCGTATTAACCTTTACTTTTTAGGGTATCGTCAGACATAACATTTATAATATTTAAACTACTATACTATAGATGTAGAATAAGGCAATAGAGTTCACTATCTGGCTGCTTCATGATCAAAAATCTAATGATTTGTGACTTAACGATACGTATCATCATACATACGTGATTTCCAATTTCAACATAACAAGATTAGTTCATGTCAGTAATATGTAGAACCGTTTCCAATCAAAAATAATAGTTACAAAGTTTGAAACAAAAAACGACCGACATTTATTTCAAAATCAACCGACAAAAAAAAACTTTCAGAAAACCGATGGCCCATATTTCTGATCATATTTCGAAGTACAAGCCCACCGCGTCATTAGCCAGAACACTTTTGTATGGCACCGCACCGTGACTAATAGGACCCTTTAGGGCCATTTTTGGGGAAAAAATAAATGGCCCTATTATAGGCCGGTAAGTAGAGGCTTGTGGTAAAAAGCCGATTTGGTGTGACGAAACATATTTTACAGAAGACATGTTGTGTGAATAAGTTTTGAAGAACCGCAGTTAGTATTGCTTACAAAAAGTTTTGGGCGTGATCAAAAACTAAAAATGTGTTAAAGTTCAAGGACGCATACAAAATACAGTTGTAAAACTTATTGTTTACGATTTTCTATAGAAATCCACCGTTCCAAAAATGGAGAATGAAAAATATAAATAAAGTGCATCAGCTGCACACAATCCCACGCAAGTTGTAAGAGATGACCAAGAGAAATGGGTTACTGTGGCACTCGCATTAACAATGGTATACCCACCTGTCATTACTATACACACTTACGATCACCTAGCACAGTACCGCTACATATTGGAACCTTCGAACGGTACTTTTACAACAAATATTATGAAACGTGAATTTTATTAATACTAGATATTTACTTTACTATAGACCTTTTAATAGTGTCAACAGTTAAAGATACATATCAAATTTAACTACTAAATGACAACTTAAATGTTTTAAATTGTAGTGATTAAGCACTTGATCATTATAAAGATAATCAAACAGTAGCTGGTGCCTTTAATAAAGTTTATGATGAAAAGAAAGATAGTGACAGAGATCAAATAGATTAAACAATGTTCTTGGACGCAGAAATTTGAATAATGCAATAAATGGACTAATTTTCCGATGGAAATATGCGAAAGTTTTAAACAAAAAATGAGAAGTACAAATGTATACATACGTTTTGTAATGTTAACCAGAATGAAAGCAATAATATCATTGATATTGAATCGCTTTGGAAAAGAGACTAATGTGTGTAAGAACGTCCTAAGGAAATGAGCTATTATTGAAATGGCTTGCAACTTGATACTGTTATGCATAAAACCGACATTTAAATTCAACACTTCAGAACCGTTCACTGATCAACTGAGCAAAATCACAACTGAATTCGTAGAATTATATCACAGCAATATTACAGAAGCTGAGTCGAGCCAGTTTTACAAGTAGGTCCTTAACATTATTTATAGTAAAGAAACCTACAGCAGCTAAAACAAACGTTACTATTATTTGAACTTACAATGTAGAAAACAACATTCCAGTAACATAAAACCTTGTATTGGATTATAAAGACGTGTGCTGCGTTATTGCTTCTTGTTGCAACTATGTTGTATTTACTGCTGTGACTGCTGAACGGAGTATTTCAAACTAACTGTCAAATATGTTATTGTTATGTTTGTTCAATTTACTGGTACTTATTTTATTATGTCATTGGTTTATGTTAGAATTATCGGTTCGAGGAAGTGGCGGTTCATTTCCTACATTTAGACTTGTTTGGTAGCAAACGTGTTGCGACGACCCCAAGTAACATGGGATAAGGGCAGGAAGATGATGATGATGATACTTGTTTGGTGCAATTTATTAAAGCTTTTTGCTTAAAAACGAACAAACAGTCCAGTCTTGTTAGCAATATCAAAAGTCAACTAAATGAAAAGCAAACTAAACTATAAAGTGTCAGTTTTAATTAAAATTTAAAACAAATCTCGGAGACCATGTTATAAAAAGAGCTTCAAGATTTTAAACAAAGACCAAGTCTTGTATTAAATCTTGGCAAAAACTGCTATGCAGCTACTAAAGAAAAACTTTTCTTTTGGCTTTACCGTAGTCACTTTATTTAAGTTAGTCTTAACTCAAGATCTTTTTCTTAGTGTTATATAAACGCAAAGAGTTGCTCGCTGCTCCACAAATGAAACGAATTTCTACCGCGTTACAAAAAATATGTTTTTCAGAAAAATTGCATTCTCTGCACAGATTGTGTAATCGTCTTCAACAAAAGCAGTTATTCACTTAGCACTTTATGATTTCAACAATTATGAATAAGTATAATATTTTCTATTAAGAATTCATGTAAACGCATCTATTCAAAATAATAAATTGAAATAAGATAGCTGTTACCTAAATCTGTAGTATAAAAAAAAAACAAAAAGGAGAATTAAGGTTTCCTAAATTTGATCTAATCGATGATTTTGAAGCACACACTAATTTTCGTACCAAATTAGATCATCATAACAATACCGCATAAGACCAATCAGATCTCGTTCAATCAAGGTGTACATAGCTATTGGCCCAAATTGGAAGGGCATTCTGTTTAGGACTGCTTACTCAGAATGATGCAGCAGACGTTGATGAACAAACAATAATTAATAAGCGTTAAGTACGGGTTTAAGATTTTGTAGTAAGCGATTATGATGACATTGGTCATAGATTTTTCAGCACTTACAATGTGTGGGTACCTTTCAGCTACATAGAGCGACGCTCTTATAAGACGTGGTCAGAAGGACTAGATGCAGAAAGCGATGGATCGTCGTGTGGCGTGGCTTAGGACAGACCTATGTCCAGCAGTGGCCTGTGATAGGCTGAGTTGATTGATAGAGGATATTCCAGATTTTCTCATTAACTGCAATAATTTATTTAATATATGTTTTGCAATATGAAATTATATGCATCCTAAAAAATCATATTCTGCGGTCACACATAAATAAAATATTGTATTAAATAATTTTGTGGATTTTTCTGTAACATTTTGTGTTTGTCTATAAAATATTCCACCGATTCCACTGATTGATAAATGACTGAAATCTAAGATACTTGATTTGAATGCTGTTGCCATTTGATAACTGCAACCAAACATTTATTCATTCGATAGTGATCAATAGGCTTGGTGATTTAAATCAATCTATCTGGAACGTTTTAAAGGTGTCAATAATCATTGCCACCTATATTCAATCAATCAATTATGCCAATAGGCACTGACAGTCGAGTGATTATAGTACCGTTGTTTTCAATGATGTCATTCAAAAGATAATATACACATACCTAAGCGAATTTTTAATCTGATTTTAATTAACATTGATATTACAATTCATACAGAAGTATACGAACGATATTCACTAGAGTATTGTTCACAAATATAAAATATTATAATATACAGGATGTATTTTACTGACTCCAAATTACGTTCAACCCGCTGCCTCTTGCTGCTTTTACCATTCCCCGAGAAATCAAACTAATAAATAGTTCAAACATCCTCTGCCGAAAGTTCCGATCATTAGCCAATGAGATGAGCATACAAATTGTAAGGTTACATGTGATTCCACTACCTCTACCAACAAAGTTAATAAGGAAGGCTCCGTGCGTGCGACTGATGTTAACTTTAGATTTGTTTGTCCTATTTTCGGTTGCGACATTTTTGTTTTCTCTTTTTAGATTGGGAGATTTGAATTTCGTTTTTGCTTTAAAAAGCTTTTAGGATCAGTATTTTTATAAATTAAACAATACTGCTGCATAGCCTACAAACCTAAATATAACTAGGACTGTGGCATTTGGCTAAAATTATAATAATAATAATTATGCCTTCCCAGTCTCAAGCAGTTCTAGATATAATAATATGTAATCTGCGAAGTGATGTATGATAGATTGTTATCAAATTAATTTACTGAATGAATACTATACCAAAATCTACTACTCCCACAAAACTTTAACTTCACAAATAAATTCTAAATTTGCATATCTTTGATCAAATCACTTACTTTACGAACTCGACTTAACACATAAGTTTATCTCTAACGTTCTTAATGTCGATCGACTATTACGTTACCCATTGAAATAGATGAACACAACACCGAAGCTATCAATACCATCGATCCATTCAATATTTCGTTGCGATCGCGATGTAACTCTGCGACAATCATACGTCGCAATCGCAAGTTCGCAATTCACTTTATTACCGGCGCACTACATAGCTCAGTTGCGGAACTCCGATAAGAGCTTCCGTGGGTAATCTTATCGCTACTGTAAACAAATCTTAGGAGATTTTGCATGTTTAATGAACATTCATGTAGCGTTGATTATAGCTAGCCTTATTATTTATTTATTTTCATGCTTTTTCTTCCATAGGGGAGGCAGAGTTCCAACATATGTGAGCCACACACATGACTGATATTAAGACACACCCCTAACTAACTTACTGGTTGTACCGTTAATAATTAAGTAATCTTTGGTAGAATCAATGTTCCCATATCAATTAGCTTTATTAATACTTCGGTTATATTTAATATTAACAGCCTTTTAATTTATAACACACGATAATGACAGTCACCTTTATACCATTTTATGATTGTTCGAAACTAAATCGTGTTCACATAAAATGTATATTTATGATAGACTGTTATATAATTCAGCAATAAAAACAAATATAAATCATTGTAGCCACATATAACCATTAAAGTTAATACGAATTTCAATTAATAACTACCTTGGCTAAGTTAGAAGGGCCGGTAACTACAATTATCTGTGATAAATTTATAATATATATGTACCTTTAAGGCCATATAAGGAGGTCAGCTTTGTCTTGAAACTGGATTAGATAATCGTGTGAAAATATTTAATAAAGCATGAAAAATATGAAAATAAAAATTACATTCCAATAAAATTATTTGACTTAAAGAAAGCTTTCCTTGTATTTGATGGTGTTGACATTAGAAACATGACGTGACATTACACAATTCGATAATGTTTCATGTGTAGCCGATAATTTAAAAGTTCAAAGCAAACAGACTTTATCAGCAGCTTATCTTGCGCAAGTTGTTAACGTCAATCGAGGCAAGGGTGTTGTAGTAATTGATAACGATGGACTTGAGACTTGTCACTAAGTAACAAAGTCACTGTTTTTTAATCAACGCACCATTAAAAAGTTTTAAAATTCCGATAAATTTTAAGCCCACACTTAAATTATATCTTTAAAGATTACCTTAGAGAGAAAAGAAGGAGAAAGGAAGGTAAATTTTCTAAATAACACTAGTAAATATCGCTGTAGGTAATTGATAAATGTTTGTCGTAAATTTATAATGGATAGCAAAATAATAATCGGATAGATTTGATCAATAAATAACACTGATTTATTAAATGTTTTCTTTAATTGCTAACCATATTGTTACCATTGCATTTACCTAGTATTATTCTAGACTATCATAACGTAATGGCTTTGTCTCATAATAATTAGCAAGGCATTCAATATATTGCTTACGATAAGCTTTACGAAACGAAAATAAGTCGTATGAAACCTTTTGAACTTCTCTATAAAACTTAATGCACCCAACATTACCGAAACCATCCCACAATTACCGGTATCTGTGAACTAAGATCACAACTACGATCGTTAGAGCTTTTCCCTTCATATCTTCTGGACCATCTTCTACACGTGACAAAGCATCGTAATGGGAATTGACATTAGCCTATTTATGCTGTTCCAACTTATCTGATGTGGTCTCTCCTACCGGCACAATTGCTGCCGCTTTTACCGTTGTCAGTCGTAAAAAAGCTACATAATAGTTTTTGGTGCTGTCGTTGAGTAAGATGCTGATAAATCCGTGACCGACTTCCATATCTCCATTGACGTAGCTCAAGTCATAAATCTTGTTTTATCAAAACTATCTGTCATATAATTGGATGGAAAGTTGGGAACAATCAAGAGAAAGATACGAATTGTATTTATTGTAACTAATGGTTAGACACACGATAAATGTTAAGTAACAGATGATATTTCTTACTAAACGCTCGTGATGAAACGATGGAGAGTTTTCATAAAATAAACTGTCATTACAAATTATACCAAAAATAGTTACCCGAATAAAAAGGCCAAAATAGAATGCATCAGCGACGATTTACAAAATAAAAACAATCCACAAGAGGTTCACTTTAAACTTTAATATAATCTGTCACATTCACTAAAGCTGCAAACGTACAATAAATCCCATCACAATTTCAAAACGTAATCAGTTTCACTTCACGTATGCAAATAACACTAAGGAAAACAGTTTTCACAAACGCGGTATCGTACGTAACGCGGCTGGGACGCCCGGCTGGCAGCGACCGTCCCTTACGACGGTCCGACTTGAACTGTCGCCGGTCGCGGCAACAAGGGACCTGTGGGGGAAAGGGAAGCAGGGGCAAGAGGGAACCTCTCCAACGGAGGAGATAACTTTTGATCTTTTTGGTGCCATAGAAGATTTTAATGATGCACTCACATCTGGAAATTCGACAGAAAAAGTGCGCGTCGATGTTAGGCGTTAATGCATGTCAAGGGCTTAGTGGAAACGACGTGTCAAAAAAAGCTTAAGATGTGGTTGCGGGTGACATTTTTAAAAATAGTATCGATAGACAAACGGTCGCGGTTGGTTCGATCTGAGATGAAATTCTGAAATTGTAAGTGCCCGAGCTTTTAGAGATTAGGATCTTCGTTGAAAACTGGAAGGGCCTGTTATGCTGCAGGGATATTTTGCTTTATGTTCCTGGGTATTATTTTCACATCATCTGAAGTTTTGGGGTAGACAATATTGCGCAAGGCTTTTGTCCCTGCCCCGCACATGTCAGGGTACAAAGGGGCGAGGAGCAGAGCAGGTACAAAAGATCCCAACCCCGCTTCAAGTTACAACGGCCATAGATTAATGACGGGAACATTGTGGAGTTAAGAACCCAAAAATTTACAACTGCATTGTGTTCGTCGCGTAACAAAAGAGTACAAAAGATAGGATCGGCTTCTGTTATTACCTTATCGTTTATCTGAGCGTTGATTTCTCTCACTTTTCGAGTAATACGAGTAACATTATCGATGCGGATTTCTTTTTTCTCAGCTACTACAGATGTTTGGGGGGCGTACCGTTATTGCATACAAATAATCTTTGTGAATCTTGAGTATTCTTACAAATTTCTTTAACATTTCAATAGGATTGGGTACAATGGGAACTTGAGTTACATTTGTCAATAATAATCTATAGGGAGCTAATCATTCTTCAATTTATTGCTTCCAAATTTATTATTGCCGTTTCTATAAGTAGTACTTCCTTCCAAAGCATCATGTTGAATTTTTATTTAAGTGTCATTATCATCGTAGCTTCTTGTTTGATGATGTCATTTAATCCTAGTCCTGCATGTTAATCATAGGCTCAGTTTTCAAAGGCCGTGACTGTTTCTTTAGGTATTTTAACTCTATTAATGGATTCCTTTTTAGGTTGTGACTTCACTCACGTAGGCTGTTTGGGTCAGGCAAAGTAGTAAACTGTTTGCAGTTTTTGTTTTGTTTCTAAGAATTAAATTCTATTTATAGTTTTAGCTTTAAACGTTAGCAAACGTTATAGCACTGAGTTCAAGTGAGTATTAAAGTTATTTTGATTTTAGGTTATACATTCATTGATTATGCAAAGATGAACTCTTGCTATATTAAAACGCATTCACTTTTATGATGGTATTTTTGATAGACTGTCTACTTACAAGCTTACATACTAGTCACAACGAAAGTAAGACTCTTCAAACAAAACTGATTGATAACTCAACTCAACAATAAAAATACGACAACGCATAAATCATTGGAAACAGTAGTTCAGCGCTGAAATAAAGGCCGCGTCACACGGGCAAGTCACGACTTGTAATGAGTAATGGGCGAACGTTCATTACTCAACGACGACGCCCCGCAGTTTACGCGTCATCTGTCGTCATGTCTCCTGGGTTAGGGCACTAACTTCAGAACTGTGAAGTGTGTGTGAAATGGGAAAAGGATGGTTTTTTGGTCGAAGACTGATTTTTGGGATAATGTTGTGGATAAGTGGGATTTCCTTTTTAAAATATATTTTGTCTTTGCGATAAGTTTTTGTGCTTTTGAGTGTCATGGAGACTTGTCAGGTGTTGGAGACTTAATAATCTTAAAATGTTTCATATTTTTGTCAGTCACTTCATTAACTACATATTCCAAAAAAACTTTGGTCCTACAAAACATGTTCAACTTTTTAACCAACATTTCACGTCATCAACATTTCAACATCACCTTCCCATGTTACCGCTACGTATGGCTTATGTTCTCACTAAATCAAGCGTCGACATCGCTCGTTCCACTGCTTTCCCCATAAAATCACCCAGCGTGAAGATAACGCCATTACAATGGCAGCGAAAGCCAAAAGGGTTGACAATTTTAGGGGTTTTTAAAACACGTCCATCAATTTTTACGAGATTTTCGTCTTGCTTCTGAGCCATAATTTTTACAACCGCTGCCACCAACTGTATGCCATATGTATGTGAGATGGTAATCTTATGGCAAACGCGAAGTTATAGCGTCCAAGGGTCCTAATTTTTGGGCGGTTTTTAATTGCAATATGTTGTGTGTAATTATTATTTATTGTTTATAAATAGATATTGAATTGAATCTTTATTACATTGTCAAAATGGAAAATGATGATGATAAAGACCGAGATTATGGCGATGCCTTGGAAATCTTGGGTAAAAAATAAATAAAATATCCAAAGCGAATCTCAAGTTTGCCTATTTAGAATTTAAGGACGGTACAAACAGAAGAAGAAAGTAAAATGCCGACCCCCATTAATTTGTTTTGCTAATTAATCCTATAAATCTCTTGTAGGCTGCAACCACAGTTTTGATTGCCTGGCCAGAGGAAAGATTAACATTGGCAAATTAATTTGTTTGTTGGGACCGTGATTATCATTGGCCTAAACTGAGCTAGAGTTATTTGGCTTGTAACGATATCAAACAAAGAAACGAATTTAAGTAAAAACTAAGTGACTCAATATTTCAATATCGTGTCTGTTCCAGGTTGGCTTGAATGTTGAAAACAAGACTTAAATAATAATATTTTGTTCATATTTTCCAGCTCCTTACTTTTATTTTTCATTTCCTAAAGCAACTTTGTATTTTTTATCATCTCATCCATATTCTTTTTTCCTTCCCTAAAATGAAGACTAATTAAAACGGCGATCTCAATTCATTCTTGCTAATTAATCTTCACAAATCGTCCTGTGTTCAACCACAATTCTGATTGGTTGCGACCGCTTCTCGCAACCGTCTATTTGTTATTCTAAGAACGTGCAATCCCTGTCCATCCGCTGCACTGTGCAACTCTTAGATCTGCTCCGCTCTTGCGACTTTTAGTCGTGGAATTGTCTCGATGCGATTGTTGCAGTTCGATTAATGAATTATTTATTTAATTGATATTGATCGAAGTATGATCAGTCGTTATGGATGGTTTGATTATAATTGTATGTGCATCAAATTAAGTTTATGGTGCACTTTTAATTTAATTATCAATAAAAAGTAGATGTATGATTAATCTGCTTATCTTTTCATCAATTTTTGCACAGTTGTTACTTGTCATATTTGCTTTTGTGCTTAAAGCGATGATGAGTTGCGATGCACTTTACATCCTTAATAATTTATGTGTATCATTACTTTTTACTTAAGTATGTAAATCGTACTAACCTAAAAGAAAACGACTCGTATCAATTTATACTTTTAACTACGGTATTGAAACATTGTCCACGTATTTTATTTTCACAAGACTTAACTCGAACTTCAATACTTACTAAATCATAACTTTCAACGACTATATGCTAGACAATATGTGCGACATCTTATTCATACTCGGAGCTTTACACTCACGTTCACGTTCGCGTTTACGTTCAGCGCTGACGTATAAAAGTTAGTTCACGGCCAATTTACGCTTGTTTTCGATTGAACTGGAAGAATGAAGTCTTGAATCTTTACGACTAGAATCTGTCGTGTGCTGAATTGTAAAAAGATAGGGTTGATCAATGCGGGTATATAAAAAGACGTGCTCTTTAATAGCAAAGGTGGGAGATATTATTTGTACTATGTTTGTGCTGGCTATGCTGTGTATTTGAAGATAATATCGAATATAAAAAGGAATAATAAAACACAAAAACTGATATTGCTTTATACAATAAAAAGTTAAATATTTGTAGGTTAGCAAAGGGCAAATTGAAAACGTGAGTTACTCAAGCAAAAGTGAAGTTCTATATTCGGTAATAGCTTTTTATTCTTGTCAACTTGACTGAACACAAACCGATGATTACCGAAAACTGCCTCAAACAAAAAAGATGATGTTTTGAATTTTAAACAGAATCTCGCAAAAACGAATCCAACTCAACATAAGAACGTAGAAAATGCGGAAAAGCATAACCGTTACGAACGATTTCTCTCCAACAATAGGACAAGGTACACGACACTCGATGAAAAAAAGACTCGACGTGGCTTAATGGAATCTTTACAAGTCGATCTATTATCGCTTGAAGAAGTCACGTAGAATATTAGACGCCCGTTGCTCGATATTCGATCCCGAAACACGATCTGCTAAGAAGTGAATTGAAAAGCGAACGGTTAACGATGTAAACTTTGGATTAATTTTCTCGGTGTTTGAGTTGTACTGAGCAGTGAGCAGTGAGCGATGGACTAGCCCGCGGCAAGAGTCAACAGTCGCCAGAGATATAATTTCAAAGTTGCTACGCCATTACATTGAATGCCTGACGCGGCTTGCAAGAATATTTTAGAATTTGCTGTCCGTAAAGTAATAATAATGTTGGAAATGATATTACATTTCGCTACAGAATCGCAATGATTTTCAGCATTTTGATATGTGAGTCGGAATTGCAGCCGTTTTAGCGCAACGACGGCGCTTGGATTTGAAGATAGTGTTTGCAGTTATTCGAAGAAGTAGTTCTCTCACATATTGGTTTGGAGTTGTAATAAAATGGGTGTAAATATTTGAAGCTTTAACCAAATACGTAATACTAGTGAAATTGTGAAAACTCGTTGTCGGGACGTTGTACCTAAGTATCTTCTTCTCCAATTACTTTATCAAAACGTTAAAATAATTTATAGTTCATTTTAACTATTGTCGGTTTTGAACTAAGGACTAATTAAGGACATACTTTGATAGCAATAATTAGTTCTAGTTTCAAATTCTATCTAAAATTAAAACACATAATAATAGTCTAAGTAATTGCTAGCTTTGGTCTATTACTGGTTTCTATTTCGGTAATATTGCATCAACCTTTATCAGTGCCCTTATCTCCAGTCGTGACCCTACACCAATTTAAGTTATGTCTAAAATAATGTAACCTCATGTTTACATGTGAACCTCTTATCTTTGATTGTTTACTTGTCAACAGCTTGTATTTTTTTGTTAAAGGGCTTGTAATCTTGAACAAACAAATATATTTCCTAATTTTTAACTTGTCTTTGGTCCAAAATTGGCTATTACTGTAACATATAGGTAACTCAATTCTTGCAAGCATAAGGCAAGAGGGCATTCCTAAATTTCCCACGTGTAAGTTTTATACCCAATTTTTATCATCATAAAATACGGCCAACACTAACTTAGTGTTCCTTAATGCATTCTCCTGGAACAAATAAAGTCCGATCCTCCTAAATAAGAGCTTTCCTGGGATAGGACATAAAACTGGCGCAAGATCTTTTATTGTACCTAATAAAATCCTCCGAGCTCAATACAGAGGAGCTTGTTTGAATTATAAAACGATATAGATGTAGAGTACATGTGAGACCTCACGAAGCAATTTGTCTTGTGGCGTACAATTTGCATGTTACATTACACACTTGGTCTCGTTTAATTTTGTACGTGATTAGCGTTGCTTTTGCTGCTTCAGCTGTTCGTTTATAATGGAATTCAACGCGGTCGTCTTCATTTAAATTATCATCGAAAATTATTGTGGCTTTAACCCTTGCTGAAACGATAAATTTATTTTCGAATCATTAATTTTATCTCCCACAACATAACAAAAAAAAACAGCGGACATCAGCTTACGAAACTCCCAAAACTTCCAACTCAACGCACAACTTTTCCAAACTTTTTTATTTATGAACATCTCGAAAGAACCCTTCGAAAATCTTTCTTTTCAACATGTTCTCGCATTCTAAATCAATCCTTAATTTTGCATGAAAAGCTAAAACCCTACATCATCGGGTGCCACTAGGAATATAAACACGAGAGCCTCGGGCAGACGGGTTCATGTGCTACCGGTGCGGTCGCTTCACGACGCCATTTGTCTATCCCCTCCGGCCGCGGGTCGTGCAATTTGCATCTCCTGACCACGCCTAGATGCTTCTACACCGCGTACCATTGTTTCTTCCAGAAATGCCCTATCTCTGTAATCAAGTGTGCTAGCGTCTTTTTTGTGTTCTATATTGGTAGGTTAGTCTTCAACACGATTTAAAATGGTTTGTGATTTTGTCCTGGTTTTTTAGATCCTGGTGGTTTTTGAGTGGAATGGAAATAAGACTTCTTTTAAAGTAATGTTTTGTTTCTCCTTTTTCTAGCAGTATCTTATGTGTTGAATATAGTAGAAAAAAGACAATTTCCTAAACAGCTATTAACGTAAAGTAAATTTATATGTCTGCAAAAAAATTAAAAGTAAAAAAATGACTCGTAGTGAAAGCCACACATTATAAGAGTTGAAAGTATCATCATAGCTCTTACCATAAAGAATATTTCGTACAGTTAGATCCTACAACTTGTGTGGTATGATAATCAGCTGGGAAGGAAAAACTTAATGCGTCAGAATTACGTTTTTCCTTCAATCGCAGTAAACATCCAGCAGTACGGATGCTAGTAATTGCTCTTATAGGTAAAGCAATTAGAAGTGTTCTGTTTTTTCTTCTAATTAGGATCATTGGTTTCCAATACTGTATAATGTTCCTGGATACCCAATGGTATAGTTTGATAGTTTCTATCTGATCTGAGAACTGGAATTTCGAGAATTGCTACTTTGTTGATGTTTATCAAGGAAGTGAAATATCTAAGAATTTTTAAGACCTACAGAGAATTTCGCTTTCATTTAAAATTGTGTGAAATGGAAAAATACTTCTCATGGTTAAAATCAAGCTCGTACTGGTTTAGAAAACTCTAGCAGGCAATCTTGATTGCATTACCATTAATTTGCATCAGCAAATACATATTTACATGAAACATTACGAAATCTCATAAACTCATGCTGAGCAGCATAATCGGCAGCCATATCAACGTCCATTATAATTAATATTGGCATAAAAATTAATACAAGAACCGTCAAACTGAACACCAATCATCGTCAAGTTGCCATTATCATAAAATGTTTGAATTCGTGTGTAATCAAGTATTAATTACATGTATTGATATACTCTGCGCTATTCGTTAGTTCATGGTCTGCTCGTTAAATTCTTGGGATAAGCGAGAGCTTCCCGCAGTGAAGTGATATGGAGTAAGATAATGTTGTAGATGAGACAAGTTTTCTACGTTACTAGGTAATATTTTTTGCCTACATACGAAAGAGATTTTTTTTTTGCATGAAGTATGGTCGTAGCTAGTTTCTTTCAAATTTAAGGTACGTGAGCACATTCGCAAGAAGTTTGCAGAATCATCACAGAATTGATTTGTTGGTTTTGTATAATATTTTTTGCCTACATACGAAAGAAATTATTTTTTTGCATGAAGTATGGTCATAGTTAGTTTCTTTCAAATTTAAGGTACGTGAGCACATTCGCAAGAAGTTTGCAGAATCATCACAGAATTGATTTGTTGGTTTTGGTTTCTCAATAACATTGTAGTTCCATAATACAACCTGGGGCGCACGGTTGGCGCAGTGGTTGAGCGATTGACTGCTGCGCTGCGTGTCGCGGTTTCGATTCCCGCACGGAACAAATATTTGTACGACCTATAGATAGTTGTTCCGGCTCAGGGTGTGTGTATGTGAGTTTATATGTTTGTAAACGCACCCACGATACAGGCAGAAATTCCTAGTGTGGGGCAACGTTTTTTTTAACAACTACAACAACAAACAACAACCAAAATATTGCACACATTTAAATATTACTGTGTCTTCAATTTTATCAAAAACATTAACCATCTCCAGTCATGTAATGGCAGTTATTTGTATTTTTTTCTTCATAATACCTAGGTTTTTATATAAATATCATCAAATATATTTTCTTGCTCATATAATGTAGCTTCATGCTCTTACAAATAACAAATTTTCGCTATCATTGGTGTGCATCAATATGCACATTATATATCCTGTAATAAACCATAAGTTACGTGAAATTAGAACCATAAATCTTGTCGCACTAACAATAAATGCATGATTCCATAGAACGCATTTTATTTACCACACGGCTGGACTATTAATAGTTTTAATTTGTAATTTACACACATCGAGACCGTCTCATCTCCTTCCGGCCTAGTCTATGTAAATGCTACGTCCCATAGAGCATGGAATTGCCACACTGGCAATGACCGAAGACGGAATTACTGATCGTAACGACCACAGATCATATAAACAACGGTTGTATTTATGATCGGGAATAAATATAATGACCACCAAAAAAAACTTTGTGACGATAACCCCTAACCACCAAATCTAGTAATATACTGACAAAAATAGTAAATGATCACCAAATTTAGTAAATTGATCACCAAATTTTAATAGCAAATTATTGCGCTATTTAATGTTGTAAAATAGGTTAGGTTAGGTTAGAACTGTGACCAACCGCGCGCGAGCCGAGCGAGCAAAGCGAGCGGTGCCGCGGCAGCGGCCGGCGAGCGCTACTTCCAAGTTGCTCCCAGAAATTTTATAATCTTTTTGGTCATTGGTTTAATTTTGGTGATCATTTACTACTTTTGGTGATCATTTACTACTTTTGGGTTAACAATGATTTATTTGGAGTCATTTTGCCTAAACAGGATAGCGAGATGTTAAAACTTTGGTTATAATTTTACAATAAGATGCGGGTTTAATTTTGGTGATCATTTACTATTTTTGTCTGTTATATGTTACTATATCTGGTGGTAAGTTAAACATAAGCCTTTATGATCCCGCACATCATAAATACTACAGTTGTTTGTATGATCTACAACACTCGAAGAAAGAGCTCGTGGTTAAATAGTAACAGCCACACAGGTCGGTTTTCGAAGTCAAGCAACCCTTGCCGGGGTTGCTCTGTAGATGAGTGACCATCCATTACACACCGAGACTTCTGCGTAGCGTCACTCCACGTTAAATACTGGTACTAAGATGCATGGCTAGATTGAAAGGCGACCCTAACATAGTTGATCCTAATCAGCTGACACCCGACGTGTTGATGCCGTAGAAGAAATAATTATCGCGAGCTTATTGTGCATAGCATAATATACTTGCAATAGGTGCGAGTTACTTACTGTAAGTTAATTGTACTATGGAAAATCAATAAGTTTTTGTCGCTATCGGATGAACGGTATGGCAGCACACAAAATACGAACGAACAAATAAACATTGATTTTGATAGTACCTTCTTTAACAGTGGCCACTGAGTCGTCTCCGCGCTCTGTGACTTCGCTCCCTTACACTACGTAGAGTAGAATGACATTTAAATTCATAATAACTTTAATGGTGAAGCTATGAGCTAAAGCCGTGGTTGGGTGAGCATTTTTATATTCCGAAACGCTGGACTTTTTACGCATTTTGTTACTACTTTTTATACTGGGCTAACACTTCATGTTAGATTAGTACAGTCAAATGAGATGATGAAATCGGAGGTGGTTACTGAGATGACGACGTAACTAAACTGGGATAAAGCCAAGTGAATGCTCGGGCAAAATTTTCATAAACAAATTAAGATGATATGCACCGACACCGGATTACTAACAAGGTAACCATAACAAAATTACATTTATTTTATCATTCTATCAAAATTCTGTCAAAAAAGTGCCACCCAACCTGAATGTTTTAACGCAAGTAAAGACTCACAGGCAAACTCAAAGGTGATGACCCATAGCGAGTGATTGAAATTTTTGTTCCAGACTAAATAAGTGTCTGGAAGTGGAAGGTGCGCATTTACTAACTATTTATTTATATTTATTTATTTATATACACTTTATTGTACCAAGATAAAAAGATTACATACGGAAACCTTAAAGTAACAAGAAACATACAACAGGCGGCCTTATCGCGTTCAGCGATCTCTTCCAGGCAACCCAGATTATTGTTTTTCATAAACAAAATTCAACATTTATTTTTGACTTTAACGGTAAATAAAAGAGTTTGACGTAATTCTAGTGTTTTTTTTTGTATCAAAAACGAAAAACATTCTGATACATTCTATATTTGAATGGTTGTTGTTTCAGAGAGTCAATTAGAGCAGTAAACATGTTTGATTGTCTGATTTTGTGTTGTTTCAGTTTCACAAACCGATGAGAGTCATATTTGTTTACTTAACAAATAGATATTCAAGTAATCCATCAATGTATAAAAATTTTTGACAAAATACAAAATCAAAACAACAGGCTTTTACTTTATTCGTTGCGTAAAAAAATTTGTTTGTCCTTTTATTAATTTGCCTATTGAATGTCACAGGTTTCGAATATCTGAAAATTAATTCAGAGATAATGGTGTAAAAGTTGTCATGTTGTCATTATTTACAAATTGATGAATAGCTCCCGTGTAGGTAGGTAATGGATTTTTGCTGCCGTAAAATATTTCAGTGGCTAATTATGAGGCAATTGATAAATTCCACGGTGATAATAATATTTTAATGAAACTAATTATATATGTATATCGATATATGATAACCTCATTTGTAATTGATATATACACTTATATAAATTATACAAATATATACTTATATATATGTACACACACCTATATATATACATATTTTGTTTATGATTTGACATGAAAAGGAGTGTTTACTAAGAATACTGATAAATTTACACTACTGTTTTGTTTAACTTGTTCACATAGTTGATAGGATGACTATCTTTTTTTACTTCATCAAATACTTATGATTATGTTTTTCAGCAAGAACATTTTCCAATACTTTTTTTCTATGAAGACTCATCTATATGAACACGCCATTACAATTAAACTTAACAGAGCAATTGCACTTCGCACTTTATTGCCCCACGTTCACTCCACGACACGTTTACTATGAAATATGCGATTTTATTCCTTTTTATTATTAATTTTGTAATCATACGCACCTTGTTAGAAATTAAATGGTTTGATGTTTTTTGTTATCTTCTGCATAATTGGTTACAGTTGCATAGTCAAGTGCATAAGTTATATAAACACTTTATATATGTGTGGAAGTCTACTTGCATAAATTGTTGTTATCATGGTTATTTCTGTTTTGTAATTTGTTTCTATAAAATAAGCAATTTGTGGTAGTGCAAAAATGTATTTATTGTTGACCTTGTCCTCTTGAAGTCGTTAGATGCGAGAAGCACAGTAACATCCAGCAGTGGACGATTTTTGGCTTAAATGCTCATCATCATCATCATATCAGCAGAAAGACGTCCACTGCTGGACATAGCCCTCCCCCAAGCGTCGCCACATTGACCGGTTCCGTGCATCTTGCAACCAGCGGATCCCCGCAACCCTCACCAGGTCATCGGTCCACCTGGTGGGAGGCCTTCCAACGCAACGTCTTCCGGTTCGCAGTCGCCACTCCTGAACCTTTCTGCTCCTTCGGCCATCCGTTCTGCGAGTAATGTACCCTGCCCACTGCCACAATTTAGCAATTCTTCGGGCTATGTCTGCAACCCTGGTTCTCTTGCGGATCTCTACGTTTCTGATTCGATTACGCAAGGAAACGCCGAGCATAGCCCTCTCCATTGCCCTTTAAATGACTGTAAGCTTTCTGTTGAGGCCCATTGTAAGCGACCACGTCCAAGAGCCATGTCTTGAGACACTGTGGTAAGTTGGACGAGAAGATACCGCGCAACTTCCCGAACGCTGCCCAGCCGAGTCGGATTCGACGGTAGACCTCTTTCTCAAAGTTGGCCCTACCCAACTGGATCGTTTGTCCCAGGTAGACATAGTCGCCCACAACCTCGATTGTAGAGTCTCCGACCTTGATAGAAGTGGGTATTACATTGGCATTCAACATCACCTTGGTTTTGTCCATGTTCATTCTAAGACCCACTCTTTCGGAAGCTCTACTGAGGTCATCAAGCATTGTACTGAGGTCCTCCATGGTCTCAGCCATAACCACTATATCGTCGGCAAACCGAAAGTGAGTGATGTACTCGCCAATGACGTTGATGCCTAGCCTTCTCCAGTCCAGAACCTTGAAGACACCTTCCAGTGCAGCGGTAAACCACTTCGGAGATATGACGTCTGCCTGTCTTACACCTCGCTGCAGAAGGACTGGTTCCGAGGTCTGATCCTGAAGTCGAACTGACATGGTGGCGTTTTTGTATAAACTCTTCAACACTTCGATGTACCGGTAGTCAATTTGGCACCCTTGGAGTGACTGCAGCACAGCCCAAGTCTCGATCGAAGAACTTGTCATGAAGTACATCCGTTTAAATAATTAATAAGTATGTATTGAAAAATTACGAATATTGTGTAAGACCTTTGGATAAACGATATAATTAACTGTTTTAAATACTAACTTATAGAGCAACACAAAAGAATAAACATCACACGATCAGACATCATCTTATGCGACGTCTGGAATCTATACCGCACGGTGGTCAAACAGCAGACGACAATGTAAAGCCGGAAACTAACCACATCCTGGATGAAGGGACTGACCGACCGCTTACTAATGAGAGCGCGACAAGTTCCTTTGAGCAAAACGGAATCTAGGATAGCTCAGGGAAATGTTATGAAGAAGGTTATAGTATATGGTGTAGTCTCGTTGTCTGTGAGAATTATTGATGAAGTCCGTAACGTCTTCCTACTTGCTACTGATATTATAAATGCGAAAGTTTGGAAGGATGGATGCTTGTTACTCAATTACGCCAGAACGGCTGAAAGGATCTGGATGAAATTTGGTACAGAGATAGATAATAGTCTGGAATAGCACATATGCAAAATTTTTATCGCGATATAATGTTTCTCCGGGATAATAAAACACTTTTCATGCGGGTGAAGTTGCGAGCAGAAGTTAGTATATGTAAAATGTTAGAACATTTTGCATGTTTGAAAAAACAACAAAAACAAACATCTCTGTATGTACTGATCCAATTAGTAAAATACTTTTACTGATAGAAAGCTACACTCTCACAATTTACTTGGTTACTTTGTATCGTAAAAATGCACGGTTTCCGTGAGATAGGCTACGAGACAAAAGCCACGAGAAAAAGGTAATATGTAGTTAAAAACAAATACATTCCTAGCCTGAAAATAAGAGTAAAGCTAAAATAACACAGGCATTCCTACATTTAAAATTATTAGAGTAAGTAAACTAAGTAAATATTTCCACGCTTCAAAAAGCTTTCATAAAACAAATTCAGACCCGACTAAAATGCGGCGAACTAGAAGCTAAAATAGTCTCATTTATAATATCTGGGTTAAACTCCTTTACTGAGATAAAACAAGCAAGGAATGAAAAAATAAATAAAAATAGGATATTTACTGCGCAAACGTTATCCTGGGAGTTGCTAGGCAGAACTTGAAACGGGTTCTTTATAGGACATCGGATAACAACCTGTCTATACCTAGTATAGAATTTCATTGTGGACGATAAACTAGATAAGGTTATTGTGACTACCGCATTGATTATGTGGTTTCTGCTGTTAGGATTATTAATGATGAGATGCGCCAGACCAGCTGTTATGGAAACCGCAAGTTCGGTTTGAGAGCAAAAAGTAGGGATAATCCCTTGGGACTACGTGAAAGATTTAATGGAAGTCTAATGTAGCTTGATTTAAGTGGCAAGAATTTAAGAAGCGTGAAAATAAAATTTATTAAAATTGTAACTGCTCCAGCAAAATAAAAGATTAAACACGGTGAAATAAATGCACAAGTAAATCAAGTATATTTGATAGCAACGCTCGCCAGTCTATTTATAAATCCCGAGTAAAGCCTGCATTAAGTTCAGTCGTAAATATGCCATACTTTACTATTCCTAATATAAGATGTCTCTTCGCTCTCAAGTTATCTCAAGGCTCGCGTCAAAATGGGATAAATCATAATACAGGCCCGCTGGGCCGTGCCTGTAATACTTTTATTTGACGGCAAACAATCATTTTTCATACAATGAGGCTGAAGATAAAAATGGTCTAGTGGCGTTACATGATATGAATTTGTGAGACTGACAATTTGTTGTTGCAATTTATAATGATTAGGTATGCGTTTGATGAGAGCGGGAACTAGTATATCAACGAACATAATGGCGTGAGTAATAGACGAAGCTCTAGAAAAATGATTTGTTGTACTCTCAAGGAAATTAATTGACAGAATATTTAATAGCTACATACTAAATACGTCCATTATGATTCAGATGTAAAAACTCAGGAAGTGTTAATGAGAGAAATAAGCGTGAGAGCATATTTTTTTAATCATTCGCTTCAAACACTTTTTAGATAATTGATTCATATATTCCTACAGCATAAATAAGTTCAGATATTTTGCACATCTTTTATATAAGAAAACTAGAAAAGAAAAAAAATGATAAGGTCAGGTGTTGATCAACGAAACAACAAATAGGTGCTAACCAAGTTTTCTCGCAATTGAAAGTCGCTCAAGGATCCAATCCAAAATGAGGTCCAAACCTGAAGATAAAATGCCAATTTTTTGGCAAAAGCGAGCGTCGAGGTGGATCATGACTGAATGCCCTATTTGGAAGGCAGGGGTATTTGAAGGACGCACCTTCCCTGAAGGGACCACTCAGTCCGGACTCTGTCACGTAGGGCACCGTTATGTCCCAATTTTTCGTCCTTGACAGCCGGTATAAATATTCGGAGTTTGGCTCTTGTTTTTCTTGTTCTTTAGTTTTTTGAGTTGTTGTGGGTTTTTCTAGTTATAGGGAATTGAGATTGCTTAGTATGTATGTAAAAGTATTAGAAATATAGAACTACATATAATTATGAGTGAACTATATAGTTTTAATTAAGTACACATTTTGCTCAAACTCTATTCGTTTTCGTTAATAAAGTTACAAATTAAATTAATCTGCAACTGTTCTTATAATTGTAAACGCGCTTACCCATGAGAAAAGCATCAGTTAGTTTCAAATTGTAACGGGAAGTTCAAATTAAAATGTAATTAATTATAATTGTTTTTATCTATGGAGATGTAGCAGATGATAAAGTACCATTGTGTGAAGTAGGTGTAATTCTGATATATTACAATTTTTTATTTAGATGATTTTACTGCAGTAGACGATCATCATTAACTCGAAACTTGGAATTGTTCTTTTGTTTGTTATTAAAATCATTAGCACAGATATTTTTTTAAGTTTTTGCTCAGTCTGACATTGCCTACAAAAATAATTCCGCATCAAAATTCACAAATAAAAAACGTCGGCACAGATCAAGAAATGACAAAAAAATGGCGTCCATAGCCGTTGGCTACGAGTAAATAAATCGACCCTTTGTCCCATCCAAATATGCAATATAAACTATCTTGGGATAAAATTTCCATTATGGGCCGCTGATTTGGAAGTTCATATTTTTTGTATAGGTAGTACTCATAAAAAGAAAGCTTTTTACATATTTTCAAGACTCGGAAATTTTATGTTTTTTGTATGTCTTTCGTGGAGAAAAAAAATGAGTATTAGTCGTAGAGCGAGCGAAGCGAGCTCGGGAGCTTAGGGCAACCCGACACGGATAGGTTAGGTTCGAAGGAGATGACGGGAGCTGAAGTGAGCGAGCAAAGCGAGCGAACTCAGCTACCGTCATCTCCTTCATGTTAGGTTACTTTAGACCCTGCAGACAGAAATAGGAGCCCCGCGCAGCGGGGCTCCGTCGACTTTGTTGCTTAAATAGTAATCTAAACTTTAACCATGGATATCTCCATAACCATGGGGTTCCGTGAGGTAGGGATGGTACAGTGAGGTAGCCCCTTTACCCCCTTAACCCTCCCTCCCTCTGCGCCCCTTAAATCAATGGATATTTATGGAAATTTTAATTCTAACCTGAAAACTTTAACCATGGATATCTCCATAACCATGGGGCTCCGAGTAGTGGGAATAGTACTGGGGGGTAGCCACACCTCCCCCCCTCCCCCCACCACCCTCCCTGTGCCAAAAATCGACGGCCCATAATCGAAATTTTAACCCTATCTTGGACTCCACTGTTTTGTTTTTCTTTTTTGAAATATATATGATTGTTCTTTTGCTTCTTATTTCATAAGCCACTGTTATGTCTAAACTATGTATGAAAAGTTATGTATGGATGAAAAATATTTTGTTCGAAGTTGATTCAAGTAGCGATAATGGTAGTTTATGCAATGGTCATATAATAGGGGTTATTAAAGGGGGGTATATTAACTCTTACTGTTGTCAGAAACTTCTTCAATTCGATCTTTGATATGTTAGGAGTTAGTGATCATACGATAAGATTTACGATACAATTTATTTACAAGGTTTTAAAGACGTTTCTACAAAGGCTTTTCGAAACGCCCCATAAATATTTAAATGTAAATACTTATACTTTGGGAGAGAACTTAAGTCAAAGGGAAACAGGCAATACTTGATTCAGATTTTAAATCCCCAAAAATTATAAGTAAAAAGGGAGCATATCGAAGATCTATCAAGCTTGTCCAAGGAAATGGTGAGGTAGACCGAGACGTGGTGACAGGTCACTGGAACAACTTGCGACCCACGGATGCCCCTCAAGTTAAAGGGGAAAATCTACAAGTCCGTGATTAGACCTGTCATACTGTATGGATCGGAATGTTGGGCTGTGAAAAAGATGGATGAAAGGAGATTGCATGTAGCAGAGATGAGAATGTTGAGATGGATGTGCGGCGTGAAGAGATTAGATAAAGTGAGAAATGAGTATATTAGAGGCAGTTTGAAAGTGGCGCACGTGGCAGAAAAGTTGAAAGGAAACCGTTTGTCCTGGTATGGTCATGTGATGAGGAGGGATGAAACGCATATTACTAAAAGAGTTATGAATATAAATGTGGATGGATGGAGAGGGAGAGGAAGGCCAAAGAAAAGATGGATGGACTGTGTGAGGAGTGATATGAAAGAAAAGGGAGTCAGTAATAACATGACGGGGGATAGGACGGTATGGAAGAAGCAAACGTGTTGCGCCGACCCCAAGTAACATGGGATAAGGGCAGGAAGATGATGATGATCGAAGATCTATCAAGTTTTAAATCCTCTCACGGCTAGTTGACTTGGCCTCTTTGACTTGATTAAGTCTTATCTCTATAATCTATCTCTTCGATTTCTTATTTCACGAATACTAGAAATAATAAGTAGGTATCACGTAACGGTACTTCTGATTTTCCTTGGAGTCAGGTAATTTAAACTTTGACTTTTGGTGCCATCAAAGTACTGTTGGAAACTATCAAAATTCCACAACTAATTCTGTCTATCATTTCTAAATGTAAAGGGGCTACATTTAAATTCAATGGCTATATTTCACCGTATATTCCAGTGACGCATCTCAGGTGAATAAAGATGTCATGGTCTGACCCTAAGTTCAGGCCATCTTGCTGATTGAAATCTTGATAGCTAAAACCCTCGATGCTTGTTCCACGTAATTTGTTAGGGTAATGTAACTCACTTTGAGTATCGTGTTTTAATACCTTGTTAGTTTACTTCATAATGTTGTTTAAGATCGACTTTAGAATTATCTTCAGTGAGTTCGTCTTTGTTATTGTTTTCATTATAAGGTATTGATATATTTTAGGCACATCTAGGAACTGGTTCTATGTTCATGATAAAGCTGGGAGTATTTTAATGCGAGAAAAGTTTATTGACTAGTTGAACAATATATCTAAAGATATATCAAAAATAAAATTGAAAAATATATAGCACATCAGAACATAAATTATTATCCTTTATTTCCTATAAATATTTTCCTACATTTGATTTGAAAAATATAACGTCTATTATTTCCGGCAATTCTCCTAAACTCTTTGTGTGTATGACTTTACTAAAGCACTTACAAGTAAGCACCCATAGATTTACTACTTACTATTAAAGTTACACAACTGGGACGCTAAGAAGTTTAAGTAACCTTTTGACATTATGCCGAACCGACAAGGCACGAACTAAACCCGTTTATTCCAATATTAAACGTTAGCACATATTTCGAAATGTTAGGGAGTTTTATAATAACGTCTATTTTGTGTTACTGGCACATAAGAAATTAAAACAAAGGCCTATTTCTGAATTGAGTGTTTTGAGTCTCGAACGTGTCAAAACCTAATTTAATAACAAAGTTTGACAGAATTACAGGCTATAGTTTGGCAAATACTAAGCTTCTTAATTCAGAAATCAGGGGTTAGTAAGATTTAAGTGGGTTTAATGATAAATAGAAGTAAATGTAAAACAATGACAATACAAAACTGGAAAACGTAATATAAACATAAAATATTTATAGGAAATAAATTTCCTATAAATATTTTCCTACATTTGATTTGAAAAATATAACGTCTATTATTTCCGGCAATTCTCCTAAACTCTTTGTGTGTATGACTTTACTAAAGCACTTACAAGTAAGCACCCATAGATTTACTACTTACTATTAAAGTTACACAACTGGGACGCTAAGAAGTTTAAGTAACCTTTTGACATTATGCCGAACCGACAAGGCACGAACTAAACCCGTTTATTCCAATATTAAACGTTAGCACATATTTCGAAATGTTAGGGAGTTTTATAATAACGTCTATTTTGTGTTACTGGCACATAAGAAATTAAAACAAAGGCCTATTTCTGAATTGAGTGTTTTGAGTCTCGAACGTGTCAAAACCTAATTTAATAACAAAGTTTGACAGAATTACAGGCTATAGTTTGGCAAATACTAAGCTTCTTAATTCAGAAATCAGGGGTTAGTAAGATTTAAGTGGGTTTAATGATAAATAGAAGTAAATGTAAAACAATGACAATACAAAACTGGAAAACGTAATATAAACATAATACTAATATTGTTAGTACCTGAAAAATTATTTGATAAATATAATATCAGATAAGAGGCTACGGAGTTTGTGTCTAAAACTGACAGTAAAGAATTTCAAAGGTGTGTTGTTTGACGTCTCACGCAGCCATATTAATCAATGTTAAAGCACAGACACCAGCACTGTTGCCTAATAGCTATTCAGAACTGCCAATTACAAAGTTAAATGGACAAGTATTATTGACGTTAAAGCCTGCGACCTTAACTTTACCAGTACAGATAGGACGGCTTTTGTTATATCCAGAATTATTTATTGACAATCATACAATAAAATAAGCCAATAAATACAAAACGTCAACCAGAATCAAAATAATTACATTTTATAAAAAAATCCAATCCATAAAAACGCAGCAACCCGAAAACAATCGATGGAAACTGTGGGGAACAGATTATCTAAATGAAGATACAATAAACTTTAAAAAGATTTTAAAACCCTAAATCCATAAAAAGTATTTATACAATCGAAAAAAAACAATACCCCTGCTATGTTTCTCATAGTTGTGCCATAAGGTTCAATCAATCAATGTCCTAAGGAATAAAAAAAAGGTGAGCATTCACGACCCACGTAAAGTTAGGGGCTCCAAAAAACTTTGACTTGTATATTTTTTGTGGGCCAACCACGGGAATTGTTTCTGATAGTCTAATAGATGTGGGTTTGATTCTATTTCTGTTCAGTCGTTTATTTTTGGTGTACGCGACTTTTGAATAATTATGCGTTGTTGTCTTATACAGAAATAATTAACTGCCGTTTCTTAATTGGGAATTTTGACTACATCTGATTGTATCTGGGTCATCAATAACAGCAGTGTAAATATTCTGCTTGAACAATAATAATTTAGCATTATTAATATTTGTTTGAAATATGGTGTAATGCTTTCAGTCAATCATAACTTTATAGACAGTTTGTATAATTTGGGTATTTGGAACGGATGTACGCTTTAAGAAATAAGAAATGGTAAAGAACTTGGACAGCACGTGTTTTTGAAATATGAATCAAGAAACGAGATACAACAAAATTTTAAAACTGCACTGCCTTAATTAGCAGCAATGATTTATGCGACAATATATCTCACAAGATCTTAGGAGCGCCTCCATTAAACATAAAATATGCCACCGATTTAAACTCCGAAACATAAGCGTATGATAAAAAAATTCCTCACATTATTTATCATGCTGTAATCTCATACATTCCCTGCACATTCATCAGAAAGCGTCTCGGATGTAAATTTTGCCTCGTTTCACATACGCCCAAGATTCTCCATAAAAATTATGATTACCTTCCTCTTTGACAAACCCCATATCTTTGGCACTTAGTCGCCCCTCCGCTGCACCGTGATCCTCGGAAGAAATGAATATTTATAGAGGACGGAGAACATTTTTATCGTTTTCCAACCCAACATTTCGTACCTGCAAGAATGAAGGGAGATGTCCAAAAAAGCGGTCGGTTTCATTAGAGGTATAAATTAGAATGCGCGTGTGGACTCCGCTCTACCAAATTTGGTAGCCCTCAGTCGGACGTATTTTGGTGTATTATACTTTCAAATTGTGAAATTCCTGCAAACGACCACTGGTTTTGGATCGACATCATTATACTGACGGTTTCTTGTTTGTATTGTCATCGGAGCAATCGAAAAGTTAAATCAAAATAGTCGATTCGACTTTTGGTTCTGAGTCATACGAATCAACTTTATTTGTTTTGAATAAAAGTAATAACTATAAAAGCTTCAAAGAGAACCGTGTTTATCGATACATTGAACCAATACGTGCGTTGCGTTTTCAACATGTGTAAGCTATTTAACTGGAATTTATCACCAGCTTGAAGGGAAACGTCACGTCGTCGTAATGAAGATACTGCACACTTAAATGAGTTCTTAACGGGAGTCTCATACTGATATGTCACATGTTGCCATGGGCTAAGTTGTCCAAATAGTATGATGGATGGTAGTTATAAAATTGTTTTCTTTTCTTAGCCTCTGATTCTTTGAATTCCTATTTTTCTTTAACTTTCTGGAAGACGGTGAAAAATACACTTAACTATCAACGTATATTACATATGTTTTATATACCTATTCAAAAATAATAGTCTCCAAATTAAAACTCTTCTAAATTCAAATCTGTATTTTTGAACACAGAATGTGTTAAGCTAAACTTTCAGACGTTATAACAGATCGTTAAGTGGAAAAGCAATTTTTAGGAACTATCTTTATTAAAAAGTAATAAAAAGAAGTCCAACTGATTTTTTTATTACTTTTAGCCAATATACGCTATGAAAAGCAATCATAATTAAACTTTTCACAATAATTATTTTGAGAAATTAGCAGATACATTGAAATACCATAAAAATTAAAACAGAATGAACAAAGCAGTTGAAAATAAATAAAAATATAATAATCTGGGGATATAAATATAGATATGGTGGGATTTTACGCCAGTCTATACGTGTTCCAGAGAAACTATTATCTTCGATTGTTTTACGTTTAAAGTCCCACTATGCCGCGGTCGCGGTCGTTAGCGTTGGTGTTCAATAGTTATTTATCGGCAGCCATATCTTTAGATAAAATTAAAGATCCTTCCTTACCTCCAGATTCAGGCACTTGATAATAAATAATAATTGTTAGTCTTGAAGATTTTGTAGCTTCACGAAATGATTTACTTGACCGTTCTACAAACATAGAAATTGTGTGACTCAGTCAGTGCCTTCGGGGTAATTATTATTATATATTTTCAGAGAACCACTGCAAGTGAAAGGCTCTTTCTAGGTTAGTAATGACGAACATTGTAGAGACTCAAATAGGGCTAAAGAAAGATGGTACCTAAATAGATAAAAATGTTATTTATTAGAGCAATCAATTTGTAAGGTCACCTGACGCATCAGGAACAAACAAAAATAGGGCAAGTGTCGAAAAGTATAATCACTCAAATGTAAGAATAAAAACAATAACATAAACTCATCCTAATTCCGTTACTTCCATTTCAAGAATATCCCACTATTAACTATTCCCACTTTATATAGTGATGACATTTAAACACAAGGCGATGGCGCCGAACGGGGTGCCCTATAATTTTGTTATCAGATCATCTCGGCTCTTAGTTTTTGTGCCCACTACACTATCTCACGGAACGTCATTGTTTCCATTTAGGCTTGAGTTTGCTTTTTACGTTCATTCTTAAAAGGGTTATGCCTTCAAAGGGATCAATACTAGCATGGTTTTTATTTTAACTTCAAAATATTTTAAGTTTTGAATTTTAGTGCAGCAATCTATGGACCTTTTAATATACATATATGGTTGAATTACGACTATGAATACGAACTCTGGCAAAAAAATCCAGTAGTCTATAGCAACGCAAAATGAATGTGGTCCCTAAAGAATTGCGTCCCTTCTATCTGGCTACCCCGGAAGGGATCTAGATCGTGAATTAACTATGAATCATCATTATTCATATTTCTACGAAACAGATTTTATACTTTCTCTATTTTCCATGTACTTTTGTTATTTTGATAAAGTGCCAACCCAGACATTCTTATTGTTTTCATTATAAATAACATACAAATCGGCATTAAAATGGTAAATGAGATTTATTACAGCAATAACACAGGAAAAATCGTTACTCTTACTTGAATTGAACTAATAAAACCAGAAAACACTCCATAAGTGTGAAAAAGTTATTTCTGGGTACCAGTGATCAACCATAATAATATCTTTCTTAAAAGAACTCAGCTTCCTGTGACGCCTTTAGAAGATAAAAACACACATTACACCCAATCATCGTCCATATTTCTATAGGCCTAATAACGGCTTACTACCAAATTACACGCCGAAAAAAAATCTCTCGGGAACATCTTTATCATCATCCGGACCCTAATCAAACATGGTCTGTCTGGTTTATAGACATAGTGTCGGGTTTACACTTTATGGCATAATTACTTCCGACGTACAAGCCCTAATTGTTGGTGTCGCGTATCTGGATGATGTATCGGCGAATCAGTCAACGTCAAAGGTCAAAGGGTTAGAAGAGCTTGCGGTAATTAAATTTGAAGCTAATTGGAGGCTTGTAGCATATGAAGATTCATTGTAATTACAGTGTACGAGTGAGAGAGCAGGAAATTAGAATATATAGACTGGTTTTCATCTAACTAATTGTATGAGCCATCGTGACTCGGTTTTGAGCTAAATAAGTGGTAGGTTACAAATCTGTCAATGTGATTTGTAAATCATGCCTTGCTACTTGCAATTCAAACGGCTTATTCAGAGATGATGCACTTAACTGTGTCAAAGATACAACTACCGTTTTACAGAGTATAGATGTGAAGAACATATTTGTTTGTAAAGCCGTCGATGGATATACTAGTTTTAGTTATGAAACTCTTTACGAGATGTTCATTTTGAAAGCATTTACCTAACCAAAAAGAGTAGAACCCCAAAAATCACAGCCAAACTACAAAGAAGAGTAATTTTCAAACGCAAACAATAATGAAATTTTTCACCACGAGACTTAAACAGAACACTCTCGCACTAAAAGAGAAACGTTAACACCGGCCTGGTTTAGGTCTTTATGATGCACGCGGCTTAATTGGACGCATTTACGCCGATGGCTTTTAGCCGATAGCGTCACTTTCGACATTTCCTTTGATAAGGCACGTTCAGTTAAAAGGGTGCTAAAACAACACAACACCAGTTTACAGATTTAATTAAGATCGCATGCGAAAAATTGTGGTGAAATAAAGTGTCAATTTACAGTGTGTGAATAAATGGATTTCGGATGTGAGTTTGGTGATAAAAATTAGTAATGTGAATGCTGGGAAAGACCTTTCTCATTTCAATTCGGGTAATGGATTTTGGTCGTTGTAACCAAATCCTGAGTACTACAGAACTAACTAAAAATCCTTTATAGTCTATACTGGTACTGTTATACAAAACACTAGTGGATTGTGATGGGTTGAACCTGAACAAATTTAATGAAATCAACCCACAGACTATGCAGATGGTGCTAAATAATCGCGTTACCCATGGCTCACTAACGCTCACCAGTGTGGGATAATCCCCTGGAGATTTAATACGATACCCAAGTGAAGAGAAATGGCATATATACCTACCTAATTAAAGAACAATAGGAATTACTTTGTCCAGCCATTATTCTTGTGCAACGATTTCCTAAAATTCTCCAAGCTAGTGTTCCAATTAAGAATCCGGAACAACTACTTTTTCTATAGCATCGTTACAACGAACTCTCTGCTGCGCAATATTATTTCCTTTTTCATTGGTATCTTGCCAAATATTATAACGTTGTTGAGTTTTTACTATTTGCGAGAAATTGAATTTCTTAAAATTCCACTTGCTTCAACAGAGTCTCGTTTAGTGATGTCCTAGTTTTGCTATTGTAACGATATTTTATTACGGTCTCCTCTGATTTTATGTCGATCTTCTCTGCATTATTTTGGTTGTACGTGAAAATGTTCTCTCTCATACTGTTACGTGATATTATCAAGTCTTGTAACAACAATATACCAAACTACAAAGTGATACAATGAATGACAAGCAATGTGATACCAATACATAAAATTTTGGAATAATAAATTCTACTGTTGGTACTTTTTAGGGTTCCGTATCCAAAGAGTAAAAACGGGACCCTATTACTAAACCTCTACGATCCGTCTGTCTTTCTGTCCGCCTGTCACCAGGCTGTATCTCATGAACCGTGATAACTAGACAGTTGAACTTTTCATAGATGATGTATTTCTGTTGCCGCTATAACAACAAATACTAAAAAAAATAGAATAAAATAAACACTTAAGTGGGGCTCCCATACAACAGACGTGATTTCTTTGTCGTTTATTTTGCGATAATGGTACGGAACCCGTCATGCGCGAGTCCAACTCGCACTTGGTTGGTTTTTCTACCATCCCTATATTTATAGCTATTGTTTCAGGACTTTGGCGATAGAAGACATTTGGGCACGGCTCCAAACCCATACCTGATTTATTTTGCTATAATCTTAGCCAAGTTAGGTTCAAAGGATATCCGTCCGCAGTCGTGCTTGCTACAACTAGAATCACATGTGACTCATGGGAAACACTTACGTAACATGAAAGCTCAACAGTAATTTTATACAAGGTTTATGGTTTAGAAATGGTTGGTTGGTAAAGTATCTTGATTTTGTATTGTACTAGTATATTTATGAAAACTGACTTCATGATAGCATCTCGTGATGTTTTTGAAGTTATTCTCGAATTATAACTATCAAGAAATCTAAGGTTACCAATACTCAGGGCCATCGAGTTGTTGTTATCCATCGAACATAAAAAGAAATGTCCAAAATTTTATGACGAAATTAACACTGGCATATCAAATGAAATTTTATGTAACGCACTCAACAATAATTTTGTTGTATGTCCCTTTGTAACCATACACGCGTACCAAGGGACTCATTTGGACAACAAATTCAATATTTTCAATGACCATCCTCATAAAGTTTGTTATTAAATTCTACGCTTTATTAATATCGCATTTTTTGTACGCAGCCATATTTGCATTTTAAATTTCGAAATTTTGTTGACGAATATTGCTTTTGAATAAAGCAATTTTTCACGTTGATACAACGAAGTTTGCTTAGTGACCTGGATACGTTCTACGATAAACGATTTAATTAAAAGTACTCTGGAATATCTTCATGAAATATTCAAATACATATTCGATATTGAGGCTAACAATTTCAAGCCTCCAAAGATGAACTTTCTACACTTTTATAAATATACATTTAGCAGTAGGTATCGTCTTGAAGAGATGAAGCAGAAAAAAAACAAGGTGCTCAAGGATAAGCTTCTATGATCATCTACTTACGCGAAAACAACGTTGTTTTTCTTTGACGATTTAGAAAATTTGGGTAAGATTTTCCCTCAAACCCCGAACACAGAGTTAACGGGCGAAGGAGGAAAAACAGCTATAATATCAATGGCCTGCTATTACCGACTTCGAACAGCCCATGCCTTCCTGACCCATGACGAAACAAAATAAAAATACACTTAGACCAGTTTTTGAGTGTCTCAAATGCGATTTACATTTATTCATCTTTGGTCGTCCCCTTTTTTGTTTGTCTGCCAGCATTGTTGGCTGAAACAATGGCTAGCTATCCGGAATTTATCATTCTAACACCATGAACGGAAACGCTCGTTGATATGTGTTTATAATGTGGAATCATGGCGAGTATCATGGCTATTTTACTCTATAAATGTTTGTATAGATCATAACAATGATATAAGCGATTGTTTCGTACTTGGATTGCATACTGATAGTTAAATACTTTGTATGGTGTGGTCTCGAAGATGGGAATCTTTGTTGTTTGATTTTATCGCAATAAATCTGACAATTTATGAAATACCTATAATACATTTTAATGACGGTCATAACCGGGGACCCCACAAAGAACGGTTGATCATGTTGAAAATATTGACTTACTCTATCATAAGTAGGTATACTAGAAACAAAACTTACTTTCGGAGAATTAAATTCAAATATGTCTACTTCAATCACAAACCACCACACAAACCTGAAACAAGACAAGTAAGATTTAACAAAAGGCTTAAAATAGTCAGAATATTATTGACCTATGACAATATTATCTTACGTAGGTACGACAAAAAGAATAACCGTTTCGACTCAGTACATAGAAACCATTTCAATATAAACGGGTCTGATCTTTGACACAGAATTCCATATACCAATTTTTATTATTGGAAGTCAATTCAAATGGGATTTTTATAAACAATAAATTAAAGTTTATGATATTATGACAGCATAAAATCTATTAAATAGGAATATGAAGATGATTGTTATGGTCGATTTAAAATTGAAAACTTCTTTTATCATCAACGCCTACACATACTACCTACGCATTATATTTTTTCATATTCTTGCGGGTTCTTGTAGATAAAGGGATGTAATTAGAAAAAAGGTTCTTCCCGAAAACCAATAGCAAGAATTTGTCCAACATTTATTCAGTAAAAATGAGATCAAAATCCGATAAAAAAGAATGACCTGTGTGACTCACAACAAATATCTGCTGACTCACAAGAGGTATCGTTTTTCTTACGATTTGTAAGAGTAGACAAGCATATTTTGTCAAACGTAGAACATTACAACGAAGCAATACATTCTGATTCAAATATTATACCAAAAGAAACAAAAGCTCGTTTCAACAGTAATACACCCATCAACGATGACCATAAAACGAGTCAATATTATGAAACTACCGAAGTTAATCTCAACAAAACTGAACATGTTTATTTAAAAAACAATACTAGGGGAGGGTGCTAAAAGTTTGTGTTTGTGCGGGACAAAATTTTACGATCGGGACGTCCGCCCACGGTCCGGAATCCAGGCGCCACAAGCATTAGACAACCGATATCGGAATCGTAGTCGACATTAACTAAACATAAAAATGTTTAGCGTCACATAAATTACTAACTAAAGGAGCCGATTCGTTTCACAGATCCGCACCACTAATGTTTTATTACTAATGGATGTCTATTGACTACGTAATTTCAAATAATTTATTAGACGATCTGTAATTTGATTTTTATTGTGGTTACGGGAATCGTAAAACTCTGTGGTGACGTTGTGAATGGTAAATATATTTTAAATGGTTGTAAAAGCAGCCCTTTTCAAGAATTTTTTGGCCCACGCGGTGTTACTTGTATGGTCGATGTCTCTCCAACAATACTTTTACACGGGGCATGATTTGGAGGACCCTGTATAAAGTAAGTCCCAAAGGACCCACACAATGCTTTGGGCATAATAATAGTTGTAGATTTGAAAGTGATTTGAATATGAATGGGCACCCTCCCGCGCTGGTTCGTAATAACAAATATGAAGTGTTGCTTTTATGCTTACCCCTCATGATTTTGACTCTGGTATTAAGAATTGATTTAGTACTACGTCAGTTTTAAGTAATTATATATCTGTTTGTAATTGTGTACTTGATGTTTTGTTGTGATTTGCGCAGCCGTTATTTTGATCTCATGTTTCAACCGATGCAATGTTTTGATCGGAATTTTGTTTGGATATTCATTTAATTTGTGTAACTTGAACGTTACAATTTTAGTATCGTTCGAAAGGATTGAATAAACACTGATCATTTGCTTACTTAGGCAGTAAGCGATTAACTCCGTTTCTTTGTTACGGTACTGTTTATTTAAAAGATTTTATATAATTATTTGTAGGAGTTGTAACACTAAACTTATGGATTAGTCCTAAGGGTTCTGTCAGTTTCAAGTAGTTTTGTTGTTGTCACGATTTAAACATACCCAACATCACCCAAAAAATATCACAGATTTAGTATTTCAAATACTTATAAATCTTTCATCTATACTATATAATATTATAAAGAGGATAGATTTTTTTGTTTGTTTGTTTGTTTGTTTGTACCGAATAGGCTCCGAAACTACTGGACCGATTTTAAAAATTCTTTCACCAGTAGAAAGCTACGTTATTCCTGAGTAACATAGGCTATTTTTTTATCCCGAAAACGGGTCCTGTGGGGTGGCCCACGGGAGCGAAGCCGCGCGAAGCAGCTAGTTAGCAATATTAGCAAAACGAGATTGCTTCGTCAGAGAGAAACCAGGAACACAAAATACTAAACCAAATGAAAATACTTGACTACAAAAACTAAATCTAAAATATATTTTAGATTTAGTTTTTGTTTTAGGGGGACGCCCCTAAAACCGATCATAAATAACTACAATTAGCTCCATACATACACATATCATTACAGTTAAATCCTATTTATTCAGTCGGGACGTTAGTATGCCACCCTTCGGACACTGGACAGATATCGATCCAGCAAATTTTTGCAGTACAACCGTCACATGTGGCCGTTTTCCATATGCAAATTAGTGTTTCCCCTTGGTTTTAAGTGTGTTTGTTTTTTATGTCTCCTCCTACATTTATTTGCACTCTTATTTATGGTCAGTGCTCGCGTTTTGCTGTAGCGTATATATCATCCGAGTACACGAAAAAAAATTCGGTTTAATTTGACCATAATTTCGGGTTAAGGTGAACTTGTTTAAGGCAATTTGTGGGTAACTTTGTTGGTTAATGTTTCAGGTGAACATGGCTCAAACTTATTTTTTACATTTTTTTTTTTTTTGGCAAAATGATAAACAGTATCATTATCATTTGCAATTTTGACTATGTTAACTCATCATATCTGTTCTGTACTTGCAGCATCATTCAGTATATCTCACACCACTATCTGCTAATAACACTAACTATTTACGCAACTTTAATTAACTTAAACCAAACATTTCCACACAAAACAAAACGGTACAACCCAAAAATAATTATTTCGCAGCTATTATTAACATGACAGTACCACAAAACAGCGTTAGGGTTGCGACACGCTAGAAATAAGCTGTCACGCGTCATATCAAATCGAGTGTCACGATGGAACGGAACGGCGCGTAATTTAGGTGCGTTGGGAGCGACAGCCCTGACTTTCAGCTTTTGTAACAAATCGAACTGAGTACGCTATTCCGTATCACGATATGGTTTTAGCAATTGTTTTGCGTGTTCAGTTGGACGTGGAGAATTTAATTGTGTGTCTGTCACATTGATGTAGGGTTAGGTGTGAGCGTAGATAAGGTTTGAACTAGTTAGACATATTTTGTTGTGATTTAATTGAAAATGGATTTTAATGGTAAACATTGATGTTATGTTAATGATGATATTAACTTGTGTATTTGAAAATGGGTACCTAGTTCTTCTTTGTAAAACTCTGCAATAATCACAGATATGTTCGAAAATTATATAAATTGCAAATATGAAAATGATAAGTGCAAAATATCGTCAAATATGTACCCAAGCAACAATACTGTGAATTTCCCACTAAACTGCACGTTAGTAAAAGAATAAACAGTGTATCTGATGGCAGTCAATCCTGCCGCTCAATTTCATTCCACACGGATGACACCAAAACGAATGCAGTTTGTACTGAATTAATGTTTTTATAAATTCCATTTTTTTTGTCACCTGAATTATATTGTATGAAAAGGATTTATTGTTTTTCCTGCTAAAGCTTTAAAACAATACAGAGCTATTTTGTTCTTTTGTTTTATTAAAACGAATTCAGGTGTACAAAAATACGTAAAATAGATCGGCGATTTTTCTGGTATCTGGGGATATTATTGCTCTTTGTTGAGAATATAATTTTTTACCTTTCCAGTACTCATGAGACGATTATTGATTCTAAAAAAATTTAAAATATTTGGCTGTAAAGGACCTTCCTGATGGCGCAATGCAATTTAAAGTACATCGATAGTTGATGTATGCACGTATTTTCTAAGAAAATTGCAAGTACAAATCGGCCGAATTGCATCGCTTCGTGAATGTACTTGTAATTTTGCTTATAAAAAATCGCTTAATCGTGTAATATAAATCGAACCGTGACGAGAAATCGAGCAATTACTAAAATTTTCAACAGCAAAATTAATAACGCATAGCCAAGCAACGTCTTAACTGCCTCTTAGTTGATATGCCAGCGTGACATGCAACAAACCGTTGATTACTGGCGTGACAACTGACTAGATGACGGCATGTGTAATTAATGTGTGAGATGTTGATAAAATTTCGCTATTTGCTAATGCTGAAGGAAGTTTGCTGGCTTAAATAATAGCTGCTTAAAAAAAACAATATTACATACCTGATACAAATGAAAAATACGAACCTAGCAACAACTGTTGTTGAAGATCATACAATATTATGAAATTTTTAATAAACATTACAAAATAATCGTTTATATAAATGATAGGGATCAAAGTAAGTACCTACAACAATATACCACAATTACAAAAAAAAACTAGCAACTATCTCGTCGTATATCAACTAAAACAAGACCATAAGCGTCGTCCACACTGCCCTGTCACAGTTGATACGCGACGTGACACGTGACATGCCGTTGATTACCAACGTGACGACACAACTAACTGGGTGACGGGACATGTCATTTTTGTCGGAGATGTTAATCTTATTTTGGTGTGTCAGAGAAATATATGGGGTTAAAGGAATAAAGCGTATGCTCTGAATAATAATGATAAAATAAAACAGTTGACACAAGTAAGATCTTCAATGTTGGATAGGAATGCCATTTGAATGTTGCGCCCATCAGTAGAATTATCGCAGATGAAATCGATGCAAAACTTGTAGGAAATAACCTATTAGCCAATATAGATATTACACTATCGATATAAATTGCAGCTTTGAAACACTTTTATCCATTAATAACTTCGGAATCGCAGTCCCATCGATAGTGCTAATGCTTTAAGAATATTAAAGAAAGTGAGCACACATATTGTAGCGATACCGGCCGTAATGTCCAAATAATATTTTGATATTACATCAGGGCGAAGGTAAGCACGTCTTGAAATTCTATCTGCTACTTCCAACTCGTAGTCGTAAGCATAATATTCTCAGTAAATTTGCATAATTTACAATTTCATAATATTATATCACTTGACTGACATCTTCCGATACTAATACGAGTGAAGTTGACTCAGGTCGTGGTCTTAGGTCCTGCTTATTATCTCAAATAATGTATTATTATCAAGAATATGAATCACTTCGTGTATTCTATTTATCTGAAAGTGATCGCTCACTTCGAGGTCCAGTTAGAGGCAAAATTACTTTGCGAAATTGATGGAAATGGACGTTACAGAAAAATCATAAATTGCAGATTATTTTTTACAAAAAATTAGTCAAGAAGATATTGAAGAAGCGGTGATTTGTTATGACCATGATTATTGTCATGAGCATGTCTTCCCAGCAATTAATTGTAGATGAAACGAATTAATTATAATTAAAAAACAACTAACGATTTTTACATATTTAGCGACTCTTACCTCTCAATCCATACCCATAAGTTATATTGACGTAACGGCACCCTTAACCCAAATTGACCCAAAACAAGTAAACACCGATAAATTTGTCCCGCAAATTATGTCCAAATAGATCTGTTAGCGTCCCCAACCGCACATTAAGGCGCATCTAGGTCAATTACCTAGATAAAGACTGGCTCGAAATTACCGTGTAATCAATGGATTCTCGTAAAGGTACGCCCGATTGAACTGATAAAGTTACCCTAATATTAGCACTTCTAGGAAATCATTGTAATTTGAACAAAGATAATCAAACAGAAGCATGTACTGATACCAAAAAAGCTGCTTTTTTGCTACCTTTTTGGCGTGTGAATTTTTATTATTAAATCTGTGACACTTTTTGACAGATGTTTCGCAGGCTCGATAACGTTTTATCGAAAATTAATTTTGCGACGATTTTGGGGTTTGAAGAGTTAAGTAAATAATGTCAAACATGATTACTTTTGATAATATTGTAACCGTCGTAAATGTTTGTGGAGGTGTACGTATCAAAACTTTTCCGACTTTTTTGTAAAGATTGTATAAAGAAAATTGCCAACAGTTTTCAGCAGTGAAAATCATTCACAGTCACATTAATAAATAAGATTCATCCCAATAAACTAAAATCCTTCCTAACACATGTCACTCACAGCCATGTTCCAAGTGCTTACTCCAAGTATCAGATAAATACTCTCATCTTCGAACACCAAAATACTTGATATATCCTCCCAACACAAGAGCCGTATGCAAATAATTGAAGCATCCGCCCTTGTCAGAAATAAAATGTATGTTCGTCTCGAAATCGTCACGTCGTCTGCCGAGGCGCGTGGCATGCGATTAGGAACACGTGACGTGCTTCTGACTTAACAAACACCCTTTAAATGTAGTGCGAAATGAGAACAGCCTGTGAAATGTATTGTATTTTTTTACCATGGTTCAAGTAGTGGGTAGGGTTTGGGTTGGATAGTTTTTGAACATGTGCGTTTGATGTATTTGATATTACAAAAGTCGCGAAAAGCGTTGGAAATCCAAGAGATATTTTAAGCAACATTGATACTGCTTTAAAATTCAACCGCTAGACTGAACGATTTCTCACTGTGATACAATTTTTATGAAACTAAATTTGAATTGCATCAATGCCGGAGCGACGGCGTTGACAGTGAAAATGCAGTTTTATATTCTTTAAAAAAATACTTTATCGTGGTGAGGACGTTGCTATTTGAGTGTTTAGTTAAAAATCTAGTATCATAAATAATCATAAAGTTTATTACATCTGGATACTCTCAGTAGCAGCCTGGAGCCTGGACTTGTGCCCGGTTAATGGCAATAAGTTCGCCCCTTATAACATGGGACTTAAAAATTACTCGTGAAATGTACACCTCGCCGTGAAGTTATGTTATGTCACAAGTGTCTCTCTTACTATCCTAAATTATCACTCGATCTCACTGGACCCTAAGTTTACACCCATATGTTTACTGACACTTATTAAAACGTAAATTCACTTGCAGATAACGTTCACGATTATCAGACACCTGCGCGCTATCAGCTTGTGAATTAATATGTTCAAATTGGATTTGCTATATGTGGAGGTATCTTTTGGTAAT
The DNA here is from genome assembly GCA_945859665.1 of Anorthoa munda. Classification (NCBI taxonomy): domain Eukaryota; kingdom Metazoa; phylum Arthropoda; class Insecta; order Lepidoptera; family Noctuidae; genus Anorthoa; species Anorthoa munda. The sequence goes on along the minus strand of OX243907.1, from coordinate 4,109,652 downwards.
TCGTTTAGATAGTGCGGTTTGCTCTGAAATATTCTATTTGTAGGTGAATATGTTACTATTTATTATGCTCGTGGATTAGAAATAACAGCCGCACGTTTCAAAGTTAAGCAACGCTTGCTGACTATGCACACCAGTCATGGCCAAGGGGTATCGTGTTATCCAGTTACTGGTTTGTGGAGGCCAGATAAGCAGCAGCTTCGTGTAAAATACTGGTACTCAGCTGAATCCGGTTAACTGGAAGCCGATCCCTTCTTCTTCTTTTCGAGCCGATGGGAAGCTCTTTAAATTAAACTCTGTAAATTTTGGGCCCAGTAGGTGGCCACCCCGATTGCGTAGTGACTGGCGAACATAAGATCTTCCAAAGTGAAGGTGTATGGGCACTTGGGACACTCCAGCATGTGTGCCATATCTTGCAAAGGGGCACTGCACTCACATAAGGTATCAGACGGGTTTATAAAATCCCATTTTGCCAAATTGTGTTTGCAGCGGCCTACTTGGATGCGCAAACGATTGAATGCTTTCCATATAGGCCACTGCAGTTCACGTCCAGTTGGCAGGTGTTCCTGGGGTTTCAAGAAGTCGGGTGGTGGTAGGTGAGCTTCTCTCCGCAACCTGCTTCTCACTATAGACAGTGGGTCTAGGATGGCCCGTGTGCATCGAAAAAAACTCTTCCGGCTCTTAAGTCTACCCGGGGTTGTAGTGTGATCATAGAGAGGATGTCGAGCATCTAATTCCTTGTATTTTTTCTCAAGCGCGCAAGCGACATCCCTTCGTACAACCCCCTAACGTGCCGATCCCTAGTTAGTTGGGAAAAGGCTAGGCAGATTGATAATGTTACCTGTATTTTTCATTTATTTGCACATTCATTGCTGGGTTTCTCAATGGATATCTTGTAATGATGGAGTTACATTAGCGGACGAAGATTCGTGTCGCATTGGCGCGCTAAAACATCGTTTACGGGTATATGCGATGTTCTTGGCTACGTTAAATCCACGTCGCGTTGGTGTCCACTTCATGCCGGTTGGTGTTCGAAGCTTCAAAGTCTGGACTGCACTGAAGTGATACACATGTAGCCATGCAAGTGAATATTGTCGCGACAAAATTATTTGTTTAACAGTGCCCCGATAAGCATTCGTCATCGCCCGTTTACTACGCGATGCTACGACCTACCCGGCCACACTTATCGCGATAACGCGAATATTCGTCATAGCCCATGAAGCCCCAGCATAAGATTCTCATAGGATTATCAAATGGAGGCGCATTGTCAATAATACAAAAAATAATACCTAAGTTTAATAACTAAGCCTCAATATATATTCATCAAGGATATATGATAGGTGGTTTTATGCCTAAAAGAACCCCTCTATTTTCTTTCTATTCTATTCTTTATGCCTAAGAGAGGATTTCCACACGTGGGAAAAGAGTATGATTTAATAATACTTCAATCTTTATTAATTTTATTTTCTCCAATCTATCATGAAAAATGTTTTGATCACGATACTTGCTGAAGAATTCACAAAGTTATTTATTCCAATTAAAGTACACAAACTTTTGCTTGAAATTTTCAATATTAATTAACTTGCAGATTGTAAAACTCACAATATTGACGGAACAGTTTCTGCTGAAAAAAATCCAATACTTATTATCGAAGAGATTGAATAAGAACTTAATGAACTCATTATAAAGTTGCGAAGTGCCAATTTTTGGTACAATTTAAAAGCGAAAAGCGATTGGTGTTATTCGCTATCCTAGATTGTAACTGATTGAAATATATGAATAACAGTCCAAACACTAAATTATGTTGAGTTCCTATTATTTTACAAAATTTTATTTAACTTGCCTTGTTAGTTAGTATGTACGGCTCAACTCTTGGAATATAATTTTAAAACAGTTATTCCCAACCGAAAGAACTCAAATCTTGGAAACAATTTTGAATCGGATGTCAATGCACGGTAAGTATATATTTATTTCTCAGTATATGGTACATTGAGATCTTATATTTAACACTATTTTACACATACTACCAAGTAAGCTAAAAAACATGTAATCTTTTTTATATTTTTTCTTATATTACATGTACATAACTATTACTACTACTACTACTATTATTACTATTTTGAAACCAAACATTAGACCTACCACATTTTCTATTTTAAAGACTAAAATGTGGTTGCTTTATTTTAATTTTCTCCTTTGTTTGCTTCTGCATTAAGATTAACGTTTTGTCCACCTATAACCAAACCGCAACTCTCTCGTCAATTGGACCAAAAACCAGTTCTCACACTCACCGCAAGGGTTCCGACGCTAATTAATTGAAGGAGACTTTTCATTTGCCGATTGAACCCACCGTTAACCGGAGTCACCTTCACAAGTCCGAGGGTGTAAAAATCGTACACGTGGCCGGGTGCAATTTCACCCCTTAGGTTATGATTATGTTTAGGGTTGAATAAAACAATCATCAAAGCTTTATGTTTTCTAAAAAAAAAGAATTTTAGAATTAGTTTGAACTAATTGTTCGTGGGTGATTTTCGTGTTTTTTTTTTGGTAAGTTTTCATTTTCAAAGTCACATAGGTACATGTTTTTTGAAATGCCTTTCTATTCTAATTAACAATTAATCTACATTGCATAACAGAATTAATGAACTTGTTAAAATTTAAAAACAATCAAAAATACTACGTAATATATGGAGCATATATGCAGAGCATATATGGAGCATAGAGTTTAATAATATACTACAAAAATGACTTCATTAGCAAACAAATTTTAGAATGCAAATTCATCACATGTAACATTTCAAATGAACCTAGTTCAAAATAGCCGTAGCACGCAACTAACACGTGTACCTGTGCATGCACTAACTTTGTTTGTGAACCTTTAAATGAATTAAACCTGGTAAATTTTGCAGCTACAGAATATACTGCAACCGCTCTGCATAAAATAAATGTCCAGAGGTCTATCGATAAAGGTGTGAACGATGTAGGAGAAGAACAGCGGTAGACCAAATATGAAGAAAATGAAACATTACAATTCTTAATGAAATACTTGTGGATATTACACTAATATTAGAAAAGCGAAAGTTTGTGAGTGTGTTTGTTACTTTTTCATGCTCAAACGGCTGAACGAATACAGATGAAATTTGGCACAAAGATGGATTATAGTCAAAAATAGCATAAAGAATACGTTTTATCATAAGAATATAGGGCGTATGTTCCCTGGGGATAAATTTCGACTTTCACGCCGGTGAAGCCGCTGGCAGAAGCTAGTAGGAGTCATAAAGCTAGATTAAGTATAAATAACATAAAAATCTAATCTGTATTCCCCTAAGGGTTAAACAGAGGTTTACAGAGGTTTTTAAAAAAAAAATACCATAGTATTTTTTTTCCAGTTACCCACCAACCGGGCACAAATCTAGACACCGGGCAGCCACTGAGAAATTCCAGATGGAAAATTTCAGTAACACATTGTCCGACTAGGAAATCAAATCCCGGGCCACATTGCTCATCAGTAGCATTGTGCGATCACTTTACCAACACGACCAGATATTAGGCGAGGATATTTATAGATATATAACATTTAATACCAGAGTCTGGACACATAACTATTATCATTGCCTTCAGTCATGTAAATTATTCTAGTTAAGCAATTTTATCAAGTACATTCAATCTAATTTCATCATACTTTAAAGATAGAGTCATTTAACATTTAATTCTTGCTATAGAAACTGACGAGGAAATAGAGCAGACTGTCAACAACAATACAAGTTACTTGAGAACTTTAACGACAATTGCAATTTAAGTGTAGCAAAAGTTTAAGCGAATTGTGTCGTAACATTGCTGCAACGCTGTTTGTTTAGTATAGAGCACTTATGTATGTGTAAATTCATTATGCTGTGATTACTAACACTAGGTTACACCTAAATGCAGTGCAAAAAGCAAGGTGCGCCATTATGTAGGTATTACAAGGTGTGTAAGTATTATCAAGTGTAAGTGAAAACGAGCATTAGCTTTATAGCATAGGTACTTCGAGTCTTAAGTTTGAATCACCAGATACGTTAGGGATTCATGGAATGCTAGTTTTTAGATTTCATCGACTAAAAGAGAATATTGTTTTGCTTCTTCTAGATTTTACTCAATGGCAATACTAAATATTTGCCAATGTAGGTTTTAGTACCTGGGCGACCGAGCTCTGCTCGGGTGAAAATAGGGAATACGCGTTTTCTAAAAATTAAACCTAGCTAGATCGATTTATCGCCCCCGAAACCCCCTGCATACTTACTTTCATGAAAATCGTTGGAGCCGTTTCCGAGATTCATAATATATATATACAAGAATATCTCATTGAAGGGTATTAAATTAAATATTTCTTTTCCTTTAAATTACAGAAGCTTTTTCAAGTAGGTATGTACTCATAAATGGTAAGTGTTTTTAAAAAAAACATGTTTGCAAAGTTTATTTGCACGTAGAATGAGAACTGCAGACTATTCGTGACAATCTAAGAAATCTGATTTGACTAAGCTACAAAAATACGAATTATACTCGATGCTTTAGTATTTGGTGACACAGTAATTAATTAGGATTACGAATTTGGTTTTTTATAGATATCCATACAAAGTTATCCCGCCATGTAAAATGAGAAACGTCATCGGACGTCTTAGATTGTCATGATTATAGTAGCCAAACTATACGTTTCTCATACCTGCCAATGAAGACACAACATAAGAACAAGGAACAGTAAGTAAGAAAGTATTTAATTCATTAAATCCATGAGAATTCATTGATAAGGCATAGGCTGGGAGACCTCTCACGCCTTTTGAGGCGTAATCTTTCCCATTGTGTTCTCAGAAGAACAATGCTTGTGCTAACTCATCAATCAATTATTTATCACCTATTAACTGTGTGGTGATTATCATAAGCCTTTTTGTTTCATTGTATTTCTGATTCAGATTTGAATATATTTCTAGTTTGTTGGATTGCGCGGCTTTCTAAGTTTTATCTGCTTTCTACTGAATGTTCTATTGAATAGAATAAATCCGGTATTTGAACCTATTCAAATTGATTTATTGCGTATCATATGGTTTTACAGGTAATATATTCAGGCTTATATAGGAAATAGGCTTTTTTATTTTATTTATTTATTTACTTTCAGGCTTATAGATAAGTATACATAATTATGATCCTGTTAGGGTACAGCAACAAATAAAAAATATTTAAATTAATCCAATCAATAATTTCAAGTAGCAGGCAAATTATGTTGAAGTTATTTACAAAATTATAATTACTTTAAATAAAATTACATAAAAATAACAAAAACTCAAATATAAAACAAAGCAATTAAATAAGAAACAAACTTCAAAAAAATAATATAAAAATAAACATTTATTTAAAACGGGTCTAGTTTTCAGTTATAATAAGTGTATCGTCTGGGACAAACGATCCAGTTGGGTAGGGCCAACTTCGAGAAAGAGGTCAACCGTCGAATCCGACTCGGCTGGGCAGCGTTCGGGAAGTTGCGCGGTATCTTCTCGTCCAACTTACCACAGTGTCTCAAGACGAAAGTCTATGACCAGTGTGTGTTGCACGTGATGACATATGGCTCTGAGACGTGGTCGCTTACAATGGGCCTCATCAGAAAACTTACAGTCACTCAAAGGGCAATGGAGAGGGCTATGCTCGGAATTTCCTTGCGTGATCGAATCAGAAATGTACAGATCCGCAAGAGAACCAAGGTTACCGATATAGCCCGAAGAATTGCCAAACTTAAGTGGCAGTGGGCAGGGAACATTGCTCGCAGAACGGATGGCCGATGGGGCAGAAAGGTTCTGGAGTGGCGGCCGCGAACCGGAAGACGTTGCGTTGGAAGGCATCCCACCAGGTGGACCGATGACCTGGTGAAGGTTGCGGGAATCCGCTGGTTGCGAGACGCACGGGACCGGTCAAAGTGGCGACGCTTGGGGGAGGCCTATGTCCAGCAGTGGACGTCTTTCGGCTGATATGATGATGATGATGAAGTGTATCGTTCAAGTCTCATGTACATTATAGTATCTCTTTTTAATTGTAACGTTACTCTTAATGCAACAAAAATGTTTGCTTGTTCTTTAATCTTCTCAAAACCATTTCCCCTATCTTCTAAATAAATTTCAAGAAAACTGCCTTCAAATTTTCTATTATAGATCATTTTAAATTCAACATTCCCAAATAAATCTTTAGTTTTTTACGACGAATCCTCTATATCATCACGCGACTCCCTTGACTGTGTCTACCGTCTCTCCTACGTTCGCTCGAGGCCAGTATATTTCACGGGCGGTCTGCATTTAATAGCCCAGCGGTTCCCCGATAATTTTATTATTGGCGGATTTTTTCTCTCTGGCAATGACGTGCCAGCCAGTCTCATTGAAATAAAAATAATAGCGTTAGTTTAGTAAAATATCTTGGCGGGGGTTCGTTTTAATGGCCTGATGTCCATGGTTTTTTTATTCTGGTCTATTTGGTTTTGTGGGGCGGGGCAGAGTATTAATTTCGTAGGCAATTAGCCTGCTAGTTATGGGTTTTCGGGTGTGTGAAACTGATTTTGGCTGTGTATTTTTTTTGTTTTATTAATTTAAGACAGCCGCAGACATTAGAGAAAGATAAGCAGAAACAGATTATGGGCTTTGCAAACTTTTAAGGATTTTTAAAAGATTTACTGCGCCATTTATTTTTATTGTTTATTGAGTACCTTCAGGCAGAAACATAATTGATGGAAATTCAGTACATCGGCCTTTGACTGCTTAAAGCTTATTATGAATGGGGTTAGAAGAACCCATATAATAGTGGTATGAAATAAATATTTCACCCTTTATTTGCCAAATAATATTAATTTCCCCTTGTAAACATTTCATTTTCACACCATGGGAACTTTACAGTTTTTTAAACGTAATTCGAAACGATGACTACATTTTCTAAATTAACAAACATGACACAATCAGGCCCCTTTTCTAAAATATTTTTGCTTTGTACAATTTTTGTATTATGAATTCTATGTTTTGAGGGAGAAGGGTTATTTTAAGTGTGGTGATAGATTTTTACGGTATTGTAGTGTCATACAGGGGTTCAATATGAGAAATGTGGGTTCGAACAATAAAATAAAACGGTTGAATGGCCCGATACGGTGCTGCGGGGTTCAAATCGATTAGTGCCGTGATAATAGTCTTATGAGAGGGTGTCAAACTATTCATGTTGCGTTGGGATATTCCGGGTAAAATAGGTTAACTTGTTAAATAGTTATATTTTGAAATTATGATTGAAAAATTAAATTTTGGGCGCATGTTATTGATTTATCGGTAGCATGTGTTACTTAATGCTGCCCATTATGGCACTGATTTTAAATCATAAAGTTAGGTTCTTGCTAAGTATAATAATAAAACTCTAATTTGTAAAATTTGTGGAATCTTGTTTTGTGAATGATTATAAATAGAAACAAGTATTTTCAATAAAAACCCTTAGTTATAAAAAATACGACCTCCTAAAACTTGTTAACGACAAAGATACAAATTATTATCAAAAAGGACCACAGTGTATCTGCTCCTACATAATTTTAGTTACACAATTTCATTCTGCAAAGGCTTTACTCGTAAAGCTTCTTAATAGAAATTTCGCCTGCGTCCGAATTTCAAGCCGAAGGATGGTCTCCCCTAATCCTCGTTTGATCACTTGATCAATTTGCGCTAAGCCCCGTCTATCTTACAAACGCTATTCCTTAATCGCATTAGTATTTTTGTTATTAACTATGCTGTAGAAGGTTTTCTCCTTTTGAGTGAGTGGTTACGTTTAATTTTTTTTTCATTGATTTTTCACTTTAAATATTATTAATTTATTTTATATGCTTTATAGATGACGTTAATAAAAAAAAAAAAAAGGCAAAAGTCCGCTTGAATAATTGTAGTTTTTTTTAAAGTTATTTATGATAATAGATATACATTGTAACTTAGAAGTAAATTGTGGCACCCAGTCTTTACACAAAATCTGTCTATGTAATTATTTACGTAGCTAATATGAGTCTCCTCACAGTTCAATATCCAATACATACTTAAATATAATTGAATTTGAACGTGAGATTAAAATATACCTTAATATTTTTTTACAACATTTGACAGTAACATCAACGATAACACAATTCAGAACAAACTCGCAACACACATCCCGATCCAATTAAAACACCATTTATCATCTCCCAAACATTTTGACACGACACATTTGGGCACAACACAAAAGGTATTAAATGGACTAGTGCTGTACCAAGCAGTGAATAAAAATAAATCATTCATAGCACTCAACACTTCGCAACGAATCGATTCAAAAAACTACGTTCATTGAATCGATAACAATGAAAATCGCTATAACAAAAGCATCCGCTTCAATGAATTTGAGGGATGAGAGGTGTGCGAGGAGCCTTTACCAGGCTTTTTAGAGGAATCTCGGCTTAGAATTAGGTTTGTCGATATCTGGTCATCTTCCGTCAATTCTTCATGATGTCCTATATTCTTATATTCGTCATATAGTGCCATCCACATGTTACTTTTATTATGTGCTTCTTTAACAGTTCACTACTGAGGCTCCACATCAAAAAATCAGCGACAACAGTAAATTATATTGTTAAAGGTCCAAAGTAATATGGGATTGACCGAGTGACATTTTGATAGCACATGACTGCCAATTATTTTGGACTCTTTGTGAGGAGTTAATTGAATAGGATATCATTTTGTTTAGGCCTTTGCTGCTTCAATTCCACGCCTTAATTTTGCTCTGCCACTAAAGTTAACGAAAAAATTAGCCCTAAGCAATTAAAAACTATCTATAAGCAAAATGTGGTTTTGATTCCTTTCAATCAAAACTTGTAAAATGTCACTTCTAAACTATCAAATCAGTCAAATCACTCACAACTTGCGCCAAACATCTATAATGAAAATCGCCATAACAAAGAGCTGAGCTTTGTGCAATAAAAATATAAATAAACGGCGGAACAATAACTTTTAAATGCATTGTTTTATAATGAACAATGAATGCGCTATTTAATGGTCCTATAGTTCCATGGAATTATTATGAAGATGTCAACGTTATGTGCAGACACTCGAATAATAGGTTTCACCTATGGATGTCAGACATGCCATTGGAGTCCCGTTGAAATGTAGGATAATTGTGGAAGTGGACAGGCATTTGGCAACAATGCAACTGCTGACTTATTAGGTAGTTAATTCTCTGTTATGTTTGATTATGACCAGAGTAATTAAACCAGGTAGGCGGTTAATATTCAGGATTACCTAAGTTGAACTTAATGAAAGTTATGAAAATCTCCTTTGATGTCCAGACAGCTTCATTAACTAGGTATCTTCGCGCATAAAAATCAAAGGCCAGTTTGCATATTTAAAAAAAAACTTTTCTTATAGTCTTAAATTTGACCACTACTTCACCGATGGTAAGCGATGATGCGGTGGAAATTGGGAGACGCCTGATAGATGTAACCAATTCACAGTTGACTTCAAGACTGCATACTGCTAAAGCCTTCAACAAAAAAAAAAAAACCAATACCGTTCTACTTCAACAGGAGTAAATACTTAATACCTAATACAAAGTCACGAACCGGAACCACAAACAAGGTATTAAAACGTAAGAGTTCTTTGAAAGTTTCGCGAACAAATAATAAGAATTAGCGACATTTTATGACACCCAAACATGGACTTATGGTGTAAAATAAGAAACTATAAAACACAGACTTGCGAGTTGCTAAGTATTTACTGTGAAAACATCAGCATTCGTTGCTGTTTATTGAATAAACATTTGGACTTGGGAAACTTGAGAGAATTCTGTGTTATGCAACTGCGAGAGGTTTTCGATTATATTATTGCTGGCATTTGCTTGTTTGTATTTTATAATTAATATTAATTAGGGTTCCGAACCCGAAGTGTCAAAACGGAGCCCTATTGCTGTCACTCACGTGTCTGTGTATCCGTCTGTCTGACCGTCGCGTCGTCTGTCAAACAATTTTGTGCCGAAGCAATTTTTAACTGCCCATGGAATTTAGAGATTATTACATACATTTTACAAATACCACTATATTTAAAATCTGATTATTGCTTTGGTGCATAACCCTACATGTGCGAAGTCCGACAGGCACTTGGCTGGTTTTATTTTATTAGCTTTCAACAAAATAACGAAATACCTTGTTGAAAGATTTTACTTAGACCCTGGCCTTCCAGGTCAGGGTCTAAGTAAAAATTAATAGTTAAGAAAATTTTAATACAATAGATTACCGCCTAGCAAAACATAGCTACAATGCATTTCACATAATTATAAGAGAAACTTACCAGTTCCAATTAACTTGAATATTTTTAAGTTGAATAACAAGCCTACTTCAAGATCTCACACCCACAAGATTCCCATCGAAGCAGGCATTTGTACAACAGTTGCAAACTATTTATCTACAGGTCAGCAAAAGCAATAAAACTCTACAAATAATTATTCACAGCACTAACATTTGCATAACGTTATCCTCACACGCGATACCGCCATAGAACTGCAACTTTACTAAAACGGAAATCCATTAATGTTTTTAGTCGCTCACATGTCACTCTTATCGGGAATGAGGAAGCAATGTATGTTGTACAAGCCGGTTTTGTTGTGAATGAGGTTGGACTTCAGCAAGCCGTAGTGTTTGTACGGGAAGCATCTGCATTAATGCGAAAACATAGTAAGAAGGAAGGTTGACTCGGAGCGTCTGTAATTCATTGGTAATCAATGAACTATGTTGTTCACAGAGGCGGCTCGAATCGTGAATATTCATAAGCGAAAATACTCTGTCGAGGAATGAAAGGATTGTTAATCAAGTGATCTTCATTAGAGACAGGGGAGTATTCTTCAATGGAATAGTACCGCTTAAATAGCAACAGATATTCGATATTATATTTTTCCTGTTCTTGTTTGATACTGCATTCGTTTTCACTGTAAAAGTTTGTTTGATACTGCATTCGTTTTCACTGTAAAAGTTTGTTTGATACTGCATTCGTTTTCACTGTAAAAGTTCCGTACTTATTGTTCTGCATTTTGATGGTTGAAAAATTGCTTGCAACCGTTTTCGGAAACAATAATAACAAACGCTTGTATTTCAATTTAGCATGACTCACCTTTTCAATTGCCATCTGCGGGTAAATAATTAAATTTTAATAAGCTTCAACTGGAGCTGCTCAACCGTCAAACCACGTATGTTTCTATACGAAGCGTTATCGGTACCTTATCTGCCGCTTACATACGCACCATGGAGCTTTGCTAATCGCCTCATCGTTTTACTCCCCATAGATGCCAACGCTGATAATAACCTAAGGGTTTTATATCCGGATTCGAAGGGAGATGCAGATTACGAGCAATTTGCCATAGCCTAAAATAAGATAGCTCCCATAAAAGGGGTTAACGATGAATGGAATTGGTTTACATTTTATGGAGAATAGATCTGATATGGGATTCCGGTATGGTGTTTAGAATATTATTGTGATGCGTAAGCAGGGATTGAATAATCTTAATAGTCTCAATAATGTGTTGGAGGTTTGGGATTGGCATTTTGGATGCTGACGATGAGCATAACTATTTTGGTGAGTATTAACAACATTTATTAGTTTGGTAATGTCTGGAGGTACTCTACATAAAACAATTAAAATTAATAAAAAAAATATTGCTATTCACAACAGAAGAGGTGAAATTCTTAAACCATGCACACATCGCACTTCGAACAAAGACAATCGCCGTTTTAAATACACATCAAAAAGAACAAAAAAGCCCCAGTATTAAATAACCACAAAACTATTTCCAATCATCCCTAAACAGAAAAGCACACGTAACCGAAAATCTACCCTCATTACACATTCGTATTTCATCCGTGGCATTATGCCAAACATTCCTGGATTGATTCGGATACGTAGCAGGTCGAGTCGAATGCATAATACATGTGACCTTACGATCATGGTCCCTGAATATGAGAGCAACTGGCGTAGCCAGAAGGGTTTTGACAGACTCCGCTGTATTATCCTAGCTACAATTCACATGGAAATTCTAGCAGTATTTCTGAGCCCGGCACGGAATAAAATATTCCTGTGTTCCGTATGTAGCTTTTGGAGTGACGCATTAGCATATCTTTATTATTTGATGAGAAGAATCATTATGCAACGGCTGTAGATAGGTGTTACAATATGCATGTTAGGAAGGCGGCCAGTTTTCATTTTACCTCATTTATAATTTTACCTTTTGCGAAGTTATTTTTGTTACGTAATTCAGTTGATGGGTTGCTCTTCACTTGATGTTTGTGCGGTAGTGCTGTAAACGTAAATCTGAACCATGAAATGAAGAGGTTGAACAGTTTTCTAATGCAAAATACATCTTGGCAATAAGACAACAAAATGCAATGATAAAAATAAGTCCTTGCATTCAACAGCAAAACAAAAATCCACTGACAGAAACGAATGAGCGCGGCGCTTTTCAATTGTCAATTTTAAATCCCCAGAGCTAAAAACAGGATCAACATCACGTCATATTGTCAGCCTATAACAAAATGCCGAGCCATAACTCAAATCGCATAGTTTCAAAAATCCTGCCACGCTTTTCAAACAACTTGAAATGTTTAATCATATTTCTCCTTTGATATTCCACGGAACAAAATCCCAACTAGCACAAAAGCTTAGCGCTTGTTCAAAAATAGTTTCCGAACAAAAATTGCATAACAAGTTTCCTGTTCGAGAATAGTTGCATATGATAATGCGTTTCTTTGCAACAGCCTGGATTGTTTTAGTTCAAGCATTTGCTACAAAGGTTTAGATTCAAAGCTGAAGTATTCTTATGTGCATATTTTGTTTGTTCCGTCATTTTTGTTTGTTTATCGTTGCGATATTGAATGTATGAGATAGACTCCACTGTTATTGCGAAGGCATAATGAAGAGGTTGATTCAAAATAGAATAACCTTTATACTTTTGCCTTTATTCGACGTCTTACACACAAGAATTTCTGTCTCAGAAATACCATTAGACAAATCTAAACAAACATTGAGTCAGGAAACAATATCTATAGGCTATTATAAATTTTGCTCCGATAAGAAAACCGTCCCGATAGCACAAGCGGACGACCCCCTTTGCTCCATTTCGATCTAATATTCAGATATTGCTATGCTAGAGCAATAACGAAAGAGAAACGATATCAATACAAAAATATTCAAATTTATTTAATGCTACTGCACCTACATGGTGCATTGCATTAATAGTGACCTAGTAACCCGTTCCTTATGCCTTGTTTTCATGTTGAAGCTTGCCTCGTTGTTGCAGTGCTTGGCTTATAAAAATGTATGCCGCTGTTTTTTAAAATGGAACTCGGTTACGTGTTTAGTCTGCAACACGCGTTGGTTGTTTTAGTTGGTATAAGGAATGGATTAAAAGTATAGTGTTTGTGGAAACTGGATTTCTTAAAAGTGGTATTTGTTTTGAGAAGTACTAGGTAACAAGAGTTTTAATGAGAGTTGTGTCGAGTCTACAATGAGAGGTAAGATTGTACTTTGATTAATAAGATACTAAACAAGTAATAAAAAAAGAAATATACTTAATAGCAGCGGTTGATATAGAAAAAGGCACATAAATGCAAACGAAAGTAAAGTTCAGGACCCTAACTATTCTTTGATGAGTAGAAAATAGAAATATATCCCGAAATAAGACCTCAAAGAGAAAACCTCAAATAACCTACAATGTTGCTCCGATAAAGGATTCACGGCCAACACATCAAACTAATGACGGTCCCAGTTTCGCATTATCATGGCCCTAAAATATAGTAAAAGACGAAACAAACGGAGCTCACAAAGGAATTTCTGGACCGTAGGAACCGGTTTCCGAACTGTTAATTCCTAATGCGGATAATGAGAATGGTTAAAGGTCAGATGTTGAATCAAATGTTGGAGCCAAGGTTTTGGCCAACGTTTGTACTCACATTGGGCAATATTGGGTACAATACTGACACCATGTTCGAGTAAAATAATGGTCTTAAAGCATAGCTAGGAAATACAATAAAGTAATAAACACATAAATTATAACAAAAAAGTGAGGTATTTCGAATAGAACGCTAAATCATTTAAAAGTCTTTATTTCAATTGGGCACAAGGCACTTTAGATTGTCAAAATGTTATTCTAAAACTATATTTAGCAAAAGTTTGCTCAAGGGGAATGAGAAAATTGTTAAACATGAGTCACTTATTCCATTGAGAATTTTACGAAAAGCTATTTTGTTATCCTAAGTTAACGATGTATTTATACCTCGTTGAACAATTTTCTCTTCAAATTGAGTAGTCAAATTTGATAATATAGAAGTAAATAACAAATTGGCTATGAAAAAGAATATTCAAGTAAAACTCAATTTTGAGCACTTCAGTGATTTTTTGCTAGTCCAACTGGCCCCCGCGGCTCCGCCTGCGTGATATTCGGACGTTTAAGCTGCATTACTATATAATTATAATCTAAATTCTTTCAGTAGTTCTTGCGTGTAAGAGAAACAAACATCCTCAAAAACCTTTATAATAATATATAATAGCGGCATAGCGGTTGCAAGAAGGGTTCCGTACCATCGAAAAAAAACGGCAACAAAACCATGTTTGTTGTATGGGAGCCCCACTTAAACATTTATTTTATTCTTTTTTTACTATTTTCTGTTAAAGCGGCAACAGAAATACATCATCTTTGAAAATTTCAACTGTCTGGCTATCACGGTTCATGAGATACAGCCTGGTGACAGCAGACAGACAGACAGACAGACCGCGGCAGTCTTAGTAATATGGTCCCGTTTTTACTCTTTGCGTACGGAACCCAACAAAAGAAGACCATACTATTATCTACCTCTGCATCAAATTTCATCAAGAAATCATCATCAAGATACGTTCGGCCATTCTGGCTTGATTGAGTAACACACATCCATCCAAACTAACATATGAAGTAGGATAAGATGGAACATACATGCATAATGATGAAATCCATGCATTCTCAAATCTCCATAAAACTTTATCTCTAATCACCTCAAAATAAGGAAACGAACTTTCAAACAAGCCAAAACAAAACGTGACTTAAATACTGCATCCTGATCAAACGATAACCATGTTTAGAAGCAAAAGAATCTACCACGATAAGCCAACTGCTTTCTCCACAGCATCCAATCAACCAATTATAAAACTTTACGAAGAGGATTTAAGCCATTATTTCATTGAAGGAAATTAACAATTGTGTCCAAATAAAGTTGTTGGGTAATTCCGTCATGTCAGTTATCGTTTGTCTTGTGTTGTTAAGAGGACGGGTTGATTGACTTATTTATTGTCCGTTGGACTAAATTATCGGGAATTAGCCTGTAT
The DNA here is from genome assembly GCA_945859665.1 of Anorthoa munda. Taxonomy (NCBI): domain Eukaryota; kingdom Metazoa; phylum Arthropoda; class Insecta; order Lepidoptera; family Noctuidae; genus Anorthoa; species Anorthoa munda. Next base: position 4,094,260 of record OX243907.1, on the reverse strand, counting down.
GATGTTTTGATTGAAGGTTTGTACTTGCATTATGTTACGGCTTTGTTCACTACTTTAGAAACAAATTAGTTGGGAATGGCCGATTGATGAAGGATTACTTGTAATAGTCTGTTACTCTGCCATTGTCTCTGCATACTAAATACCATTTGCCGAATGATCACATAAGTGGACGTAAATGTACTAATACATTAGGAATAGTAAAATGTGATGGTACAGTAGGATATGAATTATGTGGATTAGATTCCATAGCCGTTATGCCACAAAATGTTACATTCAAAGACAATTCCAATCATAATACCAAAACAAAACCTACTTAGCAAAACGAACGCAACGCACTCAAAAAAAATCAATTTCACCCAAACCAATAGTGGAAAAGAGAAACATTTTGCTATCATAGATATCAAAATAATTTATCACTTTGTACGGAACGTAAAAGCCATGAAAGTTGATACATACAAGGTGGCCGTTGAAGCCACCTGCTCTTTGATCGTGATCTGAAACCGAACAGTCACGAAATTGTTTACAGAAAAACGCTATACGATCAAATATAAAACGGCTTACTTATATTAATCGATGGCGCTCGAACTTTGAGAGCGTTTGTTGTTCAGCCTTTTTCCATCTTGGATGTACATAAACAATTTTGTTAGTTTGTTTTAGAGGAATGAAAGAAAGATGTGGTTTTATGGATAGGAAGTAACAGAATGTTCGTTATAGAGTTCGTGCGTAGTTATAATAAATTCACTGGCAAGGATTTTATTGGTTGTGATTTTTTTTTTCGAATTCTGTTTGGTCTTTTCAAGGCCTTTCATTTTGGGATACAGTTGGTGGTATTTTATCTTTTTCCTTTAAATAAAATATTTGTGTCTTCTTAAACCACCAGATTTTTCTGATTTTCATGCTTAGAGTAGGGTTTGTTTAGCGTTAATGAATGATCAAGTCTACAAATTATGGTTCTGGTTGGTATTTCATTCATGTCCCATGCAATACTATTAGCTGCATTAGTTGTATTATATAGCTTGTTACAAGTCCGTTGTCTTCGAACCCATGCTTATCAACCATATTATTAGCAGCTTTAGTGGGGTAAGTGTCGTTTGTAGGCAAACCAATGGTTTTGTTTAGCTAATTTTACAGCTTGATTAGCACGGTTAATAATACCAGCAAGTGACTGCCCTTCTATACTTAGATCTTAGGTCAAGTTTAAAAAGATCGATAGTAGATCACAGTCACACGGTCCTAAGTGATTTCGAACCTAATGTTTCATTTTTCTATAGCAATGTCTTTGTAATGTTTTTACAAATGTATTAAATAATTAAAATTAGGGATAAACATAATTTGCCAAATGCTTAAAAATGCATTATTCTAGCAGCTAGGACCTATCCGAAAAACAAGTAAACCACATTCTTAAAGGAATTTAATTATAATCATATTATTGGTACTCAATACAGTTTGTTAACTAAGTGGTTTATAGTACATGTAGCAGACAGCAAAAGCTACTCCATAGTCTGATAAGCAGAAACAAGATAAACAAATACCAAAAACGAACCCAGCTGATGAGTCCAAAATTTTCCCCACCGATTCAGAACTACCCAATCGCTGAAAACAAACACTACTCCGAACTTTTGTCGCGACTTGTCCAAGTCATTAAACTGTTAAATTGTCAACTCGCCTTCATTGTGGAAACTTGAGTGTAACTACACCGGAACACTGTCAGCTGCGAGTTAACGAAAGTTTGCTAAGATAAGTGGGTCGTTACTTGTTATGAAACGACTGACATATCGATCTTTGGAGTTATGAGTTTTTCCGTGTATAAAATATTTCGGTTTGGGGAATATCTTTGATTATTCCTCGAAGCACGCCAATATTCAGTCAGTTGTTGGTTAAGTTTTCAACAATTTTCTGGTATGCACCTATTTGAAAATAATTCACCATTTAAAAGGTACATTATTCCTAATTGACATTAGGTATATATTTTATGTACGAGTTTGTCCCAGAAAAATTCGAGGCGGGTCGTTAGTATTAAAAAGATTCAAATTAGTTGCCTGTACCGTTTAATAACCTTTATTTGTCAAACCTCATCTTGGATAGAGTTGATAAGATTTAGAAAGAAAGGAAGAAAATGCAGTTATGAACAATATCAAAAACAAAACAGGCATATCACAGTTTATTCGCAAAGAAAAAAGTACCGTACCTACAGTCGTATTGTTTAAAATGGTCTGCCTCCGTCTGCATAGGGTATTACTTCCCGATCGCCAGTCTGCCTGTTAAGCTCAGTGGCTTAAGTATTTTAATGCGTGTTCGTGACATCGAACGCACGATCTCTCGATTTAGTCGCTGCTGGCGTAGACCATCGAACCATGAAGAAAGAGATCACCGATCCAACAACCATACCTACATGATGATTATTGAAATAACACTCACTAGCTTTTTTCCTTGCTTGCTTCCCGAGACATATTCTACAGAAACCATGACTGTTTTTGCGATAATAGTAGCCTATCGTATTTAACAATACTTGCAGCATTTTATCCGTGTAATAATTTTCGTAATTTGATTGGTGCTTCCAAGTGCTTACCTATTAGAAAAAAAAACCTTCAAACAATTGAATTACTTTCTACTAAACTGCCGAGCAATGAAAAAGTTCCACCCACAAAATGCCGACAAACACCTTAATTTAATTTTTTCACCTTTAATTTAAAATTTGAACACAATATTTGCTTTTTTAGTTGGTAATATTCTGATGCGCTGTTAAATGTACTTCAATCTTGCAGACGGCGTCATAAAGCTAGCCTTTCCCGTTTAGGAGTAATTTGGTGCTATGTCACTGGAACTTTTTCATTGCTCGTTAGTGTATTTGTTTAGATTGTGACCATCATCATGATAATTGCGGCCAAAAGACTGCTGAACAAAACTTGCTTAAATAGATAATTATAGGAATGACACTCAGCTCTTAGATATTTCCAGGCAACCATGCAGAAATTTAATCTACTATCAAGTATTATTCATAAAAATAAGTTTAATCAATAACAAAGTACCTGCAGATTTTTGCAGTGGCTATCTCAGGCATCTTTAGCGGCAGGCACGAAAAGATAATAACATTTCAATCAATGAACGTCAAATATAACAAGCAGAAACCCATTGTTCCCTGATGAATTAGTCAATCCAAAGTAAACAAACACAGCAGCTGTAAGTAACAAGATCACGTATAGAACCAGCTTCGTTACTCCAGAAATCCTGCCCTTTAGACAATGCTAGTTTGTTACACAGTTAAACGCAAGGCGCCAAGGGAGGCACGTTAATCTGACAAGCAACAACACAGAGTTGCGGCCACTGGCTGACTTAACGGCCCCTGTCACTCCACCAAGTAACTTTCAATTAGGCCCTGCCCCTACATCGGAACCGCAACGATTCCATCACAGACGAGAACCTTGAATTCAAACGTTTACATCGCTTGTTTAATACCAGGTTAGAAAACGAAGATGGTAGTGAACTTGGCAATGGATTTTTAAGGAGACTTGAGCGACATTTCAGTCGTGTTGAATGTAATCGTGGCTATTCTTAGCAATTAGACAAAGCAGAAATTAGCAAATGGCAACAGTACTGTGTGGGTGCTCTCAGGAATCTTGTTAGGGGTCGAGTGAGTCAGTTAGTCGAGATTACAATGCCTAAGCGTCTCGTCCTTGTTTTGCGTAAGGAGGACAATTGGATTATAAAATTCCAGTCCTAATGCCTCAGTTTAAGCTAAGGTAATTTTGTTGGAACAATTTTGCTAATTATAAAAAGCTGGCTTTAAGTATTAAGGGCAAGGTTACCCTTATTAAATATTAATCCTTTCAAAAATTGTTGTGGAAAATATTATGATGAAAATGGTTGCAGACTTTTTATAAATCAGTACTATCTCTGGGTCTGAGCATTAAATAGGTGTGAAAAATTATCAGGATCAAACTACGAGTCGTATAGCTGAGTTGATCCCTTCGAGACTCCTATCTATTCTGCACAGATTCAACGCAAACATTTTACAGCGAAGATTGACACTTGTGGACACAAAAAAAACGACCACCGAAATTCATCTCGAATATTTGTCGAACATCAAACACCATTCTAAGAAAGTAATCACTTCCGAACGAAGCGAGTGGAGATCAAATAATCTCCTTTGACCAGAATCAATATTTGAGCTCCAAATGGTACGTTTGTAAAGGATCGATGTGATTTGAATAAACATAGGTACTGTTACGGGGAATGTTTGATTCCAATCGATAAAATTTGAATCTACATGATTTGGTTGTTGATTTTCCCGTTTTATCTATTTTGAATTGCTAAGATGGTGTCAATGCGAATAGCGGCAGTCTTTGTGCCGCGTTCTTAGAACAATGTTTTCAAATCGACTTTGTAAATACATGTAGCCATAGGAAATGCAAATCACACAGAGACTCAAATTATCGTGGTTGGTGGCCTCAATGTTATACTTACGTTGGTAGTTCCTCAGTCCATACTTTTCCGAACGTTGTAAAATTCCTAAGAAACTGAAATTCTCCCTCTAACAAAATTCTCCATTCTAACAAAATTTAAAGGAAAACGTCACCGTATAGATTTCTTTCTCAGAATTCCCTGTTCGTTCACTAAAAACAAAAACCATAGAAAATACCTGGCCATTAAAAAAAGCGTCAACACTAACGTCTCAATACATTAGTACAGCTTCCCGTCCATAGTTCCAATTAATAAATTAATTGGTCTCTGCAGCTTTAATATCTTTCAAATAAATCAATAAGAAATAATCGTTATAATACTAATTTATCTTCCATCCAATCACTTAATTAGCACAAGCAGAGGCAATGATAATTAATAATGAAATATGATCAGTGTTTTTAACACCTCTGGATATGCTGGTTACACCACAACAACTTGATAGGAGATGCAGTAAATTAAACGAAAGCTAAGTACGATCGGAATGATAACGACTAATGACGAGTAAGATAATGATGTTTGGTTATGTGAATGTGAAAGGACCTATAAAATGGGACCCCAATAACGGATCATTAATGGCAGAACTGTGAAATGACTAATTCACAAAAGCCAGACGTTGAAATAAGGTTAACGTTGTCAATTATAAACAGAAACGATAACATAGAATAACTACCGCATAAAGCCCTATTCAAGATGAAAAAGATGAAACATCAGCTACTACAAAATAAAAAAGAGAACTTAGTACAAGACGGTACAAAAGCAATAAAATAAGGACAATAGCATCCAACATCGAACAATGAAACCATTGTAAGAACGCCATTCACGTTAAATGACCAAGCATTAATTGCAAATTCAACCGATAAGAATGAACAACTGCTTGTATGACACTTTCTCGAAGATAGCGATGTCAAATGTCAAATGTTGGTAGATAAAGGTGCAATATGTTTGTCCGGTCCAGCATTATCGTAAACAATAACGCTTTAACATTAAGCAATGGAAGATAAAGGAGTGAAAATTGATAATAATTTGTTTATAATAGTTAGAATTTACGACGCTTGTTGGTGAAATTGTCGGGTGTGAGTAAGCTGCGTTTCGAAATGGGTAATAATGGTTGCTGATAGGATCTCAAACTAGTATACAAAGCGTCTTTATTCAAGCAAACAGTCATAATCATCTTTATGCCCATGTTCCATGTTACTTGGGATCGGTGCGGCACGTTTTTTCTGCCATAACGTCCTGTCCATCCCCATATTATCACTGAATCCCTTTTCTTTCATAATGATCACTCCTAAGACAGTCCGTCCATACACATTTTTATTCATAATTATTTTAGTAACATGTGAAACATATTATAACATTCAAGAAAACAGAACTGTGTCAAAAGCATCACCAACTAACCTAATACAAATCAGTGTTAGGGATATAGAACCTTAAAGCACTAACATCGCTTCAATCCAAGCTGTCACCACATTGACCGCAGCACTGTAAGCGCTTTGCGGACAACAGGGCGACAATGTCCTGCTGTCATGAACTAATATACCGTTTATATATTTTATTGTTTTAGAGCCTTTTAGGGTCAATAGCGCATCGTGTGCATGATAGAGGGCGAGCTCGGTGACACATTTATGTCGCTTAGCAATTCATCAACTATGGTTTACTGATAAACAGAATTATTGTTGCGTAGAAACTTTGTATATGTATTGAATGGAATTGGTTCTAAGCAGATATAAATTGTTGATATAATATAATATCATGCATGTATACCCCGAAGAGCTCCATAGAGGTGAACTTATTCGTTGGAAAAGGATTTCAGAACTTAAATGGAGCTGGGCAGGACGCCTGGCAAGGTGCTGTTATGTGGAGAAAGGTGGTGACTGAATGGCGTCTAAGGACTGGAAGAAGAAGTATTGGACGTCCAGCGGCGAGATGGGCAGATGACATTGTTGCCATTATGGGTAGAACCTGGATGCAGTTGGCACAGGAACTTGGAGATTGGTACAAGAAGAGAGAGGCATATGCTCAGCAGTGGGCGAAGTCAGGCTGTGGATGATGATGATGAATAGGAGACGAGCCTATTGCCGCCAACCGTGCACAAAGTCCAGACCACGGGCTGCTACTGACAAATTCCAGGTGAAAATCCCAAAAAATCTTTGCCAGACCCCGGAATCACACCCAATGAGGTAATTGTTATTTATATAGAAACTATCTATATATAATTTATGAAAATTATTCTTGATACAAATCGATGAATGATCGACATTCCAAGTTTGCAAGACTATGATCGTCTATAAGTGCTGGCAGGGTGCTAAGTCATGGTCAGTAAGTGATGGATTGATAAGCAGAGAACACAATCCATTTTCCTTAAATGACTTTCGCAACCAGCGTGGTGGTGCGGTATGTTTTGACTGTGGGATCGCGAACAAAAATAATTATGCCTTTTATTGCAAATCTTATATCAGAGTAAAAGAGGATTTATTTTTAAAATTATGTTAAAATATAACTTTACTCCCAAAGGGTACACGCAGAGGAGCACCGATATCACCTACAATCATATTTCACCAGTCATAATTATTTAAGTCTAAATATAATAATAGAATATAATAATATAGTATAAGGGGCCTTTTGAACTCCTTTATTTATCTTATTTTATTGAAATAGAACAGCCAAAGCCCATAAAAATACTTTACAGACACAATATTCAAAAACATAGAACAATCCTAATTATAAAAAGACACGTTAAAATAGAATCCTAAAAATAGACATGTTGAAATCACTGCGTATTTCAAGAATCTATGAATATGGAAACAGTATTAAACAAATCCATATATATACATATTCAAAGCGGTGAACGAAAACACTAAATTTCCTCTAAAAATAAAACATTTATATTTCTCACATTACTCTGTTCGATTATACGGTTCAAATGGCCACTTACAAACGAGAATTCATTATGTCATGCTTCGACACATTTCAAAGTTATTTTGTTTCGTAGAAACGTCTCCGTTGCACACAATCGTTATAAATCCACGTTCGACTATGGGTATTTCTAGGGCCAGTTTAATGTGAGCTTCCTCTTTCTTCATTACCTTAGCTGTAAGAGGTTTTATTGATCGGTCGTAAGTTCCTACTTCATTGGTCATGGAGACTGCTTCAATGGTTTATATACTCTTGGTTCGCTATGCATAGTTATTTCCCTCACGTATATCGGAAAGGGCGTCGAACTTATATTGTTATTAGTTACTGATATGGCAGTCTTTATAATAGTTAGAGCTATTTACATGATCTCATTTGCAAGTATGTTACTTTAGTCATGAATGAATCATGTTGGAGACAAAGACTTTTTTCTGGTCGATACTTTCAAGGAATCCGTTTATTTGTGGTGCGGACGTCTTCTGTCTTCGCGAATGTTTGGTGTCCAAATTTTTCAAGGCAATTAAATTGTATTTCTTCTGGCACGAATCTTATTTTGCTTTTGTATAAAATTATTTTTGAGTAGTCTTAAGAATAAATGACATCGAGTTAAGCTCGCTTTTGTACATGTACTTTTTTATCACACTAGATTGAACATGTTTTTTGGTGTATTATAAAGAATTGAGTAGAACATAGCAAGTCGGAACTTCTATGTAAATATAATCATATAAAAACTATAATTTACTTTACCTAAACCAAATACAAATGATATTTCCGGACCAGTATTATTAATTCATCAATATTGCAGCAAGATTGGGCCAGCTAAATCTGCCTAGCTTAAATATTAGCACCCTAGGTTGACCAGTTTAATAAAGTATATCTTTTCGCTACAGAATTTAGATGTTGCAGATCGTAACTTAAGACTTCGGCTCAGGTTTTTGATCCATAGTTAACTCAGCCAATGGTTAGCGACCTTTCTGTTGGCTCGACGCAATTCGATTTATATCACACTTTTTTTTTTTTTTTTTTTTTTTGTTGTAGTTAGGCTCGCGCTTGACCACTATCTCACCTGATGGTAAGCGATGATGTGGTCGACGGTGACTTCTATGAGATTTTTAATAAGCGATGAAATACGATGCAATTCGAACGACTTGCATTTGAAATGTTGTTTGCAAATACGTATGCGATGTAAATTGCGGCGCGCCACCAGGAAAGTCCCTTAGCCGCATATACCTATTCATAAAACTTAATATTGAGCGCCTGATTTCCCTAAAGACAGCAAAGGATCACACGATAGTCGCTTCTCTATATTACCAGAACCCATAATATCATGGATTAATAAACAGCTTAACGATCAAGTTTATTACCATTATAGCACTATTGATTTTAATGAATAGATACAAACATAATTTATTCATGTTTAAATTTCTGTCATCAATTGACCATAAATTGTAAGTTACTTATGAATGCCCATGTCTCGACAACCAGACGCATGTTGCCAATACAAGAAACAAGCTAATACACAACTTCAATTATAAATTAGTTTCAGTAGAACACAATTTACTAATAAACCTTATAGAAAGCGGCATCTGTTCAATGGTCTATTCATTCTATGAATGCTATCATTAATAATCTTTTCTGTTTCAATGTATTCAGTTCCCGTATGTCCATTTGTTAATTTGACGTGTCTGAAATTAGAAACTTGATTGCTTATATTTATTTTATCAAATGTGTTTTGCCAATGTTTGTAGCGTAGTGATTGATTATGGTTTTTACATCTTCTGTTGTTTTTATTTTGTTGCGGGATCTCGTTTTGCAATACGTGGCTCAGTAAGGCAAGTTGACGTAAATTATTTAAAATAGGCACGATAATGTTCGATTGATAGATTCCGATGCACTTATAGGCTTCAATGCAGCGTTAGACTGAAAAGTCATCGATGAAGTCACGGATAAAAATATTTTCTTTACAAATTCTAGAATTGATTCCTTCAACAACTAGGTACGTATTTTGCATTTATTTTTATGGTAGTGGCGCCTCAATGCAGACACATTTAAATATGTCGATGGAAATAGCTGTCCATTGTATTCCTAATTGATGTATTAAGCACTTTGTCAATAGGTGCACATTTACGATATCCGACACCGAATCTATATATATAAAAAAACTGAAGTGTGAAGAGGAAGTAGCGAGTCACGAAACAAAAAACAATAAACCTCTTTTCCATTCAGTCCATATGAGGTGTAATTAGTCGTGTAGCGTTAATGTTAATTATCGCCATGGGAAGACAGTACCAACACAGTTTATTGATCGAAGTTCGATGCCTGTTAACTATGTGGCATGCATGTTAAGAGGTTTTTTTCTTCTTTTGTGTTAGGTTCACTTGAAGCGTTTTTATTTGAGTAGATGATAGATAACGCTGTGTGATGGTCAGGGTTATCGTTTTTTTAAGGGAATTGAAGTGTGAATGGTGTGACCTCATGGTGTATTGTTAGTCAGTTGTAGTTAGGTTAGGTGTGTAATTTTGTTGAAGCATGATATTACCGAATAGTTTCAATAATGATAAGAGGTTTTAAACAGAGATTTATTCTGTCAGCGATAGTGATTGTCGAGATGCGAAAATGTGAGCGATTGAACTCGTAAAATTTTAACAGCACTTGAAAAACCTTTACATTTTTGACTAATTACTATCTCTATTAAAACGTTCTTGCTTACAGAATGTCACTTTTGTCTGGAGCATCTGATCTAGTAAAACTTGTGTTTCAGACTATTGATCTCCAAAGTGGAATAATTAGGCACGACAGTTCCATGCCACAAACTTGCATGTTATTTTTTTATTGTTTCAGTTTATTCTTGTATTGACTGTTCCTATGAGTTATCCCATTCTACTTTAAATTCACATTATTAAAACCATTACAATAGTGATTTACATCACAGCTCACCTTCAACTTATCTAATATCGTCTATACATCTTTCCGCCACGCTCATATAGGTCGGTGTAGTAACAAATTAACACATACGCCATCGCCCTTCGCTCACAATGCTGCATTGTTCTAACTGTGGTAATTTTGTTTATTCAGAGAACGAACTTTTGGGGTCGTAAAATGGAGATCACGATTCAACTGGAGCATTTTGGTCGAGTTTCTAGTGTAAAGAAGTGTTTTTTGACATATCCTACTTTTTGTGTGAACTGTGCTACAAAAAGCTTGCTACACTGCTGTCTATAGGTGTCAGTTTTTAATGCATGTTATTAAACCTTTATACTATACTAGCTGTTTCCCTCGGCTTCGCTACCGTTGACCACCTCACAGGACCCGTTATCGGGATAAAAAATAGCCTATGTCACTCAGGAATAATGTAGCTTTTTATTGGTGAAAGAATTTTTTAAACCGTTCCAGTAGTTTTGGAGCCCATTCAGTACAAACAAACAAAAAAATCTTTCCTCTTTATAATATTATTATATATTATATTATTATTAGTATAGATTAGCCTGCCTTTATAGTATATTACTACTCAAAATGTGTCCATTTTTGTATGCTTCTCAATTCTGTAATTAGTAGTTCGTCGATATTACTGCGTTCTTCAGATGGATTGGGGATTCCAGTTAAACAATTCACTAAGAAGATGATTTTCTTAAAGTCCACTTCTCGTCATGACACCATGACGAGAAGCCACCACTTGTCGTCATGTATTATTTGTTTTGTTACAATTTGGCATCCCATGTTTGACGGGATATAGTATCACTAGTTCACTACTCCCCATTATCTCTGCAGCAGCCGTTTTTGCGAGTACACGTTTATTCTGGGTGGTATTATTCTGGGAACCACGGCACATTTGCTTCAATACTTCATAACTTTACGTTTCCTTCATCGTTTCAAGCTATTTATAAGTATCACACTCACGTCAAAAGGTAATAAAATTCAAAACAGTAGTGTCTAACAAATCAAGTGCAAATAATTATAGTGTCTATTGTTGTTCTCTTAGACAATGGAGCTCAACTTATGCGTAATAGATCTTTAAGTTGAACACTTAAGTTGAGCATTAGCAATGAAATGAGTGTTCATACACCTGACATTGAGTGTTTGGAATAGCAACGTGGTGTGGTGTGGTCTTGATAATTATTGGTATGGGTGGCAACAGAAGTTGCTTTACATAAACACGTCTTCAGAACAGCTAAGCATTGACGCCTTCCCTTGGGAACTGATAGAGTCCAGTCCTTATGCATATCTGGTGATAGAATTCATTGTTTGTGAGAATACGAACACGTCTTCATAGGTTTTGTCGTATTCGAACTTGACAAGTAGGTATGAATCTTGTAAAATGATCATTTTTTTTGTTACTATACATAGGTTTTTTCTTTTCATTCATCGCGATTTGGCCACCCACCAGTTCTGTCAATAGGTGCCAAACTGGTCCCACCATCTTTGCCTGGGTATGTTTTACTAACAATATAATGTATATCTAAAGAAAACTATTTTGAATTTGATGGTATTTTCAAACTTTAAAACTGATGAATTGCATTAGAGACTGTGTTTCTGTCGATTATACATATACGGGTACCTGTGTTATCACAATATTACCAAAGCCACCAAAATCGACTCATACGAACACTTGTATACCCCATTTTTCTTTACGCGGCCGAGACGAGGACAGTAAGTGAGTTGGAAAGGGGGAAAATAAATGCTCTGGAGATGTGGTGCTGCAGAAAGATGCTTGGAATATCGTGGACGGATTTCCGCACTAATGTGTCCATACTCCAGGAACTCGGCATCACGCAGCGTTTGTCGACCTTAGTACAGTCGCACATACTGTAATACTTTGGACACGTCTTTAGGCGGGATGGTGACTCCATAGAGCGGCTGGTCTTGAAGGGAAAAGCAGAGGGAACCAGATCGCGTGGCAGGTCACCTATACGCTAGACTGACCAAGTGAAATCCACAGAAGGATGCCGCATATCTGACTGCGCCAAACAGTCCGCGAACAGGGAGAGATCAGGCAGGAGATCAGGTGGAGAGCTATGCCCGTATCTACTATCGATGTGGACGCCTCAAAGTAACCACGACCGCCCTGCCAAGAGCGAAACGACGGAGAAGAAGAAGATGTTATCAAGTTCAACTCTTTAAACCTTAGTCTGCTTGTTTAAACTATTCAATTCTCCTTTTCCTTCAAAAATAAAGAGTTATTGCCCAAAACTCGGCATCATACCTATTAACATATATCCATAATGACAGTAAACCAGATCGATAGCTCGTTAGGGACATTTAACAACTAATTCTTCTAAACTTGCTCAACTTATTGAGCCGTTCGTTACAAGTTACCAGCTACGCGACGGCGGTTAATTGTTAGGACCCAGAACTCCGCACTAATGAACGAAGGAAATTAATTTTAACTCCGAATTTAGTCGTTCGTTTTGTTGGATATAATGATTCTATAGATGTTGGTGTGTGTGGAGTTGAAATTGATATTTTCGGAGTAATTATTTGAAAGGATTATTTTGGATATTCTGTTAATTGGTATCGTGCAACAAAATTAAATAATGTTAGCAAGGTTACATACATAGGTACCGAAAAAATCAGTTTTTAAAGTGCAAAATTTCTGTAGCCACGTTGAGCGATTTTTAGTAGGGGCGAAATTTATGGTTACGCGTTAATTTTACTAAATGCTTTTGATTTTACGATTGTTCTTAATGACGGAATACCTAGAAAATCTTGTACAACGGCTTGGCTGAGCGACTGATTGTATAGTGATTAAAGTTGTAGTATTTGCCGCAAATGGCCATAATTCATAAACACTTTTTACCAACTTGGTCGAAAAGGAGAGTTATTACTCGTATGTCCACATACCATATAAAGCTATAAACCATTCAGGGTTACCAACTCCTAAAAAAATACCCCTAAGATCAAGATTATATATCCCTAAATGCAATATTCAAAAGCCCCAAAAAACCTTGTATTGGGTAACCTATTCAAGGGTATTGTTTAAATGAGTATCTCGTTTTACTAAGGTAAATAAAATATTACTTAGTTTTAATTTCTAATTATTAGAACTTAAAAACGAATTAAAGACTGACCAACTGCAGGAGGTTAGCCGCAAGCTATTTGCATCTGCTGCATCTTTGAGGAGACTGCGTAATTTTCTTCCGACTGCCACCAGGATTGCGCTTGCACAATCTCTTCTTTTACCCATACTTGATTAGGCTGATGCCAGCTATCTTGACCTTACTCAAGAACAACTCAATAAACTTGAGCGGCTTCAAAATGTTTGTATAAGGTTCATGTTGGGGTTGCGCAAATATGACCATGTTTCCGAATTTCGTGTGAAGCTCAAGTGGTTGCCAATTCACCTTCGCCGGAATGCTCATATTCTTTCACTTTTATATAATGTGCTTTTTACTCCTTCCACCCCTTTTTACCTTAAGAAACATTTTCAGTTTCTCCGCGATTCCCAAGCTGCTCGTCTGTGGAATGCATTGCCAGATCCATTCAAACGTGCTCAATCATTGCCTGTGATAAAAAGACCCATAAAGGAACATTACCTGTCTTGATTGTGATTATCCATAGAGTCATTCATCATTTATTTCTAATGCCATTATATTCAGTATTTATGTATATATTACATAGCATATGTATGTATCTGTGTATCTATCATAGTATAGTATTTTAACAACGTTAATGTCACACCAATGACAACCCCATTTCAAGTCCAGACAATTACTGTCCATACCAGGTTGCCTGGAAGAGATCGTGGTATGCGATAAGGCCGCCCATTGTATTTGTATTAATTTTAAGTTTATTTTTGTACTTGTATTTTAAGGTGTACAATAAAGCATAATTATAATAAATAAATAAATAATCAATAAATAAATAAATAATAAATAAATAATAATTAAATAAATAATAAATAAAGATCTATAATCTCAATAATTGTTTATACATTGTTTAAGTTCCGATTTGGCGTTTCATTTGAGCGTTTGGAATTCTTAACGTCATACATGTTTACAATAAACAACTGTAATATTTTTGGAGATGGAGTGAATGTAACGAAAGTAACAAATGATCGACCATCTCGTTTTCAACAAACATCAATAAACTTTGCAGGATTTCATGGTACAATCGGTTGAGTTAGTAATAAATGAAAAATTATATATGCCCCTAAAATGAGCCCTATATTTTTTCGGGCCCTAAAAAAGCCCAACAAGTTTAATTTAACCCTAAATTTGTGGCTAAAAGCCCTAAGTTGGCAAACCACCAGCCTTGGTTTCTGAAAGGTAATAATAAAACAATTAGCTAAAGACAGTCAAACTTATCGTAATCAACGTGAGTCTGACAGCAGTCCGTAAGCTATTTTATATGTTGCTTTTCAGACACTTCAGGCTCCCAAAACAGGCGCGAAATCTTCAATGTGACAGCAAAAAACTTTCATATAAATTGTGCTACATGTAGAGATATTTTAGAAATTTGCCATAAAAAGCGTTGTGGCTATGTTCCGTCGCACCCGTCAACGAAAGCCCTGTGTTTAAATTCATCTTTATCAGCCTACAACAATCTACGATATAATTGCAATGCGGTCAAATTTGACTACCATCTCACCGAGCTTATTATATGTATAGACTTATTTACTACGTGTCGTCTATAAGACACATTTCACGAAGCGTGTAATATATCAGTTAGAACAAGAGCAACATCGTCTACAAGAGCCGGGATCTCTGGAAGAATTTGAAGCTACTAGGTGAATTTCCCGGTTCTCAAGCTTTATGCAATCGTTGATGAAACACTTAGCTTTTACGAGTGACATAGGTTAAGGGAAATGTTTGCCTGTGAGGCACTTACAGCTTAAAACCGTTACAAACAAAATATAAAACCGTTTACAATTTCACCAGTGATCTTCAAGTTTCATGTTGTTCAGGTAATCTATTCTGGCATAACTGTTTAATATGTTGCTACTTATTCAAAAATTTTTAGAAATACGTGTAAAGTAGCTAAGGCTTTATACATTGGTAATAAAGTTAAAACCGCAGAAAATAAAATCAAGACTGTTTGGAAAATTATAAACAATGAAACGAACAGAAACAAAAGAAATAATACTGATTACACGCTTGAAACTACACATGGACTTATTAGAGATAACAAAAAAGTTGCTCAAGAATTTGTGGATTTCTTTACCAGCATCCCAATTAAAACTACTGAAACCATAAATTCTTCGCCCTCACTTGCTTCTGGTTTATTAAACGCAAACGTTTCAGCCTGCCCGACAGAATTTAACTTTTCACATGTAAACCCAATAACAGTAATAAAAGCTTTTAAGCAAATCAAGATCAAATTGACCGAAGATCTAT
Source organism: Anorthoa munda (assembly GCA_945859665.1). NCBI lineage: Eukaryota > Metazoa > Arthropoda > Insecta > Lepidoptera > Noctuidae > Anorthoa > Anorthoa munda. The sequence continues at coordinate 4,078,559 of OX243907.1, read as the reverse complement.
GGGGAATGTCCATCAAAGTTTGTACCTCCATTATTCAGACTATAGCGCCGTACTTAGCTTTAATTTTTAATTTGTGTGTAGATCAAGGAGTCTTTCCGGATCTAATGAAACATAGTAAGGTTATACCACTTTTTAAATCCGGGAACAGTAAAGACACAAATAATTATAGACCAGTATCGGTGCTGCCGGTTTTCAGCAAGATATTTGAAAAGATAATGCTAAATCAGATGCTCATTCATTTTAATACGAATAACATCCTACACGATAAACAGTATGGTTTTACCAAAGGACGTTGTACGACTGACGCTTGTGTCACCTTATTAAAACATATCTTTGAAGCGTGGGAAGAGGCACAAGATGCCATAGGGGTTTTCTGCGACCTGTCGAAAGCATTTGATTGCGTTGATCATGAAACATTAATTTTGAAACTTGAGCATTACGGGCTAGGCCAATCAGCGTTGAGTTTAGTTAAATCTTATTTAAATGATAGACAGCAATTAGTTCAAATAAACGGTGTCAATTCGTCCGGGTTAACCGTGAAAATGGGGGTACCCCAGGGTTCAATTTTGGGTCCTTTCTTGTTTCTAGTCTACATTAACGATTTACCTCATCTATTGAAAAACAATCTAAACATGGTGTTATTTGCTGATGACACTTCGTTGATTTTTAAGATAAATAGACGTACGAGTAACGTTGACGATGTGAATACCGTCTTGCGACAGGTTCAAAATTGGTTCACAGCTAATAATCTAGTTTTAAATGCTAAAAAGACTAAGTGCATAAAATTTGTCTTGCCGAATGTCAAAAGTAATGATTGTGACATTTTATTAAACAAGGAGAAGCTAGAATTCGTCGATAAAACGGTTTTTCTGGGGATCACGCTAGACTCGAGGTTGCAATGGGGGCCTCATTTAATATCACTTGCGGGGCGGCTAAGCTCGGCAGCTTATGCTGTTAGAAGGATGCGTCAGTTTACTGATGTCGATACCGCGAGATTAGTCTATTTTAGTTATTTTCATAGTATAATGTCTTACGGTATCTTACTATGGGGAAGGGCTGCAGACATTGAGTCAATTTTTATTCTGCAAAAACGAGCCATCAGAGCGATATACAATCTTCGCCGGCGCGATTCTCTAAGGGAACTGTTTAAGAACATTAACATCATGACGGTACCTTGTCAATATATTTATGAAAACATCATGTATGTTAGAAAGAATTTACATCTTTTTAGTAAAAACGGTGACAGACATAATTATGTTACTAGAAATAGGGATCAACTAATTCAACCAGGTTTCAGGCTGGCTAAAGTAGCATCATCTTTTATGGGGTACTGTATAAAATGTTACAATAAAATTCCTCCCCACATTCTACAACTAAATGAGACGAAATTTAAGACTTGTATAAAACGCACACTATGTAGGCAAGCATATTATAAGTTGGGGGATTACATCGCTGATAAAAATGCTTGGCTCAATGCTGGTCCTGCTCCGCAGCCACTAGGGCGCAAGAACAATTAGTGATGGGCAGAAAAGTATCGAAGTATTGTTGGACATGCTGAAGACTGTATGCAAATTTTTGTATTGTATAAACTCAATTTCTTTTAGTATTATATAATTGCACAGCACATGTGTGAGTACTATGTTCCGACTGTAGATAAATCTACCATTCACTGTACCTTTAGGTCGTTCGTTGACTTCTGTGTGCCCTGGCAGTTGAGTGTGTCATGCTCTCTCTAATTTCTCTCTGATGGTGGCACATGTGTTGGATCATTCGGTTCCCTTCATGATGGTTGAGCTGAGTGGTGCCGATCCATGCGTCATGTTCGTGAACGGGCGCCATCAGTTGGGATTGGTCATAACTTAGCTGTCTCGGCCTGTTAAAGTGCTTTTTTTTAATTATTTGTTACTCTAGACGCTTTTACGTACACGTCTTTTTACATCGTTCTCACATATATGTATTTTTTCAACAAGAATGATGTAACCAAAAACTTGTAATTAAAACTGATGGAAAAGAGTGTCCGGGGAGTTTCTTGCAAATTCTTCTCCATTGAGACCTACAGACGCTTGCGAATTTGCAACTAGAGTCATCTTTTTATTAATTTTTTGTTTGACAATTCAAAAGTACTTCTAAAGTTTAATTGAAATAAATACCTTGATTTTGATTTTTTTGACTGGGCATAATAGATATGAAAATACTATAACTAAAAAGTGATAAATAAATATATTTTTACAAAAAAATACTACCGACTTCCAAATAAAAATACTACAAACTAAACAATTACTTCAATTTTGGCAGTCGGTATCAAAACACGAAGAAAAAAAAACAAGAACACTGAGTTCCAAAATTGAAGTTATTTTTCACTTTGTAGTGTTTTTATTTGGAAGTCGGTTGTGTTTTTTTGTATAAAATTGTTTTTTTAAACTAGCTTTTACAACTGGCTTCACTGGCATGAAATAAGTGTTATATTTAAAGAAAATGCAGATTCTTCTGCAATCTTCCTACCTTTGTTTATTGTAACAACTGTCTGCTCTAAACCAGGTTATGATCTACCTCCATTCCATTGTCCAAATCCTTTCAGCCGTTGAGGTGTGATTGATCAACAAACATATAAAAATCCAAACATCTGAACACATATACTCTCACATTCATAATACCATACTATATATAGGATACTACCATCTGCCAGCGGCTTCGCCCGCGTGTAAAGTGTTTTCTTATCCCAGGGTAACATTATACCGGAATAAAAAGTACCCTATGTGCTATTCCAGACTACCTCTGTGTCAAATTTTATCCAGATCCGTTCAACCATTCTAGCGTGATTGAGTAACTAACATGGGTTATTGGACGATTCGCAAGAATTCAACTCGCCCAAAAAGTGCAAGTCGGGTCGACTTTTAAAAATATATTTTTTTATGTGGCGATTCGCCCAAATTTAATTTATCGATGTGCGAATCGACCACTCCAAAATTATGTAGTAGGCGATTCGCACACATTGTGTTTTATACAATACCGTTAAGATAAAGTACACTCAAGTACAGAAGTATTAAGGATTAAATATTGTTATTGATATGAAATGAGACACAAATTAATCAAAAATGTCTTTATTAAAATAACTACTATATGATTTGTGCTCGTATTATACATTGGGCACCCACTTAAACGGAAACTGATTGAATGGCACCTGAGGTATGCCACATACGTCAACTATCGATATTTCTCACAATTTTACTCCACAAAATTAAATGACACCTACGAATCAGTAGTTACTTACCAGTCTTAGGACGTATATTTTTTTAGGAAGTCAAAATCAAAGATTCGATTAAATTCAGTAGAGAGTTTAATGACATGATAAAAATATAACTTACTCTTTTGCTTTTTCAGGTAAATGTTGACATTATAAGCATTTATACCCAAACTACCAGGAGGCCAGAATAATGAAGAAGTATTTGCAGGGCTAGAATCATAAGCGGTATAGACTAACGGAGTACTAGGACTTCAGAATCGAAAATCGCCCGGTAGCCTTTTTACCGCTCATGATTCCAGCCTAGCTTCCTCATGATTATCTCCTGGTACTTAAGTTAGTCTCTACCGTTACCGGAATGACCTGATAGCGTATAGAACTTTCTCTTTATTTTTTTGTAGCGAATATTGTTGTCTCCCTCTTATTGTTTTGTCGCCTGTCTATCTTATCTAAATGGCATATCTCCAAGTTTTAAGTGGTAATTACTAATTGAATACATTGCTTTCCTTGTTTCTAGTAAAATATCTATAAACTTCGATTAATTCTTCATATTATTCCCGAGACGGGTGAGCACGACTGTACTTTTTTATTTTTTGTTTTCTAAAATAAAATTTTGGCGAATTGCCTACTACATAATTTTGGAGTGGTCGATTCGCACACCGATAAATTAACTTCGGGCGAATCACCACAGAAAAATATATATTTTTAAAAGTCGTCGATTCGCACTTTACGGGCTAGTTAAATTCGTGCGAATCGTCCAATAACCCACAAACATACATCTACACATCCATCCACATTTTCACATTTACAATATTAGTAAGATTCTTTATCATACATATTCGATCGTCTATACACGCCACTATCGAAAAACTATTAAAACTAAACGTGTAGAAACACAATGCGCACGTAATGTAAGTACATCATTCTGTGCCCTAATTTTCGTAATTAAATACGATTTATCAGGAAACATTTATGAAGATTTATGGATGGTAATAAATTTTATTGTAATAACTTGCATGTGCTGCTCTGACCCAATACGACTATGTACGGTTGGAAACCAAATATAATGTTAAACATCTATACAACTTAATAAAATTGAAGTGTCTGTTTGTAATGTTAAAATAAAATAACAGCTTATTACTAAATGCACGTGAAACTATATGCGGTACTTTTAATTAAAAATAAACATTTTCAAATTTTTTTGTCTGTCTGTCTGTTTGCTCCAGATTATCGCCGAAACAGCTGGATCGATTTTAACGGGACTATCATTGGCAAATAGCTGATGTTATAAGGAGTAACAACTTTAATTTTAGAAAAATACTATGGCCGGGCCGGGCGACCGGGCATTCTCATTGCTAAATTATCGCAAAATTAATGTGACAAATTGTCAAGCACGCGTTATCTGCTGTGATTGGTTGAATGAATTTTCGACAGCCAATCACAGCATAAAACTGGCGATTATTCATCGATTACGTTAACAGCCCGATAATCGAGTGTTGAGAAACCGGGGTATACGTTCTAAGTAAGAAAATAAAAAACAATTTTTTTTTAGTTTTACTTATTTGGCGCAAACAAAGTCGTGGGCAAAAGCTAGTGTTAAATATTGTATCTAAAAGTTTACTCTTATCGTGGTCTGTGCGTTTGGGATGACCGATCACATAGCGGGCGGCGGCTAAATGTAGTTGTCACATCAATCAATCATTTAATAAAGCCTGGTGATGTAATATAGCTTGCCCCAAATTGTTGTCATATGCATCGTTCTACGATACCCTAAAAGAAAAAAAGAAAGAAAACGTAGTTGATTGCCACAAACATTACAATATAACAAGAACAAGAACAGTGGTAGTAGATTTGCAAACTAAACCCCTATAGCAATACTAAAAATCCAGTCCATAGATATTTGTCTAGTTCTAAGTTCAATTATGCTGAACTTGGAACTAACAATTTTTACGGGTTTTTTTCCGACTTTCGAACACCATGAAGACAAACATTAATTCAGCTGGCATTACCTAACCAAGAGATAAGCATGCATCATAGCTTAATTTAATGCAAACAGATTAATATTTACTAGATTTGGTGTTATCTGTACTTATTTCTAAGAAATTCTATTGCGAGGCGCCTAGTGCGTCATATAAAGCCTTACTAAGATATTTTTTTTGCAAATCACGACACATAATGTAAACTTCGTCCCCATATCACATCGTGAAGCGTACATAGTTCTTCAAAGTACAAAACACATAATTAATCTTTTAGCCTTCAAGTCCCAATATCAGATAGAAGTACATAGGCCACACAATGGCCCATGACTCGCCAATTCTTTACCAAAGAACTATAGATATAATTAGTGATATAAGTTGTAGAGTAAAAAATATTAATAGTATGAATATTTTTAATTGCCAAATGTGTTAATATAAAAAGATTTGATTGTTAGTCTGTGTTAGGTACTCGAAATTCGCTTTGAAGATTTCCGGCAAGAGATTAGTATTTTACTCAACTTGCCAACTGCTTGCTCTAAATTATGCAAGGATATACTTGCATGCTATTACTGGGACCTTATGGTCGATAACTCTGATGTTATTATCAATCACAAGTTCTAATTGAGCAATGACTACAGAACAGCACATGTAAGTTACTTGTATACTTTTGAACACGCCACTTTTCATTTCAGCTTCTTGTGGAATGATTCACGATTATTGTGTCGCTGCATTTTGATTACGTTACCTATCTGACCAACTAATTGTATCTGCTATTTCATCGGCACCCCTTTCATATCAATAAAGTATCGGCGTTTGTAAATTACAAGATCTCCTCAATAAACAAAGGAGCCTCGTAAATCGATAGACAAGCGAGTTAATCTACTTCTGTATGATCTTAAAAATCAAATTTCTGTAGTCGATGCATCTCTCATCGAAGCATATACTAGCGATAGGCAGGGCACATTGCTCGCAGAACGGATGGCCGTTGGGGCCGAAAAGTTCTGGAATGGCGACCGCGAACCGTAAGATGATATGTTGGAAGGCCTCCCACTAGGTGAACCGATGACCTGGTTAAGGTTGCGGGAAGGCGCTGGATGCGAGACGCACGGGATCGGTCAATGTGGCGAGGCCTGGGGGAGGCCTATGTCCAGCAGTGGACGTCTTTCGGCTGAAATGATGATGATGATGAGACCTCTAGAATTATTAATCAGACAGACTTTGGATGGCCACAAAGAACTGAAGTTACAAGTTTTAAGACCCTTTAAATACTTTACTGGTTACAACTTTTAGTTCTATATATTGCATTCAACAGTTAAAATGCTCCAAGCCAACGAATCTAAAAGTAAAATGTCGCTTTTTAGTACCTACCTAAAGAATTTAGGTACACGTACCGACACTGTAACAAAACATTAACATAGAAGTACAGGGTGAGGCATTTTACTACAGTACACCTATTCAACATTTATATTTGCCAATGTTTTATTTGTTAACTGCTAGTATTAAAGTTTAAGCTACGCAGTTTCTACAACATCCTGTATTGAAGTTTGGGTGCCATTAATGGTGAAAGCCAAAGAGTATATCCTACTGTATATTTTTAAATCTATCACCCCCCAACAGATTTAAATGAACATAGGAAAAAAAGTAGGAGCGCCATTAGATTAGGACAAAGATACTTTTTTTTCCAGTAATACGATTCTGGGGTGTATGTGTGTATGTAGATATGTGGATGTCTCTAACTATTCTCAATCTCATTTTTCTTTTTTTTCTCTTCTTTTAATTGGACTTTTTACAATGGTTTTCAATCATCTTAATAACCCTTTGCTAAGAATAGTTACAGCACTGATAACTACATTTGTGCCACATGTTTAATTTAGTCTTGTTATATATTTTTTTTTTTTTTTACCTTTGTATCTTAGATGCTTTTACCGATTGTTTTGTAAATGTGTGAACATTGTAGGCCTTCTAGATTCCTAGATGCTTGATAACATTTGATAACTTTATATCTCGTTTTACTTTTTATTTTTAGTTTCTAAAGTTTTATTGTCGGGCCTACGTTGTCCTCCCATATTTAAGTAATGCTGTAACATGGAAATATTGTAAAAACAAACCATATTTTTAAAAGAGTAACCATGGATTTTCTTGCCGGTTCTTCTCCATAGGCAACGGCGAACCCGAACCGTAAACCTTTTGTCGACGTTTTATAAGTGCCCATGTAGGCCTATGTAAAATAAAAAAAATTGATTTTGATTTTGGGGGATAATTTTCGACTTTCACACAGGCGAAGCTGTTAGTAAAAGCTAATTGAAAGTTAGACAAAGTTAGCAAATCCTACTAATATTATAAATGCGAAAGTTTGTGAGGATGGATGTATGTATGTTTGTTACTTTTTCACGCAAAAACTACTGAACGGATCTGGATGAAATTTGGCTCAGAGATAGATTATAGTCAGGAATAGCATATAGCTTACTATTTATCCCGGGGATTTGTTCCCTCGGGACAATTTTCGATATTCGCTGGCAGAAGCTAGAAGCTATCTATAAACAAGATCTAAGCCTTATACACATAAAAGTATATTGAATGTTACATTGTATTTAATTTGTAAAGAATAGGCACATTGTCATGGTTTTATTTACATCGCGAATCACCTGTCCGTCACCATTGTATGAATCAATCAAGTCTACACTCATAGCCATAGAAAAATTCAAAGACTATTAAATTGCCGTAGGGAGGTACTATACTTGGTTTTCTGCTGTATTATATATTTAATCCAGTCTAGCAATAAATTAGGTACTTCATTTACAATAGGTTCAGATTAGAATTCTGAATGAGGAGTATGATGAAAATTCTTGCCAATTCTTTTTCAATAGAAACCACAGAATCATTGTCAAAAATCCCATCTTTTGGTTCACAATGTATATCAAATCAGTAAAATTTTATCTATAACTTAATATTATTCAGCGGAAAAAAAAATTGTTTGTTTTTTGTAACGAATAGGCTCCGAAACTACCGGACATATTTAAAAAATTCTTTCACCAATAGAAAGCTACATTATTTTTGAGTGACATAGGCTATTTTTTAATCCCGAAAACGGGTCCTGTGGGGTGGTCCATGGGAGCGAAGCCGCGAGGAACAGCTAATTTTAAATAATCTTGAACAAAATTTATGCAGGCATGCAGGTATTTATTGATGCTATCTAAACAAGTTTACAATGAGTAACACTAATCAGTTTTACACTCAAACACTCATCAGTTCATTTGTAAACAATACAAAAATATCGTGACATCGTGACCAATACATAATAGATTAGAAGGTGTACAAAAAACTTAAGATACAACTTTGTAACATACGTATTATGTATTGAAACAAAAAACACAATCAGAACAGACAAGAAAATTGAATAATTCTCCAGAAAATAGGGAAACCTTTTAAAATAATCCTTTGGGACTTCTTCAAGGCTTGTTCTTTACCTATTATCAACTTTCTCATAACAATCTTAGACAATCTTCTTTTCAGACATGACTTGAACTACCTTTTTTCTGTTCCTCTCAAATACTTATCGATTCAACCAACTTTTTCTCAGTGAAAAACAATTTTATTTATAAACAACAAACAACAATACTCACATTCACAAGTCATTCACCAATATCCTTAAACTTTTACCGACAAAAAAATCACAACACTTCCACTTCGTTACAATAATACAGTTAAATACTTTTTGTGACACTGACACTTGTGGGAAAAAAAATGTTATTCGTGATCAAAAGTCGGAGCAAAAAGTGGCTCGTGCGGGCTTGGCCGACAGAAGCTTGGAAACGACTGGCGATTCTGTGGAACTCGAAGGCACCTCGGTTTCTGAAACACTGGGTTCTGTGTCTCACACTGTGTTTCTCTTTAGCACTGTTTCGAGCTTTTGTGCTAGGTTTTTTAGTATTTGAATAGTACTTAGATTATTTGTTACAGTCAGTGTAAGAATTATTTTGGAGTTTGAAATTATTCAAAATAATATAAGGCCTAACCCTAAGGCCAGTTTGAAAGAAACAAAAAACATAAGTTAAATACCGTAAAAGATTTGCCAGTTTGAATGAAACAAAAAAAAATAAGTTAATAATCGAAGTGTTATTCAGCAAAATGTTAAAGTTCAGATATCTCATGGTACAATCTGAAAATGATTGCAATAAATTGCACGTCAGACAATCTGTCAAGATTGACGAATTAAAGCCTTTGTTGTCAGATATGCAATAACAATTGATGGGCATAAAAAGTTGATACCTAAAGGCTAAAAGTATTGTGTGGGACCACCTGCAATACTACTAAACACATAAAGTTAATATTATAGACACACACAGACTCGAAATAGCACCTATACCTACCACAGAAGGTAAAAATCGTGTCCATACAATAGTACGTGACAAATATAAAAATAATCCAATCCAAAAATAGAATAAGCCACTAGAATTCAAAGGATTTTGAAATAAAATTGTATTTCAAAATTAACACAGAACTTTGTAGAACATAAATTTCTTAAGCAATAGTAAGAAAATAAACTTGAAAATATCGCACTGTGTGTCTAGTTGGAATACGCGGTGTTCAATGTTTTTACCGGCGTTTGGCGCGTGCGCGGTGCGAGCTTTGATACGGAAAGACGAAAGTTCGGTTTTGTTGTTTCAAAGAAGGTAAGCCATTAACGTTTATGTTCTAAAGGACTGGGACTATGAATTTTGGTAATTAAAATCAACACTAAACATTGGTTTCTCCTAAATTGTTAGCCATTCCAAGTAATGAGAAAATAACGATGGTTTAATGGGAATCATTATAATTTGAGGATGTTCGATTCACAGATAGTAGGAAATTTTGCAAATCTTTATTAACCCCTTGAGTGCGTGCAACGTGGATCCACGCGTGACGTAGCTTTTTAATTGTTCTGGTAATAACATTCAAATGTTTTGTAGGATCACAGCAAAGAAATATAATTAGCTACTGTAAGCGAGCTGTAAAAGAGTAGTAGAAGATGTAATAACAAGCGTTGTGGTCACTAGAACCTACTGCTGGGCATGAGGTCCTGGGTTCGATTCCTGGGTCGGGCAAAGTTTTATTGGGGTTTTCTACCTGGAATTTTTCAGTAGCAGCCCATAGTTTGGACTTCTTAGTTGATAGCACTAGGCTCGCCCCATGTTACATAGCAGTTTAAACATAATTGGTGAAATGTGGTACGTACTATACCTGCACCTCTGCTTAACCCTTCTGGAAATACAGGCGTGATGTTGTTGTGTAGACGTGATTGAGAAACTGAAAATCTTTTACGGGGGGCCAATGCACTCATCATTAAGAACAACTTTTGGACTGCCTGTCAACCAATCGAATTGCATAAAAACTCCGCTCCGATGCGAGAGCGGAGTTTTTATGCAATTCGATTGGTTGGCTCCGCTTCTCTTTTCTCCGCTCCACGCCAAGTGGACAGAAACTTAAACTTTAATACTAGCAGGCAGCCGTACTATGATATCAAACATGAAATCGCAAAATAAAATGCTGCTCCGTGGTTTATTGGTTCAACAACAGGAGATTACGAAGAGATATATGGACAGCAGTGTTTTACTTCAATACCTATTATCGTTTACTAATGCAAATCTTTACAATGCAGACGATGATAACTGGTAAGCAATAATACAGCATTAATCAAGCGTTTATAATCATTTTAAAATCTCGTTTCTCCATTAAAATTGGCAAAATGGAAATTGACTAACGGTCTGACTATCAGTCTAATGATCTGCACGAAATTAGAAATCGAGCTCTAGGTAATAATTTCATGACAACCAATAAAAGGTGTACATAATAGGGTAGACAAACCCGCCACGCTATTCCAACCACTGCAAGTCCTAAAATCCAGAATCAACAAAGGTGACCATCTGAAAAGCGCCAGGCAATAAAACTATAGGCAATGAAACTCGACGAATCCCGGAGAGTAAAATCAACTATATTAGATCCCGCAAGGAAAGGAATCGGAAAAAGACAGTACAGGAGTAACAAAACAAAACAAAACTATACCTTCTAACTAATCTAATGTGATCTCTCTCATTTACTCAAAGGTTTGATGGGAGAAAACTTAACTTTGAGCTAATATAAGCTCGTCTTCGTATTTGAACTCTCAAATCACACTGTATGTTCGATGTACATCGAACATACAGTGTGATTTGAGTACAATAAAAAGTTAAGAATTTTCGGTTCCCTCCATATCAAGCAGGAGACAGAAGAGAGCTAGGCCAATAGGCACAAAGGGACGTTGCAACGAAATGGAAGTAAATATGCCTCAAACCAAGAGACATGACAGTGACCTAACAACGTTCAAGCTCGGACAACAAGTCACCACAGTTGTCTGCCAAACCCAAAACAAGCCATATCGACAAGAACAGCACTTCATAAATAAATGTCAGATGACTACACTATTTGCTAGTGTTGTACCCATTTTAGCCAACAACTAAATCTAGGCATTATTTCACAGTACCTCGACATTTCTCCTACGAATAAACTGTAGTCTAAGATCCCACTGCTGAAATGTGCAAGTATCTTGTTTTTGATAAAATTTAATTTTCATGAATGATAGTTGAATAGATTGGAGATATATAGCCACAATTACCTTAATTGAATTAATTGTAATTTATGTTGCATAGTTATGCCCAGATATATAAGTTTTTCAAGTGAATCCTATGTCATTTGGAAGAAAGTGATGTAGAAAATAGGAAAAACACGTCGTTTTTTTATATTTGTAAGGTTTGCGTTTGTCCACTATCTCGCCTGATGGTAAGCGATGATTTGGTATGTATTGCCAGTATACCTATTTACACTTGGAAACCCATAAATTGCGGCTAACGGAGAGCTGGCTGATGTTGCATTATGTACCCGCGATACAGTAAAATTACTAGTTTAGAGTAAATTTCGTTCTTCTAAAAAATTTATTCTTCAATAAAATAACTTTCCTAAAAATAAGTTTAATCACGAAAACACTTTTGCGGTGGGATCTCGTACTACTAGTAAATACTGGCCAGCAAAATGTGAGAACTGTACAAAACTAATAGATGGTGTTTCAGATGTTCTAAGGCTTCCTATTCGCGGTACGGGAAATATGTTGCGAGTTTTTAGAGTATGCGGTGCATTTTCATGGTATCGCTGTTGCAATATTGTGTGTGAGTTATTATTATAGTTTCAGTTGTTTGAGTTATAAATTCATTGGTTTCATTTTAAAAATATATTTTATAGGTATTTTCAATATTTTTAAACAGCTTTGGTAAATTTTATAATAAGAATAGCTCTCGATTTTAAAAATGCCTGTGAGAAAATATTGTTAATCAGGAAACTAATGAATTACGCAAATTATCATTTTTAGGGTTCCGTATCCAAAGGATAAAAACGGGACCCTATTACTAAGACTCCGCGGTCCGTCTGTCTGTCTGTCTGTTTGTCACCAGTCAGTCTGTATCTCATGAACCGTGATAGCTAGACAGTTGAAATTTTCACACATGATATATTTCTATTGCCGCTATAACAACAAATACTAAAAACAGAATACAATTATTATTTAAGTTGGGCTCTTATACAACTTTTTTTGCCATTTTTTGCGATAATGGTACGGAACCCTTAGTGCGTGAGTCCGACTCGCACTTGGCCGGTTTTTGTTTTGCATGCGATATATTACATGACATTAAAGAAGTATTGTCTAAACTCACTCGCTTTATCTAAGCTCACTCTCATTTTCTTTCATATTCACAAAATCATTTCAAGTTAGCAGAACAAAAAAAACCGGCCAAGTGCGAGTCAGACTCGCGCACGTAGGGTTCCGTACCGTTATCGCAAAAAACGGCGAAAAAAACATGTTTGTTGTATGGGAGCCCCACTTAAATATTTATTTTATTTTGTTTGTAGTATTTGTTGTTATAGCGGCAACTGAAATACATCATCTGTGAAAATTTCAACTGTCTAGCTATCACGGTTCATGAGATACAGCCTGGTGACAGACGGACAGACAGACAGACAGACGGATCGCGGAGTCTTAGTAATAGGGTCCCGTTTTTACCCATTGGGTACGGAACCCTAAAAATAACTTTGAAAACGGTAGTTCCCCTAATAACATTTCCATGACCCCTTCTCCCTTACATCGAGACTCACAACTCACGAGTCACACACACAACACAAAAATCGCAACATGAATGCTCACATCTCTACCAGTTATTTAATGCTTCGTCGCTCTCCAAAGAGTCGGGAACTCTTGTAGAGCCATTTACGTTGTAGAGTAGGGTCGCAGTTGATGAGCTGGCTCTATCATGGGTGGATGAAGGGGGTGGATGCAGGTGTACAAAGACGGGTGAAAAAACGATCGAGAAAGAGCCAATTTGGAGTAAGATCTTGATTGAGGAGGGTGTGGATTGATAAACAGTATGATAGTGAAGAGTGATATTATAGTTATTTGTTTGAATAATAAGTGTGCATAGTTATGCCCAGATATATAAGTTTTTCAAGTGAATCCTATGTCATTTGGAAGAAAGTGATGTAGAAAATAGGAAAAACACGTCGTTTTTTTATATTTGTAAGGTTTGCGTTTGTCCACTATCTCGCCTGATGGTAAGCGATGATTTGGTATGTATTGCCAGTATACCTATTTACACTTGGAAACCCATAAATTGCGGCTAACGGAGAGCTGGCTGATGTTGCATTATGTACCCGCGATACAGTAAAATTACTAGTTTAGAGTAAATTTCGTTCTTCTAAAAAATTTATTCTTCAATAAAATAACTTTCCTAAAAATAAGTTTAATCACGAAAACACTTTTGCGGTGGGATCTCGTACTACTAGTAAATACTGGCCAGCAAAATGTGAGAACTGTACAAAACTAATAGATGGTGTTTCAGATGTTCTAAGGCTTCCTATTCGCGGTACGGGAAATATGTTGCGAGTTTTTAGAGTATGCGGTGCATTTTCATGGTATCGCTGTTGCAATATTGTGTGTGAGTTATTATTATAGTTTCAGTTGTTTGAGTTATAAATTCATTGGTTTCATTTAAAAAATATTTTTTATAAGTATTTTCAATATTTTTAAACAGCTTTGGTGAATTTTATAATAAGAATAGCTCTCGATTTTAAAAATGCCTGTGAGAAAATATTGTTAATCAGGAAACTAATGAATTACGCAAATTATCATTTTTAGGGTTCCTTACCCAAAGGGTAAAAACGGGACCCTATTACTAAGACTCCGCGGTCCGTCTGTCTGTCTGTCTGTCACCAGTCTGTATGTCATGAACCGTGATAGCTAGACAGTTGAAATTTTCACAGATGATATATTTCTATTGCCGCTATAACAACAAATACTAAAAACAGAATACAATTATTATTTAAGTTGGGCTCTTATACAACATTTTTTTGCCATTTTTTGCGATAATGGTACGGAACCCTTAGTGCGTGAGTCCGACTCGCACTTGGCCGGTTTTTGTTTTGCATGCGATATATTACATGACATTAAAGAAGTATTGTCTAAACTCACTCGCTTTATCTAAGCTCACTCTCATTTTCCTCCATATTCACAAAATCATTTCAAGTTAGCAGAACAAAAAAAACCGGCCAAGTGCGAGTCAGACTCGCGGCACGTAGGGCGGCACGTAGGGTTCCGTACCGTTATCGCAAAAAAACGGCGAAAAAAACATGTTTGTTGTATGGGAGCCCCACTTAAATATTTATTTTATTTTGTTTGTAGTATTTGTTGTTATAGCGGCAACTGAAATACATCATCTGTGAAAATTTCAACTGTCTAGCTATCACGGTTCATGAGATACAGCCTGGTGACAGACGGACAGACAGACAGACAGACGGATCGCGGAGTCTTAGTAATAGGGTCCCGTTTTTACCCATTGGGTACGGAACCCTAAAAATAACTTTGAAAACGGTAGTTCCCCTAATAACATTTCCATGACCCCTTCTCCCTTACATCGAGACTCACAACTCACGAGTCACACACACAACACAAAAATCGCAACATGAATGCTCACATCTCTACCAGTTATTTAATGCTTCGTCGCTCTCCAAAGAGTCGGGAACTCTTGTAGAGCCATTTACGTTGTAGAGTAGGGTCGCAGTTGATGAGCTGGCTCTATCATGGGTGGATGAAGGGGGTGGATGCAGGTGTACAAAGACGGGTGAAAAAACGATCGAGAAAGAGCCAATTTGGAGTAAGGTCTTGATTGAGGAGGGTGTGGTTTGATAAACAGTATGATAGTGAAGAGTGATATTATAGTTATTTCATAAGTGTAGTGTAAGGCAAACAGGTAGTCTTGGTTTATAAAATAAAAGAAAGATTCATATCTCTTTCTTTAGCAACCTATATAATATACACACGCACAAAGCGTTTCGGGTATACTTTTATTGTGCGTAGAGCTAAGGAGTGGTATTCCCTGCCGGAGTCTGTATTTCCTCATAGCTACAGACTGGGATTCTTTAAGTCAAGAGTGAACAGGTTACTTCTAGGCAATCGTGCCCCATCGTCGACCACATCATCGCTTACCATCAGTTGAGATAGGGGTCAAACGTGAGTCTATAAAATATACATATACATAGGTATTTATTATAGTAAATATATATGTATGTTTATTTTAACTACAATATATTTTTATCAATTATTTCTCTATTTTTTGCACCAGCCACCCTTGGTTGACTGTTATAGAATGCCTCAGGCATTAAGTCCGCCTGTATATTGCATGAAATTTAATAAATAAATAAATAAAGTGACAAAGACAACGGTATTCTTAATTGCCTGCATTTATAAAAAATGTTTACCACAAGGTTGACTGATGCCCTGGTGAAGGCAGCGGAAGTCTACTGGATGCAAAAAGCACAGGGTCATTGATGATGCTCCGGGAGGACTAAGTTCAGCCGAGAACGTATTTCGGCAGAAAAATGATGATAATGGTTAAAAAGTTTTTTGTTAAAAACTTTTTAACTAAACCGGCTTCAAAAATAAAACACTGCAAAGCGAAAAATTACTTTAGTTTTGGAAGTCGGTGTGTTTGGTACTTTTTTTTTCGTTTTTGACCGACTTCCGCAAAGAATGTAATTTTTCGCTTTGTTTTTATTTTTTTGTTAAAAAGTTTTTCATTTTTTTCTTTTTCCTTTTGGTACCTTATATTACTATGAAAATACCGGCTTTGAAAAAAAAACGAGTCATCAAAATCGGATCATAATTGGCGAAGTAATCGCGTAACAATCATACAAAAACATACAGTCGAATTGACAACCTCCTCTTTTTTGAAGTAGGTTGAAAATAAGCAATTTTTCAGAAAATAGGAACGTGATATTTATTTAATACGAGTATGCAAGCATTCAAAAAATATTTGAAATAATGACAGAAAATGAACTTGTAGGAAAAGTAAACCGCCTTTCATCGTATTTTACGGGTCAAAAAGGTTGGAAAGGTTCAAATGTAAATAATGAAGTTAAAATTACCTGAAACGTTAAAACCTTCCTTTTAAAATAACCCGGGTATTAAAATGCTGTAATGTTTGATTATTTTTAGATCATATTAAATTACTTATATTAAAAGCTTTTGCTCCTTCTTTAAGGCTTCAGCCAATTATTTTAATAGTGCTTAACTTTGGTAGTTTATTCCGCAATAACATACATAACTAATCTTATTTATCAATAATATCCAATAATATAAAGTTCTTATCAATCAATCTGCCTAGCCTTTTCCCAACTATATTGAGGTCGGCTTCTAGTCTTACCGGATTCAGCTGAGTACCAGTGTTTTCCATGGAGCGACTGCCTAATATAAAGTTCTTATACGATAAGAAAATAAAGTTCATCAAACTGTGTTTTGCTGTCTCATTCACTTAACATACATAACAAAGAATACATATTATTCTTCTTTTAATGTGACAAAGCATTGCAAGAAGCATACGGTGCTTTTGCACTCAGTATACCAAGATCACATAAAAGGTTATCTCCTATATTAAGATAAAGCCTGAAACTGAATACATAATATCTTATCTCCTATGAACTCAACCTTAAGGCCCCGATTCTTGAACGAACTTCCAAAGTTGCAACACCGTATTTATATCCATATCCACCCTTTATTATACGATACTATCTAAAGTTATTAAGCAGACATTTAACACAATCTAAAAACACGAACTATGCATTAAGTACGCTGGCAAGTTATCTAATAGCTGAAAATGGAGTTTATCGTCAAGTTAAGAATGCAAAATGTACGGTTTTTTTTTTGGTTTTGTGAGATTATTCAGGGGTTTAAGAGTTTTGATGGTAGATTCACGTTTAATTTTTGATTATCAAGAATATCTACCGCACTTAGGATGGGTCACTGGAACAACTTGCGATCCACGGATCGCGGACGCCCCTCAAGTTAAAGGACAAAATCTACAAGTCGGTGATTAGACCTGTCATACTGTATGGATCAGAATGTTGGGCTGTGAAAAGGATTGATTAAAAAGATTGCATGTAGCAGAGTTGAGAATGTTGAGATGAATGTGCGGCGTGACGAGAATGGATAAAGTGAGAAGTGAATATATCAGAGGAAGTTTGAAAGTGGCGCCAGTGACAGATAAGTTGAAAGGAAACCGTTTGTCCTGGTATGGTCATGTGATGAGGAAGGATGAAACGCATGTTACTAAAAGAGTTATGATTATAAATGTGGATGGATGGAGAGGGAGAGGAAGGACAAAGAAAAGGTCGATGGACTGTGTGAGGAGTGATATGAATGAAAAAGAAGTCAGTGATAGCGTGACAGGATGGTATGGAAGAAGAAAACGTATTGCGCTGACCCCAAGTAACATTAAATAAGGTCAGAAAGATAATGATAACAAGAATATTGACTTATATTTTAATCTTATTTGCCTATTTTTTTTATTTTACCTATTTTGTTCAATATCTGGGCAAAGGTATTCCCATAGCCTTCCAATCTTGCCTTCTGCCAATCACCCGCAAATGGATTCCTCTTACGTCTAATAAAACTAGGGTCACATGTTTCCACTACAGTACGCATTCATTCTCAATTATACTTATCTAGACTCGTCATCATTATTGTCCTTTTGTAAGTCCTAGCGCAAAACTTTTCTTTTAAAAATATTGTACTTTTATACATTGCTCTTTGACTATAGTAAACCCGTAAAATACTTGTGAGTTTTTCGCAAAAACAAATTACTACTACATTAACATGCTTAGCATAGGCCTTAGGCCTAATCCAAGTTATTTTAGCCATAATAATAAAAAATATAATTCTCATTTATTTATTAACTCCTTTTACAGGTCCTGCCAAAGATAGCCTGGCAGCGTTAACACAAATCATCATCATGCGACCGATACTTAGCTCAAGCTCCTACAATTCATTGACCTCTTCACCAACCATATCGAAAGTAAGTACATTCAATCATAATTACTCACTATTGTATTACAATGCGGTTTGTATCTCAGATCGAGACCGGCTCCATATATTATAAGTGTAACAAAAACAAATCATGTCGCGACAGATACAAGATAACCGATTTCGTATGCGTCGTAAATCTGTACGTGTTACAATTAAACGAGTGCTCTGTTAGGGACTAGATGCATTTGTACAGAGTGGTTAGCTTGGTCTAGCTTGTATCTTAAATTATTTTAGATAGATAATTATGAAATATTTTTTAAAAGTTTGTGGGGTCAATACTTTGGGTAATGCGTGCACTCATTGTATAACAACTCTTTGTTTATTCATTGCGTTTTCTGACGCATATTTTTTTTGGGGGTCTAACCTAGGTCTGTATCTTCTTTATTTTCTTCTTTATTCTTTTCTTTACTGTTGTGAGTGTCACTTCCGTGTTTCTTTTCTATATTTCCTATCTTTCTTTTTAAATCTTGTGACGGACGATAAAATAACGTCAATTTTCGTATAGGTTTTTCCTTTATATTATAAACCATAATGCTGTGTCCTTTTCTCGAAAACCAGCTGTTTATGAAACAAATGATAAACGGTCAAAAATATTAAAAACATTTATTCGATTACTCAAGAATTTATGACTCAAACGTATAAATGTATCCATTCTTTAACAGTAAAGCGGAGTGACTTTACAACTTGTACCTGTACAATGTAATTGGAACGTCAGTGGATATTGATCGAGATAAATCTCGATTGAGCCGACCGTTTCTATCAAATGTGAAACGCCAATTTATTCCTTGTTACAAATCCTCGAGATATGTCGGTTTTCAATTAAATTTTCTGACGGCATTCGGCTTTTGTTGTGGAGTTATGTTGCATGTAAATTGTTTGTTATTTATTTGTTATTTCCTTGTTGGTTTGTTATGAAATTTTTAAATATATTCGTCGAGTTAGTGGATACAGATCAAAAACTATACAGATCATAAATATCTAGGAATGTCTTATCCTATCGGAAGCCAAACGATTAGTCAAACCACGTAATCGACTCGAATCGTCTAAATACGAATATAAGCAAAGGACATCTTTCTACAGCAGAACGTTACCTTTTCACGCTTAAACCGCTGAACCGATATTGATGAAATTTGTTATGGAATAATGGTTTGAGTCCCTGGGAAGGACATACGCTCTTATTCCCAAAATGTTTTACCCATGACTAACGGCATAATTAAGGAATATCAATTAACTGCAGATACATTTCAAGATACAGTGGTATCTTCAATTCGCGAGAAGCAGAAACTATGACTATATAGTTTATTTATTTCCTATTGTTACTATTAAACATCTACCTGTACTGACCAACGTCTAAAATTAAATAAGTTAATCGTTAAATTACGTTAATAAATATATTTTCTTTCTTTCTTTCTTTA
This sequence comes from Anorthoa munda, assembly GCA_945859665.1. Classification (NCBI taxonomy): domain Eukaryota; kingdom Metazoa; phylum Arthropoda; class Insecta; order Lepidoptera; family Noctuidae; genus Anorthoa; species Anorthoa munda. The sequence goes on along the minus strand of OX243907.1, from coordinate 4,058,513 downwards.
ATGCTTCCTGTGCCTATACAGACTGGGTTTTCCAAGTGGGCATGGATGGGCAAATCAGACACTATGAAGAATAGCGAAAACACTCATAAGAGATACAGGGCCGATTTTGATAAAAACAAAAAATGCAACATTAGATTTTTCTCACCCTGTTTATCGACAACCAGAATTTAATGACAAAATCTATATGAATGCGAGCGAAGCCACGGGCAACAGCTAGATAAAGTTACAATGCAAATAAATCGCCTCATTGATCTAGGTAGTGCCTAATAGCCCATCGTTTGATTTGCGTTTGTGGTCGATGAATCATAGAGAAAAATAGTTTTTTTTTTCCTGGTAATATACGGAAAAAGCTCTTAATTTTCAACTTACGATAAACGACATCGAATAATATTTCTATTCTCCACCATGATTGCTATTTCCAAGCCCTTCACCAAACACAAACATAACCTCCTAAACTGATAAAAAACTAATAAAGAATTCACGGCGTTACCCATAGCGGGGTCAAAAGCGTGACCAGCAAACATCAACGAACAAAAAACTAAATGTATTTATAACACTTTTTTATCAAAACATTTCATAAGCCCTTCACAAAATGTGATAGCGTATTTCAGAATACTTTTTGTTGGAACTCGATCATTATAAGTAAAAATTTTATTGCATCCAGTGTACTAAAAAAAGTAAATCATGAATGTAACGTTGCAATAAGAGTTTTTGTAGCTACAGTAAATGGTATTGGAGAAATCGTAAAGGGAGATTGTGAAAGCAGTTCAGTGATCTCTTTATAAGTTCTGTTGTTAATGTCAATAACATTTTTATCATGTTGAATAATTGAATTGAACTGTCGCATATGTCTTGATGAACGATAACCTTACGCAGAATTTCTACCGCTGCGATATATATATCGCACAGATAAAAAGTGCTATAAAAGTAATATTATTATTCAAGAAACACCAAACATTGTTAAACAAAATAACTAAAATAGTTTAAGAGGTTTTTACAGATATTGGTTATATAAGAAGGAAATGAATGCGTTGTGTTCAGTTTCTGAAAATGAATATTAGTATTATTATCATAATTATCAACAGACTGCTGGATAAAGGCCTCCTCCAAGCGTCGGTACATCGACTGGTTCAATGCATATCTTCTCTTCTCTCTAACTAAAAAAGTAGTGGCTTCGCCCGCGGGGAAAATGATTTCAAAAGAATTCACTACCGCTCTGCACTGCTCGAAGGAATTCACTACCGAGATCATAACATCTTAAGTTATACCCGTTTGCCAAGATTCATCAAAATTCGTTCATTGGTTTAGACGAGACAACATTACAGACAGACAGACAGACACAATTAAGTATTGAAATGTATCAGAAATATGTACTAAGTAAAACAGCTTACCATTTTAATATATCTTTGCAGCTCATTTTAACCGTACTCATATCAGTCCCAGTGATCCTACTGTCATTAATCATACGTTAGATCAAGTTAATGATACCCAACCGGTATGTTACTCGCAATTAATGCAAGTATGTCGAACTTGGCTGAAGTACGCTTTAACTTTGCTACTCCTCGAAACTTTGTTTGGCATAATGAATAAGGTTCTAAGTTTATAGACAGCTGTAGGTACTTATTGGAACTTTAATGGTGTCTTGAATGATTGAAGGTTCTCTTTACTCTAAGGAGTTCGATTTCTGGGCCATTAAAGGTTTCACTTTGTGCATAAGTTGAGCCAGAGCCAAAGTAGATCTTGTCTGTCTGTCACCAGGCTGTCTCATGAACCGTGATAGCTAGACAGTTGAAATTAAATTATTAAATACTAAAACCAGAATAAAACAAATGTTTAATTGGGGCTCCCTTACAACAAAAGTGATATTTTTGTCATTTTTTGCGATAATGGTACGGAACCCTTCGAACGTGAGTCCGACTCGCACTTGGCCAGTTTTTTTTATACCTTATTTTGAAAATGTGTAAAGATTAACTATTATTACCAATCTAACTGTAAACATATGCTATGTTACTTTTGTCCTGTAAGTACGCTCAACATACTAACCTAAATTGTTTAGATACCTATGTAAGTTTCTCATGTAAGTGAAAGCCATTGTAATTCTTTTGAGAAAATATTCTTAACCGTTTATGAAAAATCTTCTTAACTTCTTTAAAGGTATTGCTTTTGCAAAACTATCTTTCAAAAGTCAAAAATGATCCCACAGGAACTTATGTAGGTACTACCGGAATAAAAGGATTCTTAGAGTAGGTATGTCCCTCATATCAAATACAAATTCAAGATGGAACGTTGCAAACAACAAGGTGACTCTGGTTAAAACTACGCCTTGCCGTATACATACACAAATACCCTCACATACGTTCAACGAAAATACGCCTTACATTGTTCTCAGATTAAATAAAAAGCTCGACTGCTAAGGCGTAGTTTCGTTGTACCTGTGTGCGTGTACTTGTTTATGTATATGTCAAGGCGTAGTTTATCTTGACTTTTTATTTGATCTGAGGTATTTACTAATCCATTCTATAATCTATCTGTGGTCTTCTACATCCAGTCAGCAGTTGAGGCGTGATTGATTAACAAGTAATTTAAAATTCACAAGCATCCAAACATACAGACTTTCTCACTTATACTTTATTTTTATTATAGACTAGCTGTTCCCCGCGGCTTCGCTCCCGTGGGCCACCCCACAGGACCCGTTTTCGGGATTAAAAAACAGCCTATCGTCACTCAGGAATAATGTAGTTTTCTATTGGTGATAGAATTTTTCAAATCGGTCCAGTAGTTTCGGAGCCTATTCGGTACAAATAAACAAACAAACAAATAAACAAACAAACAAAAAAATCTTTCCTCTTTATAATATTATATAATAATAATATTAGTAATTAGTATTAGTATAGATAGGCTCGTGCTTGACCACTATCTCGCCTGATGGTAAGCGATGATGTGTTCGACGGTGTAACACGCTTGCCCAGAAGTAACCTATTCACTAGATTCTGAGGCTGTAGCTATCTGGAAACACATGGTGAGATAGTGGTCAAGCGCAAGCATATCCGCAATAAAAAAATTAAAAAAGGGAATTCCACTCCTTACTACTAATACATATACATACTAATACTATTAACAATTCACTGTGATCCTGGGTATCCGTGACCTGAGGCTGTTTTTTCTGCCAAAACCCTTCGAAAATTACGTCACATAAAATATGAGAAAAAAAGGTACCAACCAATACACGACCTTTTATTAATACATTGTACCATAATCGATTACACAATTGATTCCATAAATCGATTTATTATCCTAGCATTGTCATGCTCGTTTGACATCGATCAATCATTTTGTATTCTCAGTAAATATGGCGCGATTGATAAAAATATCAAAAGCTGTCCTGTGACAGTAATTGAGTAGTTGCTGTGGTATTGATAAACTTTGTTTTGAATTAATATTATAGACTGTTTGGTCCTGTTTTCCATATAATAGGGGTGGTCTGGTATAGAATCTATTAAAACATGTTGTGATAAGTATCGTTCAAATTAATTATTATTAATAAAAATAATAATTTGTTAACTGTTTATTTAAATTGTAAAAGGTTTAAGCAATTCGTGGAAATTTTAGCCATCGATCCTTGTTATTTGATAAGTAATTATTGTAGGACCTACAAGAGTACGGACGCACTGACGCCTTTACTTAAAGTATTCTTCGTGTAAGTAGCCCAGTAGCATCAAAATCATAAGGATTGTGCCTGAATGTAACAGTTCGTCGTGGACGTGTGGTTAAGACCGCCGATCCACCAAACATGATCTGTGACATAATCTGTCATCAGAAGACAGTCGCCACGATACCATTGACGCAATGACGCTCCACATCCACCAACCCGTACTGGGCCCGCGTGGTGGATTACAGCCTATTCCCTCTCACAGAGAGGAGGCCTGTGTCCCAGCAGTGGGAACATTAATAGGCTGATGATGATGATAATGGTGAATGACGCTCCACTAGAGTGATAATGAGCAGCCAGTGTAACCGTTATCTGAGCTCTTCAGTATAACTAAGGCCCAGCTTTTTGATCCCTAGTTAACTCAACCAATGGTTAAATATCCTACGTTCATTCATCAATTTTAAGTCTAACAAACGGTAAAATAATTAACTCTTTAATTTATTTGATCATATGGTAGGCGAAAAATTGACGAAAAAACGTATTTTAGCGAAAGAAACCATTGGTTAGCATATTTAACCGTTAGTTGAGTTAACTACGGGTATAAAAATTGGGCCGAAGTAAAAATGTAGACGTAAAATTACTTCAGGCTTTTCAGATCTGCTCTTATATTTTCAAATTAACTTAGTTTAGTTACTTCCTTTAGCCAAAACCCACATGCAATTTAATTTTAGAATTTCAGTTTTTTGATGTTGATAAAGAAAAAAATGATTCACAATTTCCCGCACTGTAGGCAGGTACCGTTAACAATACCATTAATTATTCCTAAATGTTTACTAGTACACAGTAAAAAAGATCCTGATTAACATAAAACAACACGCCTTTAATTTCTCATAAACACAAAAGACTACTGACATCATTACGCCTCACCCGCATGGGGGCGGGCAGCACAATTACAATTGTCATCGACTATTAACACCCTGTTTAACAATTAACTGGATTAAGTTGCCCAATGTATTGTCACTATTGTGAGGGCGTTTCGGATATCGGTGGGAATGGAGTAATTGGATCAAACGTTTGTGTATTGTTGGTTATCTAAATAAATAATTTCAATAATTTCAATTATTACTTACTTTACTTTACTTTTTTAATTATTACTTTTTTATTTTAATTATTATTTTATTTTAATTTTTTTAATTTTCAATAATTTTCATAAATTGATAAACACTCGAATTCAATTAAAGAATGTATCTAAATGCCATGGGTTATCGAGTTATCTACAACCTTAAAAAATAAAAGTTACTTATTTAAATTTCTTTCTTTCTTTTACTGGGTTGTGGAGATCAGATAGATAGTCACTCCACTTATAATACTGGTAGTGGCCTATAAAAACAGCAAGATAATAAGATATTAATCGGTTTAAATATTAAATCAATCTTCATGAAGAAAATATGAGTGTATCAGCAAGTAAACACCGGCCTCATCTAATTTTAACTGACACAAAAAAAACACATAAAAGTATTATTTTAAACCATTTAATAATATATACTATTTAACATCGTTTAGATGAGGCAGGAATTAAAACCAGTTATTTCCTTACCGCCATCATCTTAGGACCACTTGTGCCAAAAACTTTCTCAGAGTTAGTGATTAACACGAGGTTAAATTAAAAATATGTCATATAAATAATTATACATAATGAGACCGAGTTAACTACTAACTCGGCGTTATCCGGAGTGGTGCAAGCAGGCCTTAATTAACTAACGCCACACGTGTGAGGTAACAAAACACAAAGAAAAGGTACCAACCTAAAACAATCAAACCAAATAAATTAACGAGCTCATTGTATTCCAATTTTCAAAAAAAAAACTTGAATTTTGAATAATCGTTAACATTTGTAAGTTTCCGTGCGCACGCGCCGATCCAACATCAAAAGAAGCGGCGTTCTGCATGGCGGCAACACGGCGTCAAACACAAAGAGTAGAATATTCAGAAATGGTAGATGCGACAAATATTTTCTCTTCTGCATACAAACGAAACACGAAACACTTCATATCAGAATAGGTACCCTACTGCCACCATGTTTTTTTTTATAAATTATTAAAATTATATAATAACTAACTTTTTTAGGGTTCCGTACCCAAAGGGTAAAAACGGGACCCTATTACTGAGACTCCGCGGTCCGTCTGTCTGTCTGTCTGTTTGTCTGTCACCAGGCTGTATCTCATGAACCGTGACAGCTAGACAGTTGAAATTTGATGATGTATTTCTGTTGCCGCTATAACAACAAATACTAAAACCAGAATATAATAAATATTTAAGTGAGGCTCCCATACAACAAACATGATTTTCGTGCCGATTTTTGCGATAATGGTACGGAACCCTTCGTGCGCGAGTTCGACTCGCACTTGGCCGGTTTTTTTTACTATGTGCACTTTAATGGCAAGAAAGTGAAACTGTTAGCAGGTTTTATATTTCTCAGGTGAAAGGTGACCATGTACTGCGACTCATACTTAGAAAAATTTAAATATAAAGTTATAGCAAGACAAGCTTAATATAATATTATAATTATTTAACAAAGATGTCAAAAAAAGATTATGCAATGTCACGTCAATAGCAAAATAATGTTAGTTAGTTACCAGTAACATTTCAGAAGAGGCTAAATGTAACGTTGTAGGCATAAAACCTTCCTCTATTTACTTGGCCTATCTGTTGCACCTTCTTAATCTACCAATGGCCACCACAGTCGTGATAAACGTGACGGAAGTCCGCCTGTCATTTTGTGGAAACTGTTAATAAACTGAATAATATCATTAAAACATCTTTGGTTTGTGTCAAAGTCGTATACAAGTTTCTATACAGATTGATGTCAATTCTGTTCAAAGACCAATTAGTAGATTCTGAATAACGGTACGGTTTTATTGGTAGTATAATTTTTTGAATTTGGAAGATGTTTTCTTGTTTTTTTTTCTCTTCGTAGTGAAAAAGAAATAGTGTGTTAATTTGACGTTTATTATCTTGCCAACCAGTTATTTTTTAAGAAGATATGTTTTTGTTTATGCAGCAATTTCTTAGAATTCATTATAGCGTCTTTAGCCATCAGCCAACAGCTTTTTTCCCACAGTTCATAACATATCTTTGAGCTTACTCTACTTTTATGACGTTCTTTATTGAATTTCTCGTCATCCTCCTTCTTGGGAAAAATTTATCTGGACTTGGAGCAGAATATTTTCTTCTTAACAAGCAGTAAGTTGGACTAGCCGTCATGTCTCTATATTTCTTTTGCAAATTTGTGGCAAGAAAGCAGGCGACCAACCTGATAGTAAACCTGGGGTAAAACAGGTGGTTTGCCTACACTTTTTAATGTCTTCTTTCTAGCTATAGTATATTTCATCCATCCATGTACTATGGACTTTATTTTACCTATTTAGAGCCATAATATCTTTTTACAAATTTTTAATAATTGTTAGTTTAGTCGTTCTCTCACCCGTTACTATCCTATATTAAACCAGAATAGTGTTTACATGAATAAATATAAACAAAACATCCCAAAATCATCACAGCACACCAAATCTTCGTCTAACTACGACCACAATCCGCAAGGGGCGCTCAGCCCCTAAAATTAAATTTATTCAACGTTTGCAGAGGACGGTCGGCAAATAGGACATTGTCTCAAACATCTACAATCACATCTTAATGTGTGTTTAATGTATTAATGAGTTGAAAGGGTTGGGAGGATAGTGTTGCTGCGTTGGAGATTTTGACTAGTTTCGTGGGAGATTTCAAGCTGGCGACATGATTGAATGTAATGGAAAGCTAGAAACTAAAACAATATTGGAGCGAAGAACGTAACATACAAGCGAGTTGAAAGTTAATGTAAAGTATTCAAATAAATTGCAATAAAAAATGCAACAAAAGGTAGACGCTGAGACGACGAAGCAGTAAGTTCAGGTCAAATTAATGAAAAAAGCATCATTGTTCAGGCTATATTTTTATTCTAAAGCATTTAATCATTTTACTGGCAAGTGCAAGCAAAATTATTTAATCTTCTTCATGTATTTACATATTAGTAAATATTTGTGTTAAGTGTTATCCGATTGCATTTGTTTAAACTAATAACAAGACTATTGCTTAACTTTTTATCTCGAAAAATGCAATGAAACTATTTGTATGCTAACGGATGTTCTAAATATTTCAAACACAGCAACCCCAAATTACCAGCTGAGGACCCAAACTTACTACAGCACGTTCTCGCAAACCTGTTTGTTTTGTGTTTAATCGCTCCGACTCAATATTGACTCGCATCCCGAAGTACCGGCCGCGTTGTCTTACAGTATGGATTGGACTAAGATTATGTGTCCTTTTGTCTCCTGTTTGTGTATGTGTTTGAGAAACGTTTAGAGAATTTGTGTTTGTTCTCATAGCGACTATAGTAGGTCAATATGGACAAAACATATTGGTATTCTATTCGTTTGGGGTCATACACCTAAATATTTTTCTAATCCAGAATATTTTATACCGATGCAATTTGCAACGAGTTACTGAATTGATGAATTTTATTTAATCAAAGCCGATATATTCACACCAAGCAGAGTTCAATAACTACTTTCCAGAAACCGTCATCAGGTCGTCAGTCCATCACATTCTACAGCAAGACCAAGACTTCACCAAGGTTGCGTTACAACACCTGGTTTGCTCCCAGCCTGAGGGAATCCCACGCTTGCTAATCACGGTTATCACCCAAGGTATCTTGATCTCGCCTGATCCATTGATGTTATCGATTCTTCGACAGAAATGGCTAGTCGACTGCCGAATTTACTTCCAGTACCTTCCGCATCCTGTCAATTTCCTTCACATATAAGGACCTCTTTTATCTAGACCATCCCAAGCTATATCGCTTGTTGTATCAAGATATCCCTATGTTATGTTCTTGTCTGTTTCATTCATCATTGGCCCTACGACAAATATGGCACTGCACGCAGTTCACTTGTCACTCAGCTTACTCACTTATGCAACACTCCAATTTCCCCTTAACCCAACATCAAAAGACACCGGTCTAATTATTACAAACAGGTGGTCCAAACATCCTTTGATTCTTATCATTAAAACAACTACATTATCATCCGGAACAACTTAAGCTTTTTCACACAGACAGAGTGTGGTCGAAGCTGTCTTTTTCACACAAAATCAAGTGTGGTCGGCTCTGTCTTTCCGGTGGTCGCAATAACAAAGTGTGTGGTTTGATAATAAGATTGAGATACAGTTAAGATCACAAAGTGGGCGGGAATGCGGCTTTTGAATATTCCGACGATTGAATCCAAGGTTTTAGACTTAATTAGCTTGATTGGTAGATGCAGGTTCTAAATTAAAAGTTTGTTTGGTAATTAAGTTACTGCTTTTGGATTATAGGTGTGTTGTAATTAAGTTCTAATCGGTTTTAGCTTTTGGTTTTAATAAATTTGAATAATTTGTTGATTAGGTATTAAAACAGGCTTAGTTGTCACTCTTCTCTTTAGCTCGTTTCCACCCATTGCACGCCACTAAGCCCGGATCATTCACCTGTATTTAGTTATGGAACAATAAAGACAAACGTAAAAAAATATGGAACGCTATCAGGTACTCTTCCAGCAGTTTGATTTATATTTCTTCGCAATGCAAAAAAATTGCAACAAAAGTCATCTTGCAATCAATAATACATCTAATCATAGTCTAGATCTAATCTAATCATTCAAAAGCACGTAATAATTTAATTATTCACTACAAGAAACCTAAAATCATTTAAAACATAATGACGACCTACCACGCGGAGAATTATAATAGATTGAGGAGGCGTGCCACCAAAAAAACTCCGGGCTCAAATTTAAATTTAAATCGCATTTGCGACTTTTTTCTACCAATAAGATACAAACGGAACTTGAGAAGGCCCACTTCTGTTTGCGAAAGTTAAGTTTCAGATGATGCATCGGACATGCAGTAACAAGATGTAGGATAAGGTGCAGCAACTGTAGCTTCTGAGAGGTTATAATAATAGTTGGTGGAAATAATTGTCTTTCGTGGTAGTAGTAAGGCTATGGAGTGAAAGCGATGAATGGAAGTTGACTTATTCTCCTTAAATTGACGTAGGAATTTATTTGACAAAATGAAAGGTAAAAAGGTTTGCTAAGGGTGGCTTAATTATTGTTAGTTAGTGTTGCCAACTATAATAAGTTGTTTCTTAGTAATCTGGATAAAATGAAGATAGAAAGCGTGGATGTAACGCCATAGAAAAAATATTTCGTGAAATGTTTTTTTTTACAAACTCAATAATTACAATATTTCTTTATTCAATTTCATAAGTTTTTCACTGCCTGTTACAAAAGACTGGACCTTTTGCATCTATCTTTACTATACCTACCTAAAACGTTCGGTGACTTTGATCTAGAGAGATATGTAAAAAAGCCTCACTTTGTTCCGCCGGAGTAAGGCGATGGACAGGAATTATTGCGCGTGGCGAATCAGAAAAAAAGTATAATAGTTTCGGACACGCACTTACTAAAATTTCGGCTCCCTATTGTTAGAAATGTAGCAGGATGTTTAAAAAATCTTGTTTCAAATTTATTGGCTAATATTTTCTAGAAGGGCTGTCAGCCGAACCAAATCAAGTCTTGTTTCAGCAGATATCTAGGTTAAACACTGCATTAAAATGCAGGTAGTACAAGATGATACCTACCGCTAAAAACCTCATTCTTCTTCTCAAAATGTAACATTTGAGAGAGGCCTACCTAAGTTATTCTTAGTACCTGGGCGACCGAGCTCTGCTCGGGTGAAAATAGAGAAAACGACATTTTCTAAAAATGAAACCTATCTGAATCGATTTATCGCCCCTGAAAGGCCCTTCATACCAAATTTCATGAACATCATTGGAACAGTTTCCGAGATTCAGATTATATATATACATATATACAAGAATTGCTCGTTTATAGGTATTAGATGAGGTAGTAAAGTTAATATAGTAGTAGTAGTTTTTGTATAAGTTAATATTCTTTTCATTCTTCAACTGGACACATTGCTACCTATTTGGAACATTCGATTTTTATCTCATAGAAAGAAGCTAGATGATCAGTTAATTTAAAATCAAATAACGCTTTAATTCGAATCTTCTTTGGTGCAAGATTTACATAAGCATATAGAAAGTTAAGCTTTAACATATTCTTACTTAACTTTTATGTTAAAAGTCGAATAAAATTACGAAAAATGTTCCACTATTAAACAGTAGGATTACTTACTTAACCCCAAGTTAGACGTAAGTTATATTAAGATTAACTGCAGTTACTGAAGAGAGTTAAATTATACGATTAGTTTTGATATGCATAATGTAGAACTTTTCCTTGAACTAGCGACACGGTATTTAGCCACGATAGTTTTTACTTTGAACTTTTGTGCTTTCTTAATTAGTTTTTTTTAAATATACATTACAAGAATACAGTATATTTCAGTCTGCCAATAAAATACTTAAAGTGATTTCTTATTGAACCAAGACTGTTTGAAAAAGATCTGCAATTATCCATATAGTTATAGAGTGCAAAAGAGAGGTCAAAAGTTTTCAAAAGCAGACTTTGGTGCAAAATTCGAACACACAATAACCTAAACAAATACAGCAGAGTACAGACAGACAAACAAACAAATAAACTATAAATTACCATTACCATTACCAATAGGGAAGACAACAATCACAAAACTAACAAAGACCTCACAGACCTGAACAAGGCTGTGGAAAGCGATAAATTGTCCCAAATAACAGACAACATTGATAGAGAAAGTATTCCCAATACTTATTAAAGAAATCATTCCGTAAGCCCCTACATAACTAACTTGAGACAGCCTATTAATCGGAGTTAAACCAACATAAACGTTACGAATGCATCCACAAACTCGAAATTACTTAAATAAAAATAATTGTACATATAATTTAAAACGTCAAACGAATCGTGACCAACGCGTTACGGGACCACTAAATATGTATGAGAGAATTAAAATAATACCAAAAGGAATATGTTTGTTGGAAGATCTTCATACGTACCGAGAAAAATTTCAAACTATTCAGCCTTAACACACACAATCCATTGCTTCTCTCCCTCGTTACACTAACTAAAGTTACATATCAATGCATCATTGGAAAGAGTATAAGAATTCTGGTACTCATTACTCTGCATATCATAGTACATGTCATGGGTTAGTCGGGTTATTTGAATAAACAAGCCTGGTACCTTCCGGACATGGGTGCATTACCATAGAACATGGGAACTGTTCACTGTCGTCCATTTTTTTCTTGTAAAGATTTGTAAATGTTCGTAAAAGAAAAACTAAGAAATTTTGAAAGAGAATAAAGTGCATTAGATGGGCAGAATGAGGCTATAACGATTGTCATTCCACTAAATATTTTGTTACATACAACTTTCTTTTCAACATGAGAGAACTGACAATAAAAAGAACATAACAATAAGGTTTTATTCTAAATACAACATTAAATCTTTTTTAGGAGAAAAAAAAAAGATGTCAACAAAACAGATTATAATAAAGTTTAAATTAAGAACCTGACTGCACTAAACGAAAAGGAAGAAAAAAATAAGAGGCAAAGAATTTACAACACGGGCTCGCAACATTTGGTTCGATTGCCGAATCTGGTGACTGCTCGACTGGTCCCAAAGTCAGACAATCGATCATTCGGCGGGACCATTAAAGAAATAATGTGCGTACTGTACGTCCCAAACGGGATTTGTTAATTAAAAATGTCAATCAAGTGTGTCGAGAAACGGGCGGTTTAGTGTCTTTTCGGGCCAAAGATTAAGTTTAGTTTGTAAATCGGATTTTAACCATTGTTTTGTTATTCTTTGACCGACTTTGAGTTATCCCAATCTAAATTCCTACTGATCGCTTTTTTTATTTGGCTTTTATAAAATATCAATCCAAAGTAGGTCCCATTACCTATTATGTAATGGGACTACTTGGCCTAATATGTTTTCACAAAATGATTATGATTTTTTCGTTCTTTTGCTTAACTGATTTAATTACTTTAAATTTATGTTAGAACTATTTTTAACCCCCGACAGAAAAAGAGGGGGTGTATCTGTGTGTCTGTGAGATACACAGACATACAGATACACCCCCTCTTTCTTTTCCTCTGTGTGTCATAGCTCCTAAACGGATGAACCGATTTTGATTAACTTCTTTTTGTTTGAAAAGTGATTTTGTCGAGAGTGTTTTATCTATGTTTGATTGAAATCGGTTCAACCGTTCAAAAGTAATTCTTTGAATCTAGGTTTTTTCGCAAGATATCATGTTATAATAATTTATAGGTATTTTATTATAACTGTCGATAGATTCTCGATTGAATCGTGCATATTTTAAACAACATGAAATTTAAATTAAATTAAAAAAAAAACCGACATAAAAACCTCTAAAAGACTCGAATAAAAACCTCTAGCCTTGTACTCGCGTCGGGGAACCGTTATGTAAATAAAATAAACTGCTGTTAACGTTACTGGTTCACCGACGCGAGTACGAGGCTTATTTTTGCTTTTTAGAGGTTTTTATGTCGGGGGCATTATAAATTTATTTTTTTAATGTTTACATAGATAGGTACGTTATTTCCAAATTACAATTTGTTTTCTTTTAAAACTTTTGTCTCTAACATTATAGTAGTTTTCACATGTCTACGCCAATTCTTTCAACTTCATCTTTGCCTGTCCGGAGTTTAGTGGAAAATCGTCCAATTACAGTTAAGTATTTAAATCTTCACAGTTTATCGCTTCAAAGGTAACTCTTAATGAGCTAACAGCTTTACACATAATGTTACTTAAAATCATTTGTACAATTTAAGAATATATCTTTACTTAAAGATATTTAAGAGAAAAACATTGTAAGCGAGAGTAACAACTATTATTGTAATCTCAGGTTAAAGTTCTTAACTGTTTATCTTGTACAACAAGCTTTTATAGTTCACTAGCTTCTGCCAGCGGCTTCGCCCGCGTGAATGTTGAAAATTATCCCGAGGGAACATATGCCCGGGATTAAAAGTATCCTATGTGCTATTCCTGACTATAATCTATCTTTGTGCCAAATTTAATCCAGATACGTCCAGCCGTTTGAGCGTGAAGAAGTAACAAACATAAAAACACACACACAAACTTTCGCCTTTAGAATATTAGTGTGATTAATTTATGCATTCATTCAATGACACTTATATATGTCAGTAGACATAGATCAATGGTCGTAAACTTGCAATGCTATGCTGAGCAAAATAAAAACATTAGGGAAGGGTCATCTGTTTTGCAAATAAGATCTAGATCATTATTCAATTACAATTCGCATTTTTTTTTTAATCTACGGTTTATTTCTTGAAAATATATGGAACTCTAGATCTGTGCTGCATGCGAATAAATAGTATGCGCATAAAGCAATGTGGGATGTATTTCTCTGAAAATTACTTTTATTTTGACTGGACTGTTTATCCGGTTCTAAACATGGGCAACACAATTCTCAAATTTTCGTAGAGTTAATAAATCCATCGTTTTCACTACCTTATCTTTGATCTCCCAAAATGTAAAGGTAACAAATAAATCGTCAAATTAAATCACAAAAGTCTTCGCGCTTTAACGACACTAAAGTTGTTAATGAGTGAACAGCTTTACAGCAAGACTTATTGTTATTCGAACACCTTCCAACGAATATAAGATTTTATTAGATATCATTCTTCGGAGATACAACCTTAATGAATTGTTTGAAGACACAGAATGAACGTAAAGTACTTAAGCGAAGCTTTTATCTCTTGTAACTTTAGATCTGAGAGTCGATAGACTAGCAGGTTTTTGCTGCTATAATCGACCGTTAGTTGCAAGACGACGTCGAAATTTTTTCATATATAATTCATATTTTGATAAACGTCTTCCTACATTGCCTTGCTCCTTTAAAGGAATGTTATCGCTATTAATGCAAGTCTTGTGAACAAGGATTGATAATTTCCTTCCCACCTTACTAAGAATCCAATTTGTAGATCAATTCATAGCTTCTCTTACCAAGTTTATGCTAACAACATGTAAGGCCCGTTGTAATCTACCCGTACTCAACTGCCCGTCTGTTCCGAGCCTGAGGCTATAGATACCAGTGCCATTGCCGGTCGCAAAATGAGTGTTGAACGTGTTAGGTTAAAAGATAGCAGCAGTTTGCTTAAACGTTTACTTGTCTTAACGATGGTGCCTATTTCCGCAAGAAATGTACTCGTATTAACAAGTGCCCGAGGTTCTTGCAAGACATTTTCTTGTTTGTCCGTTTGTACTTCAGAGTTTTTATTTTCTATACGTGCTGTTATTAAAGCAACATTTTTGCTGGTGCAGTTTTCTTTGTTAATAGTGTTTGTTTTGTTTTTTGTTGCAACTCCTTGGAAATTTTCCTCTGGGTCAAAGTTTATTAATATTTTTAGTGTTGCTTTGTTTAAGATTTTTGGGAAAATTTAAAAAGGCGGCGTTTGGTATTCCAAAAACTATTTAATGTAGATAAAATCTCAAAGGATCAGAAGATTGAAAATTATGATAACCTATACCTAAAATACCTATCAAGACATAAAATAAAATTTCATAGAGTATATCAATAAAATTTAACGTCTGTTTTATTGATATAATAATGTAAGAGTTGAAAAGCTATTTCGCTGAAGCACACAACTTCCTTTCAAATATTTGAGCTTTTGAGCTCATACATCTCTTCCATCATTCTACGTTGTAAAGATTTACAAATTGCACTCAAGTTGTTATAAATTTATGAAGTAATAAATTTTTGATAACGCACGGTGGCCTCTTACGTAAATTGATACGGCCATGTTTAAGTTTCAGAATTTATTGGGCGTTGTAAAAATGCTGGTTTGAATTTAAACGGTCTTGGGGTATAGTGGCTAAGGTGTATGAAATGGATGATAGGAATGTGTTTGCTAGAAATATTGATAGTGTTATTTGATGCTTGTGAAAAAAGGAATGATTATTTTGATATTGAAAATATCAAATACTTGACGCCATGAGCCCTCCCTTTTTATACGTCCTTGTATATAAGTATGTTATGTTTTAGTTAACAATTTTATTTTTGTTAAAATCTCCTTTAATAAAGTGAACTACTCAAAATAATTCCAGGAGGAAGTATGTTAACGTTTCAGATTTTTATTTGTATTTTGCTTAACTGTTTAACCCCGACTCTGAATTAAAAATTCTAAGTTGAATATTTGTCAATCTCCACTTTAGCCTGAAAACCTGAAAGTTTTGGCATGTATGTAGGGTTTGCCTCGTTCTTAACTCTACATTATCAATTCAGAGACTGGCCCTAAGAACTTTTGACTGATTTAAACAATAAACTATAAGTACTTAATGTACCAAATTATCCTATTCTTAGGTACCCTTAATTTGCCTCTTAAAACTAATATCCTCAATAAAGGTTGTCTGTAAGAGATTGCCCTGTGTGATAAGACCGCCCATTATACATTTGTTTTTGTGAATGTTTGTCCTGTACATATTTTATGGTGTACAATAAAGTATATAATAAATAAATCCTCATTTATCGTACAACAAAACTCATACATATTAATACCCGGAGTTTAACCACCGACTGCATCAATTTTACTTTGATCGTTCACAAAAAACTTTAAATACCGAAAGAACAGAAAAAAATGCAATTTACTAAAATAAGACGAAAAAAACATTTAACACCGCGAATAAAGATTGATGAAGAATCAATCGAGGCATGTCCCGCAGATAAAGGCAATGTCCGCGCAATCAATTTTAATCTGGAAACTTTTCTCCCCCTCACACATATCTCCAAAGCTATGGGAAAGAAAGAGATGACTGTACGTCTCCTAGTCTTGATGCACCTTCGCTATTACGACGATGACGATGCCAGCCTACTTACAGAATTAAAGTCTGCTAAGGAAGATTGAGGAGGGCACCTTATCGGGTAAGACAATGATTTAACGAAAACACTGATGGATATTGTGAAAAATTTTGCTTGTAATAGAACAGTGGATCATAAGACATGATCGAGTTCCCATGAGCAGTTATATGTTATTTTTAAAGCGAAGACAGAGTAGACTTTAAAGCAAGCTTTAAAGTACAACATGTTTACTTTTTGTGGTGGACAACGAGAATAAATTTTAAAAGTTTGCCCGCTGTCCCGGTGGACATCGGGAGTAATCGAGCTGAAAGTGATCTTAATATTTTTTTAGTTAGAGAGAGACACCAAAATTAGAAGACATTTCTTCGGTAGCTATTATGATACAGACATTATGCAAATTTTAATCAATGAACAAAATATTTGCTGTTTGCCGAAATGTATCACTGGAATTGTATTTCAGATTCAAGGAAGGTTTAAATAACAGAAAGCTGAATGTTGACATTCAAAAGTGCCGTTTGGCGTGATTAAAATAAATGATTTGATTTTGACTTTGATTTTACCGTTAGCATATTTTGTTATTTCTCTTCAAATGATTTGAACTAGCCTGGCAATATACTTATTATCATCACTTGCAAAATTGCCTTTAATAATTTGACATACAACCCCAAATACTTTAGCAAAACGTCGTCAGTTACTAACTACCACTTAATATTAAAAGATGGATTAGGAAGCCGTACAGCTGTGTATCAAACGCTTATCTACCTTCAAGAACATAAGTCGTAAGTCAAGCAAAGAAAGTAGGTTAATACGTTGCTGATAAGCAAGCCTTGCTAGAATTTTTAAATGCTGTTTAGTATCGTCTAGTTTGGGTGATTTTTTTTTGAGAGAGATGACTATTTTGTTTTTGATCCTAATAGCTTTATCGTGAAGTGTCAGTTTTGAAATGATAAAATGTTCAGCCAGTTTTAAAACCGTCTTGAATAGTCTGACATAGGTCTAGTTTAATACAGATTCTGTACTATTTTTAATCTCGCTGGTAATTACAGTGCCTGAGTCTCATTGAATACTGTAAGACAACATCTAAGTATAGGGCATCGGTTTTATAGAGATTTCAGAAGTCATATTTTTTTTTTGTTGAAATTTTTGACTGAATGTTGATCAGCAAGGGACCTACGTGACGGCGCGGGTGGGACACTTTTTAAAGTGCCTTGGTAGGCAATATCGGTTGGATAACGCGAGCACGAATTATCTAAGACGAGTGCAAATCGGTCGACTTGCATCACTTCGGTATGAAATAAATAAAGTCGCGTCGAACCATTAGTAAGGTCACCAAATCATTCCAGTAGACAGTACAACAATAATGTGTCTTTTTACAAAACTGGCACTTATTACACCACCATCAACTAGAAATACAACTCTTTCAACACTTGAACATCAGGGGACATAATATAAATTAATGCCTATAAAGCTGATAGGATTATACCTATTTCTTACTGGGACCAGTTACTCCAAGTATTTGCTCACTGTATTGATGTATCAAGCTACGTGATTGATGATACCTCACCTTATTCTATGTCGGGTAGATGAACCCGAATCTGAGCACAGAACCCTGAGGTACACCTTCACTGAAGTACATTAAGGTTGATAATTGAATGGTTGAAGGTTCTAAATATGATGGGCATTTGTTTTTTGCATTACCTGTAGAAGATGATATTGTGGTGAATTATATTGAAATATTGCCAGCAACAATTTAAAGTATTGATGATTGCCGCTAATGAAAAGGTCGTCGATGTGCGAACAAGAAGCTTATTGATATTTTGTAAAGGCCACAAACAATCTAATTAAATTAATCATGCATTCGCTACGAAAGTTCAGGTTCAATTATGAATTATGACAATAGCAAATTTATCCATATACAACGTGTAACAGATTAAACGCAAAAAGTGAAAAGAGGTCATCGTGATTTCAAGGTTGATGAGTATTTCAACCTTGAAATCACAATAAAACAGCTGTTCAACATTTTGTCATATTATGCAAACACTAAAGTACCTATGGGGCAGCTGATTTTGTTTTCGCGATATTGTGATTATATTTTTCTATAATTATATATTTCTTTCATAAAATAAAAAAATGCATTTAAAAAGATTTTCTTGACAAAAACTCAGCAATATAAAAAATCAGCCAAGTGCGTGTCGGACTCGCGCACGAAGGGTTCCGTACCATTATCGCAAAAAAACGGCAAAAAAATCACGTTTGTTGTATGGGAGCCCAACTTAAATATTAATTTTATTCTGTTTCTAGTATTTGTTGTTATAGCGGCAACAGAAATACATAATCTGTGAAAATTTCAACTGTTTAGCTATCACGGTTCATGAGATACAGCCTGGTGACAGACGTACAGACAGACAGACAGATGGATCACGGAGTCTTAGTAATAGGGTCCCGTTTTTACCCTTTGGTTACGGAACCCTAAAAACATCAATTTGTTTCTGAAACAGAAACATGCGGAAGATTATGTAGTTCATCAACAACAAATTGACAGCAAAGGGTCATGCCCTTCCGGTTAACACAACAGCAAACCCGATCCCTCAAACGATACTTTTCTTCATTGTAAACTCAATTTTCAACAAGTACACTGCTAAGCCTAAGGCATTCTTTACCCCCTGAACCTATAAAAAACATCATCAATACAAACCAATAAAAGTTTGTCAGAATTTTCCCTCGTAAATACACAGAGTAGGAAGGTGCCGAAGGCTAAGTCAGGACAGTTTCAGGCAGTTTCTTAAACAAATGCTGAAATCAAACCCAGTATAGTAAATAATCTGTTTGCCGTTTTTGACTAAAATGCTGATGCAAAAGGAAAAGGAGGAGGCCTTAGATAAGTTACATTTTATCAACGAAAGCGTGGCTATTGGAAAACTGTCAAAAAAGTATGGAAATGTCAAACGCTTTTGAAATATCACTTGATCAATCCCTTACATTTCAACTATTGCCTTCACTGACATCGATTGACATATGTCTAGAAACTCAGGTCATTATGGTCCTGCAGACCGTCAGTAGCCTGACTGAAAACTGATTCAGGTGTCACGGCCGTCGAAAGAGAAAAAATATCTGTCGCTTTGTGCCACTCTTGCTAATACTGGCAAATGAAATGGACATTCTGTAACACTTTTTTTCGTCATAAAACCCACAGGATGTCTAAACAAAGACATCGATATTTCCATAAATATTGTATGGTGTTCGGTACAAATTAAAGGCCTCGGGCTGTTTCCTGGCTTACCGTTGCAGGTTTTAACATTTCGTTTGCGCGCAGGACCCCTGAGAACGAACACATGTTTCTTGTGTTTTGTTCCGGAGGTAGGATGTGGTGGAGAGGTACTTTCTTACTTTTCTGAAGATATTCTAAATAGCTTTAAATTAATTATTTGAATTTTTATTTCGTCAATGTGTCGACGCTTGGGGGAGGCCTATGTCCAGCGGTGGACGTGTTTCGGCTGATATGATGATAATAACGATTTATTTCTTGGTTTAAAGTTCTGGTTGTCGATTCCAACAGGAAATTCTTGAAACGCTGACATTTATTTATTGAAACTAATTATTTTATTATGAGGGAGCCTTCACTTATTTTATTATGAGGGAGCATGCTCTTATCACATGAGACTTACATAACTGGCGAAATGTAGGTGTAATATTAATGCTCAGAGGATTTTTAATATTACGCCTACATTTCGCCCAACCCTTCAGGGAATACAGACGTGATGATGTTATGTTAACAGGAAATCCAGTCGCAGACATTCGAATGAATATCCTAAGTAAAAAGTCATAATTCGAGATTTGGCCTTTGCCTATTTCCTCCTCCAATATTAGACCAATTTAAAAGATATTCCATAAACTGATAAGAAATATATATATATGTCCTGTCTGTGTCCCTATATTTTCTTTTTAGATAATACATTATCTTTAGAAGCACTAGATTCCTCAAAAGATGTTCAAAATTGCGCTGTCAACAGAGGCCTAGTGTACAAAATTTGACAACTATAAATGAAAAAAGAAAATCATAGAAGCACAATATATATATATTTTATTCATTTTACGGAATATCTTTTAAATGTGTCCAATACTGGAGAAGAACAAAGAGAGCACCAAACCTCGATTTTTGAGTTTTTACTAAGAAAATTCAGTCCGAGCTCTGCCCGCATTTCCTCTTCTTGTGATACTATCCATAGCAGAATTGACGTTACGAACATTATTATCCATTTGAAAGCTCCCATCCATTTGATTCACGACATAATAGAAGTTCCATTTAAATCAGATAATTCTAACCTATTTTTAAACTCGCATTAACATTTTCATATACAACTCCATACTACACCACGACTTCTTCGATCCAGGTAAAGCAACCGTCGTTTATTAGTCTTTTCCCTAGCAAGGCGGTGTTTTTCTAAGGGGTATGGCGCCCCATGCCATAAAAAATTCACGCCTCCACAGTAGCCTTTGGTTTGCCGTGGTTTTTCTTTATAAAACATATTGTGGGGTACCCAAGTTGTGTATTTTTAAGTGTTTCAGAAATCGAATGTTGAACTTAAATGCGTATGAATGGTAAATGCGTTTTGTGTTATGTTTTATGGGAAAGCTACTGTACGTATTCTTAGAAACTATTGAATTTATATAGGTTGGAACAGAAATAAAGCCACTGTCTAAACGATTTTTTTGATTTCTGTGAACTTGATTCATAGAAATACTGACTTTTACTCGCGGTCTCACCCGCGTGAATAGTGTTTTAATAAATTCAAGGGATTTCATTCATTATAACCAATTTATCGTTATAAAAAGTATCCTATATAAATATGTTGTTGTTGTTGTTTTATAATATGTTGTTATGTTATGTTATATGTTATGTTATGTTGTTAGGTTGTCTTGAAAAGATCACTTTTAGCGATAAGGCCGCCCATTGTGTCACCCAGTGTAATGTTTTCTTTGTCTATACTTTCTGTAACTTATATGGTGTACATAATAAAGAGTATTCTATTCTATTCTATGTTATTCCAAGTTATAAACTATCTGTGTCGTATTCAGCCGTTTGTTTATGATTAAAACACATCATCATCTTCCTGCCCTTATCCCATGTTACTTAGGGTCGGCGCAACACGTTTGCTCCTTCCATACCGTACTGCCCCCGTCACGTCATTACTGACTCCCTTTTCTTTCATATCACTCCTCACATAGTCCATCCAACTTTTCTTTGGCCTTCCTCTCCCTCTCCATCCATCCACATTTATATTCATAACTCTTTTAGTAACACGCGTTTCATCCCTCCTCATCACATGACCATACCAGGATTTATGATTAAAACACAAACATACAAATTTTCACATGTATATTGGGTGCCAAATATTTAATCCTATTAATGCAGTTCAGTTTTCCCATAAGCAGATAGTTAATTGGTTATTTTTGATAGGTATTAATTGAAAACCAAATAACTTAAATCGATCCTGATAAAACCATACAGTCTATAAGATATGCATCAACATTACCGTTTTGCTTGTCCATCCTATGTCGGAAGGCGTGCCCTGTGAATATGTCGAAGTGCGCTCTGTTATGTTCCTCTCTGCTCTAGCTGTAAACATTTTGTTTTGAAAAAATATTTGGTAGGTATCTCCGCACAATTTTTAACTTGGTTGTGGAGAATAATAAAGCAGTCACTCCATGTAATATAGTAGTATTTAGCTTCATCCCAGCACACTGGAAACTGCGAGCAAAGCGAAAAAACGGATGACAGCTGATAATGATGCTCTTGTGACAATTGCATTTATGAAAGTTCTATATAATCCATATTTGGAATATCTTAAGAATAGAGTTTTTTTTAGATACTACTTTTAAACTAATGATCGGAGATAGACAAGTAGAAGTGCAATGATTTTCAATTTTATTAATAAAGTTCTGAACTTCGCTATTGTTATAAGAGTTACGTTAATTAAGGTGGTCTTCTTACATCATTACAAAATTTCCTTAATATAACATTAAAAAAATATCAAAAAAGCCTGCAAACCACAGCCACAAGCGCCTCTAACCATCGACTAAATTGAATACACTGGTCCCCGCCCCTTACCTGTACCTCATTATACCGCTCGAATATTGAATAGCGTATAGAAAATACACAACGTGTAGCCAGAGCGATTGGACAATTTACTGCCCATGTTCTGACAATGTAAATTGTACAGTGAGAATGTATTGATTTGATGATTTTTGTGGACGTAGTTGATAATGATGATGATAGTGATGTTGTTAGTATATGGGACGCATACGGTTGTGAAATACGATAACGATTACGATAATGAAGCATCGACAAAAGTGGTGCAGAAACTGGTGAAAAGAATCTATCTTCGATAAAACAGAACACCCGAAACCAAATTGGAAAAGAATAGCAATATGACAATTCACAACTTGCAGCAGTTAAAATCGCTGAAATGTCGTCGAATGATGATAACTAACTAAAGCATGTAACAACAAAAGAGAATATAATAAAAAAAGTAAAAGCAATATAGTTGAGATCGCCGAGTGATGCCGCCAGTGACGATAATGAAGCTACAGACTACAGTGACGATGAAGATGGTGACAGTGGTTATTGTCTAAGTTGATCTACTATGTTTGTATACATCAATTATATTTACAATAGGATAATACAAGTACCGTATCATTTCCACTATAAATTCTGTTTGCATAAATAAACTCATATCATCATAATACTTCAACATTTCAGCTTCTAGCTGCTTAAAATTTGCAACTCCATCAATGTATCCAGTATAAATCTTTATGTCACTTAGCCGCGAGTCATAATCAATCTCTTTACATAGGGCGGTAAAGTAAAATCGACATGTATCGGTAAACTGCATACATTTATGTTGTGACAATTATTACGAGTGGCGCCAAAACAAATTACTTGTAATATCCACTAACAATATTCGTAATAGAATAGAGAAGGTTGGTTCAGAAGTATCACTGCTTAGAATAACTTTGTTGCTATCCAAATCCTGACAATGTCTGTGTCAATTCTATATTTTCTTCTGATGTCGATATCTTCTGAAAACGGTGCTTCTACTTTTGAATGATACTCATCATCCTCTTCACCTGTAAAGTTCAATTTATTTGGAGTCAGTGCAGCATGTTTTTTTGCATATATATTATCTCTATTTGCCGTCATCTCCATAATAACTTTATTTCATATCATCTGTCACACAAATCTAACCGTATTTATTTTGTTACTATTCAAATTTCCATCTTACAAACAATTATTTACGAAATATTCCCCGTTTGTTGCTTAACGAGACTCTGATTAAGACTTCAGAGTGTGAAGAATGATAATAGCGAAAAAACATACCTTAGAAAGTAAGCTAATATACCAATGAGTAAACCACCCCATTTAGTGCTGTGTCACAGGACACAGCACTAAACGAGACACAAAAAGAGATTTAGGAATTATCAAACACTTTTTCAAAAGTATATAAGTTTTGCTTCTATGAACCAGTTTATTTACTAGAAAGTTGTCATTACTTTCAAATAGTAACTGCAGATATACTTAGTTTATGAAGTATCATTTCCAGTAGTAGATATTTATGGCTTGACATGATGAGTTAGCTTTCTGAACAGCTCTATTTTACTGTCATACCAGTAACTAGACACTCGCCTTGATATAAGAGCTTTAATTACAGTAATTACGATATTATTACCATAGCCGCGTAAACCACGGCGCCGTAAACGAATTTTAAGGTAGAACGCGTGAATTATAATGTGTAATTGTAGTAAGAATTATATGGAGCAGTAAAAATATATGATTTAGAATTTTAGATAGATTGTAACGTTTTGATGTTTGCGGCGTCATTATGTGATGTAATAATAAACTTTTGTTTCATTTCTGACCTTTATGATGAAATGCTGCAACGTGGAAAGTGGATATGGACATGTTTAGTAAACTACGCTACTAAATATATTATTAGACTATTGTTTCAGCTGTTCGAACCAAAGTAGCCTATTTTACCTCTGCGTATTCATATTTTGTATGTTGTATGTTATTATATGAACCCTATTTTTTCAGGGTGAGCTTGTTGGTCTCGATTTTGTGATGAAAAGCGATCGATGAGGTCTACCAACTTGCTTTATAGACTGATGGATATATCAAGGTGGTAAGGAAAATCTCTTGGCTTTGACCGAAGTAGCTAAAAAACACCTAGGTGGACTCAAAAAGAAACAGAAGAAATTGTCACTTCCGGTGACAATTTCTTCTGTTTCTTAGAGCATCAAAACTATGAAACATTACCACCTATTCTGCCGTGTGAGGTCACAAAATCACTAAACGATATGAGGACTGTTAAGTGAAGATGGAATAACGGTCGAGATGCTCCAAGCAGGTGGCGAACCAGTTCAGAAGACTCTCGTTGAGCTTTTTAATAGGGTTATTTATGATGTCCGTCAGTCACCATAATTCACAAAAAGGGTGACATTCCAAAACTATCAAACTACCGACCCATTAGTCTTCTCTCTCAGATATATAAGCATTTTTCTAAAATCCTGGCTAATCGGCTTACCCGTGAGCTAGATGAAGCCCAGCCCATCGAGCAGGCTAGTTTCTGCAGCGGATATTCCACCATCGATCATATCCAAACGGTAAAATAGCTGATGGAGAAGTGCCAAGAATATAACCGGCCCATGTGCCTAGCTTTCGTCGATTATGAGAAAGCGTTTGACATTGTCGAGCACTGGGCGATGTTCCACGCTCTTCATCGCTGCCACATTGTGACACTTACGTGGATAAACTGCGGGAACTATATGCCTCGGCCACTCTGCAGCTCCGAATGCATACACTATCAAAACCCATACCGATAGAGCGGGGAATGAGACAGAGTGATACCATTTCACCGAAACTTTTCACAGCAGTCCTAGAAGATATAGTAAAAAGCTTAGATTGGGATTCGTGTGGTGTTAACATCAATGGTGCCTACCTGTCTCACTTAAGATTTGCAGATGACCTTGTGTTTTTCGCTGAAACCCTCAATGACCACCAGAAAATGCTTCAAAACATTTGTGATGCTTCTTTTAAGTTAGGCCTTAGAATGAATATGGTCAAGCTGAAGGCTATGGCAACCCTCTGCAGCGATTCAAATAATCTTGTTTAAGTCGGAAATGAAACGTTGGAGATCGTTGACCGGTATGTCTACCTTGGTCATATTCTTTCATTTGGCAAAGAACATAAACAGACGGAGTAAGGTGGTGACCGAATGGCATCCAAGGCCTGGAAGAAGAAGTATTGGTCGTCCAGGGGCGAGATACGCAGATGACATTGTTGCCATTGCGGGTAGAACCTGGATTAGGTTAGCACAGGAACGTGGTGATTGGTACAAGAAGAGAGAGGCCTATGCAGTGGGTGAAGTCAGGCTGTGGATGATAATGATGAAGGAAAATAGACGCTGGCAGAGAACTCCACAATTTCGCTGTGGGTATCTATTATATAAGTACTAATTAAATATTGAGCTTTATATGAAGAGAAACGCTGAAGCTTTCTTTGTAGAGTTGCTTTGATGGACAGCGTAGTTATTTTATAACACAACCGTCAGGCCAATTTTGTGAGGGCAAATAATTATAATTTATAATATCTAATTCTCTTTTAAATGTTGACATAAATACCATCCTAAGTAAACAATAAAGGTTGTCATCATTAGTTTTTCGAAACTCCCCCAAATAATGATTTAGGGGGTATTGATGTTTGTATGGAAGAATCTGATTTGTTAGGTCAATAAACATGGAACTTGACATAAATACTAAACAAAATAAATAATGAGATTTTCATTATTAATTTTTCGAAACTACCCCCAAATGATGATTTAGGGGGTGTTGAAATTTGTATGAAAAAAATCTGAATTCTTGGGTCAATAAACTTGAAACATGCCACAAATACTTACCTAAATGAATAATAAAGGTTGTCATTATGTAACCTTTATGTAACCTAAAATTTATTATTCTGTAAGTCAAATAACGAATCGTCCCAATCCAATAAACCCTGTATATCTACGATACCCAGTTTTTTATTGTTTTATTATTAAATATTATAGCTTATTTTTGGTCGCCTTCACTAACTGCATATAAGAAAATCATTTATAGGATAAACGAAATCACGCGAACAAAGTCGCGGGCGGAGCGCTAGTACAAAATAAAACCCTCAATCTATTATGCAGTTTTCACAGCATTCACGCTAACGGCCCTATTCACGCAAACGATAATTAAAACGATACGGAATTAAACATCCAAATTAATTGAATTAGTGTTTACTGACTATTAAATGGCCTCCGAGTAATTTGAAATCGGTTTAATAGCGATGATATAATTGTATTGACTGTATTTATTGGTATTGGTTATATGTGTGTTGGCAGTTTCCTGTTGCTCTCTATCAGGTGAATTTGGATTTAAATTTATTTTGGCTGTATTTGTTTGGATTCCTGGATTGGTGTGAAGTGGATTTTATTGATTTTATATGGAGCTCATTATAGTTGTGTCCAGTATAATCTATTAATTTAATGCATTTACTAATAGGTACTCTTGCCTGAGTATAATGTATGAAGCTGGCTCGGCACAAAATATTCTCTTTTTTTTACAGGGACTGTATTGTGTATTCAATCGTAACTTGAGCACTTACTACATATTCAACTCCAAATCATCTCAAGTGTTACTATATGTTCTGTAAAAGCAGCTATATAAATTTTGTCTATATTTCCTCTTTCGCTAACTGTAGAATCATCTCCAAACACCATAGTAATTCTTTCAATCTCAACATTAATCTACTTTTATATATCGACACCACATTTTAAACCCGCTCCCCTCAAAACCACCGCTACAGGCTCAGATAAGGCTCAGCATCCTGTTTTGTCACGTCGAGATTAATTCACTTCACTCGTAATCTCAGCTAAGTGGCTTACTTACGATATCTGATGCTATGTAGGTGGCAAAGGCATCTTATGTAATGACTAGGGAAAACGCAAAGTGACAACTCAATTGAAGAAGTAGAATGACTTAAATATAAATACTAAAGTGGAAACGGCTGTTGATAAGTCTGTGAATGAATTTGAAAAGATTAAAGTCGTAGCTAGATATAAATTACTCAAAGTTTATCTAGCTTTAGTAGAGGAATTTGATCTTGATAAAGTTGGCTTCTTTGGTTCCGGTTGTTATGTAGGCAGTTGACTTGATTTATCGAGAGCAGGAGCTTTTGACTAGTATATTTCTTTTAGTTGCTTTGAAGAGTAAGTTGTTGATTGCAACCAGAAGATAAACTGCACCATACTTACTGTTATATTAAAAAATACAAAAGGAAATCTAAACTAATCCGAACACTATAACTTTGACAAAGATATTTCCAAAAGTTCAAAATAAACAGGTTTGACCACATAGGATTTTGCAAGCACTTGTCAATCCCATGCATTCTTGACTTTTCAACAAATTGTTATCATAGGTAACTGTCACTTTGTCTGTGCTCCAACTGTCGTATCGAAACACATAAATGTTCGTACACCCTATCAGGACGGACTATAAATTCATGAATTTGCAAATCATCTTTTGATCTTAATACGAACTTTTTCAAAACAGATCACTTAACATTTAAGTTTACAATCTGTACTATTGTCAATTTTCTCAATAACTTCTTACTTTACTACTTTGGAACGATTTCTGTGTAGACCAGAATGACAAATAAATATTCAAAGACCATTTAAAGTTATTATTTACGTTCAGATAATAAAATGACATTATGTCTTTACCACAATATTCCTTTCTGATTAGTAGCATGTCCTTGTACTAAATATCTATCAGTGGTATTATCTTAGTTAATAATTTTATGATTAGTCTATTTTGCCCGCAATGCCCGCAGGTTCAAATTCACACGGTCCTAGATTTGGCAAGTGGTTCCGTCTAGTTTGTTAGTATATTTATTGAAATACATTTTACTATGTCAAACGTTTTGAAGGAAACGTTTATATTAATTGTAGCTTGTTTGGTTAATAACTATAACTAAATAGTTGTAACAATAAATGATGTTAACTAATTTTGCTCCCGTGGTCTATCTATTAATATAGTTTGAGTTCGGTTCCTACTACGGGGCTATATTAATCTGAAGATGTTTAATAATAGTAATATTTTCTTAACTTTTAAAAACTTACTAGAGCTTAAATTTTTTTACAATATAATTAATTAATCATCTCCATCTCATAAAGAGCACAGAGCGTAACGATATAAAAAATATTCAAAGATTCGCCTCTTGCTTAATATTTTTACTGTTTAGTTTATTCAAATTGCAACACCACCAGTTGCAGTGTTGTTTACTACCTGCCTTACACTTACGTTTGCACAACATTCTTGTACTAAGAGGAAATCGATGCTAAAACACGAAACTACATCTAAAGCTCAATAAATACAAAACACGAATGCCTCACTAATGTTATTCCAAATTGATTAACCATTTATCTTTTATTGCAGTTGGTAGCGGGAATTCGGTCACGGCGGCGTTACATTTTCTTTGATAATATACGCTAGTTATGGTACTTTATACCAACAGTTTACTTGTTAACGTAGAGCACAGAATCCGTGGTGCTTGGCAATTGGTTCTATATCCTAGTCGTAAACGACCCTTTGTGCCTAGCTGTGTTCTGTCTCTTGCTTGATATGGAGGAAAGTGAAAATTATATCTTTCTTACTCCTCGAATTTACTTTCTGATTCATCATGTTCATTTCAGCCGAAAGACGTCAACTGCTGGACATAGGTTTCCCTCAAGCGTCGCCACACTGATCGGTCCTGTGCTTTTCGCATCCACCGGACTCCCGCGGTCTTGATCAGGTCGTCGCTCCACTTAGAGGGAGGTCTTCCAACGCTGCGTCTTCCGGTACGCGGTCGCCACTACAGAACTTTTCGGCCCCAACGGCTATCGTTTCTGCGTGCAATGTGCCCTGCCCACTGCCACTTAAGTCTAGCAATTCTTCAGGCTATGTCGGTAACCTTGCTTCTCTTGTGGATGTGTTCATTTCTGATTCGATCACGCAAGGAAACTCCGAGCATAGCTCTCTTCATTGCCCTTTGGGTGACTTTAAGCCTTCTGATGAGGGCCATTATGATTGACCACGTCTCTGTCCCGTAAGTAATCGCTGGCAACACACACATAGTCTTTTGTCTTGAGACACTGCAGTCGAGAAGATACCGCGCACCTTCCTGAACGCCGCCCGGCCGAGTTGGATTCGACGGTTGACCTCTTTCTCGAAGTTAGATCTACCCAACAGGACCCGAAAGAGTGAACATGGACAAAACCAAGGTCATGGTGAATGCCCATGTAACACCCACTCCCGTCAAGATCGGAGCCTTAATATTTATAGACATTCGTCTTGGGACACTATAGTAAGTTGGACGAGAAGATACCGCAATACTTTCTGATTATGCTGTGTCAAATAAATGTTTTCTTTACTTTTCTTTTTTCATTTCGTTCCGGGATCCAAGATAGTGAAATAGTTTTCCCGGTTATAGTCGAGCTTCATTGTCAAAGTACTTTTCTGGTGGTCAACGCTGTTTTTTCTGATTTTCTGGAGACGAGAAGGTCTAGTATACCGTGGCGGGCTTGTCTCAAAAATCACGGGGCCGCTGCAACTGTCAGTGCTTCGAGAAACGCCTATAATATTCGAACATATGTAAATTCCGGTTATCAAAAGCAAGATAGAAACATCGATCGTCAATCACTACGAGTAAAT
The DNA here is from genome assembly GCA_945859665.1 of Anorthoa munda. NCBI lineage: Eukaryota > Metazoa > Arthropoda > Insecta > Lepidoptera > Noctuidae > Anorthoa > Anorthoa munda. The sequence continues at coordinate 4,028,188 of OX243907.1, read as the reverse complement.
GGTGACTCTCACTAGCACATACAATTTTGCTAATGCTGTCTCTAGCAGTGCCCGCCGAGGCATCTCAATGTTCTGTGGTTCTTATAAATGTGGCCATTGTGTGGAATTTAGCCTTGGTTTGTGGAGACAAAGCAGCGTTGATAAGGGTAATGGTTTGTGATGGATTGTGCGACAGGTTGCTGCTGTTATAAATGGATTGCTGGTATGAAATACGCGTTCATTGATTGTATAATGTTACGAAATATGATTCTGGTTGTGTTGGTCTAAAGTTGTTATTCTGATGAAAGTCCGTTGCTGTTATTAAGGGAAAAGATGTCATCATCTATAGTCGGTGAGTAACAAAAGCACTGAGTTAACTAAGATCACATTCGGAGAACTTGCAAATGTGTGCGCTCTGTGATCTTTGCAGCTTGACTCGTCGCAGCTGGATGAGATTTGTGGAGAATCGAGATCGAAGGCATATCATTGAAGAAGTTTTTGTCCAGCAGTGTACTTCTATAGGCTGCTGATGATGATGAACAGCAGAAGCCCAGACTAGAAATTTCCAATCGGATAATTGAAGTCCCGTCCCGTATCGAACTGAAAATTTTATTTGAACTCTAGGAACACGTTTTTGTTGTGACCTGCTCAAAACCACAATTGGCTGGGTATAAAACCACAGCAACAATTTAGTATGTAAATTAAGAATTGGTTCACATTTCACAAGTCTTTCAATCATAACAATAAACCTCAAAAGCTATGGATACCTTGTACCTGCACAGTGCACAGGATTGGCGAAACTGCACGTTATTAGCATAACTAAGCTTACCAATAGTTTATGGGTACTACTTTTAATATTAACGCTTTCCTTGTCCGCGAAGCAGACACAATAGTTAAACATATACAATCACCATGCAATATTGCAATTAGGTAAATTCCTTTTCTATCTCTAAGTTTTGAAGCTTTATCTCTGGGATAAGGGTACCTTCAAAAATACTAAGAGTAATACTTACATAATCATTAGTTACGATGTCACTGCTGGGAACAGGCTTCCTCTCTCGCGGGCTCAATGAGGATTAATATTTATGTCATATTTCTTCTGATTTTGGTTCATAAACATCAATCAACTGAACTCTCGTCCTACGCTATGGAAGTCCTAGATCACTGTTTCCTAAGGACAGACTATATTGCAGATGATAAACGGAAACCATTTACTTTGTGGGATGTATTACTTATTCGGTGAGCAGTTTATTGTTTCTAATAAAAAACCGTAAAGGTAAAGCCATTAGATTCTAGTCGTTTCATGAGTCTGATCAGATGAAACTTAAAAAATACAAATCGACTAAATAAAATTAAAAATGTTTACAATATTTCTATATGTACAGTCAAGTTGAAACTATCACCGCACATTACAATAAGGCTGTTACTTCGTAATCCGGTTACGTTGTTATCGAATTAAGTCAATTGTTAAGTTACGACGCACTTTAACTCGTATTGTTCGAAAAACTCGTAAATACACGGATATATTATGTTTTGATTGAATTAGTAGTAGCGGTAGTGACGGGCGATGCTAGGGTTTTAATTGTTATTTAGATAATATTTTACTGAGGTGGTATTTTCTTATAAATACCATGAGTTTTTGGGATGTTCTACTAGACTCTCTACGATTTGCTTAAAATTAGTGTTATGTTACTTAAGTCACGGCTATTCACCTACACTCCGCACTGATCAGATCATATAGATGTGTGACCACTGCCTTGAGAAGAGTCGAAGACAAAGTAGCTCGCTAGTGTCTCTCAAAGCGTTTCACGTCCGGCATGACCAGTGAAGAAAGCGAATAAGAAGAAGACGAGGCTCCAGACAATTAGGTTCTAGGCGATAACGATAATTTAAATGATAGGGCACGTGGCATTTCGGTAGCACATGAAGTCAAACCTAGAGGTACACTTGTGACTATTATCTAAAGGCTTTGTTCCAGCTATGAAGAAAAGTAGCGACATGTTTTAGAAATTATGCAACAAAATAATGGTATATTTATAACAGACACAACGAGAACGCGGAAGCATTATTATGACCTATCAGGATAAAACGAAGTTCAATCGTGAAGTAAGGTTGCGCTTTTACGAAGCCCAGCCTCCTCAGTTCGCAAATATTTATATTTTGATTGAGGCCGCTACATCTCTTTGAGTAACATTAATAATTCTGAGCTGCACATCAATTATTTTTCAAAAAGGTTAACAGACCGTGACATGGAACGATTGTCTGTCATACTAGATCTGTTGACCAAATGTTTTTCAACTTTATAACTTGCCTTCTCTGACCAAACTGTTGGAAAGGAATCCAAATTGTTCGCCAAAGTGAATTCCACTAGTAATTCACGAGCGTTTTGACGTTGATTTGGTGAAGCCGACATCTAGAGGCTTCCACTGTGTGACAATCACGGCTCATGTCTTCGTCTAAGTTTCACTGAATGCGATACCACCATAAATTAGATTTATACAACTATCCTCTCCACACATTAATCTGAAACTCTTCCCATCACTAGACCATCACGAAACCCATTAATGTCTATGATAACTATGAAGATAAGACACCATTTCGCAATGGTAGTAAATACGCTTCACGATACTGAAAGTAAGCTCACTGATATCTTTGTTTAATAGTTAGGTAATAGGGATCTAGTATAAACGCTGCTATTGTAGTTTATAATTCTGCTTTATTGAGGAAGTATCTAACTTACTAATTATTTCGTAACACCCTTACGAAATAATACATACCACGTTATTCGAGAATTTATGTACGTATGTGTTAAAACACATGAGTTATGAATTTACAATTTTTGGCGTGCCGATAATTTTTATTCTTGACCAATTCTACTCAGCCACAAGGTTAATTTTAGTAATGACAAAAATATTTTAATCCGTATTTGGTATTATTTTTTGTTGTTGCTTAATAATTACAAATGTTTACTTTATTTAGAACCTTCATGAAGACTGATATATAACACTTGAGCATAGTAGCCTCAATTTTTATGACGAACAAAAAGAAGTACATGCGTAACAGCACACTTAGTTAACTTAGAATCAACAAAATACCAAGACATTATAAACCAGAACCAAAATACAATCAACACCTTCGCACACGACATGCAAATGCGTTAGATAAATCAGTCGTTGACAAATCCATTACAGGCAGATAAGATCTGAATAAAAGCATGGAAAGAAGGTACAGTGATGTTAGTTAGAGCAGCTTGTACTACCCATGTCGATTAGCGATTGCGTAGTGATGGTATGTTTAGTTGAGCTAGTAGAGTAGGGAAGTTTAGAAAAACCTTCTCTTTTTGCGCCACAGATTTTTCAAAACCGAGGGAAATAGTGTATCTTAATATTTATTCTTATAAAATTTTGAAAAAAGTCCAAATCTTAAGAAATATACGTTTTGTAAATAGGTAATATAATTAATATCTTCCAAAAGTAAAGGTAATCAAGTGACTATGTGCGCACAAACCTTAGCTAATGCTAAATTGGTCAGTACTTTTTTAACCCAAGACTTTAAAGAAAAGTTCAATTTCCAGTTTTCAGAAGGCCAATTACACTTTTAAAACCGAACGCAATAAGCACATTCAAACTGCATTCAGAAACTATCAGCGTCATCTTTGTTGTGAATTATGCTACAATGTAAATAACAAAATTAAAGAAACAAGTAAAATAAAAAGTGCTGTTACAGACAAAGAAAGTTTAGCGACATACTGGCTAGTTAAGTACCCTATACAAACGGAGCATAGATCTTGGTACACTTCGTAGCCAGTTTTAAAGTCGAAGCAATAAACGTCACTGCAGCATTGCGATTGTAAAGTGGCGCTTTTAAAACTGAACAAATCGCATTGAAGCGGTGCAAGGTGTGAAATACATGCGATCGGAGGTATTCAGACCAATTCTTGAGTTTGATCACGTTGCAAAGAAAGATAATTGAATTTTGCCATCGCTCACAACCTCTCAACAAACAAATATGGACTACGTTTTTGCTATTTCTCTAAGTTTTGGGCATACTTATATCGACTTTTAGGTACGCTTGTAAAGATTTGGTTACGCTGGTGAAACATGTACATGTTTCACCAGCGTAACCAAATCTTTAGTTAATTCTTTAGTACCCAAACGTTTACAAGCGATCATACAAATCAATCCAAATTGATTATCGCAATTAATTTTAATTATTTATTTTCCTAAAAACACAGGCAAAACACCAGGCAGACTCAAAGATTATGTGAAAGACATGTGCCCAACAATAAGACAATGTAGGTTGATTAAAAAAATACTTGAAATTCAATACAGTCGTGTGAGTATTAAACTATGTTATTTAATTAATTGATACGAATGATGTGCACCTATTATATAAAATAATGTATTTTTCAATACACTTGCTCATAAAGAGGCTCTAATTTCACCGCAATTATGACACCTGTAATCAAACTGTGACTTTTTCATTGCTATTATTCACAAGTGAGTTATAGAGTGTTTTTTTATTGGTTGAGTTGCTTTGTTCTTAAAAATTTTTCGATACAAAAAAGATCGTGCTCAATAGTACAAATAAATGAATGGACCTATTGCTTGCTCATTTCATGCAACTTCGTATTTAAATAGATAATTTCAACTTGTACGTGTTTAATAAACAAAATTTTCATTCAAATATAACTTTTGTTTTCTCTGTAATAAAGAAAACTTGAAATTCCCTATTTTGTACGTGGCTAAAACGCTATCCGCGAAAAGCCAAAAAAAGAAACCTCATTCTTTTAGTCTATGGCCGATCGCCATTGTTAGATGCGCTAGGAAAACTGATGAATTTTTCCCGCCATTGCGAAAAATTTTTCACAACTCGTTTTCACTGTTAAAATTGAAATTACAGTTATTTTAGTATTATTTTCTTCACAAGTGTGTTAAAAAACGTTGTATTATACACGTGTGTATTGATAATTACCGTCCTCTGCTCTCAATGGCGCCTCAGCGGGAATCACCAACATTACACACTTGTACCATAATGTACTATTATTACACACAACTATGTTTGTCATTGTAGCTGTCAGATTATATGAATCGAAAGTAGTTTGCAACTACAAATCGCATGTTAAACGCTTTCTCTTTCAACTAAAATCGCTTGCCGCCTACAGCTCAAACCAGTCTTGTTTCCCGTTTATCTGTCGACTTAATTAGACAAGTAGTATTAGCATTGCAATTGTTTTTACTGCTTGTTTTTAATTGACCAATGCAAATTGATTAAATAAAACTACAATTTACTTAGCTGCCTTTTTGTGTTAACGTTAGCATTGGCTGATAAAATCAAGAGATTATGGGGAGCAAGCTTGTATTGATCACATCTTGTACTTGGTGTTTTCTTTTCTTATTGGGTACAAGTTAGCGAGCAGCTACAGATATTTAAACAAGGTACTAAAATGTACTTGGGGACTTGGTGCGTATCGATTTCAGTAATGCAGGTGTTAATATCGATTTAATTTACATCTAGTTATACTGCCTGTAGATTAAGGGTGTGTTATATCACTGACATATTGTTAGAAATTACCAAGTAACATATTATCGAAATATGAGTAAATTATGCAGCCAGATTGTTTCGGTTGGCGCAAGGGTCGAGTAGTTTTTGCAGAACGATTGCGAGTTTGATACAACTCTTTCCTTAAAAGCCTAATTGCTACTTATTTATTAACTAGCTTGTACCAGCGGCTTCACCCGCGTGGAAAGTGTTTTCTTTTCCATAGGGAACATTATACCGGGATGAAAAATAGCTTATCCAGACTTTAATCAATCCCTGTGCCAAACTTCATCCAGATCCGTTCAGCTGTTCTTGCGTGAAAGAGTAACAAGCAAACATCCATACATTCAAACTTTCGCATTTATAGTATTAGTACTCGTAAGATAAGAAGTAAGATTTCGAACATAGGAAGACTATGACCTGGTTAGCACAAAGTTCATCCCAATAATACGTGCTCATGGGATAATTTTCGACTTACACGAGTTCGAAGCCACTGTTAAAATATAACATAATATCACGCCCGTATGCTACGAAGAATTGGGCAGAGGTACACCTATATTTCCCATACATTCATCATTGAATATGAATGAGCCTTTATTAACAATCTTACATTAAATAATAAATAAATAAATCCTTTATTTCACTCTTCGCAAAGTTTCACATCAGTATATACTTACAAACTACATTTATATAATACCAGCAAAAAAAAAGCATACAACATATGATCCTTTGTGAGAGACTGGAGTCCATACAAGGATACCCTGTGTGAACATTAGTTTTACATTTACAATAAAACACTTAATCCTACGACATCGGCACAGATTGTTTTGTTTTCGCACAGGCCTCCCCCAGGCTCCTCTAATGATCATAGTCGTGATACACTCTACACCACAGAGCACCTTTTTTTTTGTGGTGGGAAATCATCCAATGACTTATCTCTGTGTGAAGCTGGAGGGCGTGTCAGACTTTTACTGACTAAGACCCACCCGCGTTTCTTCAGTTGCTTGAGCCAGGTTCGCGGTAACTCTTTTTCAAATATATCCGCGACCAGACACAGTACTCCTGCGGTGTCTTTCAAATCTTCGCTCTATCTACGGCACTCCTTCCTCTCTGTCTTTTTCCCTCTCTAAGATACCTTTTTCCCCCCCCCGTGGGTTCCCGCATTGTCGAGGTGGGGGGCTCAGTATCCGTGGCTTGGTCACCCACGGTGAAGCAAAGAGGAGAGGACGCTCGTCACGGCTTTTGGCATTAAGCCGACGACGTAGCGGCCAACATGTAGGTTGCGGTGCTGCCTGGGCGACATCGCTACTGAGGCGGGCCGCGATATCGTATGGGGTATACCAAACCCATACGATATCACGGCTGAGGGTAGGAGGCCGCGGCGGGAGAGGAGTGCCAGTATTGCGGTGCGCTGTTCTCCCTATCTTCAACGGCCTGGACGGGGTCGCCACCGTCTGATGGCGGACGCGGTGGGGTCGCAGGGGAGGAAGAGTGTCGGTATAGCGTTGGCCGCTCTCCCTATCCCCTGCGGCCGAACTATGGTAGGTGACGGGGCCATTGACCATGACCCGTCAAGGGGATCAAGGGTGCCATTCACGGGGTCATCTGGCACCCATGTGCTGGTTTGGTCCCTGGGTTGGTCACGGCGCATTGTGTGTGTTCTGGTGCGCCGGTGTTGGTCCTTTTCCCCAGAGGAGGGTCCGGTGACGGACAGCCGCGGCGGGTTCGCGGTGAGTGCTAATGCGAGCCCGTGTACCCGCCATAAGCGGCATAGGAGGACACCGTGGAGTTTTAGTGGGTTGGAGTCCCATATAACTGCACTATATCCCCGTAGTAGCGCAGTATGCACGAGCATTTCGCCACGCTAAATAAAATAAAAAAAGGATACCACTCTATCATTATTTTGGCCCATTTTTCTGGTTTGCTCCGCATCATATGTCCTGAGTTTTCTAATGGCATGTGATACGTACAACATAATATACATATAATAATCCATGCATTGTCATCCGAATTAAACGTGTATGCAAAATTTTTACTTAATTGGTGGAGGATAATAAAATTATTTTATCTAATTCTTAGAATTCTAATTATTAGATCTGAACACACTTACATACATACATACATTGCAAGATAAATCAAAGCTTGTAAAATGATATATTTCGTCCAGAAACAGTATTGTATATAGCTACTTTGCCTGGTAAATGGATCGTTGGTTACAATTCTTTTCTCATTTCTCACCAAAAAACAAAGACAAATCTCCAAGGTCAAAACCCGAGCTCCTACTCCTGATTTTTCTCCACATTACGTGTAGTAAACCACAACAAATAACATTTAAATCCCACACGAACAGGACTGAGTTCGATCGATAAAGACGGAGGTGTCCTGTTACGTTAAGTGAGACATTTCGCTGGTGGACCGCGCGAGGTCGTGGGCGTGTGCAATGGGCCTTATTATGTGGTCCAAGAATAAATACAGTACATTAGTTTTTATTGGTGTAGATAAGAATATATTTGACAGTTTGGACGCTGATTTTTTGCACAATGTATGGTATGTGTCTCGAAGCGAATCAGATCAAATATGCATTGCAAAAGTGCACTGATCATTTCGATATCACTTGACACTGAAATGACATAATAAATAAGCATAATAAATAAATTGTACTGGTTTGATAAGCCCCAAAATTATTAGGGAAATCTGAAAGCTAAAGACAGGGTCAAAGCGAAAAGTGAAATACCTAAGTATATGTGATTGCCTTGCGCTATTGAAATGTCCTTACATTTTTACCTTCTAAACTAATGGTAGAGCTCAAACTCAAGATTACTAGAAAACTAAAAAAGACGGCCAAGTGCGAGTCGGACTCGCGCACGGAGGGTTCCGTACCATTATCGCAAAAAACGGCAAAAAAATCACGTTTGTTTTATGGGAGCCCCACTTAAATATTTATTTTATTCTGTTTTTAGTATTTGTTGTTATAGCGGCAACAGAAATACATCATCTGTAAAAATTTCAGCTGTCTAACTATCACGGTTCCTGAGATACAGCCTGGTGACAGACAGACAGACAGACAGACGGACCGCGAAGTCTCAGTAATAGGGTCCCGTTTTTAACCTTTGGGTACGGAACCCTAAAAATCGTCCAAATAGTAAACAAAAAATAATCGCAATAAACTAGATTATTAAAGGACAAATCCCAAGTGCAATCAATAAAGAACAAAGGTGTCCTGATACATTAAGTAAGACATTTCTGTAGCTCGTGGGCATGTGCAATGGGGCTTATAATGTGGTCCAAGTAGCGTGGCACTCGTGCGAATATTTGAAACGGAGTGATCCGTAATTGATTAGAGAAGGGGAGTCCGGAATATTGTTGGTAGAGCAGTTTGGGATGTCAACTGGGCATGATAAATGTGGTGAGGTTCGATGGAGGAGAAACTCGGTAAAAATGTTAGTTCATTGGAGAATCTAGTTGCTTTGTGACTATAAGAATTTCTGGTGTTGTTGGTACGAAACGACAACTATTTGCAGTACATTTTATTTGGACGATTTGTTAAACTTAAGTCAACATTTCTAGACCTTAACTAATCTTTGACTATCAATATATATATTTGGGCTTTTTGCCAATCTTTTTACACGTGCAGTCTATGGGGTCAACTATACGCAGAGGACGATCAACGCCCTGCGCGTTCAGTATAACAACGCTTTTAGGATGCTGATGCGGCTGCCGCGGCACTGTAGCGCATCGGGCATGTTTGCAGGCGCACATGTCGATGGTTTTCATGCCATCCTTAGAAAAAGAGCCGCCTCACTGCTAAGTCGTGTCCGCGGCAGTAGCAACAGCATTCTCAGCGTTGTAGCGGGCCGAACAGACTGCCCAATATTGTGGCATTGTGTTCAATTACATGTCGAGAAGTAATAAATTTTGTAAATTGCAATTTGACCTCCACTGAACACAGACTTTTATTTTATAAATTTTAATGAATTTAACAGTATTTTAATTAATTTTAAATAAATCTAAATAATAAAATTATCTTAATGTATTTCAATTTGATTTTGTTTTTCTGATTTTACAAGACATTTTATTTTAATGACATTAATTTTAAATGATAATAGTTACATTGTACCAAAATGCATAAATTAATTATAGTTTTTAGATTTTAGTTTACTTAAATTTTGACATGATGTGTAGGTATGAATTGTATGTGTATCTAATTTTAAGCGACTAACATAGTATATAAGTGTTTGTACGTACTAACAAAACTATGGATTTCATATGTGAGTTAAATAAATAATAATAATAATAATATAAGCCCAGAGTATCTCACTGGTCTTCAACATAACTATCATTTTTGACAAAATACGTCCACTACTGGACATTATATGCCATTTCCAAACATCGCTACTACGACCGGTTCTACAGCGAATTCCTACGGCCTTCTCCTCCAGGTCTCAATGGCTTCTCAATAAAAGAAGAAGGAACATATAAATAACATGATGAATCATTTATAATATACTAGTTGCGGCCCGCGGCTTCGTCCGCGTAAAAAGTGTTTTACTATTTCAAGGGAATACAAACTATCTTATGTCCTTGTCAAGATATCAAACTATCTCCATGCCAAATTTCATCTTAACCGGTTCAGTAGATGCAGAGATTGCCCCCTACAACCTCACAAACTGTACCTCTTTATAATATTAGTATGGATAAAGCTTAGATAGGGATCATTATAGGAGAGACTAAATATCTTACCCCGCACTTCAAATTACTACTTCTTCCACTACTACTCCACTCCACTTCTCCACTCTACTTCTTCTCTTCTATTATTACTTCTTCTATATAATGTAATTATGAAAGCAATTCCAACATCCCCTGTGATACAATTGTGTCAGTGAGCCAGGTATCCCATCGCCTACTCTTGTCAACGTACACGACTCCGTGTCGTCGTTTGAACGGTATAGGGCTGTGACGAAGACAATAATAATATTTTTTATTCAAAAATTAGAACAGGTAAAACACAGTATGAATCTTAGATAACTAATAAACGTATAATATTTTAAATGCCTATTCTAGGATTACCGTGTATCACAGAATTTAAATAATATCATCAACATTCAATATATATACATATTAGCTGTTGCCCGCGACTTCGTCTGCGTGGTTAAGAAGATATAAAGTTTAATGATGTTTTACGCAAACTATTTTTATATTTCAGTCAACAGAAAATGCCTATCACATTAAGCATTATTTTTTAAAGCACAAATTAGAAAAAAAAATAGAGTATCACAAAATTCTTTCTTAGCTTATGTCTCCTACTCATAAACTCTAGACTTGCAAAATTTTAGGACAGTAGTACATAAAGACATCCGGACTTTCATACAAACATGCGAGAGCCCTTAAACCGCCTTAATCCGGCCCTGTCGCGAAATCCGTTCTTAGCGGACGTTTACTAACTATGAACAACCTCCATGCCAAATTTCAAGATATTAGTTCAAAAAATGAAGCACTTTCATATAAACTTGCGAGAGCCCTTAGACCTCCTTTATCCGGCCCTGATGCAAAATCCGTTCTTAGCTGACATCTACTAACTATAAACTACTTTCATGACAAATTTCAAGTTTGTAGCACAAAAAATGAAGGACTTTCATGCAAACTTGCGAGAGCCCTTAGACCCCTAAATCCGGCCCTGTCACAAAATCCGTTCTTAGCGGACGTTTACTAACTATGAACTACCTCCATGCCAAATTTCAAGATTATGGTTCAAATAATGAAGCACTTTCATATAAACTTGCGCGAGCCCTTAGACCCCCGAAGTCCGGCCCTGTCGAAAAATCCGTTCTTAGCAGACGTCTACTAACTATAACCTACCTCCCTGCCAAATTTTAAGTTAGTAACACAAAAAATTAAGGACTTTCATATAAACTTGCGAGAGACCCCATAAATCCGGCCCTGTTGCAAAATTCGGTCTGAGCGTCGTCTACTAACTATAAACTACCTCCCTGCCATTTAAGTTTGTAGTTCGAAAAATTAAGGATTTTCATATAAACTTGCGAGAGCCCTTAGACCCCCTAAATCCGGCTCTGTCGCAAAATCCGTTCTTAGTGGACGTCTAATATCTATAAACTACAACCCTGCCAAATTTTAAATTAGTAGCTCAAAAAATGAAGGGCTTTCATACAAACTTGCGAGAGCCCTTAGACCCCCTAAATCCGGCCCTGTCGCAAAATCCGTTCTTAGTGGACGTCTACTATCTATAAACTACATCCCTGCCAAATTTTAAATTAGTAGCTCAAAAAATGAAGGGCTTTCATACAAACTTGCGAGAGCCCTTAGACCCCCTAAATCCGGCTCTGTCGCAAAATCCGTTCTTAGTGGACGTCTAATATCTATAAACTACATCCCTGCCAAATTTTAAATTAGTAGCTCAAAAAATGAAGGGCTTTCATACAAACTTGCGAGAGCCCTTAGACCCCCTAAATCCGGCCCTGTCGCAAAATCCGTTCTTAGTGGACGTCTACTATCTATAAACTACATCCCTGCCCATATTTTAAGTTAGTAGCTCAAAAAATGAAGGACTTTCATACTAACTTGCGATAGCCCTTAGACCCCCTAAATCCGACCATGTCGTAAAATACGTTCTTAGCGGACGTCTACTAACTATAAACTACCTCCCTGCCAAATTTCATCTTTATACGTTAAGCAGTTTTCGATATTTCGTGATAGGTGAAAGAGTGACCTTTCGCTTTTATATAGATATAAATAAGATTCTTCAAAAAAACTTTAACACCCCCTAAATCGAGTTTTGGGTGTAGGTTCGAAAAACTTATAATGACAACCTTTATTGTTTACTTAGGTTGATATTTGTGTCAAGTTTCAAGTTTATTGACCTAAGAAGTAAGATTCTTCAAAAAAATTAATCGACTTTTGGAGGTATTTTTGAAAAACTAATAATTGCAACCTTTTGTTGCTTACTTAGTTGGGTATTTATGCCAAGTTTCAAGTTCATTAACCAAATAATAATATTTTTCAAAAAAACTTTAACATCCCCTAAATCGTCTTTTGGGGGTAGTTTCGAAAAACTAATAATAACAACCTTTATTATTTATTTATTTTAGTATTTGTGTAATGTTTCAAGTTTAGTTACCCATGAAATAAGATTCTGCCATACAAATTTCAACAACCCCTAAATCGACTTGAGGGGGTAGTTTCAAAAAACTAATAATGTCAATCTTTATCATGTACTTAGATTACTATTTGTGCCAAGTTTCAAAAATATTAGCCGAAAGAATTAGATTTTTCATACAAACTTTGCCCCCCTTTTTAACCCCCTTAGGGGTAAAATTTCGGAAAATCCTTTCTTATCCGATGCCTACATCATACAAACAATACACCTTTCAAGTTTCAGGTCTCTACGTTCAGCAGTTTGGGCTGTGCGTTGATCCGTCAGTCAGTCATTCAGGACAAAGCATTTTATATATATAGATAAGTTAATTGCAAAGTAAAACCCTACCTCGAAATCCCACAATGTAATACTTTAAATTAGATCCAAGCTGCAGCCACACCAACGAAATATTAAAGACTTTCTTAGTCAATTACTGTCACAATCTAACCTAAATAGCCTTAAGGAAAACAAACCGCTTCACTCTTCCAACTTGCACCTTATTTTTGACTTCAGATTAAGTTGTAAGTTTGTAGTGAACCCAATACTTACATCGAGATAGCATTTTTACGTTCCTCCTGACCCATTGCGAATAACACGATTGTTCATTATTCCTATAAACAGTCAAACTAGTATACCTGCCCTTATTTATATGAAGAAAACATGTCTATAAATGTCTGAGAAAGATTTCCAGATAGTAATATTCTTTGCCTATTATTATTGCTTGAGAATAATGTACGTAAGTTGGCATCGTATTCAGTTTTCTTCAAGTAACCTTGTTATGTGTTCTTTTAGTTCGTCATGTAAGGTTGTTATGTGGAGGCTTCCTATCTTCGTTTCTGAAGGTTTACTGAAAACTATTACTAGCTTGATAGTTCCCGGCCATTTTGATTTTTGTGTGTCTTTAGGAGATTTTATAGAGCCAGATCAGGCCTATTAATATTCTGCCTGATAGCTTAGATGAGTAGTTATTTAGAGCATATTAACACGGCGTGTTTTATTATTCAATGCGCTTCATCAGTGCGTGTTTTTCTTGAAATATCATCATTATTTGTGTTTATGGCGCGAAAAAAAAAACCTTTACTAAGGTCCATAATAATTTAACAAATACATAGATGATTGAGATATGCATCATGCCTGTTTTATCCAAAGGGTTAAGTAGAGGTGCATTTATACTAATACACACTTTTTACCAGTTACGGTTAAGTACAATGTCTTATAAGGCGAGTCAATTGCCATCAACCAGGACACGTCCCTGCTACTAATAAGAAATTCCAGATGGAAAGACTCGATAACACTTTGCCTAACTTATTTTTTTTTGTGTGGTAAATCATCCACACAAAAAAAAAGCTCTGGGTGAAGCGGGAGGGCGCGTCAGACTTTTACTGACTAAACCCCACGTGTTCCCTCAGTTGCTTGTGCCACGGCCGCGGTAACTCTCTTTCAAATTTAACCGCGACCTAGACAGGCATTGGCCCTAGCGGACCCCGTCAACTTTTGATGACATCTCTTTGAGGCGCGCGTAGGACACTACGCGCCCTCGACTCGGGCCTGGTCCTTATCGGACGGCGAGCTATCCTTTACTCGCCGTCCGAGCCGCTGCCGGGTAGGCAGGTGGAAGTATTGCTCCTAATTCTGCCACAGCTAGTCTCGAAGCCCCGAAGATAGTCACGGTCATGTCTCTGACTGTTGACGGGGGTCGAGGGTCTTGGCATAGCCACCCGGGTCGCGAGCAAGAAAACCTCTATAAAATAATCACCCCAAACCTCCAAGCGACGGCGCACCGTTAGGGAGGTTGATAGCTTGACTAATGGGTAGCTAAACTAGTCTCTAGTGCGAACCACTAGATTTTGAGACTTTGCCTGACTTAGGAAACTAAACGAGGATCTCATTTCAGCAGCAACGTCAGGTAATTAAATCGCGAGATTTGAGTTACTTTAGTGTCTAAGCTGAAATTTATCCAAGCCGTAGCTCTAAAGGTGTATTCATAGTATTATACTGATGTTCATTTGTCACGAGAACATTCAGATCAAGTGAAGGTGAAGGTGTACTGTGGGCGATCTTTCCAAGACTGTTTAGCATAATATTTGCTTAAGCTGTAGTAATGGTACAGTGAATAACGGGTGGTTTTCCGAACGATGAGTCAGTTCGAAGCTAGGCTTGTAGTAAAAGTAATGAGGCGTTTGTATGACGTCATGTTAGAAGTAAAATAAGGGGTAAAGTTGAATTATTTACTGATCGTAAAAAATCCACAGTTATGGCAAAGCTTGGAACGTTCTCTCCAGACAAAATGACTAGTTTACAAATATCGAAAAGTCTAATAAAAGGAACTGACATTTTAACAGCGCATTTCGTTGACATGCGCATGTAACTATTATCGCTGATAAAACGTAATTTTGCCCGTATTTTGGTAAAATATTTTTAACCGACTGCCCAAAAAGAGTCTTTGTAGAGTATTTTTTTCCTACAATTATAACCACCTTCCATGTTTTGTGGTGTATGTTTTTATTATTTCTCAAAACAAGAGATCACAGATGATTATTCCAAAATCACCACTAATGGTGAACGTAGACGGTTTTTCAGTACCCATGTAGGCGGAGTATAAGTTATACCTATATGTATAAGTAATACTCCGCTTAGAAACATCGCTAGTACCGTCTATCGCCGTCCAAATATATTAATTAAATTAGACCCAATTCTAAGAGTAGCAAACCTAACAGTAGACAACCTTTTTCCCTCAGAAAATTTAACATTATTTCCAAGGAACTCAACTTGAAATATTGCTACTCCTCCAAATAAGGCGCCTATATTAACGAAACCTACTTACATATATTGCTTAACCAGCCAGCTTACAAGATTGAATCTAATCCCATCAATAATATTATCTGTACACAATATCTACCTCAGTGACGTTATGCCGCAAAATGCGGCCCTTAATACTTTACCATTTAAGGGCAGGTTCGCACTACAATAATAAACCTCACATATTCATTTGCATGGCAAACGGTTTGATATTTGATAGGACTAGTGGAACTTTGTGGTTTCGCCCACTCGGTTAGCGGGGCTTTGTGCATAGATTCGACGTGAATGAAGAAAGAACAGTGTTTGAAGTGAACACGTTGGTCCTTTGTATATGGGAAGGGGTTTAGCAGTATACTTGTATATCTAGTGAGTCTCAATTCGACTTGAAATATGTTTTGAATTGAATTTCAAGATCCTTTTCATTGAGGCAGATAAAGTGTTTACTTTATAAAAAAGATTGAAGAATGAAAACGATCTCGCTAGAGATCTTATGAATGAAACACGTGGCACTTTTATGAAGTCATAACGTTAATTTGTTGGGTTAAAACGACTTTCCTGATGGCTGCATGCGATTCGATTATATCACACCTATAAGCAATTTTCATTAAACGAATTGCTTGTACGTTTACATGGATGCAATTCGGCAGATTTGCATTTGAAATTTCCTTGAAAATACTTGTTCAATATCGCCTTTCGACGCCATTTAAATTGCATCGCGCCATTATTATGGTATAGTTTATTAAATAAGTTATATAATATATTGAATATCATAAAAGTAGTGGGATATTATTAGAATTAATTATTATTCTAAAATTATGTCACAAAGAACAAGAAAACAAATGTCACAGGTTTAATCAAGCAAGCAATTAAAATGATTGCCACTGCTTTTCTAATATATAATAATGATTATTTCCATTACACAAAACTCCGTGCAGTAAATTCTTCATATAGCATTGTTATTTTTCTAAATATACACACGATATAAGAAGCCAGTGCCACTTAAGTGTGTACTTATGTGGCACTGCTTCTTAATATTGTCTACTAGTATTCAACATAATACAAGAAGCAGCATCTTTTCATTTGTTCTCGGCGTCCAGTCACTCTATAAACATGTCTAGCATTGCTCTTACTGTAAGCAATTTTATTTCCTTGTGCGCACTTCTATTGGCCCGGTTTGCAATCGAATACCAGATATTATGTAGATACTTTTGTAAATGATTGCTTGTTGTTATAATTTTATCTCGATATTTGTTCGTTGTTATTTATCATAGTTTGGTCGTTGTTATTTACAACTTTGCTATTCATATTCTAAATACATAGGAACTAGCGCTGTATTTTATTTGGAACTATAAACAACTTTCGCGCGGTTGTCGAATACTAAAATTTAGCTAATTTTTTTCGACCAATTTTTAACAATAGAACCAACCATACAAACAAGACCTTGTTTCGACACAATTCAAAACATTTCAGACACCCTACTTAACTCAAACCTGCTAAGCCCCGCAGAACCACTTTCGTGCCCGTACGTTAGGGGCACATCTTCTTCTGTCCACGCTTATGGGCGGGAGTCATTCTTCCGCGAAGAATCCATTCAGAAAATGATGTCAAATGCATAACGCCAGCTATCAAATATGGAGTTGAAATGTCAACATTAGTTCAATTTTTAGTGCGAGTATCTGAATTGCGTGTGTTGTGATATTTTACTTCTTGACCACTTTAAATTCATAAATCTTTTAATAGAATGAATCGATTGCAATGAGGAAAAACTAAGTAATAATGCAAGTTACGCATAATTATTATTTTAATATATAAAGTTATCTACATTGGTTTCGTAAATTTTATGTGATGTGTGTACAACTAAACAGCCAAACAGACAACATAGCTGGAAATGGTTTTCTGTTGGTTATACTTTAAAACGTATATACGTTTATCTTTTTCTACAGATTTATTATATGTATAGATATAGACAAATTATGATAGTTGGAAATCTAACCTTAGTTACAAAAAAAGTTGACAGCTGCTAATGATTGTCAACACATCTAAGATGCAGGAGAAATGCCTAGTGTGGGGAAATGTTTTTTAAAAAGAAGAAAGAAGAAGTAGAACATATTTTTATCTGTCATCAACTGTCGATGGCCAGTAAGTTAAAAAGAGCATTGGACTGTTTAGAAACCAATGGCAAAACGATGTTACATAAAAGGTGTGAGGTTAATTTACAAATTAGAGCCTAGATCAATGCTGTCTATAAAATCTTAGCATTCAAAAAAGGTTTTTTCAAAAACGCGACTGCTTAAGAAGCGGATTAAAAAGGTGTAAACAAGTAGAAAATCATGCTGTGCAGTCGGAGGATACATAATCGCGAGCTGGCTCACCACTTGATCCTCGGACCGCACAGCATGACTTTCTACTTTATCGTTTTGGTTTGTTTCTTAAGCAGTCGGGTTTTTGATTTTTAAATTACCTTTTTTAGTTTTTTTTGAATAATTTTTAAACATTTAAGTATATATTTTTGTAACCACCACTTAAAACCCTTCGTTTTGATATCCCACTCGATAGATATGGCAGAAAAAAATTGAGACCCTAAAATAAAAATCCGCCATTATTTTTTTTAACGTCACTTATCTAAGAACACTTGGGCGGTGAAAACGTATGTAACGATGTCTTAATTATTTAAATCCGTCTAGTGGTTTGCAAGATATTAGGTACCTAATAAAGAATATTACATACACACATACAAAATACGCGCGAAAAACATAACCTTATCCTTGCAGTCGGGTGAAGTGCAGTGGTGCTTTTTTTAAACTATGTCTCTTGATCTAATTACGGCCTACCATCAGGTTAGAAAGGTTTGATATTTATAATATAATATGTCATTTAAGGCAATAAATTATGAGTGTTAAGAAGCAATAAGTCAGCATAATGTCAGCTAGCGGATGAATTATTAGTTTGGTCAAGCAAATGTGACTCTCGCGTGTGCATATTTGCAAAATAAAAATAGTAAATATTAATCTTTCTGTGATGAATGAAAAGAAAATAAAACTGAAAAAGTGAATGATATGCATGTTTCATTATTTTTTTTTTTACTTTTTACGCATATATAACATAAAACGATGCCTGTATTGCCAGAAAACATTTTTTCCAGAAAACATTTCGCCAGCTATGTTTAAGTACCACGTACTAAGGAGCGAGCTTATTGCCATCAGCCGGGCACAATTCCAAAATCCAGCCAGCTATTGAGAAATTCCAAATGAAAAAACCCAAACATACATTGTCCGACCCAGGAATCGAAACCAGGACCTCAACAGAAGCGCTTGCGAACACTAGACGTACGACCACAGGGAAGTATAACAAACACAGTTTTTAGGGTTCCGTACCCATACAACAAACGTGACATAAATGAAAAAAAATTAAAATAAACGGCATTTGCATTGCGTACGGAACCCTTCGTGCGCGAGTCCGACTCGCACTTAGCCGGTTTTTTCTATAATATCAATGTGCCTTTGAATTATCTAAATATTTGTGCAGTATGTTTGCCATAAAGTTTGTTTGTACAATATGAAAACTATTTTGTACAACAACCACAAGAAGAGTTAAAAGGTGTGTATTATAATTTTGAACATAATAGGTAGCGTACATAATTTTGAACGCAATAGCGCCCGTCTTCCTGTTTGTTACCTTTTCGAGATGATTCAACAGATTTGGAGGATACTGGGCATATGAGACGATGATCTCCTGGACCTAGATTGGCTTTTTATCCTGGAAGGAAAGGAAGAAGGTTTACTTTTATATTGATAGGCTCGCGCTTGACTTCTATCTCACTTGATGGTAAGCGATGATGTGGCCGATGGTGAAGCATGCTTGCCTATAAGTAACCTATTCACTCTTGACTTAAAGACCCCGAGCATATGGTTGGGATGTCCACCATGTACCGACGGCGCATCGCCGCCGTACGTCTTGTAGTCCGATGATGAAACGGGCGATGTTCTCCTGGGATATTAAAATATATTTTACGCGGCTGGAGACGCGGTCAGATACTATATATTTATTTATTTATTATATGCTTTATTGTACACCTTAAAATACAATTATAAAAAGAAACTTAAAATTAATACAAATACAATGGGCGGCCTTATCGCATTCCGCGATCTCTTCCAGGCAACCTGGTATGGACAGTAATTTTCTGGACATGAAGTGGGGTTGTCATTGGTGTGACAATAACATTGTTAAAATACTATATTATAATAGATACACAGATAAATACATATGCTATGTAATATATACATAAATACATACATACTAAATATAACGGCAATAAAAATAAATTATGAATGACTCTGACAATCGCAATCACAATGTCTGTTTAAAATCAACACGCTAAGACGAAGACAGCGATAGGTAATGTTCCTTTACCAGTCTTTTGAACACAGGCAATGATTGAGCACGTTTGATTGGATCTGGCAATGCATTCCACAGACGAGTAGCCTGGACAGTAAAGGATTTATCCAAAAAAGTCGTGCAATGTGTTGGAATTTGAAGTCGTAAGTTGTCTGATGACCTAAGAAATTTTGTGTGGGAATCGCGGAGAAACTGGAAACGTTTCTTAAGGTAAAAAGGGGTGGAAGGAGTAAAGAGCACATTATATAAAAGGGAAAGAATATGAGCATTCCGGCGAAGGCGAATTGGCAACCACTTGAGCTTCACACGAAATTCGGAAACATGGTCATATTTGCGCAACCCGAATATGAACCTTATACAAACATTTTGAAGCCGCTCAAGTTTATCGAGTTGTTCTTGGGTAAGGTCAAGATAGCTGGCATCAGCATAATCAAGTATGGGTAACAGAAGAGATTGTGCAAGCGCAATCCTGGTGGCAGTCGGAAGAAAATTACGAAGTCTCCTCAAAGACGCAGCAGATGCAAATAGCTTGCGGCTAACCTCCTGCAGTTGGGCAGTCCAGGTGAAATTCCTATCAATGAAAATCCCCAAGTTTTTAACTTTCTCGCAAAACGGAATAACTGAGTTATCGAAATAAACCTGGGGAAGAGTAGTCCAGTCGATTTTTGAACCCATCCTAGAACTGCCCACCACCATAACCTGCGTCTTTGTGGGGTTAACCGCAAGTCCATACCTTTTGCTCCATTCGCATATGCGGGCTAGATCACGGTTTATTGTTACGATAGCCTCAGACAGTTGTCCGAGAGGAGCACGCGCATAAATTTGTAGGTCGTCCGCATAAAGATGGTAGGAAGAAGTTAGTTCACTGGAGATTGAGTTTATAAAAACTGCGAAAAGTAAAGGGGATAAAACGCCACCCTGCGGTACCCCAGCAGAAGTACTACACCAGGAAGACAAGGTCTCTCCAATGCATATACGTTGCCGGCGACCAAACAGGTAACTACGAAACCAGTCAATCACCGATGGAGATAAGTTAAGAGAGCATAGGATGCCAAGCAAAACATCGAAATCGACAGTATTAAAAGCATTACTGAAATCTAGCAATGCCAAGACCGTCAGATTACTGCTTTCCATGGCTGACCTTATATCATCCGTAATATTGAGAAGAGCTGTGGTGGTGCTGTGACCAGGACGGAAGCCGGACTGGAAGGGATTGAGGAGATTATTTTTAGATAGGAATGTACTAAATTGGTTGTGGATTAAACGTTCCAGGACTTTGGACAGGAATGGTAGGACGGATATTGGACGGTATTCTGAAAAAGATGTGGGATTGGACTTTTTTGGTAAGGGGATAATTTGAGCATCTTTCCATGAGCATGGAAAGGCACCACTGGACGCAGAAAAGTTGAGGATGTGGCAGATGGCAGGAAGGATTACGTCCAGCACTGGGAGTATCATTTTACGGCTGATACAGTCACTTCCTACCGCATTGGAAGTAATCGATAGTATGCTCTTCTTAACATCACATGCAGAGAATTGACTAAAAACAAATGGAGAATAACTGGGGCTCGGAAGAGATGAAAGATAATCCAATGTATTAATTTTTATTGTCCTATCGAAATGGGACGAAGCTGTAAAGTGTTTATTCATTGAATCGAGGTCTAAATTCTTAGGTATTGACTCTTGTCGAGTTTTACCGATCCCCAATGATCTAAGAAAATTCCAAACTTTGGATGCGTCCCCATTTAGGACAGAGTTATGAATGTGTTGGCGATTAGCATTCCTACACACCTTATTACAGTGATTGCGAATGGAGGCATATTTTTCCCTATTAGCATCAGTAGGCCGTCGTTTAAATTTAGACTTTGCCGCCACTTTTTTGTTCATCAATTTCTTAATGTCATCTGTCAACCACGGTGCCGGCAAATGTCTAACTTTAATTGCTCGTACTGGTGCGTGAACATCGTAAAGCTCGACAAGTCTATCAGTGAAAAAGATTACTTGCTCGTCGACTGACGTAGACGCAAACAGGGGAGACCAATCTATGTTGACGGCATCCTCACAAAGACTGCCAACGTTCATACCACCAAAATTGCGCTGCATAAGAATTTTGGGTTTAGCCTTAGGTGGGCGAATTTTGTATGAGAGATAAATCAGATCATGATAAGAAAAGGCATCGGCTGAGCATTGTCCATGCTTAGCGACGCGATCAGGCGAGGAAACGAAAATCAAATCAAGAAGTGAGGGAGTAGAGTTTGGAAAATGGTGAGTGGCACTAAGCGGAAGAATGGAAAGATTACTAGAATTTGAAATGTTAGTCAGAGAAGAAGAGCGATGGTCTTTTTTCAGAAGACAAGTATTAAAATCACCCATGATTATGCTTTGACTGTAAGAAGGGATCAGTACTTCCAAGAATTTTTCAAAAGATGAAAAGAAATTGATGCGTAAAGAGGGACAGTAATATACTCCAAGAAGTACTTTGGAATGATATAGCTCTATCTCAAGAAATAGGTGTTCACCAGCGTTTGATGGTGGTGGCTGCGTTGACACATTGACAATAGTGAAAGGTATATAAGTGCGGAGATATATGGCAACACCCCCACCACCACCAACCGCCCGGTCGTTTCTTATCAGCACAAATCCGGGAAGAGAGTAACTAGTAGAAGGGAGACAAGGTTTAAGCCATGACTCGGAAATAAGAATAGCATGAATGTTCTTACAGTCAAAGCTTGCCAGCATATCGTGGAAATGAGCCGGAATACTCTGGGCGTTAATATGAATAACATTAAAATTCTTAGGAACATCAGAAAACTGGGCTGTAAGGCTGTCGGCAAGAGAAGGCATACTCTGGAAACTGTCATCGTTACTGGTAAGAGAGTAAGAACTATCACTGTGACTGTTATAATCGTCAGACATAAACAAAAATAAATACTATAAAAATATATAAAATCCTATCAAAAATATTAAAAATATAGTTCTAAACACCAAATATGCATCAAAGTCCACCTGCCGGTTGCGTTTTAAAAGTACAAATTAAAATATCACACTAAATGCAGTCCGGGTAAAAAGAACATAAAAAAAAAGCATAAATCGAGAAATAACAACAAAGAACTAAACAACAACAAACAACAAATCAAGATCCTTCGTACATCGTAAGATCGACGATCCATACGGCCCACTAAAATAATGAAAGAATATATTAAAATAACATTCTCAGGCTTTTTTAAATTAATTTTAACTAATTTTATTGCTCTCGATTGAAAAAGTGAGGTTGTCGTTTGCCAACGCCATGGCTTTGCAAATGGCCGCCATGGCATCGCAATTCTCATGGTGCATATAGGTACCATAGATTCAATTTTGTTATAATCAATTTTAAACATAAAACATAATAATTATTAGATTTAGGAATACACACACCATGGTATTTTATTTTATTTTCAGTATGATTATTATGCCTCAGTTTATGTATCTTTTATTTTATATGTAACGCATAAATACAGACATAGGTATATAGTTTATAATAAGACTTTGATATATATTTTTATTTTATTTCTATGTACTTACTTTCAACATGTTCAGTCGGTTCAGTCACACTCATTTTCGTACGAAATTTTTGTATTTTCACATGGGAGAACGTCATTACGTCATTCGCGAGGTTTTTGCTGAAAATCAGCGCTGTTGACGATAGGTTCGTCTGAAGTCACGGCATTAAGCTGAGCAATGACCTATTCTTGCACAGATGCGACGCACAGCCTATTTGCCCTTGTTGTTTCAAAGATGGATAAATTTTCCACTCATCGGCATTTCGTTAATTTGTGATTGTTTTGTTTGTTTGTTTTCATTTGGTAATGTCGAAACATATTACGCAAGTAAATTGTCTTTGGCCTCTCACCCACAGATAACTGTTTATTGCTCTCATCAAGCAATAGACAAAATTTGACAAACTTTTATAATTTTTTTGTTTTAAATACGAGGCTTTTGGCTAATTTGTGAATTTGGTGAATGCCACTCTTTATTTTGTATTGTGCGTTTAGTTTGTGCAGAATAAACAATTTTTCTTTCTTTTTTCTTTCTTTCTTTCTAGAACTAAATTAAAACATAAAAGAAAAGTCAAACGCCGACTGCCAGCGCAACACTTCTTAGAACGGAACGCATTGGTATGATGAACTTCAGATGAACTTGACTGTTGACACTGACAGTGACACTTGTCAAAACTATCATTGTGACATGACATTAGAACCGGATTCTCGCCACAGGTGTCTTGGTGTACACGTGCTGTTCCGAGTGTCTTGTGGTTTTAATCAATTTTTGTTACTTTTGTGACGTGTTTGTGTATTTTAAGTGTGTTGTCCTTGTGTGTCCAGGTTTGTATTGTGATTGTCCTCCCTTTTACCTCTTACATTCATTATGGATAAGAATAAGCCTCCCGATCCTGATCCCCCTGACATACCAGCCTCCCTATCTCCTCTTCCTCTCTCTCCGAATCCACTTTCGCAGTTTGCTGATGTTGTCTGCAGCATATCCGAAATGGAAGTCTTACAAACACAGCAAGCTACTCGTAAACGCCCTGGTAATTCTGTAGTATCCACTCCTTCATCCCCCAACAAGCAGGCAAAAAGCCAAATTGGCCGGGTAAAATACTCAGTCATGGATAAGGGTCCATACATAGTTCATGTTTCTCGCGTGGAAACACAACCAAATGCAGGCACCACACTTCACCCCGTCAACTTTGGCAAGTTTTTAATAGGACATAAAATTGCGAATGTCGTTCGTGATGGAGTCAACAGAGTTGGTCGTAACAGGGTTTCTGTTGAGTTTACATCCCCTCAGGATGCTAACGCATTTCTTGTGAACACATTGCTGTCGAAACACAGTTACACTGCATCAATCCCGACATTCAACATCACCAGGATGGGTGTTGTGACAGGCGTCCCCGCAGATATAAGTGAAGAAGAGGCGTTTTCCTACTTATCTGTGCCCATGGGTTGTGGACAAATTTTAAAAGTACGCCGTATTAACCGTAAGATCCATAAGGAAGGCATTGTTGAATGGAAACCTACTGAAACATGCGTTCTAACTTTTGACGGGCAAGTTTTACCAAAGCGGGTATACTGCTGCTACACATCCCTTCCTGTAGAACAATACATCTTCCCAACCATTCAATGCCGTAAATGCTGTAGATTTGGACATATAGCAAACGTATGCAGGTCGAATCCGCGCTGTAGTAAATGTGGCCACGATCACCCCGGTGATGGTTGCAACATTTCCGAGGGCGAGGCCTTCTGTGTGCTTTGCTCGGGAAACCACTTCGCTAACAGCAAGTCTTGCCCCGAGCATGGTAGACAGAAGGCTATTAAGACTGTCATGGCGGAGAAATCCATTTCTTATGTTGAGGCTAGCAAAGCCATTCCGACAGTCTCCCGCAATTACGCTAATGCCGCTAAATCTCAGTCTTATCGTAAGACTGTCACCCTCAAGCCCAGGACCCATGCCCCTCTTTCCCAATCTTTTGACAAAGCAGCTCATCAACAGTTAGTAAGCACTCCCCAATCTTCACAGTCTAATGGCTGTGCTCTTAATGATAAATATGTCCCCTGCAATAGTACTGTATCCATCATTGAACTTCTAGTTAAACTATTACCTACTCTTATTTCCTCTTCTAGTAACTCCCAATTACCGTCCAACGTTGCCGAACAACTTATCTCTCTTATTCTATCCATTAAAAATGGCGTCCCATCTAACATTTCTCCAGTGGAATGTGAGGAGCGTGTGGCATAAAAAGCACGACCTCATATTCCTCTTGAACAAATACAAGCCACTGGCTTGTTCCATAGCTGAGACTTGGCTCACCCCAAGTCTCAGCTTTCGTATGCCACACTATAACACCCTTAGATGCGATAGATCCGATGGGTACGGAGGGTCGGCTCTCTTCGTAAATAATCGGGTCCCACATTCTCCTTTATCCCTTCCCCCCCTTCAGGGTAATTTGAGTGTAGTAGCAAGTATGGTTGAGGGTATCACAGTGTTTTCCATCTATATTGCTCACCCTCACCCTGATTTTCTGGTCACATTGAAAAACATGTTTAGTAGTGTACATGGTCCATTGCTGGTTATGGGTGATTTCAACTGCCATCATTATAGATGGGGTTCGGAACGCTGTGATGCCTTTGGTGCAGCCCTAGTGGAAATCTTGGATGACCTGGATCTCTGCGTCTTGAACAATGGCTGTCCAACCCGCAGATCTCCTCCCGGACAACAGAAGAGTTGTGTTGACCTCACTTTTTGTTCAGCTGATCTAGCAGCATCATCCCACTGGGAATGCACATCCTTGTCGCATGGTAGTGATCATTACCCTATAGTTATCTCATTATTTAATAGAACTTATTTAGAAAAAGCTTCTCCTCCACTCTTGAAATATAACTTGTCCAATCCAGATTGGACTAGTTTTGTATCATTATTGGAGCAGAAAATTGATAATCTTCCAAATTTAAATTCAAGTTTATTTGATACTTCTGATCACCGCCATGCCAAGAGCTGTTATGAAGGTTTTGTTGAGGCCGTAACCTCTAGTGCAGATTCATGTTTCGCTCTGAAAAATAGTGCCCGGAATAAAATCCCATCTCCTCCGTGGTGGGATCAGGAATGCACTTTGATGGTCAGGTCAAGGAACGAAGCTGAAAAACGATACAATCGTGAGATGAGCAACCAAAATTTGTTAGCCTATCAGCAGGTTTACGCCAGATCTAAACGTCTCCTCCGTAGGAAGAAACGTGCGGGTTGGGTTAAATTCTGCACCTCCTTATCCCCCTCCACCCCAATTTCACTTGTGTGGAAGAACATCAATAGATTTAGACGTGGTTGTTCTCCATCAATCTCTTCACCGATCACTAGGGAAACAGCTGAACTTTTTTTTGACAAAATTGCTCCACCATATGTCCCTCTCCCTTCTGAACTCCTTACCACTGTGCCCTCACATATTGTATCTGATGATCCCTTTGATACGCCATTTACTATGAAGGAACTGAATTTGGTGCTCAGTCATGTCCGGGACTCAGCCCCTGGGATTGACGGTGTTCCATATTCTTTTATAACTCATTCTGGGGATAAAACAAAGCAATATTTCTTAAATTTAATTAATTTTTTTTATAATCACGGTTGGGTTCCAGATCATTGGAAACTTCAAATAATTATTCCCCTACTGAAACCAGGCAAACATGTGGATGATCCGAATGGCCTTAGACCTATCGCCTTGTCTTCAGCCTTAGCTAAAATTATGGAACACCTCATTAAAAATCGACTAGAGTGGATAGTCGAATCTAGAGGATTACTGCCGAACTACCAATTCGGTTTTAGAAAGGGGCTTAGCACAATGGACAGCGTTGGTATTTTAATAACAGATATTCGCTTAGCGTTTTCAAAAAATGATTCTGTTGTAGCAGCCTTCCTAGACATTTCCTCTGCATATGATAACGTTCTGCTTCCTGTCCTCAGGCAGAAATTGCACCAGCTGAGTATTCCAGTCAAGATGATCGAATGCATATGTGGACTTCTCTTGTCTCGCTCCTTGGTTCTGAGAGTCCAGGGCGAGGTTTTCGACAAAAGGCAGACTCGGAGGGGCCTCCCGCAGGGCTTCGTCCTCAGTCCTTTACTCTATAACTTATATACAGCCGATATCGGGTCCTGCCTAAACGACAACTGTCAAATCCTTCAGTACGCTGATGACTTAGTTCTCTATGTGTCAGATTCCTCCATAGTTGACGCCGCGTCTTCTCTTTGCCTCTCTCTGGACTCTTTGAACCATTGGCTTTTAAGCCATGGCCTGACGCTATCCGCGCCCAAAAGTTCGGCAGTAGTCTTTTCTAGAAAAAGATTAATCCCTCACATCTCAGTGGCCATTTCAGGCAGCGTGATTCCTTTATCAAATAAAGTTAAATTTTTAGGCGTCTTTCTTGACTCTAAATTAACAGGTAAGTACCATATAAACTACTTAATACAAAAAAGTGAACGAGTCATTCCGATTTTGAAAGTTCTTGCGGGCGTCTGGTGGGGTGCCCACCCCTACTCTTTAAAATTAGTTTATAATGCCTTAGTTCGTAGTATATTAGATTATGGGACGTTTCATCTGATTCCGTGTAACAGGGGTGCCTTGGCAGGACTGGATAGGATTCAGTCTAAGTGCCTTCGGATCATCTCTGGTTGTATGAAGTCCTCGCCCATTGGCGCGTTGCAGGTCGAGTGCGCTGAACCTCCCCTGGCCCTAAGACGGCAGTATCTGGCCTCCCGTTTTTTTTCTAGAATAATATGCAGATCTAACCACCCTCTTATTACCAAACTGAACGAGTTAAATGCCATATTCAGACAATCAAATTATTGGAAAAATAAAGAAATTCCCTTAATCCTAAAACATTTTCGCTTAATACAAAATTTAGAATGTCCGATCATCCAGTATCCAAAATTACCCCTTTTTAACTTCGAATATGAAGTTTTATGCTTTACTCCAGAAATTTTATTTAACATCGGCATTCCCAAAAAGTCTCCTTCAGCGAATTCGACTTTCAACGCGTTGGTGGACGAGCGTTGGACTGGTTTCCAAAAATTTTTCACTGACGCCTCAAAGTCCACTGATTCTAGTTACGTTGGAGCTGCAGTATATTTCCAAGACTCCAGGATTATTTTGCAATATAAATGCCCAAAGGAGTCCTCTGTATTCACGGGCGAATGTGTGGCTTTATTGGAAGCATGTCTTTTTATAGAGTCACACCATAACATTGATAAAGCCGTTATTTTCACAGACTCCCTTAGCTGTCTACAAGCTATAGTTCAAAACCCCTTCAAAAGCAAATTGCATAGCTCCCTTATTTTGAAAATTAAACATTCCTTATTTTCGTGCGCTAATAGTCAAAAAGAGGTTCAGTTAGTTTGGATACCTAGTCATTGTGGCATCAAAGGTAACGAATGCGCTGACTCCTTAGCCAAGGATGCTTGCTCGTCAGCTACAGCTAATCTCGCCCACAATTCTTACCAGGGGTATGACCTACTGAACATGCCAAAAGTCAATCTTCTATGTTCATGGCAGGAACAGTGGAATGCCACTGGTAGGAAGAAGGGTAGGTTCTACCATGCAGTGCAACCTACTATAAGACCAAAACCGTGGTTCTACCCATACAAAAAAGTGTCGAAAACCGTTGTATCCGTTCTTTGTAGAATCCGCTTAGGTTTTTGTTGTACTCCAGTTTTCTTGGCAAAAATTCGCGTTCGGGATTCCTCCTTATGCGAATGCGGTTTGGAAAATGGTACGTTGGACCACATATTTTTTGAATGTTCTAACAACATTCCTCCTTTAGATTTATATAGCCGTCTCCCTAAACTCAAGATCCCTCTCCCAATTAATTTCCCATCCCTTCTAACTTATTCTTCCCCAGACCTGCTTGTGGTGCTGATGCGTTTTATCCGCCACAACAATATCAAATTATAATCCCTAGTGCCAACTATTGGGCCTGTAGATGTGTTGTATGTATTTTAATGTTTAATAACTTTAATATATTTGTGTATTTTTATTTTTTTTTGTTTGTTTCAGTCCCGTACTAACCCATGAAAATCATATAATCAACTGTACCAAAAATAACTGAGTTTTCGCTTCATAAAATTATCAATCTCAGACACTTGTATTCCAATTCACTTTAGACATTGGCAGAATAGTCGACACCGGCTTTGCTTGCCATATAAAAATATAGAATAGAATAGAATAGACATTAGAACCAAAACAATTCAACTATTGAAGGTAATTTACATAGTAAAAACAAAAACACAATATTACCCGGACATCAAACAAAACATCACATCAGAGTTACTTCTTTAAAGCTGCAACTCGCTTCAACCTTGCGGTCCTCGCAGCAGCAGCAGCAGTCGCCGGCGCAGCCGTCTTTGGGTCGCTCAGCTCGGGCTCATTTGGAATCAGCGGACTCGGCGCAATCCCGTCCAACTCAGCGAGGGACTCAACTCGGTGCCGTGTATCGTTGGGACCAAGGACATACACGCAGCCCGCCTTAGTCCAGCATTTGGTGACACCGCATCTTTCCCTCGCGGCCAAGAACACGTCGTGCCGCCCCTTCGTCAGGAACTCTGACAAAGTGACGCCCGAAGCCCTCAATTTTGTCTTGGAGAACCAAATCTTATCCCGGACTGCAAGATTGCTAACCTTGAATAAGATAGGCCTGTTTTTATTGGCCACCGCTCGACCCATTCTGTGACAACGGCTGATGTCAGCGACAGTGAAGCTGCCAAGCTGAAGCTTATTACGGACAACTTCAGTGACCAGCTTGGCAGTGTCCTCCTTTTGCTCTTCACCAATTCCATGCAGGAGCAAAATCTTTCTTCGTCCCCGCATCTCTATCTGGTCGACACTTCGAGCTAGGAGTCCCACCTGCCGCTGAAGACTATTGAGAGCTTGCGTGACAAAAGTTCGGAACAAACTGAATTCCGTAGCCAAGCCAGAAGCTGTGATGGGTGACTGAGGGGTTTTCTGCAACTCTTCCTCAAAGACTGTCATTCTCGTGTGAAACATATGCTTCAGTTCACTCAGTGTGCTTGAAAGTGAATCCATGTTGATATTTGAAGTGATTGTAGTGTGTTATATCAAAAATACTGAAGAGATAACGCTTCACCAGCAGGTACAAATAGTTAACTTTTACTATAAGGCATTAAATACTTGTAAATATAGATTCTATTATATTATATTAAATTTTAAAATAAGAGCAAAAAATTTTTTGTGTGTCTGTTACAACTACCCACAAGTACAAGCACCTGATATATAGTACCTGATAAAACGTAAAGTTCTGTCATTTAATGCCTAGATGATCTAGACAAGTGACATTCTATCATCAAAAGCGTGGCGATAGCGAATAGAAAAAGGCAAAAAATCATGGGAATGTCGAATCGAAATGTCACGTGATCAATCCCTTATGTTTTGGCATCTCGGCCATCACCATCGCTGATAGGATGACATTTTATTTGGAACCTCGGTTCCTTATTCGAGTATTTGCCACCTACTTTACTGGATTTAACAGAAACTTACATTTAAAAGACCACACAGTATTACGAACATACACAGAAATACTGCCTCAAGTTTCAAGTACAAAAAATATTAAAAATAGTAAGCTACCTCCATTGCTTTCTCGGGCCAAAGGTATTTTGTTGAAACCAGTAAATCTTGGGGCACAAAGTAACCCAGGTTTATTTTGGAACGTGTTAAAATTCTAAACAATAGTCGCACTGTTTCCGTATTGACAGCTGCATAGGGTTTTCCAGAGGAATATATATATATTTCAAGAGATATTCACTTAATAGTTTCTGAAAATAACATTGCCAACATGTTGTAGAAACAGAGCAGTAATGAGACAACCGGTGACATGTTCACAGCTCCCGCAAACAGTACATGTAAAACAATAGCTCGGTGCTAACAGCGCGAACAAGGAAGCTACGGCAGGAAACTGATAAAATAAATCAAACTTGTTTCTTAAAAACTGAGAAAGAAAATGCCTACAATCAATAAAACTTCACCGCTTGGGTTTTTCTACGTAGCTCTATTCATTTATCAAATATAATAAATGCAAAATCTTTTTGCGTCTGTAATAAAGTCTTCAGATATAAGATAATAGTATCTGAGGCAAGTGAAATTATATCGATCAAAGCGATTGGAAAAATGTCAAATATCTATATGCGCTATCAAAATGTTACGTGATCAATCCCTTACATTTTGGCATTTCGACCACCGCTATTGTTTATGGAATGTCACTGTATCTATATCTTGACGATACGGTTATTTTCATTAAATTAGGTTATCAAAAAATTATAGAATATCCATTCTATTTAATTCATCATCATCACCACTGCTAGGGCACACTCCGGAATGGAAGGGGCTTAGGAATGGGCCGTAATCCACCACTCGGGCCCAGTGCGGATTGGCGGATGTCACATGTCTTCGATTTCTAGGACATGCCAGTTTCCTCACTATGTTTTCCATAACCGTTTTGGGAGCAGTGGTGATGAAATAATTTACACAAAGTAAAGCGCCTGCCTGGGTTCGAACTTAAATCTTGTAAGTCGCGGCCGTTACCACTAGCCCACCACTGCTCACTATTGAATTAATCCAGAACAATCTGCAAACACTTGCAAGTAAATCTAAATCATATTATCACATTCACACTAATAAAGTCGGTACAACACATAAGTCTATTAACAATAACAAAAACTCACTCAAAGTAATCAGTTACTTTGAGTGAGTTTTTGTTATTGTTGTGTTACTCGATTCTTGTGTACAGACACAGGAATCGAATAACACTACAGTCAACTCATCAAATAGCAAAAGTTATCGATTTAACTCGCCATTTTCTATTGAATATTGCATGAGTGCGCGCTGTCATTTTCAAGAAAGTACGAGTACCTATACAGTAAAGACTTTTATGTGTTTATGTGGGTACGATACGAATCATAAGTGATCTAGATTATTGTAGTAGTTTTGTGGCTATTGTATAATGCGATTGGCAAAAAATAGTACAAAAACGGCCAAGTGCGTGTCGGACTCGCGCACGAAAGATTCCGTACCATTATCGCAAAAAACGGCAAAAAAAACACGTTTTTTATATGGGAGCCCCACTTAAATATCTATTTTTATTCTGTTTTTATTATTTTTTGTTATAGCGGCAACAGAAATACATCATCTGTAAAAATTTCAACTGTCTAGCTATAACGGTTCATGAGATACAGCCTGGTGACAGACAGACAGACAGACAGACGGACCGCAGAGTCTTAGTAATAGGGTCCCGTTTTTACCCTTTGGGTACGGAACCCTAAAAAAGACTTTGTCTAAGAGAAAAATATATTAGACTACTAGAATTCGTATTTGCCATCCAGCTTATCTAAACATGTGTGTACTACCAACTAGATTCACTTGAAGATTAGGTACAACGATTAGGTTTTAAACTCACAACTACTTCTTTGCTAGCTTAAAACGGTGACCATAGGGATACATCATCTCCTTTTCTGGCCTGCATGCCGAACCATTTTAGGATTTGAACGTGGCGATTGATAGAAATCTCCAAGTAACCATATACTGGTCGGACAAATCTGAATACTTTAGACTACATTTTTGAGTTAATCGACACGAAAGAAGAAGATAAAGAAGGGTTAGCTGCTGTAATAACGTCTTCAGGTGAAATAAAATCCAATGGAAATAAAGGCAGGAAACTTTTCATATCTTAGTTTTTCGACCTTGAAGAGTCAAATAATCACTTCACAATTTTTACTCTTTGGTTCGAAAACACAGTTGAACCATCCTCAATACACACATTATAGAATCACACCTCACCTGTCTAATATCAATAAAACTTGGCAAACAATGAATCTCATCATCTATTCTTGGCTTAGTTCAAGAACCTCGTACTGGCTGCAATTTTCCCTCAGCCTACTCATATGTGTATTTCACCACATGTTCAATTCACACGATTCTATATTCAAAATGATAGGCGCCATCTTTTAATTTCTATTCCTAGATTCTTGGACAATTGCTGGGGTACTTTGATGTGTCATTATTTTCCTTCGCAACGCTTTGGTTTGTCCGCCATGTTCTTTGAATAAGTTAGAATGAAATTATAGGGTTTCGGTAACTATACTGTTGGTTTTAGTTGTTATGTTCTTGTTGGTTTTTTTGTGTTGTTGGTGATTCCCGAAGGGTTGTATTGTGTTATATGATGTAATAAATATATAAGACTGAGGAAAAGTTTTTGTTTCTTACTATTTAAGCATAGGTTTAATGAAATACCAAATTACAAACAGAGAAATGAATAAAGAAAGAAACTAAATACAGTATACAGTAGGTAACAAATCCGCTACCTGCTTGGGGCCTTTAATGGCCACCAACGACATGCTTATAAAGATGGGTCTAACGGCGACACCCATGTGCAGGTTGTGTGGGAACATACGGAACGCATGAGGCACCTTCTGTGCACATGCGAAGCACTGGCTGGTAAGCGAATGAGGATCCAAAAAAAACCTGATGGAATATCCAAGACTAGATGACTATAGGCTCATATCTCCTAGTCTCGTTGTAAAACTCATGAAGAGAGTTTTTAACGAGATTGGAGTAGATTACCGAGGGGACTAACTATGCTATGCTTGGATGACAAAATTAACAGGACCAATAAATGACAGTAAAGAACCAGTAATAAACTAAAGCACTTAACTTCAAAACACAAGCACTTAATGCTCATCATCTAATAAGAGACACTGTTCACCTAACTGAAGCACTAACGACAAAATAACAGCCGTGAGTGTGTTGAACATACTACCGTGTTATAGTTATAGTGCCACTATCTGTCAATTGGCCGATTTCAGTTTTTTGATGGCACGTCATCAGCCAAATAATCTCTATCGACCTGTCTAAGCAGTATTTTTCTAATATCAATAGATTTCGGATAAAACAAATAAACGCTCCAAATTGTTAAGTTTATAAACCAATTTTTGATAAGATTAAGTCAACTAACAATGTTCCTATTTTTTTGACATCAGTAACTCTCGTATATTTATTTTATATCTATATGATTTCCTAGCTTCCGCCAGCACCTTCGCTCACGTGAAAAGTCTTTTATCAGCTCAATTTTATTATACTGGGATGAAAATTAGCTTTTTAAAATTTCATCCAGATCCGTGCAGCCGTTCTGTCGTGATTGAGTAATAAACATTCATCCATCCAAACTTTCGCATTTATCATAAATTACTAAGAAATAAGATAAACAGCAACGATTTTTATTATTTCGCGGTGTTTCGTATTTGCCTATAACCCTGCATATTATAATTTTGTCAGATAGCGGCACTACAGCTACAGGACGGTAGCATGTTGTTCCATTACACGCAACAATAATAGACGGGAGAGCTGGAAACACTCATAATACAGCACTTGAATGTCCGCAAACAATTACAAATACACACATGTCCGTGGTAAATGTTTTTGTAGTTAATCTGGGTTGAAATTTGTGTGAATATTATGATTTGTTTATTAGAACATTCAAACGTTGTTGTCGTAATTATGCAATGTGTGTTCTTCCTTGTCTTGTCTTTGTGTAGTTGTGTGTCTGAGTGAGGATGTTTTGTAAATGAATTTGTGCTTTGTGTTCTTTAATTAAAGAAACGTTTATCATTATTTGTTTTCTCCTATTTAAGTCAATCATCGTTATCATCATTGCATAATTTTGAAACACTTTCATATACATCACCAAATATAATATCATCTATCCTTCATTTCGTAAACGTTCAGTACTGACTGCTGAACTTAAAATTCCTCCTGTCCAATACTTATGTGATCTAGCAGTATAGGATCGTTACAAGCTATTTATGGTGATAGCATGGGCATCTAAATTATTTTATGTCACTTGAACTATATGATCAGGGTAATATGGTACTGTGATAGTAAAGTAGACTGTAATATTGACTGGTAGAGAATGCCTTAGGTATTAAGTCTGCCTATGTACTCCGTATGCTGCATGAAGTTTGAATAAATAAATATTAGGCCTTTATTTAGTTTTCTTCTTTGGAAACCGATCACGACTATTCTGCAAGTGTCAATGTGGTGATGGTGATGGAAGCGTGGTGAAATGAACCGTCTAATAGAGCTTTGCAATCGAAATAGAGCGTCCAATAGAGCAAAGCATTGATGATGGGGAGCATTTTTTTGATGATGGGGTTGGAAGAAAAACAATTCGGACCCCACAATATGACGCCCAAAGTCCGTCATTTTTATTTTTTCCAATTTTAATATAGCTAGTTACACTCGCATTGTTGAGAATATCGTATGTATATACATAGACTGATAAACACATTACCTTCCTTGCATCGCGCAGTCAGTAAAAAGTCAAATCGTACAAAAGTAAAACATACAAAATAACTTTGATCCATCCAATTTCAAATGCAACGAAATACAAAAATAAAATGATAAAGCCTAACAAAAGCCTTTACAAACAGCGATTACCGATGACGTCACGCCGCTCTGGCAAGTATGCGAGTAAATATTGAACAGTGTCTCGAGTACTACGCAAACTTGCGCTAGACGCTATTATCTGATTTGTGTACTGCACGAATATCGGAATTTCGTTCAATGACTGCTTGCAAATAGTTTGCATGTGGTTTAGAAGGAATGTGTGAGTTGTAGTTGAGTTTAGTCGTGATGGGGAAATGGGAAATGGAAATAATGTTGCTTTTTGTTTGCATTTGATAGAAAATGCTCAAAAAATAAAAATACATAAATTGAAATAAAATATATTGTAGTACATATCACTCGCTTTTCTGGTGGATTTTCGCCCGTGTTACAATCCACAGAAACCGCGAGTATTTCAGGATTAAATACTTAGTATATGACTCCTAACCATAGTGTGACTTTCTATCAGCGGAATTGAAATGAATTTTCGAAATAGAGTGAGTGCTACCAAGCCTATATTTTCAAACAAAAAATAAAACGTCTTTATTATATTAGTAAAAATTATGATTGATCAATTGAACGAAATTCGTAAAGGTGCAAAAGTAACCCTTGACTTGTCAAAATTCTTGAAAACCGATAACAGTTCACGAAAGCGTTACTTCCACCAAAACGTCTAACTTTAACACAAAATAATTGAATACTCGAATTAAACAAATTAATTCGCAACTCCCAAAAGGTTCGTAATTTCTTATCATTTTTGATCCATTTCAAACGCGGTATACAACAATTTCAAAGAGAATCAACATTTTAAAAGTTTTTGAACTGAAAGTGAAAGTAATTTCTCGAATCGCTGATCCCAAAACATTGCTGGGAGCCAAACTCAAAAACAATAAACAGATTCCCGAAGCTTGCCTGCAAAAATTCCAAGATAATTTTCCTGCCGGTAAGGCATTAAGTCAGAGGCCTCCAGTTTTGGTAAGGGTATTGTTCAATTAAACCGTAATGAAGTACCAGATACGCTTAGATCAGAAATGGTTGTAACATGATGGCAATTGTCGTAATAAGGAATAGGTATTCAGAGAAAGTATTAGGAATAGGTAAACATTAATTCATAAGGATTTGGAACAGCATAAATAATTCAATCCTTCAATCAATAGTTTTTAAAAAAGAAAAATCATTACGCAAACGGGTAGTGTATCGCGCGTTTAGGGACATAAAGGCTGATGATTTTAGGAGAGATCTGGAGGCGATCCCGTGGGATTCAATCCGCGAACTAGAGGATGTAAATGACATGATACGTTCCTTTAATTCTCACGTCATAAGCCTTTTCGACGCTCACGCACCTATGAAAACCAGAACACTTAATGCTCAACCGACGCCTTGGATAACAGACATTATAAAATTAATGTTTAAACTGAGAAATGATGCGCGCCTTAAATATCGTCAAACAAAACTGGAAGCACACAAACGTTACTATTAAGATCTTAAGCACCAAGCAGTAGTTGGTTTACTAAATGAGAAAAAAGCATTTTTTACTAAATATATAAACGACAATATTAGCGACTCTAAATCACTATGGTATAATTTAAAAAAACATGTGCTGCCAGTGACTAAGGACGATGGTGTGCTTACTGAACTTTTTGACGACCCAGATGGGATAAATTCAGCCTTTCTAGATGTTCCGGGTGACTCTAATGTAAACACTTCCCAGCTAAGCTTCTTTCAAAATAACAAATTCGGTGCCGCAAAATTCACTTTGATGCCAACAGACGCTAAAACAGTTTTAAAAATATTACAAGGCATATCTACAAATGCGCAAGGGATTGACGGTATATCGAAAGACATGTTAATTCTTACGCTACCACAATCATTGACTACGATAACCGAGATAGTTAACAGATCTATTACTAGCAAAGTATTTCCTGAACTGTGGCGTAATGCAATAGTACGGCCTATTCCGAAAAATAATAACCCACAAAGCTACAAAGATCTTCGGCCCATAAGTATTTTGCCATGTTTGTCCAAGGTGTTGGAGAGAGTGGTGTATCTGCAGGTTACAGAGTTTCTCGAGGAGAATGATATGCTGCCTGAACTGCAGTCAGGTTTCAGGAAGGGACGCGGAACCGCGACTGCTTTAGCCGACGTCATTGGTAACCTCCTTGAGGCGCGGGACCGTGGTGAGGGTTCCATAATGGTACTGCTAGACTACTCGCGGGCATTTGACTCAATTAATATTCGTCTATTATTGTCCAAATTGAGATATTACGGTTTTGACAGCCAGACAACGGGTTGGTTTGAGAGTTATTTAACGGGTAGGTCGCAGCGGGTCGAGTTGCGCAAGAAAGACGGTTCCACGGTATCTTCTTCCCCAAAGACAATCACAAGGGGTGTTCCCCAGGGATCGTTGCTTGGGCCGTTACTCTATATACTTTATAGTGCCGACCTAACTGCGTGTATTAAAAACTGTAAGTACCACGTATACGCGGATGATACTCAGTTGTATACCTCGTTCAACACTGGTAACACAACAGCCGGCGTGCATGCCCTAAATGATGAACTAGACAGAATTGCGTCGTGGTCTACAGGCAACTCACTTGTGCTGAACCCCAAAAAATCTAAGTTTATGGTCATGGGCAGCAGAAATCAAATAAAATCAATTCTTTCTGCGAAACCCGAAGTTAAAATCAATGGAGAAAACATTGAAAGGGTAGAAACCGCTTGCAACCTGGGTCTAGTCACTGACCCAGAACTTCGTTTTGAGGCACATATCAATAGTGTTGTGAAAAACTGTTTTTATAGGCTAAAGGTTCTGTACCGGGTGAAAGACTTCCTTAGTGTTGAAATGAGGAAGAGATTGGTGGACAGCCTGGTACTGTCCAAACTGAATTATTGTGACACTGTGTACGGACCGTGTC
This sequence comes from Anorthoa munda, assembly GCA_945859665.1. Taxonomy (NCBI): domain Eukaryota; kingdom Metazoa; phylum Arthropoda; class Insecta; order Lepidoptera; family Noctuidae; genus Anorthoa; species Anorthoa munda. Next base: position 3,989,442 of record OX243907.1, on the reverse strand, counting down.
TCCTTTCTCGCACAGAGCGTCTAATACAGCGGGTACAAAATGCGTGTGCGCGTTACTGCTTCAGTATACCCCGGAGGCATCATATAACACCGCATTTAAATGAGCATAACATGTTGAAAATGGCTGCTCGACGGAAATTACATTTAGCCGTCTTAATGTTCGGCGTTATTCAAACACGCAAACCGGAATACCTGTATAAAAAGCTTAGCTGGAGACACGAGCACTACAGCTACTCCGCCCGTTCCACCTCCAAACCACTCTCGTTGCCTCGTCGTGGGACCGCAGCCTTCAGAGGATGCTTTAAGTATGCCGCCACTCGCTGCTGGAATGATTTGCCGCCTCCCATAAGATCGCTGAAAACAAAACAAAGTTTTAAATTTAATTTAAAAAAAAAACTATTAGAAGAACAGAAGGTTGAGCAACGTATATTTTATAAATAGAATCTTTTTAGGCTTTAAAATTACTCACTTAAGGTTCATGATACATTGGCAGCGTATCCAGGCGGTTCGAGGCGGCGACATGAGGTCCTTTAGCGGGCAGCGATGTGGGGCATTCTTTCATTAGGCATCAAACTTTCACTTTTTCTTCTTCCATTGTTGTTGCTGTCAGGCATCGAGGGTCGTACCACGCAGACCACACACACGCATGACCGCACACCTATTACTTTTTACGTTTGCGTCAGGAATTCTAGATAATTATGCTTTTGGTTTTGGTCACATTAGAATTTTGGGTAGTTTATTTTTATTTATTTTTTACTGTATTTATTTTATGTTCTTTTTATCTATTTTAACATACACAACAGGTTTGGTTTCCGTACGTCACGGTCTAGGCGACCACTGAAAATCAGCGCCGTGCTGTGGGTCCCCCACGGTACAGCATTATGCTGAGTGGAAGCCTTATTGTCACAACCACGACATGCATCTGCCTACATATTTTTCACCCTATTTCTTTTTTGATATAATCAAAATGTGGGTAGTATATGTTATTATTATTTGTTTATTTCTCGTTTTTACTAACTTAATTTAAGTACTACTAATACTATTTTAAGGGTTTAGCTTAAGTATGTTCCTATATTGTATGTCGTTTTGTGACAAATAAACACTTTTTCTTTCTTCTTTCTTTCAATCGATACGCTAAGAATACAGATAAAACAGCATCACTGTTCACAGTTTTACTTTTGTTCTCTACTTTTATTTGATTTCGTCCAATTTTGTTTTGGTATCTCCCAATAATATCAGAAAATAAATCTGTCAAAGATAGTTAAGTAAGACATGAACCCAATTCGATACATCATTCGTTACGCCACAGTCGCCATCCACCTCAAATATTCCTTATAAATATTCCCGCTGTGTTCCTATACAGATTTAATCTTCAAAAGGATTGTTTACAATAAACATTTTGATTCCAAGTTAACTGAAGGATCGAGGGGACCAAACGGCAAGATCATTTACAAGTCTAATTAATCTTTGGGCACCAAGATGAACGTCTTACCGTTTTGTTATAACTAAATTGGATGGACGGAATTGTCCGAGCTTTGCATTCTGATGTACACGAACGAATTTCGTTGTTGGAATACTAATTTTGGTTTAGTATAGTCATCTGTTTTTATTATCATTTCCGAAGTCAGAATTTTCTGGGAAATTAACATTGTTTTGGCTTAGGTAATTGGTAAAGTTAGATTAATTTGGCCTGAGTAAATAAGAGGGAAGTGTGCAAAGTCTTAATTTGTTTTTGTCACTGCCACCCACATTGAAAATGTCCAGGGTTATTCCTCTTTCTACAATGCGTACGGCGTACCTGTACTACAATGAATAGTCTATGGTAACAGTTTGATTTTTAGCAGCATCTTTATTTCGTATTATTATTTCCTGTAAGAGCATTTTCCTTAGTTCAAGTGATGCTACTGACGTGACTATAAGGTCGATTGTAGTTGCGATAGCTAGCCAATTATTGGTTTGACTGTAACCTAATACATTATCATATCTAGTTTTGGCAGCCTAGCAAACTACATAAATTATTGAATAGAATACTATTATTTTTTATTTTCTTTTTTTCTTTACTTTTTATTGTTTTAACATGTCATCATCATTGACAGCCTTGTTCACGCAATGCAAAGTAAAGGCCCCCTTTTTATATGTGCTTCCTCGGGTCTTGTCAGGAACAAGATAATTCACTTTCAGACACTGACTCAACAATACTTATAAATAATATGAGATCTATGTGAAGATTTTTTTCATAACAACCAAGATCATAAGAATGCTTACTCAAAAAAAAAAGACCATAACATTTAAAAACACTACATCAAAAAATCTCTCAGTGCATCCAAGTCTTGGTCCAGTGTAACACGCCTCACAAATTGGCAGCCATTGTCCCAGCGGTTGCATAGTAAAGCGTTCGTGACCGCCATACCCACCCAATTGGTTTACGTACAACCGGATTAAAGGCGTTGCTGAAGTTTCAGAGGACTTGAATCTTGATTTAAGCTTGGAAATCAGAAATTTGATGATGTGAATGAAAGAAAATCGTAAAGAAAGGAGAGCAGTATGAGTGTAGACACTTCATCGATATCTTGTTAAATCTATATAGGATACCGCTTAAGAAATGCATTTAAAAAGTCATGTAGAAATGGTTAGTAGAATTCTTGAAGTGATAAACACACTAAACATTGCCAAGCACTGAATTTGATGCACCATGCAAAACTAAAAATATAGGTTAGTCTAATGATAGCGTAAAACATCTTCGGGATTGTCCCAAATTGAGTTTATCATTCTTCATTGAGTAAGATCGACTTTCTCAATATAGCATTGAAGTCACCTCATGTGAGTCCAATCTACTAACACCTAAGGGTTTCAAGATCTATTTAACAAAACATATTAATGTTCATATCATAAAATTTTTCATCACTCTATACCGAGACTATGAAAGAAATATACGATGAAATGTTTCACTGCGGTGCATTGCAATAAAAAGTACAAAAATGTACCTACACAAAATACCATATATCAAAAAATGAGAATTTCTAACGACGTTCGACGTGAAACTCGGACCTTGATAAGTCACTTTCCGATATGAAACTAGGAACTCAGAATTTGGGTACTCCCGTTATGGTTGCAGCTTTGAGCCCATGCATATTTTATTTACCACGTTTTTCTGAACTATAAAGGACGATGTTTTCTTAAATCTTCGTATCTAAAAAGTTATAACCTTTTTTATTTTAGTGATCAAAAGATAGCACTGACTAACTGAATAGGACGACAAAGAACAACTAGTAGTAGTGATTCATTAATCGATGTCAAACTACAAGTCGATAGCAGATTACGATATCAACAGAGTAGTCACGTAAAGTCAACCGCACCACAGTGGTAACAACGTGACATTGAAATGGGCTTTATATTTTTGGATTAAGGGCGAATATTTTAGCAGTGCAAGTGTTACCAGCATGTACTTTTTTTTCATTATTTTAGACATACTGTTACACACTGGAGAGCACATTTTCTTCAATAACGAATCTAACATCCTTACCGAAAATACCAACCTATCGTTCCCAGCCCACCTTCCATACATACTTCATAGCGAGTTTATGCCTACAAGCGCGCGCCTAGAGGGCCAAATTGAATGGCCCTGCGTTTTTAGGTAATTGGAATCCGGGCCTGAATACTCAGCCAGATTAATATTGGCTGTGTCGGTGGAACGTGTGCCAATGTATGGTTAAATGATTACTTGGCCAATGGGTTAATAATAAATACCTAGGTATCTTGGGAAAAGGTCTTTCTCGCCTACGCACTTTCTTAGGAATTAGTTACTGAAAGATTAAATAAGTGTATGATGATTCGCCTTTAAACATACAAAACTACGATTAGATTTGTAACTTAGTAGTTGTACATATTTTGATCATAGTTTATTTATGGAACACCAACGAATGTTAGCAAACATTAAAGATTTATACAAAATATTTATCTAATGAGTACACCATATCAATATCTTGAAATGCACACTCAATTAAAGGTAACCAAAGCTAAATATTGTTGATTATATATAGCTCTACATAATTAATTTAAAAAAAACAATAAAGATATTATTTTTGAGCCCAATTAAATTTGGAAGTATCAAGTTCTCTAGGGCATTAGTTGATGGAAAATAGAGATCCAATAATGGAAATTCAGGAGCCAATCATCTTAATAAAAGACGTGATTTTGCACACCCAGCAAACGTGGATAATTTTATAAGAGACGATCCTATTAACGGATGGATTGAACATGAAGTGAATGGCTTTCTGAGATTCGAGTCGCAGAAGCGATTTCTGATAAGAATATCTTTGATCATTATTCTTTCTAAGTCTATACTTTTAAGATTTATCTATAACCATAGATCTAGACCGCCAGTAGACAATACTCTAGTCATCAGTGTCTATATTGTGAGCAATTTTTATTACGATTAACAGTAACAATCATTAAAGATCTAGACTAGCACTAGACAGTGTCAATAATATTTAGAGCAATTTTAATTGCAATTAAAAATAAGTCGGTCTTTATACTTATACAATCACTTTTATCTTAGGTATCTTTTAATCTTTATCTATCCGTATTTCAATTACGTATAACTATTAGTTGCTTGTCTACGCTTTATCGCTACTGTCTTGTCAATCATGGAGACAGGAACTGTTATTGTGGTTAGTTCAACAAGGTTATTTATTGTCTCTTTGTTAGTTAGTTGAACTAAGTAGTTAAATAAAACGGATTGATTATGAAGAACAACAATTATGAGGGTTTAAAATAAATGAAAGTTTTTTTTAATGAAAATGCCAATCTCAAAACTGGGAAGGAAAACTTCGAAAACATCGGCATGTTCTAGAATCAAAAAACATTTAAAGAAGCAGACTTCCGAACTGAAAGTAATGTTTGTACTTTCTAGTATTTTGCTTTAGAAATCGGCAATTTTTTTGTGAAAAAGTTTTTTTCTCTCTTTTTAGTTTAGTACCCCATCACTAAAAGGTGAGCAAAGTCGTAAAGTACCTAAAGGATTGGCAAAATACCCATCGTAAATTAATTTACACTTTCGTGATGTTTGTCGCTGAGGTGGTTGTGTGTTCCATGTCTTGAAAACTGCTGAACCGATTTGGATGAAATTTGCACTGTTCGGAAGAAGTTTCGCAAGTTTCGGAGAAATGCGTGGACAAACATACATGCAAACAAACCTACAAATAAACTTCAAACAAACATACATACACATATGAAATTTGGCACACGTATTTAGAAGCCCACACAGACTAACATATATTATGTGAATATTATGCAATTCCAACAATATTACATATACGTGTCGCAATGATTACTCGTACCGTCGTTTTTTTAAGTCGGTACAAATTCATGGACGTGTGACATCTACCAAGCTGCACCGGGCCCGCGTGGTGGATTTTACAAAGAGGAGGCCTGTGTCCCAGCAGTTGGAACGTTACAGGCTGATTATACTATTATGCCAACTTGTAGAGTACTAAGTACTATCTCAGCTTTATCAGAATCATCATTTGCCTTCACCATAACCAAAGAAAACTTTTACAAAACTGTTTAGATGGAAAATGTGCTTAAATTTTAATATAATATATATGACACTCTGATTAGAATTTTTCTGACTTCAGTAAAAACGTTTTTGAAATGAGATTCGATCAAGAGGAAATTTAACGCAAAAAAATCATTCAGAAATTTTCCAATTTTATAAAGAATTAACAAAAAGATATTGAATACATAAGAATCGTTGCTTATTACCTCGATACTTCTGAAACTCCTTTGAAAAATTTCAAAATGATGATAATTTCAATAAATTTTAATAACGCGGAACCCTTGCGAATGAAAAAGGTAAAATCACTGATAGCTTTCAAGAGGGAGTCAAAGGGACGCAGCTGCTTTGGTTCCGTACATCGCAATTACCTTGCTTTGAATAAAACTGTTTTCTTAAGAGCTTTGTGGAACCCTGATAAACGTGTTGTGACGCGAAATGGGGTTTGAGACGGTGTGATGAAAAAAGAAAGAGTTTCTATTTAATATTATACGTGGGAAATGAGAATTCATTTTCGTAGCGTGTTTATGGAAAATCAAGTGAATAAAATGAATAAGTTCTAGATACTTGCATGATTTGATTATTAATGATTGAATCAGGAATTAACAGTTCTAGAGTAGCGACCACGTACAGGAAGACACAGACTTGATAGGCCTTGGCTTGTCAAGGCTGCGGGGATCTGCTGGATACCTGGGTAACCTGTTAATGAGAACTTACGACCATCGCAACAATTACTAATTTATTTTCGCTAGGATTCAAAAGATGCTCCTTTTCATAAATTACGACAAATCTGTATCTTTGTAAATACATCTTAAATTCCATTCATTGATCTTATTGTAAGCATTTATTCTGATTAAAATTTTAAAATGTTTTTTTCAAGAAACAATTTTTAATTCACCACCAACTCCCATTATTTTTCCAATGTCTTCTAAATCACCATTCTACTCACCTAAATCAATCACCCATATAATCTATTACTGTATTCCCATACAAACATTCTTTAACCCGTAGTAACTCATACCACGGCCCCATAGATTACTGTTCTACTCTTAAACCATCTATCTCCCTTCCAAAAGTAACGGTGAACCTCTTAATTACTTGCTAAATGGCGCCTCAAATAAATCTTAGTAATGTTCCTTTAAAAAATTAAGCCTGAGATGAATTGGGTCTCAGATAAATAATGTTCGTTAAAGAAAATGGAGTGAAAGTAAATGGATATTCAATTATCTGGACTGTTAATACTTGTATTTATTATGATAGAGTGGTAGGTTATTATTTTTATGATTTTATTTGGAAATTTAAGTCGTGGTTTTGAATTATGAAGTGAGAACGTATCAGAAATAGCTCATTCTTTAAAATTGATTGTATATTGAAATATTTTGATCACACATAAATGTTATTTTCTACAAAATAATGTTGTTGGTCATCTGGATTATCTCAGTAGTCGCCCGGGGTTGAAATTTTACTCGGTTGATGACTGTATAAGTAGTACATGGGACTAAAAAATAACTGGTGAAATGTTGATATACGAGTAGGTACCAAGGCATAGGTACAGTCAAACTAATTGATCCATGACCTATTCAGCAGATAATTCTTTTCATTACAATTTCATAAAAAAAAGAAAAAACATAGGACTGATGTTATGTGTTATTGGTTAACGGTAGCTACAGTTATTCAATTTCTAATGGACCCAGAAATTCATCTGATAATAAAATATATTTCTTCAGGCTGCAAGTCCATCAGCATAATAAAAAAGGAAGAGGGACAGATGTCAATTGATAAGAATGCAATAAGGAAGCGAAGGAAATGAGATGAACTTCAAATGACTTGTGTTAATTTCTTCCCCAATTCGATTTTTTTTGTGTAATTTTCTGAACTTATCTGGTTTTTCGTTATGGAAATTATAAAATGGTTCGATGTTTCTGGTGTATGACAATTAAACTGTATTACATACCTAACTATTATATGTAGTATATTAACTACTGTCCGTGGCTTCGCTCGCCAGGTAAGTGTTTTATCCCGAAGGAACATTATACCAGGATGAAAACTATAATGTATAACAGACTATAATCAATCTCTGTGCCAAATTTCATCCAGATCCATTCAGCCGTTCTGGTGTGATACAATAACAATTTTCAATATAAATCTGAATTTAAACTCAAGCGCTCTGAAAGGTAACAAATTGCTGCCACATTGCTTAATATTTTTCCTCCCTATTTATTTTAAAGTGATGCGCAAAAAAATACCAACAGTTTTCAGTACACAGTAGAGTTTGCCGAAAAAGTACCAAAAATCACTTAAACTTGAGTGAGACCATATATAAAATCCAATTAAACGCGCACAATATTTACTTAAGCCGACATAGGCATAACTATAAACGAGTAAGGGTGTGTCCTCATTTGGGCGTTTTGGTTAACAATAGTAATTTTGTTTCCAGATTTTTCTGCGAGGGTTTATCAAAAAAAATGCAATACTAAATTCTGAAATATTTGAAAAAGTAATGATTAAAAATGCCTACGTATATGGTAATTTGTAAACATTAACAATCTATTTGTTTACTGTCTATTCTTCCATCATTTTGTGTAGAATTATCAGTAGTAGTATTTGGGTAGTATTTATAACAAGCAAAGATCACAATAAAACAGTAATTTTAAAGTGTGGTCATATAGTGTCTAGTATCTATCCACGGGTGTACAGGTACAAATTGAGAGTTTAGTACTCCTAAAATCTGGACTTAGGACAATTAAATAGCTCAAAGACACGGAGCAAAAAATTAATTTAAGATCGTGTTAGAAGACCATCATCATCTTCGTACCTTTGCCCCATATTATTTTAGGTCAGTGCAACTCCTTTTCTTCTTCCGTTCCGCCCAGTCAACCTTCACTCTATCACTGACTCCTTTTTCTTGCATATAAGGTTGGACTTGCACAATTTGATGCCATCTAGCCCATTCCATCATCGGACAACTAGACAAACGGCGATGCGTCATCGATATATGGTGGACATCCCACCCGTTCACACAAAGTATTTTGGGATTACTTTTATTGTGCGTACAGCTAAGGAGTGGAATTTCCTGCCGGAGTCTGTATTTCCTGAAAGCTACAACCTGGGAGTCTTTAAGTCAAGAGGAGGAGCACTCTTACATAGAAGTAACATATTCAATGTTACTTCTATGTAAGAGTGCTCCATCGTCGACCACTTCATCGCTTACCATCAGGTGAGATCGTGGTCAAGTGCCACGCTTACAAAAAAAAAACTTCATGTAATCCATTTTTTCACATCCGTCCGTTAGAAGACAATCGAATTGTAAAAATTCTACCACTCACGAATGTTCACGCTCGCACCGAACATTCACTGAATCAGCACACACCCTTACCGTCATACCGTAGTCATTAGGCATTCAATTAAGTAAAACGCATCGGTGTTTGCAGTACACTCCGCGCGGCTCGATATTTGTCGACGTTTCTATGTGATGGTTTAGATTAGGACACCGTTGTTACAAACAAGGAAACGATTATGCGAACAATTGCTGTTTTGTTGAGGAAATCACGTTTGTTTTGGGTGGGTAAATAATTGTTAGAAGTGTCGGAGGTAATGTGAAAGAAGATTGGATGTTTTGTGGAAGATAGAAGCGTTTGTGACGTAATTAATTTATTAATCTTATTTCTTTATAGAAGACGAAAAACAACATTTATTAAAACAAAGTTCATGTACAAAGTCATGTTTTCTCCCAGCAAACTTTTTAATGATAAAGAATAAACATAATGAAGTGGAGGTCAAACTACATGAAGAAGTTTTGATTTGATTTGACATAAATAACTAATAATTATTTTATAAAACTGTCAAAAGATTTCCAGTAAGTATCTAGTGTTTTTAATAAATGAACAATTTAAGTTGGTAGTAAATTCGATAAATAATTAATTTCCCTGACATACTAACTTTTTTGATTGAGACACTAAACAGATAATTCAGTTTCTTGTTAGTGAACGTCATCAAAATAAATATACTTTATTCAGTATGTAAATCTCCGTTTCTTAGTATTCTTTCGAAAATATTATATATTGCTCATATTTTCTGCATTGCTGCATTTTTACCGAGATATTTTCCAGGGGTTTTTTTCAAAATACTTTTCAAATCCTGTAAATACCGATCTCTCACAATTTTCAAGTCACGCGTATGCGATAAAGAGCTACAAAGCCGAATCACAGCATATAATAGAACGGTAACTATTCCGGCATCTCACATTCAATCGCATACATGTGTTAAATGCGGTACATTGCAACAGATTGTTAGGGAGCGTCTACATGCAGCAACCCATTTAACATACTGTCTTTGTATGTAGAACCTACAGTGAGTCATGTGACTCCGCTACCTAAAACATCTTGAGTTTCTGCATTATTATCTATGCCAGGAATATATCCCATGTGGTTTTATCATAGTTTGTGTCTGTTGTCAAATCTAGCCCAATTAAAGGGTCGCCTTAGTGCTATGACTTCTCACAAATAAATCTTTTCGTAATTTGATTTTTACACATAATCAAATGAATATTGTCAATAAAAAACCGCCCAAGTGCGAGTCGGACAGGCGCACCGAGGGTTCCGTACAAACCTAGGTAGGTATATAAGTAAAAGTTCACCCATCACGACAATCGAGTCATAGTTATGGTATTTTTATTGCAAAATGAAATCCATAACATGACAATAGCTCAGCCATGCTCATGTAGCTCAGTCTAGTTTCAACTTGATATCTCTACGCGTTCATGATGAAAAGGGTAATAAGTTTATAATTATTAAAAAAATAAAATGTGATGCAACTAAAAATTTTAGGTTTTCAGAATTTTTCCTTTATATGTGCTATAAACATTGCTTCACGCTAAATTTCAAGATTCTAGGTCGACTGGAAGTACCCTTTAGATTTTGATTCCCTTGAGAGTAGTTGCAAGTTTGAAAATATGCGGCTTAAATTGCTGTTTCTTTTGATTGCGTTGACATAGAAGTTTGATTTCGTTACAGCTTAAAGGTATTATAGACCTAAGTATTTGATATGAATTTCAATTTAATACCTCTACGCGTTCATGAGGAAAGGGGTAGTAAGTTTAAAATTATTAAAAATATTTTTATTATATGATGTAACTAAAAATTTACGGTTTTCGCAATTTTTCCTTTATTTGTGCTGTAAGACGTTGCTTCATACCAAATTTAAAGATTCTGAGTTCACGGGATGTACCCTGTAGGTTTTGATTCTCTTGCGAATGTCGAAAATTTACGGAAATTTGCGGCATAAACGGCTGTATCTTTTGATTGCGTTCGCTTAGAAGTTTGATTTTTTCACAGCTTTAAGGGACAGTACACTTGAGTATTTGATATAAATTTCAGCTTGATAACATTACGCGTTCCTGAGAAAAAGGGTCTTGACAGACAGATGGACAACAAAGTGATCCTATAAGGGTTCCGATTTTTCCTTTCGAGGTACGGAACCCTAAAAAGAATACACACGTTTGATTTCTAGCTAAAGAATGTCTTATCTACCTTTTTGAAACTTACTGAAAGATTAGCTTTTTGGCAAGCGACAAATATAACTAAACAGTGTAATGTCTCCTTTACTATAAGTGTCATTATTCTGAATCGATACACACAGAGCTTGCGACCGTTGAATCAGATGGAACATGAGACGGGATGCATAATACTATGTTTAATAGAAATTGAAACATTTATTATTATTTTCATTACTTGTGAAATCGATTCGGTAGATATAAAATTTTCTTTTGTATTCAGATTTAAAGGCTCATGTTTTAATTGAATTCGAAGGACCTCCACTCGACTCAGTCTTCATGGCAATAGAAAAACACCCAATTAATGTTAATAAACAACAAGCTATAATTCCAATTTGATGATTTGAGGCGGACTCGAGTTGAAAGACATGACTTGAAGTATGGGCTTAAGACTTTAAGTATAGCAAATATATCTGTACTTGTTTCATTACTAATAACTTTATTCAGATATCATAATGCAAATAACTCGTTCAATTTACTATGATCAGCGACTATTGTTATGAATAAATGATTAGTCAAAGCTTATACAAAAAAGCAAGCTATATACATATAAGTAGATAGTTTTAATTTCATCAGCATTCATTACTAAGTCCAACATAGCTGCCACTTCATCCAATTTGTAAGTAGCATTAAAGCAATCCATTTATTGGTTGATCTATTTATATCCAAGGACCACCCAGCACTACATAACCCAGTAAAATGTTAATCAGACAACGAAATATTACGACTGCACTCCAAATTGTACATTCTTGGTCTTTAAACTCTCATTAATGGAATGACAGATGCTGCCCTGATTACATCTGTAGGCGGCAGATCGGCTTGTGATACCGATGTCGGGACGGAGTCATATCTGTCTGTGCCCCGTTGGTATTTGTAGTATTTTTACTGCAATACTGATGGTGACTTCTGGGTAGTTCCGTAATGGGTGGTAGTATAAATTGTATTGAAGTTTCAGTCACATTTCGGGGGACTGAAAATCTTCTGTTTTTGTCCTAGAAAAAGCAGGAAAATAATTTGAGCTACAACTTGTAAAATCACCCCAATCCTTCTTTAACGTTCACACCGCAATGGTTTAACATTGACCATGGTCATCGTTAACATGGGTGTTCCAATCTTAATCCAAATCCCATTAGCCATGCCATGCCATGTCAGGGTTGAACCGTTTCCTAGATCAGGACATAGTGTGCTTTTTATCTCGATAGTATATTCCCTGGGGATGCTATCTGTTTTTATCAACTGATATGCTATACTATATTTATGATCCTGATCAACTTACTATCAATCATCATAAATGGCCCTTTAAGATTTTTGCTGTTTGAAACAAAGTTTATGAAATAAAATTAATCAAATTCTCAACTTATTTCACACAGTCATCTTACAATATCTCAACCCTGAATGTGAAACACAGAAACACTAAAACTCTTTAACATATCAACTTCAATTCCTACCAAAATAAATCTCTGACAGTTTTCAGTAGCCCCCACTGACATCAAAACAATGAACTTTATACCCAGTCCGTTTTGCTTCCACAAAACCATCACCAACTTGTTGACAAAAAATATGGCAAAAAAGAGGAAATCCTGCGCACTGACATCTGCCATGTTGACTTCGTGTTAAGTTGGAACGAGTCCAGAATTGGCGATAGTCTAAGATCCCATTGCGAAACTCAGGTGGTAATATTGTTTTTGATTATACTCGTACTTAATTTTCATGAATGATACTTGATAGTAGAATAGATTGCTGCAGAGTTGCCTGAAAATATCTAGCCACAATAATTAAATCAATTGTAATTAATATTTCATAGCTAACTTCCAATATATATTTCAAATTAATTCAACGCCATTTGAAAGAAAATGGTGTAGAAAATAGGTTTTTTTTTATTAAAAATCAAATACCCGACTGAGAAGCGAACTAAAAATATGAAACTAGAAGAAAATAATGCTGTGCAGTCGCAGGATACATATTCGCAATCTGTCTGACCATCTGATCCTCAAACTGCACAGTATGATTTTCTTCTTGTTTTCATCTTTTTAGTTCGCTTCTTGAGCAGTTGGGTATTTGATTTTTAAATTAACTTTTTTTATGTACCACTTTTTAGTTATAATTTTTTTGCTAATTACTTTTAAACAACTTTATGTGGTTTATATATTTGTAACCACCTCTTAAACTCTTCATTTTGATACCCCACTCGATGAAAAAAACATGTCCCGCACAATTTATGGCACCCAAAATCCGCCATGTTAATTTTTAACGTCACCTATTTAAACACACTTGGGTGGTAAAGACGCATCTAACAATCCCACCTCGATCGACCTTGACTGTCGAAATCCATCACGAAGATACGAGGTAATAAATAAATTTACAAACATATATACAAGGTACGCGCGAAAAACATAACCATTCCTTGGCAGTCGGGTAATAATAAAGTTGAAAACGAAAAACTATCGCTGTTAGATGCGGCCAGGCAATCCTGCAGTAATCCATTCTATTATCAAAAACATTAATTAAAATCAAGTATACTAAAAACAATTTTCCTGCAGTTTTTGCAGTGGGATCTCATACTACGAGTACGACAATAAAATTGTCGCATCAACTGAGACAATTGTCCTGGTTTTATTTTTGGGAGTATTCGTGTGCCGTTTACGGGAACTTATGTTGATCGTAAAAATTTAGTACTTGCTTAATTAGAGCGGTGAGTTACGGATTAGGAATTAGGAAAGGTGATATAGTGTTTATTGTTGGGGGTGAAGACATAGGTGAATGGATTGAGATTTCAATGGTGAAACAAATTCTTTTTCTGAGAAAGCTGACGCATCATTATATACATGGACACACATCACCTATATATATGGACACATAGGCCATCGTCGTCGTTTTCGTATAGAATAAGAATAATTTAAGAATAAGAAAAATTTATGAAAAAGTAAGTACGTTCACAAAAATGTAAATTAGGTGCAGTAGTATAATTTTTAAAACAATGATATAAATAGTGCTTATATATAAACTATAACTAAAATATGTTATTACAACTGCAAGATTATAAACAAGGACTTCTGTTTTTGATAGAGACCCGCCCGATTTAGGTTCATTCAAAACTGTGTTTCAGGCCATCAATTTACATAAAGCAATAATTGGGTCGAAAATTATTAAATAAAATATATAAATTGGTACAAAACACAAAAAAATAAAAGTAAGTAATTTAAGTATGCACAATTAGATAATTATGATATATCATAACCAAACAACAATTTCTAGAAGCTTTATAGGATCGACAAGTGCTACTGAATGTCATGTGGTGTGGACATTCCTTTACATTTTGACTTTTCAAAAACCGCTGATAGGATACCACGTTTTCTTGGGCGTCTGAATCAAATAATAGATTAGACAACATATAGGCGGCGCTTGAACAGTTGAATCCCAGTGGCGTTTGCAGAGAGCGAAGCGTTTAGGTAGTTCGCCAATCGAGTAATCGATACCTCAACTACTAAACTATTTAAAAGCTGCTAAGAATGGAATCTTGGATTCTCTCAACACCCATTTAGATCCCTGAAGCTATTGGAATTTCATATCTTCAACTTACTATTACGGTGTTCATGCAAAATAACTCTTCAGAAGCTTACATTAATAAGCAGCCTAATTACATACCAAATAAATTCATGGAATCGATCACACACTTTTTCATTTCAAAAGTAATCATTGCATGTTTCGCTGTCGAATACAAGTATTTTAAACATAAGTACTTGTAATGAAACATGAAGAAATGGATTAGTGATTCCTTTCGGTTATGAAGGAAACTGTGATTTAGTGTATAATGCAATTAGGGTTTTTAAAACGGCGCTAAATTTGCTATATCGGTGATATGAAAAAGCCTATGATGGAGGTTGTATACCCATTTAAGATCATAACTTGTCGTGTTATCATTAAAGACAACATATCCGTCAAGGAAAAATGTCTTATTGGTATTTTATGTGAACTGTGTTAATAAACGTGTTCCTGGAATAGCCTCTTTACTTTAATGGCCTACAGTCAATTTGATACACAATAAAAATTTATGTGGAAAAATCTGACGACAGTTGCAATAAACTTCAGGCTCATTTTAAAGCATAATTATTGCCCGCTTTCACCGTCACCTTAACCGAGATGTAACCACGATAACGATTTAATTGACTATGCACAGATAAACCGTGTTATTGATGACTACCAATTTGCGGCTGTCCCAGCCTTAATTACGAACCTTAGGTGGAGTTGTGTGTCTTTAATCTTGCTTCTTGGGAATGTGTGCAGATGCCCAATCTTATGCTGATCTTGTGATTCTGCGGATCGGAATGTCTATAGGTAAGTCTCATTTTAACCCATAGCTGTATCAGTAACATTTTGTAAGTAGCTTAGATATATGTACTGGCTGTTGATGTGGAGTTAACTGTTTCCGGGGTACCAATTTTCATATTTTTAAGGACATTCTCATCACAGTTGCAACCTATAAACGGTTGTCTAGAAAAGATCGCTTTTAGCGATAAGGCCGCCCATTGTGTCACCCAGTGTAATGTTTTCTTTTTCTACACTTTCTGTAACTTATATGGTGTACATAATAAAGAGTATTCTATTCTATAATATTTTGACTTTACGTCATTTATTGTAACTGAGTAGTACTGCGACTTGAATTTAAACATTTTTTAAGTACAAGAGCCTTCTGGTTCTAAACTTAAAGTAGGACATATTTGTACGTAAAAGTTAACAGTTTATATATTTTCATATTACATATACACGTAATTTGTTAAACGGTATTCATATTTTTTACTAGACACAAAAGACAAAAGTAGATGCAAATACAATAGAACAGCTTAAGTAAAAAGTCAAGTTTAACCCATAATAGGGTTTTCCAACAGCAAAAAACCCCAGTGCCATGGAGAGATTTGCAAATGATATGTATATCCAAACACGTAGTTTGTAAACTCATTATACTTAACACAATGTAACAAAATAACATCCTGTAATCACTTATAAAACCCCACTTACTTTAAAACCCTTTCAAGTTTATTTACCCACTCACTATCTCCGCCACTATGACAAATTTAAAGCCATCAAGAAAATTTCTCAACGTTCAGACAATGGCACTATTGTCGACAATTTAGGTTAGGCAAGTTCACTCAACTCCGGCCCGTGCTCCCGCAGGATATACAATCCCTTCGCTATCTACTGAGTTATCTTTTTCGTGACCTACCGTATCTGCTACACCACTTTATACTCCATCCATTACTCGTTCAGTTTCAACATCTCAAATTTTTTACATATGAAAAACAGCAGTGAATGTGTCCACATCCGTTCCCACTTCATTTATGTTGGCTCCGTAGTGCATCAGTAACGCTATACCACGGAACCTCATGCGGTTTACACAGTAAACACAATATGAAGTGACTATTGACTATTCCTGTTCTCAAGCGTCGTTCGTCTTTTTAATTTTGCATTTTCTATATACAGGATAGGTTTCGTATTTCAAAAGCTTCTTTGAACTGTCTGGTTTTAACCTTTTATTATGAAATAATGAGAGCCCACGGGATCGTATTACCGCTCTTTATAATTTTGATTGACGTTCCATCGATGTTCGTATGCTTTTGGATTTCCTTGTTATTGAAGATTTTAAGGGTGAGTCAAATCAATGTCATGTTTTATTTTATTTTATTTTTTCTGAATATGTTATTTCTGAATATAGCATTTAATAAAAATAGGGTTTTTAGTTTATCTATAACTGCCAAATAAAATTGAGTTTTAGTCAGTTTTACCTAATCCAAAACTTAACAATCTATAAAACTACAATAATTCCTCTACAAAATCATGTCCAAACACCGCAAATGGTTCACACAACATCACACTTTCCCCATAAAATGATTTTAGAAGCAGATTAAGTCGAAATTATCAATTTATAAACCATAAAATCGAAATCACTGGTTTTATCTGTTAGATAAGCAAAAAGGTGAAGTGTTGATACCGGCGATCGTTGCAGATAAGCTATCTGATGAGGAAGTAGCGATCAGATAACGATCGTGTGGTGTGTGGAAATTATTGATTTGTTGACATTCTGATTTGAACGGAATGGAATTGAAATGCCTGTCAGAAACTCTTTAGATTTCAGTCAGGCTTTTGATTAGGTTGATATGTAAATCATTAATGGGTTCTCATTTACATTCTTAGTTGGTTTTCTTCCTCTGAAGTCATTTTGTTAAGTGGGCACATAGAAAAATATATCTATCTATATATCTTTAGACAAATTCATTCATAAATTTTTGTAGAAGCATTTTGAACCAGTTGGTTTATTTTACCGTGTGATTTATTTTTGTCGGTGTTATGAACGTGACTACGTCAGCAGGGGTCTTTGATTGTACAATCTACACACAAACCAGCTGCTATCGCCAACGTGTGTACATAACTTTACCATGTTCCCCTAGATATGGGAAATCTATGGAAACATTCACAAAGATAACAAAAGGTAACCTTAACCCTTTCACCGCAACCAAAATTGGACTTTTCTAAAAATCAACCCTTACCAGCGTTGGGTCGACACTGTGGATTTTATTTATTCATGTAGGTGTGCTGTACGCATGGGTATGTTAGACCGAATTGTGCATGTATTTTAAATGGATTAATTTGTGTCGCGCCCGTGACCCGCATCACGGGAGGGTTACGCGTAAAATAAGGGGCAAAATTGTTGACGTGGGTCATTTTGGTCCCATTATATTTTTTGGTCTATCATCAACACTGAAAAAAGAATGATTTTGGGTACGATGATGGGGTATTTTCACAGATTGGTGTTGGTCAAAATGTCGTTAGGGTTTCAGTGCAGATGCGCGGCTCGTGTCCGTAGAATGTCAAGTGTCAGGATTCATAATTTAGTTACAATCATCCTATTTTTGGTCGGCTTCGTTTTTGTCACACAGCTCGCAGTGCTATTGGTTTTGATATCATTTTACTTATTTTCCAGCATACTAATGTTTATTTCTTTACATCTATAACCAGCTTTTACTTACCTAGCCTTGTTAGTTAATGTATTAGTTAGTATGTATGGGTCAAATGTTGCAATTTTATTTTAAAACAGCTATCCCCTCCCGATTGAGCTAACATTGTGCATAGGTACATGTTTTTTGGATGGCATGGTTAGCTAAAAGTTTTTTTTTTAGGGTTCCGTACCCGTAAGGGTAAAAACGGGACCATATTACTAAGACTTCGCGATCCGTCTGTCTGTCGGTCTGTCTGTCCGTCTGTCACCAGGCTGTATCTCATGAACCATGATAGCTAGACAGTTGAAAATTTTCACATATTATGATGAATTTCTATTGCCGCTATAACAACAAATACTAAAAACAGAATAAAATAAATATTTAAGAGGGGCTCCCATACAACAAACGTGATTTTTTTGCCGTTTTTTGCGATAGTGGCCTACCACTATCGCAAAAAACGGCAAAAAAATCACGTACAGAACAGAAACCCTTCGTGCGCGAGTCCAACTCGCATTTGGCCGGTTTTTTAAAAATTGTTTATAATGAGTAATTTATTTTATATGCCATGAATTAATTCAACACTTTTATATAAATAATTTACGATCAATAAAAATATTTTTTACAAAATCCTAACCACGAAAGAAAGACCAAAAATAAAAAGCCCGCAAAGTTGCTACAGCCTGTCTCCAATCAACTAATAACAATATTTTACAGGAACAAGTCACTAAATTCTTTTAAATTAGAAGAAGAAACATTGTAGTACTCATAAATCATAATTATACACGGTTTCACACGTGTACACTATATATATTAATTAACAATATCCCTGGGGCATATTTCTATAGTAATTATACACACCCTCAGATGTAGATGTTTGCATGTGTCTCCAATTACTCCTCATATTTAACGGCCGTGAGAAATCGACGGAGATTATTTTTGAATTACTAAGGAAATAGTTTTTTGGACGAGTTATGTGAGAAACTTGAAACTATAGAATT
Source organism: Anorthoa munda (assembly GCA_945859665.1). Taxonomy (NCBI): domain Eukaryota; kingdom Metazoa; phylum Arthropoda; class Insecta; order Lepidoptera; family Noctuidae; genus Anorthoa; species Anorthoa munda. The sequence goes on along the minus strand of OX243907.1, from coordinate 3,970,348 downwards.
AGGAAGTTAAGAGTAGGAAGTAAGGAATCATATTATACGTAACACATAATAAAGAAGTCTCGTAAAGACTGATGAATTGGAAGAATTTTAGGCCGAAGACGGTCGACTACCGAAGGCCGATGAAATAACTTATCAATGTTCTGGTGAAAACGGGTTAACAATCTTCCTATAGTTGAATAAAATTGAGGATGGCATTTAATAAACTAAATTTTAGTTGATTTATCCATTTTTGTGTGTGAATTAATCAATAAATATATTAAAAACACCAAATACACCTACAAAAAACTGTTAAATCTAGAAAACAAAACAGAATATTTTTAGTTTTACTAATTCAATACTTAAAGTAAAAATAAAATATATTAAATATATTTCCTTTATTTATTTACATGCTTATTGAATACATTTTTAAATATTTAATAAAAATAAAACTTAAAAAACATTTAAAAATATAAAAAATAGAGACCAACCGGTATCGGGAACAGGGTCCAAGCTACCGGTGGTTAGGGCTCCAGAGATAGGAACCTCCTCACAATGCGAGCCGTATCAAGGAGTACTGCCTTCTGTATCAGGCCCTTGATCCAACCGCGTAATGACAGCCTCGACAGGTGGTCGTCGAGGCTCTTGGCCATCAGGCCGTTGGCCGTAACGACAATCGGCACAATGATCGCCGAGTCCACATTCCACATGGCGACAACCTCGTGTGCTAAGTCGAGATACTTGATTTGTTTCTCTTTCTCAGCTTTCACGAGGTTCTCGTCATGCGGGATTGTGACATCGATTATCATTGTGCGGCGCGCTAATCGGTCTATCACCACTATATCCGGCTTATTGGCAACAATAGTCCTATCAGTGATGATAGACCGATCCCAGTACAACGTGACATGGTCATTTTCGAGAACTGGGTCGGGCACATACTTGTAATACGGTACCTCAGTATCCACTAGATTGTATTTCAAATCAAGTTGCTGTGTGAATAATCCTGGCCACTTGGTTATGTCTGTGCAAGTACTCGCCGTTAGCCAGACGAGAACAACCGGTGATAATATGTCTGATGGATTCACCAGGACGGTGGCATGCCCGACACACGTCAACCGTCCCGTCCTTCATTATATGTCTCCGATAGTTATTCGTCAGGATGACTTCGTCCATAATTGCACAGACAAAACCTTCAGTTTCCCCGAAAAGGTCGCCGAAACGTAGCCAAGATACGGACGCTGAAAAATCTACATCGGGCCCATGGAGGGCCCGATAGAAGCGCCCGTGAAGCAGGTTTGCGCCAGTTCTCTTTAGCCATAGACAACGGGGTGAGGCCCCGGTCCACTGCGACCACGTCCCGGTGCATACCCACTTCAGCTTCAAAAAAGTATTCTCTGAGGTTGCACACCTCGCGGTTGTGAAGAGTCTTGGCATTTAAAAAGCCTCGACCCCCACATTTCCGCGGGATGTACAGCCTCATCACCGATGATCGTGGGTGATGCATCCGGTTCGCGGTCAGCAGTGTCCGGACCCTCCTATCAAGGGCATCGAGCTCAGTCTGAGTCCATTGGAGTATGCCGAAAGAGTACATCAAAACCGGCATGACCCAACTGTTGAAGCCGCGCACCTTATTATTTATATTACCAAAAGGCTATTTAATACCTTTTTCAGGCGGCCAAAGAAGCGCTCCTTCAGCAGTTGCTTCATGTCAGCACTGTTAATGCCCAAAGCTTCCGATATACCCAAATATTTGTAAGTTTCGGTTGAGGAGAGGTGTCTGAGGTGTATGGAATTAGAGAGTTGAAATCCCTCGGATTCCATAATCTCCCCTCGCTTTACATGCATGACTGCACATTTGTCCACACCAAATTCCATCCTGATGGCGTTACTGAAGGTTTCTGTTACCTTCAGTAACTTCATCAGTTGCAAGTTGGTGGGGGCAAAGAGCTTTAGATCATCCATGTACAGGAGGTGTGATATGACCTGACCACCTCTTCTCAACCGATAACCTAATCCTGAATCCTCCAACAGTGTACTAAGAGGATTCAGGGCTAAGCAGAACCAAAGTGGACTCAAACTGTCGCCCTGAAATATCCCCTGCTTAATCCATATAGGTTCATAATCCCCCTGAATCAGTCGACATCCTGGATATCGAAGGACCGTCTTCCATTGCCCCATACATGACTCAAGGAAGGTGCGTAGTGTTGCGTCTATTAAATATATTAAATATTATATTAAATATATTATTATTATTATTTTTTATTTTGTAGTATATATTATATAGTAAGAAATTATCTTATCAACACCACACACAAAAACCTCTTCTATAATATACCTAGTCAGTAACAGCAGTTACTACTCCATTCACATTTACCGAACTATCTAAATCTGTTTATCTGGACAGAATTTTCCCTTTACTCTCAAAAACCCGGGCGATCCAATTTCGCAAATATCGGATAGGTGTTTCTTTTTCCAACACCTTTTCTGTTTTTACTTTACTTCGTGATACGTTCGGCTGAGAAGGGAGCACATGAGGTGCATTTACTTGTATTTGATTTGTCTATTTAGATTTTGAAGGTTTGGGTGTAAAAGCATCAACGATTTGATTTTAAACTGTCTGTCTGTACTTATTAGAACTACTCAATACTATTGAATTTTATCGTAACCCTCAATCAAAAAATCAAGGTCGTGCGTAACACTGGAGCAGCCCAGTAAAGTTCATGGAAGGTGCAGCAGTCTCGTCGATCCACGCCTGAACATCTACAACTCAAGGTACTGCACACTTTGCAACTCTTGGTACAAATTGACCACAGCCCAATTCTTCTTTGCAGTTCATACTTCTCCATTTTGTCGAACTAACCAGCCCTCCATTTTCGTGAGCGGTGTGCTTAAGCACGCATCCAGGTCATCTAATTCGTAAGTCATTTGATTATATTTAAGTTGTTAATTATAAATACGTAGCCCACCAAAATCATATGAAGTTAGGCTTGGTTTATATATCTAAGTTAAAAGCCCTGTTAGTTACTTTTTACGACTCCCATAGGATTGGAATGGATCTTGATGAGCTTATAAAATGTTACTTAACCTAGCTTTTTTGACTTTTAGCTATATAATTCAAAATTTTATATGTATACTTAAAAACATCCGAAATAGTAGAAAATAATATTGGAAATATTAAAATTCGCTTTGGCAATCATCAATTTCAAACTCCGCACACTTCAAAGAGACATCAACAATATTTCACATGTTCAAAATATTGTAAAAAAAAAACAGTGTAAACAAAGCATTACCCACAACTTGACGGGATGCACTGAAAAGCTGCCAATGTAAAGTGTTCCATACTCAGCATTGATGCATTTGTTTTTCATTTTCGTGAAAAATTCGATTGACTTTCAGTGTTGCTTTGAAATTTTCGCTGAATTGAAATGGCTGAGTATTGACTAGATTTTGGAACCCGATAAATGGTATTGCTTATTTAGTAATGGTACCTGTGTGTTCATGAGTGCGTATGTGGTTTAATGGATGTGCATATATGATAAATAAAACTGGCAGTGCTTGATTTTTGTAATTTCTTAACGTACCTAAATAAAAAAAAAAACATTACCCACCGTCCTATTTTTGGAAAAAAAACCTAACCGAAAGCGGTATCTGTACTTTGTGATTTGGCAAGTAACCATAGAGTTTCTTGCCGGTTTTACTCTATAGAAAACGACTATTTGATATCGAACAAGTGGGACGTTTCATAAGTGCCCATTTAGGGTTTATGTGTAATATACTATTCTAAATTTGAATTTGCTTTATGTTTATGTGATCACATTACTAATCATAGAGAGGTCAAAACTAAGTTCAATAAATGAGATTCAATGAGGACTGTATATCTTACAGCAAAATTTACTTCGATGGCGCTATCATACAATGAATCATCAACCTTTAAGACGATGCAAATATGCTCATCTTCATAACAATAAATCTTTTGTTTCCCTTTACCTCACATCAGCTCTACACCATACTCCCCACCACATTCGCGGTTACGCCATTACCTTCGGGAAACTTCGGCAAAAAAGAATGAAACATCCAGTAATCGACTGAGTCAGTAGTAAATCTTCCGACCAATAAATGCTCGGCACCGGCGGCGAATCGAAAGGTGCTGCAATTAAATCCCACGAGATTAAATGGACTCCATCCATTTGTGGTCTTGGTGTTGACCGTTGGGAGAAGTCGTGAGTGGACGGCGTTTTGTGGCGTTGATTGTGCACTTGCCTTGTGCAATCAGGCTTTCCATATTTTAGGATTTTTCGAGTGCTCGGCGCAATGTGACGGTTATCACCAGTTAATATGAGTTATGTGTAGCCAATATTGTGCCAAAGACTTTCCCCAAATTCTTCAAGGTATCCTTTTCCTGAGCCTCGTTGGACCAGCCCTTGCGGTACACATCACGATATTTCCACCACCACATCTTGGTAAATTTCTCTCGTGGTTTATCTCATGAAACCAATTTAAATGTCGTAGTTGTTCAGTTTGAACCATTAGTTTGGTCCATTTGACTTTTTAATTAATTTTATCCTGTAAATATTTCTCAATACTACTTATTCCGTTCCTGCTTCATTGCAAATATTGCAACTAATCTAAATAACCGCTTCTAAAAACCACTCTATCTTACGACTTAAACCACAGTCCACAGCAATGTCCAATGGCTAAGTAATTAATGCTTTCATGTAACTTTCTTATGTGTAACGCTACTGGGGACACTGCACGATTGGTAACAGATAAAGGATGCTCCAACTCTTCAACCTTTTTCAATTAAATTAAGGTAAAATAAAAAATAAGGAGCCGAAGAGATTGAATCTGAGTTTTGGTCTGGTCTCCTTAATAGTGATGAGTTCCTGTAATTGAAAGGGACAACAGTAGCTGGTCTTTGTTTTTGGGTTTGGATTTATTATTCTTTGTAGGAACAGAAGTATGATGTAGGATTAAAATAAGAGGACATTTTTGAGAATTCAGTATTTTCCGTATTTTTTTAAGTTTATTTGTTAAACCGGTTTCGACGGTCTAATAATACTTCTTATTTTTCTGTGAATTTTTATGACTAGGTACTTGCACAGTGTACAATATCGTTTGATCTATAGGCTACTAATAACTAATCGATCCACAAGTCTGTGTTCTGAGTCTTGCTTAACTCCATTCATCATCTTCATCATCATAAATTTCATATTTTTCAAAAATACGCAATTTTTGGTAATCACTGGCAATTATACTTGGCTAAAGTAATTATTAATTTAAAGCTACTACATATTTTTTAAGGTTCTCTGACATTTTCAACATGTTTATAACTGTATGCCAGATACCACCTGGATAATAAACTACTCTATTTTATTTACTTTCTTTCAACCCTGAAATGTTCAAAGAAGGTTTGTAAATTAAAACTCCTTCCGCCCTTAAATTAAAGTTAAACAACAGCATTTTTAATCCAGTAGCGAAAAAATAAACACGCATAAATAATGTTTCCTTGCCGTTTACATATTCATCATATTCGCTATCAACGTCGACAAACAAACCGGCAATTAAAAAAACAAACAAAAACATTGAAAATAAAAAAAGGCTTTTACATAGTTAACGCTTACATTAAACGGTCAGGCGGCATTTAGATTACTGTTATACCACACTAAGTTTTACTATCACTTGACACCTTTTGTCACACAGAATAGGGTAGGCATTACTTTGACTCAAGTCTTTTTATAATTTTGTAGTAACTTAAACACAAATTAGCTGTCTTTTGCAATCTCCTTGAACACTACTCCTTATACCATAAAGTTCAAAACCCAATGTTTCATTACACAATAATCTTGTACAACTTTAGCATAAATTAGCATGTGGCGAGTAAGGAGACAAGCCATATCAATCACGATAAATACTATTTTGTAGTGACACTGGCCTCAGGGTTTCGTGCTGGATACCCCTTAACGAGTGGCTTGTGATTTTTAATGGCGACGTGAAAGTGTGCGACAAATGACTACTTGTACCTATGTTGATTGTGGGTGCGACTGTGATATTTGCAACTGAGGTGTTGTCATGTTCTATTTTTGAATGTGAGCTGTAATTTTCAGGACTAGAAGTTTTCAAGTTTGTCTGGTTCGTAACTTAATATTTCATCTTTTTATTTAACCTTTCTTAAGAAAATGTCTTTGTGTGACCTACACATTTATTTTCGATTGATTCCGACTTATTTCTTCAGAAAAACGTAACTCGGCTACAGTCGAACTATTCTGCAAAATTCTCAGAACGCAACACAAGTAAATCGGCTTCGTTGGGACAAAGTTCGTTATTTAGGTTGAGGAGGTTATATCTGAATAGATTACATGAGAAACTGACCCTAACACAGAATTTGTATTTAAATAACAAACGGTTTTCCGGAATCACGTCATATGATCCGTAAGGAACTTCAAATTGTGCCTTTTTGGCTGTCTGTTACTGGTGCATTTAGCTATACATCGTAATATAAAACTTTCAAACGATAAATTTTTGTGATGGACCTCATGATATTTTCGGTAGCGCATGTCAACCCCATACATCCTGAAATGCCGCTTTGTATAACCGCCTAACGACTTTAATATATTTTGAAAACTCACACAGCTTAAATATTAAGAAAATTGCAACACCATCGCACTATCTCGATTACAACACTAAAACAAAGAGCTTTTCACTTTCCCATCGCCGTAGGAGGTATTAAACCAACACTTAAGAAATTCTAATCTCCTAATACAAATAACCTAATTAGGCTGTTATCTCACGAGAATGTGCTTTGCTATCAATTTCATTATCTCGAAAGCGTGGGACAGCACTCTTTGTGACCAGCCTTATCTTATTTATGGGGTGTTTATCAAGTGTTTAGATGGTTATCATTAAATTTCGGAGCGGGTTGCACCATTCAAATATTTTGATCGTTTTTGAATGATGGTCACGATGCCTCGATGGAGAGTTTGGAATGGGAGCTCAATTTTGATTGGTATCTGAATTGATGTTATCTGTAAATGCTTTAGTTTCTTTTGGTTTGTTGTGCTTTGTGTTAGATGTTGTGGACGATTGTGGAATGTAATGAGCGTTTATGGTCATTGTCTTATTCTCCCGGCCTAATTGACGAAGCCGTGTGTCTATCATATATTTTTGGTTGAGGACTCTGAAAATGTGTGTTTGTATTTCTATGTGTTTATGATTTTCTATTTTCTGAAAGAGACATTACAGAAAGTATTTGTCATCAAAGTACTATTTTAGCAAATAGAAAAATGTTTGGATCAAATTAGTAATTTCAGCAGATTAAATTTATTTATTTGACCATTAATTTCAGAGCAGTGGTGGCCCTGTGTTATCGGCCGCGACTTACATGTTGTAGGTCGTGGCCAGGCAGGCGCTTTACTTTGTGTAAATTATTTCATCACCACTGCTCTCAAAACGGTGAAGGAAAAACATCGTGAGGAAACCGGCATGTCGTAGAACCAAAAATTCGAAGACATGTGACATCCACCAACCTGCATTGGGCCCGCGTGGTGGATTACGGCCCATTCCCTCTCACAGAGAGGAGGCCTGTGTCCCAGCAGTGGGAACATTTATAGGCTGATGATGTGATGTGTGTGACCATTAATTTACACTAACTTACTAAATACACAAGAAGAAGGAACATAAAATAGGTGCAAAGTTATGCTTACTTCTAACGAAATCTCTTCCAGCATACCTCTTTTTAAAAACTGCAAATTTGCTGTCAGATTTTATGTCTCAGAGAGCACGTGAAGCAAATGGTCTTGCGACTGATCTCTCACCAGTTGTGTCGGATTGCCGTCCTGCTCCGTGCTTATTTTTGCAACACCATTTTCACAGTCATAAGTTCCTTGCCGGGACATTTGCAAATGGAATCTGATGCACAGTTAAAGGAGAAATTCTTTCAGGTTGGCTTGGAAGAGTTCTATAAAACCAACTTTGACAATGAGAAATATTCACAAACATGCTCTGTCCATGATTTCATTATTTGGAAACCCTTATTCATTCATATTCATATTCATTTATTTGCTCAAACATGTTGTATACATACAAGAATACAATAACGTGCATGCAGGATAACAAAGAAAAAAACACAGGTTCAGACATGTTTGCCACGTATCGTGGCGTGCAAATGATTGTCAATTACACATTTCAGCCAATATAATTAAATTAAAAATGTCAACAGCAAACAAAAAAGTTATAACAAATAAATAAAACTCCATGTCAAAATAAAAACTAAAGTCAGCAAAGCATTAATATTATAGTATAATTATTGAATAATGTCATGAAGTCAAATTAGAAATATATATTACAATTTATTAGATAATATCAAAAATGTCCATACAATAAACAATGTCACAATTTATCTGCTAAAAAATCTGAGACAGTATAATAACATTTTTGACATAGGAGAATTTTTAATTTTAGCTTAAACAAACCAAGAGGAAGTTTTTTAAGCTCCTTTGGCAATTTATTATAAAGGACTGGTGCCATATGAAAAATACTCTTGTACATTAAGGCAGTATTAGTTCTACGAACATAGAGACAACTTTCATCTCGTTGAGGACGATTGTAAGCTTCAGATGCTAACACAAAAAGTTCTGGATTCTGTTTCACAAAGACAGTTACTTCAAATATATAAAGTGAAGGCAATGGTAAGATTCTGTACTCTTTAAAGAAAGGCACACAACTCTCAATAGTTTGTAAACCGAACATAGCCCTAACGCACCGTTTTTGTGCCTTAAAAACAAGATCTTTGTTGGTGGAGTTCCCCCAAAAAATTATGCCATATCTGAGAGCAGACGCAACAAGCCCGTGATATGCAATTATGAGTGTTCTAGAATATACTTTGTATGCAAGTTCATGTAGGGCAAAAGCTGATTGACTCACTCGCTTGCACAATTGTTCAATATGTGGTTTCCAAGTCATTTTATTATCAATATACAAGCCGAGAAATTTTGTAGTGTCTGTTTCTGCAATAGGTTGATTGTTAAAATTTACGTTTAGATCGTTTAGTGTTGGTATACGCTGTCTAAAAATCATTAATTTGGTTTTTCCAAGGTTGGCTTTTAAATTATTTACATTCAACCAATTCATAACTGAGCTCAAGGTGCTATTTAAATCATCCTCAAACGTATTTTTGTCTGTACATTTGACAGTAATAGTGCTATCATCCGCAAAGAGAGCTATGTGGTTATCAGTGGCATTTGGTAGATCATTAATGTATATTATAAATAGCGGTGGACCCAGAACGCTTCCTTGCGGTACACCGTAGTTTAGTTTGCGTTTATGTGACATAAAGGTTTCTTCTTGTTTAGTTATAACATTCACTTTAGTCACTTCAGTATATTGATTACGGCCTTTGAGGTATGATTCAATTAGTGAGAGAACATTACCCCTTATTCCATAAGCATTGAGTTTACCAACTAGTATATCATGGTCAACGTAATCAAAAGCCTGCGTCATATCCATAAAGATAGAGCAGACGGGTGTTCTTTTGTCAATACTATCCATAACAATGTCAAAAAAATCATATATGGCCATGTTTATGGTTTTATTAGGTCTAAAGCCTTTTTGTTCTTTTACTAAAATATTGTTTTTTTCTAAGTAGCTATTAAGTTCTTTATGAATATATTTCTCAAATATTTTAGATATAACTGAAACTAGGGCAATGGGTCGATAGTTTTCTAGATATTCCCTATCATCTCTCTTGAAGATCTTACATGTGTGAACAGCTTTTTAGTCGGATGAATAATATTAAATCTCAAACGAGAACACGGATTATTGATGTTCACCTGGAAAACGCTTTGCGTACATATAGCAACAAACTCAATCGAGATCAATGTTGATCTACCAAACAAAGTCATTTGTAATTCATTAATTTATTTTTTAATAAATTATTTAACTAACAAATGTGTTTCATTATTAGATTAAACTATCTTCTGCTTCCTTGGCTAATCTCCGTTGAGGTTGGCCATCATCATAAAGGATCTGACGCAGAATGTCCCATTCGCAAAATGTCACCGTGAAAAAGAAAGTACATAATAATCTACAAAACAAAAAGGTTATAAATAAACACTAACATAAAACCGATTAAAGAGTACGAAAGACGAACAGAAATTAGCTTTTATTAGCGATCAAAGTAAGATATTACAAGCAACCTTTAATTTTATATGCACCGAATTATAATGGTACTTGTTCATTAGCACTAAGATTAGAGAAACTTTAGAAATGGTGTAGGATACTTTATGAGAGACGAGTTCGATGGAATAAACTGATATAAATGAATAGCTGGTCAAGTACCTCCTTGTTACACATCACACATCACATCATCAGCCTATTAATGTTCCCACTGCTGGGACACAGGCCTCCTCTCTGTGGGAGGGGATGGGCCGTAATCCACCACGCGGGCCCAGTGCGGATTGGTGGATGTCACATGTGTTCGAATATTTTGGTTCTAGGACATGCCGGTTTCCTCACGAGGTTTTCCTTCACCGTTCTCCTTGTTAGTTAACACTAAAATATAATCGATGCGGAGAAAGGTACTGCTTATTGTAATAATTACCTTGTAAATGTTAACGATGAAGTATCCTTTTGATTGCTAAAATGTACATTATTAGTGTTTTGTTGATCTTGTAAGTCCCTAATTAAAGTAAACAAAGCTTAGCAGTCAATCCGCATTATATTTTCAGACGAAAGACATCATATTGACCGGTCTTGTGCTTCTCATATCAAGCGGTCTACCGGTAGTCGGCCTTCCACCGCTGCGGCTTTCAGTACGCGGTCTTCGCTCCAGAACCTCTTGGCGTCCGTCCAATGGCCATCCATTCTGCGAGCAATGTATCCTGCCTCTGCCACTTGAGTTTGGCAATAAGCACTAAATAAACAAAAGAATATCGATGAATTGATATAACTGTAACAAATGCTGATGGATCATTCCTTGTAATGCTCATAAAGCAAGTAAATAAAAAAAAAGTTAATTAAAAAACAAAAAGCCCGACTGCTTGAAAAGCGAACTAAAAAGACGTAAACAAGGAGAAACTGATGCTGTGCTGTCGAAGGATACATCTTCGCGAGCTGGCTGACCAAAACCAGACGTATCCTCCGACTGCACAGCATGAGTTTCTCCTTGTTTACGTCTTCTTAGTTCGCTTTTCAAGCAGTCGGGTTTTTTGTTTTTTAATTAACTTTTTTTATTTATAACTTTTTAGTTAATTTTATTTTCGTATTAGGTACATTTAAACATATAAGTGTTATATATTTTTGAAATCACCACTTATAAAATAAAGGATTTATTTTGATACCCCACACGATAGGTTTGGAAGAAAAAAAAAAATAGGCCCCCACAATATGGCGCCCAAGAACCGCCATTTTCCTATTTTCCAATTTTCATGTAACCAGTGACACTCGCGGGGTTAAGACGAATCGATTGACGTAAGAACCATCAAAATCGGCCCACGCGTTTGGTCTTTAGAACGCCACATAGGAACAAACATACATACATACATACATACATACATAGACTGATAAACACATTACCCTCCTTCGGCAGTCGGGTAAAAATAGGATTGGATTTCTGTTCTTTCCACGTCTATTCAAAAGAAAGTAGCTACTACTACCTAAAATCTTTATCTATCTTTAAATATTTAATTGTTTGTTTAATCGATTATATGTTATCTTAGGAAGTACTGATTCGTTTACAAAGATTTCTTCATTTATTTATTTATTTATTCGTTTATCCTCGCACTGGAACGCCTTGCAGCAATTAAACCAATGGAGCACAATCTAATAATAAACTCACTATAAGTCCAGGTTACCTCACGATGTTTTCCTTCACCGTTGTCAGCGATGCCCAAGACAAACTTAGAAAGTACATATGACTTGAAAAAGTCACATTGGTACTTGCCCGGATTTGAACCCACGACCTCAAGCACGAGAGGCGAGATCTTACCCACTGGGCCACCACGACATGATAGACATTCATTCATTGATAGACAGAGACAATTTCACTGAACGTTATTGGTTTTGTCCCCAAAAATGGAATGGAATGGAATACGCCACGACTCCACTAGCACAAAGTCGCGGCAATAATCATTAAATTGTACACTTAATTTCTGAAAACCTAGAGCCCTTCTGTTAACTTAAAAAAAAAACTTGACTTATAAATAAATAAACTTCGGTTACTTCCAGAAATTTCGTTTTATATCTACTACTTGTAGTATAGCTGTTGATTCGGTATTCGACGTTCTACGAACGTCGGAATATTCGAGCGTTAAATCGCAGAGCTGTTTGAGAAGCGTGAGACTTGTTCCGACATCGGTGTCCGACACTCTCTGAACTATTTAGTGATGTGGGAAGAGATATCGATGGACCTGTTTATCTTCTACATGATTTCTTGTGACGGTTTCTGAACTACTATAGTAATTAGCGATTTTTCTTATCTTTAACGTAAAATACATTCACTTAATGTATTTTACGTTAAAGATAAGAAAATCGTATAATATTAAACTACTAGATATTTTTCTTATATATTTTTATTTTCTCATAAAAACTTGAAATAATAATAAGGTAATAGTCATTTAACCTAACGGGGCTAGTTTCTTCACCATTTGAAACCAATTTAATAAGTTCATTTTAAACTAACGAACACAAAATTATTTATTTATTTATTTATTTATTATATGCTTTATTGTACACCTTAAAATACAATTATAAAAATAAACTTAAAATTAATACACATACAATGGGCGGCCTTATCGCATTCCGCGATCTCTTCCAGGCAACCTGGTATGGACAGTAATTGTCTGGACATGAAGTGGGGTTGTCATTGGTGTGACAATAAAAATTTTAAAATACTATATTACAATAGATACACAGATAAATATATATACTATGTAATATATACATAAATACATACATACTAAATATAATGGCAATAAAAATAAATGATGAATGACTCTGACAATCGCAATCACAATGTCTGTTTAAAATCAACACGCTAAGACGAAGACAGCGACAGGTAATGTTCCTTTACGAGTCTTTTGAACACAGGCAATGATTGAGCACGTTTGATTGGATCTGGCAATGCATTCCACAGACGAGTTGCCTGGACAGTAAAGGATTTATCCAAAAAAGTCGTGCAATGTATTATTGTACCTGTTTACATCTATTCTAACATTAGGTTCTGGCAGATTTCCGGCCCCTAATTTAGGCACACAGAGCTACAAAATTGGCTTTACATTTATTATAATAATAAATATATTATTGCATCTAATGAAGTATACATACTAAAAAGAAACAAAAAACCCGACTGTTTAAAAAGCGAAACTCATGCTGTGCAGTTGGAGGATACTTATGCGCGAGTTGGCTGACCAAAAGCAGATGTACCCTCCGACTGTACAGCATGATTTTCTGCTTGTTTACGTCTTTTTAGTTCGCTTTATAAGCAGTCGGGTGTTTTGATTTTTTTAATTTACTTTTTTATTTATAACTTTTTAGTAATTTTTTTTTTAGATTTAAACATATAAGTGCTATATATTTTTGTAATCATCTCTTAAAACGCTTTATTTTGATACCTCACACGATGGGATTGGAATAAAAAAAATATTCGGTCTCCCACAATATGGCGCCCAATTTTTTTATTTTCCAATTTTAATGTAGCCAGTGACACTCGCAGGGTTAAGACGAATGGATTGACGTAAGAATCATCATCATCATAATAGGCCCACGCGTTTGGTCTCTAGAACGCCACATAGGAACATACATACATACATACATAGACTGATAAACACATTAAAAAGACTTCGGTCAATAGTTTTCGGTAAAATTAAATTCGACCAAAAAATATTCGGAAAAGTGATCGGTTCCCCGCAAGGACACCTCGAGCCTGGCCCTCTCCATTGCCCTTTGGGTGATTGTAAGATTTCTGATGAGGCCCATTGTGAGCGACCACGTCTCAGAGCCATAAGTTCGTCTTGAGATACTGTGGTAAGTTGGACGATAAGAAACCGCGCAGCTTCCCGAATCGACGGTTGACCTCATTCTCGAGATTGGACCTGCCTAACTGGACCGTTTGTCCCAGGTAGACATGGTCGTCCACGGCTTCGGCTATGGAGCCACCGATCTTGATAGGAGTGGGTGCGACATGAGCGCTCAACATCACCTTGGTTTGTCCATGTTCATTTTTGGACCCATTCTTACGGAAGGTCTACTGAGGTCATCGAGCGTTGTACAGGGGTCCTCCAGTGCAGTGGTGAATAGTTTCTTTCTGTTATTTTATTCATATATTTTAACAACTCTGTAATTTGATTTGCTTCTAAGTATGTACTGTGATGGAATCTCCACAGCACACAAAATACCGTCTGGGGGGGGCACGTGCCCCCGTGCCCCCCCCCCCCCTAAATCCGCCCTTGTATGTGTCATTCGTTGACTTCTGTGTGCCCTGGCAGTTGAGTGTGTCATGCTTTCTCTAATTTCTCTCTGATGGTGGCACATGTGTTGGATCATTCGGTTTCCTTCATGATGGTTGAGCTGAGTGGTGCCGATCCATGCGTCATGTTCGTGAACGGGCGCCATCAGTTGGGATTTGTCATAACTTAGCTGTCTCGGCCTGTTAAAGTGCTTTTTTTTAATTATTTGTTACTCTAGACGCTTTTACGTACACGTCTTTTTACATCGTTCTCACATATAAGTATTTTTTCAACAAGAATGATGTAACCAAAAAACTTGTAATTGAAACTTATGGAAAAGAGTGTCCGGGGAGTTTCTTGCAAATTCTTCTCCATTGAGACCTACAGACGCTTGCGAATTTGCAACTAGAGTCATCTTTTTATTAATTTTTTGTTTGACAATTCAAAAGTACTTCTAAAGTTTACTTGAAATAAATACCTTGATTTTGATTTTTTTTGACCCTCCTTCGGCAGTCGGGTAAAAAACCGTGGGCTCGCAATTTTGCACAAATAACTCAAAATACCAGAAGCATCGACAACCTTCAACTAAGCAAACACTTCCCCTGCCTAGCTGAAGAGTTAGCAGGATGTGTGACACGGCCTCTTGAGGTAATTGCCGCATTTCACACTGCACTCGCTCCTCGCCTTATTTTGATTGGAAAATGCGATATCGTTCTGAAGTCACTTGTATGAGAAATCATGAATATTTGATCGTGTAAGCGTCCACATTTATTCTGTTTTTATAAATCGTTAACCCGCTTTGAGTGTTTGTACTAAGTCTTTTAGCAGAGCATGGACCATCTTCAATCTCGCACCTGTACGTGTGTTGAATGTATGGCTGCATCAGCGAATGGTGTAAGTAATGCCTTAGCCACAGATAATATAATACTAGCATACACCTCATCCCATACAAAGAAACCGTGCTAACGTAACTAGCGTTTTTCATCTGATTATACTGATTATTTTTAGTAAATCGATCGCTTTCGGTTCCGTTCCACGGCGATAGATAGATCACCATCTATATCCGTGGAACGGAACGGCATGGAACCGAACGCGATCGATGTACAAAAAACAATCAGAATAATCAGGATAGTACGTCGGCACGGTTTCTTTGTATGGGAAGAGACACCACTGCCTTAGCTAAGTAATACAACAATAATATAACATAATATTTATAAATTATTTTTACCATCGCCATGTTACGAAAAAGAAGTTAATATTATTAGGAACCAGAAGCGAAACACGTTTTAAAATAACACAATCTTTGAGTCCAAAGTCCAAATAGTAAAAGAACACGTAACATAAAAATTCAATACATCAAGCACACCATAGCTGTCAGGTAGCACGTTCTTCTTGGTCGACGCCGACGTACCAGCAGCAAAAGTGAGCGAGGACGCTATGCGCCTACTTCCATAAACTTCCGCCGTCCGCAATTCGAATGGCTTTCGCGTTTTCTGCGAAGCAACCTCACCTATCAGCTATTAATATAATAATTAAAATAAACTTTCTGATTAAAGACCGACTTCCAAAACTACACTGCGAAAAATAACTTTTTTTCGGAAGTCGGTGTCTTTGGTCCCTTTTTCCTTCTTTTTTGATACCAACTGCCGAAAAGAAAGTTATTTTACGTTTTGTAGTGTGGCAAAACAAATTTGCCATTCGGTTTAATTTTGTTGTTAAAAGTTTTTTTTTTCTCTTTTTAGTTTTGGTACCTTATATAATCATGAAAATACGCATTATTAAGGATTATTTAAAAAAAACTCTTCAGATCTTAATCAAATTGAAATGGGACCACATGAGAAGCACCAGCTTCCAAAATAATTTAAAAAAATCATCAAAAAGAGTTCACAATTGGCGGAGTAATCGCGTAACAAACATACAAAAACATACAGTTGAATTGAGAACCTCCTTTTTGAAGTCGGTTGAAAATAGACAGTAAACACTATATTAAGTGTTAATAATATGTTGCGGAATGGAAAACTCTGCTGATTAAGATGCCATAGTATTTTCAAAATTAAGATTTGATTTTTCTTTGCCAGAAACCTCAAGCTTTCGCAAACTTTCTTCCTCATCCTCGCCACTACGTCTTCATAGCATCAATCATAATCATTAGCCGAAAGACATCCACTACTTCACATAACCCCTAAGCAATACCAACGACCGGTCCTATTCTGACTGCATCCAGCAACTTCCTACAATCTTCAAAATAACACAAATCATTCATACATATAAACAGTTTCCTTTGCATTTTCCGAGAACCACCAGAATATTCCCGCGACATCTCGAATATCTCAATAAGTCTGCCTTCGAATTTCTCGCGTGGTCGAACCTAATGAATTAGAAGTCGTAACGCTAGTGGCTGCCGCCCTATAGCTAGAGTGCCACTATATGATATTTGGCCGATTTTGAGTTTTTAATACCTCAATACCTCCGTAATCAGCAAAAAATTCTCTATCGATCTCTCTAAGCAGTATTTTTCTACTATCAATAGATTCCGGATAAAAATAAAAACGCCCCAAATTGCTATGTCTACAAACCTATTTTTTAACCGACTTACCAAAAAGGAAGAGGTTCTATGTTCGTCTTTATGAATGTTATTTTTAGGGTTCCGTACCCAAAGGGTAAAAACGGGACCCTATTACTGAGACTTCACTGTCCGTCTGTCTGTCTGTCTGTCTGTCTGTCTGTCTGTCTGTCACCAGGCTGTATCTCATGAACCGTGATAGTTAGACAGTTGAAATTTTCACAGACGATGTATTCCTGTTGCCGCTATAACAACAAATACTAAAAACAGTATAAAATTAATATTTAAGGGGGGCTCCCATACAACAAACGTGATTTTTTTTGCAGTGTTTTGCGATAATGGTACGGAACCCTTCGTGTGCGAGTCCGACTCGCACTTGGCCGGTTTTTTTATATGTATGTTCACCGATATCTCCGTCAATTGTGGACCAATTTTGAATATTGTTTTTTTTTATTTAAAAGAGTATGTTTCAAAATTGGTCCCATTTTAATTTGGTGATGATCTGATGAAGAACTTCGAAGATGTACAACAGAACTCTTCAATAAATAACGGCAAATCTCTCGGGATTGCTGCAATTGCATGTCTGTTTACTGTTTATACCATTTCATAACATAACATTACGCCAGTATAAGTTTTTAAGCTGACATGGTCACAATCATTAGAATTAATATTTGTTTCGGGATATTTACCATGTATATTTTGATTTTATTGAGAAATATCGAGCTCTCAATCAAAATCAAAATATACATGGTAAATATCCCGAAACAAATATTAATTCTAATTACGCCAGTACGCTCGAAAGGGGTACGCAGACCTCTCATTTCACCGGTTATAATCAAGTTTCATGTTATTCGGGTAATCTATTCTTGCGTCATAGGTTCTTACTAAAGAATTTGCCGATTAGGTAGGTACAACTAAAAAGGGTAAACTAAAAAAAAACTATTTTGCAAAAAAATACTACCGACTTCCAAATAAAAACTACAAATTGAAAAATACCTTTTTTTGGAAGTCGGTGTCCATATCGCAAAAAATTGGTACCTCAAAAGACACCGACATCCAAAATAAAAGTTTTATTTGGAAGTCGGTAGTATTTTTATGCAAAAAAGTTTTTTTAATAAGATTGAGTAATTAATTTAAACTTATTGAAAGTGGCTATTCGAAAGTACGCTACAAGATCAATTTTTTGACATCGACGATTTTCGTATATGATTAAAAATTATAGTTAGATGTTAAACAGCATCGATTTTTATAATTTCGCGGTTTTTGGTTTTTCTTCTAAAATTCAATTATGATTTTGTCAGATAGTGACTCTATAACTACAAGATGGCAGCGTGGCTCGCGTCGCGTCGGGTGGCAAATTGTGGTCGCAATTACAGACGTGTTAATTAAATATGTTTGCTAGTTCATTTCCTGCATTTGACTTGTCGGGGAATGAGTCACGTGGTTACTTTGTTTTTTGTTTTCGTGTTTATTTACTTTTACCCGTCTGCCGAAGGTGGGTTATGTGTTTATTAATCAATGTATGTGTATGTTTGTTTTTATGTGGCGTTGTGACATCTGATTTTGGTCAGCCAGCTCGCGAATATGAAACATCCGACTGCAAAGCATGATTTTCGTCTTGTTTACGTCATTTTAGTTCGCTTCTTAAGTAGTTGGGATTTTAGATTTTTTTAATTTAACTTTTTGATCTTGTTTTTAGGGTTCCGTACCCAAAGGGTAAAAACGGGACCCTATTACTGAGACTTCGCGGTCCGTCTGTCTGTCTGTCACCAGGCTGTATCTCATGAACCGTGATAGCTAGACAGTTGAAATTTTCACAGATGATGTATTTCTATTGCTGCTATAACAACAAATACTAAAAACAGAATAAAATAAATATTTAAGGAGGGCTCCCATACAACAAACTGATTTTTTTGCCGTTTTTTGCGATAATGGTACGGAACCCTTCGTGCGCGAGTCCGACTCGCACTTGGCCGGTTTTTTGATTGATCATTGTGAAAAAGAAAGTTCAAACCAGAAGTAAACCTGAAGGTTATGTTATGTGCTGTCATTTTCATCTACATCATCACTGCAGCCGAAAGATAGCCTGCTGGACACTGGTGTTGCTACATCGACCGGCAGGCTTATTACGTATCTTTTGCAAGAGCAAAACGATAGCGATCAAACGCTTTATGTCATAAAAGTCGGTATTACCTGCAGTGTAGGTATGGTAGGTCCTACACAATCGTTTGCTAATCGCTCGCTGTTTGTCAAATGCACTTACATTAAAAAAAAAACCGCCAACAACTCTAAAACTTCTGTATGGAAGAGAAATTATTGCGCAAAAATCGCTATCGTTTTGCTCTTGCAATTGATACGTAATAAGCCTGCGGTACTGTGTTTCTTGCATCCAGCGGTCTCGCGTGACTCTCAACTGTATTGGCGTCAGTCTACACTGATAGCTGCCTTCCGAACCTACTTATACATATTCACAATTATAATACTAACAGAGGCATTAGAATTATATTGTGAAAACAGAATATATTGTAAGAGCTCAGAAAAATAAGTACACAATATTTAATTAAAAATAAACTTATGCAGTACAATAAAATGTTAGGTAGGTGCTAAGCCGTCGGTATCCGCCAGAAAAGAGAACACGAGCCTCGGTGCAATATGCGAGCTAGGCGAGCGGCCCGCGCGTTGCTATCTTCACAGTTGTCAACTTCATGACGGCTCTCGAGCGCCATACGAGTATCTCGACTTACAATAATAAAATAAATTCAGAATATAACCTGTCAATATTTTTAAATTGAAACAAACACAATCCTTTTACAAAACATTTCATTACGTAATCGACTGTAAATCATGTTTTTTTATCTTAATCCAATATTTCGTATTGGCTTACGAAAGCGCGCAGGTTTTCCTCAAAACCGAGGGAAAAAATACATCTTGGAGACTTTGTATCGAATTTCTTAAGAGATTACAAATTTAATAGCGCCATGAAACAAACAAAAACCTCCCTTATATTGATGTAGACAAAGTGTAACCTGAATGAAGATTTAAATTAGTTTTACAGTAGGGTGCCAGAAATATGGCGTTCGATGAATAGGAAATTAGATCGCGCAATGGGAATGAGATATTATAATAGATGGGATTTTCCTATAGCGACGGAAGATTCTTTTTCTGTTTTTATCAATTCCGTTTGTTTTCACGATCGAACAAAGATTGGTACTTACGTATTACTGGCGCGGTGAATTCAATAGGAAGAGATTTACTTGTTGCCAAAGAGTTTTATTATATTTATTTTTGAGAAAATAAGATTTCCCAAAAGGTTTGTTTTAATGTCATACTACATTTTATTATCGCTAGAAAGTTACAAGAAACAAACCCATAACCTAAATATACAGGTGTAACAAAATATCCTTAATACAGGCTACTAAGTAACCTTAGGACATAAGATCGTGAAATTGTATTGTTACCTACTCATCCTATACGATGACAACTTAGGAATAGTTTACATCTTAAACTATTCCTAAGTTGTCATCCTACTTTGTAACAGACTGTATCAATTTATAAGAAAAAAGAAAACTACTTCACAACTGCTACATGGATAAAAAAAAAATATATATAAATCTAATAAAAAATATATATATATATAAATCTATATGGACAAAAAGTACTGAACAGGTGTGTTTCTTTTTTCACTATTTCAGAGTTGGTCCCATAAATAAAGTAGTTTATAATGATATGGGTACAGTGACCACTTTTCTTTTTGCTTTCAGATTTTGCGTTGTTTCTGTAAACCATAGCACGGTGGTAGGGTACTTTGTAGTAACCGCCTGGCTGGCAACCACCCTCAAGTTGAAAATCTGTCGCCAAGCACCTTCCGGTGTGTTCCGACAGCAGCACTTGAGAGCCAGTTCCCTTCTAGGCTTTGTGTGCTTACCACCATCGGCCACATCATCACTGACCACGGTGAGATTGTGGTCAAACACAGGCCTATACATAGTAAAAAAAAAAAACCTTGTATAAGCTGAGCTCGAATTCTATCACACTTAATAATATTATAAAGGCGAAAGTTTGGGTCCGTGGCTTATGCCCCCAGTGGTCGACGCACCTGTGGCCGACGCCCCCGATTCGATTAATTTCTTTAAAAGCAGTTCTTGATCAAATGTACTTTCAATCACAAAAATGTTGTCCAAAAATAATAAATGTATATTTATTGTAAGTATAATGTATAATATTAAATCGTAATACGTAAATATTTAGAATAAGAAATGCTTTTATATTGGTTGTATCTTTTGAAAAATGTAAGTCTTAGTTATTTTACATTATTTATTTATCTCAATAAGAAATCTAGTAAAAAAAATTGTATATAAATCACAGTTTTCATCACCTTACCAAGAGAATCATTTAACGTAATTATAATAATCAGTCTCAAATGTAATAAAATAAGATAGTGACTTTATAGTCAGTCTTAAAAATTACTGCAGAGCAACTAACTTTTTTTATAGTGAAATGTTCTTTTTATCTTTGTAACAATAATAATTAAACATAATCAACTATGAAACCTTAAACAAATGAGAATAATTTTAACTAATTATAACAGTTAGTTTCAATAAAAATAAAACAAAATAATTGGGCTTGAAAAACAAAAGTACTCGTAGAGTAACAAATTGATGTGAAATGTTTTAAAATTTTCTAAGCATAAAAATAATCAAGTGTAAATACTTTTGTACATAATAAATATGCTTTTAATGGGGAAAAAGGTGTGTAAGGATAAGGTTAAGTGGTGATCTATTCTCTCTGCTATTAGATAGATAAGTTTTGTTTTACAAGGAAAAATACTTTATTATGGTGAAACACTTTTCTCATTTACTGTACTAAGTGAAAAAGCACAAAAAAATATAAATATAAAATTTATCGAATCGGGGGCGTCGGCCACAGGTGCGTCGACCACTGGGGGCATAAGCCACGGACCCGAAAGTTAAGTTTGTGGTTGTGTGTGTGTGTTTGTATGTTTGTTACTTCTTCACGCTCAAACGGCTGGACGGATCTGGATGAAATTTGGCACAAAAATAGATTGTCTGGAATAGTACTTTTTATCCTGGGAATATGTTCCCTTGGGATAATATTCAACATTCACGCGGGCGAAGCCGCCGGCAGAGGCTAGTCTATCTATATAATATAAAAGCGAAAGGTCACTCACTCACTCATCACGAAATATCGAAAACCACTTGACGTATAAATATGAAATTTGGCAGAGAGGTTCCTCAAGTTACGCACTGAGAAAGGATTTTTGGAAATTCCACCCCCACCTTCTATAAAAGGGAGGATGAAAGTTTGTATGAAATTTTTACAGTTTGTAAATTGGACACATGAAGTTTTACGTTTACGCTCTTGATTGATTTTTTTTTTTGTATTTATTGATTTTTGGAAATTCCACCCGTAAGGTTTTACGATGTAGGGGGTGTTAAAGATTTTTGGAGAATTTTACTGTACAGGGCTTCTTTTTATGATGTAGGGGAGCACTAAGAAGGGATTTTTGGAAATGCAACATTTAAGAGGGTGAATTAAAAAGTCATCTGTAGGATAAAATACGGATCTCGCGAACGAAGTCGCGGGCGAAGTGTAATAATTATTATAAATGTGAAATTTGGATGGATGTACGTTTGTTACTCGATCACGCCCGAACGGCTGAACGGATCTGGTTGAAGTTTGGGACAAAGATAGGTTCTGGAATAGCACATAAGGTATTTTAATGTTCCTGTATAATTAATACTTTACCACTAATTTAACACTTTTTTTATTTATTTTTATTCTATCAGATGTATAATATTATGTTGTGTGTCTTTTAGTCAGTGCTAAATAAATTTATTTTATTTATTTTTTTTAAATGACAAAATCTTTGTTTGTTTATATTATAATGTTAGTAAAAGGTAATCTCTGGAATTATGTACATCACTACTGATTACGAAAAATTCGTTCTCTGATAGAAAATACAGTAGGTAGTATTGCGTATCATAGTAGAGCTCACCCATCACCTATAGATATAATAATTAACCACAAGAACCGTTTTTCCACTCCCATTAGTAATGCCGGTCGTTGTGCCTAAGTCCAGCAGTAGACGTCAGTTGGCTGAAATGATGTCGAAAATGAGAGAAACCACGGTTAAAAGCTAGAGTTTTACTAGCATATCTGTCATGGACCAAGTGATTAATCAGTGCACTATGTATAATGCTCGGGCATTATGAATCTGGTCATGTCAAATTGGGCAATGTAATGAATACTGATTTAAACTTCTATATTTATCACATTGTCTGGTCATTATGAATATTGATACGTAACGGTTGGGCAATTCGATAATTATGGTCAAAGAGCAAGCGAAGCGAGCTCGAGGGCACCCCAACTCGGATAAGTTAGGTCACAGATATAAATCTAACTAGATGGTGGACGCTCGCACGCGCTAGACGCGATTATATGTACTTCGCGTTTAATAAAACAGAGTAAAATTATGATCAATGATCGTAATTTGAGCTTTTCATTTAGCATTATCAGCTCCGGAAATCCACCGAAATATAGAAAAATGTCTTTTTATGCCATATTGACCTCTAAAGACTGTATAGAAAAAGTTAGCCTAGGCATTGGAAATGTTTACTATCATTGGTGGGCGCTAATAACTGCGACACAGTTACACTAAAACAACAATAACACAAAAATTGTATTATGTTTTTGTTTCAATAAATATTTGTATTTGTTTTGGTACGTAATTTTTTTGTGTGAAAAAGTGGCACGCCTGGTTTTCATACAGATGGAGGGACTTGCGTTATCTAGTTAGATTTATGTCTGTGGGTTAGGTTTGAAGGAGATGAACTAACTCAGCTCT
This sequence comes from Anorthoa munda, assembly GCA_945859665.1. Lineage (NCBI taxonomy): Eukaryota > Metazoa > Arthropoda > Insecta > Lepidoptera > Noctuidae > Anorthoa > Anorthoa munda. Next base: position 3,946,506 of record OX243907.1, on the reverse strand, counting down.
CCTCATCTCTTTCATGTTAAGTTAGTTTAGATCCTGAAGACAGAAAGCGGAGCTCCGTCGACTTTGTTGCTTAAATATTAATCGTATTTACCTATTTTATATTTACCTATTCAATTTCAACATTAACATAATAAAAAAAAACCGGCCAAGTGCGAGTCGGACTCGCGCACGGAGGGTTCCGTACCATTATCGCAAAAAACGGCAAAAAAACACGTTTGTTGTATGGGAGCCCTACTTAAATATTTATTTTATTCTGTTTTTAGTATTTGTTGTTATAGCGGCAACAGAAATACATCATCTGTGTAGCTATCACGGTTCATGAGATACAGCCTGGTGACAGACAGACAGACAGACAGACGGACCGCGAAGTCTCAGTAATATGGTGCCGTTTTTACCCTTTGGGTACGGAACCCTAAAAAACACATATTTTTATTACCCGGACCAATAAGTGATGGGCATTATTCAGAATTACTGGTCAATTTAATTATTTCAATAGTTTTTATCATATTGCCTACTCATATTGGACATTTTTCATATAAAAAAAATGAAATGGGGCAAAATGAATAATTCCGTTTTAATCACTTGGTCCATAACAAATCTACTACAGACTGAAGGACTTATTTCTGTCTTTTAGTTTCTGAACTACCAAGGTGAACTTAAATAGATATATTCTAGAGCAAAAACAATCACGAACAAAGTATTTCAGTAAAATAAAAAACAATTTCAGAATATAAATAAAAGAAGAAAAATACAATATCCCACCGTTGTTTTTCAATTCGTCCCAGCTTTTCAATGCGAGTATTCTAATATTCTTTCTTGTTCACTGAACCGGGCTTCCCCTACAGCGAACGGCTAAGGAATATATTTTTATGTCTGCCCCGAACTAAGCAATAAAGGAAGATTAATATTTTGTATTAAGATTAGGAAGGTTCCTTATTTTGTTTGTGTTTTATGTGTTTCCTATTTGAACAGTTTAGGGTGCTGTGTTTTTATGTACGTAAGTCATTATGGTAATATTTTTCTGATGCTTATGTTTTGGTGAAATTAATTGGCAGGCACAATATGTTTAGACATGAAATATCAACAGTGATAATGAGTTTGAGTTTACCATCGTGGTGAAAGTATTAGTCAGCTGGACTCTGCGTTACCGAGTGCTAACTGTCCAGGGTGCGCCGGGTGATTGGATTCGCAACGCGATTAAGATTAACGCCACTCGGGGAGGCTCCTTTCATGCACCCATGCATGACTTCTTGAAACCCCAGGAACACCTGCCACCTGAACGTGAACTGCAGTGGCCTATATAGAAAGCACTCAATCGTTTACCCACCCAAGTAGGCCGCTGCAAACACAATTTGGCAATGTGCAATATAGCAATGAGGTTTTATAGACCCGTCTGATACCCAGTGTGAGTATGGCATACATGCTGGAGTGTCCCAAGTGCCCATACACCTACACTTTGGAAGACCTTATGCTCGCCACTGACACCGCAATTGGGGTGGTCACCTACTTGGCCCAAAATTTATAAAGGGTTTCCCATCTTCTCGAAAAGAAGAACAAGAACAGTGATAATAACTTGTTGTTATTCTAATTAGCCAGTGTGTCAGCCCAACAAATCAGCGTTCAATCATGCTTCGTACATTTTTCCCAACTATGTACGGTGTGTTCGGCTTGACTCTGACCTCCAAAACCCAGTAACTGGTTAACACAATACACCTTGGCAAGACTAGTGTCAAATTTTTAAGGTTTCCGACTAAACTTCACGGCTGTCGAAGATGTACAAATGGCAGCCGGGACCGACGGCTTAACTTGTTTTTCGAGGCTTGGAATGAAATCAATAAATAAAAACTTTTTATCCGAAACGACGAAATAAAGAACAGAAAAGCAAAAAAATCTGTGGAAAAATTATCAATTTTTTTTTTTTTTTTTTTTTTATTTAGATATAGGCTCGCGCTTGACCACCATCTCACCTGATGGTAAGCGATGATGTGGTCTACGATGGAGCACGCTTGCCTAGAAGTAACCTATTCACTCTTGACTTAAAGACCCCTAGATTGTAGCTATCGGGAAACACAGACTCCGGCAGAGAATTCCACTCCTTAGCTGTACGCATAATAAAAGTATTCTCAAAACGTTTAGTGCGTATGGGCGGGATGTCCACCATGTACCTGTGGCGCATCGCCGTACGTCTGGTAGTCCGATGATGGAACGGGCTGGGCGGAATTAGATCATGCAATTCCATCGCACACTCACCGAAATGTAATCGATAAAAAACCGATAAGCTAGCAACTCGGCGACGATGTTCAAGGCTCTGGAGCTTTGACTCAACCAGTGCCTCATCGCTGATGAGCCTCTTGGCCCGCTTTTCGATCGACTCTAGTGCATCGAGCTGGTATTTGGCAGATCCGTCCCAGAGATGAGAACAGTACTCCATGCATGATCGAACTTGCGCTTGATACAAGCTGAGCAGCTGTTCTGGCGTGAAGTACCTTCTCACCTTTGCAAGGATCCCCAGCTTTTTGGCAGCCAGCTGAGCCTTCGCCTCAATATATGGGCCAAAATTGAGAGTCGATGTCAACGTAACGCCAAGAAGCTCAAGATGGTCAGCTATTGGCACAGTCACATCTCGGAAAGTTGGAGCCGGGTGAAATTGGCTCTTTTTAGCGGAAAAAAGACACGCCTGGGTTTTAGCAGCATTAAACCTGACCAGATTGGCATCGCCCCATTCGGAGACTGCCTGCATGGACAGGTTCAAGCGCTCCACCATGGCCTCCCGGAGAGACTGGATCTGAGGCCCGGTAGCACGAGCGCTGGACAAGTATCTCTCAGCAACAGTGCTGTCGTCTGCATACCCAAAGGTGCCGGGTTTTAGCAGATCGTTAATGTGCAGCAAGAATAAAGTTGCTGAGAGAACCGACCCCTGAGGGACCCCGGCATTAATAACCAAGTGGTCCGACGAGCAGCCATCGATAACCACTCGAATGGACCGATCTCTCAGGAAGTCTGCAATCCAATCACACAGACCACCGGGCAAACCGAATGAAGGAAGCTTAGCAATAAGGCTTTCGTGCCAGACCCTATCAAAAGCCTTTGAGATGTCTAGGGAGACGGCAAGCGCTTCCCCGTGCCTCTCAATGGCCTCACTCCAGATGTGAATGGCATACGCTAGAAGATCCCCAGTAGACCGATTTCGGCGGAAGCCGTATTGTCGGTCACTTAGGATATCGTTTGCTTCTAGGTATGCCAGGAGCTTAATATTAAGTACACGTTCCATACTCTTACAGAGTATGGAGGTTACAGATATGGGTCTGTAGTTGGCCGGGTCAGCTCGACTTCCCTTCTTGGGCACGGGCTGTACGTTAGCCTGCTTCCAAGCATTCGGCACTTTTCCAGCCTCATACGAAAGGCGGAACAGGCGTGTCAAGATCGGAGACAGTTCAGGCGCACAGGTTCTAAGAACAATTGCTGGTATTCCATCAGGGCCGCTAGCCTTGTTCACGTCGAGGTTGCGCAGCACCCTACGTACGTCCTTTTGACGAATACGAATTTCCGACATACTCGTCTCGCATCCATCAGGAGAAGGAGGGGGCCGCGCGTCACCAGGATTCAGACGTGAAGATTCCGCAAAAAGAGAGGCAAATAAATTTGCCTTCTCCTCAGCGGAGTGGGCCAGCGACCCGTCGGGTTTCAGCAGTGGTGGTAGTGAGGGGCGGCAGAAGTTCGACTCGACCGACTTAGCCAGAGACCAAAACGCTTTACTACCTGCTGGGTAAGAAGCAAGTTTGGTCCCTATTCGACCAATGCGGTCGAATCGAGCCCTTCGCAACACTTTCTTGCAGGACTTGGCAGCCCTGTTGAAGGCCTTCCTCATCAGACCCACGTCACTCGCCTTACGCGATCGAGCGTCGACCCAAGCCAGGTACGCCCCATGTTTAAGCGCATCGGCGCGCTTACATTCGGCGCCAAACCATGGCCGGTCTTCGCTTGACATTGAAACGTCAGAGAACGGAATGAAGTACTCCATTCCCTGACGCAACACATCCGTCACGGCGTCCGCGCACGACGATGGATCCGACGAAGAAAAGCAAGTAGGCTGCCAAGGATAGCATGCGAAGAAAGATCGCATACCATCCCAATCTGCTGACTTGTACCGCCAAACCCGCCGGGTGCCTCTTGGGCTGGGATCGGGCGGGGAATAGACGGACACAGACTTCACCAGACAGTGGTCAGAACTACCTAAAGGTGAAGCTATCGACACAGAGTATCTGTCTGGATCTGTTGTCAGCAGAAGGTCCAAGCAATTCGCTGTGTGCGAATCAACATCCGGTACCCTCGTTGCCCCCTGGACCAGCTGGGTGAGGTTTAGCGCTAGCGAAAGCTTGCGCATCTCCCGTCCAGCATGGTCAGTGCACTGGTATGGGAAGAGCCACTCCTGATGGTGGGCATTAAAGTCCCCCAGTAACACTAATTGGGCGGAAGGGTACCGCTGCTGTGCCGCATCAGCCGCCTCACTGAGGTACTCTGTGAGCCTGGATGTCTCCTGATCTCCGCTGTGCGAACGGTAGACACAGGCGTAGATAATTTTATCCAGACCTGTGTCCACCAGAGCCCACAGGGTTGTGAATCGGGAGTCCTCAAGGTTACGGAGACGCCGATAGCAAGTGTCGTCACGGGCGTACATACACACACCCGCGCGCGGTTTAAAATTGTGCTCCAGGGTAAACCCTGGGTAAGATAAGTACGACACGTCTGACGGACTCGCTATCTGCGTCTCCGTAAGGAAAAGCAGCGCTGGTTTCTCAGTCTCTAGGTGGAAGTGGACTGCAGAGAGATTTGAGTGCAGACCTCGAATGTTGGTGAGGTGCACTTTGTGGGGGAGGGAGTGCAGCCGCTGTTTAAATCTCTTATTCCTTTTCCTTGGCATTAATTAATATTTTATAAGAGTGAATGGAGGAGAGGAGTTGGAAGTGAGACGAGGTTTCACGCAGCTAACCTTCAGACACGCACTGAAAGGACAGCATCATTGGGGCACTAGTCCGGAGACTGCGGGGACGCCCGAGCCCCCCCGGAATGTCCATCGGGCCCTCCCCATCTGGTCGCCAACCAGCACGATGGCGCATTCCGGGATTTTTCGACAGTTGGCGGGGCAGCCTTTCGTGTGTGGCTGGCACACTACTTGGGCCCCCAACTACCTGCGGTCGGCCAGCGGCGCACCGTGCCTCGGATCCCGCTACCCTCCGCGACCAGTCTCCCGATACGTCCATAACAGCGCGCGTCAGGCTGGTCAGCCTGCAGTAGAACAGCTATCTCGACCCAACTCCTCTTGTGGCTACACCGAGCATCGTACCGGAACACGGCTAAGCCGCTTGGCGGTACGTCTTTGCCCGGTGGGTGGTCGCAAGCCTTCGGCCGAAGCCTACCACCAGTTGGTGTCACCTGATTTGCACCACCCGGGGACCACGTGTAGGGTATCAGAAAGGGGTACATTCCTACGGACGTGGGTGACTCAGCCCCCAAATCATCAATTAATCCTTTTTTAACCCCCGATGGAAAAAGAGGGGTTTTATAAGATTGACGTGTGTTGCTGTGTATCGTGTGTCTGTCTGTGGCATCATAGCGCCTAAACGGATGAACCGATTTTGATTTAGTTTTTTTTTGAAAGATGACTTTGCCAAGAGTGTTCTTGACTAGGTTTAAATCGGTTTAGCCGTTCAAAAGATGTTCGCATTTTACTCTTTGAATATGGCATTTTTTGACATTATGACGTGTTTCGATAGATTGTTGATTAAAGCGTGTCAGCTACTACGTATATTAAATGTAGTTTAAAAAGCATGAAATAAAAATTAAAATAGGGAGCTTTTTAAATTTGTAATTTTATCTTGTTTCTAATTTAAATGGGACCTACTTACTCTTTCCAATAAAAAAAGAATGTTTAAAATCGGACCACTCTATAAAAAGTTATGTGTGGTCATATATAAGAAAAATGTACATATCAAATTGAGAAACTCCTCCTTTTCTTTGGTTGGTTAAAAATTATCATTATATACGTAGGAGTTACATCTCTTTTTCCTTTATTTTCCTCAGCAAAATCATTAAAAAGAATGGAAAGATGAAACTGCTGAATGCAGTTACAAAATCCCAATTAGATTCTTAATTCTAATAAAAGTAAACATAATAACTCCGAATTACTCAACTTCGCACAGAGAGTTAGCAAAAAAAGGTACAGTCAGAGAAAGTGAGGCGGTAAACTCCTAACTCCGGTACAGGCGGGTAATCATTTAATTACGTGGCACCCGGAGTTAAGGAGTTCTCAGGGATCAGACTAGCTTACAGTTTGTCGCGGCATCAGCCAACTTTATTTATTAGCCCTAGAATTATTTCCCTCTTGTGTTCGGTTGAAATATGGCTCTTTGACAAAGAAAAAGTTTTAAGATTTCATGCAATTTAAAAATTGTAATTACAGTGCTTTTACAGCTATTTTTCCTCAGTCAGGAACTATACAGTAACTTTATGGTTATAGAAAGAAAATAGTAAAAGCAAAAGTTATAATTACCACAGAAATCGACATGCTTAAATGTGCTTAAACTAAAATCCTTAGTGACAGTATCATTAGCAAGATGTTAATGTAGTTACAGTGCTTTTACAGTTATTTTTCCTCAGTCAGGAACTATACAGTAACTTTATGGTTATAGAAAGAAAATAGTAAAAGCAAAAGTTATAATTACCACAGAAATCGACATGCTTAAATGTGTTTAAACTAAAATCCTTAATGACAGTATCATTAGCAAGATGTTAATGTAGTTACAGTGCTTTTACAGTTATTTTTTCTTAGTCAGGAACTATACAGTAACTTTATGGTTATAGAAAGAAAATAGTAAAAGCAAAAGTTATAATTACCACAGAAATCGACATGCTTAAATGTGTTTAAACTAAAATCCTTAATGACAGTATCATTAGCAAGATGTTAATGTAGTTACAGTGCTTTTACAGTTATTTTTCCTCAGTCAGGAACTATACAGTAACTTTATGGTTATAGAAAGAAAATAGTAAAAGAAAAAGTTATAATTACCACAGAAATCGACATGCTTAAATGTGCTTAAACTAAAATCCTTAATGACAGTATCATTAGCAAGATGTTAAAGAGCTTCGTAACCGTAACTATCAGATATCCGAAACCGTAACCGAATCCGGTATAAAATTTTCTTATAATTTTGGATAAAGGCGGACTCTAAATGAGACATGTAATGCCAGGTTTTCTGCCCGGCCCAGCCAACACACTAATCAAGCGCGTCACTTGCAATGCAAGTACCAAAAATGACAACTTAGAAATAAAGTCAAAATTTTTATCTAATTTTTTTTACTTTACATTTCCATTAAATCTGAAATCTGTATCCGAAACTAAGTATTTCCGTATCCGTAACCGTATCCGAAACCGGTATAATATTATTTCCATATCCGTATCCGAAATCTCATATCCATAACATCCCTGATATAATTACTACTAGTACTTATATTATTGATTTATGTAATACTTCAAGCACACAATCGTACAGAAGCATACTTAATGTCTTAGACAGTACGTTATTAACAAAAAAAATACGTAATTCAAAGGATAATAAATTTTCTAATAATAAGATTCGGTGTGATGCAAAATCAGAGATAATATTTTTTTTCATTTAACAAAATCTTTTGTTAAACAAGTTTTTTAAATTAACGTACATTGTCATCCAAACCAAACGTGTATGCAAAATTTCATCCTAATCGGTTGAGGATAACTGCTTTAAAATTCGGTTGCAAGATTTGACCCGAACATACATACATACATTGCAAGTTAATAAAAAGTTTGTAATAACTATGAAAGGACTTTAATCATCTTGTCATCGTTTGCGCACTTTCAGTATGAGTTTGATCTAACAGTAGTAATTTTAGTATTTCCACTTTTAATTTCGACAATCGTTATCTTGAATAGAATGCCTGCAGTTTGTCTAGTCCAGATCCTTTTGATAATATTTGGATAATTTCAGTTTCAGTTCTTTTTATTATTACTTATTATAGTTAGGCTCACGCTTGACCTGATGGTCAGCGATGATGTGGTCGACGGTGAAGCACGCTTGCCTAGAAGTTACCTATTTACTCTTAACTTAAAGGCCTCTAGGTTGTAGCTAACGGGTAACGTATACTTCGGCAGGGAATTGCACTCCGTAGCTGTACTCATAATGAAAGTGTATTTTCAAAATGTTAAGTGGTATTTAACTGCGCAGTTTTAAAACGATTCGTCATTTTGTGTTGACGATCAATTGTTTGTTTGTCCCAGTATCTACAAGGCACCTACGTAAATATGATATTATTTTTTTACACCAGAATAAGTAACGGCAAATTGGCTTAATATTTGCGCAATTGGTATTGGCTTTTCGTTTTTGTCTTCCGTATTTGTACGAAATGTTTCAGCTGTTAGTTTGGGATGGCAACACACCAGCTAGACGCTACTATAAAAAACTGGCCAAGTGCGAGTCGGACTCGCACACGAAGGGTTCCGTACCATTATCGCAAAAAACGGCAATAAATCATGTGTGTTGTATGGGAACCCCACTTAAATATTTATTTTATTCTGTTTTTAACATTTATCGTTATAGCGGCAACAGAAAATACATCATCTGTGAAAATTACAGCCTAATGACAGACAGACGGATTGTGGAGTCTTAGTAATATCGTCCCGTTTTTACCCTTTGGGTACGGAACCCTAAAAATGACCAAAGACTACCACTGCTTATTTGAACCCCAATGCCAAAAATCCAGCGGAGGACCCATGACTAGATGTGGCCTCAAGATTCCGCTAGATACGATAAGCACAAGACCCGTTGGTATGGCGTTTGGGAAAGGCGTGTGTCTACATGTCTAGCAGCCGACATCTTTCGGCTAAAAAGTTTATAAAAATAATACCAGCCGGTAACAGTCCCACTGCAAAAATTTGCAGGTATTTTGTTTTCGATGAGCAACTCGGCGTCGATGTTCAAGGCTCTGGAGCTTGCTGGAGCTGGAGTTGACCAGTGCATCGTAGCTGATAAACCTCTTGGCTCGTTTGTCAATTGACTAAAGTGCTTCAAGCTGGTATATGGCAGATCCGTACCAGAGGTGAGAGCAGTACTCTATGCATGACCGAATTTGCACTTTATACACCCTACCAACCTTCTCACCTTTGCAAGGATCCCCATTTCTTTTGCAGAAAACACCTTAATTCTGCCCTAGACTAGAATCTACTCCTATATTGTGGGTACGTATGGCACATCAACTAGCTCTCAGTTAGTGCCCTTTATGGGTTGCCACCTGGCAGGTAAACTGGCAGCTTGCCGCTAATTGATAGCTGGCAACCTTTTTCTACACCAGTTTCTTTCTAATGACATTGGATTCACTTGAAAACTTTTATATTTGGGGTTATTTATCAAACATAAATTTCAATTGGTTATTACGGCTAAATATTGGTTATAAAGGCAACCCTGCATCAATCAATCTTTTCTATTATGAAGTATCTTTCATGAAAAAAGTTTAATTAAAAACCCTCATTCCTGCAGATTTCTGCAGTCTGATCTTAGGCTTAAAGGCATCTTCTTATACAGAAAAGGCACGAACATTGAACAATACGCTTGCTCAAGGTGGGTTGGCGGTTTGAAAATTTCATTAGCTTTAAGTCCAGCTTACCTCACGATGTTTTTCTTCACCGTTTTCAGTGATGTCCAACATGAACTTAGGAAGTACATATGAATTTGAAAGTCACACTGGTAGGTATTTTCCCGGATTTGAACCTACGACCTAAAGCACGAGAGGCAAGGTCTTAGCCACTGAGGCCACCACGACCTGTTTATGCTAGGAAAAGTTTATACTTTCGCAAAAAATACTGCTATAGACAACTAAATAAACTCTTAATCAAAAAAGAATGTACTCATATTAACCTCTATGACTGAATCATCAAAGCATTTTCAATCACCTAATACATAATAAAAATACACACTGAAACAATATACACCTTCAACGGTACAGCGACATCGTGTCAACAGAAAATAACTTTTCAACTTTAAAACGCTTTTGGTTCCACAGAATCGTAATTTTGTCGTCAAATTAAAGAAGAGACGTGGTTTTAATGGGATGTGATGGTGTGTGAAATCATAGAATAAGTTTGTGTAGATGTGATACTCGATCCATACGCATTTTCATATAAGATCAAGGCAAGTCGGCCTACAGTAGTGATCATCATTCTTCTAAAATTATGATTGAACCACCGGTTTGCAGTGTTACCTTTGCCACAACGACCTTCAGAGAGGAGACAGATATTGGCCGGATCGTCGCTTTGATTCTTTCTACCGAGTGATAAATTTTGTAAGAGGTTATACCTCATCTCATTATGATATCATCGATTAAGCTGGGAACAAATTATCGGACGCGACTGAAAGTCGCTACTTATAGAGTATCTGGGTAATGAATATACATTGCATTGTGCAAACTATCGGACGTAAGTGGCGGACGTGACCTTGGGCGTTCCGCGTCCGATAGAAATCTGGCCCGCTGGATGTTTTTGTCAGCCGAAAACGTCCGCGGCCGGTGTGCACGGGGTGCAAGACGCGACCCGACGACGTCAGAACAACTTGCGTGTGAGGTTATAAATAGAAATGGAATAAAAAATTATCGTTCGCAGCAAATAATTGCTTTCTCTCTTTTACTACTGGACATGTTTCTACGTAAACAAAATCTTCATTGAATAGGCTATATTATCTATGGAATAAGCGCTCGGACGCGTCCGCAAGCCGCGTCCCAAACGACTGTGTACACATATCAGTCGCGGCTGTCAGTCACGTCCGTCAGCCGCGTCCGATAATTTGTGCCCAGCTTTACAGTTCTGTCCATCATCGACGACCCTGAAACTCAAGGCTATCAGCGATTGCGATGATTGAAATACCAAAGAGAATGATCACGTGACATTTCGATGGAAGGCCTATATATTTTTGACCTTTTTCAAACCTCTATGACGAAGGTTTCGTAAATAGAATGTCAATTGTCTAGAGTTTCTGCTTATGCATAGGGATCGTCGAACGTAACAGGCATAGTGAGAAGCGCATATTTTTAGTATCATTGCCTTATGTTGCATTTCTATCGGATTTCTTAATCTATGGTAAGGGTTACCGTCATCTCTATATTTGGCGGCTATTGTCAAGATCAAAGAAGTTTCAAGTATTTATATTTTTGTGTGAGACGAAGACGTTTTTGTTTTTTCTTTTATAATGGCAATAGTATTCGCTGAATGATAGTAATATTAGCTGTTAGAAAATAGTATTAACTAAATGATATATTTTTGTGTATTTGAGTATGCTCGTAAATTGTTTCTTTTTGATCTCTAGTTATTTTAATTGGATACCTAATTAAAAAAATATATATCATTGTTGTTAGAAAACAAACTTGATTATTATCTAAACATGACTTATAATAACTACTTAGACTTAAAAAAAATGGAGTAGGTACTCAGAAACATTTTTGAAAATGCAGTTGCAGGATGACTTACAATTTTCTTACTCAAATACATTTTTAATGTAAATTGAGACTCTTTTTTTATATTCATTACATACAAGCAAATAATAAAACTATAAAATACGTCACCTTGTTTGATTAAGAATAAAACTCAAAATAAATACATAACCGATCGAGTTTTGTGTTCCAAGCGTTTTAGAGTTCAGTGGATCAAATGAGGAGCCTTGCAGTGCCTTTGAGCGCGTTTGCTTTGCAGTGGGGCGGTATAGGGATATTATAATAATTTGGACCTAATTATGAAAAAACCGGCTTCTGCACTTTTACTTTAATGTTTTGCTTTGAAAGTGAATCAGTGCATAAATAACTTTCGTTTCGACAATCGGTGTCTTTGGTATCTCTTATTTTTATCAATTTTTACACCGCCTGCCGTTACGAAAGTTATTTTTGCACATTTTAGTATTTTGCTTTGGACTTCTAAAGCAAGTCTTTGACTTCCAAGTTGATTGACAGCGTCCGGTCTGCACCAAGTGCAAAGTACAACTAATAGAAATCTGACGACTGACAAACACGATGCTTGCCGATGGACATTAAGAAATAGTTATACTTTACTTAAATATTTAACCCGCGTTTTTGACAAGTTCGCAATATATATGTCGGGTTTAGTCAATAGTACGGACGTCAAAACAAATCGCAAGCACGCCATCTGGCGGCAAAGCAAGAACAACTACGCATTGGCATGCTTTTTATAAGCGGTTGCGTGGTGGGGATTAAGGCATTGGGTAGCTCGCCAGCCGTCGCTCCGTGCGGACGTCTCGCTGCTCGTCGCCCCACCGCGCTCTCCGGCGCCCCCACTCTCCGTCTCGTCGCGCCCCTCTGCGTGACGTCACTGCGGTCGTCGCGTCTTCGCACGCCGCTCCAAAGGTGTCGCTACTAGTAACTTTGGTTACTAGTAGTGGCAGCTCAAATCCACATCTTGTGTGGTCCCTGGCGGGAAACCTAGCGGTGCTAACAAGCCAGTGAGGGTGTGCCCCAAGCACCCGCCAAGTCCCATAAGGACACGGCAGTCATTGGAGTCGGGAGCGGGATCAGTTGGCCTTGGTAGATAGCCTAGTCAACCCCCGCTTCGTCCCACAGCTTACACCTGGCACGGTCGGGTGTTTTCTATCCCGACGTACCAGACTTTTGGTACACAGTGGTGGGTGGCCCACCTTCGGTGGGTTTACCGGTACCTTAGGGCCCTGCCACCCAATAAGATTGGTGGCAGGTAAACAAGCTTAGGGCTCACCAGATACTCACCTCCCAGTCTAACCCGACTGGGAGTGTAGGATTGCACACATCCCCGGGCCTGTCCACCCGGGGAATATCTCACTCCCTTTTCCCTCACTTGCACTAGCTCTATCAACAGCGACAGGATGCATCCTGTCGAAGCGTTGATAGAGCTCGTCAAGGACGCGTTGTCGGACGATCCCAGTCCGGTCAGCGTGAATAAGCAAAGGCTTAATTTCATCCTCCATAAGCTTGCTACATGCCCCCCCCCTCCTCCCATACCCGCCCCGGAGCCCATGCCCATCGGCAACCCGGCGCCCGCCCCCGTTTCGGCGCTTGCGCCCACTAAACCCCCAACTCTCAAATTTCCGATTAATTTCTCGGAAAATCCTGCCTCCCCGAACGTTGACAGTCCACTCGTTGACGAACCCATGTCCGGTGATGATCATAAGGATGATTCCGATGATTATGTCACTACTGACGACGCCTCCGCCGATTCCTCCTCAGAAAGCTGTCAAGCTACCTCTGAGGGGAAGAGGAAGAGGAAGAAGGGCAAGTCCCACCCCAAAGCCACCAAGCCCAAAAAGGTCGCTTCGACCAACCCTCCAACTCTGCCGTCCACCTCCTCCTCCGACGTGCAGCCCACCCCTGTCACCGCTTCCCAGCGGTCTAGGCGCTCAGATCGCTCCCCAGCCCCCAGGAGCCGCTCCCGTAGTCCCCTAACTCAGGCCGACGCTTCCCCAATGTCGAGCCGCGACCCCAGCCCTGCTGCTATTCCCAAGAAGCAGAAATGCCCTCCTATCTTCCTCCACGATAAGGCCAAGTGGACGGAAGTTTCTAAAATTTGCGATGAACGCAAAATCAAGTTTCTTAGTGCCACCGCTTGCCAGGTAGGCATTAAAATCCTACTCCCGACCCCTACTGATTTCAGGAACCTTACCAGGCTCCTAAAAACCTTGAGGATAGAGTTCCATACGTATTCTCTCCCATCGGAAGCGCCCACCCGTGTGGTTATCCGGCGCATTCCGAAGGAAATCCCAGTCGATGAGATTTATGCGGATCTTGCCGCACAAAAAGTCCCTGTCATTGCCGTCCACCGCATGCGTAAAGCAAGAGGTGGACAGGAATACGATATGGTAATGGTCGAGTGCGACCCTACCGAGTCCTATACCCCTTTTTTCAAAATCAAGACTCTCTGCTCCCTTTCAGGGTTCTCTATCGAGAAACCTTACCGTCCCTTTGTCGTTGGTCAGTGTCACAACTGCCAACAATATGGCCATAGCCAAAAACACTGTTTTGTCCGCCCCAGGTGCGTTAAGTGCCGAGGGGATCACGGCACAAAAGAGTGCACCCGTCCCAAAAACCCTGCCGAATGCACGGAGCCTCCCAGCTGCGTGCTATGTGACCAAGTCGGTCACACGGCAAACTACAAGGGTTGTCCTAAAGCCCCCAAAGTTGCGCCTAGATTGGCCAAAATCCATGCTGAGCGTCAAGCACGCCAAGCTCCTTCGACTAAACCCCCTCCCCGGCTAGCCCCTCAGAGGGCTTCGCCATGGGGCAAGCTCAACCATCAAAATGTGGCTCCCCAGACCGTCCAACAGCTTCCAGGCTTGATGGATCATCCCATTCCGGCCCCTCAGGCACCCATAGCCCCCATGCCCGCTCAAAGCCGACAGGAGGCTCCCACCTCTGCCGCTGCTAAGAGCCCGTCTCTATCCACGCCCAAACCCAGACGCTGCGTATCTGATACCATCATCAGTGCGTACAAAATCTGGATGACGGACGAGGCCAGATCGCTGGCTGCCGAGATCAATAGGATCGAGGCAGCCGGGGATATGACCCAAGCCCAATCCAATGACCTCTTCAAACGGTACCCTAACATAACCGAGGAGCTAGACAGCCTCGTTTATAGAAACGGTCAATGGGTGCGCATTTAAGTCGCACCTACACCGTTTCTAACCAAGTTTCGCCAATTGAGGCTCACCTCTGACCCCTCACGATCTCTACTCTGCTCCTTAAGAGCCTAGGTATGGAGTAGAATATACAAACGTAGAAATACAAACCGATTCGTCAGTCCTCGCCGCCGAGGCTCGTCGCGTATCCCTTCAATTAAAATCTTGCCAGCCCGCGAAGCTGAGCATTAGTTAAATTATTAGATATGAAATGGAGTTTCTTGTCCGTTCTTCTCCACGTAGGCTTATTCCGAACGGATGGTAGAATCACTTGTCAAGATCCAGCTTTTGCTTGTCCCCCCAGCGACGGCCCTGAGCCGAGGTCCGACCCCAACTGGGGTAGCCCTCAGCGTTGTCGCTTAGGTTTAGTAATTTTTTGCCTAGCTGGAGGCTATATAGCTTAGTCTCCGTAGGAAAGTCCGGTTAAGCAGCTACCAGTCATTCTGACTGAGCTGTGAGACGCCCCGCAGAAAAAAAAAAAAAAAAAAAAAGGGGATTAAGGCAGTTGAGTACTGACAGCCGTAGAGCTGACACGTCGTAGCATCGGTGTCGATCCGTAATATTAGTAAGCAAGAAAGTAACTTGTGTCTATTTGAATATACTCAGTGTATCGAATAATTTGTGTGATTTCATTTTCACGATTGTACCCACCGACCTGCCCTCACACGTTGTCTTAACCTAAAGGAATACATCCTGACTTCCCGATGGTTTACATCTATCGGCCAGCCTTGATGCGACATATAAATCATTTACCTATTATTGACAGCATTATATTTTGGTGAGGTGCACTTTGATCAGTGATAAGCAACAAGTCCAGAGCTTTCTTACAATCTATTTACCACTTTTTACAACATCTTTACCGAAGAACCTTGTTATATCCGGGCAAAAACTTCCCCAGAGTGGGACTATCCGGGTCAATTGCTCCGGGCACTGTGAGTAAATAAATTAACTGCTATCGGATCCGTAGTTTTTGCTCCAACCCTGGCAATCGATGGCATATGGAAAAGGATTCGCATGTAAGAATTCTTTCCTGAAAAATTAATGTGTAGACTTTTCGTATGGATTACGAAATATTGGATGAAAAAAAAAATTGGTAGTCTTTTTTCTTTAAAATTCATGACGCTTTAAATATTTTGTTGTTTCCAGCTAATCGTATTATTATGATGTTTTTTTTTATATCAACCATTTAAGATGCTGTCTCATTCCCAATGTGTTAATGTAGAAAAATTAAGAAATTTCGGTATCAGGGAGCCTAAGTATGGATTTGTGTTCGCTTTACGCTGTGCCTATAACTTTACCCGATCCGAAAATTGAACCCAGGACCTCATGCTAAGCACTAGCGCCTGCGACCACTGGATCAACGAGGCAGTTTCAAATTACTTATTTCTCGGGAAATACGAATCAATCATTCTGCCCAGTCTTTTCTCAACTATATTGGGGTCGGCTTCCAGGCTTACCGGATACAGCTGAGTACCAGAGTTTTACATGGAGCGACTGCCGATTTGTCCGCCGCAACCCAGTAACTGGGTAACACGATACCCCTTGATTATCTAAACTGGAGTCTGATCTCAAGCTTTTGTCTACTCGTAACGACTATCAAAGATCTTCAAATGACAGCCGGGACCAACAGCTTTACGTGCTTTCCGAGGCACGGAAGAAGCTCGGTATGTTGAAATGGTCACCCATGCACGGACCGACCTCGTCAAGCGTTGCTTAACCTTGATGTTCGACCAGTGCGGCTGTTATTATTTAGCCACGAGCTCGAGAAATAAGAATGATTCCAATTAACGGCAAAATACTCTCTGTTCCTTTGTTCCCCTTATAGAGACAGGGTGAAACTATTTCCCTTGGGGTGGGCATTGTGGGAAATTCTATCGGTTGTATTCAATTACTTATGTGGTTGACGGGAGGAAGAAGGAAGCTTATTAGTTAGGAAATAAAAGTATTTGTTCAGAATGGTTTTGCTTTTTTTCTATATCCTGGATTTTTGTTTACAAGGACAAAGTAATAAAACTTAATCATCTTTTATTATAAAACGTGGTAGGCTCTTAAGGTTTTTATTTGCTCATGCTGTGTTTTAAACAAGGAACAAATGAAACTGTACCACGATAAGCCGATAAATATTAGTACTGACTATTTTATTGGCCCTCGTGAAAGTCGAATATTATACAAGAGTACATCCCAGGATAAAAATATCCTATCCAGGATATGGTCTAACCATGTGCCAAGTTACATCTAAATCCATTCGGCCGTTGAAACGTGTTTTATTATTCCAAGGGAACAATATACCGAGATGACAAGTATTCTATGTCCTAATCTAGACAAGATAAAATTATTAATTAAAAAAAACCCCCGATTTTAATTTTCATTTCATGCTTTTTAAACTACATATTATCGACAATCTATCGAAACACGTAATAATGACACGTTAATTTGCGGAGAAATCCAGATTCAAAGAGTAAAATGCAAATAACTTTTGAACGGCTAAACCGATTTTATTCAAACAAAGCTAAGAACACTCTCGACAAAGTTTAAATTAAAATCGGTTTATTCGTTTAGGCGCTACGATGCCACAGACAGACACACAGATACACAGCAAACACACGTCAAACTATAACACCCCTCCTTTTCCGTCGGGGGTTAAAAATGATCTACAGGTGTGTCAAGTTCTATCTAAATTCGATTAGTCTTTAAAACGTGAAAAAATATGCAACCGAAATACGGACAGATACTTTCAGATTTACTTTTATAACATGAGCAAGTTATGATATTCACAAGAAAACCCGTTTTGCGGGAACCCACTTTCAACATAGCAAAATATTTCACACGTCGTATTTGAAACAAATTAAATAAAAACTGCAAATTGCTATTGACAGAGTAAAAAATGCGCTTTCATTATTTGTTCAAAGCCAATACGGAAGAAGTACTATATAAGGCGAAATAAAAAAAACTGCATTTACAGAACATCAGTACATGATGTTGCTTAAAAGTATAATTTTAGTTGCCCTGTGCTCAGGCCTCAGCTATGGGGTTATTCACGATCAATACTCGGGTAAAATATGTTCAGAAAGTCAATTGATGGATTATGAGACAAATAACTTAACTGAGTAAGTACTTTTTATTATTTTGATTTTTATATTTTACCACGTTTGGTAGCCTTGAGGATATTCACACGAAAGCGATTTTATTTGTAACTAAACTTTGACAACAAAAAGTTGGTATAGATTTAAAATTTATTGTTTTTATATAATAATGATTTATTGTTAACTAGCTGACCGGGTGAAGTTCGTACCACTTAAGAATTTTTATCATAATATTATTTTAAACCACTTCTCTATGAGAGAACAAAATTAAATTAAAATATTTCAATCGGTCAAGCAAAGCGATTTTGAGTTTTAGCAAGACTAACGATAAATTGATTTTTATATAATGTATAGAAAATGGTTTTACTATCATTTATTGATTTTTAAATTAGATTACCATAAAAAAAGAAATTTGCGTTTTATTGTATTTTTTCAGTACGTGCACAATTGACGTTAAACCTTGCGATCCTGAAGAATGGAGTCGTGTCGATGCTACGTGTAACAATCTTAAAAATCCTGCAAAGGGATGCTTTTTCTCACCGTTTGTAAGGATACTGCCTGCTCACTTCCATCAGGGTAAGATTTTAAGAATCGTATTAAAACATTAGTAAAAAAGCCAGGATAGCCTTTTTTAAGTGCAACTTTTGCAAACTACACGTCTTCGTCAAACTTAATGGATTAACTCATGATAGTAAAGTTTCCCGGTATCGTAAAGTGGACGTTTTGGTTGGGCTTGCGTGCTTTAATGCGCAGAAGTCCAAAACAAAATTCTCTTTTAAAAATTGTTTGGCCTAATCTATTGCAAATGTGGTAGCGGCAAAAATATATGTTCATTTTGATTTTTTATGTCTGAAAACTTCGTTGCGGCAAATACACGTTTAAGAAGAAACATCTTGAAAACCCTACCCTACATACTTACCTACCCTACATACCCTACCCTACCTACCTACCTAAAAGCATCTTTGCATTATTTTTTTTATTTCTTTTCTTTGGTTTGGGGCACATTGGCATCGGTTGGATAGTTTCAAAGTCCGGACATAGGTAGAAACATTTTTTGTGTTTTTTAAATTACTACTGTTTAGTGCGTGATAAAACCGAATTCCACGCGGACACCGAATTCCTGACAGACAAACAATTGTATTCTATAATTCCAAAAATATTATTTTTGACATCTGTTGTTGATATAAAGACCCCGTATAAAATTGACATTACCGAGTTACAATTTTATTACAAGTATAGATTTTTTTGTTCAATTCATTGCTTAACTATTTATAAACAAGAAATGACATATCATAATATTGTTAGATAAGTTAGTGGTTTAAGTTCATCGTCGTAATGCTATTGATTGACCTGCTTTCGTTACCTTTTTAGACATTGATAAATTTTAATGATAAATGATTTTATTTCTGTTAGTTGGTTTGTACAGACACTTTTACATGTCCATCATATTTTTAAAACTAGATGAGATCGGCGTTTCCTGTCTGACTACTCTGAGAAGAAAGGCCGAAACAAACTCAGAGGTCACAGTCTCTTTTATAGTCCAGACAAAATCTTGGTTAGATCATGTGAAGACCATGTAGACTGATGTCTGAAATGGTCTTTTGAGGATAGAACCAGCCAGAATGAGTGGACCTGTCCAGTCAGTGCATGCATTTGTCAATAACCGTGCAGCTCAACTCAGAATATGAGGACCTCAACGAATTGACGAACAATACCAAAGAAACGACATTCGGGTAGACCGCATAAATACTCAAACTGCCAGACCATGATTAAAAACTAACTAAGATAAATTGTTAAAAAAAAAGAAAAAAAAAAGAATCCCACACATAGTCCACATAGTCTTCACATTCACAATAATTAAAATAAACTAATATAATACTTTAAAAAGTAAATATTCTTGTCATTCCAAGAAAAACAAAAAAAATAAATAATAATAAACTAAATTCACGGTGCAAAATAAAAAAAATCTAAATTAATTGGAGCAGCTCAATCCCAAGCCCTTTTGTCCTCAACGTAATCTTAAATACTTTCTGGCGGTGACTTAAATACTTTCAGCCCGACATATGGCACCGCCGTCATTAATGCTGGCTTGCCGTGCTATCCGGCCAGCGCTCCTACTGCAGAATAGGCCATGGTGACCGAGGCGGTTGACTGCTTCACAACATTGGTAACGATGTGGAGCTCCGCTAGGAGCACCCAAATGCAGACATGCAAATGTAGCGATCACGAGGGTGTTGTCACTCAACATAGTACCTATGTGTACCGGTAGTGCCTGTAGCTAGCGGCCCGACTCCCACTCTCCCACATCCAGCAGGCGGGCACGCTCAGCAGTATTGGTGGACGTATTTATAAATTTATTCCGTACCAACCTGCAGAGAAGCTTATCCCACTGTTTCTGGGAAGACGGGTTTTCAGGCAACGCCGTATTCGGGCAAGCCACTTTCCAGGCGCACACTGCGTCGCCGTCGGTCGAGCATGGCACCAAGGTAATGATATCTAACAGTATTGTGACTCAGCCCTGTCCTTGAAATAAGTGCCTACAAGCGCGCGTCACGTAAACATGCGTTAGGGCTGCCCGCCTCTATCTACTTGAGTTTCTTTCTAGTTTTGAGGAGGGCACAAACATACACTATGTGGTTTGTAAACCTTGCCATAGAGTATCCTCAGTCCCCATCCGCCTTTAAAAAAGCGAGCCTGTAAGCAATGGGGCATCCCACCAGCTGAACCTCAAGGGATGTGGAAGGTTGACTGCTACAGTTTACGGCGTCGCTACAGTCTACATTGATCATTAACACATATATCTGTATCCTAATATCTAACTTACTACTAAGTTTATTAATTATCATTTTTAAAAACCTACACAATATAAAAATGTTGATTTCTTCTGAACGCACGGGACCGGTCAATGTGGCAGTGTCGCCACATTGACCAGTCCCGTGCGTGGCGGAGGCATATGTTCAGCAGTGGACGTCTTTCGACTAAAATAACGATGATGATAATTATCATTTTACAGATTACAAACCAAGGTTAGCCGCATCTGGTGCTGAGCTGCCGCCGGAACGATACGTCCGTCTTAATTTAGTGAGTGAAGGTGTATCTAGCCATCCCCATTTCAATCACAATGTGGGAGGCTTTGGCACACACATGTTCAACGACGTCGGATCGGTTCACGACATTGGTAAGTATTTGAAAGGTCCAATTTTGACCACAATTATGTCTAAAAGACTATTAGACCGAGTTCCAAACGTTGAGATCCGAAGAAAGATATCGGTATTCTAGTTATGGAGCTCGAATGGAGTTGGGCAGGGCACATGGCAAGGCGCTGTGATGATAGGTAGTGTGTCCAAGGATTGCCCAAAGAAGTGTTGATCATCCGGCAGCGAGACAGGCAGACGACATTGTTGCCATCGCGGGCAAAACGGCTTGAATAGGCACAAGAAAAGAGAGGCCTATGCTGAGCAATGAGAGAAGTCGGACTACGGAAGATGATTATGAAGATGTCTAAGCAACTACTTATTCTCGAAACAGGCTGGTTTGATCTAACTTGATCTGGTTGCTTTTAAAGGGCTTCCGAAATAATCGGGTCTGATATATCAATTTAATTAAAAAAATTACTTTTTCAGCCTCAAACCCGTAAAAACACCGTATCCCGTAATCCGTATTATGTTAAGTGACTAATATTATTTAATTATATTTTACTTTTAGAAAATATGTTGCTTAATACAACAAATTGTTGCGAAAAGGAACACATGAATGATAGAGCGTGTACGCCGAACATTATTAAAGACGATGACCCCACTTTTAGATACTGCAAAGATATCCGTTGTATGAACAGCACCAGACCTCTCACCCACCAGGACTTTGGTTGCACCAAGGACTCAGTACCTTCACCAGTATGTCAATTAACTTTTTACCAAAAAAACGTAGTTATATCAGAATTTTTTCTTCCAAAAGGTCATCAAATGTAGCATTTGGATGCCAAAAGTTAAAAATAAAATCTATTAAAAGCATTGTAGATAAGCCCTTCAGTACGTTACTCTAACGTTTCTTTAGCCAAGGGTATGTACCATGTTCATTGTGATCACATGTAGGATCATCTCCAGATTTGGTTACACGAAATGTTCCCTGGGGCTCAGAAATTTTGCTGGTTGCACCAAAACCCGTAGGTAATGTAATAGCATCAGTGAGTCTACATATTTCTATCCATACTTCTGAAATAGTTTTTGTAAAATTCTAGCTATGTTTAAGTCATTTTTTTTCCTAGATTAAAAAAGCAACTACATTTTACGATCTGTCACAAATTTACAACGCACATGGTAAAGGTGATAAGGTTATAAGATCTTTCAAAAATGGAATGCTTAAAGTGGAAGAAGAAGATGGAAAACTTTTCCCTCCAAATGGACCTACCGCATTCTGTCCCAATAATCAGGGGCCGGAAGAAACCAGGTGCTTTGAAAACTGTAAGTGACTATTTATCGTTTCGTTGTGCCGTTTATCGTTGCTATAGGAACAAGTATAATTTCATCCATCAGATTTAACGTTTGTTTCTACATGTTTTTTTTTTTAATTGTGCCTTTTACTATATAGCGAAAGGAACTTCGTTTCAACTAAGTGTCGCACGACAACTGTCATTTTATTCTTTTGTCTATGAATACCAGCAGACTTAGCACCAAAAAAAAAAATAAACCAGTCAATCTTTTGGAAGTTGAAGCTTTGTTAGTTTTTAATAATATTATATATTTTCAGATATGAACAGCTTGTTACCAGTAACTCTTTTTGCTGTATGGTTCATGAGACATCACAACTATATAGCCAGTAATTTAGCCGAGGTGAATCCATGCTGGGACGACGAAATATTGTTCCAAACGGCAAGAAGTATTAACATCGCCATTTCCAATGAATTATACTTTCACGAATGGACTGGAGTTGTACTAGGTAATCTTACTAATAATAAAAATGCGAATGTTTGGATGGATGTATGTTTGTTACTCAATAAAGACAAAACAGCTAAACGGATCTGGATGAAAGTCTGGAAAATCACATAGAATACTTTTTATCCCGGTATTATGTTCCCGAGGGATAATTTCCGAAACCCACGCGGACGAAGCTCTGGCGAAGCTGGTATATAACAAGCCGTAATACCAACAGATCCCTTTTCCTGATTCATTTATAATATTTATTGCCTTTTTTCATTTTGTTCAAATTTATTATTAACAGGTTCACAGTCCCATGAGCCACATATGGTCTGTTGTATTGTTTTATTAATTGGACAGTGAACCTGTTAACCGTGGCGTGGAGGCGTGAACCCTCATTAGTGCGCTGTGTTATGTAGCGTCGTCGCAGCTTCAACGCCATGACATGCCACATTATGTGTTGCGTCGTCGCACGCGACGTTACAGCGGATAGACGCGAGACATCCTATTATATCTAACGCCAGCTAAAATACTTATACTATCATTAAAGCACATTAATAAATAATATTTTATATTTGTAACTAAATAAATTATTGTTTCTATCATCAGGGGAGGAAAATCTCCATAAGGCGGGTATTAAAACTAAAGACAACGGATTCAGAGATCTATATGATGAGACAAAGGAACCTCAAGTGACATTGGAATATTCCCACTCCATGCGCTATTTCCATCTCATGCAAGAAGAAACAGCCAAGTTAGTAGATAATCTATGCCATATACTGTACTATAATATAATATGTATTATAAAGAGAGTATGCTAACTTTACGTAATTTTGTGGAGGGTAATCACTGGAATTAAAGCACAATCCTACATAAAATTTTTGTTCACCATTTAATAGTAACATAATCCTGATGGACATAGGGTATACATAACCGTTTATTATGTATCTATAACCCTACAAAATCTGCGTCCTGGTTTTTAGTTGCTAGTTTATTACAAAATAAGTAACCAACAAGAAAATAGAAGTGCACAATAAAATTTGAAAAAAAAATGCTTTTTAATTAATATATTTCTGTTTTCTATAAGGTTATATGATAGTGATGGTAACTTTGTCAGAGACTACCCGCTGTTCAACGCTACATTTAGAATAGGGTATGTTGCCAAGAATATTGAAAGTTTCACACAAAGTACATTCCGAGCCCCTTGCCATGGTCTTGATGGTACTGTCGCCCGTGACGTAAGTATTGCCCTTCTTTGTGTATCTGTAGTATTAGTGTTTTTTTGGCAAAGCCGGTAAATTGTTTAAGACACATTTGTTATATAACTTCATGTTAGCAACTAACTCTGCGTTAAGTTCTTGGCGCAAGTGGGACTGAATAGTATAAAGTTTTACTTAAGCAAATTACTACATGAATAAACTGTTTACCTAAATGAGATGAATAAAAATTTTAATTAACGAAAAAATAATCTTATGACGTAATACCAGTATATCATACTATTGGCAAGCAGCATTTGTAAATCCACTCCGATTATTATTTTGCAGGTCGCTAATCGTGGATTACCAGGTGTTCAAGAAGCAGTAGACATCTTGGCGGGTGATTTGAACAAAGCACGCAACTTTGGCCTGGCTCCTTATATTGATTACATTTACCACTTCACAGGTGTTAAAATCTCTTGCTTCGAAGACTTAAAACCGTTCATAAAAGAGGAAGTAAGAATATTTAGTAGTGTAATAATATCTATAATAGAGTTTACCTAGTGCATATGGATGATGCACTAAGAGTCATCACCATCACCACTGCTCATAGTACGGTGTATATTTAAATAATAGAATGCAGGGCACTGTTATTGGAGCAGTGGTGGCCCAGTGCTATCGGCCGCGACTTACAAGTTGTAGGTCGTGGGTTCGAGCCCAGGCAGGCGCTTTACTTTGTGTAAATTATTTCATCACCACTGCTCTCAAAACGGTGAAGGAAAACATCGTGAGGAAACCGGCATGTCCTAGAACCAAAAATTCGAAGACGTGAGACATCCACCAACCCGCACTGGGCCCGCGTGGTGGATTGAGGCCCATTACCTCTCTCACAGAGAGGATGCCTGTGTCCCAGCAGTGGGAACATTATATAGTAAGACTACCAAGATATCAAGAGGCTTGGATAAATAAACAAGCAAGCAACCAATTGTGGTCAAGGATAGCGGATAGAAGAATACTCAAAGAGTAAATAATAAATACTCACTTTAACATCACACACCGATTTATGCCTTGAACAATCAGTTTATGAAATTATAATTAAATATAGACTATTTCATAGTACTTTAGTAATACTTAATCTCCAGAGATTTTCATCCAAAAACGAACCGTGCTCAAACTAACTCCAAAAACCCGCCAGAATTTTTTTTTCGCCTTCCATTCATTTGTTTTTTATATTTCTTCATTTTTTTTTAAACGCGGCATCACATTCGACTCCATTTCAAAATGTTGCCTAGCGAGTAATTTTAGAAATTGAATCATTTTTTTTTTAATAAAACCTAGCAATTTATAATAAGGATGATGATGATGATAATATGGATGATGAAAATGTTAACTGCTTGAATCATCACATACACGTTGTTGCCCTTTTCCAAAGAGTTAGGCAGAGGCTTGTACTATTATTTATTCTGTGGCAGAGGAGACCCAACAGTAGGTACACACACATTTCACCAATTTTGTTTGTAAGTAAGTATTTATTTCTCAGTATATGGTACGGTTGAGATCTTACATTTTACATTGTGTCACACATACTACCATTGCTGGTGTAGAAATATTAAATAATAATCTATGTACATGCAAATTAAAAATAGATACATTATAAGAATATTACATAAATTTATGAAAATTTTGTAAAATGTCAAAAACATAAATCGTTATATCAAAAAATAAATCATAATGTCAAAAAATAAATCATAATGTTAAAAAAATAAATCATCATGTCAAAATATAAATCATAACGTCAAAATAAAAAAATTACAATGTTAAGAATTCATAATAGTGTCAAAGTACTAATATCATTATTAACATTTTAATTACAATATCAAAATGTATGATTTAATAATTCACTATCGGAATAAAAACACGTGTCTAAGAGCCAAACAAACATTTAACATTTAAACTTATGAGTTTGTAACATTCTCAGAGCAGGTAGTAACTTGTTATACATTTTAATTGTCATGCAACTGTCAATTCTACTGTATAATTGCAATCTCTGAGCAGGTACTAGTAATTTCTCGGCATTATTTTGTTCAGTCTTTCGGAGACTTGTTCATTTAATGGAAATAAATGAGGGTTTTTTTTACAAATTTCAAAAATATACAGACATGGGAGTGGGAGAATTTTTAAATCCTATATAATAGGGGGACAACCCTATTGTCATCAAAAGGACACAATCAATCTAATTATTATAATCATACATGCATTCGTAAACTTTTAACCTATTGCCCATGGGGATAGGCAAAAAATACAGAACGCCACCTACAAGATCCTTACATAATTCTTTTGCTTCATTTGTGTACATACATCTACATATGCAAGCACATTGGTTATGAGTTAACTAATTAATAATAATTCTTATAAATAATCCAATTTGATATACATTTTCAGTGCATTGGAAAATTAAAAATCACATATAAGGACGTTAAAGACATCGATTTGCCGGCTGGTTTGTGGTGTTCAAAAGTGATGGAAGGTGGCCACATACCTGATTTACTGGCTTCACTTCTTATTGATAACTGGCTTAGGGCAGTGACAAGTGACAAACATTGGTATGAGAGATCAGACAGACCACATGCCTTTACTTTATGTAAGTATTTGATTACTTACTACTTTAAGTAAGTGTTTAAGTTTTTATTTCCTTAGTTTGTCTTGGACATCGGTAAAAGAAAACATCGTCAGGAAACCTGGACTTATATAGTGAGTTTATTATAAGATTGTGCTCCATTGGTGTAATTGCTGCAAGGCGTTCCAGTGCGAGGATAAACGAATATAAATAAATAAATTAGGCTATTTAAATTAATATTCGATATTTAAAATGCACTATAAAAAAGATACAACATGGAAAACCAAAGAAGTATTCCCATTTGAGCACCTATTTTTAGAGCACCTATGCTAAGAGCACCAAAGGTATTCCCATTTGAGCACCAATCAATATAATAGCTTGGTGCTCAAAGGCGACCAAAAAATAAATTATGACTTTATTCCCAATTGAGCCCCTACGGTAGCTTCTAGTGATAGAATGTAAAATAAAACATATCGATAAAAATTGACAGTACTTTATTACATTAATTTTAGAGAATAAACTAATTATTATTAATATAACAATCAGCCATAGGTTTTTTTTTTGGTCCACACCTACTTAAACTAATATAACAAATTACATTCCTTGTAACATGAGTAGTTTTTACGCTTATTTTTTTAGTTAAATAATATTTCATAATAATACTTACATATATAATACAAGTAAAGATTTAGTATGTTTTAGAAACAAATATGAACTCTATATCAGTTATAGAAACTTTTGGTTGTAGTAAAAAATTAATATTTTTCTAAAATTTAAATTATCACCATTTAACACGAAAATAGATTAATAACGCTATGCTTAGGCCCAGTTTCTCAGCCGCCTGTTACATTTCAAATTAGCTGACAATTTGTCACAAATTATCCAACCGTTAGTTGTCAACTTCAAAACCCTTCGTGCGCGAGTCCGACTCGCACTTAGCCGGTTTTTTGTATTTTATTAACATATAAAAAAACTATTTTTGATAATTGTGTCAAGATTTTTTGTCTTCGTTTAAAAATACCGCGGGAAAGTGTAAAAAAAATACACACCTAATGCAACATTGCTCATCGTCCAGTAAAAATAGCCTGACAATTTTTTATAAGTGTTGTTCTGACGTCTTAGAATTATTTAAGTAAAATTTTGACAGGATCTGTCCAGTAGTTTTGGCGCCAATTGAATGACAAACCTTCATATACACCGTGTATCTTATTCTGATTTTACTTTTTTTCATAAATATTTAATGTACGGTTTTGACGTCTCTACGATTTTATTATATACTAGCTGACCCGGCAAACTTTGTTTTGTCATAAAAACATTCATCGGTTCAGCTGTTCTCGAAATTTGCGCTTAGCAACACATTTAGCGATTAATTTTTATGTTATAGATATAGATTGTCTCTCGTAAGAGACGTAAAAAAGTGCCGAAACAGTTTAGTTTCATTCGTCATATTTTGGGCTATTCGAGATGTTCCGACGAACGGTAAAAATGGCGCGCGCACCGCCTATATACGGCCCTCTCAACTTAACTACTCTTCATAATAATATGAAAAACCGATTTCTATTGTTAGTGTTTCATCCAGCCGAATTGGTTCGGGGATAGATAAAATTAAAGTTAGAAAACTTATTGTGCTATCACTACATATTATAAGTCCCTCGCCGCGTCTGTTCGCGATAAACTCAAAAACTACTGAACGGATATTCATTCGGTTTTCATCAAAATACATTGTGAATCATGGGGAAGGTTTAGGTGTTTAATTTGTTAAGATTTTGTGTCTTACCGACACCCAAGTGGGCGAAGCCACTGGCAAAATTTAGTTAACAATAAATGATTAAGTAAACTTTTATGGTTATGATGATAATTATGTAGGTAATTATCAAATGATAACATTCTGCAACAAAACTGCTGATTTTTATCGATATGATATAGGTATAGTGTAATAACACTAGAAGCTACCGCACCGTAGGTGCTCAATTGGGAATAAAGTCATAATTTACTTTTAGGTCGCCTTTGAGCACCAAGCTATTATATTGATTGGTGCTCAAATGGGAATACCTTTGGTGCTCTTAGCATAGGTGCTCTAAAAATAGGTGCTCAAATGGGAATACTTCAAATCAAAGGCATCATAATATCTAGTAAAAATAAACGAAAAATGTACCTACAAACAAAAAGGAGCACGTGTTAAGAACATAAAATAAAATATGTTCACTGTTATAAAATCTTAAAGCGTGTAATAAAACAATCAAGAAAAAAATCTCATGCGAAATTCATCTCATACAGTACCAACCAAACTAGGGCCACATGGGCATTAATAAAAGGAAAAACCCAAACTACAAATTTTCTTCAACTCACAATACACTACATTCTGCACAATAAAGATGAAATAAAATCTTCTGTAAAATTAGCTACTATTTTTAACAATTTCTACACTAACCAAAATCTCAACACTACTACAGCGGACAATAACAATTACGAATCACAATCAATCTCTAACTCAAGCAGTATTTTCTTTTATTCTGTAGACAGAAGCGAAACAATAAATATAGTTATAAAAATAAAATAAAAGAAATAAAGTAGTTACAGACACGACCCATTAGAGTTATCAAAGAAATTATCCCATTTGTTGTTGATCCATTGTCATGGTTTATATGCTAAATATTATGTTAGAAACGGGTAAATTTTCCAATACCCTAGGCCTAAAGATAGCTCTCATAAAGCCATTATATTAAAAAGGATCACGGCACGACATTAATAACTATAGGCCAATTGCACTGTTTCAAAATTTCTCGAAGATATTTGAAAAGCTTATCTATGCTAGAATCACAGAGTTTTTAAATATAAATAAAATTTTAAATGTCAACCAATATGAATTCCAAAAAAATAAAACAACGTCATTGGCAATATATAAATTATTCAATACCATTTGGGATAAAATCAATGATAAAAAACAATGTGCTGCTCTTTTCATTGATATGTCAAATATGTCAAGTATGTCAAAAGCATATGACTGTGTAACATATGAAGTTTTGCTTGATAAATTAGAGGGTATAGGAGTATTGCACTTAGATTAATTGAGAATTATTTAAATAATAGAATGCAGGGCACTGTTATTAAAATATATAATGAATATACAAATATGGTGGAGGTGGTGAAATCTAAATTCGAATCTATAATACTAGGCGTACCGTCAGGCAGTATATTGGAACCCCCTTGTTCTTATTGTATATTAACGAGCTTCCAAATATAATTAAACATCTTTGCGTAACGTATGCTCATGACGCAACTACATTTATTTCAAATGAATCATCATATCATATCAGCCGAAAGACGTCCACTGCTGGACATAGGCATTTTCAAATGAATATGCCAATTATATTATTTACGAAAGTGAAATAAATAGAACATTAATAACTGTGTTTAAATGACAATATCTCAAAAACCAAATTGATTCAATTTAGAAATTATAAAAGTAAACATACTAAATTGAACCATGAAACCATGAATAAACCATGTATTAACCATGTCTCATACAGCGATTGAAGAAGTAAAAGACACAAATTTCTTAGGAGTTGAAATAGATTAATATTTAAACTGGAAGGCACATATTGAACAGATTATTAAAAAAACCGGCCAAGTGCGAGTCAGACTCACGCATTAAGGGTTCCGTACCATTATCGCAAAAAACGGCAATAAAATCACGTTTGTTCTATCAGACTTCCATGTTGATTGAGAGCGTCCGGTCTGCACCAAGTGCAAAGAGCAACTGATACAAATCCGACGACTGACGAAACACGAAGTTCGCCGAGGGACATTAAGAAAATTGTTGTACTGTACCTACTAGCACAAAAAAAAAAGTAATGCAGAAAGTTGTCTGTGTGACTAATTGCCTACCAGAGACAATATCTATCTCGTCAGAGAAACCTCCATTCCACATGTTTTGTGAAAGAGGCACATTTCACCCTGTTTCTCATACTTCTATAAAAGCACTTGTCTGTCTGTCATAGATAAAAATGTGTGTGTGTCAGCTCCGATGCACGACTGGAGTTTATTCCAGTAGTACGATTGTCTTTGGACTTTTTTACTTCTTTGCAATAAACGAAGAAGTAAATAAGCGCATCTCTTATACCTAATACTGAAAGCATGAATGTATTTTCTTTCTTTTAATTTGAAGCAAACCTGTGGTTCCTGTTATTGTCTTAAATTATTTCAAAGCAAAAGGTGCGCAGGGCGTGTTGCGCAGAAAACATACCGCTTTTGAGTTACCACTGGTATTAATTTCATTCCTTATAAAATTTCTATAACTTCAACCAGTGGTGTCCCATCCCATACAAAGAAACCGTGCCGACGTACTATACTGATTATTTTTTGTGCATCGATCGCGTTCGGTTCAGTGCCGTTTCGTTCCACGGATATAGATGGTGATCTATCTATCGCCGTAGAACGGAACCGAACGTGATCGATTTACAAAAAATAATCGGTATAGTCAGATGAAAAACGCTAGTTACGTCGGCACGGTTTCTTTGTATGGGATGAGGCAACTGTATGCTAGTATTATATTATCTGTGCTTAAACTAACTTAAATCGATTCTTGAGGAGTAACTTCCAAAAAAAATATTTGTTTAGTATCTACATATTTTTTTTTTTTGTAATTTTCAGGTCAACTGATGGAGATAAGAAAATCAAGTATATCGCAACTCATTTGCGAAGTTGGTGACGGTGTGTCTGTAATACCGAAGCACGGTTTCCTCAATATTTGTAAAGAGTAAGACATGTTTTTTTCTTTATTATATATTATACTCTCGGTAGGTACTGTGCAAAGTGTGCACCTCAAAATAAGCATCTTTATGACAAACATGTAGACAAAGATATAGATTTAGGGCCGTTTTGTATGTAGGCTGTTTGTCTACTTCTGGGGGGTGACCATAAGCTCTTAGAGTAAGGTTATTTTGAGTGTGTGTAAGGAACAGATGAATATGACTTGTATACATCTGTCACTTACGCGATCTCAAAATGACATTAATCTAAGAGCTTATGGTCACCCCTCTGATCATTATAATATAAAGAACAGGGCCTTACTCACACAAACTATCATAGTTCCACTGTGAGAGAGGGACGGAGCTATACAGGATGAAGAGCACTATCCCTCTTTCACAGTGATAAAAATGAAGACGTTGACACGTTCATCGATATGTACGACGCAGTAGATTTAGCGATCTGAACACTTACTCTGTTAGTCTGAACTGTACTGCAATCCGTACACCTTACTTTAAACTAAGTTGAACAAAACGCGTAAGCACCATGATATTCACTACGACGTTTTGATCGCAAGTAAACTAAACTCTATAACCGATCTAGCGTTGTATGTTTTAATAGTTTGATTGGACGACATAAATAGTTTAGTGCTGCAGCGAACTTTAGTTCTAACTCACCAGCCTCAGAACTTTTTTTTTCATGAATGTTCTTGTCTATCCGTAGAATGTACTGTAGTATGTCAATGGACACGTTATATGTATGGTCCATGGATATGGTTATTCAGTATGTCAGTAATATTACCTTTACCAGACTATTACTTTGCAATCAGTACCCTATTTAATAATTACTATTTGACGTTATTGTCAAAACAAAGTTGCTGTATACTAAAACAAAAAAATTATGTACGAAAGTAACAAAATTGTCAAATAGTCAGATTTGCAATGGGTTAGTAGCTCGAAATCTGTCACTCTTAGAATTTATGATTTGTAATTAAAATATTGTATGGTTTTAGAATACATTCTTAGTAGCTGAATAAACAAAGGCGGATAAATTATTTTCTTTAATTATTTCTCAAGCTAAGCAATAGCGCTTATTTTAAATTAGTAAACGAATAAAATCAAACCTGCATTTTCTGAATGAATAGAGAAAGGTGCATTTAGAGTACACCTACATTTTAATATAATATTTTTAATTTCAGAAATCCTCTAGTGCCTTGTAGCGAAATTCCGAAGATCGATTTCAGTGCTTGGGCCGACGCCACATGCAACACTGAATAGAGAAAATTTTGATGGAGAGACAGTTGTTCCATAAAATTAAATAAACGTAATTGGTCAGATAATTCACATACTACAATGAAGTTAGAAATAAAAATGTTTCTTTTATCCACACAGTTTGTTGTGTGTATATGCATTTTGAAAATAGTACTAGATTTTCTGAATTTTTTCAAATAAAGTTGCAATATCATCATTCACGATTTTGTTTTCATAATTTTTACCGCGAATTTGCTCCTATCCCACAGGTAACGTGCATTTTTCGGTATAAAAATAGGTTATGATTTTTTTTATTTATTAAAACTTTATGCACAAGTACAAAGACGTACTTAATGCCTTAGGCTTTTTCTACCAGTTGACCTTAGGGTGGTGTAGTGTAGATATAAAACATGGCAGTTGCAATATTTTTATGTATAAATTATATAGGTAGTTAGATACAACCATGGTATGGCATGGTATTAACCATGTAATTGAGAAATGGAATCCTAAAAATCTACTCTGTAATGATGCCGCAAACTTTTAGACTAATTAGATTATCAATTCTTTTGATCAGATATTTTTCCTTACAGCCCTAAGCTATTTAGGCTTAAGGAGATATCAGGTATTAAAGGTGTCTAAAATTGCAGCTCACTTCCGTTAAAGTATAAAGTTGGAATAACATCAGAAATTACGTCGTCCATTTGGCAGACACTTAGTACGGTGACAAGCCCTTGTCAAACACCCTCAAATTATGATAAATTGCGATTAAACTTTCATCATAGTATAAAAGCCGAATTTTATATCTAACTTGAGGAACAATTTAAATATGTTTCCTCTGCAGTCCGACAGTTTCAATGTTTTTTACGTCTTGTCATACATTGGAAGTCTAGTAGCCCAAAAAATAAAGACATTTTTTTTAATAAAGACATCCGGGTTATTGGACGATTCGCATGAATTTAACTCGCCCGAAAACTGTAAATCGACCACTTTAAAAAAACTTAATTTTTCTGTGGTGATTCTCTCGAAGTTAATTTATCGGTGGGCGAATCGACCACTCAA
Organism: Anorthoa munda; assembly: GCA_945859665.1. Lineage (NCBI taxonomy): Eukaryota > Metazoa > Arthropoda > Insecta > Lepidoptera > Noctuidae > Anorthoa > Anorthoa munda. The sequence continues at coordinate 3,912,910 of OX243907.1, read as the reverse complement.
AAATTATGTAGTAGGCGATTCACACACACATTGTGTGTGCAATACCGTTAAGATAAAGTACACTCAAGTACAGAAGGTTTAAATATTTTTATTGATTCATATCTCCCTCCTCTTATTATCCCGATCCTCAATAATTACTCCGCGTTCATGACCACCAAACATATAAATCAAAGTGATGGTGTAGTGGTGTATTCAAAGTCGGACCTGTCTGTTACATGCGAAGAGCCAGATTTCCACCGATCTGCATCGGGTCTTATTATAAAAATTAACTTTGACTTGGCAATAATTTGTATTTATCGATCGTCGTCAATAGAAAATATAAACAGCTTTCTCACAGTTCTTAACAACATCCTTCCGTCGCTAAATAGATTTAAATCGGTATTTATAACAGGTGACCTGAACGTGGACATCAAACCTACCAAATCTGACATGCGCTCCCACGATTACCTAAATTGCCTTGCTTTTCACGGTTATCTTCCTGCCCACACCTTACCGACCAGGGATGGCAATTGTTTGGACCACACGTTCCTCAAAACAAATTCCCCCACCCACACATTTGTCTTAAGCTCCACAATAACTGATCACTCCGCCTCCTTACTTTGCATTCACGATAAATGTCTTCAAACGGTCACAACCTCCCTTATAACAAACATTGACTATGAAGGACTTGACAAATCTTTATCAAAACTGGACTTCACACCTATTTTCAGTATAAAAGATGCAAATATGGCTACCGATAGATTACTGAACTTAATGACTGCATCCATTTCTGAAAATACCACAATTAAAACAGTATAATCAAAAAAGAGAATCCTCAAACCGTGGATCACATCTAGTTTATTACGGTGCACAAGAAACAGGGATGCTCTACACAAGAAAGTTAAAAAATTCCCAGGCAATGAAGTTCTAAAAATTACTTACCTTCGATACAGAAATTTTTGCATTAGAATTTTAAAGAAAGCAAAGAGAATTTGTGATACAGAGGAACTAAATAAAGCTAGTAAAAACCCAAAAACACTATGGGACACTATTAAACGGGTAACAAACACTACTAAAACTAAGAATACATCGGCTCAGTTGCTAACTTTGTCATCTTCACCTATTGAGTCTTGCAACACTATTAACTCATACTTCGTAAACATTGGCGAGAGGCTTGCAAATAATATAGTTCACACCAGTACTACACAGCCATTGACAGTTACTCAACCTACTTCTGATATCACATCGACTTCATCGTTCGTCCTCGACCCTACTGACCTTGACGAAATTACAACAGTCATCCATTCTTTGCGCTCTGATGCTGCAACTGGCTGGGATGGCATATCACCCTACATCCTGAAGAGGTACTCAATCTCCCTGGCACCCATACTATGCCATATTTTTAACCTCTGTTTCGAGACAGCCGTCTTTCCCTCTTCTTTTAAAAAGGCAATCTTTATATTCATCCAGTCTTCAAGGGAGGCGACGGGAACCTGCCGAATAATTACCGTCCCATTGCAGTACTGACTGCCTTATCCAAGGTACTAGAACGGCTTATCAATAAAAGACTTGTTTACTACCTAGAACATTACAAACTAATATCACCACAACAATTTGGATTTCGTAAAAACAAGTCTACCTGTGACGCAGTTCAGGAATTAACTAACAATATCGTACACAACCTGAACACTAATAAAAAGGTCCTTACGATATTCTTAGACCTTGCGAAGGCGTTTGACACCGTTCCCGTTCGTTTTCTCTTACTCAAACTTCAAAGGATAGGTGTCAGGGGATTGCAACTTGATCTTTTTCAAAACTACCTCACTAATCGCTCCCAGATAGTCAAGATTGACTGTCACAGCAGCAATGAGCTTCCCATCTACTATGGCGTTCCGCAAGGAAGCATATTGGGACCCACTTTATTTCTAGTTTTTATAAATGACTTATGCAATATAAATATCCCAAATGCCAAGATAACATCCTTTGCAGATGACACTGCTATCACTTTCGTCGCTAACACATGGTCTGAACTCGAAGACAAGGCACAGCATGGCTTTAATGTAGCGCTTAACTGGCTTTATTTCCATATGCTTACTTTGAATACCTCTAAAACCAAGTTCATTACCTACTCGATCAGTTCTGCTACCCAACCAAAGCCACCTATATCAAGTAAAGCTCACACATGTAATTCGCAGACTCAAGTTTCATGCAACTGTGCACCTATATCCTCTACGGATGAAATCAAATACCTAGGTGTAATCATAGATAAGAACCTTAAATTTGAATCTCATGTTAATGTCCTTACTGGCAGAGTTCGCAAACTTATATATATCTTCAAAACCTTAAGAAATATTGCTAATCCTATAATTATACGTAATGTCTATTTTGCCTTATGCCTATCTATTATTACCTATTGTATTCCCTGTTGGGGTGGTGCTGCAAAAACTATCCTTAAATCGTTGGAAGTTGTACATCGCGCCATACTGAAAATGGCTACCTTCCGTCCACTAATTTATCCAATTGTTCAGTTATACAAAAACTGCAATGTTCTCAACGTGCGGCAACACTTTATTTTACAATTAATTCTGTTGCAACACCGCATAACCCCCTACATTGAAATTACCAAACGCCGAAAAGATAAAATATGTACTCCTGTAACGCTCAGTCTGTGTGAGCGCCTACGGTCATGGTAGAGACCCGCAGGTACAGAGACCGCTCTAACAGATGGCCGCCAGATGTGCGGCATGAGCCCCGCCGACGCGCCCACGCCGGCCCCGGGCCCGCTGGCCTGCTAGTCAGTAGACGAGTAGTGTCGAGTCGAGTCGCGCACGCTAGATAGATCGGGTATTTTACGGTTCTAGCTCGTTCCCGCCATAACTTTTGTCGTAACTTTAAGTTAAGTTGTACGAGTAGTTAGTTATACACTGTTGTTAGTGCGTAAGGACATTTATGTACAAAGTGTTGTGAGTATTAAAAGTGTTTATCGTGGCATGAACTGTAATCGTTTTATTACGACACCTAGCCGCCCCTTATAGTGACGCCCAACTTGCGGCCACATGCTGTCAAATAGCACGTGCTGTTAAAAACCACGTGATAACCACGTGGTGTTGTAATACAGTTAAGTGTAACAGTTTGTGAACGAACCAACCCTAAAGGTTATCATGCCACGAACGACGCGAGCAACCAGAGCTATCAACAGCAAGGCGATGGAACAGAATAACGACAGTTATTCCGACGTGGACTGCGAATCGATGGTGGAGTCGCGCGCCCATGCGGGCGCCGCTGCCACCCACGCATACGCGACCGAGGAGACGCGCGCCCAGGGGGGCGCCGCCCTCGACCACACGCTCGGTGGGGCCCACATTGGAGCTCCTGCTGCAGCGGACCACATGCTTGGTGGGGCCCGTACCGGCGCTCCTGCCTCAGTAGACTACACGCTCGGCGGGGCCCATATCGGCGCGCCTGCCGCAGCGTTCAACACAGAACAGCTTCTGTCTACCATGATGGAGTCGTTCGCTAGAATGCAGGCGGAGACTAACCGCACATTAATGGAAAGCCTACGATCCCTACATCACGGCAACCACGCGGCGGCGACTTCGGCGGCATCGCCCACGGCGAACGCGCCCGCGACTTCCAGCGGCGGTAACTTCGCGAAGTGTACCGCGAGATTTGACGGGCAGTCACGCGACACCGAGGTACTGGAGGCATTCATAGATGCAGTGGAGGTCTACAAGGAGTGTGCCGACGTGACCGATGAGCACGCGCTACGCGGCCTCTCCATGTTGCTGAGCGGCGACGCGGCGGTGTGGTGGCGTGGCGCGCGGACCGGCGTCACCACGTGGACGGACGCGCTCGCGCGCCTACGCGCCGCCTACGGCGTACAAAGGCCTGCATACCGGATGCTGCGCGAGATATTCGCTCACGAACAATGTGAAAGTGAACGTGCTGAAGTGTTTATATCTAAGGTACGCTCTTTATTAAGTAAATTACCATATGTTGTTCCTAGTGTTATGATAGTAGATATAGTGTACGGCCTTTTACACCGTGGAATACGTAAACGTTTGTCGCGAGATAGTGTTAGTAATATTGATCTTTTGTTAGAGCGAGCGAGAACCGTGGAAGATTCGATCGTAGAACTTAGTAGCAACGCGATTGTTTCCGCGGATAATCCGAACCTACCTAAAGTCGTTGACCGCGGTATTTCCAGCCCGAGCGCAACCTTAGGTTCCAGTCCCACCTCTAACTCTAACGATAAACGAAATCGCGTTCGATGATCGTACTGCAAAGCATTCGGTCATCCGACTAACGAATGTCGGAAAGTTAGGAAATTCGGTAGTGATAACACCGATAAACCGAATACTAGCGACATTAAAAGCGCGGTGAATGCAAGTACGAGCAACGGTAAAAGTACATTACATTGTTACGGATGCGGCCAGCCAGGGGTAGTCAAGTCGAAGTGTGAGACTTGTTTAAATAAAGCCGCACCTGCCAAACCGTCCGACTTCAACGTCGTAAAAGGCGATTGTAGCACGATGACGTCATCGCACCCATTGGTTACAATAGGAGTAGTAGATAAAGAAGGGATAGCCATCGTCGACACCGGGGCCACGCATAGTGTTGCTAGCCCATCACTACACGCGTTGTTAGTGAACAACAAAATCGGGTTCAAAGAAACGGAACGGTACATTGGACTCGCCGATGGCTCCTGTCATAGGAAACTGGTAAAGACGGCTACGGTACCTGTCACCCTAGGTGGTCGGAGAGTCGACACCGAGTTTATGGTATTCTCCGGTGACGACACCAGGACACTTTTAGGTCGCGATTTCATCGCAAACGCAGGTATTGTAATCGACATCGGCCAGGAGTCATGGTATTTCGCAGATAGTCCAGGAGACCGGTTCCCATTTAAGCACTCCTACACATTAAACAGCGCAGCCGTGATGCCACAGATGTCTGTAAGGTGTCATTGCGGCAAGAAAAAGGTAAGTTTTTATCGCCGGAGCACAGGGCCGCACTCAACGAGTTTCTACAACATAGAGTCGCTCAGTTCGCTTCGGTCGGGCCTCCTACGGACTTCGCTGTTCATAAGGTAAGTGACACACAAGAACCTCTGGCTTCTCCTCCCTTTAGATTATCCCCGCCTATGACAGAGGCACTCGACAAGAAGCTGCTGGTATCGTCACCGATCCTGCCCCAGACTGATGCGACGTTACCTTTCGTCCTCAGTACTGACAATGGTGGGTATGCTTTCGGGGCAGCTCCACTCCAGGGGGAGGGGACCAACAAGTGCCCAATTGAATATGTCCGCCGACTCTTGACCCCGGCCGACCTGCGCGAGAACCCAAACAATGACCCGGAGGTAAGTAAGATTGTTGAAGTTCAAGAGTCCGACGATCCATCTAGGGGGAGAGTATGGGCAAGCAGAGGATACGGGCCCGTCGAAGACGTCCCGTATAACTACTGTCCTGAGAATGGGGAACACGACGCGGCCAGTCAAGTGACCCAGAAACAAGAACGTGCCATATTGGCCGAATACCATGATGCACCCACTGCTGGTCACATGGGCGCGGAACGTACGCTGCAACGTTTAGCTGGTAAGTATTACTGGCCCGGAAAGCGTTCCTACGTTACCCAAGATGTTTAAAATTGTGTACCTCACCAACGAGATAAAGCAGCCACAAGGGTTTCATCAGTACCCCTAGGTGCCTGCGACGTCTATGAGTACGTCCAGGCAGCGCATAAAAGATATGCCGATAAATATCGTCGGCCTGCTCCTGATTATAAGGTTGGTGACCTGGTTCTGCTGAGAACTAACAACACCGGAAGAGGGCAGACACCGAAGTTCATCCCTCGCCGCGATGGCCCATACAAGGTCCAGGCCGTGGCCAGTCCAACTACGTACATCCTAGAGCGCCTCAGCGATGGCACGGTGCTACGTAAGTATCACGCTTCTGTGTTGACACCCTTCGTCGGTCGAATCCAAGCTCCGGAACAGGAAAAGCGTAGGAGGGGAAGGTTTCGTAGAAGCTAACCCAAACGCGAGGACGTTCGTTAGGGTTAGAGGGGGAGACTGTAACGCTCAGTCTGTGTGAGCGCCTACGGTCATGGTAGAGACCCGCAGGTACAGAGACCGCTCTAACAGATGGCCGCCAGATGTGCGGCATGAGCCCCGCCGACGCGCCCACGCCGGCCCCGGGCCCGCTGGCCTGCTAGTCAGTAGACATTCGAGTCGAGTCGCGCACGCTAGATGGATCGGGTATTTTACGGTTCTAGCTCGTTCCCGCCATAACTTTTGTCGTAACTTTAAGTTTAGTTGTACGAGTAGTTAGTTATACAATGTTGTTAGAGCGTAAGGACATTTATGTAAAAAGTGTTGTGAGTATTAAAAGCGTTTATCGTGGGATGAACTGTAATCGTTTTATTACGACACCTTAGCTGCCCTTATACTCCTCCAAAAACTCGCTTGTCGTTTACTAGAAGATTCTTTTATTATTTAGGTCCGTCTCTTTATAATACAATAAACAAAAATTGTCCAATATATAAATTGTCTTATCGTAATTGTAAAGAGACAGTCCGCACATTCCTTCAAAATAAAACCTACGACGAAACAGAAAAATATTTAATTTAAGTAAATTATGATAAGTTTGTATATTGTACCACTCACCCAAAACATAGACCCAAACAAATCCAATCCCCTTACTTACGCACGCTTACACTGACTGACTCAGCCGCACGCTCACGCACATACACACACACACACAAACCCATACACGCACACACAGCACACTCGCACAAATACACAAACACACTCAGACACACACGCACACACAAAAATGCGCTCGCGCTCTAATATCTTTAGATTATAAGAATTTAAAAGTAACTTGTAAAAATTAAATTGTAGCAATAAAATTAGAGAGTATCGGCACTGTTACTCCTTAATACAGGCTATTTCATAACCTAGCAAGGAGGACAGCACGTCACCCACTTGATTGTCAGAAATTTACAACTAGAGTCCGTCCAACGAAAGAAGTCCCGTAGACGCGGCGCTAGTTTCTATGCGACTGTACGCTGTCCTCTAACAAATCTTGTTAGTTCCATGTATTTCCGCGGGACTTTTTTCGTTGGACGGACTCTACCTACTTTGTAAAACTGTTACATGTTGTAACACCTTTTTTTGGTAGAAGGCGATCTTGCTAAGGGAAGGTTTGTTACCTGGATTATCATATTTCATTCACTATATTGCATCCCTTTTTATGTCGCTTCTTTATTCAGAACTCGTGGCTGAATTGTGTAACCAATTAGAAACGGCACTCTGGCATAATAATCTCCCCGATAAATACATTCTTTTCACTAAAATAACAATAAAATTTCCAGATATTCACTTTCTTGTTTGAATGGCACCAGATGTGTATAATTTACACAATTCCGCCAATGTCAGGGTTACAGAGGATAAACGAAGGAGATTGATCGGTAGGTAAGAAGAAAAAAAGTTTTATAATTGCCAAATTATGACGCTGATGGCCGGTGGTGAATTTACCTAAAACAAAGCAGAGACAACACTATTATACCACACCGTTAGTTTCCAGATATTATTTGTTTGTTTTGACGGACTGCCAGCTGTCATTTGGGCGTTCTACGTTGCGTTCGGAAACGCGCAAATGGTTAGCTGGAAGCATTACATATTTAAAATCATTTTATTAGTCAGCGATTGAGTTCAATTCGAGATTTGTTTTGGGATGACGGGAGATTGTTGTCCAGATTTATGTCGGTCAGGCGATTACTTTTATTTTATTTAGAAGTTTCGGCTTAGATCGTTCTGAAATGTCAAGTGTCACTCGACTATGACAGACGACGCGTGCGTCCGGATATTTCAACCAGAGTGACATTTAGTATTTGAGTTTTTATAGAATTTAGTTATAAATTGAACTTGAATGAGTTGACGGATGTGATTTGAACCTGGGATGGTGTATTTTATGGAAGGGTGATTGTTCCGTGTCATTTCTTCAAGGATTGAAATTGTTTCGTGGGTTAGTTAAAATCAAAGTGATTTGATTTTTTTTTCGATGCGTATCCGAACGGCACTGGGTGATTTGACGTTTTGGTTTGTGCGTGCGGTGATCTTTTTTTCTTTTTCTGCGAGGCGGCGCGGTGACCGGATCTTTGGTCACCCGCCTGCCAGCGTGCTGGTTGGGCCAAAGCTCTAACCAGGAACCTGTAGGTTGAAGTGGTTGCTGAGAGAGTGGCCGGTTTTGCTTTGGGACGCGTGAGTGCGTCCCGGCGACCAGAGGCTGCTCGTGTGCTGTTGATTGGTGTATCAGTGTCACTTGGTCCACGTGTTCCGTGTGCCGGCGACCTGGGTGCTGTTTGTTGCTGCGGTGTGATCCCTGGCGTGATTGTTTTATTTATTTATTTTTATTTATTTATTTATTTTTTGTGTTCCCAAGTTGGGCTCATAATCCCTCACGGTAAGTCGTCTTGCTCAGGGGATTGACCCCATCGTATTTCGTTGTGAGTTCTGTGTGCTGACTTGCTGGTTTCTTTCAGAACGACGTGGCGTGGGGTCGAAATTGGGCCGACCTATCTACCCTACGGGTTTTTATTCCTCCGATAGGTACGTGTTTGACTTTCTAAAGGCTCTGTCAGTTGGTATTCGGTTTCTTAGGGCGGCCGATACATTTATATTATTTGGGCTGGCCTACTGTTTGTGGACAGGCTCCATATAAATATACATATTTAGATAAATATACACCTTAGGCATGATTTCCATATACTCGGAAGGCCCATCCATTATGTCAGCCTATGTAAAGCCCGGTGTGTAAGATAATACCTTCCATGTGTAGCGACCTGTCTGTTCTATATAATCAAAACCCTTTGTTTGATTTGAGTTTTTGTGCTAAGAAGTTTTTGTTCTGTAACTACAGGAGGGGTATTGTTGGGGCTGAAGACTGTCTGATTTTGTTGGGGCTGAAGACTGTCTGGTTTTGTTGGGGCTGAAGACTGTCTGGTTGGGGCTGATTGCCTGGCTGAGGCTATCCGCTCGAGGCAGGCCGTCGCAGAGTGGAGTTGGCTGGCTACGCGACGGTCCACGAGTGACAAGCTTTCTGATCCTTCAGTTTTTTTATTATATTTTATTTTGTTCTTCCACCCTCAACTTAAAATTAGTTGATAAATTTTGTACGAAGAAAAGTTGACCAGCCAACTGCAACCAGCGACCCTTTTAACTTATTAACATTTTGTGACGTGTTCATAATAAAACAACGTAATTTTATGAATCGGTTACAACGGTTTATTCTGTTCCACATTAGCACACAGAGAGAATAGAGATGGGCATAGATAATACAGACTAAATATGTGTTTATTTGATGTGACCAGTTATAAATAATAAATATTTCTAACACCCCAACTACAGCAAATAAACAAAACTTCTCAAAAAATAATAACTTCAAGACTCAATCAAACTAACTCCTAAACCTTCAATACATTTGCTGTGCTTTACAGAATTTAAAGCCTTGGTAAGAACATCAGCTGGCATATGAGTTGTTGGCAAATATTCTAAATTAATAATTTTATTACTAACTGCATCTTTAATGAAATGATATCTAATATCAATGTGTTTACTTTTTCTGTGACACCCATAATTTGCCACCAACTTCTGTGCACTCTGACTGTCATTATATAATTGAACGGTACATAGATTACCAGTAAGTTCAAATAATAAAGATCTCAAATATATGGCTTCTTTGGTCGCTTCAGCCATGGCCATATATTCAGATTCCATGCTTGACAATGCTACGGTTCTCTGCTTCTTACTTTCCCAGGAAATAGCTGATCCTGATATTACAAAACAAAATCCTGTATATGATTTGCGATCAAAAGGATTACTTGCCCAATCGGCATCAACATATCCAATAAGTTCAGCTGTTCCCTTTACAAATTTTAAGCAAAAATTTTTGGTTTTCTTAAGATATCTAAGTATTCTTTTTGCATAGTTCCAATGAACATTAGTGTAACACTTGTTAAATTGACTCAGGTAACTGACACAAAAAGAAATGTCAGGTCTTGTAAGAACAGACAAATACATAAGACTTCCAATTAAATGTTGATATGGTAAGTCTTGATCACAATATTCAGTTTTATCAATATCCAATTTGCATTCCATTGGAGTACTAGCAACTTTGCAATTTACCATATTAAATTTCTCCAATAACTGATTTACACATTGTTCTTGATCTAAAGTAATAACATTGGACTTTTTATCTATTTTAACTCTCATACCCAAACATTGTTGAACTTGTCCTAAATTTTTAATCTTAAACTTAGAACTCAATACTGCAATTAACTTATCAGTCTCTTGTTGATTATTAGAATAAACAAAAAAATCGTCGACGTACAAAGCAATTACAATTTTAACATTATTATTCATCTTGGTAAAAACACATGGCTCTAAACAACTCTTTTTGAAACCCTGTTCACATAAACATTGATCTACCCTTTCATACCAAGATCTTGAGGATTGCTTAAGGCCATAAATAGCTTTATTTAATTTAACAATAATCTTTTTCTTGTTTACATCACAAGAAATATCTGGCTGATACATGTAAATATCTTCTTTGAGAAAACCATTTAAAAAAGCTGTTTTCACATCTAAATGGGTGACTTCTAAATTTAATTGAACAGACAAAGCAAACAATAATTTCAGTGTAGAGTGTCTGACGACCGGTGAAAAAGTCTCGTCATAATCTATACCAGGCCTTTGTGTAAAACCTTTCGCCACCAATCGCGCCCTGTACCGCACACTATTATCATTGTTTACTTTCCTTTTAAAAATCCATTTACACTGCACTAAAGTTTTATCAGAAGGCAATTCACTTACTGGAAGCCATGCTTCATTTTCTTCAAATGCCTGCAGCTCATCCTTCATAGCTTCAATCCATTGGTCTTTGTCTGGACTATCTAGGGCTTCATGGATACTGACTGGATCACTGATGAAATCTGGACTTGATGATGTACACAAATTTGAGAAACCATAACGCTCTGGAGGTTTCCTTAATCGTTTTGATTTTTCTGGAACTGGTTCTGGTTCCGGTTCTTCCTCTTCAAACTCATCAGGTTGCTGTAACGTAGAATCTAAGTCAGTCAAGGAATTAAGAAACTCTTCTGATTCTGAAGTAATGTCCACACTGGAGGGATTAGAAATGGGTTCATCTTTCATTTCTTTCACATCATCACTACCGGACTGCTCTGAAAATATATCCCCAACTGAAACTGATACAACTGCATCACTAGTACAGTTTCTTTCTGTATTTTCATGAATTATCACATCTCGACTCGTTACAACACACCGCTTGATAGGATCATAAACTCGGTAGCCTTTTACATTCTCTGAGAAACCAACTAAAATAAATTTCTTTGACTTAGTGTCCCACTTAAGCCGTTTCTCTTTTGGCACATGGACCATTACTTGGCTGTCAAATATACGGACGTGACTCAAATCTGGTTTATTGTTTGACCACAGCTCATATGGAGTTTTATTATCTAGCCCTGATGCCACAGATCTGTTTCTAAGATAGACAGCAGTATTTGTTGCCTCTGCCCAAAACTTCTTATCTAAACATGCATCAAATAATAAACAACGTGCTCTCTCCACAATGGTTCTATTGATACGTTCACTCATGCCATTCTGTTCAGGGGTATAAACATTAGTTTTCTGGTGAACTATACCTGCATCTTTCAAATATTCCTCAAACTCATTACTACAAAACTCTGAACCATTATCTGTCCTAAATATTTTTATCTTTCTGCCTTGTTGATTTTCTGCCATACTTTTAAATTCTTTAAAATATTTAAAGGTTTCACTTTTGGCTTTTAGGAAGTAAACAAATGCCATACGGGAAAAATCATCAACAAAAATGAGGAAATACCTTGATCCTCCAATGGAAATGCACTCCATTGGTCCACAGACATCAGCATGGATTGTATTCAGTGGCTCGCTGCTCCTCGTACCATTGTGACCAAATGGCAAGCGTGATTGTTTCCCTTCACAACATACTGTGCATGTATTTTTGTTGATCACTGACTTATCTGTATATGATATTCCCATGACTGCACCATCCTTCATCCTATTCTGGTCATTCATGTTCAAGTGGCCCAATCTCCTATGCCAAACTTCACTGCTAGCTGCCGCTGAAGGAGATGTAAACAAACATTGTTTACGTTCTATAGCCATTTTGTAGACACCATCAACCTCGTTTGCCACAGCCACCAAACTGTTTTCACTGTTGTAAACATAGCAGCACTTCTCCTTGAATGATACACTGTTACCATTCTTGATGAGTTGACTGATAGATATCAAGTTGGTTGTAAGGTTGGGTACACACAACACATCTTTCAAAGTAACCTCGTATTTACAATTAGGAGTGATTGTCATGATTTCCACGTCTCCCGAACACAATACTGGCATTGCATTTTGATTTGCTGCAATAATCTCCGTGATATTCGGCGTATAACATGTGTTTTGCATCATGTTTACATCTGACGTCATATGAACACTCGCACCGCTATCAAGATAAAAGTCTTGTTTACTATAATTTCCATTCAGGAAAACAGCCGAAAAAGCATTCGTCTTTTTAACTTGCAGTTGATCACTCTGTTTACATTGTGATTTATAATGTCCCGTACGTTTACAACGGTAACATTTAATTTGCGATTTAACTGTTTTCGACTCTGGCACAGACAATCCACCATGATTTCTTGAACTGTCATTTTTGACATTGCTGCCAACTTTAGCATTATAATGTTGGCCATGATGTTGGCGATTGTGCTGCTCTCTAATCCAGAACGCACTTCCTGTTTCCGATTCATTTTTACCTACAAAATCCAACAACTTTGTTTTCACTACGTCAGCAGAAATGGCGATCCCTGAATGTTCCATCGCCATGATCATAGGGAAGTATTTTTCAGGTAAACCTGCCAACATTAAACAGCCAATCCACTCGTCGTTCACGGAAAAACCTGTTCCCGATAATTTCTGAGCCGTTTCTATGATTTGCGTCACATATTTCGTCATCGATTCGCAATTATCAAGACGAATTGATATTAAATTCCGCAGCAATGTTATTCTTCGTGTAAACCCAGAATCATCGAACATAGTTTGCAGTTTGTGCCATAAATTCTTTGTACTTTTAGCATCTTTGACGTGCACGTACAATGACGGATCAATTGTAAGAATTAACTTGGCTTTCGTTTTTGCATCGTCTGCGGCTGCTTCACTTGTACTTTCATCCTTGACGAAACTTGCTGTACCTTCTAAGATAAGCAGATTCTCCGCTGCAAACGCCCACTCATGATAATTCTCACGTCCCTTTAGCTTTGGAACGTTAGCTAAGAATGATGAGTTGGTAGCCATTTTCGTTAAAACTCGGTGAACACATAAAACAGTCAATCGGATGCTCAAAATACGACGCCTACACCTATGCTAGCTAATCCTACCGAAATATTTACTTTTCTAGTCCCTAAAGGGCATAACTGGGCCCATAACCTAATAAAACAACGTAATTTTATGAATCGGTTACAACGGTTTATTCTGTTCCACATTAGCACACAGAGAGAATAGAGATGGGCATAGATAATACAGACTAAATATGTGTTTATTTGATGTGACCAGTTATAAATAATAAATATTTCTAACAGTTCAAGGGTTACACTTAGTAAACATCTATCTCAGTATTTGGTGCTTTATTGTTCCCAAGAAGAAATCACGTTACATGTACTGCAATCTGTTTTTATATAAATAAAGATTATATTATATCGACATCCAATCTTAATGAGACGCAAATTAATCAAAAATGTCTTTATTAAAATAACTACTATATGATTTAAGCATGTATTCCACATTGGGCACCCACTTAAACGGAAACTGATTGAATGGCACCTGAGGTATGCTACATACGACACCTATCGATATTTATCGAAAATTTACCCCTCAAAATTAAACGACACCTACGGATCAGTAGGTACTTACTAGTCTTGGGACGTTTATTTTTTTAGGACGTCAAAATCAAAGATTCGATTAAATTCAGTAGAGAGTTTAATGACATGATAAAAATATAACTTACTCTTTTGCTTTTTTAGGTAGATGTTGACATTATAAGCATTTATACCCAAACTACCAGGAGGCCAGGATCATGAAAAAGTATTTGCAGGGCTAGAATCATAAGCGGTAGAGACTAACGGAGTACTAAATGATAAATGATGATAAATGATTTTTATTTCTGTAAGTTGGTTTGTACAAACACTTTCACATGTAGATCATATTTTTTTAAACTAGATGAGGTCGGCGTTTCCTGTCTGATTACTCTGAGAAGAAAGGCCGAAACAAAATCAGAGGTCACAGTCTCTTTTAAAGTCCAGACAAAATCTTGGTTAGATCATGTTTTTTTTAAAACGTTGAAAAAACAAATTATTGTTCCGTGCGGGAATCGAACCCGCGACACGCAGCGCAGCAGTCAATCGCTCAACCACTATGCCAACCGTGCGCCCAAGACTAAGTAGACTGATGTCTGAAATGGTCTTTTGAGGAAAGAACCAGCCAGATTGAGTGGACCTGTCCAGTCAGTGCACGCATTTGTCAATAACCGTGCAGCTCAACTTAGAATATAAGGAGCTCAACGAATTGACGAACAATACCAAAGAAAGGACATTCGGGTTGGCCGCATAAATACTCAAACTGCCAGACCATGATTAAAAACTAACTAAGATAAATTAAAATTAAAAAATAGAATGATCCACATAGTCTTCACATTCACAATAATTAAAATAAAATAATATAATACTTTAAAAAGTAATTATTCTTGTCATTGCAAGAAAAATTTAAAAAAATATCAAAAACGTGAATTTTCACGGTGCAAAATAAAAAACGAAGGTAATATTATAGCAGTTCAATCCCAAGCCTTTTTGTCCTCAACGTAATCTTTAATGTTATAAAACGCTTTCTGGCACAACTTAAGTTTAATGAATTATTTGAATTTATTAACACTTAGACCTTGTACGTCGCTTGGAAGCTTATTATAAAAGCGTACACATTGTCATCTAAACGAGCCACCTATTTTCTTCCTTGTTGTAGCTACAACAAATTTGTGTTTGTTCCTAGTATTTATGTTAGGGAAATTATAAGTCTAGCCAAAAAAATATTTATTGGACACGTGATTAAACTTCTAATTTTATAACTAAGCAACGGGCAAATGACATAGCCTCTAATAAACTAATTCGTCTTTTTTGCAACGCCAACTAAATATTCTACAGAAAGCGTCAAGTAAAGATCATCAATTATTGTGACTTGTCCTTTTTATTTATACATTGCCACGTAATTTACTAACTCGGCCACGGATTTTACATCTTGTCACCATTTTACGTTTTACAGCTTCAACGCAATATCCTCAAAAAAATATAATTCAAGCTTCTACAGAAAGCATCATTTATTATAACTTAGCATGTAAAACAATACATCATATTCTTTTATCGTGAAAATAGCCACTGCATGATTTGGCGCGAGTACGCGAGACGACAGCGACCGGCCATTTGCACCAATCAGAGAGCGCCATTCGATTCAAGTGACGACGAGTTGAGTTGATCAAGTAAGTCCAAGAGCGAGCGTAGCGAGGTTGGGAGCTTAGGGTTACTTTAAACCCTGCATACAGAAATAGGAGCCCCACGCAGCGGGGCTCCGTCGACTGTCTCATAAATACTAATCCAACTTGCACCTATTCTATATTAAAACCAATAAATAAAAAAAATTATTTGTGTATATTTATTAAATTGAATTATTAAAATAACATTTACCTACATTATACCTACATTTTTTTTATGTTTATATTATTTACTATAAGTAAAATGATGATGATTCAATAAACAAATTGATTTTACAAAAATTAAATCTTTTATTTTGTCTCTCCTCAATAGCTTCTGGTAATATTAGTGGCCAATATACTATTTGATGAAATTTTTAGCAAATTTTTTACGATCAATTAATATGGGATGAGTTACATTTTAAACGTGCTGAGTTAAAAAATTAGAAGCTAAATAAATATATTTTTTGATGTCATTTAATAGTATTTTAGAAATTTACTGTTAGAATGCATGTTAAAAATTTAGATGCAAAAAAATAACCATCATGCTGAGTTGTATTTAGAGTGGTTTACATAGAAGATAACTAGTGGCTAACATAGTATTATTTAGATGCTCGTTAATTGTGGCTGACTTAGTAATTTAGAAGGCAACATACATTTTTGGGGGCGAATAATGATATTAAAAAGAAGCCTGTTTAATTAGCACCCTTTATGTTATGGATATCACTGTATTTTTTAAACAATTTTATATTTTTATGGGCATATAATAGATTTTCATAAATATACTGAGAAGGCACAGTCATTACATTAATCTCCTTAAATTTCTCTCTGAGAGAGTGTATCAAAGTGAGTGAGTGTGTGCTTAATTTATAAATTGATCGAACAGCTCTTTTCTGCAAAGCAAAGTTCCCCACAACAGAATACCATACGATATTACACTATGAAAATAGCTAAAGTATACTAAACGGGCTGTCTCTATGTCAGTTAAATTACGAATCTTTCTAACAGCATATGCTGCGGAGCTTAGCTTCTTTGGCAATTTATCTATATGTGGGCCCCACTGAAACTTAGCATCCAAAGTTAGGCCTAAGAATACTGTGCTATTCTACTAAAACTTCAGGATCGAAAATCGCCCGGTACTCTTTTTACCGTTCATGATGAAGCTAGGCTGTAGCTTCCTCATGATTATAATCTCCTGGTACTTAAGTTAGTCTTTACTGGTACCGGAATGACCTGATAGCGTATAGAGTTTTCTCTTTATTTTTTTTGTAGCGAATATTGCTGTCTCCCTCTTATTGTTTCGTCGCCTATCTATCATATCTTACTGGCACATCTACAAGTTTTAAGTGGTAATTACTTATTTAATGAATTGGTTTCCTAGTTTCTAGTAAAATATCTATTTATTTCGATTAATTCTTCATATTATTGCTGAGACGGGTGACCACGACTGTACTTTTTTATTTTCTGTTCTCTAAAATTTAATTTGTGCGATTTGCCTACTACATAATTTTAACCTACATAAATTTGTAGTGGTCGGTTCGCCTACCGATAAATACACTTCGGCCGAATAGCCACAGAAAAAATAATATTTTTAGAACTGGTCGATTCGCACGTTTCCGGCGAGTTAAATTCATGCGAATCGTCTAATTACCCAGACATCCTAGTGAATTACTTATTTTTTGTACTTAATCTGTACGTGTGATAATTTAGGCAAGTAACATTATGTTTTTTTATGGTTTCATGTTTTGACAGATATCTTCCAAAGTCACCCTGATCCAAACTTCATATTCGGGAATCGTTCTTACCTATATTGGGTACATAAACAGAAAAACTTTCAGCTTTTATAAATGACGAAGGTCAAATCGTCGCAGACTCTTACTCTATACATAAACAAAAACAGACATAAACTGACGCCTTTTTTCCCATAGGGGTAAGCAGAAACAGCAGAACGCCACCTGCTACAATCTTTAGGTACATACTTCTTTTTCTTCTTACTCTATAAGTAAACTAAATCAGTAAACGGCTGGGCGAACCGTTAATCATTGGGATTACTAGACGTGTTTTTGAGAGGACACCGTTATCAGGCTGGAACAACGATTTTTACAAGGTGGCTGGTAGCTGCTAGATGAGTGTAATCCAGGATTGAGATTGGTTAGAGACCAATTTTACTGGTAGTAACAATAGTTAACAATAGTTAAGTTTAACATAAGTTTACTGGTAGTAACCAGTAAACTACAATGAGCTGATGTTGATGATTATTGAATCTCTTCATAATTTAGCAACGCCTGGCTAAGGCGTTGCGGTCGCATTTCAGTTTCAAAGCGCAGCTATTTCATACGCCACCAACAAATATCTAAACTAAACAAATAGAGGTAAGCAATACACAAACCAAAATTGGTTAAAATGTTTAAGTAGGTATATCTATACTAATATTATAAAGAGGAAAGATTTTTTTGTTTGTTTGTTTGTTTGTTTGTTTGTTTGTACCGAATAGGCTCCGAAACTACTGGACCGATTTAAAAAATTCTTTCACTAATAGAAAGCTACGTTATTCCTGAGTAACATAGGCTATTTTTTAATCCCGAAAACGGGTCCTGTGGGGTGGTCCACGGGAGCGAAGCCGCGGGCAACTGCTCGTATTATTATATAATTATATTAACTGCATTGGCTGTCTCGCAGTCGCAATAAGGAGTCCCGGGTACGATACCTAGGTCAGGCATAAAATGATAATGGGATTTTTCATTAGAGATTTCTCAGTAGTATCACGGAGTTTGTAAGTTGACGGTGTCACAACACCGTGCCTCCACAACCACGTTAACCCCTTATCTATCTCCGTTTTTGTTGGATGGCCGTCCGATCTTACTACGAGAGTGAGTCAACAGTGAGTGCACCTGTGTTTGCACACACGCTCGTCCACTATAATATCTCCCGCGCCGATGGCTATTCTCCACTGAGATTGGCCGCCGTGGCCGAAATTCGGTCTGGAGGAGTATTGTATTTTATAGAAAAAAAGTAAATGCAATTTAATATCAAAGATAATCAATAATTAAGAAACACCTGGTCAATTATCATTTTGTGTTCCTAGTTTCAGAATTCAGCGAGTATGTTTTAAATTTTAAAACGCTACTAAAAGTAAACGTTACATTTCAATTAAATTTTAATTGAGAACATAATTATAAACTTCACACTTTAAGATTAACGAATATTATGAGCATTTTAGGTACTATTCTTCTGCAGGTCAACTGGCCTCTCCTCATACATAGCATTGATCACTATGCCTCTACACTCGAATGGTCGATTTCGGACACTATGTTCATTATAATATTCTTATCGAAATTAAGAAGTATTTCATACGGGCACGCCAATATAATATAATTATACTCAGTTCTTTAGTTGCCTGTGTTAGTATTGGAAGTACGTGTGACGTCATTAAATCATAAATTTACACTTTTAAGCACAATGGGATTGCTACAAAATACAAACTGTCATATTTATTAAGCATCTACCGACAAATGTCGAAATACCTACTTAAATTATTATTGTGTTGTCAAAAACCTAAAATTGTTAGAGTACCCACCCGATTAAATATTGTTGTGTGTACAGGAAATAACTCTGAACTTACATATAAACCATAGTGATGATATTCCTATAAAATATTACGTAATTTATAATGATCATTGTGATGTATCCTGGATTTTATATATAAGTCTTTTGAGACAATTAATACAAGACTGCCAGTTAGTATCAATATTCTTTCGAATATTGATAAAGAATGACTAAATAGGCGATATTAAATTTCTTAATTGTCTTGATACGTTTTAAAAAGGTTTCATTACTAAAAAATTGATTATTGACCTAATTCTGAGATTATAGAAATGTAGAAAATGGTGGGGACATTTGACAGGTCGACTCGTTACTATAAATAGTGTATAATTCAAAGGCAAGATATACTTTCTGTTGTGGTTTCTTGTCCTTCTTCTACACGAGAACTAGTTTAGCGAAAGGGCGGTAAGCTCTCTGAGCCTGAATATGAATTAATTGACAAGCCTAATTGAAATAAATACCTAGTCTTGTCTTTCTATGCTTTTATTCATAAAACCTTTCCCTTATACACCACATAAATAGGAACTCTGATACACAGTAAATGACCAACAACCATCTTGACATTCTAAGCTTGCTATTGATACTTTTATATGGAGTTCCTTTATGATTCTAACACCTGCAATAAGCTTTAATATATTTTAATATATTTATTTATTTATGTACACACAAAACACTTATCAGAGAAAATAAATAATACAGATAGAAGAGCACAAAGGTACTGCTTATTTCAATAGAAATTTCTTCCAGTAGACCTGCGACAGGAAAGTTGGATGATATACGAAGACACAGTGTGTAGAAGGAAATATGGAAACTTAAAATAGACTATCAACTATATAAATTAACGAATTATGTATAAATAACACATATACCTTAACTAAACATATAGAAGATAAAAATACATACATAATAATATATAATTATTACAATATGATGGAGAGGTAATGATCTTTGACTTATTTCTTGAATAGTTGTACATTTTGGGAATCACGAATTTTAGGTGGAAGCGAGTTCCACAGTCGTAACTCGTACCGCATGAACAGATAAGGAGTGGGAATAGAAATTAGTACTATGGGGTGGGATGTTTAGGTGATGTTTAAGGTGGGATCTACACGGGACATCGGCAAGGCGAGTGAAGGAGAAGTGATCGCGCAGATATTTAGGGTAAGTAGGGTAAATTCTTAAATCGTGTCCTACTATTAAATTTAATAACGTTCCCGTAAAAAGGAAGCAGTCCGTGTGCTATCTTGGCCTCGTGTTAGAGAGGAATTGTGCATTTATAGATCATATTTAAATAGTCGGTGAAAACGCAAAAAAAATTCTATGCCTTAACGAGAATATCTAAATCTACGTGGGGTCTGTCTTATTTATCTTTAAAATCTATTTATGGGGCTACTTACTTGGGTTATATTTGCTATGGGGCGCCTGTTTGGGCTGATAGGGCCACCATAGGGGCGTTGCGACGTAAGTTGCTTCAAAGTCAGCGTTTAGCTTTGATATTCTTATGCAAAGCGTACAGGACGGTTAGTACTGAGGCCTTACCGGTACTTGCTGGCGTACTTCAGGTCGACCTTGAAGTGCAGCGATGTGCTGCAATGTACTATTCCGCACGAGAGACCACGGACGCGAACTTTTTGACGCGGAGTGACCGTGAGAAAATCTCTAGATTATTTAAACCACCTATTGACGTCTGGGAGGAACTTTTATCCGAATGGCAATGTAGGTGGGATAATTCCATCAAGGGCCGACATCTCCACCAATTTTTTCCATCCGTTCGCGTGCGGCTGGTCAGGACGTGGCTGGAGGTGGATCACTGTGTTGTCCAATTTCTCATAGGGCATGGTAACTTTAAAAGTAAATTGTTTTCCTTCAAGCTCGCCTTTATGTCAGTGTTCTACATCTGACTGCGAATATGTACAATCTGCACATCATATCTTATGGGAGTGTATTCTTTGGCAGAATGAACGTAATATTATGTTGAATAATGTAGAGGCTACCTCAGGAGTTGTTTACTATACGGACCTTGTGGAAACTAGAACAAATTTCCGTGCGTTCAAGCGTTTTTGCCATACCTATTATTGGAATCAAACATAACAGCTCACAATGTTAGGACCCATTAATATGAATTCTTATTTTTATCCGTGGTGCTAGGCAACTGGGCTTATCCCAGTTGTAAACGACCCTTTGTGCCTATAGTGGCCGTGTTTGTTCTGTCTCCTGCTTGATATGGAGGGAAGTGGCAATTTATGTTTTTTCCTACTCCTCTGTTATACTTTTCTGATTAATTTCGTTGCGGGATCCAAGACAGTTAAATTCATTCTCCGGGACTTCGTCGAGCTTCATTGCCTCGGCGCTTTTCTGGTGGTCACCACTGTTGATTTTGGCTTTCAGGAGTTGCAGTGGTTTGGGCATAGTGCGGTGGGATTGTCCCAAAAAAGTAGGGTTAAACAGGATGTTGAAGAGGAGACATAATACTCGAGTGTCCTACGAAGGCGGATAGGCAGCCACTTGAGATCCTTGTGGAACTGAGAGACATGGTCGTATTTCCTTAGACCAAAAACAAAACGGATGCACGGGTTTTGCAAGCGCTCAAGCTTATTTAAGAGCTCCCCCGTGGCATCCATATAGCAGGCATCAGCGTAATTGATGATCGGCTGAATTAAAGTTTGAGCTAGATAGATTTTAGTTTTAAAGGACAAGAGACTTTGAAGGGATTTTAACGAGTGAAAGGAAAAGTGCACCTTACGACTTACCTCATTTATTTGAGCTCGCCAAGAAAGATTACTGTCTATTAAGACACCAAGGTTCTAAGCAGTTTCAATGTAAGCGATGGTCGAACCGTCAAGAGATAAAGGCACCAAATTGGATGTGTCAAGCGCCTATGATCAAAGCCTGGGACTTGGATGGGTTGATTTGTAATCCGTAGGACTTAGCCCATTTACTTATACTCTCCAGGTCACAATTCATGGCACCGAACGCTAAGTCCACATCTGCAAGCAAGAAGTGTCGGTAAAGCTGCAAATCGTCTGCGTAAAGATGGAAGTTGGAAGTGATAACTTTGGTAACAGTGTTTATGAAGATAGAGAAAAGAAGAGGAGAGAGAACGCCAACCTGAGGAACACTAACAGTGGGATCACACCAATCAGAGAACATCTCTTCAAGGTGAACACACTGCGAGCGACCCCGAAGATAAGAGTCAAACCAGGCTAATGCGGAGGAAGAGAAGTCAATAGACTGAAGGACCCCAAGCAGAATGTCGAAGTCCATTGAGTGTCCATTAAACGCACAACTGAAGTCAAGTAGGACTAACATGGTGAGAAATTTATTCTCCATAGCCCAACGGATATTGTCAGTGACCTATATTGTATATTGATAAATATCTCACTCATATCTCTCGCTCTCGTATAATTATACGCCATTATTATTCGATGACAGTTTTTTCCAGCTTAACAAAAATTCAAACTTCTCATTATTGTCAGCACATTAATCGATTGCAATGAATAGTCGAGTAGCGGGCAGTTGCGAGGTGGAAAAAGAAGAATAAATAGTCAAATTCAATATAAATGGAATTAAAACTTAGACTTTGGCTATTATAAGTATGGATTATTCAGAAAGGTTTTTGCAATATCCGAATTATCAAATTGCCCTGTGAGTACGTCACAGGGCAATTTGATAATTCGGATATACATATAATAAATAAATATCGATATTTAGGACATTCGATACTCCGTACTTCGATATTTAGTTCTTTCGATGTCACTTTTGTAGATAATTCGATTTTAGATATATTAGACGTAGATTATTTAACCATTCGACATTATAAACATACGTTATTTTAATTTTCGGTTATATGTTCATTCGATATTTAAGTTTTCGATGTTTTGAACATTGACATTTTACCCATAGGTATTTTAATTTTCGACGTTCAAATATGTACCCTTAGATCAACCATCTTATAGATTAGCTAAAGTATACTTCATAAAAGATAAGAAAGGGCTTGATCTCTGCGACAGCTGTCAGTATCAATACAGTAACAATAGCTAACAATAACGTAATAATATACAAATACGTCAGTTTGACATATGTAGCAGAGATCAAGCTATCTTTTATGAAGCACTTCTATAATGGGATACGGTGTTAAATTCTACAATAAATTAACTTGTGATATGTTAAAACTAAATGAAAGAAAATTTAAAACTTTTGTTGCCCATAAAAATATAAAATTGATTAAAAAATACTGTGATATCCATAACATAAATACTAGGAACAAACACAAATTTGTAGTACCTACAACAAGGCTCAAGAAAATAGGCGGCTCGTTTAGATGTCAATGTGTACGCTTTTATAATAAGCTTCCAAGCCACGTACAAGATCGAAGTCTTAATAAATTTAAATCAATCATTAAACTTAAGTTGTGCCTAAAGCGTTTTATACCATTAAAGATTACGTTAAGGACAAAAAGGCTTGGGATTGAGCTGCTCCAATTAATTTTGTTTTGTTTTATATTTTGCACCGTGAGTTTTGTTTTTTTATTTTGTTTTCTTGCTTCATTCGAATCATCGCTTATCATAACGGAGCTAAAATCAGTATTGGATATGTCTGACGCTAATCCACAGTAATCGATTTTTGAGAGTAACTGTGTTTTTTAGGGTTCCGTACCCAAAGGGTAAAAACGGGACCCTATTACTGAGACTTCGCTGTCCGTCTGTCTGTCTGTCTGTCTGTCTGTCTGTCTGTCTGTCTGTCTGTCTGTCTGTCTGTCTGTCTGTCTGTCTGTCACCAGGCTGTATCTCATGAACCGTTATAGTTAGACAGTTGAAATTTTCACAGATGATGTATTCCTATTGCCGCTATAACAACAAATACTAAAAACAGTATAAAATTAATATTTAAGGGGGGCTCCCATACAACAAACGTGATATTTTTGTCGTTTTTTGCTCGATATTAATAACGGCAACAGTTAGACGCTTGAAATATTCACAGAATATTTAGTTGCATATTCTCTTCAAAAAATAATAATTATTAAATTAAAATAAAATAAATTAAGGGGGGCTCCCATACAACAAACGTGATTTTTTTTGCAGTGTTTTGCGATAATGGTAAGTACGGAACCCTTCGTGTGCGAGTCCGACTCGCACTTGGCCGGTTTTTTTTTTTTGGGATTGTGGTTACTTTTTAAGCAAACTAATATAGGTACATGGTCAGTAATGTGAGTATCCAATATAAAAGAGATAACTGAACTTTTTACTTTTATCATAGTATGATCCAAACAACTATTTTCCCGCGTAGGAGATGTATACGCCTGAAGTAGTCCGTGTGTCGCAGTCAAGTTCATGTATTCGTTGTAATGTGGAACATTATTAGTTGGGCTTATATTTATGTTTATATTTCCCACCAGAATTATGTTTTTATACGTGGACACTAAAGTTAATATGTCATTTAAGCTATTTAGAAAGTTATCTTTATGTCTAAACGATGGTGGTCGGTACACCGCTATGACTATTGCTTCGCGGTTAAGATTACAAACAAAACAGTTTGCTTCCATGAATTGTGGCTCAGCAAACATACATACCAGTTAAAATGATAACCATCTTTTTGGCTTCGCCGAAGTCGGGTAAAAGAAAACCTTTTATTTTCTGTCCCGAAGATCCAGAATCTGTTCGTATTACCGTTTAATCAAAAACTATGGCACCAGAACAATTAGGCACACAAATTATAGGAACTTTACAATACAGGTGCCTGACATATAGCATAATTAAAACCTATTCATTTTAGGTCATTCTTGTCTATCTCCAAATACCTTCAGAAAGCAGTCGTTTCTGCTTCTTATTCCTTTATTCCACAATCATGAGGTATCTTAACTTGGTCTCTCGGATGGCAACGCACCTGTGTCACATTTTGTTTCAGTTTAAACAATTAAATTACAATTAACAAAGAATAATTACGGTTTACCTTGGAACACAAAACCTACGTCATTATTGTGTTTTCATCATAATGAATAATATAATGTATTTTTATATATCACACATACTCCTGAATTCTGAATAAATAATTTAAAGTTGGGTATTCGTGAAATTCTTTTTAGGGTACCGTAGTCAAGGAACGAAGTAGGGGAGAGAAGCTAGAGTATGTTTTGGTGGGAATTGCTGTTGGTGAGAACAGCATTACCTATAAAATGCCAAAAATATCTTCTGCTGTACTCGTGACGGAGTACCGTATAAAGCAGAGCCCTAGCCAGTCCGAGTCATCCACGTCCCCGTCGTTCTCCCTAGGACCTGCTGCAACCGCGCCAGCGCGCGTCCGCCACCCCGAGTTGCAGCTGAGCTAACGGATGCAGGGCAAAGGGCGAATATTCTGCGCCTTAAATCAGAATCGTCTCACTAGGGAGAATACCCGAAATAAAATCAAGCACATCCGAAGGCTCTAAGGCGGCAGCCCCGCTATCGGATTAAGGCACAGTGGGCTAATCACCCGCTTGCCCGACAATAATTGATTCCTGAAACCGAAACAGATAGAAACCAGACCGATCTTTTACCGACAACTTTTGGCATGAAAAAACGGACACGAATTGCTTATTGGAATGTACGCACGCTTAGCGATGACAGCTGACTAGCCCAAGCAGAAGCAGTAATGCATAGCTACAACCTGCAGATACTCGGTCTGTTGACGTTGTTTAGGTTCACTTTTGGGTGTACGGGAAACTTGTTAAAAATCACAAATGCGTCTGTCCTTCAATGGTGTTTATTAGCGACTAAAAAAATCATTTTACACAGCTACTTAAATATAAAAAATGGAGATAATGACGCAACATACCGCCCACCAAAGGGACAACAGGGCCCTTTAAAATAATGATAAGTGGACTGTATTCACACATTGATAAATCAAACTTGTTAAGCAGTATGCAACGTTTCCAATCATACAACTACTGGTATTAAATTGCAAAATAATGATACATTACGAATAGACATACATAATGCCTGCATGCAAAATAGAAATGAGGTTTGACAAGTTATACAATTATAGTTAATCATCAGTTGGTATCAATAGGTAGGGGACAAAGTTTCGTGACTGATCTCTTCACAATGCTGTTGCCAGATTTAATGCTATAAACTCGTGTGAGTCCATCATTACCGGGATGCTTGTCTACAATTCGGCCTAGTGACCACTTGCCTGCCGGTATTCCATCAGTTTTGATAAGAACTATGTCACCAACATTGAATTCTTGTTTCTTCTTATGCCAGACATGACGCTGTTGTAGTCTTGTTAAATATTCATCTTGCCACCTTCGCCAGATGTCGCCTACGAGCTTTTGAGTGTATTGCCATCGTGTTAAGTTATGAATCTTTGTGTCTTTAAAATCTGGCGAGGGCACGACGATTGGGGCTTCATGTATCAAAAAATGACCAGGCGTGAGGGGTTCTATAGAATCTGCATCTGAGTCATCAATAGGACAAAGAGGTCTTGAATTAAGACACGCCTCGATTTGGCACAATATTGTTGTCATTTCTTCGAAAGTGAGATTTGATGTTAACACGCGTTTAAGATGAGTCTTCAGGGACTTTACACCAGCCTCCCAGAGGCCTCCAAAGTTAGGACTGTAAGCTGGTATAAAATGCCACTGTGTACCTTCCAAAGCCAACTTTTGTGCTATGTTACTCTCAAATTTCAAGTTAGCTTCTTGCCATGCTGCGGCTAAATCTTTTTCTGCACCAACAAAGTTTCTCCCTTGATCGCTCCACATGTGACTGCATTTGCCTCTTCTTGATACGAAGCGTTTGAATGCAGCAATGAACCCTTCTGAGGTAAGATCTCCTACCAGCTCAAGGTGTATTGCCTTTGTAGACATACAAACAAATAAAGCAATGTACGCCTTTTGAGTTTTCATGCCTCGTCCTCTTGACATTAATATTTGGAATGGACCGGCATAATCCACGCCGCTGTGCAGAAAGGCTCTAGTAGGGGTCACTCTTTCCGTTGGCAAATCTCCCATGATTTGTGTTCGTGCAGTAGCTCTTTGCTTTGCGCATACTAAACATTTACGGTTGAAGTTTTTTATTAATCCCTTAGCTCGAATGATCCAATATTTCGAGCGTAAAAAGCACAACATTAACCGAACACCTCCGTGCAGTGTTTGAGCATGAGCATCTGCTATGAGTAAGGGAATTAAATTGTTGTTATGTCCTAATATTATAGGATGTTTGGTTTTGTCGTCTAATCTTGCATGTCTAAGACGACCTCCCACCCTGAGGATACCAAATTGGTCTAAGTATGGGGTAAGTGTTTTAATGTTACTAGTTTTCTTCACATCATTATTTAATTTTAATCTGTTAATTTCATCTGTAAATTCTTCCCTTTGTACTAGCTTAATGCATTTTATCAATGATGTATGTAATTCTTCTGTTGTTAAACTTCTGCAATTTTCGTAAGTATTCATTTCTCTTCTGTAATTAACAAATCTTCGACAGTATGTTATCACCTTTAATAATTCTTGCAAGTTATCAAATTGCTTAAATTTTGCTGTGAAATTATGTTCTTCTTCATCTTTAATATTAACGTTTATTTGTATTTTATCCTTTCTCTGTTCCAGGTCAGTGACGACTACATCAGGCTGTTTTAATGTTATTTTCCTTTCAGATAACCACTTTGGACCGTTCCACCATAACTCTGATTGTTTCAGTTCAGCAAGCAACATGCCTCTCGACGCAATGTCTGCAGGATTTTCTTCTGATGCAACGTGGTACCATTGGTTGTTATTGAGATTTTCAGTGATTTCTGCGGCTCGATTGGCTACAAATGTTTTCCATCTTTGTGGTTCACCAGATAGCCATGCAATAACAATGGTAGAATCCGTCCACGCAAACATTTGTGCTGTCGATATTCTCATAGGTTTTCCTATTTGATTCAGTAATCGTGAAAGAAGTAATGATCCTGAAAGCTCCAAACGTGGTAACGATACAGTTTTTAGTGGTGCGAGTCTTGTCCTCGCTGCTATTAGTTTCGTTGTAATGCAGCCATCTTGAGATTCGGTTCTAATGTATGCAACAGCTGCATAGGCTTTCATGGACGCATCGCTGAAGCCATGAATTTGTATATTGTTTATTTCTGTGCTATAGGTTCCTAGCCATCGATCAAAGTAAATGTTGTTTACGTTTCTTAAGTCTTCACGAATGGTCATCCATTGTTCTTGTAGATCAGGGCAAATAATGTCATCCCAATCGACCTTTTCCAGCCACAGCCTTTGTATAAACATCTTAGCCATCACTACGTTTGGGGCAATCCATCCCAAGGGATCAAATAGTCTTTGAACGTCTGACAGGATTGTTCTTTTTGTACTGTTGACAGAAGTTGTTGGTAGTTTCAATTGATATTGAAATTGGTCTGTTTCCAAATTCCAAATCAATCCTAATGCCTTTACAGTGCCATCCATCTTGTTCATATCTACGTGTGCAATAGAACTTCGTTTGTTTGGGTCAATGGATTTCATAAATTGCGGACAATTAGATGACCACTTCGAGAGTGTGAATCCACCCTTCTTCAATATGTGAGATACTTCCTTTGCAGATGTTATGGCTTGATCTGTTGTATCTTCACCCGCTAAAAGATCGTCAACGAGGAAATTTTCTTTGATGATTTTGACTGCATTCGGGTAATTTTGTCCTTCATCATCAGCAACTTGATGGAGTGTTTTCACCGCGAGATAGGGTGCTGATGCTGTTCCGAAGGTAACTCGAAGCAAGCGATATTCCTTGATGCTGTCATGTTCCTCTTCTCGCCACAGAATACGCTGATACTTATTGGCGTCTTCTGGGTAAACAAATATTTGCAGGTACATTTTTGTTATATCGCTGGCGTAGCAAACACGTTTCATTCTCCATCTCATGATGATATTTCTTAGATCTTCCTGCAGCTGAGGACCAACCATCAACTCATCGTTGAGCGAAACTTGGTTTGAACCTTTCGCCGATGCGTCAAAGACTACACGAGTCTTTGATGTTTCTTTATCTTCTCGGACGACGGCATGGTGCGGTAAGTATACAACCTTTTCATTTATGACTTCTATTTCAGGTATAGCTTCCATGTAGTTTAAATTTAAGTATTCTTTCATTACTTTCTTATAATTTTCTTTCAGGTTGGGTGTTCTTCTAAATTTTCTTTCCAATTGGAGCAGTCTGTTTTTGGCTATTGATTTTGTGTTTCCTTCTAGACATGTTGGTTTTGGTGTTTTCAAAGGTAACTTTACCATGTATCTTCCGTCTTTAGTCCATGTGTGTTTTTCTTCATAAACTGTTTCACACAATTTTTCTTCTTTTGTTAATTTTCTTTTGTTTTCTGTGTCTATTTCCCACAGAGATTTAAGCATGATATCCATGTCTACTTGGTGATGAAGAACAAGAGCAGAATCGTCTTGTGACCTTGCATTTATTTCACCAAAGAGAATCCATCCAAGGTATGTTTTCTGTGCACATGGTGTACCCGGTGGACCCTTGATCAGTTTTTCTTGTACGATTTGAGAGTATTGTTTGACACCTAGAAGTAAGTCTATAGGGCCTGGTGTGTCGTAGTTCGAGTCAGCCAGGTTGAGTCCTTCTAGATGTGGCCAGTTATCGTTGGTGATTGTTTTAGGAGGGAGCTTAGTGGTAAGTTGTTTGGACATGACAAATGCTTCGACATGTATTTCGAAGTTTGTGTTCCAACGGGAACCTATTTGCAGCTGTACCACGTGGTTAACATTTGTCTTCGTTGAACCCACTCCAATGATACTTCCTCTCGTTGATCGTTTGGTCAGATTGAGCATTTGAGTTGCTTTCTCACTAATAAGTGCTATCTGCGAACCTTGGTCCACTAATGCGCGTAATACAACAGTGTGGTTTTGCTCGTTTCGTACTGTCACTGTTGCTGTTGCTAATAGTGCTATGCCTTGTCTAGTAGTGTGGTGTGAGGCGACCGTTGTATTGACAGTAACTTCCTTTGGTTCTTCTACATTGTTTTGAGCAGTCTTCGGTTGCGTGGAGGTCTCTTGTACCGAAGTCTCAGGATCTTTGTTTAGATGTAGAAGGCTATGGTGACGCCTTTTGCATATACGACAGGACACTGTTAGTCTACATTTTCTTGCTGAATGTCCTGGTACTAAACAGTTGAAGCATAGGTTGTTCGTTTTTGCATAATTAACTCGTTCAATAGGTTGCAGTTTTGTGAATTCTTTACAGTGGCATATCGTGTGATTTTCGTTGCATAGAACACATGTTTTTCCTGACGGTGACGATGACGTACTTGAGGTATGAACAGCACGTTCCTTTACTATTTTATTTTGTGTTCCTGGTGTGACAAGCTCCAGTGTTCGGTATGTGGACTGAAGGAACCTTTTCAGATCACTCCATTTGGGTAAATCATCGACATCTTCTTTGTATGAATATTGTTCCCAATCCTTGTGCGACTCAGGGTCCAATTTCTGAACTACCAGAAATATAATGATAGGATCCCATGAATCTAAGCAAATATTTAAATTTTGAAGGTTATTTAAACAGTCTGTCGTGACGTCCAATAAACCTTTAATTAGATTAGGTGACTGAGTATTCATTTTCTTTTGATAGACTAGCTGTTTTAACACTGAGTTCATAATCAAACGTTTGTTTCCATATCTAGTTTTTAAAATGTCCCAAGCTTGTTCATAATTTTTGTGTGTTACCTGGATATGTTTCAATAAGGTCTCTGCTTCTCCAGTAACACTACACTTTAAATAATGTAACTTTTGTACGTCACTAATGGATGTGTTCGTATGCACTAACGATGTAAACAAATCTTGAAACGTAGGCCATTCTTCATATTTTCCACTAAAAGATGGCAGCTGTATTCTAGGTAACCTTACGAGCGTATTTTGTTGATCAGGATTCGTCGAGGTACTACTATTGTTTTGCAATGACGTCGTTGGCAATGTTGTACTTAGTTCACTCAACATATCACGTAAATCAGCCAACAAAACAAGATATAAGTCTTCGTAAATATAAAACTCCTCATTAGCAAAATATGGTAATATTGCCTTTTGTTCCTTCGGCGTTATTTTTACCAAAGTATGATGAGCGTTTTTGAAAGTAGACCAATAATCTTCTATCGCCTTTATACGGGTTTCAATATATCCTTTAGTTAATCGTGATTTCGAGCATTTCTTGAGATTAACTTGAGTTTTCTGCAATAAAGAAGCAGTGTCTTCCAAAACATTTAATAATTCTTTCGTAGTAGTAGTCATCTTTACAAATCCTTATCGCTTAGGAATGCGGTGTCCTATTGTTCTCGCGAGCCGGCCGGTCAACACGTGCGCTCAGGTAACTGGTAAGTGATCCGGCGAGATATCGACCATATGTTGACGTTGTTTAGGTTCACTTTTGGGTGTACGGGAAACTTGTTAAAAATCACAAATGCGTCTGTCCTTCAATGGTGTTTATTAGCGACTAAAAAAATCATTTTTTTTTTTTTTTTTTTTTTTTTTTTTTTTTTTTTTTTTTTTTTTTTTTCCTACGGGGCGTCTCGCAACTCAGTCAAAATGACTGTTTAGCTGCTTAACCGGGCTTTCCTACGGAGACTAAACTATATAGCCTCCAGCTAGGCAAAAATTTACTAAACCTAAGCGACAACGCTGAGGGCTACCCCAGTTGGGGTCGAACCTCGGCTCAGGGCGTCGCTGGGGGGACAACTAAGGCTGGATCTTAATAAAGTGATTCTACCATCCGTTCGGAATAAGCCTACGTGGAGAAGAACGGACAAGAAACTCCAATTAACTAATTAGAATTAACTATGGCACAGCTATTCGCGGGCTGGCTACATAAATAATGACTGGGACTTCGCGGCGGGGCCTCGGCGGCGAGGACGGACCAATCGGTATGTATGCTACGTTTGAATAGGTGTTCGTACTATTTACGAACCCATTGACCGTCCTTGTAGACAAGGCTGTCAAGTTCCCTAGTAATGCACTCGTACCTCGAGAAGAGGGCACTGCATGAAGCGGGGGTGAGAGAGCCTGCATTCCGGATTTCTGCATCCAGAGCACGGGCCTGAGGGGTCATCCATATGGAATACGCGCTGATAATATTCTCAGCGACGCTCAAATATGGCATGTGCCCGGAGGGGGCGACAGGGGGCGGGCACATGGCGGCGGTGGTGGTGGAAGCCACCTTCCGGCTTTGTGCGGGCATGGGGGCAGCTGGGGCCACTGGGTCGGGGACTGGATTTGGAGCTGCTATGGGGTGGGCCATCAGCGCTGGGATAGGCTGGGAGTAAGTCTGAGGAGCCACACTTTGGTGGTTCAGCTTACCCCATGGTGAAGTCCTCTGAGGGGCTAGACGGGGGGGTGGTTGGGAAGAGGGAGCCATGCGCATTATGTGCGCATTGTAACGCTTGGCCATTTTAGGCGCGAGTTTGGGGGCTTTTGGGCAACCCCGGTAATTAGCCGGGTGCCCGACTTGGCCACAGAGCACGCAGCTGGGAGGCTCCGTGCACTCTGAGCGGTCTTTGGGACGGGGACAGTCCTTAGTGCCATGATCACCCATGCACTTAACGCACCTGGGTGTTGCATAGCAGTGGGCCTGAGAATGGCCATAAAGTTGACAGTTGTGACACTGTCCTACAAGATGGGGGCGGTAGGGTTTCTCGATCGAAATGCCCGACAGGGAGCACACGGTCTTTATATTGAAAATCGGGTTGTAACCCTCAGTAGGGCTACAGACAACTAATACGATATCGTACTGTTGTCCGCCTCTTGCTTTATGCAAGCGGTGGACTTCAGTGACGGGGACATTTTGGTCTAGAAGGTCCTTACGGATTTCCTCCGTAGGGATCTCTTTTGGGATTCGCCTAATGACTACACGGACGGGCTTTTCCTCAGGGAGGGAGTAAGTATGGAACGAGATGTTCCTATCTTTGAGGTACCGGGTTAGATTCCGGAAATCAGTGGGAGTGGGGACTTGGATTTTGATGCCTTGTTGGCATGCAGTGGCTTTAGTGTAGTTGATTTTCCGCTCAACACAAGCGTTCGAAACATCGTTCCACTTGACTTTATCCTGAAGATAAACAGGTGGAGGGGGACGGAGCTTCTTATTGGTAACTACTACCATGGGACTGGGGCTGCGGTTAGACCGCTGAGAAGAAGCAATGTCTGGGGTGGGGGTGATTTG
The DNA here is from genome assembly GCA_945859665.1 of Anorthoa munda. NCBI lineage: Eukaryota > Metazoa > Arthropoda > Insecta > Lepidoptera > Noctuidae > Anorthoa > Anorthoa munda. Next base: position 3,879,543 of record OX243907.1, on the reverse strand, counting down.
CCTTACGGGCGAGGCCGGTGGCAGAACTGACTGAGGGGAGGTTTTCGTTACCGCCTTTTTGGCCTTGGTAGCGTTGAGGGGACTACTCCTCTTTTTCCTCTTCCCTCCAGAGCAAACTACGGAGTCACCGTCGGAGGTGACGGTGTCGTAGTCGTCTGACCTATCAGGGACATTAGGGTCTACTGGGTCGTCAGCAACTGAGTCAGCTTGGTCAGCCATAGCTTCCCATTCCTCATCAGTGCTGAGGGTTGCTCCCTCTTCCATGGGGGAGTCATCATCGTCCGCCCAGATGTTATTGGACTTGGACTTGGGCTTATATTTATGAAGGGCGGCTATGCGCTCCTTATAGCTTTTATAAGCTTTGACCTGAGAGGATATGGGAGAAGGAGGATCTCTCCATGATCGGGTTTTCTTAGGCTCGACGGCCGGTTGGGAAGATGAAGCTTTAGGAGAAGGAGGATCTCTCCATGATCGGACAGTAGCTTTAGGCTCGACGGCCGGTGCTGGGGGCTTAGGTAGGGATGGCTCACCAGTCCCAGAAGTGGGCCTGGCTGCCGGGGAGGGCGACCTGGGCGAGACCTGGGCTTCGCTCGGCACGGGTGCCTGGCTAGGTCCAGGGGCCCCGGTCGGGCCCGAAGCGGGCACATAAGTGGCTAAAGCCTGACTAACAGCATGGCTGTACTTTTTGGTGAGTTTCTCCTTCTCGAGAATCTCGTGAAGGAGTTCAATTACTGCCGCGAGCGACATAATTGAGAAAATATAGATCCGGTGAAGCCGGGAGAGGTATCTTCCCCGGGTGGAGGGGCCCGGGGATGTGTGCAACCTACCCTCCCAGTCGGGTTAGACTGGGAGGTGAGTATCTGGTGAGCCCTAAGCTTGTCTACCTGTCACCAATCTTATTGGGTGACAGGGCCCTAAGGTACCGGTAAACCCACCGAAGGTGGGCCACCCACCAATGTGTACCGAAGAAGTCTAGCACCTCGGGGTAGATACACCCGACCGTGCCAGGTGAATGCTGAGGGACGAAGCGGGGGTTGACTAGGCTATCTACCAAGGCCAACTGATCCCGCTCCCGACTCCAATGACTGCCGTGTCCTTAAGGGACTTGGCGGGTGCTTGGGGCACACCCCACTGGCTTGTTAACACCGCTAGGTTTCCCGCCAGGGACCACAAAAGTGGATTTGCCCGGAAGGGCCAAAATAGCTGCCACTACTAGTAACCAAAGTTACTAGTAGCGACACCTAGGAGCGGCGTGCGAAGACGCGACGGCCGCAGTGACGTCACGCAGGGGCGCGACGAGACGGAGAGTGGGGCGCAGGGGAGCGCGGTGGGGCGACGAGCAGCGAGACGTCCGCACGGGGCGACGGCTGGCGAGCGACTAAAAAAATCATTTTACACAGCTACTTAAATATAAAAAATGGAGATAATGACGCAACACGGTCTAAGCGAAGTAAGGAGAAACGATTTTGGTGAGTTAAGAACGTCCGGAGCTTGACTTTGCTGTATTCAGGTAAAGAAAGTGAGGAAGATGTGCGCGAGTATGGCGTGGGGCTCCTCCTTTCTAATGCAGCTAAGAATAGCCTCTTGGACTGGAAACCGATCTCAGACCGGATCATGTGTGCCCGTTTCAACTCAAGAGCCCAAATCTCTGTTATCCAGTGCTACGCCCCAACCAATGCATCAACAGAGGATACCAAAGACGACTTCTACAATGCCCTCAACGCCACCCTTAGGAGCACAAAAAAGCAAGACATCATCATTGTCATGGGAGACCTGAATGCAAAGGATGGGAGTGTTAAAACTAATCGCGAGTGGCATATGGGTACACAGGGACTTGGAAGTGCAACGAGAATGGGGAACGATTTATCGAGTTTTGTCAGAACCACGACCTTACTATCGGAGGAACATTATTCATTCAAGGCGACCACCATAAGTACACGTGGAACTCACCCGATGGGGTCACCAAGAACAAAATTGACCACCTCGCCATTAGTTCCAAATGGCGGTCTTCACTGCTCGATGTCCGCAACCGCAGGGTCACCGATATTGATAGTGACCACCATCTGGTAGTTGCTGAAGTCCGGCTCAAGTTTATAGTAGCCGATGCGGCTGGAGGACCTAGCAAGATTGAAAGAAGGTTCGATGTGAGTAAACTGCAAGACTCAGACTCACAAAACAAAACCTTTCAATTGGAATTGCACAATCTTCTGTACTCGATGCTGCTATGGACTCATTAGACGAGGAGTGGAAGCCTATACAGAGACCAGCTCCGTCGTTTTAGGGCACAAATTGGCTCATTCTCGGGAGGACTATCTTCGATCAGGTTCCTCGTGCGTTGTGACAACCCACGAGGAACCTGATCGAAGATAGAAGGTATCTTCATCTAAGACTGCTTAAGACCCATAACGACGCCATACGAGCAGACCTTAACACGCAATACCGTCAAAAACGCAAGGAAATCTATCGCAGTACACGCAAAGATAGATGACTGACTGCTAACGCCGGCAACTTGAAGGTGTTGTACAATGCTACCAAAACCTTGGCAGGTAACAGCAAGTCGAAGAAGAAGCCGCTGAAGTCCAAAGATGGTCAGCTCATTATGACGTCAGAAGAGCAGCTACTTCGCTGGCGTGAACAGTTTGAAGAGTCTTCCATTTGTCAGCTACATCGAAGCCTAACGCGCTGCAACTCAGTTCCCCACCATCCCAGCTCTTCAACATTAACACGGAACCATCGTCAGCCTCTGAAGTTGCGGAGGTAGTCCACTCTTTGAAGACAGGCAGAGCACCAGGACTTGGCCTGATAACTGCGGAAATGCTACAAGCCGACTTACCCACCGCAGTCGACGTCCTGACACCGCTCATTGAAAAGATCTGGATCGCTGAAGAACTACCAGACAAATGGAACTAAGGCCTTCTTATAACTGTTCCTAAGAAAGGTGATCTTAGCCCGTGCGATAACTGGAGAGGTATAACGTTGCTCTCGATTCCCTCTAAGGTTTTTTGCAAGATCATCATAGATAGATTGTCGAAGGTCGTGGATCCTCTTCTACGCAAGGAGCAGGCTGGTTTTCGCTCGAACCGCTCATGTACCGACCAGATCAACACTCTCCGTATCATACTGGAACAGGCATCAGAATGGCAGAGGGAGGTTTATCTAACCTTTGTAGACTTCGAAAAGGCCTTTGATACGCTGAAGTGGTCTAGTATCTGGTCCCGCCTACTGGACATTGGAGTGCCGCCAAAAATAGTCCGTCTGTTGCAGAGTATTTACAAGAAATATTCCTGTAAAGTCACTCATAACGGCCTCATATCGGATGACGTAACTGTGCACGCGGGTGTCCACCAAGGCTGCCTCCTGTCGCCGCTCCTCTTCCTAGTCTTTTTGATGGAATTATGCTTCGCATCTATGATAACAGGCGCCGCAGCATAGAGTGTGGATTATCCAACGTCTTGGAAGACTTGATCATCGGCGTAGATGACCTACGCCTGCTGAGTCATACCCACGCCGTTATGCAAGCAAAACTAAACGATCTACATCAGGAAGCGACAAAAACTGGGCTCAAAATAAACATCAGGAAGACCCAAAAAATTAGAACTGGTGTGAAGAACCATTTACCGTTGCTGATTGGCACAGAGGCAGTGGAACGCGTCCACAAATTTACATACCTCGGGAGTGTCGTGTCAGAGACTGGGGGTAATAAAATAAAATAAAAAAGCTTTTATTAATTCCTTACTAGAAGGTTTGAAGTTGTATCATGTTTATACAAACATCGATTTAAATTATGTATGTTAGTAAAATGTAAATAAAAACTTAACTTAATATTTGTTAGTATTGTGTGTTAGTATTGCCATTGTCTGTCTCTATTTCAGTGTAAGGACCGCCTGAGGCGGTAAAAGCCTCCTCCAAATGCTTCCATTTGTCGCGAAGTCTAGCTGTCCTGGCCCAAAGGTTTCCAGCAGTTTTGACAATTTCGTCTCTCCACCTCAAAAGGCCTGTCTCTTCTCCTTTTAACAGATCTGGGGGTCCAGTTTGTTATGATCTAGGCCCATCGATGTGGTTCCAGCCTCTGGATGTGTCCTGCCTATCTCCATTTGAGTTTGAGTATCTGCTTTATCACGTCCGTAGATCTTGTTGCTTTCCTTATCAAGGAGGTTTTCACTCGGTCTCTTAGTTTTATATTCATGAAACTTCGTTCCAGTCCTCTCTTGACAAATCCTAATTTTCATTTGTTGTCTCTTTGTTAATTACCAAGTTTGGCACGCGTAAGTGAGGCAAGGAATTAAGCAGGTACCCATAGCTTTAGCTTTCAGCCTTGGTGGAAAGGAATTTTTAAAAATTTATTTCATGGCCCAGTATTTATTCCATGTGTTTTTTACTCTTGTATTTATTTCCTTTTCGCTACAATCCTTAAATGATATGACATGGCCGAGATAGGTGTAGTCTTCCACGTATTGAATTGGTATTGAGTTGCAAGAAATAGGAACATGTTCTTTATTTGTCATTACTTTTGTTTTATCTTTGTTTATCCCGAGTCCAATATTTTTGCTATGTATACTGAGGGTTTCCATCATCACTTGCAACTCCGCTGGATCTTCAGAAAATATGACGATATCGTCCGCGAATCTAAGATGCGTTAAATATTTTCCGTCTATCCTGATACCCATATTTTGCCAGTCTAGTTTCCTGAAGATATTTTCCAATACTGCGATGAAAAGCTTTGGGGAGAGTGGGTCACCCTGTTTAACACCTCGTGCTATCTTAAATAATGGGCCTGCAACTTCGATTTTCACTCGAGCCGTGCTGTTTTTGTATATTTCCTTAATGAGCTCTATATATTCAGTGTTGACACCTTGTTCTGTTAGTGTCTGCCAAATAGAATAGTGTGATATAGAGTCGAATGCCTTTGAATAATCTATAAAGGCATTGTATAGACGTTTGTCGTACTCTATGTATTTCTCTATTATCTGCTTCAGAGTGTGGATGTGGTCAACTGTTGAGTACTTCCCACGGAACCCGGCCTGCTCAACTCGTTGATTCTCATCTATCACTTTTGTCATTCTTCGAAGCAGAGTCGACGTGAAAACTTTGTACAAACAAGGCATCAAGCTAATAGGTCTGTAGTTTGAAATCAATTTTGGATCTCCTTTTTTGTATAGTAGTGCTATTTCTGAATACGTCCATTGTACGGGTTTTTTTTAATGTTTTAAAATTAAGTTAAACAATCTAGTGAGGGGGGCGATTAATTTATCTATTCCTGCGATGATTATGTCGTTAGTCATGCCGTCTGGGCCGGGGCTTTTCTCTGTCTTTAACTTTCTGATGGATAATTCCACTTCGTTTTCTAAGAAAGGTGGGACTGAGTCGTCGTTGCCACCTCAGTTTCTGGTATTCTGGCCTGTGTGTCTTGACGAGGCTCGTTGTAGAGTTCTTTGTAGAACTGCGTAGCCACTTTCATAACTTCATTCCTATTTGTTACCGTTGAGCCATCAGTATTGCATAGGTGTGACAATAGGTTTTTGGTGGTGTTTATTGCTTTATATGCTTTCTTGATGCCTCCTAACTTTTTCAGGGAGGAGTAGAGTATGCCACTTCTGTAATTCTTTAGATTAGTTTTTATTAGATTGTTAACTTCTCTATATAGTTTACTTAGTCTCAATTTCTCGTGTTTTGTTTAATTACTTTTGTTTTTCAGCTGTTGTCTTAGGTTCTGTTTTTCTATAACTTGTTGTGTAATAATGGATTCTAATTTATTTTTCCTTTTAGAGGTATCTGGGTTGGTAGAGCATTTTTTTAGGGTCATTTCCAACTGGTCATGAAGTATTTGTACTGTTTCTTCTCTATGTTCAATGTCATAAGAGAATTCTTTTTCAAATTTGTTGTTGTCTACTGAACATTGTGCATTTTTTCGGTATTGTGATCGTGATTTCTTTATGTTTTTTAAGGTCAACGTAATCCTTACCATCCTGTGGTCACTAGAATGTGAAAATCTTCTCAGCACTTCGACGTTCTCTATGTTTTTAGTTTGATGTGTTGCTATAAAATCAATTTCATTTCTAGTTTTTCCATCTGGCGAGAACCATTTCCATCTTAATTCTTCTGGCTTTTTGAACAATGTTTTAGTTACTTTGAGATGATGTTGGCGTCAAAAATTTAAAAACATCTGTCCTCTTTTATTCCTTTTACCATATCCATATTTATCCATGGTCAGATGTTCGCCAGATTCCTGTATCCCTATTTTGGCATTCATGTCACCCATAAAGATAGTATATTTTGTGCAACTCACCATAGCTGTCTCTAAATCATAGTAGAACTGTTGTATTTCCGATTCACTAGCGATTTCTGTGGGTGCGTAGGCTAGCAATAGTGAGTAGATCTTATCGTGAATCTTCACTTGTAGAGTCACGACTCTTTCCGATGTAGGGATAACTAGATAGACTTTAGTCTTGCACTTCGATGTTTTTCTGTTTTCTTACCAGAAAGCCCACACCCCTTGCCCTTTTTGTTTGTCCATAGTAGTATAAAAGATAACTGCCTCTGTCTTCCATTGATAATCCTTCTCTTCTCACCTTAGAGATTCCTATTATGTCCCATTTTATAAGGGAGATAGCATATTCCAACTCAATAATTTTTGTTTCACTCGCTAATGATCTAACGTTGAAAGTGGCTATTTAGTACTTTTTGTTTTCTGTAGGTTGGTAGCTTGATGTGTCCTCAGTTTGATTTGGAGGGTTTTGGTCTACAACCCCCACGGTGACCGGCCGTTCTGGGGGAGGTTTTTTGTGGCATGACTTTTTAAAATTTATTGATTTTGTTGGTATTTTGTTTGATTTGTATGAAGTACATTTGGGGGGCTTTGTTTGTTGCTATTCTGATTCATCTGAAGACAGAGCTGTGGCATATCTCAGCGTATCTTGATTGCTAGAACCTTGTAAGAAGGAAGTCATTGAGCTTTGTCCTTTTGGTTTATTCTTGTACACTTTGGTTCGTTTAGTAGCTTGACCCTTAGGTGAACGAGCTTTGCATACGTAGGAATTTGTGTTGTGGTTTGGTGGTGTAATTTCTAACTCTCGTTTTTGAATTGTTTTAATCTGAGTTCCAAAAGGATTAAACTCAAAATCTTCGGGTCCAATGTCAAATCCGTGCTGCTCTACGGGTGCGAAACGTGGAAGGTCACAAAAGACATCTCACGCCAAATACAAGTCTTCGTCAACCGCTGTGCAGAATTTACTGGCCCGAGACCATCTCCAATGTAGAGCTGTTGTGCGTGTGAACTGAGGGACCACGCTGGTATTTCGCAAAATAAATATTGTAGGATTTAGTAGAATACTTAAACCAATTGTAGAACAAATCTGGGAATTTGTAAATAAATATATTAAAAACTACAGCCCTTAAAGTGTGGTCCCTCAGTCCTCACAGACCATTAGCCAGATCTCGGAAATTATCTGAAAATATAATGTGTTGTGACTACAGACTTTTAGTAAAGAATTTGTAAAGATATTTACTAAATAACAGAACACAAAGCTTCAAAGATAAAATATATATAACGACTAAACTGTGGTCCCTCATTCCACACAAGAAAGATAAATATTTTAGTGAATATTATCGAATCAAATAAATAAACTCGTTCTTTTTCTACATAAAGTTTTAGTAAGAGACTCGAAACATTTTGTAAAAAAGAAATGAAATAAAAATATCGACGCAATTTGAAGATAGCGATTATTAAAACTGGTCCCTCAATCCTCACATCCACTGACATATATGCATGTACTAGCTGCTAGACGAGAGTAATATCAGAAAGACTAGTGTACTTAACTTTTAGTAGAAAGTTTCTACTAATTAATAGTTATCTAAAACTGTGTATTTTTTACCTCCTAGCTGAGATAATATAATTTTTTAATTCTATGAAAATAGATAGAGTAGTGTGACCACACAATGAAACAAAATGTAGACTACTACTGTGAATGTGTACTTCATTTAGTATAGCATTAAATGAAACGAAAACAATATTGAACTGTTAATTTAATGTTAATTACATGGCTTAAGTGTCTTTAATAAAAAAGTAGATAGTAAAAAAATAAAAAAAACACAAATACATTTATCTAAGTTCCGTGTTCCGTATGGTGCCGGACGTAAAGAATTTCACCATCCCATGTCTTCCCGTGGGTGTCGTAAGAGGCGACTAAGGGACAAAACAGAGAATGGGCAGCAGCATTCTCTGTGCTTCTATAAAAACCATACTGCGATCGCCAACCCGCCTGCCAAGCGTGGCGATTATGGCAAAAACCCCCCCATGAATAGCACAAAAATAAAACGGCCCTTAGTGCCAGGCAGCCTGTCTAACCTCGACTACAGTAGCGGTCGAGGTTACGGCATGGCAAGGGGTGCCAAGAATCTCCGGACGGGATCCGGCTACCCCAACAAACTCCGACGACTGGACCTGGCAACATACAACACGCGCATACTTCGGACCGACGAAACGATCACCGAACTCGAAGAGGTATTGAGCAGGTTGCGATGGAGTATTATAGGGTTATCTGAAGTCCGAAGAGAGGGGGAGGACTCGATAATCCTCAAATCCGGGAACCTGCTCAATTTTCCGAGAGGGTGACCGGCAGTCCCAGGGTGGTGTCGGGTTTATAGTCCACAAGTCCCTTGTGAACAACGTAGTGAAGATCGAGAGTGTGTTGACCAGGGTGGCGTACCTTATACTCAGAATATCCGCAAGATATTCAATGAAGGTCATACAGGTCTACGCCCCAACCTAGGCACACCCCGACGACGAGGTAGAGACCATGTATGAGGATATCTCTAGAGCCATGCATGGTTTCAAAACTCACTTCACCGTTGTCATGGGGGACTTCAACGCGAAACTGGGCCAACGAGACGAGGATGAGCTGCAAGTGGGACAATTTGGAGTTGGACGTCGGAACCACCGGGGTCACCTACTGGCCAGTTTTATGGAGAAGGAGGGCCTCTATATGATGAACTCCTTCTTCAAAAAGCGTGAACATAGGAAGTGGACCTGGCAAAGCCCCGATGGTGCAACAAAAATGAGATCAACTTCATCATGTCAACCAAGAAGCAAATGTTCAATGATGTCTCTGTGATCAATTCGGTAAAAACCGCGAGTGATCACCGCATGGTAAGAGGCACATTGAACATTAATATTAAGCTTGAAAGGTCTCGACTGATGAAGTCCACGCTCCGTCCAGCACAGATCCAGGTCCAAAACCCCGAGAGCTTTCAGCTCGAACTCCAGAATCGTTTCGAGTGCCTAGGGAGCTCCGTGGACGAATACAGTGACGGGTTCGTGGAAGCTTGACCCGTCGTACAGATAGAAACAAAAAGCTCTCTGATCCTACTCTCAAGCTTATGAAGGAGAGGCGTGAGAGGCTCCCTGACGTTTCGGATGACGCAGGTGCTCTCGGGGCATGGTTGCTTCGGGAAGTGCCTGTGTAGCATAAACCGGGAGCCGGACGCCCAGTGTCACCACTGCGTCGACTGCCGGGAGGACCCGGCGCGGCATACGCTGGCAGAGTGTGCCGCTTGGGAGGAGCCACGCCGTGCCCTCATCTCAGAAGAAGGCAGTGACCTGTCGCTGCCGGCCGTAGTAGAGTCTATGGTCGGCAGCGAAGAGTCCTGCGACGCGGTGGTATCATCCTGCAAAACAAGTAGTCGTCTCGCAGAAGGAGGCTGCGGAGAGGGAGAAGGAGATTTGTTCCGCTCATCCGAACCGTAGAAGACGCGCCGGGCATCGGCGGAGGGCGGACAACGCCCTTTTACAGCTAAGAAATTTTTAATTTTTTTTCACCCTATTCTAATTATTAAAAAAATTTAATAATAAATGTGTTTTTATTTGTATTTCGAACTTTACATAGGTACTTAAATCGGTATTTTTCATTTTGGTCAATGAACGGTGAGGTAAACCAATTAAAGGAACTTTGTAAACATGAATTTCAAATTTTAGCTTTATGAACTTCAGTAACATATCCATTTGACATTTTAAGCTTTCGGTATTTTGAATATAAGTGAAACAATCATTAGGTCTTTAAATTTTAGGGAGTTTTGAACGTAGATTATTTTACGTTAGATCTTTTTATTTTAGACATTGCAATACGTACCCGTTTAAATATCTTACTTACTAGTTGGAATCTTATTAGAAGTACTAAACTAACACTTTACATTCCTACAGTTTTCATTTACTTTACATAGGTACTAACGTACTTGCATGAGTAGATATTGCATAAATTTCGTTATTTTACCTAATCAGCTTGCAGATGGGGTTTCGTAGCCGACACTTTTATTCCTTAGAATTAGAATTAAAAGTAAAAGACACGCAAGGCGCCCCATAGACTTACAATAATATTATATGTCAAGCACACCATAGCTGTCAGGTAGCAAGTTCTTCTTGGTCAACGTGCCAGCAGCAAAAGAGAGCAGGTACACGCTGTGCACCTCCTTCCATAAACTTCCACCGTCCGCAATTCGCATGGCATAATATCTACGACACCACCTCGCCTATCGGCTAATAATATTATGTATTACACGTTATTATAATATAATATAATTTATTTATTTCTTACCACAAATTTACAGACAGTAAATTAATGAGTCTACATACACAACACCCAGAGCCGGAACAACTATCTGTAGGTCATGCGAATATTTGTTCTGTGCGGGAATCGAACCCGTGACACGCAGCGCAGCAGTCAATCGCTCAACCACTGCCCAAACATGAAACATAAATAAACAGTTCAACACTGTTTTCGTTTCGTTCAATGCTATACTAAATGAAGTATAATAGTACTGTCTACATTTTGTTTCATTGTGTGGTCACACTACTCTATCTATTTTCATAGGATTAAAAAATTATATTATCTCAGCTAGGAGGTAAGAAATACACAGTTTTAGATAACTATTATTTAGTAGAAACTTTCTACTAAAAGTTAAGTACACTAGTCTTTCTGATATTACTCTCGTCTAGCAGCTAGTACATGCATATATGTCAGTGGATGTGAGGATTGAGGGACCAGTTTTAATAATCGCTATCTTCAAATTGCGTCGATATTTTTATTTCATTTCTTTTTTACAAAATGTTTCGAGTCTCTTACTAAAACTTTATGTAGAAAAAGAACGAGTTTATTTATTTGATTTGATAATATTCACTAAAATATGTATCTTTCTTGTGTGGAATGAGGGACCACAGTTTAGTCGTTATATATATTTTATCTTTGAAGCTTTGTGTTCTGTTATTTAGTAAATATCTTTACAAATTCTTTACTAAAAGTCTGTAGTCACAACACATTATATTTTCAGATAATTTCCGAGATCTGGCTAATGGTCTGTGAGGACTGAGGGACCACACTTTAAGGGCTGTAGTTTTTAATATATTTATTTACAAATTCCCAGATTTGTTCTACAATTGGTTTAAGTATTCTACTAAATCCTACAATATTTATTTTGCGAAATACCAGCGTGGTCCCTCAGTTCACACGCACACGGAGAAATGCCACGACAGCCCGATCGACTGCCAGATCAAGCGTCGCAAGTGGAGATGGATTGGCCACACGCTCCGAAGGGGTCCCGATCACATATCCAAGCAAGCTTTGGACTGGAATCCCCAAGGGAAAAGAAAGCGTGGCCGTCCCCGTCAAACCTGGCGTCGCACCGTGTTGGCAGAAGCGACGAGCATTGGAATGACATGGTGCGAGGTGAAGCGTGAAGGTCAAGACCGATCGCGATGGAGGACATCTGTGGACTCCCTCTGCCCCATCTAGGGGTTATAGGACAATCAAGTCAAGTAAGTCAAGGAACTCTTATAGTTTCGCCATTTCCCTCTGTCCGTCCGTCCGCAGCTTAGCTCAGAGATTTAGTAAAACTATAATTAGAAAGTTATAATTTGGCACGGATATACATATTAATCACGCCGACAAAGTGGAAAAATAAAACCAGGAAAAAAAACCACCTTTTTTAGGGTACCAAGCACACTTTAAGTGGGGATGTTATTTTTTCTCGTCTGTTCCATAGTGTAGGGTGGTGTGGGATAGGCCATGCAAAAATATTACAGGTCTGTGAAATCTATAATTCAGGGTTCCGTTTGCGTAAAATTAAGATTTAAATGGCTAATCTTTGTTAGAGTCAAGTGTCCTTCCCCCTGCCAGCCAACCGTTTAGGTTGCTTTTGGATATGTAAAAAAAAGCACGGCATTAGTATATCTAACGAAATTAAAAGAAAAACTATCACAGCTATGTAAGCTTTACAAGTTTATGAGTAATAGTAGTTCCGTATGGTGACGGACGTAAAGAATTTCACCATCCCATATCTTCCCGTGGGTGTCGTAAGAGGCGACTAAGGGACACACCAGAGAATGGGCAGCAGCGTTCTCTGTGCACTTTATCAACAAACTGCGATCGCCAACCCGCCTGCCAAGCGTGGCGATTATGGCAAAACCCCCCAATCCTTATGATCAGCACAAAGAAAAAACGGCCCCGAGTGCCTGGCAGCCCGTCTACCCTCGGCTACGGTAGCGGTCGAGGCGATGGCGTGGCAAGGGGTGCTAAGAATCCCCGGAGTGGACCCGGCTACCCCAATAAACACCGACGACTGGACCTGGGAACATATAACACGCGAACACTCCGGCCCGACGAGAAGATAGCCGAACTGGAGGAAGAATTGAGTAGGTTGCGATGGAGTATTATAGGGTTATCTGAAGTCCGAGGAGAGGGGGAGGACTCGATAATCCTCAAATCCGGTAACCTGCTCTATTTCCGAGAGGGTGACCGACAGTCCCAGGGTGGTGTCGGGTTTATCGTCCACAAGTCCCTTGTGAACAATGTGGTGAAGATCGAGAGTGTGTCGACCAGGGTGGCGTACCTTATACTCAGAATATCCGCAAGATATTCGCTGAAGGTCATACAGGTCTACGCCCCGACCTCGGCACACCCCGACGACGAGGTAGAGACCATGTATGAGGATATCTCTAGAGCCATGCATGGTTTCAAAACTCACTTCACCGTTGTCATGGGGGACTTCAACGCAAAACTGGGCAAACGAGACGTGGATGAGCTGCAAGTGGGGCAATTTGGAGTTGGACGCCGGAACCACCGGGGTCACCTACTGGCCAGTTTTATGGAGAAGGAGGGCCTCTACATGATGAACTCCTTCTTCAGAAAGCGTGAGCACAGGAAGTGGACCTGGCAAAGCCCCGATGGTGCAACTAAAAACGAGATCGACTTCATCATGTCAACCAAGAAGCAAGTGTTCAATGATGTCTCTGTGATCAATTCGGTGAAAACCGGGAGCGATCACCGCATGGTAAGAGGCACATTGAACATTAATGTTAAACTTGAAAGGTCTCGACTGGTGAAGTCCACGCTCCGCCCAGCACAGATCCAGGTCCAAAACCCCGAGAACTTTCAGCTCGAACTCCAGAATCGTTTCGAGTGCCTAGGAAGCTCCGTGGACGATTACAGCGATGGGTTCGTGGAAGCTGTCCATACGGTCGGGTCTAAGTTTTTCAAGACCCGCCGTACAAATAGGAACAAAAAACTCTCTGATCCTACTCTCAAGCTAATGAAGGAGAGGCGTGAGATGATCCTGCAGTCTTCAGACGATGCGGTGAAATACCGGCAGCTAAATAGACGGATCTCAAAGTCCTTGAAAAGCGACCTCCGCCGCTTTAATACTGAGCGTATAAAAGACGCGATTGAGCGGAATAAGGGCTCCAAGGTCTTTGCAAGAGATCTGTCTATAGGGCAGAGCCAGCTCACGAAACTGAAGACCGATGATGGCAGGATCGTTTCCGCCAAACCAGAGCTTCTGAGGGAGATCGAGAGATTCTATGGGCAGCTGTACACGTCAACCAGTAAACCCGTCGCGAATCTAGCGAATGACCCTAGAGCTAGATTGACCCGACACTATACCGAAGACATTCCGGACGTCAGCCTGTATGAGATTAGGATGGCTCTGAAACAGCTTAAGAACAACAAGGCACCGGATGACGACGGAATTACGGCCGAACTCCTGAAGGCGGGTGGAAAACCAATCCTTAAGGCCCTTCAGAAGCTGTTTGATTCCGTCATACTCGAAGGGAAAACGCCACAGGCATGGTGCAGGGGTGTGGTGGTACTCTTCTTCAAGAAGGGTGACAATGCCTTACTAAAGAACTATAGGCACATCACACTTCTTAGCCATGTCTACAAGCTGTTTTCAAGAGTCATCACGAATCGTCTCGCGCGCAGGTTTGACGACTTCCAGCCTCCCGAACAAGCCGGATTCCGTAAAGAATTCAGCACCGTAGACCACATACATACGCTGCGGCAGGTTATACAGAAGACCGAAGAGTACAACCTGCCTCTCTGTTTAGCGTTTGTGGACTACGAGAAAGCCTTCGATTCGATCGAGACTTGGGCTGTACTGCAGTCTCTCCAACGGTGCCAAATTGACTACCGGTACATCGAAGTGTTGAAGTGTTTATACAAAAACGCCACCATGTCAGTTCGACTTCAGGATCAGACCTCGGAACCAGTCCTTTTGCAGCGAGGTGTGAGACAGGGAGACATCATATCTCCGAAGCTGTTTACCGCTGCACTGGAGGATGTCTTCAAGGTTCTGGACTGGAGAGGGCTAGGCATTAACGTCAATGGCGAGTACATCACTCACCTTCGGTTTGCTGACGATATAGTGGTTATGGCTGAGACCATGGAGGACCTCAGTACAATGCTCGATGACCTCAGTAGAGCTTCCGGAAGAGTGGGTCTTAGAATGAACATGGACAAAACCAAGGTAATGTTGAATGCCCATGTTACACCCACTCCTATCAAGGTAGGAGACTCTACACTCGAAGTTGTGGGCGACTATGTCTACCTGGGACAAACGATCCAGTTGGGTAGGGCCAACTTCGAGAAAGAGGTCAACCGTCGAATCCGACTCGGCTGGGCAGCGTTCGGGAAGTTGCGCGGTATCTTCTCGTCCAACTTACCACAGTGTCTCAAGACGAAAGTCTATGACCAGTGTGTGTTGCCAGTGATGACATATGGCTCTGAGACGTGGTCGCTTACAATGGGCCTCATCAGAAAACTTACAGTCACTCAAAGGGCAATGGAGAGGGCTATGCTCGGCATTTCCTTGCGTGATCGAATCAGAAATGTAGAGATCCGCAAGAGAACCAAGGTTACCGACATAGCCCGAAGAATTGCCAAACTTAAGTGGCAGTGGGCAGGGCACATTGCTCGCAGAACGGATGGCCGATGGGGCAGAAAGGTTCTGGAGTGGCGACCGCGAACCGGAAGACGTTGCGTTTGAAGGCCTCCTACCAGGTGGACCGATGACCTGGTGAAGGTTGCGGGAATCCGCTGGTTGCGAGATGCACGGGACCGGTCAATGTGGCGACGCTTGGGGGAGGCCTATGTCCAGCAGTGGACGTCTTTCGGCTGATATGATGATGATGATGATGAGTAATAGTCGACCAACTTATAAAATAAACTTGGAAAAGTATAAATGTTTGTATATTGATTTATGGGGACAACCGTTATCGAACGGCAAAGTTAATTTTGTATTTAACTTTACATTGCTCTAGCAATGTTCGGTGCTTTCATTGTTTATGAACGTTAGTAATGTTACCCATTTATTTTGGTGAATGTAGTTGTTTATACGGAACCCTCTGTGCGCGAGTTGGACTCGCACTGGGCCTGGTTTTTAGCCTTAAAACCGTCAAACTTTGGCATCAAAGTAGCGTTCAATACTTTATTTACTCGAAATTCTCAATTCAGATACTCAAAGCCATATGCATATGCCTATGCAGAGTACTATGGATTACCCATAGGTATTCCATAGTACTACTAAAACAATTATATAATAACAATAACAATTATATGGCGACATAAATAATATACCAAAATCCTCCATAGACATAACTAATATTGAACGTCTTCTTTTGCTGAGATTACGACACAACCCTAGGTGCGTCCTTTTGTATTTACAAAAATTATGACACGTTTCTGAATTTATAAGAAACTAGCTTCTGCCAGTGGCTTCGCCCGCGTAAAAAGTGTTTTATCATCACAAGGGAACATTATACCGGGATAAAAAAAAGCCTATGTGCTATTTCAGACTATAATCTATCTCTGTGCCAAATTTCATCGGAATTTGCCAGTCGTTTGAGCGCCAAGAAGTAACAAATATATAAACACACACGCACTCACAAACTTTCGCCTTTATAATATTAGTGTGATTATAGTGTGAGTGTGATAAATTATTCAATTTTAATTTACACAGTAAAATGTGTTTCCTTATTGATTGAAAGCCAATAAAGAATTTTCTTATAAAAGGAAGGCGGACTCTTTCTTTTTCAGATGTATACATTTTATTTCAGACGTATACATTATTTAATAATTTCATGTTATTTTTTTTATGAAAACTGTACATTCTCTTAACTTTGGCACACGATGCTGCTGACAAGTGTTTTCTTAGTTTCCCTGTGCACAGGTCTTAGTTATGGAGTTTTACATGACTATTATACAGGGGAAATGGTTTCAGATGATTTATTGGAGTATTTTCAAAATAATGATCTAATAGAGTGAGTATTTCATATTTAGTATTATTGTAATTTATATACTTCAAAAACTTAACTTAACACAAATCTAGAAAATATGTGCTCATAACTATCACATCTATGTAATATTTTTGTAGAATTAAGAATAATAATAAAATTATTAAGTATTAATAAATAATTTAATAAAATAATTGGTTATAATTTTATCTATGTTTCAGTACTTGCACTATCGATATTAAACCTTGCGATCCAAATGAACGGAGACGTGTCGATGGGTCGTGTAACAACCTTAAACATCCTGGAAGGGGCACCTTTCAATCACCGCTAACTAGGATACTGCCCGCCATGTTCATCAATGGTAAGAGAGAAAAAGATTTTTATGTCAAACATAAGCACCAAACTGTGGGAGACAACGTGTTTTCATAGAAAATCTTTTATGGATGGTATAATTATCTGTAGATCATTATCATCAGCCTTATAATGTTCCAACTGCTGGGACACTGCTGTTCTCTCTCTGTGAGAGAGGTAATTGGCCTTAATTCATCACGCGGGCCCAGTGCGTGTTGGTGGATATCACATGTCTTCGAATTTTTGGTTCTAAGACATGCTAGTTTTCTCACGATGTTTTCCTTCACCGTTTTAAGAGCAGTGGTGATGAAATAATTCACACAAAGTAAAGCACCTGCCTGGGTTCAAACTCATGACCGTACGATACGTATGTCAGGGCAGTTACCTCTGGGCCACCACTGCTCTGTAGATCAATCCCTTTTAAAAACAAAATACGAGTACAACCGACTTTAATGTCACTCACCCCTGTTTTAAGAACTAAAATATGAACGTGGGTATACTTTAGGTACACTTCTGCCTGATCCGTCACAGAAAACGGGGCGTGATATTAAGTTTCTAAATAATTATCATCATTTTAGCCGAAAGACTTGTAAACATAGACCTCCCCCAAGGGTCGCCACATTGGCCAGACCTGTCCGTCTTGTACCCAGCAGGTGCCCAAAAACTTTACCAGGTTATCGGTCTACCTAAGGCCTCCTTGCCTTCATGACAGGGTTATGTTGGTAACTTTGGTCCTCCTATATAATTATTATAATTTATTTACAGGTTATGAACAAAGGAAAGCCAAATCTGGCAAAGAGCTTCCTTTGGCAAGAGAAGTCCGTCTTAAGCTGTTGAAACATGATAAGTCTAGCCATAAAGTCTTAAACAACAATGTGCCAGGTTATTGCGCGTTCGTGTACACAGATATTGGATCAGTTCATGACAATGGCAAGTTATTTTGATATTCATACTTAATGGAAATGTTTCCAACTGAAAAAATCGATAAGACGCAATCTTTAAAAAAAAAACGGCTTTATTTTCTTCAATAAATCGCTCATTTGAAACGGCAGCGGTCACGCGAAACCTAAAGGACCTATGGAAAATTTCAGGGATTTAGAGCATCGTTTTTTTTTTCTCTTAATCTTAATACAATCTAGCCTTATAAAATAGACTAATAAGTAATTTAATTATAACCTAAACTATTACATTGTCTTTACTAAGAAAGTCCAATAGGACTTTTCTAATTGTCTCTATTAAGGTGAATACACTTCGTTCTTTTATTTGTTTGGTAGCACTTTTGTACGTAACACTATTCACATTCACTAAGACTAAACACTAACTCGAAAGGTTTTGTTATTTTTAGTATTCTCACTATGTTTGTGTGACCGAGAAGCTGGATCGCCTCGACGTTCACATGCTGATGAAGTCTCTTTTCGCGAGCTTCAGCAAATTTCCGGATCACTTTTTTGATGAACTCAACCTCTAGGTCCTGATGGAGGACATCATTTCGTATGTACCAAGGTCCATTTACAATTGCCCTTAGCAGCCTTTCCTTAGCAATTGTTCTGGAATCGTTGTATAATTAATATATTGCTCTGATTGGTGCAGCCCCATAGCTAAATACCATAAGTCCAAACTGGCTTTAGGACTTGTTTTTATAGCCACAATTTGTTTTGCACGGACAGCATGGAGTGTCTTCCAAGCAACCAATACATTCTTTTATATCGGAAGTCGAGTTTTTCTTTTTTCTTCTTGACTTTCCAGCGTAACTTTGTGTCAAGGGTCATACCGAGATATTTGGCTGAATTTTCGTATCATCACACATCACATCATCAGCCTATTAATGTTCCCACTGCTGGGACATAGGCCTCCTCTCTGTGAGAGGGAATGGGCCGTAATCCACAACGCGGGCCCAGTGCGGGTTGGTTGATGTCACATGTCTTCGAATTTTTGGTTCTAGGACATGCGGGTTTCCTCACGATGTTTTCCTTCACCGTTTTTGAGAGCAGTGGTAATGAAATAATTTACACACAGTAAAGCACCTGCCTGGGTTCGAACCCACGACCTACAACTTGTAAGTCGCGGCCGATACCACCGGGCCACCACTGCTCTCCAATTAATTATTTCTCGTGCGACTACTCTCTGTGTTACTAGATTTATGGTTACTTTATTTTCCGATGTCACCATACTGATCTTCAATTATTTCCCCGTCGCACGTCGTTTAGTTGGAAGATGTTTTCTAGGTGTTCTGCAAACCTCTTCGCTTTTTGCTCGTTTGTTACTGCCCATTGCCCGTTTTCACATTTGATAGGTTGGATTTGTGTAATTAGCCTTTTTAAATGCTTAGTTGCCTTCCAAAGAGAGTAGTCTGTCTTTTGGTCGTTACTTAGACTAGACACTAGATAGATTTTAGTTGACTCGTCTTTAAAGTCTTGGATTAGTCTTCTTACTTTTTTGTTAGATTATAAAATTTTCGTTTGTCTTCAGGGCACCTAGATTGATGCCATTTTTTCTCTGTTTTCTTTTCACCATAGTGAGAAGCTTGATTCTGAGCGTTTAAGTATTTCCCTTTGTCCTCTTATTAAATTCATGTGTATTTTCCCAAGCTGCTTGCTGGATATGCATTATGAACTTTTATACTTCAATTTTTAGATGCTCAGGTTTTATTTAATGCAACTTTAAGGTCTATCTGATCATTCAATCTGGACTTGAAACTTACTCAGTCTGTATTGTTATTTATTAACAAGAGTGGGCCTGTTTTCTTAATAAATAAACCGGCCAAGTGCGAGTCGGACTCGTGCACGAAGGGTTCCGTACCATTATCGCAAAAAACGGCAAAAAAACACGTTGGTTGTATGGGAGCCCTAGTTAAATATTTATTTTATTCTGTTTTTAGTATTTGTTGTTATAGCGGCAACAGAAATACATCATCTGTGAAAATTTCAACTGTGTAGCTATCACGGTTAATGAGATACAGCCTGGTGACAGACAGACAGACAGACAGACAGACAGACAGACAGACAGACAGACAGACAGACAGACAGACAGACAGACAGACAGACAGACAGACAGACAGACAGACAGACAGACAGACAGACAGACAGACAGACAGACAGACAGACAGACAGACAGACAGACAGACAGACAGACAGACAGACAGACAGACAGACAGACAGACAGACAGACAGACAGACAGACAGACAGACAGACAGACAGACAGACAGACAGACAGACAGACAGACAGACAGACAGACAGACAGACAGACAGACAGACAGACAGACAGACAGACAGACAGACAGACAGACAGACAGACAGACAGACAGACAGACAGACAGACAGACAGACAGACAGACAGACAGACAGACAGACAGACAGACAGACAGACAGACAGACAGACAGACAGACAGACAGACAGACAGACAGACAGACAGACAGACAGACAGACAGACAGACAGACAGACAGACAGACAGACAGACAGACAGACAGACAGACAGACAGACAGACAGACAGACAGACAGACAGACAGACAGACAGACAGACAGACAGACAGACAGACAGACAGACAGACAGACAGACAGACAGACAGACAGACAGACAGACAGACAGACAGACAGACAGACAGACAGACAGACAGACAGACAGACAGACAGACAGACAGACAGACAGACAGACAGACAGACAGACAGACAGACAGACAGACAGACAGACAGACAGACAGACAGACAGACAGACAGACAGACAGACAGACAGACAGACAGACAGACAGACAGACAGACAGACAGACAGACAGACAGACAGACAGACAGACAGACAGACAGACAGACAGACAGACAGACAGACAGACAGACAGACAGACAGACAGACAGACAGACAGACAGACAGACAGACAGACAGACAGACAGCATAGCTTTGTTTCTATTTTATATAACTTGTTGATAGATCCTTGGTTATTGTTGGCTAATGCCAACAGATCAAAAATGTGATGTCATATTAACTGGAAAGCCCACCTATGGTGATGGGGTGATATAAGGTGGGCTTTACAGTTGATATGACATCACATTTCAGCTCTTTTATGGCAATTAGTAGTTCTTTGCCTTAAGTAGTTGTCAGTCTGGAGCCCCAATACGTATTTTTACCCGACTGCCGAAGGAGGGTAATGTGTTTATCAGTCTATGTATGTATTGTATGTTGTAAAAAATGCTTATTTGTTGTTAGTACCGTATATACTTTCACGTGCATTTAATAAAACGTTGTTATTTTGATATTACATACAGACACTTCAATTTTATTTATTTGTATATGTATAGATTACATGGCCCGTATGGTGCCGGCCGTCGGCCCGTATGGTGCCGGCCGTAAAGAATTCCACCATCCCATGTCTTCCCGTGGGTGTCGTAAGAGGCGACTAAGGGACAAACCAGAGAATGGGCAGCAGCGTTCTCTGTGCTTCTATAACAACCATACTGCGATCGCCAACCCGCCTGCCAAGCGTGGCGATTATGGCAAAACCCCCCCCATGAATAGCACAAATAAAAAATGGCCCCTAGTGCCCGGCAGCCTGCCTACCCTCGACTACGGTAGCGGTCGAGGTTACGGCATGGCAAGGGGTGCCAAGAATCTCCGGACGGGATCCGGCTACCCCAACAAACAC
Organism: Anorthoa munda; assembly: GCA_945859665.1. Taxonomy (NCBI): domain Eukaryota; kingdom Metazoa; phylum Arthropoda; class Insecta; order Lepidoptera; family Noctuidae; genus Anorthoa; species Anorthoa munda. The sequence goes on along the minus strand of OX243907.1, from coordinate 3,858,005 downwards.
CGACGACTGGACCTGGCAACATACAACACGCGCACACTTCGGACCGACGAAAAGATCACCGAACTCGAAGAGGAATTGAGCAGGTTGCGATGGAGTATTATAGGGTTATCTGAAGTCCGAAGAGAGGGGGAGGACTCGATAATCCTCAAATCCGGCAACCTGCTCTATTTCCGAGAGGGTGACCGGCAGTCCCAGGGTGGTGTCGGGTTTATCGTCCACAAGTCCCTTGTGAACAACGTGGTGAAGATCGAGAGTGTGTCGACCAGGGTGGCGTACCTGATACTCAGAATATCCGCAAGATATTCGCTGAAGGTCATACAGGTCTACGCCCCAACCTCGGCACACCCCGACGACGAGGTAGAGACCATGTATGAGGATATCTCCAGAGCCATGCATGGTTTCAAAACTCACTTCACCGTTGTCATGGGGGACTTCAACGCGAAACTGGGCAAACGAGACGAGGATGAGCTGCAAGTGGGGCAATTTGGAGTTGGACGTCGGAACCACCGGGGTCACCTACTGGCCAGTTTTATGGAGAAGGAGGGCCTCTATATGATGAACTCCTTCTTCAAAAAGCGTGAACATAGGAAGTGGACCTGGCAGAGCCCCGATGGTGCAACAAAAAATGAGATCGACTTCATCATGTCAACCAGGAAGCAAATGTTCAATGATGTCTCTGTGATCAATTCGGTAAAAACCGGGAGCGATCACCGCATGGTAAGAGGCACATTGAACATTAATATTAAGCTTGAAAGGTCTCGACTGATGAAGTCCACGCTCCGTCCAGCACAGATTCAGGTCCAAAACCCCGAGAGCTTTCAGCTCGAACTCCAGAATCGTTTCGAGTGCCTAGGGAGCTCAGTGGACGAATACAATGACGGGTTCGTGGAAGCTGTCCATACGGTCGGGTCTAAGTTTTTCAAGACCCGTCGTACAGATAGAAACAAAATGCTCTCTGATCCTACTCTCAAGCTTATGAAGGAAAGGCGTGAGATGATCCTGCAGTCTTCAGATGAGGCGTGCAAATATCGGCAGCTCAATAGACAGATCTCTAAATCCTTGAAAAGAGACCTCCGCCGCTTTAACACCGAGCGTATTAAAGACGCGATTGAGCGAAATAAAGGCTCCAAGGTATTTGCAAGGGATCTGGCTATTGGGCAGAGCCAGCTCACGAGACTGAAGACCGACGATGGCAGGATCGTATCCGCCAAACCGGAGCTTCTGAGGGAGATCGAGACATTCTATGGGCAGCTGTACACATCAATCAGCAAGCCCGTTGCGAGTCTAGCAAACGACCCAAGAGCTAGATTGACCCGACACTATACCGAAGATATCCCGGACGTCAGCCTGTACGAGATTAGGATGGCTCTGAAACAGCTTAAAAACAACAAGGCGCCGGGTGATGACGGAATCACGGCTGAACTCCTGAAGGCGGGTGGAAAACCGGTCCTTAAGGCCCTTCAGAAGTTGTTTGATGCCGTCATACTCGAGGGCAAAACGCCACAGGCATGGTGCAGGGGTGTGGTGGTACTCTTCTTCAAGAAGGGCGACAATGCCCGACTGAAGAACTATAGGCCCATCTCACTTCTTAGTCATGTCTACAAGTTGTTTTCAAGAGTCATCACGAATCGTCTCGCGCGCAGGTTTGACGATTTCCAGCCTCCCGAACAAGCCGGATTCCGAAAAGGCTTTAGCACCGTAGACCACATACATACGCTGCGGCAGGTCATACAGAAGACCGAAGAGTATAACCTGCCTCTCTGTTTAGCGTTTGTGGACTACGAGAAAGCCTTCGATTCGATCGAGACTTGGGCAGTACTGCAATCTCTCCAACGGTGCCAGATCGACTACCGGTACATTGAGGTGTTGAAGTGTTTGTACAAAAACGCCACCATGTCAGTCCGTCTTCAGGATCAGACCTCGAAACCAATCCTTCTCCAGCGCGGCGTGAGACAGGGAGACGTCATTTCTCCGAAACTGTTCACTGCTGCGCTGGAGGATGTCTTCAAGGTTCTGGATTGGAAGTCGCTTGGCATCAACGTTAATGGCGAGTACATCACTCACCTTCGGTTTGCCGACGACATAGTGGTCATGGCTGAGACCATGGAGAGCCTCAGTACAATGCTCGATGACCTCAATAGAGCTTCCGAAAGAGTGGGTCTTAAAATGAACATGGACAAAACCAAGGTCATGATGAATGCCCATGTAACACCCACTCCTATCAAGATCGGAGACTGTTTACTTGAAGTTGTAGATGATTATGTCTACCTGGGACAAACGATCCAGTTGGGTAGATCTAACTTCGAGAAAGAGGTCAACCGTCGAATCCGACTCGGCTGGGCAGCGTTCGGGAAGTTGCGTGGTATCTTCTCGTCCAATTTACCGCAATGTCTCAAGACAAAAGTCTATGACCAGTGTGTGTTGCCAGTGATCACCTATGGGACCGAGACGTGGTCGCTCACAATGAGCCTTATCAGAAAGCTTAAAGTCACCCAAAGGGCAATGGAGAGGGCTATGCTCGGAATTTCCTTGCGTGATCACGTCAGAAATGATGATATCCGCAGGAGAACCAAAGTTACCGACATAGCCCGAAGAATTGCCAAACTTAAGTGGCAGTGGGCAGGGCACATTGCTCGCAGAACGGATGGCCGTTGGGGCCGAAAAGTTCTGGAATGGCGACCGCGAACCGGAAGACGATATGTTGGAAGGCCTCCCACTAGGTGGACCGATGACCTGGTTAAGGTTGCGGGAAGGCGCTGGATGCGAGACGCACGGGATCGGTCAATGTGGCGACGCCTGGGGGAGGCCTATGTCCAGCAGTGGACGTCTTTCGGCTGAAATGATGATGATAGATTACATCTCAAAACAGTTTGATGCTATACATTTTGCTAGTTTCTTCATCGTTTGAGAATGTTAATAAGATCTTATTGAGTGGCTCTTTGGTTTTCCAACTTAATTTTTTGACTGCTTCTAGAATTTTGTAGCCTGAATGCAAGTGAAATGCATTTTTTTTGCCATAACTCTAATAGGTGTGAGTGCCAAAGGCAATAGTTTAGTGAGAGGGCTTTTGTAATCACGCTGTACGAATCATCGTTTTTAGGGATCCGTACCCAAAGGTTAAAAACGGCACCCTATTACTGAGACTTCGCGGTCCGTCTGTCTGTCTGTCTGTCACCAGGCTGTATCTCATGAACCGTGATAGCTAGACAATTGAAATTTTCACAGGTGATGTATTTCCGTTGCCGTTATAACAACAAATACTAAAAACAGAATAAAATAAATATTTAAGTGGGGCTCCCATACAAAAAACGTGTTTTTTTGTCGTTTTTTGCTATAATGGTACGGAACCCTTCGTGCGCGAGTCCGACTCGCACTGGGTCGGTTTTTTATTGGCATTTACTTTGAGTGTATCGCCGTTCATCAGGTTGGCTATCAGACAGAAAATCAAAGAATTTCTGGTAATGCTGGATATCATCTACTACAATAAAATTGGTGGTGGCAAAGGTTTTTTAATGGTTTTTTCCTTACCGCTATTATCTTCACTTCCTTGTTCTTTCAGAGTGGGTTGGTTGGGAGAGGTATTCAATTTTATTTTCTTCCTGCTTTTTTGCCGTATCCATCCTGTTTCTCGAACAAGTTCTTCTTCATCCGTTGTATATTCAACAGGCGAGCAAGAAGTTCAGGGGCGATTGTAGTAGTTGATTTCGGTGGGTTCTCCGCTTGCAGTTTCAGCTGTTGCTGGAGGTTTTCTATCTGATTTGCTAAGTCATTTAGGTCTTTTTGCAGCTTTTTGTACTGCCTTTGTTCTTCACAAAGGTAATTGTACAACAGATGTTCAGTCTTTTCGAACTCATTGTAGAAGTTAATCGAGTATTAACTTCACCTTAGCAATAATATTTGCCTGCAGCCGTCGCAATAACTAGTTCAATGCGGTGCATCCGACTGGTCGGCGTTATTTTGATGCGTAAGCACTTTAACACTGTGGTACGCGCGCGATCGCATGTAACACAACTGCTCTCAGCAAAAATTCGAACGCGAATGCATCGACTGAGCATAAAATTTTTTACTATTTTTATTTACACATTATCTATTTTTATGATAAAATAGTTTATTTTATTAAAAACATATTTTTTTGAATTAAACAACTTTCTCTGGATCATCAATTTTGCACATTCAAAAAAAATATTGCTGATTTGTTTTTTTGTCTATTATTATTTAGATATTTTATTTCAATTTATTATTGAAATCAAAGAAAAGACACCAAAGTGTGTGTGTGAACTTAGGTCTAGTTTTCTTCAAAGTCAATCTTATCTTCAAGGTAAAATTAATGGTGAAAAAAAGACCTTTCGTGCCCCTCGGGAGATGCATAGAAGAATAGAATGCGGTGGTTGTCGTGCATAGTGAACGAACAAACAGGCTACTAGAAATGAGAAATATTTGTGACTAGAAATATTATTATATATCGAGAGATATTATGAACGAAAATGTGTCGAGTGCGGTCGATTCGACGCCTCGCGACTGCTTAAAGGCTAGGAACGACCTGCTTCGTTGCGTTTACATCTATCAGATGGGGAACGTCTCCTCAGGTTCTGCGAACAACTGGAATGTCGTTCTACTTTTCCGCTCACGAACATGCCTACCCAGTGTAGATCCGCTGCGCTCACTCCAACTTAGTGGATACAAACCTGAATGAGACATGCCATGATTTCTAATGGTTGCCTTGAAAAGACCCCAGTACGAATGTTCTAGCCACTTGACGGCATTGCGCCCCCGGAAATCCTTAAGATTTTGAGTGTAGGCAGCCGCATGGAAAGGGCAAAGCAGGAGGGTAACACTTGCCACCTAATGTTCAATTGCAGCTTGTTCCCCTGGAGGCTTCAGAGTCGAAAAGGTTTTCTTGGTTGCGTGAGCCCGTTGCTGTTGGATGGCAATACTAACTCGGAGAGGTGCGAGCTCTGGTGCGATAAGTATACGCCTCCTGATCATTTTGTCGAGCCTGGGTAGCCATCGGAGAGCCTTACACGTGGGACACGTTGCCGTGGCATATCTGATAAACTTTATTGGTAGATGAGATCGTGAAGCCAAAAGTAAGTGTACTTGCTCGAACGTCTTCATGCACTTCAGTGCTTTTGAGAGATAAATAAAAGAGGCAAGGCAAAGGTTTTTTTACAATCCTGTAGATTATTATCATTTTTATGCTTTGATGTTTCTTCTTTCACTTCATCCTGTTAGCCGCCACGCTGTCACTGACTCCCTTTCAACCCTGAACCTTCCGCAGTTATTTTTTGTTTATTTATAATAGGCTTGCGTTTGACCACTATCTGCTCAAGTGCGCGGGGCAAAAAACCAGTTGATTGCGCGGTGGCATGACGTTATTTTATTATATTTTATAAATTCGTCTTTTATTTACATCAGTGTTCTGGCACCTTTTACAAATGACAGATTATACTCGTCTAGTGCTGTCAACATCAAAGTGTGGAGAATTTCAAAATGAACTAATCTAAATGCATGGATATGTGAAGTTCCTACTAAATACTAGAGCTGTACGGTTTAAAATGCCAGTACTCAACTTTTTGACTAGAAATCACCATGCGCAATTTACGGGTAGAAAATGTTTGGCGACTGGCCGTCACCAAGCGCACGTGGGTGGCTATCTCACCTGATGGTAAGCGGTGATGTAGTCGACGATAAAGACCGCGTCTAGAAGTAACCTATTCACACTTGACTTAGACCTCAAGGTTGTAGGCATCAGGAATCACATACTCCGGCACGAGAACATTTTTAACATTTCAGTACCTTATTATAATGTTGGTTTCAGCAAACATGTTGGGAACAACAAACTATTGCTGCGAAGAAGAACACATGAATGATTATGAATGTACACCTAATATTATCTTAGAGGACGATCTCGTGCTCAAAGACACAGGTATCCGGTGTATGAACAGCACCAGACCTCTCACTTACCAGGACCTCGGTTGCACCAAGGACAAAGTTCCTTCTCCGGTAATGCAATTTAAACAGACGCAACATTATATAAAAAAGTTGAAAGGTAACCATTTGTCCTGGTATGGTCATGTGATGAAGAGGGACGAAACGCAAGTTACTAAAAGAGTTATGAATATAAATGTTGATGGATGGAGAGGGAGAGGAAGGCCAAAAAAAAGGGTTGAACTGTGTGAGGAGTGATTTGAAAGAAAAGGGAGTCAGGGATAGCGTGACAGGTGACAGGACAGTATGTAAAAAGAAAACGAGTTGCGCTGACCCTAAGTAACATGGGATAAGGGCAGGAAGATGATGGTGTTACCCCAAAGACGAAGATGGAGTGTGGAATATAATTTGTACTACGTACAGTAGTAGTCAAATTCGTCACTATGACGTACACCATTGTTATAATATAACAATGGTGTACGTCATAGTGACGAATTTGACTACATATATATTATATAGAGCCTGTTAATTTGACTGGCCCATAAACAAATACCAACATCAAACAGAACTAGTGTTTACCTAGCAGACGGACAATGCAGACTAGATAGAAAAACAAACACCTTGTATATAATCCTAAAATATAGGTGGTTTACAACGTATACGAAAAATAGAGGTATACGAAACATGGTGTAAATTTCCACAATGTCCATTTTAAAGTATCCTCCGATCAGGCTAATGCTCGCAACACGCCAGGTCCAGAGGACCACCCAACGACGGGCTCGCTGTTGTGAGCCCCGGTGCTGCTCCCGCGGGCAGAAAACAGAGTTCCGTGACTGCCCGCCTTGTCCCCGTACGGGGGCGACACGACTTCCATGGAGACTAATGTTGGGTCTGGTTTGGGCAAGTACTCGACGGTTGTTGTCGGGCTGCTGTAAATATCCAAATCACGCTGAAAATTCTGCTTGCGGGATGCAGAATTTTGTGATTTAGTTTGTATGTAGCGTCATAGATGTCGCTACAGTCAATTGCTAGTAATTGTTTGCCAACTCAGGACTGGATTAATAACGTTTGTTAAATGTAAGAAAGCATTTAGTCACAACACTCCTTTTTATTTTTACCAGATCAAAAAAGCAACTACACCATTTGATTGCTCACAAATCTACAACGCGAACAATAAAGGTGATCAGGTTTTGAGGAGCTTCGAAGGAGGAAAATTGGCAGTGGAAGAAGAAAATGGAGCACTTTTCCCTCCAAATGGACCTACTGCTTCTTGTCCTGCTAATGTGAAACCAAACGAAACCCGTTGCTTCGAAAATTGTAAGGGGCCATTTTTATTTTCTCTTTTACATTTTTGATTTTTGCAATTCTATGCAATCCTGCGATTGTTTTAATAAATCACAGCAGATTAGACTCAAGTGTGTACTATGACCTTGTCAACGCAATCGTGATGCCGCTGAGCATAAGGGATAGTACTGTATAACTCCGTCTCTGTATCACAGTGGAACCATGATACGTCAGAGTAAGGCTCCAGATTTCTTTCCAGAGCAGATTGATGAATGACATGCCAAATATATTTATCACTATACGGTTTTTTTGCAAGCTTTTTAAAATAGGAGGTCAGACTTATTTTGTTGGGATATAAAATTACACTTTTATTTATTTCAGACTTTGCCACCTTCTTATCTGTCAGTCTTCTAACTGTTTACTTCGTAAGACATCATAACGACATTGCTAGTAAGCTAGCCGAGGTGAATCCATGCTGGGACGACGAAATGTTGTATCAGACTGCAAGGGATATTAACATCGCCTTCTATAAGGAAGTTTTCTTTTGCGAATGGAATAAAGTTGTACAAGGTAATTTAATTATAATAATAATATAGCCTTTTATTCAGATCAACTTAATCTAGTCTAGAATTTTAATTCTTGATTAGTTTCTGCAAATCGGTTTTCTAGTCCGCATAGGCCTCATCCACCCTTATCCATTCATGACGTTCTTGAGTTCATCTGTTTTACATCACTACAGCCACTAGTCTGATGTCGTCATCCTACCTTTTCTGTGGTCTACTTCTTTTTCTTATCTAGGAAGGAAGGTGATATAATACTAAAGTCTATTCAATTCCTTGTTTTCTAATAATATTACTTAAGCAATTGTCAACTTAGAGCATGCGTAAATTAAGAGCTTAATTTACGTGATATTATTAAGGTATAAAAATGGACGAAAATAGACTTTTGAAACGTTTTGAATCTGAAGCGCTATAGGTAGGTTATGTAGGTATTAAAGTTTTTTTTGTTATATCTTTGTTTTTGAAAACTAAATTATGAACAGGGAATGCATCTTAAAGCATCAGAGAATGCAATACATTTTTTGATAAAAAAACTTTTCCTTGAAGATTTTCACCATGCCATGATTTTTTGTTAGATTTTTGTTACTGATTATCGTCACGATTAGTTAGAAACCAGGAAATCTAACACCAGTCTTGCCAAAGGGTTTCGTGTTACCCAGTTACTGGGTTGTGGAAGCCAGTTAAGCAGTCGTTCCATGCTAAATACTGGTACTCAGCTGAATCCTGTAAGACAGGAAGTTAACCATAATATAGTTGAGATAGGGCCTGGCAAAATGATTTTTGTTATTATTTAATGACTGCTTTTAAACGGACCTTTTGGTTGTTGTCACTACAGGAGCCGAACATCTTATTAAGGCTGGTATTATCACCAAAGATAATGGATTCAGAGATCTATATGATGAGACGAAGGATCCGGAAGTAACATTGGAATATACTTTTATCTTACGCTATTTTCATCTCATGCAAGAATCGAGGGCTATGTAAGTGAATTACAACAAATTGAGTAAAAATCCCAGAAAATAATCATCATCATTTTCCTGCTCTTATCTCATGCTGCTTGGGGTCGGTGCAACACGTTTTCTCTTTCATACGTCCTGTCAACCTTCATGCTATTACTGACTCCTTTTTCGTTCATATTACTCCCCACTCAACCCAAAAAAATATATCTCTTCTGTTAAACTGATTCTAGTATTCAATTTGTCTTGTATTTGTGTATGTTAAGATAAAAATTAATTAATCGTGAGGAAACCTGGAATTATATAATAATAATATAATAATGATAATATATCTTTATTTATCCAAAAACATACAGATATCCAAAATACAGTTTGCTATTTGGTATAAAACATAAGCTTATAGTTTAGAATAATTATATAGTTTATGTTGCAAATTCTGTACAAGAATAATACTCTACCACTTAAACTAGGGTATGCCTGTATTTTAAGAGGTAGTTTAGTTTCCGGTCAGGGTTTACATAGATCAACAAAAAGTTATCTCAAGTGGACTGTGTCATTCTACTGTATGGAATACAAAGCTAAAATTGTATGTTTATGTGTTTTGTGTGTTTGTTTGTATGAGTGTCGTGCGTTTGTGTTTATGAGTGATGTGCGAGTGGTGATGGTAAGTAGGTGTGTGTATGGGTGTTTTACACAATATAAGTAAGTAAAGACTCCGTGTCAGAGTAATCCTTAAGGAGCAACCATTCTGTTACTTTAGACTTTAGTGCATGTGAGTTTAGATTTATAATATTGAGGTGTTTGTTAATGTTTATATAAATATGAGTACTTAGTACTGTGGATACTTGGTGGAAGGTACGTGCGTTTATTTGGAGTAGGGGGAAGGTCGGCATGCTTTCTAAGGGTAGATTTTAGCACATAAAGCTGACGAACCGTAAGTACTTAACAGTCAGAGAACAGTTCAGTCGTAAGATTCATTACTATTTCATGATGACTTTAAGTATAGCTCTCTGTGCTCTCTCCACCCTCAGAAAGCTAGTTTTTGCGGCCCCGCCCCACGCTACTATGCAATACCCAATAACTGATTGGCATAGTGCCTGGTACACCATCTTAAAGACTTTTTGGTTGGTGGATACTCTGAGAGACTTAAATATATGTATGAGACGTAATGTTCTGGTGGTGACGGTATCGATTTGTTGGTCCCATCTCAGTCCGTCGTCTATCCGTACTCCAAGGTATTTAACACTTTCGGATCTTGCAAGAGGAGGTCAAGTGCAGTGGGTGGGCACATTTGTATAGGAATGAGCAGTGATACTAAAAGAAGGAGATGGTTTAGCGTTACGTCTTATAACAAAAGGAATATAAGTAGTTTTTTGTATATTTAATGTAAGAAGGTGCGAGTTTAGCCACCCCATAACTTCAGCCATGGCCATCTCCGCATTTGTTTTCACAATGTCCCAGGTGATTCCGTCCACAAGAATTGCGGTGTCGTCTGCGTAAGCATAAATTCTACCGTTTGGGAGACTCAGTCTGCAGAGATCATTTACATAGATCTGGAATAGTGTCGGGGAAAGGATTCCACCCTGGGGCACACCATAGGACACGTGAAACTCATCACTTAAGTATGTATCAATACATAGCTTACGGTTTTTTAGGTAATCTTTGAAAATTTCCAGAGACATTCCACGCACACCGATATTTTCCAGCTTCCTGATGAGTTTGGGAACAGAGACTGTGTCAAAAGCCTTCGAAAGGTCTAAGAATATACCTAGGCATTTCGATTTTCTGTCTAGGTTTGAGGCAACTTGTTGCGTGAAATCCAGAACTGGATCTTCTGTAGATAGACTTGCCCGAAATCCGTATTGATTATTTGCAATGAGTTGGTTATTGTCAATAAATATTCGTAGACAGTTATTGAGAATTTTTTCAAGAATTTTAGAGAGTGCAGGTAAGACTGATATCAGTCTGTAGTTATTAACACAGTCTCGGCTCCCCCCCTTGTATATTGGATGGTCCACAGCTTTTTTAAAAGCCTCCGGAAATACACCCTCCTGTAAGCAACGATTAAAAAGGTAAGTAATTGGTAGGATAGTACACGTCGACAGTTTTTCAATATTACCGATGATATACCGTCCCAGCCGACTGCAGAGTCAGAACGTAGTTGTAGGATTAGGGACTCAACATCAGCCTCTTCTACTTCCAGAATGGAAAGAGAGTTCACAGGTGAGTTTCGGGTGCTCGTAGGTGAAGGTGAGGAATGGCCATCGGCCGATGATGATGCATTGCCATTCGTTATTTTCCCAGCCAAGTTTTTGCCAACGTTGGCAAAAAAATTCGCCAATCTCATTGACTGAGGATTTAGGGCTGTCTCGTATTGAGAGTAGCTCCACTGGACTAATTTTAGTTTCATGGGAATTAGTAATCTGATTTATATTTTTCCATAGGGCTTTGGGATTATTTTTGGCTTTTTCAAGTTGACCGGTTTCAAAGCAATTTTTAGTTTTGTTAGTAGGTTATTGCAGAAATTACGATAACGTGAATAGGTAGTTTTTAGAATAATATTATCTGGTGATTTTTTAGATTTTATATGCCTTCTATCTCTATTTAGTATACATTTAAAAAAACCAGGGGTTATCCAGGGTTTTATGATTATCTTTTGTCTAGGGATTTTAACTTGTTTTGAATGATTTGATATTACTGATTTTATTATACTTATGAATTTATCCATTGCCGCATTTATGTTGACGATCAGTTCATATTTTCTAACTCCTCCACAATCGCTTTGTGGTTTAGGGTGGATGTTGTGTTTATGTGCCGGATTTGCATTTTCCATACTTAACAGTAGTGGTTTGTGGTCCGTTACGTGTGCCTCTAAAACCAATGTAGTAGTAATTAGATTAGATTTTAAAAATGGTCTAAACAGTTTTCATCTCGAGTGTGGATTAAGTGTGTTGGCATAAGACCATGAGATGCATTCAGCGTGAGATATTCCAAGGTTCGCTCATTCATATTATTTTGTTTTATATCGATGTTTAGGTCACCTACAAGAGCTATATTAGAGCATATAGAATTAATGTTTTCGTAAACATTTATCAGACTTAATGAGAAATTGACAAAATTTTCCCTCGAATTTAATGAGGGAGTGCGATAGATCGCTACCACCGATAGTTTTTTATCTAAATGGCGCACTAGACAATTTAAAAAAAAAAAAAAAAAAGTCTGGCAGCCATACTGTAGTTTGCAGGCTTGATTTTATATAAATAATTATTCCGTCATTTTGGTTAAGGTTTTTATTCGTATGGTGAGATTTAAAACCGTCCAGCAATGGCATATTTTTGATTTTACTGAGCAAACACTCGGTTAGTACAATAATATCAATATCCACATTTAACAAATTCAACAGTACATGAATGTGCGGAAAATTTTTGTTGACACTACGGATGTTTAGATGCAGTAGGTTTAATTTTTTCCGGATGTATTTATATAATACCGACATTCTTCTGGATTGCAAACAAACGATTTTCCCTGGCTTATTTGGTCAAGGTCGTTATTGACGTTAATTAAGGTAGCCAATAGAGAAAGAGAAATAAAAGCAATTAAAACAATTTACATTAACCGGTAAGATTATAAGGGGTGTAAGAGTCCAACTGAGTCTTAAATAAACAATTTATAATAATGGGATTTGAGCCTTTAAGTAGTTGCACGTGTATGTCTGTGTAACTATAGAAGTGTTTGGAATATAATTGCAAACAGTGTATTGATGTGTGTTGTTTTTTTGTAAAATGTAGATGTAAGTGTGTGTGATGAAGTTTATAGTAAATTTAATAAATAACGTTTTTTTTTTATATGACAGAAATATCATGCAACTTTGTAGTCAGATAGTCTGTTTAGGTAAATTGGTATCGAGTTCTTCGAGACATTTTTCTGAGAGTCTATATAGTTAGATTAAGTTTGTGTTCCATTGGGATGATCACAAAAAGAACTATTTAGTCCGTCAGTTAGATAACCTAAAAATATTGGACAAGTATATTTTCTTTTGTCACGTAAACAAAAAATTACGACGATACAATGCGTTGAAATATCGTGTGTCGACACGTCGTGCTATACTTTTACAGACAAAGTGACGTCACAAGCCCCCACTCCTGAACTTTGAAGCGCTTATTTTTGTAAATTTTTATTTATTATGATAAAGCAAAAAATACGTGACCAAAATTATTTGTTAATCGCACTGACGGACTAAATACTAATAATATCATTTTTCTACCCAGGAAACATTCCTAAGTCGTCGTTCCAGTGCGAGGATAAACAAAAAAAAAAATTAAATAATTAAGTGTTTGTTCCTTGTAATAAATAAATAAAAATTGAATTACAAAATTGAATTAAAATATGAGCAGTGGTGGCCCAGTGGTATCGGCCGTGACTTACAAGTTGTAGGTCGTGGGTTCGAGCCCAGGCAGGCGCTTTACTTTGTGTAAATTATTTCATCACCACTGCTCTCAAAACGGTGAAGGAAAACATCGTGAGGAAACCGGCATGTCCTAGAACCAAAAATTCGAAGACATGTGACATCCACCAACCCGCACTGGGCCCGCGTGGTGGATAACGGCCCATTCCCTCTCACAGAGAGGAGGCCTGTGTCCCAGCAGTAGGAACATTAATAGGCTGATGATGTGATGATGTGATGTGAATTACAAAGCCATTTCTTTAAAAAAAATCTCCTTGCCATCAGGCTGTACGATGAACACGGCAACTTTATCGAAGAATACAAAATGTTCGACGCCTCATTTAGAATGGGAATGTTGGCCAAGAATATGCCTTCTTTTACACAAAGCACTTTTAGAGCTCCCTGTCACGGTGCCGATGGTTCTGTTGATTATGACGTAAGTATTCTCCTTTTTAGGGTTCCGTTCCTCAAAAGGAATAATAGGAACCCATATAGGATCACTTCGTTTTCTGTCTGTCCGTGTGTTAAGACCTTTTTCTCTGGAACGCCTAGAGTTATCAAATTGATATTATTATCATAAACTTAGATCTATCCCTTGAGACTGTGAAAAAAACAAACTTCAAGATCAACTTAATCTATACGTAATGTCATTTAAGTCGTAAATTTGACGAATTGCAAAGGAATCAAAACCTATAGAGTATATTCCGTTGACCTAGAATCATGAAATTTAGCAAGAAGCAATATCTTATGGCACAAGTAAAGGAAAAAATCCGAATACCGTAAATAAATATATAAAAAAAACTATATTCCATCTGTCAAGACCTTCTTCTCAAGAATGCGTGGACGTATCAAAATGAAATTAATTATATACTCAAGGCTGCAATCCTTAGGGGCTGTGAAAAATCAACAAAATCAAAATATACGGCCGTTTATGTTGCATATTTGACGAATCTCAAGAGAATCAAAACCTATAGAGTACTTGCCGTTGACCTAGAATCATGAAATTCGTTAATAAGTAATTTCTTATAGCACAAGTAAAGGACAAAATTCAGTAACCTTAAAAGGCACAAACCTTAATTTAAAAAAAGATTATTGACTTGCAATTGGCAAACTGACCGCGACTTACATCGATGCTGACACCAGTTTTCCAACAGCCAAGTTAATTTTGTCCCTAAATCTAAGTTATCTTTTTGTGAGGCAATGTTCTTTTAATTCAAGTTAAGAAAATAGTGAGTAATCGCTGTCAGCCGGCTCCTGGACCAATCGGGTCGCAGGTTTTCTAATTTATTGCGACCCGATTGGTCGAGGGGCCGACTGATAACGTTTAATCACTATTTTCTGAATGAGAATGAACTATAGCACAATTTCGTTGTGTTAGCATGGGAATAGCTCAAAGCAGCACTATATAGAATGAAAGCGGTAGCGGTACAGTACACAGAATATGTCGAAACAACGATGGACGACAACATGGACGCCTAGTAGTTTTATAAGTACATGTACTTGTAAATACTAGCCAGGACCACTATAGGTTTAAGTCATTTAGCAGTACCTACTAAATTGTATAGTAAAATCATTTTTTTTTTCAGCTGGCCAATTATGCCTTCCCCGGTTTCCAGGAAAGCATAGACGCCACAGCAGGTGACATAAACAAAAATCGCAATTTTGGCCTGCCCCCTTACGTAGACTATGTCCACCACTTTACAGGGATTGAAATTAAAAGTTTCGAAGATTTGAAAACTGCTGGACTCATGACGGACGAAGTAAGTCTATTTAATTATGCTACAGTATCTTATCTATTACTATTTAAGATTTCATACTTTTCCGATTTATTTGGGATCTTATTCTTTTGGAGCTGTAGTGGCACTTACACGGCACTTATGTGTGGTAGGTCGTGTGTTCCAATCCAGGCAGGTACTTTGTGAAAATTATATCATTACTACTGCTGCTAAAACGGTGAAGAAAACGGTATGTCATATCCAAAAATCTTAAGTTATGTGATATCCACCAACCCACACAGGGCCCGTGTGGTAGATTAAGGCCCATTCCCTGCCACAGAGAGGAGACCTGTGTTCCAGCAGAAGGAACGTCGAAAGTCTAATAATGCTATTCTTATTCTTTTTCCAGACATCTTTCTCAGCCGTTATCTCAATAATATTTTCAATTTAACTTTTCAATTCATATTATTATTATTATATACGTTATTGTACGCCACTAAAACACACAGAACAAAAAATTATAATAACATGTGTACAATGGGCGGTTTTATCGCCATAGACAGTTTCTTACAGTCAACCTTTGGATCGAATGAACAAGAGGAGAGGAATTTAGAGTCAGTGTACCAAATATTCTAAATAATATTACTTACACATAATAAAATACATATATACAATACTACATAATAGACTAATAAATATCAAATATATGACAGAGAAAGGAGAAGAATACAAATTATAGCGAAAGGCTGCTTTACCATTTTTTTAAATGTTGGCTGTGTTTGAGCACGTCTTGTTTCAGTAGATAATAAATTCCACAACCGAGCTGCTTGAATCTTAAAAGATTTGTCAAAGGAGGAATTGCAATGCATACTAATACTAAAGTTTAGATTCTCCGATGATCTCAAGGATCTAGAATGTGTGTCACAGAGGAACTGAAAGCGTTCTTTTAGATAAAAAAGGAGTAAGAGGATTTAAGACCACATTATAAAGCTGAGAAAGTATGTGAGCATTCTGGTGAAGGAGAGTAGTAAGCCATTTGAGCTTAATAAGGCACTCAGAAACGTGATCATACTTGCGCAAGCCAAATATGAACCTGATACAGAGATTTTGAAGTTTCTCAAGCTTGTCCAATTGGTCTTGGCTGAGATCAAGATAGCTGGTATCAGCATAGTCCAGGATAGGAAGAAGAAGAGATTATGCAATTGCAATTTTAGTGGTTATCGGAAGATAGTGGTCAAACGCGAGCCTACAAAAAAAAAGGAAATAACGAATTCGTCTGAAGCCCGCAGATCCAAACAGTTCACGACTGACGTTTTTGACGTTTAAATTTTCTTTCATTTAGTTTTAATATATCACAAGGTATTTTGTTATAGAATTTAACACAGAACCCCATGAAAGATGAGTGTACTTTTGCTATTCTACAAGATGGTTGATCTAACTTATCTTTATTTCTCGTATTACAATTGTATCTATCACTGACCTTACTAAAGAGATGTATATTTTTCCTTACATACATAATATTTTCATACATGAATTGGCAAGAAACTGTCATAATATTAATATTTTTAAATAGCTCCCTAAGAGATTCTCGGTGACTTAAACTATATATGGCTCTGATAGCTCTCTTTTGCAATATAAATATGGATTCAATGTCAGCCGCTCGGCCCCACAATAAAATACCGTATGACATAATGCTGTGAAAGTAACTAAAATAGACCAAACGCGCGGTCTCCACATCCGTCAACTGTCTTATCTTTCTAACAGCATAAGCAGCCGAGCTCACCCGACCCGCAAGAGATGTTATGTGAGAACTCCATTGCAATTTGAGAAGAAGGAGAATTTGAAATTTGAGAAGAGGGGTTGGGTATAAATTTGGAAATCATCAGCATACAGGTGGTAGAAAGAAGAAAGTCGTTGAGTGATAGCATTAATTAAGAGTGCGAAGAGGAGAGGAGATAAAACGCTACTTGTGGCACGTTGGCAGAGGTGTGACACCAAGAAGAAAAAGATTCATCAGTGCAAATACGCTGCCGGCGGCCAAATAGGTAACTATGAAACAAGTCAATAACCGGCGGGGATATGTTAAAAGAGCATAGGATGGCAAGCAAAATATCGAAGTCAATCGTTTTGAAGGCATTGCTAAAATCAAGCATGGCAAGTACTGTTAACTTTCCCATTTCCATGCCTGCCCTGATACCGTCAATAATATTTACAAGTGCTGAGGTAACGCTGTGTCCACGTCGAAAACCAGATTGAAAAGGATTTAGCAGATTATTTTTGGAAAGGAACGTGCTGTGTTGATGGTGGACAAACTTTTCAAGGTCTTTGGATAGAAAAGGAAGAATAGAAATGGGACGGTAGTCATAAAAAGGTGCAGGATGAGATTTTTTGGGTAAATGAATAATTTGGGTCTCTTTCCAGGCTTGTGGGAAGACACCACTGGAAACAGAAAAGTTGAGGATGTAAAGAATGACTGGTATAATGTTATCAAGGAAGGGGATGATCATCTTACGGTTGACACAGGGAGTCTTTAAGTTAAGAGTGAAAGGTTTCTACCAGGCAAGCGTGCTACATCGTCGACTATATCAACCTCATTTTAACGAGATATTGGTCAAGCGCGAGCCTATCAAAGATAAAAAAAACAGATTGATCATATCAATTTAACTGAACTGTTCTTAATCTTTCGTATTTTATATTGTAGAGTCGGTAATAGCTGTTACCTGACCTACCCTGCCATTAGCTGACCCACCAAAAGTTATACGATTTTGAACCGGCAATCAGCAGTAGATAAGTATTAGTCGATAGTAGAACGACTTGTTCAAGGAAGGCAAATATTATAGAATACAGTTATGCCAATTCGATCTTCAACACGTAACGTTAGGGTAGCTAAGCGTTTGAATACTGTTTTGTCACCATGATCGTCTTCTTAATTTCAACAATATTTCTTAAGTCGAACTGGTCTAGTGGTTGCTTCAGTGACCATGTACCTGTCAACATGGTAGCGAGTTCAAAACTAACCTTCCAATTCTTGTTGCTTTATGTCTACAATATTTAATAATGTTTTTTGTATTCAAAATATTATTTGTATTAAATTAAAATAGTTTAATTATATTAACTATTTAAATACAAATACCAACAGAAATAAAAAACAATAATTATTATGATAACGATTTTATTCAAATTATATGTTAAATAATTACTTACTTACAAAGATAATAACTTGTCATATATTTAAAGCTAAAACATATAAAAGAAGTTAGAATATTAAACTAATTACTCCGCACATCCATCTCAACATTCTCATATCTTCTACATGCAATCTCTTTTCATCCATCTTTTTCACAGCGCAACAATCTGATCCATACAGTACGACAAGTCTAATCACGGACTTGTACGTTTTCCCCTTTAACTTGAGGGACATCGTGGGTCGCAAGTCGTTGCAGTGATCTGTTGCCCTTTTGATCCATCCCGCGTTGAACCGATGCGTTACATCTCGGTCTACCTCGCCATCCCCTTGGACAAGCTACCCTAGCTAGCTTGGATAAGTACCGGAAGTTGGAGCACATCTGTATGGGTGTTCCAGCGAGAGCTATAGGCACGGAACTGGAGAGACGGACAAAATCCACACTTCAACTGGTATTCCGTCCGGACTAACTGCCTTACCATTCTTCATTCCATTTACTGCTATTCTTACTTCCTCCATACTAACTATTCTCACTAATCCCTGATTCACAGGTTTATTTTCTAACATACCACTCCATTTACACTAACATACTTCCACCTATCCTTATTTTTTCATCATCAGAAAGAATCATTCCAGCTTATCTGACAGACATCTCTCGCCCTTTTCTCCCTAGTTATAGCAACCCGGTACAGGTCCTTTTGGCCTACTGGACCATCTATTTCTATATTTTTTTGCAAGCGGCATGTAATATTTCCAAACTGACTGGTGTCTATTAAATTGGCCACCAACTTATTTAGGTTCACCAGGTCTTATGAAAGATATCCAGTACCAATAACCCAGAGAAATTAAACGGTGTCACTTTACTTTTAAGTACATAAAAAAACTTTTTGCATAAAATACTACCGACTTCCAAATAAAAAACTACAAAGTGAAAAATAACTTTATTTTTCTTTTATTTTTAAAAGAAAAAGATTTTTGGAAGTCAGTGTCTTTCGTAAGGACCATTTTTTTGCGTTATGGACACCGACTTCCAAAAATAAAGTTATTATTCACTTTTAGCAATCCTGAGAGGTTTGCCAGTATTTATTGAAGAGTTCTGTTGTATATCTTCGAAGTCCTTAATCAGATCTTCACCAAATTCAAATTGCACCAATTTGAGAACATACTCTTTAAAACAAAAAAATATTTTTTTGAATTGGTCCCCAAATGACGGAGATATCGGTGAATACACATATAAAAAAAAAAACATACATGAAGTCGAACATAGAACTCCTCCTTTTTGCCTTTTTGGTAAGTCGGTTAAAATGGGTAGGGATAAAAGTTAGCCTAAGTCACCCGGGGATAGAAAAGCTTCCCAACGGTAAAATAATTGTTGAAATCGGTCCAGTAGTTTTTAAGTTTATTCGTTACATACAATACAAAAATAGTATAGATATGTTGGCTTACGTCACGGCATGAGGAATAGCTAGGTATAAAAACAAAGTATAAAATTATAAAAATACACTAAGGCTGGCCTCACACATTCTGAATTTCCAGACTATGAATTCATATTATTAATTAAGGAAGCTCGGCAACTCATACAATTTCACTATGCCCCACACACATTCTGAATTTTTCAGATTATGATTTACTCTTGCTGGCATTCAGATTATGAATTCCAACTCTGATTCAGACAGGAATTTCAGAATGTGTGAGTCCAGCCTTACTGCTATATTATTTAAGTCACCAACGTAGTGTTACAAGTCTCCTAGCAATCTTTCTGAGGTCAACATTCTCCTCTTGCAAATAGATTATTTTGCAATTAAGACATGATAATAAAATTATAAAATAGTAATTCAAAAATTGGAAAAGAGACGTTGTGTTTCGCAATTTAGTAATGCAAGGTAAAAAATGTTCGCGCTTAGTCACTGCAATTGTGCGTAGACTGGCCACAGACTGGCTTTAGTTGTCACGGTTCATTTTTATTTTACTACCCTTAACCTTAGTAATATTTGACTACTAGTATTATAATGAATACGCATATTTGTCTTTCAACTACCCTTATTACAGGTTAGGTGAAAATGCAAACAATTTAGAAAATTTATGTTTGAATTTTTTTTCTGTCTATAGTTCTTTACAATAACGCAAGAAATACTGATATAGAGTTTTGCTTTCAAAAAACAATATCCTCGACGCAGGATTTGAAATCGCATCTTGTTCGTCTCAGCCTTATACACGGACCACGAGACCAGCAGCCGAATCGCGCAAGTAAATTCGGCAAGGCGAATGGTTTGACCGCTATCAATCGACCAATCACATGCGAGATGAATGACGCAAGGTAGATTTCCTTCTGTGTGATTGGTCGATTGATGGCGGTCAAACCCTTTGCGTTGCGCTATTCACTTACACAATAAGGCTGCAGATCTACTTTAGTATAATAATAAAAATAAGCTATTAGTAGCAATGACATTAATTACTTTTAGTATTACAGAATAAAAATCAAAATCGCATAACAAATAGTTGTAAATGTCGTAACGCTAACGTTTTAAAGATCAAATTTGCTTATCTGTATGATTATTGTATTTGTTCTTTGAGTAGCGTTTGTCTGATAAGCTCATACAAATTAAATAATCCTTCATGTTACAGGTTCTGATAAAATTCGTTAATTTTTAGGGTGGGTCAGGTAACAGCTAATACCAACTGTACACAAAAACATAATAACATACAAATACAATAGCACAGTTTATGTAAAAAGACGAGCTTGACCCATAATTGTGTTCTCGAAATTTGCATACGAGGACAGTACTGTACATCTAAGTGCAAAATAGAAACTAAAAATAAAAACTTATAATTCATACTCTCTAAATGAACTAAACAAATATGTGTATAACATACAATGCATAAACAATAACTATATGTATTTAAGATATTACATTTTCACGCTAATATTATAAAGGCGAGGTTTGTGAGTGGGTTTGTTACTTCTTTAAGATCAAACGGTTGGACAGATCTGGATGAAATTTGGCACAGAGATAGATTATAGTCTGGAAAAGCACATAGGATTTCGACATTCACGCGGGTGAAGCCGCTGGCAGAATCTAATTAATACATAAATGAATGTGTCATGTTGACAGGAAATGTTCACTAATTGTCCTCTTGAAAATCTCCAACAAAGGGCTATTCCGTATAGAGTGTGGAAGAGTATTCCAGAGGCGTACAGCGTGAGTAGTAGATGACTGTTGGTCTTGGATTATTGAGCATGGGGTTCTGGGTTAGATTCCCAGGCAGTTGTAGCAAAGTGATACCTATAGGATATTCCTATTAGGATTTTTTTCTGACAAATTTCTACTGAGCAGCCTAGCCTATGAATGGCATTCTTATAACTGAAAACACAACTTTTCCAGAAAATTCAGTCGCTGAAATCATTGTATGATCATCTGAGTGACATCGATTTAATGGCTGGTGTGTGGTGTGAAAAAAATATGGAAGGTGGCCACATATCTCCTACTGTTGCTCATATTTTGAACGATAGTACAATGAGGGCTATCAAATCTGACAGGCATTGGCATGAGAGAAAGGATAGACCACATGCATTTACTAAAGGTATGGATACCTGCGTTCTTTATCCAGTTCGTATATCAATACTTAATAATATATTTTTACTCTGGATCCCATACATCGGGTGATGACGGAATCACGGCCGAACTCCTAAAGGTGGGTGGAAAACTAGTCCTTAAGGCCTTTCAGAAGCTGTTTGATGCCGTCATACTCGAGAACAAAACGCCACAGGCATGTTACAGGGGGTACTCTTCTTCAAAAAAGGTGACAATGCCCGGCTGAAGAACTATAGGCGCATCTCACTTATAAGCTATGTCTACAAGTTGTTTTCTAGAATCATTCCGAATCGTCTCGCGCACAGATTTGACAATTTTCAGCCTCCCGAACAAGCCCGATTAAAAGGCTTCATTACCGTAGACCACATACATAAGCTGCGGTAGGTTATACAGAAGACCAAAGAGTATACCTGTCTCTCTGCTTAGCGTTTGTGGACTACGAGAAAGCCTTCGATTCGATCTAGACCTGGGCTGTCTCTCCAACGGTGCCAGATCGTCTAACGGTAAATTGAGGTGTTGAAGTGTGTGTACAAAAACGCCACCATGTCAGTCCGTCTTCAGGATCAGACCTCGAAACCTATCCTCCTCTAGCACGGTGTGAGACAAGGAGACGTCATTTCTCCGAAACTGTTCCATGCTGCGCTGGAGGATATCTTCAAGGTTCTGGACTGGAGGGAGCTAGGCATCAAAGTTAATGGCAAGTACATCACTCACCTACGGTTTACCGACGACATAGTGGTCATGGCTGAGACCATGGAGGACCTCAGTACAATGCTCGATGACCTCAGTAGAGCTTCCGAAAGAGTGGGTCTTAAAATGAATATGGACAAAACCAAGGTCATGGTGAATGCTCATGTAACACCCACTCCTAACAAGATTGGAGACTCTACACTCGAAGTTGTAGACGATTATGTCTACCTGGAACAAACGGTCCAGTTGGGTAGGTCTAACTTCGAGAAAGAGGTCAACCGTCGAATCCGATTCGGCCGCAAACTGGAAGACAATGCCTGGAAGGCCTTCTACTAGGTGGACCGATGACCTGGTTAAGGTTACGGGAATGCGCTGGATGCGAGACGCACGGGATCGGTCAATTCATATTCTTTATTGTACACAAAACAGAAATTACAAATACAAAAGGATAACTTATGTACAAAGGCGAGCTTAACCCATAATTGAGTTCTCTGACAGCAAGCCTCAGTGCTAAAGAGAGATTTACAAAATTAGGACAGTTAACAAAAGTGCACAATAAATACTAAAAAACATTTGAATTCTTACTAACTAAATACACTACACAAATACGTATACAACACATAATGCTTAAACATGATACATACATAGATCTAAAATACATACATATTTATGCGTCATGTTGACAGGAAATGTTTCTTAATTCTTCTCCTGAATATCCCTAGTGAAGGGTTATCCTGTATGGAATGAGGAAGATTATTCCAGAGGCGGACAACCTCGAACAGTAAATGATCCACCGTAAAGACTTGATGAGTGGGGAGGAAAACGAAGGAGAAGAGATGATGAGGAGCGGCAAGGCTTTCCTCTCGGAACAAGATACTCAAAGGTCAATGTGATGACGCCTGGGAAGGCTTATGTCCAGCAGTAGACGTCTTTCGGCTGAAATGATGATGACTCTGTATCCACGTATTTTTAAGCGCGGAAACCTTATTTTATAGAGGGAATAGCAGTGGCAGGGTTTTTGAGCAAGCATAAATTCCGGGCAAAAGTTGATAGCTGATTAGATGCGGCTTGCGAAAGAATACCGAGAATTATAATATCTGATAAGTTTTAGATAGCCCTTTGGTCAGAAGTCCACTTTCAGATTTCTTCAGAAAAGACACGCATATCATACTCGTAAAAAGTCAAATCTGACGTAGAAATTGTGGGTTTTCCCATAAGCTGATGACTTTTAATATATTGTCCAAATCGAAGTTACCAAAGTTGTTAAGGAAAATCCCACAATGTGTTCGTGTTTCTTTCCCTGTGTATGCTTGTTACAAAACTCTGTCAACTCCCCCTCTGTTAGCATTGTGTTCCTATAAAATATAACCTATCGGCACCCTAAATGTAACAGTTCAAAGAATAGGGCGCGGTACGCTTTCCTTGCATTCATTGCTTCATATGTTCAAAAATCCATCTATTCGACAGTGTAAAACATGCAATGAATCTTGTTGAATTATCGAAATGAAAGGGAAGGAGAGAGCTTCGTGCTGTCAAAACAGATATGCAATTAAGGTGCCGATCATTACAGACCTTTAAATACTATTAGTATTCAAATGGGGCTACCGCGTTTGAATTTACCGCTAGAGGCGCTGGTGTAGAGTGAGGTCTTCAAAATGTCAAAGAACAATGGCGAAATTTTAGCTGACTTAAATTTGAGCGTCTGAAAGTAAGTTATATACGAAAGACATTCTATTAATTGTCTATGTTTTTTAAAGTATAATTAGGCCTGGTCCAAAATAGATTAACAAAAAAACATATTAAATAAAAATTTATTTGATTTTTTAGTTCATTTCTTTAGCTTAGTGTTTCCATTATATATTTTATCTGCTAAGTGACAAGTAGTAACTATATTAAGTAATAATATCATTATTGTATTTATTGCAGTAAATGAGTTAACAATACAGTTTATGTCTAAGTATAGATGTTTCTTGCAGGTAGGTAAGAATATTGTAGTGTAGTAGAAATAAATGAATTACTTTCAATTAATGATTGGCAAAAAGACTAGTACCCAAGTCTAAAAAAAAATATATCTTGGTTGTTGACGACAACCTTTTGATACACGTCAAAGTCACTTAGTTTAAATAAATTACTCTTTCCAAAGAGTATACTACACATTTCATGCTAAAATAACTAGGTAAGGGAAATACTAATGCGATATTCCCCTTTTACTTCCACGAATATGAATAATATTACCTATTAAACACATTGTTAAAAGTTACCCAGACATAACCTACAAAAGTTTATGACTGAATATCTATTATTCTCTACATTCTCGAACAAAAATTCTTGCACAAACTAATTCAGAACATCACCCTGAGTTAAACCAGATATTTTTCATTTAAAGACTTTCGAATTTAATCTCAGCTAAAACAATGTATGGGCACCTGCCATTGTTCTTTCCTACTTTTTGACTTTAAGCGCGAGTTTATTTACAGTTTTTTTTAATAACATTAGTATTTTCCAAAAATACCAGATTAAGATAGGTACGGGTTTTACCAACCGCTGCAGTAGTTTTATGTTTCGGAAATTTGTATCCTCCTGCAAAACTGCGGTATACTCGATTTTATATTAAATTGCATAGAAGTGCAATTTAATATAAAATTGAGTATACCGCGGCATTAGAAATGATGCGCGCAATAACAACGTTTAACAGCTATTTAACCTGACTGACCTTACTCGACAGTGGCGCCAACTGGTGGGCACAAAAACGGAAGCCCTCTATAACCCTAATTTTTGGCCTCACCTGAGGCTCAAGACAAAAACGTGTCATTTTAACAACAATAGCGATGGTCTAAATGCCGACATATAAGGGATTGTTTACATGACATTTCAATAGCGCTTGATATTCCTTTACATACATTTTTCAATCGCTATGACGTCGCTTTCTTTGTTAGAATGTAACTTTTCTAGAGCTTCAGATTGGTGCAACACTTTTTATTATTATTTTAGGGCAACTGAAGGAGATAAGGAAATCATCTTTAGCGGGACTTATGTGCTCTGTCGCTGACGGTGTCACTGAAATACCGAAGGATGCTTTCTCAATAATTTCGCCTGAGTAAGACATTGGTTTACATACATACATAAAGTCACGCATTTTTTCCCATGGGGTAGGCAGAAACTACAGATCACCACCTGCTAAGACCTTTACATACATCTTTTGCTTAACTCACGTTCGTAAGACTAGACACACGCGCAAGCCAGTTAAGAGAACTGCGCACCTGGCCTTTCTGAAGAACTGCACCAAGAAGGTCTATGTATGTCTTTCTAGGGCGTCTTCTTCCAGCGTTTTCATTCATGTCTGCCTTGTAAATACCCTTTGTAAGTCGTCTTTCATTCATTGTCCCGTCCCTATTACCGTTCCCTTCACTATTTCTGTGTTTATCCATGACTAATAATAAGTAATCATAAGCATAAGTAAGTAATTAAATTAAAGTATTTCCTTATAAACAACAATTTTAACTATTTTGGATGTCGACGCCAATATCACCGGACTATTTCATGAGCTAACACGTGAACACGCTACATAGAACTGTCCATGGCAAAAGCAATTCTCCCTCAAGTCTACACCAGCATACTCCAGAGTTTGTCCTTGAGCCTTATTAATTGTCATGGCGAAGCAGATTTTCCCGTCCCTATTTAATTCCTATATTTATGCGTTTAGCCATTTTAGTTACCAACAGACTTTAAAGTATTGAAAGTATTTTTTATAATTTTTCCTTTGTAAAAAAAGGACTTTTGTACACAACATTTCATCCCCCACGATCCGCCTCCCCAAAGACGGAATTCCCAAAAGACCTTAATTTGCGTTAGATTTTAATCTTCAGTCTAAACCCAAAATATGAAGATCCTGACTTTAAAACTGACGGATTTTCATACAAACTTTCATCCCCTATTTCACGCCCTTAGGAGTGGAATTCCCAAAAATCCTTTCTTAGTGCTCACCTACAATACCAAAGGAACCTACATGCCAAGTTTCATGATTGAAGCTTCAGCCGTTTGGGCTGTGCGTTGATGGTCATTGAGTGAGTCAGTCAGTCAGTCACTTTCTTCTTTTATGTTTAGATAAAGATAGAAGATTATAGTTACCAACAGGCTTTAAAGTATTTTTAATATTTTCCTTTGTAAAAGAAGGACTTTTGTACACAACATTTTATCCCCCATGATCCACCCCCCCAAGGACGGAAATTCCAAAAAGCCTTAATTTGCGTTAAATTTTAATCTTCAACCCAAACCCAAAATTCGAAGATCCTAACTTCAAAACTGGCCGATTTTCATACAAACTTAAAATCCTTTCTTAGTGGATGCCTGCACAGTATAAAGTATCTATGTGCAGAATATCAAGTCTCTAGACGATTTCATTATTCCCATGACTTCATCCCCTTTTTCATCCTCATGGGGTGGAATTTTGAAAATCGCTGAGACACGTATAAATTATTTTTTAATCTTCAGCCTAAACCCAAAATATGAAGATCCTGACTTTACAACTGACGGATTTTCATACAAACTTTCATCCCCTATTTCACGCCCTTAGGAGTAGAATTCCCAAAAATCCTTTCTTAGTGCTCACCTACACTACCAAAGGGTTCCTTTGGTAGTGTAGGTGAGCACATGCCAAGTTTCATGATTGAAGCTTCAGCCGTTTGGGCTGTGCGTTGATGGTCAGTGAGTGAGTCAGTCAGTCAGTCAGTCACTTTCTTCTTTTATATGTTTAGACTAACTTTTGCCCGCGGCTTCGCACGCGTTGACTACATGCTTCTCCTTATCATATTTTAACAATATGTAGAGAAAAGTAAAAAATAATGTAATGCGAAAGTGTTTCTTAGGACAGACTTATACTTACCTACTCTATCATCAATACGCTCTATCCTTGTCCCGTCCCTATCCCTACACTATACCTGTGTTTATCCATGACTAATAATAAGTAATCATAAGCATAATTAAGTAATTAAATTAAAGTATTTCCTTAGAAACAACATTTTAAACCATTTTGGATGTTGACGCCAATATCACCAGACTATTTGATGAGATAACACGTGAACACGCTACATAGAACTGTCCATGGAAAGAGCAATTCGCCCTCAAATTTACACCAGCATAATTGAGAGATTGTCCTTGAGCCTTATTAATTGTCATAGCGAAGCAGATTTTCCCGTCCCTATTTAATTCCTATATTTATGCGTTGAGCCATTTTATTGTTACCAACAGACTTTAAAGTATTGAAAGTATTTTTAATAATTTTTCCTTTTAATCTTCTTTAATTTTAATCTTCAGCCCTAACCCAATATTCAAAGATCCTAACTTCAAAACTGGCTGACTTTCATACAAACTTTTATCCCCTATTTCACCTTAGGGTAGGAATTCACAAAAATTATTTCTTAGTGGATGCCTGCACAGTATAAAGTATCTATGTGCAAAATTTCAAGTCTCTAGACGATTTCACCCTCATGGGGGTGAAATCTTCAAAATCGCTGAGATACATGTAAATTATTTTTTAATCTTCAGCCTAAACCCAAAATATGAAGATCCTGACTTTAAAACTGATGGATTTTCATACAAACTTTCATCCCCTATTTCTCGCCCTTAGGGGTGGAATTTCCAAAAATCCTTTCTTAGTGCTCACCTACACTACCAAAGGAACCTACGTGCCAAGTTCCATGATTGAAGCTTCAGCCGTTTGGGCTGTGCGTTGATGGTCAGTGAGTGAGTCAGTCAGTCAATCAGTCAGTCAGTCAGTCACTTTCTTCTTTTATATGTTTAGATTAATCTTAATTTCATGTCTTGTTTGCTAAATCCAAGCTTCACTTTCATACATAAGTGTACGCACCAGCACCTTGTCGTGAACAGCAAGTCAAGTCTCTTTAAACATTGACTGGCTGGTCACAACCGCTTGTAGAGCACCATTCACATTATTTCACATTGGTTTCTGTCCTTCAAATCAATTTGCATAGCCTCTTCCCAACTATGTCGGGGTCAGTTTCCAGTCTGACCAGACTAAGCTGAGTAAAAGTATTTTACATAGAGTGACTGCCTATCTGACCTCCACAACCCAGTAACTGGGTAACGCGATACCCCTTGGCAAAACTGGTGTCAGATTGTATGGCTTCTGACTACCCTAAAGACTGTCAAAGATCTTCAAGTGACAGCCAGGTCCAACGGTTAAACGTGCGTTCCGAGCCACGGAGGATTCTCGGTTACCCATCCCAAACCGACCTTGGCAAGCGTTGCTTAACCTTGAAAATCGACCCGTGTGGCTGTATTATTTAGCCATGAGCTCCTTCTTTCTTTTCAGTTAAAATAATTCTTTGAAAAAAAGTTAGAATCGCTACCCAACAGAGCAATTTATATAGCAATGTTGTATGTATGTGACAACGATTACAAAGTGCCTTATATTTCGTTCGAGTGCTGAAATTAGTCAAAACTCTGCGATGCCAACAGGTTCTTGAGCATCGTTTTAAAGTACGAGTCATTGTCTACTTACTACTTATTTTACACTTGTAAGTCCTTCATAAAACAAATCTTTAAACTGGTTCGTTGATGCTAACGCTACTAGCAAGTTTGTGGTGCTGAATGCGTTTCTCGGCTCGGATGAAGTAAGCAGTTTTGTTTTTCCGTCAGAAATTGGTCAGTAGTAGCCCGCAGTTTGAATTTGAGTTGATAGAAATACAAAGTCTCGTTGTCTCTTCAAACATACATAATAATATGTACATAGCTTCTAACATTATCTTCAATTTCAGGAACCCATTAGTGCCTTGCAGCAGCAACAAAATCGAGAAGATTGATTTCAGTGCTTGGGCCGACGATGCATGCAACGCCCCTCTGTGTGCCTACCAGAGCAAATAGTGGTGACCGCTAAATATTAATGACGTTAACCGAATTGGTCAGATAACTCACATACTACCTAATAGTATTTGATTTTAGCCAAATGATTGGAATCGTATTGGAAGTCGTATTCAAACGTTTGCAAAATAAAATTGAAGCATTATATTCTTTCTTTATTTACCTTTTTCCCTATGATTTATTATAGCGCTTAAGATACGAGTTTTATGAGAATATAACTTTTGTCTGAAATTGACTAAATGGGAAGACAATCTGTCTACTGGAAAGAACTGATAGTGTTGATGATAAATAACAGTCAACATTGGCATTGACAACATTATACGCATAATATAAGAGTTTAACGAAGGCCTCGTTCACAAGGGAGACACAAACCAGAAACCCTAGAGTTATACTTACCTAATAAGGAAAAAAACCACGAGTAACACAATTAGCCAACAATCCCCCAAGCAATTTGTATCAATCGCACATAAACTAAGGAAGTATAAAGAAATAAAGCAGCTTAGAAACTTTGTATCCACAGGGATACCTCGCACTAGCGTGATTGAATTAGTTCAAATAAGTTTGGGTATCGTTGGTGGTGGCTTTGATATTGTGGGGTATTTTATTACATTGTTTTTTTTTTATGTTTTCCCCGAATTGAACCCCGTGAGGTGAGTTGGAGAAATCATAACTCTTATCTGGTTTTAGGGTTCCGTACCCAAAGGGTAAAAACGGGGAGGTGGCGGGGGGGTGGGGGGAAATACTAAGACTGCGATCCGTCTTTCTGTCTGTCACCAGGCTTTATCTCATGAACCGTGATTGCTAGACAGATTAAATTTTCACAGATGATGTATTTCTGTTGCCGCTATAACAACAAAAACAGAATAAAATAAATATTTAAGTGGGGTTCCCATACGACAAACGTGATTTTTTGCGATAATGGTACGGAACCCTTCGTGTGCGAGTCCGATTCGCTCTTGGCCGGTTTTTTATAGGTACATATTTTGCGAGATTTTTATGCGTCTCCGAAGTCCTTGTGGTATAGGAGCCAAAGATAATGTGTCTGGTAATGAGTATTAATTAAACAGAGCAGTAGTGACAGACAGGCAGTCGTATCATTTTAAAAAGCTTAGTGCCATATAGCAATAAAATCTATCCTATATCCAATATCAAGAAATATTTTGAACAAAAGGACCTCAGAGTCATTGGTGTCAACAATGGCGATTTCGAACTGCCAAAATTTAAGGTATTGATCACGTGATGTTTTGAGAGACAAAAACATAGGTACATCAATAATCGGATACATTTTTGTCATATTTTTTTCAATTGCTTTTTGTTGATAGAATGTCTCTTGTCTAGAACCTTTGATTTTCACACAGAAAAAACTTAAACCAAAATAACAAATCACATAATGGTTGAAAAAAGTAAATAAGAGTTGCAATTCCGTCAGCCAGTTCTAAATTTACGAGTTAAGCATGAAGCAGTAAAGATAACTTTGTTTAAGGCTTATTGTCAAAGCTTTTATACGGGCAATCTGTGGGTCAGTCACACCAAAAGATCGCTGGATGTCTTGCGCGTCCAGTACAACAACATCTTCAGGATGATGTTGGGGCTGCCTCGCTTCTGTAGTGCGTCGGGGATGTTTGCGCTGTATCGCACTGATGGCTTTCATGCCGTCATCCGCAAAAAAACTGTCTCCCTGATCTGCAGAATGCGTGGCAGCTGCAACGGAATTCTGAAGACGTTGGCTGATAGGATCTCCTCTCCGCTATGGAGATCCTTTATTATGCGGGTTATTTGAATGTTTTTATTTTTATTTTATGTAATTGTTTTTAGATTTTTTTTATGTTGTATTCTATAGAATTGTATGGATTAAGTTATCCGAATTAAATGAATTTGAATTTGAAAAATGATGGAGAGGTGAAAAACAAAGGAGATGTTAAAACCACATTTAAAGACTAAACTAACCAGGGAACACTGAACGAATACTCAAACCTCACCGTGCCCGTGACTTGAATCAAGCGATGTCTTCATTTAGTTTGTTCTGGCCGTCACCATCTTGTTTTTCAGTAGTGATCGTTGAAAATTTGGTTTTTAAATTTCATCGTACTTTTTCGATGGTTTCATGTTTTATTTTGTTTAAAGGGATTTGCAATTTTGATATAACTTCTGGTAGTTCAATTTTTGAACAGAATTTTTTTCGTCTTTTTATTCCAATTTACCAATCAACTACGGTATTGCTTTTTCTAATTGATCATCAACGGCCATGCCTTTTTCAATTTATTGTAGGAGTTAGAAAATGTTCTATTCATTTGAAATAAAGTTAAAGCAAGCTAACATATTAAAATCATCTTTACCTGGTTTTTGGAAAGAAACTATTCAAGCTTTACAATTTAAACATTATTCAAGTGACGCGATTGGCTGTTGAAAAATAAATTTAACCAATCACAGCAAATAATGTGCGTTTGACAATTAAAAAAAAAATTGTGTTCCTTCATAGCTAATCCTTTTAATAAAAACCTTACAATGAGAAACCACTATCAATTAAATCAAATATTCTATTCCACTTCGTTTTCATATCAATTCCTAACACACAAGAAATAAATTATTGACATGTGAAACCGATTTGTCCCATACATCTGTTCATACAGTATTCTGCCACGCCTCTTCAAATGACAGTGCTGCTATGACGTCACAGCATTTAATATATTTAGTCTGTCTTTCTGTAATTACGGGTTCGAGGAACCCTGTCATAATATGTGGAGCGGCGGATTCGTGGTAGCCTACTTTATTTATTATTTTTCCATTTATTTATTTTATTTACATATCTTTACATTTTTAAATATTATTCTATAAAAAATTAAATAAAAAAACATTTAAAAATACAAAAATAGTAGCCCACCGGTATCGGGAACAGGATCCAAGCTACCGGTGGTCAGGGCTCCTGAGAGAGGAACCTCCTAACGATACGCGCCGTGTCCAGGAGTACCGCTTTCTGGATCAAGCCCTTGATCCAGCTGCCCAACGAGAGCCTCCTCAGATGTTCGTCGAGGCTCTTGGCTATTATGCCATTGGCCGTAACGACTATCGGCACAATGACTGCTGTATTCACATCCCACATGTCGACAACCTCGCGAGCCAGATCAAGATATTTGCTTTTCTTATCTCTCTCAGCCTTCACGAGGTTCTCGTCATGGGGGACCGCTATATCAACAATCATTGCGCGACGCTCTAGTCGGTCTATCACCACTATGTCAGGCTTATTGGCAACAATAGTCCTGTCAGTGATGATAGACCGATCCCAATACAACGTGACATTGCCATTTTCGAGAACTGGGTCGGGCTCATACTTATAGTAAGGCACTTCCGATTCAACAAGATTGTATTTCAGAGCAAGTTGCTGATGGATAATCCTGGCTACAAGGTTGTGTCTATGCAAATAGTCTCCGTTAGCTAGACTAGAACAACCGGAGATAATGTGACGGATGGATTCCCCCGGCCGGTGACATGCCCGACAGATGTCAACCGTGCCGTCTTTCACAATATATTTCCGGTAGTTGTTCGTCATCATAACTTCGTCCATAATCGCAAAGACAAAACCTTCGGTTTCCCCGAAAAGGTCACCAAATCGCAGCCAGGCCACGGACGCTAAAAGATCTACATCAGGCCCATGTAGGACCCGGTAGAAGCGTCCGTGAAGCTCCTTGCTCTGCCATACCTCCCTGCGGTCATTAGTATCTAATACTATAGGTTTGCGCCAGTTCTCGTTAGCCAAGGAGAGCGGGGTTAGGCCCTTATCCACCGCTACCACATCTCGATGCATACCCACGTCAGCTGCCTGGAAATATTCCCTAAGACTGCATACCTCGCGGTTGTGCAGGGTCTTAGCATTTAAAAAGCCACGACCCCCGCACTTCCGAGGGATATACAGTCTCATAACCGATGACTATTATTATGATATATTATTATTATATTATTATTATTATGATGATTATTATTTTTATTATTATATTTACCAGAAAATATAATATGTCTGTCTTTATTATTTTAGTGTCGAAAGGAGAGGTATTAATAGAAGAATATAGTGTATGATTTATTTTATGGTGTCATTTTAATTTGTTAATAGAATATTAGTGACTTATATTTTTTAATCATCGGGATTATTTTGAATTTTACTATTAGGGTGACTTGTCCTCTCTCACATTAAAAGGCTGAATGTGAAGCTGAAGGCCCAATGTGAGCGACCACGTTTGGTTTCCGAATGCCATCACTGGCAACACACTCTGGTCATGTGAGACTGTGGTATGTTAGACGTGCGAAGAATAATTTTTGATTAAACGAACGTACCCTAAGTGAAGTTTTATCATAATTATACGAAGTGCCTCGTCCAAAAAGATTAGTACCTGTAATTATTGATTATTATTACACTTGTAGTATCGACTACAAGCGGCCGGCTTAAATCACTAGTTTATACAGACTTTTATTTTTTCTTACCTGGCAGCTCTGTGTCAATTATCATTTAGTTTAGAGTTACTGATGTATTATGTAGATATTTCCAGAACGCTTCTGGGTTATATCTTAGGGTTGGGAGGGTGTTACTTATCTCTTCGGACGAGGCAATTCGTATAATTATGATAGAACTTCACTTAGGGTAAGTTCGTTTAATCATAAATTATACTTTGTGCCTTGACCTCGAGATTAGTACCTGTAATTAATTACTATATTTACACTTGTAGACTTTTAGAGTTAAGTTATGGAATTATCACATAAACTATGATGAAATTGTGGAGTAAAAGACTTACTGTGAGAAAGATCTTTATCTTTCTTTAAAATTCTTAATTATATTTTTTAGACTAACCATCACGGTTGTCCATAGGTTACATACATAGGTTCTTAATTAGTTTGTTAAGATGTGTTCTTATTTATCTGTTTTGATAAATTTATTATTTACTTATTAACATTGTTATAATGTTTATAAATTAACAATCACAGTTATTATTAGGTAACAAAGATTCTTATTCAGTCATTTTCTTAATTATTATTCTTATCTTATTTTTTTTTATTAATATAATATATTTTGCCTATGTATTATCATTAGGTTTTAAAGTTTTATAAATACTAACAATCACAGTGGCTATTAAGTAACATAGGTTCTAACCAAAAATGTTTATATATATTCTTAATTATCTTTAAACCGAATATTTATTGCCTGCTTAATATCAGTATTAAAGTTTTTTTAAGAATAACTATCATAGTTGTCATCTGAAAACGAAAGTTAATTAACCATTCAGATAATAATATATTATCTGATTTATCAAAATACAGTTTTGCTTTCTTATTACTATTCTTAGTTTCATTATCAATACATTTGTACTTATACTCCTTCCTTATAAGTTAAAATTGTTAGTTGTTGTATTAATTATTATTATATTAAACTTAATTAAGATATCTTAAATAAAGTTTTTACTTAATAAATCGTTTTTATTCTTTACACTAAAAGACTGTTATAAAATTTACCAAATGTACTTGAGTTGCAACTCCAGCCTGCTGTTTTCATTATCTACTCAATTGTCACACCTGGCTTTAGAAGTAGTTGCATGGCGTGTGCTGTGAGCTAAATATAAGTGTACATCAATACTGCTAGTCTTTAAAGTACACTTAATCCAACGACTGATAGTCTGTTTGGACACTATGTAGTATGGTTTCTTGGTGTCTAAAATAATTATTTTATGTGTAAGGTGGTTAGAGGTTTTATTAATGTAGGCTACAAGGGTTTCAGCTAGATAAATTCCTGTTCTTTGTCTGAAGAATTGATTGATTATTTAGTTCATATAGGTATTAGAGATTTTATGAGGTCTAAAATTTTTATGGTTATATGCATTGATTGTATTTCTATACTTTGATTTTATTTTGGGCAGGTGGTCGCAGTCTGAACACGCCTTTAAATATTATGTTTATTCTTTCATCAGAGGACATTCTAATGTTTATTAAAGTATTATCAATTTGTGACAGTTAAGCATTTGTTATATTTGTTACTGGAATTAGAAAGTTCGGTTAAGAAATTATATCACCGTTGGTATATATGATTTCGAAGTGTTAATATTATATTTTCTAAAAAAGTTATACCAGTTTATTAAACATGTGTCATAATGTTTGAAAGAGTTTTCTGATAGAGATGCTATCTTATTTATTGATGATGGTGGTATGCTTCGTTGCAATAGACTTCGCTACACACTAGACTCCGACAGCCAAAATAAGATTGGTATGGCCTTTCCCTTGCTGTGAGATACTATAATATTTTCATTAGGTTTGAGTATGATCATCTCTGAATTATAAGAAGTTCCCTAAGTAACGGGAATCAGGTCTGAGTTGGGCATGGTGACCACCATGATGCCCTTAGCTTTATCCATTATGATTTTTCGTAAATCTATTAAAATGATTTAGAATGGTAGAAACGCGTAAAAGAAAATTTGTTACCAGTATACTGTAAATGCGTCAGTTGTGAAGACATTTGGATCGTTATGCCATGTTATGTATTTTTCAAATTTATTGTTAATGTGACTTACAAATAGGTAAATTTGTGTATTTACCATGTTATGTATTTTTCAAATTTATTGTTAATGTGACTTACAAATAGGTAAACTTGGGGGCCGAGTCACCCACGTCCGTAGGAGTTTACCCTCTGATTCCCTACACGTGGTCCCCGGGTGGTGCAAATCAGGTGACAATAACTGGTGGTAGGCTTCGGCCGAAGGCTTGCGACCACCCACCGGGCAAAGACGTACCGCCAAGCGGCCTAGCCATGTTCCGGTTACGATGCTCGGTGTAGCCAACTAGTGGAGTTGGGTCGAGACAGCTGTTCTACTGCTGGCAGACCAGCCTGACGCGCGCTGTTATATACGTATCGGGTGACTAGTCGCGGAGGGTAGCGGGATCCGAGGCACGGTGCGCCGCTGGCCGACCGCAGGTAGTTGGGGGCCCAAGTAGTGTGCCAGCCACACATGAAAGGCTGCCCCGCCAACTGTCGAAAAATCCCGGAATGCATCATCGTGCTGGTTGGCGACCAGATGGGGAGGGCCCGATGGACATTCCGGGGGGGCTCGGGCGTCCCCGCAGTCTCCGGACTAGTTCCCCATTGATGTCGTCTTTTCAGTGCGTGTCTGAAGGTTAGCAGCGTAGAACCTCGTCTTACTTCCTTCTCCTCTACCCCTTTCACTCTTATAAAAATAATGAAAAAGAAAAAGAATACTGGAGTTAAACAGCGGCTGCACCCCCTCCCCCACAAAGTGCACCTCACCAACATTCGAGGTCTGCACTCAAATCTCCCTGCAGTCCACTTCCACCTGGAGACTGAGAAACCAGCGCTGTTTTTCCTTACGGAGACGCAGATAGCGAGTCCGTCAGACGTGTCGTACTTGTCTTACCCAGGGTTTACCCTGGAGCACAATTTTAAACCGCGCGCGTGCAAGAGGCACCCGGCGGGTTTGGCGGTACAAGTCAGCAGATTGGGATGGTATGCGATCTTTCTTCGCATGCTATCCTTGGCAGCCTACTTGCTTTTCTTCGACTGATCCACCGTCGTGCGCGGACGCTGTAACGGATGTGTTGCGTCAGGGAATGGAGTACTACATTCCGTTCTCTGACGTATCAATGTCTAGCGAAGACCGGCCATGGTTTGGCGCCGAATGTAAGCGCGCCGACGCGCTTAAGCATGGGGCGTACCTGGCTTGGGTCGACGCTCGATCGCGTAAGGCGGGTGACGTGGGTCAGAAGAAGAAGGCCTTCAACAGGGTTGCCAAGTCCTGCAAGATGGTGTTGCGAAGGGCTCGGTTCGACCACATTGGCCGTATAGGGACCAAACTTGCTTCTTACCCAGCAGGTAGTAAAGCGTTTTGGTCTCTGGCTAAGTCGGTCGAGTCGAACTTCTGCCGTCCCTCACTACCACCTCTGCTGAAACCCGACGGGTCGCTGGCCCACTCCGCTGAGGAGAAGGCAAATTTATTTGCCTCTCTTTTTGCGGAATCTTCACGTCTAAATCCTGGTGACGCGCGGCCCCCTCCTTCTTCTGGTGGATGCGAGACGAGTATGTCGGACATTCGTATCCATCAGAAGGACGTCCGTAGGGTGCTGCGCAACCTCGACGTGAACAAGGCTAGCGGCCCTGACGAAATACCAGCAATTGTTCTTAGAACCTGTGCGCCTGAACTGTCTCCGATCTTGACACGCCTGTTCCGCCTTTCGTATGAGGCTGGAAAAGTGCCGAATGCTTGGAAGCAGGCTAACGTACAGCCCGTGCCCAAGAAGGGAAGTCGAGCTGACCCGGCCAACTACAGACCCATATCTGTAACCTCCATACTCTGTAAGAGTATGGAACGTGTACTTAATATTAAGCTCCTGGCATACCTAGAAGCAAACGATATCCTAAGTGACCGCCAATACGGCTTTCGCCGAAATCGGTCTACAGGGGATCTTCTAGCGTATGCCATTCACATCTGGAGTGAGGCCATTGAGAGGCACGGGGAAGCGCTTGCCGTCTCCCTAGACATCTCAAAGGCTTTTGATAGGGTCTGGCACGAAAGCCTTATTGGTAAGCTTCCTTCATTCGGTTTGCCCGGTGGTCTGTGTGATTGGATTGCAGACTTCCTAAGAGATCGGTCCATTCGAGTGGTTATCGATGGCTGCTCGTCGGACCGCTTGGATATTAATGCCGGGGTCCCTCAGGGGTCGGTGCTCTCAGCAACTTTGTTCTTGCTGCACATTAACGATCTGCTAAAACCCGGCACCTTTGGGTATGCAGACGACAGCACAGTTGCTGAGAGATACGTGTCCAACGCTCGTGCTACCGGGCCTCAGATCCAGTCTCTCCGGGAGGCCATGGTGGAGCGCTTGAACCTGTCCTTGCAGGCAGTCTCCGAATGGGGCGATGCCAATCTGGTCAGGTTTAATGCTGCTAAAACTCAGGCGTGTCTTTTTTCCGCTAAAAAGAGCCAATTTCACCCGGCTCCAACTTTCCGAGATGTAACCGTGCCAATAACTGACCATCTTGAGCTTCTTGGCGTTACGTTGACATCGACGCTCAATTTTGGCCCATACATTGAGGCAAAGACTCAACTGGCTGCCAAAAAGCTGGGGATCCTTGCAAAGGTGAGAAGGTACTTCACGCCAGAACAGCTGCTCAGTTTGTATCAAGCGCAAGTTCGATCATGCATGGAGTACTGTTCTCATCTCTGGGACGGATCTGCCAAATATCAGCTTGATGCACTAGAGTCGATTGAAAAGCGGGCCAAGAAGCTCATCAGCGATGGGGCACTGGTTAAGTCAAAACTCCAGAGCCTTGAACATCGTCGCCGAGTTGCCAGCTTGTCGGTTTTTTATCGGTTACATTTCGGGGAGTGTGCGATGGAATTACATGATCTAATTCCGCCCAGCCCGTTTCATCATCGGACTACCAGACGTACGGCGATGCGCCATCGGTACATGGTGGACATCCCACCCATACGCACTAAACGTTTTGAGAATACTTTTATTATGCGTACAGCTAAGGAGTGGAATTCCCTGCCGGAGTCTGTGTTTCCCGATAGCTACAATCTAGGGGTCTTTAAGTCAAGAGTGAATAGGTTACTACTAGGCAAGCGTGCTCCATCGTAGACCACATCTTCGCTTACCATCAGGTGAGATAGTGGTCAAGCGCGAGCCTATAATAGATAAAAAAAAAAAAAAAAAATTTCAGGTGTTCCAATTTTATTTTTCAATAATTATATGAATTTTCTTTTAGTTCCCATTTTACGACAGGACGTGACTTCTGCAATACAGTATCAGCTACTTGATTTTCAGTTGACCTAATGTAAGAAGCAAAAATGACAATATGTATAATAGTTATCACACCAATGCCGCTAGCTAAGTTGAAGAGATGAGAGTATTAAGTTCCACCCATTCGTTTAATGCAGCCTATATTGCTGTTGAAATGTCTATACATACAGTATTTCTCAATTATTCCATGATTGAATGATGCTAATAATTCCAAATAAAAATCATGCGATATTCACATTCCTTGTCTGACCACTCAGCAGTCTCATTCCCACAGGCATTCTGGGGGGGACTGCCTGCCATGGTTAAGGCATCAGAAAAGATTCAGTTACATGATTAAGTTTGATTTTATTTACTAAATTTTTAATGGCATATGGTCACCATTCAGGAATATCCATGTATTTTTCATAATTTACTTCACCTTGGTGGTTTAAAATTTTATAACATTGTAGTGATAAGTTTTTTCTTATCTGTAGGTAATGTTATATGATAGTTATAAGTCTTGTGTCAATAATATATCCCGTAAATGTACTAGTATTAGTGGGTGTAAGTTTGTTATTCAATAACTTGTGATTAATTTCTGAGTGTTTTGAATGTTTTCAGTTACCAATTAATAGCCACAGGATTTTAGTAATTTATTGACAGATTTCATAACTTTAGTGAAAATGTATAGTGCAGTGTTGTTCCCGAATGGCAGTAGATGAAAAATTATATGAGTTTATAAAATTTTTCATGAAAGAATTTTATTCTAGATATTTGCTAGAATTTTTGTGATATTTTATAAGAAATTATGGATGTTTAAGGTATATTATGAAAAGTATGGCCATGGAGCTATCATGGAGATATCATCTTTAATTCTGTGTACAAGTCTTCAAGTATGAAACGGCTTGGTCGGCTGAGACTAACGCTTAAAGGTTTTGTACGGTTAACTCAGGCTATAGACAGGCTCCCTGTTCTCCTGTCGCCCTTGTGGTTCTGGTGGAGCTTGCCAGTATTTTGCTTGGAACTTGTTGGGTTTTGGCTTGGGTTTGGGTGCTGTCGTACTTCTTTAAAAGCCGCTTTGCTGGCTCGAAGAGTTTCAGCAAGTTTTTCTGCTCGAATACATTCGTTAGATAAAAGAAATAAATTTATTTTGATAATAATCTCGTAAATGTGCAGTGGGACGGCCCGGTGGCATGCCCTAAGTGCATTATTTGTTTGAGATGCAAGTTTAAGGCGTAAGATTGGTAAAATAATTGTAAATATGTAGTAATATATTTTAACAGAGTTAGGTACCTTCTGGGCCTAAATATGGCGTCGAATCTTGAGACGATTTTATTTTACTTCGTTTAAGTCAAGCACATTTTAAGTTGCTCCCAGGTTTTTTTCATTTTTATCCTAATTCTCTTGTATTCCTTGGTTGAATGTGTCCTTTTTGGCATTTTTTTACTTTTAAAAACTGTTATTTTTATTTAAAAGTTTAATTACGTGTTGGGGTAGCAACGAATTATAATCGCGAATGACAGTCGCACAGAGATGCCAGGAAAGAAAAAAAAGATAGAAAAAAATGTCTCTAAAAACAAGTGATTTGAGCCGGCCGCCTTCAGTCGATACTACAAGTGTAATAATAATCATTAGTTACAGGTACTAATCTCGAAGACGAGGCACAAAGTATAATGGAGAGGGCTATGTTTAGAGTTTCCTTGCGTGACCTAATCTGAAATGAAGACATGCGAGTCGCACAGGATCGGTTGATGTAGCGATACTTGGGGGAGGTATGTCTCCAGCAGTGGATGTCTTGCGGCTGAAATGATGATAATGATGATCGTTTACAAAAATGGATTGATTATCGTGATTTATTAGAGGCATAATGAAGCTGCACGTTCTTTTGACGTAATCCCATTTATAAAATTTTGTGCAGTTTATAAGTTTTGTTCCGCTAAAACTACGCCCAGGCACAGATAATATAATACTAGCATACAGATACCTCATCTCATACAAAGAAACCGTGCCGACGTAACTAGTGTTTTTCGACTGCTTATTCTGGCAATTTTTTGTACATCGAACGCATTCGGTTCTGTTTCACGGTGATAGATAGATGGTGTTAGCAGCGACTTGCAAGTAAAAGGGTTTACTAGGTTCGTGAATATTTTTTTCTTTAAATACAGTGAAGGTTTGTTTTCTAGTATTTATTTGCACGTTTTTACAGTTTTTTTTGTACCAAAATGTGTTAAAATGCAAACTTTAACAATCGAGTGGAATGCCTCAGAAATTTAAAACTGCGCTATCTATTGGCATCAATTTTAAATGATCCGTCTAATAATCTTTGAAATGTGAATTAAGAGCCCAATATTCCATAATTTTGTACTTAGGAGAGTTGATTAAACAAGAACATACAATTTTTGTGTTCAATTCCAGAAAATGTTAATTTTACACACATTCAATAACAGATCGAGGTGCATATCACGCCATCTAGTGATATGTATTTGACCCAAATTTTCTTTCTCAGTAATGAGACCCCGTGACCCAGGCTTGAAGAATACAATACGACCTTCCCAGGCGCTAAGTATTGAAATTGTATTACACATGTCATGGAGGTCCAAGAAGTTTGATTTCTATTAATCCACTTACGAAACCCTCACATTTATTTTTACTATAATGAGTAAACGGGATGTTTATTTAATAGAAACATCAATGCAGCCTGAAAAGTTCGAACGTGCGAGCAAGGCCATATCACCGGTGTAATAAAAAACCTCAACATGTGACATTTAACAGATGTTTTCACGTAAATTCAGAGGTCAGTTGGGCGTGACCCCAATAAGCCCCTTACACATGGGGACATGCGAAAAGGGTGACTTTAATACACCAAATGCATATTTGATGATCCCATAAGCCGAGAGGGCGTCGTTAAGCTACGTAAACTAAGATAAGCATGGTGTTAGTTGTTGCTACATGGACCGATATATTAGTTTAGTTTGTGTAAGTCGGGCCTGGAAATCTGCATACTATATCGATTGATAACTAGGTATGTATCGCTAAAATCGATTTATTAAGATTTCTATCGGCATGATCCCAGGATGAAGGTGTGTTGTTTGGTAGCTTTATTCATCATCATCATCTGCCTAGCCTATTTCCCAATTATTGTTGGTGTCGGCTTCCAGTCTTACCAGATTCAGCAGAGTACCAGTATTTTACATGGAGCGACTGCCTATCTGATCTCCACAACCAAGTAACTGGGTAACACGATATCTCTTGGCAAGACTGGTGTCAGATCTCAAGCTTCTAACTACCCGTAACGACTGTCAAAGATCAAAGAAAGCTTTATTAAGACATACAAATTCAATTTCTAAAAAGTGGTAAATACTACTATAATATAAAATACCTTATTGTTAGGGTTCCGTACCCAAAGGGTAAAAACGGGACCCTATTACTAAGACTTCGCGATCCGTGTGTCTGTCTGTACGTCTGTCTGTCTGTCCGTCTGTCACCAGGCTGTATCTCATGAACCGTGATAGCTAGACAGTTGAAATTTTCACAGATGATGTATTTCTGTTGTCGCTACAAATACTAAAAACAGAATAAAATAAATATTTAAGTGGGGCTCCCATACAACAAACGTGATTTTTTTGCCGTTTTTTGCGATAATGATAGGTACGGAACCCTTTATGCGTGAGTCCGACTCGCACTTGGGCGGTTTTTTTTTAACACATCAGTATTGAGGCAATATAATCGCATGCAAGCTACGTACTTTGTCTGTTTTTAATTGTTTAGCAGGTGTTTTACCAATCTAAAGGAAATCAATATCAACTCTGCAATTAGCTCTATGGGTTCTATTCGATCCACTTCCGATAAAACCAAAATATTTATCCACATCAACGTCATTGACAAACTTCCTAGAAGTTCTAAAGAAAACTTTTCCATTATGAGTCATGGACAAGCGGATAGATTTCTTTCGCAGTTATTATTAATGATAAAATTTAAATTTTAACGCTTTCAGTCGGAGCGGAGTGTTCAAGCCAAAGAGTTCCTTCAAACTTTTCGAAGTACAGCGATAACTTATAGTTTGGTGCAAGTTGTAAACGCAAGGCGTTTAACAAAGCTCCTTGTAAGGTAGTTTCATCATTCTAGGATTCTGCCAGCTATGTTTAGTGAACGTTGCTTCTTGTCTTCTCATTCCAAAAGACATTCCACATTATCGAACCCTTTCCTAGGTATGTAGCGCTAAATGTGGTTAAATTTCAGTAAAGAATAACAATTGGAATTCAATTTATATTTCAGAATATTCACAAGAACATTGCCCTTTTGAGGCTTTGGCCCATTTGTAGTCCTTCTAGGAACTTCCCCCACTCAAGTCGAATCAACCACCTAACCGCTATAACAACGGAAACATACCATCAATTAATATTAATAAAAAATAAACTATATGTATGAAATTTATTGAGGCGAGTGTAAGAAATGATTTGGAATATAGGGGTAGGAGTTAAACTAAAGGAATCCCTTCTTCAATCAGTCTTTCATTACTGAAAATCGTGGTCACTGGACCCCTTTAAACGTACAATCTGCCTCCATCGACTCCAGTCCAAAGTTGCCATTACCACTTGCTGTTTGCTTAAGGACTGAGAGAATACGTGGCAATTTAATATTCTTACAAATTCGAAAGGTAGGCAGCAAGGAAACTGGGAATATGTTTATTTTCATACTTGCAAACTGCAGTTGCAGTATAGGTAAAACTTGTCACTCCTGCAATCACTCATCAATTGCACCAAAAGTTTAAAGACAATACAAAATTTAATTAAACTTTAGTCTGGATAGTTTATTGGTTTCTTGCTGAGGTTTTGTTTTATGAGGCTAGTTCTCTGTCTTTTCTTCACTCACTTTGAATTTTTAGTGATGCTCGGTTGAGCACCATCTCGGCTTTGAGACGGCGAAGTTATCTGGTGTTTTGTTAAAGTAACCTTGTAAACAAAAACAAGCCTCAACTAGCCGGTCTGTCTACACTGAACGTTGTAGATACACATTAATTTTATAGTAAAGTGAAATCAAACTCAAAAATAAGTATTTTATGTCAATGAAAAAAAATTGCAGAGAACATACCAAATTGTTTGTCATCTAAGGGGAAACGAAAGTATCTTGGCAGTAAAAATCATGCAATGAAAAATGCAAATATGGCACAATAGAAAACTATGCTATTGCAGATTTAACCGGCAACAATTTATACAGCTTAAACAAAATAAAAGCACAAGGAATAAACACACTAAGGAAACGACGGCAATATAGAAAACTCAAAAGTATCCATGACATCTTGTCTCGAAACATTACTCAAACACTCCGGTAACAAGTTATATTTTTCATTTGGAACCGTCTGAGAAGCACAATGGAGCCTTTGTGGCGGCTCTAACGAGAACCTTCTATCGGATGCCTTCGTCGCTTACACTTTGAGAAACTTTAGCCGAGTCTCGAGGAAGCGCCGGCTATCAAAGTGGGTACGACGCGTTTAATGTACCTTCAAGTTTATTGTATGGCTGAATAGTCCCTTTGAGTATGGATTCATCATTTTTGTTTTGGTTATAGTTTAATTATACAGTGTTCTTAGAGCTTGTGTCAAGTTTTCAAGTATCTATCATATTTTGTTGTGTGTTGAAACGTGGCCGCTCACAATGGGCCTCATCAGAAAGCTTACAGTCACCCAAAGAGCAATGAAGAGGGCTGTGCTCGGCATATCCTTGGGTGATCGAATAAGAAATATAGAGATCCGCAAGTGAACCAGGGTTACCTACATAGCAGTGGGCAGGGCATATTGCTCGCAGAACGGATGGCCGATGGGGCAGAAAATTTCTGGAGTGGCGACCGCGTACAAGAAGACGTTGCGTTGGAAGGCCTCCCACCAGGTGGACCG
This sequence comes from Anorthoa munda, assembly GCA_945859665.1. Lineage (NCBI taxonomy): Eukaryota > Metazoa > Arthropoda > Insecta > Lepidoptera > Noctuidae > Anorthoa > Anorthoa munda. The sequence goes on along the minus strand of OX243907.1, from coordinate 3,813,111 downwards.
ATGACTTGGTGAAGGTTGCGGGAATCCGCTAGATGCGGGACGCATGGTACTGGTCAATGCGCAACGCTTGGGGGAGGCCTATGTCGTCTTTCGGCTGATAATGATCATATTTTTGAGTCTGTTTCGATTAATAATAAAATAGCATAGGTATTATTTGTCTCTCATGATGGGCACACACTGATATTGAACTAGTTAACTATGTGGTCAAATATTGGATAGTTAGCAATATAGTAATGGCAGACTGGCCACTTACTCAGGGTGCGTCTGATGTACATTTAAGCGCTTCCACTCGTAGACGTTACGTAATGTGATGTTAAACGTTTCAAAGTAGACCATTTTGATAAAAATGATGGCAATGTGTGTTGTAGAGAATGCAAGCAGCTTCTCCATTATTTATTTTGTCTACTATTTTAATAAACAGCCGCACGGGTTGAACTTCAAGGTAAAGCAAAGCTTGCCAGGGTCTCTCTGTAGATGGGTTACTTCGGCAAGCACGTTAAGCTGTTGTTGTCGGCTGTCATTTAATAGATTTTTGATAGTCGTTGCAGATAGTCAGAAACCAGCAAATCTCACACCAGACTTTATTGTTTTTTGAACAATACCTGATGTAGCTTAAAGGATAACGTTCACGTACAATAGATCTTGAAGCAACTAGTGAATGAAGTTTGTCTCCCATTTGTGTCTTGTACTACACAGGAGGATTTATTTACTTTCAAGAAATTAAAATTTTTAAAGCTTTGTTTCATTGAATTTTCATCTCAATTGAATTTATAAATACTAGAATTTTTTACCTATTTTAATGTAATCATTAATTCCAACTGAATCTTATATTTTTTAAATAATTTATCTAATAAAATAAAGATTTAAATACGCTAACACAATTCCATATCTTTTTTTCCAAACAAAGGTTGAAAACAAACACTGAAGCAAATCAAAATTATAAGTTCAGTAGGAAGCGTAAATAAAAAAATATCTTGAAAAATTCGTAACATCTGTTGCGGACACGACACGAAGAAATTTTGGAAGAGGACAAATTTATTCTGTCCCTTAAAAGAGTAAATAACATGAAATATTGTCAGAGGCAAATGTTCGCGGGAAAGTTCTGGAGGGTAGCAGGAGACAAATTGGAATTTTCTTTGGTAGAGCTGCGCACAGGGACAACTTTACTTGAATTGTCTAAGTAGGAATCATGGTTCTTGATTGCCAGTGCTGGGAGTTGATTGTCAACCCTTTGTTTTGATAAAACTTGATATTTTTGTCACAATTTTTGATTCGCGATGCACAGGACCGGTCGATGTGACGACACTTGGGGGAGGCCTATGTTCAGCAGTGGACGTATCTCGACTGAAAGATCAAGATGAGTTTTTGCAGGTTCTGCTAGACACATATAAATAAGGCTTGAATACCGTTTACCTTATATACCCACCCACTTATATTGCCGAGTTTTTTCAATAAAATATTCTTATTATTTACATTTTCGGATCAAAATTTAGACTTGCTTCTAAATATAACCAATTCTTGAAATTTGTCGTACCATAAACAAAATAATTTATATACTAAGGGCCGATTTTTGAATAATCAGATAACTTTTACTTGAGGAATAAAAATCTGGTTTGACAGCTTTTGTGTAGAGAATAATTATGTCAAATAGCCTATATATTTATCCTTCAGTTAATAATTAACTGGCTATTGAAAAATTGGGCCTTAGTCTGAAATTAAGCAAATAATATAAACTGAAATTCAAATATATGTCGGGTTTAGTCAATAGTACGGACGTCAAAACAAATCACAAGCACGCCCCTGGCGGCAATCAAAAGCAACTACGCATTGGCACGCTTTTTATAAGCAGTTGCGTGGTGTTGAATATGGCAGTTGAGTGCTGACAGCCTTAGCGCTCAAGTCGTAGAATCAGTGTCGATCCGTAATATTAGTGAGCAAGAATGTAACTTGTGTCTATTTGAATATATGAGTATATCGTGTATCGAATAATTTGTGTGATTTCATTTTCACGATTGTACCCACCTACCTGCCCACACACGATGTCTTAAACTAAGGGAATACATCCTGACTTCCCGATGGTTTGCATCTATCGGCCAGCCTTGATGCAACATATATGATAACTGATGGCATCAGTTTTCATAAATTCGAGTTTCAGACTGTCTTTATGAATGATACAATAATTCCTTTCTGCAAGTTCGAAACATCAGAATACAGTTGAGTTCACGGAATCCATTTCTCTGATTTACATTTTTTCGTTATAATTCTCGACGAGCCCCATTATTAAAAATATCTACATATTAATATATAATTGTATATTTTTAAAATGCCCTCATTTCATAATTTTCCTGATAACCATACAGCTTGGGTGAATGAATTGTTTCCCGCATATAATATTCACGACCCCTAACCAAAAGGGTTGATTCTTATACGTGCATTGTACGTAGAAATAGATTTATATGTGTCTGCTCGTGTATTTTAAGATATTTATTTAAATAATTGTGTACAGAGTGTGATTCATACTTAATTAATTAAAATAATTTTTTCATTACGAATATTCCAGGATTAGTTAGCTCTTCTAAGAATTGGTTAACTTCTATCAAAGATGAATTTTGTATCTAGGGAACGTTCTGCTTTTTACCCGACTGCCGAAGGATGGTAATGTGTTTATCAGTCTTTGTATGTATGTTTGGCAGGAGGAGGAGAAGAAGGTCTTCCTTTCCTCCTTAAGGATCGTAGCAGGTGACGTTCTGTAGTTTCTGCCTACACCCATGAGAAAAAGGCGTGAGTTTATGTATGTATGTATGTTTGTTCCTGTGTGGCGGTCTAGAGACCGAACGCGTTGGCCGATTTTGATAATTCTTACGTCAAGCGATTTGCTTTTACTTTACAAATGTCACTTGCTACATTAAAATTGGAAAATAGAAAAATGACGGATTTTGGGTGCCATATTGTGAGGCCCAATTTTCTTTTCTTCCAGACCCGTCGTGGGGGTATCAAAATAAAAGGTTTTAGAGGTGATTTCAAAAATATATAACACTAACATGTTAAATTGTACCTAATTCGAGAAAAAATGTTAACTAGAAAGTTATAAATAAAAAAATCTGACTGCTTAGGAAGCGAATTAAAAAGACGTAAACAAGAAGAAAATAATGCTGTGCAGTCGGAGGATATATATTCGCGAGCTGGCTGACCAAAACCTGAAAACACTTTTGTTAAAACTAAATGACCCCATACAATCAAAACAACAAGTACAACCACGACCAAAACTTATTTGTCCAAACAATATTAAATTTCACTACCCACCGACTGACGTATAAATATTTGATCAGGACGGTGTTATTTCAAAGCCACGTATTACGGTAATTACCGGGAATCCCGTAGACTTGACGATGCCGCCCCTTGATTCACAATAATGGCGGTGTATTACTTAAAGCATAGACATGGAGAATGGACTGAGCAAGAGCAATGCTCTCACAAAATGGAAGCTCTTTAGAAAGAGATAAAGTGACTGCCGGGCAATTATGTCTATGAAATGTATGTCCAAAATATCCGTTTTATTTCTTAATTTAAAATAAAAATATTCTGCTAATCAAACTTTTCTTGAAGAATGTGTATGTGTATACGAATTTAGTAAAAAAGATGGCTTGATGCTGCCGAATGTACGTAACCTACAACTCAATTGCGCTCTCCTTTGTTGGAAAACAGCGGATTCTAAAATCATTTATGCTCCTTTAGTGGAATTGCAAGGCATTCAGTGCAAGGATATTCATATAAATAACTTAATAAATAAATATCTGTCTCTTTTTTGTAGGTCGTAGTGATGAAATTCACACTTCCCAATCAGAATTCTAGAAGTACTGGCCCAACGATCGCTTTATCTCTCTTACATTTTCCTGGTGACCTGTAACACAGGTTTTAACTAAACCTGCATCAGGCACCAGCTCTCACAATGTGGATTTATACATTTATAAACTGATTAGTGATCAGTGAGAGAAAATAAATGAACTTATTATTATTTTGCTGACCGTATTCATTTCATACCTGGCTAAGTCCATTCTCTAAGTCTATGGTTTTAACTAAACACACCTGTTATATGCCCGCTCAAATCTCGGAATTAAATGAAAATATGGGGTTCGTACGGTGCCTATTGTGAATTTTAGAAGTCAAATATAAACCGATTGGGGTTGTGTTTCTGATTTTCTGCATAGTCGTGATAATAATTAACCGTATAGTTCGGACGGGGTACATTTTGGGGCTTGACAAGCATACCTCCGCTGGCTCAGCCGCGGTTCATTTTGGACCCCAGATTTACGTCATACGACATCCTAATTAATAACTTAATTATTGATTAAGATACCTAACGAATCTTATGTGGGGGCTTTAATTAAAATAGTTGAATAAAAAGCTTACATGTTAGCGCAAATATTTTTTTTAGATTAAGTGCGCAAGTTTATTAATTTACATTTGTTAAAAACAAGTGTAATAATACGATAATCGCCATTTTGATGACAGTGGTGGTCGAAGCTAAAAAACATAAAAATGCAGGTTTTGGACACCCAAACTCCACGACAGGGGTAGTGGTTTGCTAATTGTTTAATTATTGGTCGAATTCATCTATATTTCAAAATAAATAATTAGTGGTAATGAAGTTATTTGTTATTCAAAGTCGAAGTTAGGCGCTAATCGTGTTTGTTTACATTTTTATTTTACACAAATATCACCCTTCCACATGTAAAATTGATTACAAATATGACAATTATGTCTCTAAATATAATAAACAACAAGAAGAAGCCCTGATTTTAACGTAATTAACAAACACCAGTCCAATAATACGTAAAATTCATTACCACTACCTTATTTTTGTTAAATTTCCAATTCGTCAAGTAGATTGTTTTTTTTTAATGTAATAGTTGTGTGGCAAAACGATTTTAGCCATCGATTTTATTTATGCTATCCACTCGATTAATAAGCGATTATCCCAAATCGATTCTTAAAAATAGAAAAATCCTGTTTTAGGCATAAAATACAATTAGTACTTAAATTTTTACTATTAATTATTTCTTAAAGTAATCTTAATAGATTTTTGGACATTATTTGACTACAACCAACTAAACAATTTCATCGAACCGTGGATAATTTCGCGCCGAATTATCTATCCGATTCAAAATTCAAATTCGGAATGCGTTCGCTATTCAAAACTATTTTGTATAAAAATAATAATGATTGAGTCTTTATGTTTGATAGTCTCAGAAGTATACAGAGTGCCTAGTATATTTTTATGTAAGTTTGTAACGCAAGTGTAGATAAATTTAGTTTCGGGGAACCAACGATTTTGTGATTATTCGTTATATTGCAATGAGTGTCGTACTGGCTGGCTAAAGGCCTCGCCTTGCCTGAGGTCATGGGTTCACATCTGGACAAATACCAATGATTTCCATTTTCAAATTCATTAATGTACTTTCTAAGTATATTTTAGAAATCGTTGACAACGGTGAATGAAAACATCATGAAGAAACCTGGTCTTATAGTCTCAAATCGCCAACCCGCATTGAGCAAGCGTAGTGATCAATGTTCGTGCCTTCTCTGTATGAGAAGAGGCCTTTGCCTTGCAGTGGGACAATTATAGGCTGGTATTATTATTATAATTATATATTGAATAATGAGTTGAGAGTATGGTATGGTTAGGTTTTGAATTCGGTCGAGTTTGTTGTAATGTTATGAAAATTGGTTATTCTATACACACTTTTAAAATTTTATTTTTATTCATTTTAAGAACATAAGTTTGGTTTGTATTTACATCTGCATTCCCCGAAAACTATTAATATCAATAACCTTGTGCGTATCTTCTTGCGCGGTTCCTTTCCAAGCGAGTTATGGCATGGTTGTCAACCAACTAAGCTGAAAATCATCTAGAAGCATGAAATTTGGCAGAAAGGTTCCTCAAGTGACGTAATTGTGCAGTAAGAAAGGATTTTTGGAAATTGCATCCCTAAGGGGGTAAAAAGGGGTTTGAAAAATTGTATGAAAAATCTAATTCCTTCGGCCATAATTCTTGAAACTTAGCTTGTGCTTGTGTGTGTGTATTATTCTTATTCTAAGTAAACAATATAGGTTGCCATTATTAGTTTTTCGAAACTCCCAAATGACGATTTAGGGAATGTTGAAGTTTGTATGGAAGAATCTGATTTCTTGGGTCAATCAACATGAAACTTGGCACAAATACCAACCTAAATAAACAATAAAGGATTTCATTATTAGTTTTTCGAAACTACCCCCAAAAGATGATTTAGGGGGTGTTAAATTATTTTTGAAATATCGTATATTTAAAAAATAATTTAACACCCCATAAATCACATATTAAATATTTCGTTGGTTAATAAATTTGAAAATTTACATAAATACCCATCCTAAGCGAACCATAAAGGTTTTTATTATTAGTTTTACTTATCTAGTCCCAAAATACGATTTTTGGGGAGTTAAAGTGCTTTGAAGAATTTTATTTCCCGGGTTAATAAATATGAAATTTGGCACAAATACCAACCTAAGGAAACAATAAAGGTGGTCATTATACGTTTTTCGAAACTAACTCTAGCTAAGAATCTTACTGGACAGGGTTTCGTTTTTGACGTGGTTTTCTAGGGAAGCACTAAGGCACGATTTTGCGGCAATTCAACCTTTAAGGAAGTGAAAAGGTTAAAAATTAGTTTGTATGTAAAATCAAATTCTTTGGGGATAAAGTTGATGATCAAAATTTACATAAAACATTTTGAAAACTCCCTCCCAGATTGGGTTTAGGGGTGTTAAAGTTTTTTTTTGAGGCAACTCACTGCGCAATCTGACTAACATAAAATGATAAATAAAAAAATTTAATTCAAAAATCTAAAAACCCGACTGCTTTGCAGTCGGAGCATACATCTGGTTTTCGTCAGCTAGCTCGCGAATATGTATCCTCCGACTGCACAGCAAGATTTTCTCCTTGTTTAAGTCTTTTTATTTCGCTTTTAAAGCAGTCGGGTTTTTAGATTTTTTGAATTAACTTTTTTTATTTATACCTTTTTAGTTATCTGTTTTTAAGATTTAGGTACATTTAAACATATATGTTTTATATTTTCGAAATCACCTCTTAAAGCCCTTTATTTTGATACCCCACACGATGGGTTAGGAAGAAAAAAAAATTATCCTCCGCAATATGGCGCCCAAAATCTGCCATTTTTCTATTTTCCAATTTTAATGTAGCCAGTGACACTCGCGGGGTTAAGACGAATCGATTGACGTATGAATCATCAAAATCGGCCAACACGTTTGGTCTCTAGAACGCCACATAGGAACAAACATACATACATACATACATACACATACATACATAGACTGATAAACACATTACCCTTCTTCGGCAGTCGGGTAAAAAGAGAAGAAAGGAGTGAATAGCATATTTAGGTTGTTGATAAGTTTTTAGGGGAGGATTTTACTTTGTGGCGATAACCTAAAATGTATTATTGTTTAAGTCAAATAACGAATCGTCCCAATCCAATAAACCCACCAACCCCAAACCCAAATCCACGATACCCAGTTTTTAATAGTTTTAATAATATCTTATTTTTGGTTGCCTTTACTAACTGCATATAAGAAAATCATTTATAGGATAAACGAAATCACGCGAACATAGTCGCGGGCGGAGTGCTAGTCATACATAAACATACTCATATTTATACTGGTCATTCTGTATAAAACCGTCTGAAATGATCAATGTAAAACTCTCTTTTATATTAAAATGTGCCCGATAAAATATTTTGAATACCGACTGCATTCCAAATTTGAATTTTGAATTCTTTTACGTTCGGCGAATTCGGCGCGAATTTAGCCACGAATCCTATTTTTTTTTAATTTACTCTTCTGATAACATTATGAAAGCATTTATGTATAGTTATTACTATATATTATTACTATAAGTTGTTATTTTATTTTGTGCCTATAAACTAATTTTAATTTTAAAACAATACATTTTTGAAAATCACTTTTTTATTTAAATGAATAATTTTAAATAATCAAAATACACTTAATCGATTAGGCTGAATGCAGTTTTAATCGATTATGAGACGCGTGAATGGACAGCAAAAAAAAAAACAACACCAAAGAAATGTCATGTTGCAAGGTTGCATCAAAATTTTAAGCAATTTTTTTCCAGATTTTGGTTTGTTTATTTATGAATTTTTGTATGACAAATTAGGAACATAAGGACGCAAATAAAATGAGTATATCTTTGTGTTGTCCTTTTGCATCTTTTCAGCAAGGGAAAAGGTTGTTTATGTACATATTTTGAGCAAATCTAAATTGTCTACCGTTTGGAAAGGTGTAGTAATTCGTATTTTGTACACATTTTGCAGTAGACTGACGCGGTTTAACCGAGCGCAACATGTAAATAAAGATATTTTTTTCAAATTTACTGTGTAAGATAGCTGCGTAAACTTATTTTTCTGAATAAATTCGAATGTTGAAAGTTCAAGTAAATTCCTGAATTTCATGACGTAATTTGCAACAACCTGTCGACTCAGCTGGTGTGTCATGTGTCAAAATCTTGTCGAGCAGAGTGGTTAAAACATATTGTATTAATTATATAATGTACTTTCCGTTGATAATGATGATGTCAGTGATTTCTAAGGTTTTATTTTAGTGAAGGAAACTCGATGAAGGAAAATATCGTAAACCAAACCTGGACCTACAGTTAATCTAAATCTGAAATCGATAATCATCCTTGAGTAAGCATTATGAATAATGCTCTGGCCTCCTCATCCTGAAAAGTGCCTTTGCTGAGCTACAGGCCAGTTAAAGGCTGGCATTACATACATACAAAAATTCAGAAACTACAGAACATCACCAGCTCTTCTTTAACTACATATACGAAAGTGTATGAAACACCCGGCCACACACCCGCGCCACGCTCTGGATTACGCATTACATCTATAAAAATAAATTAAATTAAATTGTCTGTATGCAATATATAAATAACAACGTTTTATTAAATGCATGTAAAAGCTTAATTAAACGATACTAATAACATTTACTCAATTTTTCAGATTTGTGTCTGACTGTCTGTTTGTTCCGGGTCATTTCCGAAACGCGAAATATACCGATTTTGATAGTAATTTCACTGGTAGCTGATGTTATAAGGTAAGTAGCACAGGCTACTATTTATTATTCCGGAAAAAATAATAGTTCCTGTGGGAAAATTAAAAAAAAAAATTACGAATTTGACGCGGACGAAAGCGCGGGCAACAGCTATTCCACCAATAAAACTGAACATGACTCTAAATTTTGATGAAGATTAGTACAAAGATTATTATATTATGTTAACAATAATAATAAGTCAATTCTTCTTTCTCATTTCACTTCACAAAGACAATATCTCAAGAATTCATATTGTATCAAACATTTTCGAAGTAAAACTAACAATTCAGTATAAATGAGACACACTGAAAGAATCGCCGTTTGTGAACTCTGAGGCACATCACTTTGTTTCAAGAGTTGCATCTCACAAAGACTGGGTCTTGACAATGTTAAAAATATCAAAGAACTTGCGAAAACCAACTTTATCAATAATGAAATAAGTGTCAATTTAGAATCAGATAAAAGTTTGTGTCTGTAGCTACGTAATTCCAAAGGAAACTAAACAAGCTATCAAAGCTTTTGTTATATTGTACAACAAGAAATTGAGAAAATCGAAGTAAATAAAATATTACCTTGTGGTGTTTTTGGGCCTAATAATTTTCCCTGAAGGAAACTTGAAAAACAAATGCTGTAAGCAGGGCTGAGATCAAGTACATACTATAATTATCTACATAAACTCACACCATATTTCCTATTGGTATGGGCAGTAACTAAAAAACGGCCAAGTGCGAGTCGGACTCGCACACGAAGGGTTCCGTACCATTATCGCAAAACACTGCATAAAAATCACGTTTGTTGTATGGGACAGCTTCTCAAAAAATTGAGATTGGCAACCTGGAATGTTCGAGGAATGATCCAACCAGGGAAAAAAGAGATTATAGACAGAGAGCAAGCCCATTACGACCTGAAAATACTAGGGATCACCGAAACTCACATGAGAGGCTCAGGATACTATACAACCCCGAAGGGCCACACTGTATACTTTTCAGGCCCAGAAAATGAAAGTAGGAATGGTGTGGCTTTGCCTGTGTCTCCCGAGGTTAATAAATCGGATCTAGGATATAACCCGGTAAGTGATCGAATACTAACGTTGAGAATCAACACAAAACCATGTCGTGTCAATGTAGTAGTGGTATATGCCCCAACGTCCACCTCAACCGAGTCTGATGCTGAGGCTTTCTACAATCAAGTCGACGATACTCTCAAAAGTCTGGCAAAAAGAGATATCACAGTTCTAATGGGAGATCTTAACGCCAAGGTAGGGGACACGTCGAGAGATGAACACCTAAAAGACATAGTTGGCAAATATGGACTTGGCACCAAAAATGACAGGGGCGAGAAATGGCTGCAATTTTGTGCGGAAAACTCCCTAACAATTATGAACACCTGCTTTAAAAACCACCCGAGGAGACTATATACGTGGGTAATGCCGGGTGACCGAGCACGTCATCAAATAGACTACATCGCTGTCGGCAAGAGGTGGAGATCTTGCATAACTTCCACTAAAACGTACCCTGGGGCGGACTGCGGGAGTGACCATAGACTCTTGGTGGCAGAGATGTGTCTCAAATTGAAAAGATGCCAGCGAGTAGTTCAACCGACACAAAGGAGACCTGAACCTGGAGAACTAAAGGCTTTCAGTGAGTGCTTCAAGACCAAATCAGCCAACTTTGCCATTAACTGTCATGATAACACCGACCACAACTGGAACAGAGTGAAAGATCTTATCCTCTCAACACGCAAAGAGAGCCAGAGCAAGGCAGTCGACGCTCCGAGAAAGGTATGGATAACGGAAGAAACATGGAAGGCCATCAGAGAACGAAAGGAACTACTCAAGGGCAATAATGAATCCGCGCTTGCAGACTACCGGAAAATGTCGGCGAAGGTTCAACGTCTGTGTCGCTGGGACTATAATGACTACCTGAATTCAGTTTGTCAGGATATAGAAAGCCATGCGCAAAAATTTCAGACAAGGGGTCTCTTCCAGAAAATCAAAAGTATCACTCGAGAATTCAAGCCGAAAACATGGGCCATAGAAAGTGAAGAGGGAAGACTGTTGACCGAGATAGACCAAGTTACAGAAAGATGGAGATCATACTGTGAAAACCTATATGCTGACTCTGCATCACGAGCTCCAAGTAACCCGATTGCAGACTGGCAACGCATGGAAACCGAAATCCTCGAATCTGAAATCCGAAGTGCACTGCACAAGCTCAAGTCAAACAAATCAGCCGGTAGAGACAACATTTTTGCTGAAGAGCTTAAGCACCTAGGGGATCTAGGGATAAAGATAATGCTTGACCTGTGCAATCAAGTCTGGCAAACTGGCAATTGGTGTACTGACTGGAAAGAGTCCCTGCTAATTCCTCTGCACAAGAAAGGCTCCACGAGAACATGCGGGAATTACCGGACAGTTGCACTTATCTCTCATGCCAGCAAGATAATGCTTTATGTAATCAACAGCCGACTGCAATCGTATCTTCGGTGGCAGATACCCAGTGAACAAGCGGGTTTTGTGAAAGGTCGAGGCACAAAAGAACAAATTGTTAATGTGAGGCAAATAATTGAGAAAAGCCGAGAGTTCAACACGCCGATATTAATGTTTTTAATCGATTACTCGAAGGCATTTGATTGCGTCAGATGGGACTGCCTGTGGACCATATTACAAGAGATGGGCGTACCTCAACACCTAGTCTCCTTGATTGCTAATCTGTACCAAGACGGGGTATCCATGGTAAGGGTTAATGACGTCATCTCAGGCCCTTTCAAGCCAGAAAAAGGAGTAAGACAGGGGTGTATTCTTTCTCCTATTCTCTTTAATATATATGGTGAATACATAATGAGGAAAGCCTTAGAAGAATGGGAGGGAGGCGTATCTGTCGGGGTAATAAAGATCAGCAACCTGAGATATGCGGATGACACTACACTCTTTGCAGCTTCAGAAAAGGAGCTAGCTGATCTATTTCGCAGAGTAGAATATGAGAGTGGACTGGTTGGACTCACCATTAATAAGTCGAAGACGAAAGTCATGCTTATCGACAGAACCGGTCAACTCTCTAGAACGAATGAACTAGCGGACCTAGAATTTGTCAGCGAATTTATATACCTCGGATCGTTACTAACGGACCAGGGAGGAAGCGAAAGAGAGATCAGGAGAAGGACTCAAATGGACAAAGCTGCGATGAGTAAGCTGACACGTATTTGGCAGAACAGAAAGGTCTCCAATGTCACCAAGATGAGACTAGTCCGGACACTGGTTTTCTCAATATTCCTATATGGATCGGAGTCGTGGACGATTCGGGCAATAGAACGGAAAAAGATAGAAGCTTTTGAGATGTGGTTTGGCGAAGAATGCTCCGCATACCATGGACCGCCAAGAGAACGAACAAATCTATCCTTGATCAACTAGGCATAAAAGACAGACTAACCACGCTCTGCTACCAAAGGATTCTCAGCTACTTTGGTCACATTGCCCGTCGGGAACCAGACAATCTCGAGAAATTGGTGGTAATGGGCAAGGTGGATGGAAAAAGACCTCGCGGCCGGTCACCTAACCGCTGGTCAGACCAGGTAACCGCCCTCACTGGACTCTCTGTTACAGCCGCCCTGAGAGAAGCTGAGAACCGACTGAATTGGAAGAACATCGTACATAAAGCCACGAGGGCCTTTCAGGGACACGACCTTCAGTAATGAAGAACGCGACCAAGAAGAAGTATGGGAGCCCCCCTTAATTTATTTTATTTTAATTTATTAATTATTATATTTTGAAGTAAATATACAACTAAACATTCTGTGAATATTTCAAGCGTCTACCTGTTGCCGTTATTAATATCGAGCAAAAAACGGCAAAAATATCACGTTTGTTGTATGGGAGCCCCCTTTAATATTTACTTTGTACTGTTTTTAGTTTTTGTTGTTATAGGGGCAACAGAAATACATCATCTGTGAAAATTTCAACTGTCTAGCTATCACGGTTCATGAGATACAGCCTGGAGACAGACGGACAGACAGACAGACAGACAGACAGACGGATCGCGAAGTCTTAGTAATAGGGTCCCGTCTTACCCTTTGGGTACGGAACCCTAAAAACATCATTTAATCTATCTTTATATTTTTGTCTACCCTCACATACACTTTTTGTTTCTTTTACTTACTTTTTGTTTTATTTATTAGGGACAAAAATCGATCATGCACTTAAAACTGCAATGAAACATTTCATCATTCATCATCATTTCAGCCGAAAGACGTCCACTGCTGGACATAGGCCTCCCCCAGGCGTCGCCACATTGACCGATCCCGTGCGTCTCGCATTCAGCGCCTTCCCACAACCTTAACCAGGTCATCGGTCCACCTAGTGGGAGGCCTTCCAACATATCGTCTTCCGGTTCGCGGTCGCCATTCCAGAACTTTTCGGCCCCAACGGCCATCCGTTCTGCGAGCAATGTGCCCTGCCCACTGCCACTTAAGTTTGGCAATTCTTCGGGCTATGTCGGTAACTTTGGTTCTCCTGCGGATATCATCATTTCTGACGTGATCACGCAAGGAAATTCCGAGCATAGCTCTCTCCATTGCCCTTTGGGTGACTTTAAGCTTTCTGATAAGGCCCATTGTGAGCGACCACGTCTCGGTCCCATAGGTGATCACTGGCAACACACACTGGTCATAGACTTTTGTCTTGAGACATTGCGGTAAATTGGACGAGAAGATACCACGCAACTTCCCGAACGCTGCCCAGCCGAGTCGGATTCGACGGTTGACCTCTTTCTCGAAGTTGGATCTACCCAACTGGATCGTTTGTCCCAGGTAGACATAATCATCTACAACTTCAAGTAAACAGTCTCCGATCTTGATAGGAGTGGGTGATACATGGGCATTCATCATGACCTTGGTTTTGTCCATGTTCATTTTAAGACCCACTCTTTCGGAAGCTCTATTGAGGTCATCGAGCATTGTACTGAGGCTCTCCATGGTCTCAGCCATGACCACTATGTCGTCGGCAAACCGAAGGTGAGTGATGTACTCGCCATTAACGTTGATGCCAAGCGACTTCCAATCTAGAACCTTGAAGACATCCTCCAGCGCAGCAGTGAACAGTTTCGGAGAAATGACGTCTCCCTGTCTCACGCCGCGCTGGAGAAGGATTGGTTTCGAGGTCTGATCCTGAAGACGGACTGACATGGTGGCGTTTTTGTACAAACACTTCAACACCTCAATGTACCGGTAGTCGATCTGGCACCGTTGGAGAGATTGCAGTACTGCCCAAGTCTCGATCGAATCGAAGGCTTTCTCGTAGTCCACAAACGCTAAACAGAGAGGCAGGTTATACTCTTCGGTCTTCTGTATGACCTGCCGCAGCGTATGTATGTGGTCTACGGTGCTAAAGCCTTTTCGGAATCCGGCTTGTTCGGGAGGCTGGAAATCGTCAAACCTGCGCGCGAGACGATTTGTGATGACTCTTGAAAACAACTTGTAGACATGGCTAAGAAGTGAGATGGGCCTATAGTTCTTCAGTCGGGCATTGTCGCCCTTCTTGAAGAAGAGTACCACCACACCCCTGCACCATGCCTGTGGCGTTTTGCCCTCGAGTATGACGGCATCAAACAGCTTCTGAAGGGCCTTAAGGACCGGTTTTCCACCCGCCTTCAGGAGTTCAGCCGTGATTCCGTCATCACCCGGCGCCTTGTTGTTTTTAAGCTGTTTCAGAGCCATCCCAATCTCGTACAGGCTAACGTCCGGGATATCTTCGGTATAGTGTCGGGTCAATCTAGCTCTTGGGTCGTTTGCTAGACTCGCAACGGGCTTGCTGATTGATGTGTACAGCTGCCCATAGAATGTCTCGATCTCCCTCAGAAGCTCCGGTTTGGCGGATACGATCCTGCCATCGTCGGTCTTCAGTCTCGTGAGCTGGCTCTGCCCAATAGCCAGATCCCTTGCGAATACCTTGGAGCCTTTATTTCGCTCAATCGCGTCTTTAATACGCTCGGTGTTAAAGCGGCGGAGGTCTCTTTTCAAGGATTTAGAGATCTGTCTATTGAGCTGCCGATATTTGCACGCCTCATCTGAAGACTGCAGGATCATCTCACGCCTCTCCTTCATAAGCTTGAGAGTAGGATCAGAGAGCTTTTTGTTTCTATCTGTACGACGGGTCTTGAAAAACTTAGACCCGACCGTATGGACAGCTTCCACGAACCCGTCATTGTATTCGTCCACTGAGCTCCCTAGGCACTCGAAACGATTCTGGAGTTCGAGCTGAAAGCTCTCGGGGTTTTGGACCTGAATCTGTGCTGGACGGAGCGTGGACTTCATCAGTCGAGAATTTTCAAGCTTAATATTAATGTTCAATGTGCCTCTTACCATGCGGTGATCGCTCCCGGTTTTTACCGAATTGATCACAGAGACATCATTGAACATTTGGTTCCTGGTTGACATGATGAAGTCGATCTCATTTTTTGTTGCACCATCGGGGCTCTGCCAGGTCCACTTCCTATGTTCACGCTTTTTGAAGAAGGAGTTCATCATATAGAGGCCCTCCTTCTCCATAAAACTGGCCAGTAGGTGACCCCGGTGGTTCCGACGTCCAACTCCAAATTGCCCCACTTGCAGCTCATCCTCGTTTCGTTTGCCCAGTTTCGCGTTGAAGTCCCCCATGACAACGGTGAAGTGAGTTTTGAAACCATGCATGGCTCTTGAGATATCCTCATACATGGTCTCTACCTCGTCGTCGGGGTGTGCCGAGGTTGGGGCGTAGACCTGTATGACCTTCAGCGAATATCTTGCGGATATTCTGAGTATCAGGTACGCCACCCTGGTCGACACACTCTCGATCTTCACCACGTTGTTCACAAGGGACTTGTGGACGATAAACCCGACACCACCCTGGGACTGCCGGTCACCCTCTCGGAAATAGAGCAGGTTGCCGGATTTGAGGATTATCGAGTCCTCCCCCTCTCTTCGGACTTCAGATAACCCTATAATACTCCATCGCAACCTGCTCAATTCCTCTTCGAGTTCGGTGATCTTTTCGTCGGTCCGAAGTGTGCGCGTGTTGTATGTTGCCAGGTCCAGTCGTCGGTGTTTGTTGGGGTAGCCGGATCCCGTCCGGAGATTCTTGCCACCCCTTGCCATGCCGTAACCTCGACCGCTACCGTAGTCGAGGGTAGGCAGGCTGCCGGGCACTAGGGGCCATTTTTTATTTGTGCTATTCATGGGGGGGGTTTTGCCATAATCGCCACGCTTGGCAGGCGGGTTGGCGATCGCAGTATGGTTGTTATAGAAGCACAGAGAACGCTGCTGCCCATTCTCTGGTTTGTCCCTTAGTCGCCTCTTACGACACCCACGGGAAGACATGGGATGGTGGAATTCTTTACGGCCGGCACCATACGGCACTTACGGCCGGCACCATACGGCACAATTAACAATGAAACATTTAATAGCAAATAAAACTGTCTTTTGTGTTTTGTAAATATAATACAAATTCAAGGCCCGATAAAAGATAAACTGGCATGTAATACTTAGTATCCTGTTTGTGTCACTCTTAAGAAAAATTGTGTGTATAAAAATTCACAAGCAACATCATCCAAGCAAGCTCAGTGACGTGAAACCTTGAACTCAATTTATTGTAAATCCAGCGGAGATGGGGAATCCACTGAGAATAGTGAAGAAGTGAGTTTAATTAGTAGGGTGAGGAAAATGGGCTTATTACAAGATTTTTTACTTGTTTTTCGATTTTCCGTCTATGTACAAATTATAAGAATGAAATAAAAAAAAATAATGGAGTGTTTATTTACAGAAAAATCATTTGTTACAATTTAAATATTATCTCTCAATCAATATTTTTTGTAACGAAAATAAATTATTTATTTTATTACTTTTATTGAATACGGTGAGCAATTTTAATGATGCTTATTTGCTTTCATGGGACATTACAAAAGAAAAAAATCAACATAATTATATTTTTAAAAGAAATTTTAATCTTACCATACATTTCTATACAAAAGAAAATAATATTTACGTATATCATTCCTCAGCTACAGACTCGGCCACTAGCACACGACCTCTTTTAGAGTTATACAACGGATTCCCAAAACCACTTCTAGAACTGATTACTGAGTCTCTTCTCGTTAAACTCACCACACTGTCCGACCTCCTCTCGAACCTCGAAAATATATTGCGAGGTATATTTCTAGACAATACCGGGATCCTCACATTAGGGATTTTATAATAGTACACGTACAACGCGCCCAATGTTAAAATCACTGCGAAAAACATAGATACAAAGATTTTGCCGCCCAAACCCGACTTCGACAAAGGACTCCCGCTTATCTGAGCAACCTTGTGCCCTTTCACCCAACGATCGTGGAGAGCATAGCTAATAGAATTGATCATTTCTGCGCTTACACCATCGTATTCTCCTTTGTCAACAACCACGAGCTGAATTCTTCTGAACTCAATTTCCGGAGAGAAACCAGCATAATATTCAACACGGTCTTTACCGTACCCTTTGGCAGTGTCTTCAACCAGATCATCAAAAGTTTTAAAATCGAATCCTTCGTCCGCATCAAACAATATGTAACCGCCACATATTTCACAACAGAAACCGAGAGGCTTGATAGGATGTACACACGGAGCCTTCGGACAGAACTTCGCAGCACAATCAACTGCCATCGGTTTTAGTTGACACGGGCACCCAAACTGTGAACAGTGCATAGGCTCTCCGATCTTAACATTTGTGCCCATATATTCGTTTAAAACAAACTGTTGTGTTGCATCACCTGGTTGTAGCATTGAAATAAACGCGAAAATATCACTAGAATAAATACTGATGTCTCCAACTTTGATGGCTTTAACATACTGTGTTACTTTTGGCAGGGTCAGGGTGAATTTGGTATGCTCTGGAAACTCTACTACATCGTTGAAGCACGGCACCCTGTCTGAGTCAGGAGTAGCTTTGTTGAACTTCGGCGAGCTCCAAACATCTGCTTGATTCCAGGAAGTCACTGAAGTATCGAGATAATAAGCGTTCCCTTCTGTGCAGTTGGTATCTGCAAGATTGTCTCCAAAAGTTAACAAGCCTTCTAAAATTAATTCACCATTCTCAGGCAAAATGAATCCGCTAACTTCAGTTTCTGATGCAATTTCGATTGAACCGGCAAATGATTGTGGAAACACGACGGTTTGTTTTGAACACGGAAGTTGTTTGTCTTTGAAGTTCTCTGCTAACTTGAAGCTTGAGTTTGGAAGCCACTTGACAGTTGCCGCTGATATGAAAGTTGTGCTGAATATAGCGAAATACTGCAGGACCACAATCAGTGACATTTTGGGGGACGTATGCTAATGAATGCCAATCTGGTTCAGTCAGAGCGTAATCTGACACTAAACGATGTCTGGTTCTTTATCTCTGCTCTGTTTGATATGCGCAACACATAATTAAAATTATTTGAGTATTGATTTACACTTTAATCAGTTGTATTTTAACGTATTATTACTGTCCGTGGTGGTTCATGAACAAGTTTTCTATCCAAATTTTCCGTACCAGAAGGGATGTCCCCACAGTAATATCAAAGGAAAGCCTAGCTCAGTACAAAATGTACTCTCTTCTTCATAGGCAATACGTACAGCAGTAAAGGGGGCATTTTAATCATACAGAGATTCTTTAGTCCTATTCCTGACAGGAGTGAGATATTAAAGTAAAACAAACGCTTTTGTTAGCCCCCTCGCGCTGCCCCTTTTGCCTCGCGTGTGTAATTATTCGTTACTTTTTTTTTATCCGCCATTTTTGAGGCGTTTCTTGATAGTCTTTTTTCGCATCCCGTATTATTGTTTTTTTGCTGTTGAATTTTTTGGTGAAGGTTGCGAGTTGTGGATGGGGTGTGTGTAATGTATTATTTTACTGTACACACTGCTTAAAATTGTAGGATGCTTTGTGTGTATGGGCTTTCAAATGATTTGTATTATAGTATTCAATTACAAATATTTTTTAAATGGACTTGCGGGTCCAGTAGCGAGGGGGTCCAGCTGACCAAAGACTCTTTACCCGTTTTCTCTATACGTACTTTTCATAGAAGCTACCAAACACAATTGTATGTTGTGGCTTCTACACATACATATTTTTCATTCTCTACGTACACATTTAACGACAAATACAATAGAAAAAAGCAAGCGTATTAAATTCTATGGCTTCTCTCTAGATATAAAGAACCATCCGTTTTTGTTTTTATTTGTATATAATCATAAATAGCTCCTCTGAGTAGATTCGCCCGCGTGAAAAGTGTTTTCTTATCACAAGGGCACATTATACGGGATTAAAAGTAGCCTATGTGCAATTACAGACTATAGTCTTACTCTTTGTCAAATTTCATCCAAATCCGGTCAGCCGTTCTAGCGTGATTGAGTTACAAACATACATCCACACTTCCACACACACATCCATTCAAACTTTCACTTAACATTATTAGTAAGAAGTAATATAGTAAGATCTATATCTATATCTAGGTATCCCTCAAAAATTATACTTTTAGCTGATCATGCAAACCCTAAGCCAAAACTCTCCCAAAACTGCTAATGCCATACAAATCCTTCATAGTCCCATGATTTAAGTAACAAAGGTAGGCAGATATATCGCCGGGTCACTAGGTCCTGCTAATCAGCTAATCTTTTGAAAAGTAATGGAGCGGAATAAAGGCATCGTTTGCGGTGCTCCTAAAGTGGTATGCACATTTAGTAGACATTGTATTTTGTTTAGTAGCGTCGTTTTGAAGAACTAGGGAACTAAAGAGCTGTTTGGTTTGTGGCGATAAGAAAAATGGGTTTAATGTTTTTTTATTAATTTTTTGTGGTGCCTAAGCTTGTTTTAAGTACTTCTATATTCTTACCTACTGTTTTGTTGTCAGAGAAATTTTTATATAATTTCGATTACTTTAGTTTAATTCTTTTTAGGGTTCCGTACCCGAAGAGTCCAAACGGAGCCCCATTGCTGTCACTCACTTGTGTCACTGTCTATCTGTCTATCCATCGCCTGCCACACAGGTATGACAGCCAAACGGTTGCAGTCTTCAAATTTTCACAGAATACAACAGTTGACTTAAAGCCAAACAAATTGTCAAATAATATTTTAAGAATGTCTACAAGGAGGGCGCCGGGCGGTGAAAAAAAATGTGGCCTACCTCATCCAGTAGGGTATCGTTGTATAGAGCTCATTGAGCAGATAAATACTATATTTTTTGTTTTAAAAAATATTGGAAAACAACGGCATGATAAGCCACCAAAGTCAGCTTTTTTACAAAATTTAGTGCTGAAGTATTTTTTAACTTACCATTGATCTATACACTTGAAATTTGTGGATAATGTTTATAATTACGTATAATTTACCAAAGAATACCAATATATTGATAAATCAAATTTTCTTTGAAATTCCCTCATTTTTCTATTACAAACAACTTGATTTTGCGGTATGGTACGGAACCCTAAATGCGCGAAGTCCGACACGCACTTGGCCGGTTTTTTTTTCAAGTTGATGTAAGAAGAATGTGTAGGTATAAAACAATTATAATATTAGTAGGATGGGCCCTACTAATTATTATAATTGCAAAAGCATGTATGTTTGGATGGTTGTTCGCGCCTCAACGGCTGAACGGATTTGGACGAATTTAGGAACCCGAAACGAGAAATTTTTACCGGTACATAATAAGTGTCCGTAAACTGCCATTGGCAAAAGTAATTTTTTTAATTATCCTTAAAAGATACCAAAGTTTTTAGATAGTCGGTAAATGTAATTGCCAAAAAATTCGCAACGATTTCAGTCTGACCTGAAATCCTATTTAATGAATTATTAATGAGCAAATTTTGTATTAATGGCAGACATTTTAAATATTTAAAACAATGTAATTACAGGCAGTCTGTCTAGACGACTTTTTTGCAAGGTTATAGCTAGATCAAGTGGACTTAAAATAAATATAATATTTTATTGAAACTGAATCAAGTATTTGATTTTTGCTTATTGAGTTTATTTCTATGACCTCTAAAATTAGGTTGCGAATTACAATGTTAACAAGTTCATAACCTATTCAAATTTTTATAGTTATTGGTTTTGAAAACATAACGTCATCTGATTAATTGAATAGACAAGCGTGTACCTAGAGTATGCATCCACATTTTGCCAGTTTCGGTCAAATCATGTTTTTAATTCTTAAGTTAATTTAAGTTAAGACGGGCTGTTGTCCGCAACTCCACATCGAAGCGCGTATTTTGCGTACGGGTGGGATTCGTCTTCCTAACTCGATCCATCCCAGCTCCTCGAGGAAAGCCAGCAGCGCCTTGGTGTTGCCAACTATCCCATGTACGGTACCTGGTTCGCCGAGGAATTTGGCCCTGTAACCAGTGATTACTGGGCAGCGTAGGAGCAGGTCTGCCACTGTCTCGTCCTCCCCCATGCATGCTCTGCACAGTGGGCTGTCCGTGATCCCTAAGATAAAAAGATGCTTGTTAAAAGTCCCATGGCCAGTCGTTACGGCTGTGACTGCACGTAACTGTGGTTTAGTCAGTTTCAGGGCTTTCTGCGTAAAGCGGCCATCTAAAGAGAGCAGTGTCTCCTTGGCCTGCCTACACTCGCTGTGGTGATTCCACAATTTGTGGTGTTGTTCTTCGGTGTGTATCCTTACCAGATTGCGGAGGTAACCGAAAGGTTATTGGCACGATGGGTTCTGGTCCCACCACCGCCATACTGGAGCCCCTTCGGGCCAGCTCATTTTCAATTCTTATCTACTACATGTTTTTTAAGCAATCACGCCTCAAATTTCTGTGATCAACCATATGTGGAACGAATTTCGAATTCGGATAGACCATGGTCAGTATTATGACGTAGATTTTTTTTTTCCGGTAGTACATTTACATGGGCTATTTGTGCATACTGCCTGATTTTTAAATCACCTTATATTCATAATATCTGTAATTCTAGAACCCTAAATCTATTATTACATTCTTTGATTATCTACACAAAACTTCTATCAAATTTTACCCAACTCTCATTCAGTGTACATTAACCTTTACCAAGGGTCCGTATACCTTTAATTAACGATCGGTCAGGGAAAGCAACTGAAATAATTTAACTTAGCTAAATTACTGTTATGATAATGAATATTATTTGGTTAAATCCTTTGTGACTTTCCACTTTGATATTTGTTGAAGATATTGAAATATTATTATATTATATTAAAATGTATAAGCTTTTTAATTAAATTGGTTTTATATTATGTTGTTGCTATTGTTTGGTATTGGTTGCAGAACGGATGGCCGATGGGGTCGAACAGTTCTAGAGTGGCGACCGCGAACTCTAGATGGACCGATGACCGTTAGTTTATTTATTTAGACTTCATGTAAAATGGTGATACATAGGCGGAATTAATGCAGCAAGGCATTCTCTACCTACTCTACTCTAAAAAGGTGACAACCGAGGTAGGATAAAAAAAATTAACAATAATTAAAATCGGATATGCATAAACTAACTAATAAATTACATAAATAGTTACTAAAACAATATACCAATACATATATTAATAAATACCAAATTCTAAATAAGACAGTTTAAAATATAATAACTGACGAAGGCAAAAATAGTTCCGGATTCTAAGCTTAAGTGAAAAATACCTGGGCGGTCGCTCTGCTCGGGCAAATATAGAAAAAACGAGGTTTTCTAACAATGAAACCTAAGCCCTGCATACAAACTCGTTGAAGCCGTTTCCGAGATTCAGTTTATATATAATATACAAGAATTGCTCGTTTAAAGGTATTAGATTTGATGTCAAGGGGAAGCACGTTCAAGAGTTTTATATCTAAAACAGTGTAAGAAATTGAGAGAAACCCAGTGCGGTGAGAAGGAATATGGAGAAGTAAGTTTTGGAAGCTCGAAGGTTAAGATCATGAAAACTGCCCAACACTTTAAAATATTGTTTTAAATAATCAGGAGTACAAGGATCGTTCATGATGGTGAATAATACTTGTATATGTAATGAATTAAAGGTTTTAATGAGCATGCAGTGGGATCTGAAGGATCTCCTCTGACAGATAAGCAGCCATTTAAGCTGAGAACGGAAGGAAGAAATGTGATCATATTTATGAAGGCCAAAAAAAAGCGAATACAATGTTAAGAAGTCGATCAATTTTTTAAGAAGTTCTTGGGATAGATCAGAGTAACAAACATCAGCATAGTCAATTATATGCAACACAAGAGCTAAAAAAATATATTGGACTCTTTCTAAAAGAGTACCTTCACCAATGAAAGCGTCCAATAATTTTTAGCAATACATAACAACAGAAACATATTATCCAACTTCCAATCCTTTCAAATATCATTCATAGCATGCCTTATTATCAAATTACCGTAAAATGATAAACACAGACGCTTCGCAAATAGTCCATTTATGAAATTGTCCACTGTTAATCAGCACTGTTTGATCCCAACTGTTTGTAAGAGTAAAATGCTAATTAGTGATTCGATTAAGTGATATCGGGTTGAATTGTGATGGAATGCTGTAAAATTGATTCGAAATACCGGCAATGAATCTCTACTATTTTTTGTAAATGCAATAGTAAATATGTCTGTTTGTTTGTTACGTATTCACGCCTTAAAGTGAATTTGAATAAAACTTATCACACGAGTAGGCCAAGTCCTGGATAAGAACATGGCATGACGGGTTTTGCTCTTTAAAGAAGGCTATGCTCAAAATATGCTTGCGTGATTTTATCAGAAATGAAGTAATCCACAGGAGGTCCAAGGTTACTGACAAAGCCTGAAGAACTGCCAAAATTAACTTGCAGTCAGCAGAGCAGATTACTCACAAAATAGATACCCATCTATTTTATTTTTTAATTCCAGCCAAATATCTCGGTATGGCCCAGACATAAATCTAACTAGATAACGCAAGTCCCTCCATCTGTATGAAAACCAAGCGTGCCTCTTTTTCACAAATAATTTAAAAACAAATTTACTTACTAATGCAAGAAAACATTTCCAATACCTCGGCAAACAAATTTTCTATACATTCTTTACAGCTCAATATGGCATAAAAAGGCATTTTTCTAGATTTCGGTGGATTCCGGTGCTAAATGAAAAGCTCAGATTACGATCAATTATCGTAACTTTACCCCGTTTTTTGGTACGCGAAGTACATACAATCGCGTCATCTAGTTAGATTTATATCTGTGGTATGGCCCTTGTCGTAATGTTACGCTGGAAAGCCCACGTCAAAAAGAATAAAGATGAACTCGACCTCCGATATAAAAGAATGTATTGGCTGCTTGGCTGAAACTCCATGCTGTCCGTGCAAAACAAATTGTTGCTATACAAACAAGGCCTGATGCCAGTTTTGATTTATGGTATTCAGCTTTGGGGCTTTTTTTTTTTTTTTTTCTGCGTGGCGTCTCACAGCTCAGTCAGAATGACTGGTTAGCTGCTTAACCGGACTTTCCTACGGAGACTAAGCTATATAGCCTCCAGCTAGGCAAAAAATTACTAAACCTAAGCGACAACGCTGAGGGCTACCCCAGTTGGGGTCGAACCTCGGCTCAGGGCCGTCGCTGGGGGACAAGCAAAAGCTGGATCTTGACAAGTGATTCTACCATCCGTTCGGAATAAGCCTACGTGGAGAAGAACGGACAAGAAACTCCATTTCATATCTAATCTAATAATTTAACTAATGCTCAGCTTCGCGGGCTGGCAAGATTTTAATTGAAGGGATACGCGACGAGCCTCGGCGGCGAGGACTGACGAATCGGTTTGTATTCTACGTTTGTATATTCTACTCCCTAGGCTCTTAAGGAGCAGAGTAGAGATCGTGAGGGGTCAGAGGTGAGCATCAATTGGCGAAACTTGGTTAGAAACGGTGTACGCATTTTGGTGGTTGAGCTTGCCCCATGGCGAAACTTGGTTAGAAACGGTGTACGCATTTTGGTGGTTGAGCTTGCCCCATGGCGAAGCCCTCTGAGGGGCTAGCCGGGGAGGGGGTTTCATCGAGGGAGCTTGGCGTGCTTGACGCTCAGCGTGGATTTTGGCCAATCTAGGCGCAACTTTGGGGGCTTTAGGACAACCCTTGTAATTTGCCGTGTGACCGACTTGGTCACATAGCACGCAGCTGGGAGGCTCCGTGCATTCGGCAGGGTTTTTGGGACGGGTGCACTCTTTTGTGCCGTGATCCCCTCGGCACTTAACGCACCTGGGGCGGACAAAGCAATGTTTCTGGCTGTGGCCATACTGTTGGCAGTTGTGACACTGACCAACGACAAAAGGACGGTAGGGTTTCTCTATGGAGAACCCTGAAAGGGAGCATAGAGTTTTGATCTTAAAAATAGGGGCATAGGACTCGGCAGGGTCGGACTCGACCATTACCATGTCGTATTCCTGTCCACCTCTAGCTTTACGCATGCGGTGGACGGCATTGACAGGGACTTTTTGTGCGGCGAGATCCGCATAAATCTCATCAACGGGGATTTCCTTCGGAATGCGCCGGATAACCACACGGGTGGGCGCTTCCGATGGGAGAGAATATGTGTGGAACTCTATCCTCATGGTTTTTAGGAGCCTGGTAAGGTTCCTGAAATCAGTAGGGGTCGGGAGTAGGATTTTAATGCCCACCTGGCAAGCGGTGGCACTAAGAAAATTGATTTTGCGTCCATCGCAAATTTTAGAAACTTCTGTCCACTTGGCCTTGTCGTGGAGGAAGATAGGAGGGCATTTCTGCTTTTTGGGAATAGTAGCAGGACTGGGGTCGCGGCTCGACATTGGGGAAGCGTCGGCCTGAGTCAGGGGACTACGGGAGCGACTCCTGGGGGCTGGGGAGCGATCTGAGCGCCTAGACCGCTGGAAAGCGGTGACAGGGGTAGGCTGCACGTCGGAGGAGGAGGTGGACGGCAGAGTTGGAGGGTTGGTCGAAGCGACCTTTTTGGGCTTGGTGGCTTTGGGGTGGGACTTGCCCTTCTTCCTCTTCCTCTTCCCCTCAGAGGTAGCTTGACAGCTTTCTGAGGAGGAATAGGCGGAGGCGTCATCAGTGGTGACATAATCATCGGAATCATTACCGTGATCATCACCGGACATGGGTTCGTCGAAGAGTGGACTGTCAACGTTAGGGGAGGCAGGATTTTCCGAGAAATTGATCGGAAATTTGAGAGATGGGGGTTGAGTGGGCGCAAGCGCCGAAGCGGGGGCGGGCGCCTCGGTGCCGGTGGAAGCGGGCACCGGGGCGTCTAAGGGGGGCGGGGGGGGGGGCATGTAGCTATTTTACCGAGAATGATTTTAAGCCTTTGCTTATTTACGTTGCGCGGACTGGGATCGTCCGACAACGCGTCCTTGACGAGCTCTATCAATGCTTCGACAGGATGCATCCTGTCGCTATTGATAGAGCTAGTACAAGTGAAAAAGGGGAATAAACGAGATAAGATAAGGTATTGTAAACAATACCCTATCCTATCTGTTTCTTAGGGGCTGAGAGATATTCCCCGGGTGGATAGGCCCGGGGATGTGTGCAAACCTACACTCCCAGTCGGGTTAGACTGGGAGGTGAGTAACTGGTGAGCCCTAAGCTTGTCTACCTGCCACCAATCTTATTGGGTGACAGGGCCCTAAGGTACCGGTAAACCCACCGAAGGTGGGCCACCCACCACTGTGTACCAAAAGTCTGGTACGTCGGGATAGAAACACCCGACCGTGCCAGGTGTAAGCTGTGGGACGAAGCGGGGGTTGACTAGGCTATCTACCAAGGCCAACTGATCCCGCTCCCGACTCCAATGACTGCCGTGTCCTTATGGGACTTGGCGGGTGCTTGGGGCACACCCTCACTGGCTTGTTAACACCGCTAGGTTTCCCGCCAGGGACCACAAGATGTGGATTTGAGCTGCCACTACTAGTAACCAAAGTTACTAGTAGCGACACCTTTGGAGCGGCGTGCGAAGACGCGACGGCCGCAGTGACGTCACGCAGAGGGGCGCGACGAGACGGAGAGTGGGGGCGCCGGAGAGCGCGGTGGGGCGACGAGCAGCGAGACGTCCGCACGGAGCGACGGCTGGCGAGCTACAAGCTTTGGGGCTGCACCAAACATATATATATATATATTAATTATACAATGATTCCAGAACAAAGTGCTAAGGGCAATTGTAAAAGCACCTTGGTACATACAAAATGATGATCTCCATCGGGACGTAAAGTCGAGTATATCAAAAAAGTGATCCAGAAATTTGCAGCAGTTCACGACAAGATACTTCATCAGCATGTGAACGTCGAGGCAGTCCAGCTTCTCGACCACACGGCTTAGTGAAAAGACTAACAAGAACAAAACAGTTCGAGTTAGTGTTTAGTGTTCGAAAGTGTAACGTACAAAAATACTACCAAACAAACACAAGAACGAAGTGTATTCGCTCTAATAGAGACACTAAGAAAAGTGCTTAATTGAAAGAGAGATCGATTGATTGAGTGATTGATTGTTTGAGTTTTACATTCTTAGTAAAGACTCATGTGCCGATGATACATCTTTAATTTTTAAAATAAATAGACGTACTTGTCGGGTTGACGACGTAAATAACGCGCTACGGCAGGTTCAGGATTGGTTCACTGCCAATAATTTAGTTTTAAATGGTAAAAAAACCAAGTGCGTAAAATTTTCCTTGCCAAATGTCAAAAGTACTGATTGTGACATTATATTAAACTAGCTGTTCCCCGCGGCTTCGCTCCCGTGGGCCACCCCACAGGACCCGTTTTCAGGATTAAAAAATAGCCTATGTTACTCAGGAATAAGGTAGCTTTCTATTGGTGAAAGAAGTTTTTTAAATCGGTCCAGTAGTTTTGGAGCCTATTCGGTACAAACAAACAAACAAACAAAAAAATCTTTCCTCTTTATAATATTAGTATAGATATAGACAAGGAGAAAATAGAATTCGTCGATAGGACGGTTTTCCTGGGGATCACGCTGGACTCAGGGTTGCAATGGGGTCCTTATTTGGTATCTCTTGCGGGGCGGCTGAGTTCGGCAGCTTATGCTGTGGGAAGGATTCGTCGGTTGACCGATGTGGATACCGCGAGATTGGTCTATTTTAGTTATTTTCATAGTATAATGTCTTACGGTATCTTACTATGGGGAAGGGCTGCAGACATTGAGTAAATTTTTATTCTGTAAAAACGAGCCATCAGAGCGATATATAATCTTCGCGCCGCGATTCTCTAAGGGAACTGTTTAAGGACATTATGACGGTTCCTTGTCAATATATTTATGAAAATATCACGTACGTGAGAAAGAATTTACAATATTTAGTAAAAATGGCGACAGACATAATTACGTTACTAGAAATAGGGAACAAAAATTACTTCAACCAGGTTTCAGACTGGCTAAAGTAGCCTCATCTTTCATGGGGTACTGTACAAAATGTTACAATAAAATTCCTCCCCACATTCTTGAACTGAATGAGACGAAGTTTAAAACCTGTATAAAATGCACACTATGCAGGCTGGCTTACTATAAGTTGGGGGATTACATCACTGATAAAAATGCTTGGCTCAATGTTAGTACTGCTCCACTTACTGTTACACATTAGGGCGCAAAAACAAGTAGCATATTATATAAGCAGAACATTATTGTTTTGAAGTATTGTTGGACCTGCTGAAGACTGTATGAATATATTTGTATTGTATAAACTCAATTCCTTAGTATTATATAACTGCACAGCATGTGTGTGAGTACTATGTACCCAACTGTTTAATGTACCTATGTGTCGTTCGTAAGTCAACGAACGACACATAGGTACATTAAACAGTTGTGTGCCCTAGCAGTTGAGTGTGCCATGCTCTCTCAAATGTCTCTCTGATGGTTGCGCGTGTGTTGGATCATCCGGTTCCCTTCATGATGGTTGAGCTGGGTGGTGCCAATTCATGCGTCATTTTCGTGAACGAACGCCGTCAGTTGGGATTGGTCATTACTTAACTGCTTCGGAAGTTAATGTTTTTCTAGTATCTACTACATAACCGCACAGTACATGTGTGAGTACTTTTAATACTTTATGCCTGTAAGTGGTATAGTGTGTAGTGCTATTCTGGGTGCATTGTCCTCACATGTATGAATTTAATAATGTATGTACCTATGATCCTAAATATTGTAAAAAAAACATTTTTTTTTAAAAGAGTAGGTATGGAGTTTCTTGTGCATTCTTCTCCATAACAAGCTACTTTCCGAATGCACGGTAGAATCACTTTTATGTAACGTTCAAAAGTGCCGCATGGTGGCCTAGTTGAAATAAAATATCTTTGTCTTTATTAGGAATCTTCTAGTAGGTTTGTAATACGATTAGGGTCCATCCTATTGATGAACCCTAGGAAAAGGAAAAAAAAAATACAAGCGGGGTAAGCCACTGGCAGGTGCCAGTATTGCAAAAAGTATAAAAGATTTTCATTTTGAGATAATTGTGTTTGATAAACATGTATTGTGTCGTGTTCTGAATATGAGAGCGCATAAATGGAATTTTCTATTCAGTTCATTCGATTTGGTGATTCTGTATTGATACAAGTATTACCGCGTCATATGAGCTGATTTCGAAGTTGAATAAAAGTGTGATATTTTGCTTATTAAATAATTGATGTGAATTTATACTTACATAATGCGGTAAGTTTAACTTTATGGCATTGGTTTGGAAACAGTTATTTTTCGTATGACACGGCTTCATCATAAACACAAAAGACAATTTTTTTAAATTAATCTATGTAGGAGTTATTAAAATACGTTATGTTTTCCCACAAACCATAATTTGAAACAATTCAAATAATTTACCAAAATTATTTTTAGTTCTTTAATTTGTTTAAGTAATTTTATTTTATGCATTTATGAGAACAAAAGATGTGTCTAGAAATATTTTTCTCGTTATTGTTCTTATGACAACAAACGTCAGACTAATTAAAAACCAGTTTAATGTTATTTTCTCAAAAGCAGATTGTATTTTTAGATAATTCATCTGAACAAATTTTAAACATATAACTAGTAGGTACTATCTTGTTCCCTCTCTCACAGAATATAAGCTTGTGTGCCAGCAGCGGGAACGTTAAAAAAATGCTGAAATCGCTATTATGTTTACAACCTTCACAAACAATTAAGTAGTTACATCAATTTTTTTGTATAGTTACTGTTGAAATCATATCAATGACGACATTCCAGGAATCAAAATTTGCTGGACATAAAACGCCATGATGCGCTTCACAATGTCAATGATAGGAAAAAAGATGACACTCAATAATGAGGAATTTGACGCAAGGAGGAATAGAAATGAGCCCAAAGACTCAAAAAACAACTATAAACAATTTGACTGCAGTACAAGTTAATAAATACAAAAAAAACATTCTCTCAGTATGAAAAATTGGTATTCACAAACCGAAGCAATTTCACCATACTCAAAAACAGGTAACACGCAAAACTCATATCCGCAAATTGAAATCCCAATAAAATTAAATATTATGCCTTCGTTCCTAACAAGCCATTTCATCTCGAGATACAAAATTGCGAATCATTCTCAAAGTATTTTTCAATGGAACATTTTTCGTAAGAACCTATACATACACGCTTGTACACGTAGGTATATGTGAGATGTTTGCCAAATACATTAAGCGGCTGGCTAACTCAATTTTATGGATGAAACGAGTTCGAGGGAGGCCACGGAATTGGCTTTTCAAATTATTAGGATAAGAAGGATTCCGAGGAATATTGTCATTGTTGGGAATTACTTTGCGTATGTTGCTTTAATCTGTTGAGCGGCTCATATCATAATACTCTTTACGAAAGAAGAATAATATTAAAAGTGGGAGAAAAAAAAATATCAATAAGTTATAGATCTGTCGTTTCATCATTATGTAATTTACATGTTTACCTAGAACTGCTGTTTGAAATGTACCATCAATTTGCCATTTTGCCCGTCATGATATTAACTTCATCGACGTTTGAAAATTTTTCCATAAAAGATTGCTTGACAGTAAAATTTTCCCGAAGTCAAACAAGAATATTTGCATAGCAACAGGAGTATGTTATTTCAGGTACGTATCCGTTGAGTGGTGTACTTTTACTATGAGTGAAGTTGAGTGTGTACCTTACATCTTTCCCTTGTTAGTGGGTCTACCGGCCTTTGAACTTTTTCATATTTTATCTTTTTATTTTTCTTTATCGTTTTCCGTTTGTATTGTTTTGTTAAGGTTTATGAAATAATACAAAACGTGTATGTAAGTTTGTTTCTCTTTGATTTAGGTGTGCTAGTGAATTCAAATTCCTTTTTTGTTTGTCACAGATGGAAAAACAGTTATTATCATAATATATATATATATATATAGATCGCTGCAACAGGGCGTACAATATTTAATAGTCATTTAAGATCTGTTTTATCAATAAGCATGATAAAGTAAATTATCATTAGTTACTAAAAAGACTACCACTACTACTACTAGTACTTTTCAAAGAGAAAGAAAAAAATGCCATTAATTAATATTATTGTTAATATTATCATTATTTAATATGTCAAAACGTCATGTCAAGAATACAAAATTTTTCTTAACAAAAACTCATTCGTAACTCATTAATTTATATGTCAAAACTCATGTCGGAATTACATTATAATTGATTCATGTTACATTCTCGGCAAAAATACTTTGTTATTCATTAAATATCGTCGATATACACTATACAGTCCACAGTCAGATTTAAATTCAACAGTTACATAGACTTTTTAACACGCTTTTATTAGCTTGTTATCATTGTTTTTAGATCAATATTTCATCATATTAAAGCTTCAGAAATATGAAGTGTAGCCACGCAAAAGTATGTCCTAGATCTAATGTCAAGGTCGAGGACAGTACAGTCCAAAAATTGTAAACGTCTTAGCTAGCCTAAATACCGTAAGTATCTACCGGCTAAAAGCTCCAGAGACTTAAATGTGACGCACAAGATAATCCACATCAATAAGTGCTTTCACTAACCTACTCACTCTGTCCTAAAAAAAACACGTGAGAAGGTTCCTTGCGGAGAAGGTTCCACGAATAGAACCGCAAATCGCATTAGGACTGTATCTGACATTACTTGAACTAGTCCAACATCAAAAGGGGTACGTGAATGGAGTGTCCTTCTTGGACAAAACAGTGCGTAAAGAGGAGCGACCTAAATCATTATTGAGGGCAGAAATTTTTTATTGGGGGCTTTTTTTATAACGAGGGCCGAAGGGGTTTTCTGTTTAGTTTGTAAGATGGTCGATGGTGGAAATAGAGGTGATTTGATTAGTTCTGCTTGGGATATAATGTGCAGGTAGATAGTGCTTGAGGTTATGGCATGAATATGGTCTGCAAAAGACAAGTGCCATGCAGATTGGTTGATTACTTTAGAATTTGAAACGAGTTAAAAATTCTTATTTTATACAAGCTGTGTCCGCGGCTTCGCTCCCGTCAACTGCCTAACTGCCAACTGCCACCCTACTACTTACCTAGACCTACCTATCTACCCTACTTACCTACTTACTTTGCTACTTCCCCTACCTACCCACAATATTTTTTTCCAGTGTCATTCTTCCGCAGCGAATCTTAACACCACCATTCAGATCATTTTCTGAATGGTGGTGTTAAGATTCACTAAAATTCACAACGCCATCTATAGAATATGGAGTTCAACTGTCCGAGAATCTGAATTAGGTGTGTTGTGATATTTTACTTCTTGAACACTTTAAATTCATCTAATTTTTGATTAAGTAAACCGATTGCGATGAAACAAAAACAAAATAATACTTCACGTTACGCACAATTTTGATGTATAAAAGTTATCTAAATTCGTACATTTTACGTGATACTTGCACAAATAAACAGACAAACAGATAAACAGACAAAAAATCCTAAAATGCTGAAAATGGGTTCTGTTGGTTGTCCTTTAACACCCTGGCTATTTTTTTTGGAAATATTTTCGATGTGCAAAATCAACTTTTCTTCAGATTTATTTTAATTATGTATTGTACAAATTAATATTTGTTTCGGGATATTTACCATGTATTTTTTTTTTTGTCTGGTAGTAGCGGCATCGTGCGTGAAAAACGAGTGAGGAAGAGGGTAGACAGATATGTCAGCTCGTAAATATCACCCACCCGCAAAGACTTTAGTTCTCGTGATCATGGCGCTTGTAACGGTGCCGAAATATCGAGCTCTCAATCAAAATCAAAATATACATGGTAAATATCCCGAAACAAATATTAATTCTAATGATTGTGACCATGTCAGCTTAAAAACTTATATTGATTTGTACAAGGTTCGCCCACGTGAAAAGTGTTTTATTATACAAAGGGAACCTTCTACCGGGATGAAATGTGTCCTATACCTAATCCATGTACTGGTCTACGCCTATCTATATGCCAAGTTTCATTGAAATCCGTTCAACCGTTATGGCGTGAAAGCGTAACGAACAAACTCACATTCGCATTTATAATAATAGATAGTATAGTAGCAATTCTTACTAATAAAGTTAACGTGTATTTGGAAGAATTAATGATCCCGAAATATAGTCTTCTGAGTAAACCAAAACTGTTTAGAATTCGATGTTTACACCCAATCTAAGAAGAAAACCGAACAAAATCATGTTGCTTAGCATCCTCTACGACCCCTATTCGTCCAATAATACCAGGACAACATAAATAAAGAAGACATTTCAATCTATTCGCGTGAAACTGACTCAGAATACTCAGATGCACGTCATTGCAAGTCACAGTACATTATAGAAGCGTTACGCGCAAACTGGAACGGTAATGAAGTGAAAAATGATTTCAAACGGTCGACAGTCGCTTTGAACGTTCTTTTGTTTCACAATGTTTGTTGAAAGACGCTCTTTGAAACGGATATTTTCTGAGGAAGTTCTGTTTTTAAAAATATATTCAGATGTGTAGGTGTAGGATGTATGTGAGTTCTTGTTATTGTTGTTTTGTTTTGCTCCATTCTTATGATTTAAAGGAGAAAATATTTTCATATAGGATTTCTGTATTAAGAATTTGAAGTTGAGCATTTTTAAAATCTTTACAAAAATGAAAACCCGTAAAATCTTGCAATTAAAATAGGGTTAGAAACTTTTTGAACTCTAAATTCTCACATAATTAACATTAGGCACATTAGACACTATAACACCCGGCTTATAGATTGAGAATTAGAATTTGTCGAATTTGTTTTTGTGTAATGCTGAAATTTGTTAGGTGTTAACGGTAAAGTAGAGATTTATAAATATTCAACTTTAAATTCTCACTTCAGAAAATTAAAATCTTGATACTGTTTAGCGATTGTTATGCGTTTTCTCTTGGTTTATATGTAACAATATGGAAGAGGACACTGGCCCCTGAAACACAGACACTGTTACCTAGCTCAGGGTCAGGTTATTACTTATTGTGTATTCAGAGAATTATAAGATCTGGCTTCCGTAGTACAAACAGTTTTAAAAGTTTACATTGATATGCTTAGATTGTGTAACAAACTATATTCCTCAGCCAAGCATTGAAGCCATAAACTAATACCTCCACACGGATAGCCAACAAAATCAATATATCCATCAATATTGATAAATGGTTGTCCTATACGATGACTTGCTAACGGCGCACGGCGAGCGGTGTGTCATTTTTCATGGCTTATTACATTTTATTGTCCAACTTTTTCCTTATAAGTTCTGTGTTTAATCACTGGAAGTTGACGGACGTTTAGTGCGATGAAAAAAGTAATGGTGATATGGGTATATGGACAGTTTTGGGGATAGGGATCGGTATGTCTAGGAGGATATTGTGGGTCCATGTTACTTTGAAGTAACATGTTTTTCGAATGCCGTTTTCATACGTTTATAAATAATTTTTGCTTTGTTTCCAGTACGTTTTATTTAACACATAATATTGTAGCAACACGAATTTTGACAATATAGGATGGAGTCGTCCTATTGTTTTAAGATTGAAATGAATGTTATTGTACCTGCACCTAATTTTAACTGCACTTGTATGTGGGGAATTCGTATGTATTTTATCAATATATTCCTTCCATTCGTGTAAGTAATGAAGTCTGAAAATGTAACTTAACATTGAAACTTACAAAAAACTTCTTCGAGTTGCGAGTATGTTCTTCTCATAATAATAAGGAAACCCTTCATTTATCTTGCTACAATCATTATTGCAACGACCAAATACTCAACCTAAATAAATAATGAAACAATACATTCCTACAATCTTGCCAACGAAAAAAAAAATACCCCAGCACTTGAAAGCCAATCAAAAATCAGAATCAATAACTTTACTGCTCGGTCACCAGTACCATTACTGTGCTTTAGCCCAATATCACCCCGACCTTAAAGATTTTCCGCACAAATAAGCAATATCGTAGTTTGTCCAAACACTTGTGTGCCAATAACCTGCACGTGTTGGCTCGTATCTCAATTTGATCGCACACTTATTGCCCTCGAAAATCCCTTTATCATCAACGTAAATCACACCCTCCATCTGCACCCCTAAAGTTGAAACTCCTTTGTCGCATCCTCAGAAGGTTTATCAGATTTTTCCCAGTTCAGTAGATGAATTAATATCAGATGAAAATGACAAGTAAGATTTTGATGCCGATAAACACTTATGAATATTTATTTCTAGTTAATAATAGTTCTGTGTTTAGGGGCTTGGATTTATGAAGTCAGGCTTATGACAAATTCATATGCATTATTTTGATTCATGGATTCTTGTTGGTTATACAATGATGACTTTCTTGTTGATGCTTCAATCAATGTTACCTTTAAACCAAACTACATCAAGTTGAGTTTAACTAGACGTTGACCTTTACACAAGGTTTTCAGTCAGTACGGTAAATTAGATGCGATAACTTAAGTGTGGGTATTCATCCTGTATGTACTCAAAACCAATTGCAAGCAATCCATTAAAAAATTAAAGAAAATTACCATCCATACCAGACCCTAGCTAGAGATAGCTATATCTCATCATACACAGACAGCATTATTTTGACGCCGCCACCGTTCCCTCTGTATCCCGTCACATTTTTTCACATACCACATGACATTCGCCACAATTTGTCACAATTGTTCCCACCCCTGCGTTTAATATATTTCAACGGTCTCTCGTCGGTCAGCACTCGCGTGTTATTTGGTATCCCTAGGACCCCAGAATATTTGATTAAACATGCTAGTGTTCGTCTTGGGGTTATTCTTGTTTTCAAATTCTGGGTTTTGCTCTAGCTTGTCGGATTATGTTTAGATCAGTTATTCTTCATCTTCTGTTGTTTTTAACAAAGCATTATCTGCTTTCATGTTTTTTTTATTCGTTAAGTGAATTTTGTTTTTGCAATGTCTATCCGTATCCATATCTTGTGAGTGAAGACACAATAGAAAAGTCCCCAAAAATGCGCCAAATATTATTAAACTTTTTTAGGGAGTCAATAATTATTTTCGAAGATGTCGTTATGTACTTGAAAGAAGCTGCAAAATTTATTCACAGAAAACGAGAAGAAAGGAAACCATCAAAACAAAGCAGCGGCATCACTCCAATATACGTGTACTATCAGCTATCTAATTCCATGCAGTGGAAATCACACATTCATGATACAATCAACGTATGCCCGTTCCGCGTCACTTCACTAATTGTCATCAATTATAGCTAGCATATTAATTTGTCGGATTCCCTGCCTTACTTTGTGCTGCTAACTTGATTGAAGCTGGAATACCTATTAGATCAGGTGATTGATTTAAAGTTGTTCTGGTGTTTGTTGAAATTACAGTGGTATATTAAGTACTGTCATTACGTTCATCTGTTCTATTAGTGTTTCTATTATGAGTATAACGCAATATTAGAACTCCTACAAAAATATTAGTTTGGTTAATTTGAATAAAAACATTGCTCGATACAAAACTTCACCGTGAATTCTTCAATGATCACAGAAACGAATTTATAGTGAACCGTGTTTCAACCCTATTATATTTAGAACAAATAGACAAAAATATGTAGAAACAAACTAAATATATACCCCCTAAAAATAGTTTTGTTGCTTATTTATCCTTATTTTTCTATTTAGCAAAACCTTAAACTTTTCAATTAATATCACTCGTAAATCCTGTAGCGTTAGAAGCATAGTACTCGCAGTATTATGAGCTGTACTTTGCTATAAATTATAGGAGACGACGAAATTAAAAATCCGTCCATTCTAATATCCACACCGATATTAAATCTGTCTGAACTGCTTGCTTTACAAATAAGATTTATTTATTAAATTGCTGGTTTACAAACTGATGTAAATATTTAGAAAGCATTATACAAATTAACTTGTCCAAGGCTTTTTATAGACTTGCAATTTTATCAACTTTATTAAATAAAGCTAAAAAAAATGTACGTAGTCTGTTTTGTATAATTTAGTAAAGCAATTCTTAATTTCAATTTATTATAACATTAAGATTATTATTTAAAGCCGGTATTCATTGTTGCTGATCTTAAAAAAAGCATAAGTTTAGTTTGATAAAAATGGAAATGTTAATAACAAACTTAACACTTTTCTAATGCCACGTTTTCATTGATATTTTAAATACATTATTCGGAAATCAGCCATCAGAATCAATATAGAAATAGACACTAAAAGACAAATATTCTCGTTTTGTAATGCTCTAGGAAGTTGAGTGTACTGCACCTTTTCAAAGATAATTGAGACATTCGTCCGCCGCCGCCGCTTGCAAGCAATGGTCTGTGACGTCAAATGTTCCGTTGTTGTTTCGACCTATGCTTTGCTCTTCTTATTTATGATGTTTCTAGCTTATTTTAGATTTTACAGTCGTTTATTTTAGTGGCTTTTGTTCATTTCCTAGAGCATTGTTTTATCGTTTCTTATTATGTTCTAATAGTGCTATAGTTATGTGTGTGTCTTTGGTTAGAATCTCAGCCGCAGCCGGTCCTGTGCGTCAAGCATCCAGCGGATTCCCGCAGCTTTAACCAGGACAACGGTCCACCTAGTGCGAAGTTTGCCAATACTCCGTTCTCCGGTAAACAGTCACCACACAAGAAATGAGGCCAAAATCATTGACCATCCGATGTGCCTTAAAAAAAATAAACATAAATTATTAATATGCTAAGCCGCTAAGATAAAATATGCAAAGACAGTGAACAAGTAAAATGCCAAAGCAAACAACACAATTGACAAGATGTAAATGTAGTGTAAATAAGTTAACCAATCGCTAGAACAAGATCAATCCATTATCCTGCTAGACTCCTACC
The DNA here is from genome assembly GCA_945859665.1 of Anorthoa munda. Taxonomy (NCBI): domain Eukaryota; kingdom Metazoa; phylum Arthropoda; class Insecta; order Lepidoptera; family Noctuidae; genus Anorthoa; species Anorthoa munda. The sequence goes on along the minus strand of OX243907.1, from coordinate 3,774,693 downwards.
TTGCGTGAGTTAAAACGTAACTGACTGATATACACAATGTTTTCACTTATCTACCAATTTATCTAACACAGACATATTTATTAACACAAATAAATGGTTTACTATGCAAAGCTAAGTTCATTTATTTTCCTACAATCAAATCCCGATCGACATTACATACTAAAATAGTCTATTACATGATATACATAACTTCTTAACTGTACCACAAAATTGGCATTAATCTGCATAACTTGCCTATACAACTGTCATTTACTAGTGCTCAGAGGTAGGCGCCTGAAGACAACTTATTGCCTATTCATAAGCTTTTAACAACATTGCAAACGCACTTAGCATACTCGAATACCTCAACAAATATCCTTATTCCGAAAGTTATAAGTTTCAATTTACCCTCCCCAAAATTTTCTAATCTGAAAATAATTTTGTCAAAAGGTGCCAAATGTTGCTGCTTACTTTTCTTGATAAACAATTTCGACCCTTATCATGATCAGTGTAAGGTATAGTTGATATAAGTTCTTGTTTGCGGTTTCAAAAGAATGTATTTATAGTGAGTCGGTTCTTCGGCTTGTCATTTAGAGATATTTGCAATGGTGCTCTTGAAATTTATGTTTTCATGAATATTTTATAGTAAATATTTCTTAGTTCGCTGGGCAGTCATCACGGGTCGTTATGAAGCGAGGTTTGCTTTTTAATATTTGATATTAAATATGGATGAAGATGTTTAAGTATTTTCTCATCCTCAATTTCACGCCTCGGCGCAGCAATTTACTGAGAAATTACACGTTGCCCGCTTTTTCATCTTGGCGCGTATAAAAATCTATAATACGGATAATCGTTTCGTCAATATCGATGGCAATTCTTGGAGGCACGTTTATATAATACTGGTAAATTGTTAAGTATTAACAGTTTGTAATATTATTACATACTCTATTTTATTTTTTGCATCACTGGCGTTGTTAGTGATGCCTTATGAAAGAAAGTCTGCCTGTTTATGTACCACAACTGAACATGAGCTTTAAACAAATACTTAAACTTTCTCTATTCAATATAAATCATAAACAATATGGACATACAAAGCATAAATTATTATTTTACCTTTGACACAGTAAGTTTCTGTAACAAACGCCCTTTTCAATTCAGATGAAATTGTCTATCCGTTTGCAGCATTATTAGTCATAACATTAGTCATGAAAGTGAGAATTTCTAAAGGTGTTCTATAGGTGAAATCTCTCTGGTTCTAAAACAGCCACACATAATCATAGCGAGATTAGCATATTTCATCGTGGGTTCTATACTAGGAATTAATTCGCACAGTACGGATACTATGTAGAAATATTAATTAAAGCGCTCAACGGAGGGCATGGAGTACACAGGGTAAGATGCGACGTAACCACATTCGTGAAAGGCCTACTTGGTTGGCAACTCATTGATGGTACTGTCACTAGAAGTAAGCATTATTACACATCAGCCTATCATGGATAATAATGATATGAAACCAGTGGATTGTAAAATGTTATGGAATTAAGAGTAAGTTCTAATTGCTTAGCTTTGATATGCTCGCATTTTTGGAAAATCGTTTCCAATTCAAGTTAGTATCTTATTTTTATAGCTTTGGAATCAAATATCAGTTCTTAACATTAAATAAATATTAAATTACACTTATGGTCATTGATTATTCATGATATATATCAGCGTTTTAATAACACGCGCCGTTATTGCATGACGTCACCCAGATGCTTCCCAGGTGGCCGTCAAAGTTGCGTAATTTCGCAAAAATTACCGCAACCTTGTTGCAAAATCTGGCAACTTGTAATTACTCTAAAGTGACAAGGCTAAAACTAAAAATAACCAGCTGAGGTATAAAACATACTTGCTATGGCATACAATTTCTACCACTGTTCAGCACTTTTTATCTTAATCTTTGCCCCAAGGGATTTGCAGCAGATTTGCATATTTCTAAATTGTGTGACAAACAATGGAAGTGTTTATGTTATCGCCAACAATCATTTATATGTGCACATATATACACAGCAGTTTCATGTTAAATTGTATACTAATAGACCTTTAGTAAAGTAATTCTGTTTAATTAAATTAAGGAGGAATCAATTATTGTTTACTAATCAACAATTGCTATGACACAGCAGTTTGATACTAAATTGTATACTAATAGACCTTTAGTAAAATAATTCTGTTTAAATAAATTAAGAAGGAATCAATTATTGTTTACTAATCAACAATGTGACGTAACTTTTTGTTAATTGAAAGTAAATTTAAAGTAAATGTTGGTTTCAGAGGGTCTAGACAAAGAGTACATAATTCTATCAGTGATACATATTGTCGAAATGCCAAAATGTAAGGGATGATCACAAGAAATTTCAATCATTTTAGACATTTGACGATCACTATCGCTACGATAGTGTTTGCTAACGGGACAGAGACGTGGTAACTCACTATGGCCCTCATCAGAAGGGGAATCAGAAATGAAGACATCCGCAAGAGAACCAAGGTTACCGACATAGCCCGAAGAATGGCCAAACTTAAGTGGCAGTGGGCAGAGTGTGTAAGTGGAGTGGGCGACTGCGTACCGAAAGACTTAGCGTTGGAAGGCCTCCCTCTAGCTGGAGCGATGCCCTAGTCATGGCTGCGGGCGTCGGGTGGATGCAAAACGCACAGGACCGGTCAGTGTGGCGACTCTTGGGGGAGGCTTATATCATCGTTGGGGGAGGATTATGTCCAGCAGAGGACATCTGTCAGCTGAAATGATAATGATGATGATCGCTACGCAATAGATGATCTTTAATTTTTTTTTAAACGAATGCAAAGCATTATTAATATTTAATATTTTTGAAATTCAACAATAGCGAAGGATTTATTTTAAGCCTATTTCTGTAACAGAACAAATTTCAAACTGTGTAGGATTGCATTTATGTGTAATTTTATTTTCTTCTATTATGTAGTGTGATTTCCATGCATGCTGTTGTGGTTCTTATAAAAATGGCACTAATTTACTTTTTACCCTATATTCAATTTTATTCTCCACAATAGTTTGCATTGAAGAAAGATCCTCTCACTTTAAATAAAACCACAAAATTGCCTATTCAAGACACTCCTAAGCTCCTGACAGTTGAAATATACCAACATTAAGTATGATGGTGTCTCGATAGAGACGTATGAACGCCCGCTGTTTCTCGGCTGGGCGTCTACTCCGATATGTGTTCGTGTCTGGACGCCTTAGTCCTGTGTCGTTTTAAATTATGTCTTTTACGTGGTCATTCGGATGATGTTAGGTGACAAATGTTTTATATGTTGGATGTACCTATTTATTAAATGTAAGCCTGCTTGTGCTAGACTGCAATAGGTTTCTGGAAGCTTGAAAGTTGGTCCACTCTCACTTGGGGTAATTATTTGGCCAAAATTGAATTGAGTTTTGTTTTATTTATACAATCCACTGCTGGCCAAAGTCCTTCCAGGGCTTTTCTGCGTAACCTCTGCATTCAGGTCATCTGGCCACGACTGGGCAAGCCTCGGTTTCGCCACCCGTCTTCAGGCACTCATTATGTGGAGAACTTAGCCCAACGGACACAGAGCATGCGTCTGATATGACCCGCAACAGTTTTGAGTTATCCGAGAGTATTATTGTTCAGGCATTTGAATTTTCACAAAAACCTTCCTATAAAAAGCCTATTGTGTGTAAACAATCAAGTAAGACGCATTTTTAAGCGGTCTTATTAATTTACACCCCAACTAAATTTCCAAATTGCCGATAATTTTCCATACAAATTGTTACACCCCTTTAAACCCCCAATGTAAATTCATTCTATATAAAGGTCAACCATGTCGCGTATTTGTGAAAGCCCCTCACGTAGAGACCAGCTATGTTCCCCAAATGTGTATCGATTTCCATACGCTGTGTTCTGAATTTTAAGGGGACAACCAAACATTGTCTCGTATTTCGTGTATGCTTTTTGCCTCTAATGTATTATGGAACGGTACTTACATTAACGTGGCCCTTATTTTCAGTAGGATTGCTCGGACGCTTGGGATTTTTAATAGCAATTTTACGTGGGCGGCGAAGATCCCTATTATTGTAAAAATGTTTATGAAGATACCTACTTATTGCTTTGGAACAGATACAAATTTTTGGGCTCTGCAAAATGTCGTAGGGAAGGCACAGGATATAGGTATATTTCTACACAGATTTTTGGGATCTTGTATAAATCACCTGAGGGCTAAAGGAAAAAGTGATTTTTAATAACGATAACGATTATGGCAAGTTATGAAATGTGCCCAAATGTGAAAAGCTATCCGAAACACTTTTGAATTTTCAACAATACCTAGTGCTTACTGATAGAATTACCAAATTAGATAGATACCGTGTGGTGACGGACGTAAAGAATTTCACCATCCCATATCTTCCCGTGGGTGTCGTAAGAGGCGACTAAGGGACACACCAGCGAATGGGCAGCAGCGTTCTCTGTGCACTTAAACAACTAACTGCGATCGCCAACCCGCCTGCCAAGCGTGGCGATTATGGCAAACCCCCCCAAACCAAATGAATAGCACACATGAAAAACGGCCTCGTGTGCCCGGCAGCCCGTCTACCCTCGGCTACGGTAGCGGTCGAGGCGATGGCGTGGCAAGGGGTGCGAAGAATCCCCGGAGTGGACCCGGCTACCCCAATAAACACCGACGACTGGACCTGGCAACTTATAACACGCGAACACTCCGGACCGACGAGAAGATAACCGAACTCGAGGCGGAATTGAGCAGGTTACGATGGAGTATTATAGGGTTATCTGAAGTCCGAAGAGAGGGAGAGGACTCGATAATCCTCAAATCCGGTAACCTGCTCTATTTCCGAGAGGGTGACCGGCAGTCCCAAGGTGGTGTCGGGTTTATCGTCCACAAGTCCCTTGTGAACAACGTGGTGAAGATCGAGAGTGTGTCGACCAGGGTGGCGTACCTTATACTCAGAATATCCGAAAAATATTCGCTGAAGGTCATACAGGTCTACGCTCCAACCTCGGCACACTCCGACGACGAGGTAGAGGCCATGTATGAGGATATCTCTACAGCCATGCATGGTTTCAAAACTCACTTCACCGTTGTCATGGGGGACTTCAACGCGAAACTGGGCAAACGAGACGAGGATGAGCTGCAAGTGGGGCAATTTGGAGTTGGACGTTGGAACCACCGGGGTCACCTACTGGCCAGTTTTATGGAGAAGGAGGGCCTCTATATGATCAACTCCTTCTTCAAAAAGCGTGAGCACAGGAAGTGGACCTGGCAAAGCCCCGATGGTACAACTAAAAACGAGATCGACTTCATCATGTCAACCAAGAAGCAAATGTTCAATGATGTCTCTGTGATCAATTCGGTGAAAACCGGGAGCGATCACCGCATGGTAAGAGGCACATTGGACATTCATGTCAAGCTTGAAAGGTCTCGACTGATGAAGTCCACGCTCCGTCCAGCACAGGTCCAGGTCCGAAACCCCGAGAGCTTTCAGCTCGAACCCCAGAATCGTTTCGAGTGCCTAGGGAGCTCAGTGGACGAATACAATGACGGGTTCGTGGAAGCTGTCCATACGGTCGGGTCTAAGTTTTTCAAGACCCGCCGTACAAATAGGAACAAAAAGCTCTCTGTTTCTACTCTCAAGCTAATGAAGGAGAGGTGTGAGATGATCCTGCAGTCTTCAGACGATGCGTTGAAATACCGGCAGCTAAATAGACGGATCTCAAAATCCTTGAAAAGCGACCTCCGCCGCTTTAATACTGAGCGTATTAAAGACGCGATTGAGCGGAATAAGGGCTCCAAGGTCTTTGCAAGAGATCTGTCTATTGGGCAGAGCCAGCTCACTAAACTGAAGACCGATGATGGCAGGATCGTTTCCGCCAAACCAGAGCTTCTGAGGGAGATCGAGAGATTCTATGGGCAGCTGTACACGTCAACCAGTAAACCCGTCGCGAATCTAGCGAATGACCCTAGAGCTAGAATGACCCGACACTATACCAAAGACATTCCGGACGTCAGCCTGTATGAGATTAGGATGGCTCTGAAACAGCTTAAGAATAACAAGGCACCGGGTGACGATGGAATCACGGCTGAACTCCTAAAGGCGGGTGGAAAACCGGTTCTTAAGACCCTTCAGAAGCTGTTTGATTCCGTCATATTCGAGGGCAAAACGCCACAGGCATGGTGCAGGGGTGTGGTGGTACTCTTCTTCAAGAAGGGCGACAATGCCCGGCTGAAGAACTATAGGCCCATCACACTTCTTAGCCATGTCTACAAGCTGTTTTCAAGAGTCATCACGAATCGTCTCGCGCGCAGGTTTGGCAAAAAGGTTCTGGAGTGGCGACCGCGAACCGGAAGACGTTGCGTTGGAAGGCCTCCCACTAGGTGGACCGATGACCTGGTGAAGGTTGCGGGGATCCGCTGGATGCGAGACGCACGGGACCGGTCAATGTGGCGACGCTTGGGGGAGGCCTATGTCCAGCAGTGGACGTCTTTCGGCTGATATGATGATGATGATGACTGATAGAATTGTGCTTGGTCTATCTAAAGAGAAAAAGTTAGGTAAAAATACTCTGGAAAAATAAATAAATACATTGTATCGTGTTTGATTTTCTATTTATTAAATTTTTGCTATTTTTTTAAAACTATTTTCACATTTTCTTGCAATTAGAGATGAATCCGGAACAAGTCTTTTGTGAACAAGAATTTTTAGTCTATTTCCTTCTTATGTATTTGATCGTTCGTTAGTTTTTTAAAAAGACGTTGCCAAACACTAGGAATTACTCCTGTATCGTGGATGCGTTTACAAACATTTAAACTCACGTAGACACACTGCTAGACTCAGAAAAACTATCTGTAGGCCATACAATTTTTTTTCCCGTGAATCAAACTCGCGACACGCAACGAAGCAACCACTGCGCTTAACCTCGTTAGTAAGATTAGCTAGTTTTACTCAAATAGAAATATTTACGAGTAAAACTATTGCAACAATTGTAACATTAAAAGGATTTACCTGAGTCACTGGTACCACGAATTATTGCGAATTCATACATTGTGCATTTGTAAGCGAAAGTTTTAATGCACAAGGACTCTATGTGGTTAAGAATCTGTTGTTTTGTTTAAGAACTAATCCTTGTTTACCCCTTGAGTGCCTGAAACGTGGATCCACGCGAGAGGCTTTTTAATTGTTTCGGTAATTACGGCACTCAACCGGTTAAACAACATTTTGCCCGAGGTTTCACTCCTGTGGCCTATAAAGAAACCATTTATTACTTCGGGACAACTGTTTTAAACCGGCACTCAACACTAGTGGAGTTTGTAATTAATGTCATTTTTTTGTGTTAGATCAGGATTACTTCCTTCAAACGACCATACTAAAAAATGACTTAAATACTTTATTTGATTTTATTGTACACCAAAACAATATCTATATATATAAAAATGAAACCCGTTTTCCGTTGTCACGACATAACATGAAAACGGCTTGACCGATTTGGCTTATTTTTTTTTTGTTGTGTTCGTTATTGTTGGGAGAAGGTTCTTATGTAGGGTAGGGTAGGGTAGGGTAGGTAGGGTAGGGTAGATAGGGTAGGGTTTGTAGGGTAGGGTAGGTAGGGTAGGGTAGGTAGGGTAGGGTAGGTAGGGCAGGGTAGGTAGGGTAGGGTAGGTAGGGTAGGGTAGGTAGGGTAGGGTAGGTAGGGTAGGTAGGGTAGGGTAGGTAGGGTAGGTAGGGTAGGTAGGGTAGGTAGGGTAGGTAGGGTAGGTAGGGTAGGTAGGGTAGGTAGGGTAGGTAGGGTAGGTAGGGTAGGTAGGGTAGGTAGGGTAGGTAGGGTAGGTAGGGTAGGTAGGGTAGGTAGGGTAGGTAGGGTAGGTAGGGTAGGGTAGGGTATGGTAGGGTAGGATAGATAGGGTAGGGTAGGTAGGGTATGGTAGGGTAGGGTATGGTAGGGTAGGGTAGGATAGGTAGGGTAGGGTAGGTAGGGTAGGGTAGGTAGAGTAGGGTAAGTAGGGTAGATGAATGTTTGGTGTCTTTATGGCAAAACAAAGTTTGCCGGGTCAGCTAGTATTCAATATAATGTAATAATAAAGTACATGTACAAAGTCGAGCTTCACTCAATGTTGAGTTCTCTTACATCAAACCATAGAGTGACAGAGAATGATGACAAAAGAGGGTAGGATCCAGTGTACAATTTTACCTTAGCCTTCAATTGAATTTCAATTTGGATTCATCCAAAGTGAAATTAAATTGAAGGCAAAGGGTGCCTAAACCATTTCCAGTTTTTTGAAGAAGCCTTTACAATGTTTTTTTTTTTTTAATTTACCAAACAACAAAACTCATTCTTCTCCTTTTCTGCTATAAAACATTTGGCTATCGCAGAATCCTAGTTACTTACGCACTGACAATGACTGTACCAACTGACATACATATCTATATCTATAAAGGGGGTAAAAAGGGGGTTGAAAGTTTGTATGAAAAATCTAATTCCTACGACCGAAATTCTTGAAACTTAGCACAAAAAATATTCTAAGTAAATGATAAAGATTGACATTAAAAACGATTTTATTATTATTATTCCATTTATTCATTTTATATACATATTTTTACATTTTTAAATATTATGCTATAAAAAATAAAATAAAAAAACATTTAAAAATACAAAAATAGTAGCCCACCGGTATCGGGAACAGGGTCCAAGCTACCGGTGGTCAGGGCTCCTGAGAGAGGAACCTCCTGACTATACGCGCCGTGTCCAGTAGTACCGCTTTCTGGATCAAGCCCTTGATCCAGCTGCCTAACGAGAGCCTCCTCAGATGTTCGTCGAGGCTCTTGGCTATTATGCCATTGGCCGTCACGACTATCGGCACAATGATTGCTGTATTCACATCCCACATGTCGACAACCTCGCGCGCTAGATCAAGATACTTAGTTTTCTTATCTCTCTCAGCCTTCACGAGGTTCTCGTCATGGGGGACCGCTATATCAACAATCATTGCGCGACGCTCTAGTCGGTCTATCACCACTATGTCAGGCTTATTGGCAACAATAGTCCTGTCAGTGATGATAGACCGATCCCAATACAACGTGACATTGCCATTTTCGAGAACTGGGTCGGGCACATACTTATAGTAAGGCACTTCCGATTCCACAAGATTGTATTTAAGAGCAAGTTGCTGATGGATAATCCTGGCTACAAGGTTGTGTCTATGCAAATAGTCTCCGTTAGCCAGACTAGAACAACCGGAGATAATGTGACGGATAGATTCACCTGGCCGGTGACATGCCCGACAGATGTCAACTGTGCCATCCTTCACAATGTATTTCCGGTAGTTGTTCGTCATCATAACTTCGTCCATAATCGCAAAGACAAAACCTTCGGTTTCCCCGAAAAGGTTACCAAATCGCAGCCAGGCCACGGACGCTAAAAGATCTACATCGGGCCCATGTAGGACCCGGTAGAAACGTCCGTGAAGCTCCTTGCTCTGCCATACCTCCCTGCGGTCATTAGTATCTAATACTATAGGTTTGCGCCAGTTCTCGTTAGCCAAGGAGAGCGGGGTCAGGCCCTTGTCCACCGCTACCACATCTCGATGCATACCCACGTCGGCGGCCTGAAAGTATTCCCTAAGACTGCATACCTCGCGGTTGTGCAGGGTCTTAGCATTTAAAAAGCCTCGACCCCCACACTTCCGCGGGATATACAGTCTCATGACCGATGACCGTGGGTGATGCATACGATTTGCGGTAAGCAGCGTGCGGACTCTCCTATCCAGGGCGTCAAGTTCTGTCTGAGTCCATTTGAGTATGCCGAAAGAATACATCAAGACCGGCATGACCCAGCCGTTGAAGGCGCGCACCTTGTTTCCGCCTGATAAAAGACTATTTAGTACTTTATTCAGGCGGCCAAAGAAGCGTTCCTTCAACGACTGTTTCACGTCACTAGCATTGATGCCTAATGCTTCCGACATACCCAAATACTTGTAAGTTTCAGTTGAGGAAAGGGATCGAAGGTGTATGGAATCCGAGAGTTGTATTCCCACGGATTCCATAATCTCCCCTCGCTTTACATGCATGACTGCACATTTGTCCACACCAAATTCCATCCTGATGGCGTCACTGAAGGTTTCTGTCACCTTCAGTAGCTTCATCAGTTGAAAGTTGTTGGGGGCAAAGAGCTTCAGATCATCCATGTAAAGGAGGTGTGATATGACCTGACCACCTCTTCTCAACCGATAGCCCAGGCCCGAACCCTCCAGCAGTGTACTGAGAGGGTTCAGGGCTAAACAAAACCACAGAGGACTCAGACTGTCGCCCTGAAATATTCCGCGCTCAATCCTTATAGGTTCGCTGTTTTCCTGAATCTGTCGACATCCTGGATAGTGAAGGACCGTCCTCCACTGCCCCATACATGACGTCAGGAAGGCGCGTAGTGTTGCATCAATTTTATACAACTCCAGCACCCTCATGAGCCATGTATGTGGCACTGAGTCATAGGCCTTCTTGTAATCTATCCAACATGTCGCCAGATCCTTGCGGGAACGGCGAACCTGTTGGCTAATAGCAATGTCTATGAGGAGCAGCTCCTTAGTACCGCGGGACCCGTTCCCACATCCATTCTGAGAAGCAGACATGATGGAGTTATTGTCAATATGTTGATTAATTTTTGCTCTCAGAATGGATGTAAGAACTTTATAGACCGTCGGTAAACATGTTATCGGTCTATAATTTTTAGGTTCCGCAGTACTACCCGATTTATGGAGCAGGTGGGTTATTCCTGTCGTTAGGAACTGGGGCAATGACCCTGACTCTAAGGCAGACTGGAACTGAGATGCCAAACGAGCGTGCGAACTTTGGAACCACTTAATCCAATAGTTTTGCAGTCCGTCTGGCCCTAGAGATTTCCAATTGGGCAACGGACGGACTGCACAAGCCAGATCTTGGGGGCTGATGGTAATTGCCCCCATTTGTGGTATCGGATCGCACGCTTGCTCGACCTCCCGAGTCCAGTCACCCTCGGTGTGACTGACAGGCACCGACCAGATATCGCGCCAGAACGAACACATGGCGTCATTATCCGGTAGGTGCATGTCAGTCACACCTTGGTCGGGTCGCTCCCAAGCCCTATAAACACACCTTTCGTTGCTCTGGAATGTGCGATTCTGAGTGTATCGCTCCACACGCCGCTTGTACCGACGAATACGGCTTGCCCATGCACAGATCTTCTGCTTCAGAAAGTCGATACGCTCTGTGACGCGGGACAGATAATCTTGAGAACTGATATCAGTCCCCAAGAACGCCCGCCTCACAAAGCGCATCACTCTAGGGCGAGTGTTGCCTTCCCTGAAGCAGATAAGCTTGCCGATGAGTGCTCTAGCCTCACCGATACGATGCTCAATCCTGTACTGCCAAGCTGGTATAGCTGGTCGTGTAGCTCTGTCAGTTTTGGGAAACTTGACGTTAGCTACACGACATGCCGCTGCAGCCGCACAGTACAAGATCGAGTGGGTATCGGCAAGGTCTTTGTCTTTTCTTTATTATTATTTATTATTATATTATTTTATTATTAGTTTTTTGAAACTACCCCCAAATCATCAGTAGTGTTAGGGGGTGTTGAAGATTGTATGGAAATATCTGATTCTTGCGCCAAAAAACTTGAAACTTGCCACAAATACTAAACTAAATGAATAATAAAAGTTGTTATTATTATTTTTTGAAACTACCCCCGAAAGACGATTTAGGGGTGTGAAAGCTTTTTTAAGAATCTTATTACTTCAGTTAATAAACTTGAAACTTGACATAAATACTAATCTTAATAAACAATAACGGTTTTCATTATAAATTTTTCAAAACTACCCCCAAAAGATGATTTAGGGGATGTAATTTTTTTTTTGAAGAATCTTATATTTTGGGTTAATAAACATAAAACTTGACACGAATACCAATCTCAATAAAGGTTATCATCATTAGTCTTTTGAAACAACCCCCAAAGTCGATTTAGGGGGTGTTGAAAATTTTATGGAAATATCTGATTTTTTGGGTCAAAAACTTGAAACTTGCCACAAATACTAAACTAAATGAATAATAAAAGTGGTTATTATTATTTTTTGAAACTACCCCCGAAAGACGATTTAGGGGTGTGAAAGCTTTTTTGAAGAATCTTATTACTTCAGTTAATAAACTTGAAACTTGACATACATACCAATCTTAATAAACAATAAAGGTTTTCATTAAAAGTTTTTCGAAACTACCCCCAAAAGATGATTTAGGGGATGTAATTTTTTTTGAAGATTCTTATATTTTGGGTTAATAAACATGAAACTTGACATGAATACCAATCTTAATAAAGGTTATCATCATTAGTCTTTTGAAACAACCCCCAAAGTCAATTTAGGGGGTGTTGAAGTTTGTATGGAAATATCTGACTTTTTGGGTAAAAAAAATTTAAACTTGCCACAAATACTAAACTAAATGAATAATAAAATTGGTTATTATTAGTTTTTTGCAGCTACCCCCAAAACACGATTGAGGGGATATTAAAGTGTTTTTGTAGAATCTTATTTCTTGGGTTAATACATTTGGAAGTTGACATAAATACATCCTAAGTAAACAATAAAGGGTGTCATTATTAGTTTATCAAAACTCCCCCAAATTATGATTTAGGGAGTGTTGAAGTTTGTATGGAAGAATCTGATTTCTTGGGTCAATAAACATGAAACTTGACATAAATACCAACCTAAATAAACAAAGGTGTTTATTATTAGTTTTTCGAAACTACCCCCAAAAGATGATTTAGGGGATGTAATTTTTTTTGAAAAATCTTATTTCTTGGGTTAATAAATTTGAAATTCAACATAAATACTGTCCTAAATAAACAATAAAGGTAATCATTATTAGTTTTTCGAAACTAGCCCCAAGTAATGATTTAGGGGGTGTTAAAGTTTGTATGGAAGAATCTGATTTCTTGGGTCAATAAACATGAAACTTGACATAAATGCTAACCTAAATAAACAATAAAGGTTTTCATTATTAGTTTTTCGAAACTACCCCCAAATGATGATTTAGGGGGTGTTAAAGTGTTTTTGAAAAATCTCACTTCTTGGGTGAGAAAAAGGTGGTTCTCTTCTAGTTTGAAAATTGACATAAATACCCATCAGTGAACAATAAAGGTTGTCATTATAAGTTTTTCGAAACTAACTCAAGCTAAGAATCTTACTGGTCAGGGTTTCGTTTTTGACGTGGGGTTCTAGGGCAGAGCACTAAGGCGCGATTTTGCGGCAATTCAACCTTTAAGGAGGTGAAATGGGTCAAAATTAGTTTGTATGAAAAATTGAATTCCTTGGGGATGAAGTTAATAATCAAAATTTACATAAAACATTTTTTAAACTCCCCCCAGATAGGGTTAGAGGTGTTAAAGTTTTTTTGAGAAATCTCACTGCGCAATCTGACCAACATAAACGAAAAATAAAAAGAGAAGAAAAGAGTGATTAGCGTATTTATGTTGTTCAAAACTCGACCCTCAACTGGGCAAAAAGGGGTAGATAAGTTATTAGGGGAGAATTTTACTTTGTGGCGTTAACCTAAAATTTATTATTCTTAAAGTCAAATAACGAATCGTCCCAATCCAATAAACCCTATATATCTCCTTTAATAATAGCTTATTTTTGGTCGCCTTCACTAACTCCACATAAGAAAATCATTTATAGGATAAACAAAATCACGCGAACGAAGTCGCGGGCGGAGTGCTAGTCTACTTATATATGACATGCAACGAAGACTCAAAATGTTATTCAAGGCTCATATTGACACAGCTCCAATGGTACCAATATTATGGCGATTTGGGACAAAAATCCTTTAGCAAACATACAGTTATTAAATTCAGAGTTTGCCTTACGTCGGGATCAGCCGAGTGAGGACCAAATATTAAAGTTGGTCTAAAGAAATATATTGCGCGGTAATCGCAGGATTAAGTTGATGTCAACACTGTCCCGCTTACTGTGTATACTGCAGTGCGGAATAACTGGGTCACTCTTTTTAATATCTCTGCTACAATATATTACGTTTATGATATCTTGAAAGAAACATCATGTTGTTGCAGTGTTATTTAAATCTTTTACGTAAGTATCATGTACCCTTGACAAATATAGAAAATGACTGTTTTACTGAATATGTATTTCTATAATAATTTATAAGTATAGTTATTATCATATCTCTATACCATTGTTCATAATTATGTTAAAATCTACGTACGAACCACGAAAAAAATATAATGAGATACATCAAAAAACCGGACTGCTTAAGAAGCGAACTAAAAAGACAAGAAGAAAATCATGCTGTACAGTCGGAGGATGCATATTCGCGTGCTGGCTGACCAAAACCAGATGTATCCTCCGACAGCACAGCATGATTTTCTTTTTGTTTTCTTATTTTTATTTCGCTTCTTAAGCAGTCGGGTTTTTGATTTTTTAATTTATCTTTTTTTTATTTATAACTTTTTAGTTGCCATTTTTATTCGAATTAGGTATATTTAAACATATAAGTGTTATATATTTTTGAAATCACCTCTTAAAACCCTTTATTTTAATACTCCTTACGATGGGTTTGGAGGAAAAAAAGAATTGGGCCCCTACAATATGGCGTCCAAAAGCCGCCATTTTTCTTTTTTCCATTTTCAATGTAGCCAGTGACTCGCAAAATTAAGACGAATCGATTGACGTTTGAATCATCAAAATTGGCCATCGCGTTTTGTCTCTAGAATGACACAAAGGAACAAACATACATACATACATAGACTGATAAACACTGTTTAAATCCTATCACATATAAAATATTGTAAATCTACTTAATACATACATCTAGCGAAAACAATGTTTATTTCAATGAAAAGCTATTATTTTATTTTATAACAAAATCTCACCGGTTTTTATCGTAAAATTATAAAGACAATGCTCACAAACTGTATCTGGCAATATGAATAGAAAAAATATATAATAAAGATACAGGTCACGCTATATAATCACGGTTAACAAAGAATTAACTTCGCCAATGTTAAGTTAAATGATAAATGATTTTATTTCTGTAAGTTGGTTTGTACAAACACTTTTACATGTCGATCATATTTTTTAAAACTAGATGAGGTCTGCGTTTCCTGTCTGACTACTCTGAGAAGAAAGGCCGAAACAAACTCAGAGGTCACAGTATCTTTTGAAGTCCAGACAAAATCTTAGTTCGATCATGTGAAAACCATGTAGACTGATGTCTGAAATGGCCTTTTGAGGAAAGAACCAGCCAGATTGAGTGGACCTATCCAGTCAGTGAACGCATTTGTCAATAACCGTGCAGCTCAACTCAGAATTTAAGGAGCTCAACGAATTGACGAACAATAACAAAGAAAGGACATTCGGGTAGGCCGTATAAATACTCAAACTGCCAGACCATGATTAAAAACTAACTAAGATAAATTAAATTTAAAATAAATAAAAAAGAGACAAAAAATTAAAATCCCTACAGCTCAACATGACTTTAGTTGCTCTACAGTGTTGTAGAATATGAGTAGATAATTAAAATAATAATACAATTTACACCAAACCAAATCCAAATGCAACATCGCTGTTACTTGTTTGTAAAATATTGTATAGGAATTTTGAAATCTGGTATATATACACAACAAACACATTATCATAAAAAAAATGAACCAACTTCAAAAGCAAAACACTAAAAAGTGATAAAATAACTTTCGTTCCGGCAGTTGGTATCTACCTCTTGTTTTTATCGTTTTTCGAAACCACTTCCGAAACTAATGTTATTTTTTCACTTTTTACCCGACTGCCGAAGGAGGGTAATGTGTTTATCAGTCTATGTATGTATGTATGTATTACGTATGTTTGTTTCTATGTGGCGTTCTAGAGACCAAACGTGTTGGCCGATTTTGATGATTCTTACGTCAAACGATTCGTCTTAATCCTGCGAGTGTCACTGGCTACATTAAAAATGGAAAAAACAAAAATGGCGGATTTTGGGCGCCATTTTGTGGGGAAAAAAAACCCATCGTGTGGGGTATCAAAATAAAGGATTTTAAGAGGCGATTTCAAAAATATATAAAAAATATATAACGCTTATATGTTTAAATGTACCTAATTCTAAAAAGAAATACCTAAAAAGTTGTAAATAAAAACAGTTAATTAAAAAATCAAAAAACCCGACTGCTTAAAAAGCAAACTAAAAAGACTGGAAATTATGCTGTGCAGTCGGAGGATACATGTGGTTTTGGTCCGCCAGCTCGCGAATATTTATCTTCCGACTGCACAGCATAATTTTCTTCTTGTTGTCTTTTTAGTTTGCTTTTTAAGCAGTCGGGTTTATTGATTTTTTAATTAACTTTTTTTATTGTCTTGTTTTTGAAGTTTGTTTGCTTTTGCAAAAATATGTAGTACATAATGTTTATGTATCATCAATATTTTTCTCAGCGCACGCCAAATAATGAATTTTATAGGCAAAATTTTGCTACTTTGGCTTACATTATTGCAATTTTCATAAGGATCTCAAATTTTTTTGAAAATATTTTATAGTCTATGTTACTCCGAAAAATATTATTATTATTATGTATTCATTTCTTTTATTATAATCTACATTTTAATATTTTTATAAAATACATTAAAAAAATAAAAACATGTAAAAATATAAAAAAATAGATGCCCACCAGTATCGGGAACAAGATCCAAGCTACCGGTGGCGGTCAAGGCTCACTACTTAAATTATTATTTCCGTCATTCTTATATGTTACATTTTTTAATATTTAAAAAGAAAACTAAAAAAGAAACATTTAAAAATATAAAAAATAGAGGCCCACTGGTATCGGGAACAGGGTCCAAGCTACCGGTCGTTAGGGCTCCTGAGAGAGGAACCTCCTGGCTATACGCACCGTGTCCAGGAGCACCGCTTTCTGAATCAAGCCCTTGATCCAGCTGCCCGACGCGAGCCTCCTCAGATGTTCGTCGAGGCTCTTGACTATTATGCCCTTGGCCGTGACGACTATCGGAACAATGACTGCTATATTCACATTCACGTCGACCACCCATACATGTCGAAAACCTCGCGAGCCAGATCAAGATACTTACTTTTCTTATCTCTCTCAGCCTTCCCATGACGAGAACCTCGTTCTCGTCATGGGGGCCTGATATATCAACAATCATTGCGTGACGCTCTAGTTGGTCTATCACCACTATTGGGGGTGTCGTGGGAACTCGCTTTGAACGAAGTTCCTTTCGCCGGGTATTATGTATTAATACAGAGCCAACTAGTATGGTCTTAAGTTTCAATTGCATAATTATTGATTCATCATGAGATGCATAAACTGTGGTGTAGCCACAAATGACAGATATTCAAATGACAGCCGGGACCAACGGCTTAACTAGCTTTCCAAGGCACGAAGGAAAATCGCTATGTAAAGATGGTACACGATGGAACCACGTAATGACCTCGGCTAGCGTTGCTTAACCTTAAAGATCGACCTGTGTGTCTGTTATATTTATTTTATAAATCAAATCCGATTTTTTTTCGCAGCGGAATTTTTTATCACCTTTTTTTATTAAAATCTGGTGCGCTTTAGTCTAGCGCACGGGGAATATTTTTTATAGCAATATACGTCTTATTACTTTAGCAAAGAGCTTAAATTGGTTCGTCATAATTTCGTTAATATTGAATAGATCGTTAATCAGATATTGGACTGGACTGCTTTCAGCGGTCAAGCACCTTTCTACAACTCATAATGTCAATCCATCAACTTCCATTATAACAAGTACTCTCACTGGCACTATCACATTATCGATCCTCTTTATCCTCAGATATCAAATCAACTTACACTCACAAACAGTCAAACCCAGAACAACCATATGCAGGCCACGCAAATATCTATCCCACATGAGAACGGAACCCGTGACACACAGCGCAGCATCCAGTAGCTCAGCCACTGCGCCATTAAAACGGCAATATAAATTTATGAACGACATAACCACATATAGGCACACTATCAATATGAAGAAATTACAAGATTTCTGAGATACTGCCACTAAAGCACTAACCATTATATTATGTTATAACACATTTGAATATATTTACATTAAGAGAATTTTATAACGCAAAATAACATGTCTGCACTCACCAATCGATGTCTGTAAGCAGAAGTGAATAGCGCACCCTTAACTCACCAACCAAGTTCAAGCTTCAAGCAATAGTATACCACTACATGTTGTCCAGAGATTGAACCCTAGACTCCATGTCCAGCAGGTACACCAGCAATTACGAGACCAACAAGGTAGTCAAGCAATTAGGTAACAATCACACAGCGAATAAAAAATCAATCATCACTAGTAAATTGTAAAATGAATACACTGTCAATGAGTAACAGCAAAGATAATCATACTATATTTCATATGGCACAAAAGTTAAGACTTTTGTGAAAACCATAATTATCTACCATTTCAAACAACCTCGAACCTGTAATGTGCAATCTATTGTTTTTTGTTTTTTCTTCACTTATTTTCTTTTAACAGACAAATACATTAGTAGTGTAGTAGAAGTTCAACGGCTATAAAATGTAATTTTTTGTTTAACCGACTGCAGTAGAACCACAAAAGGGTGGTAATGTTTTCCCAGTGAATTATAATAAGAATGAAGTGACCTTACCATCATTTACTGTAGATACTTTCCGTAATAAGATGTTTGGTAAATTTGAACTTTATCATGCCCAGCACATTCTTCAATTACCATTACTTTTAACACACCATACTACCAGGCAGGTAGAGTTATGAATCCCATCACTTGAGGTACTTTTCAAACATGTTAACCATGTTTCCAGAATAGTCATGATTCTCTCCGGGCCATGATTTGCAAAATCAAGTCTTGATTTTAGTTCCTGGTTTTTGTACCAACTTATTGGAATCCTTCCAGTATTCTTACAATTAAACTAAATAGCTGAGCTGAAAAGCCTGAACCATTCATTTAAAACAAAGTATTTTCAGGCACTTTTCAAATAGATGTTAAACAAACCAACTTGTTCGCTTGTATGTAGGGTCACAATCACAATGTAAGATCACGTTATGTATTGGCAAATATCTTAAACCATATTCCACCAGGCACGTAGTTTTATCTACACGAACAATCGGTCACTCTCACTGTATTTCTCCATAAGTCCAGTTTTATCACAAATTAACAACTCGATCCAAAACGCCATCTTTTGATCTTAGATCAAAAGATGGCCTAGATCTTCTGTCTCCTCTCCTCTTGTTCGCTCCAAAAACTAGTGCTTAGTGTTACGTCTAGTTGACATTTGTCAAAGTCATACGAAACCATATTTTTGTTCAGAACAAAATCTTTAGAAATTCTGTCATATATATTACTAGAGTCGTCCGGCTGACTTTACATCGACCTCCGGTCTCCGGAGGGGAGTGATGTAGCGGCACCAACGGCACCACCTACGAACTAATGACACGACGTCACACAATCCTGCAATGTTTTAGGATAATCTTTTTACAGTTAAAATTATTTAACTTATAGATACTTAATTTTCTATTTCATCTAATGTACAGAAATGGCCCTAAGGATGTAAAGAATCTATTTACAAAGACATATTTTGAGGATGCATTGGAATGTCATTTCGTCTCTATTTTTATTTACGGCGTAATAGCAAAGCATGGTGTGTTGTTTTAAAACCAAGTGCATTATGAAAAGCTGGCGAACAGTCAGCACGTTGCAGGATTTGTAAAGCAGATCATTGGGGTAGAGAAAAGGATGGAAGTTGGCTACTTTTAAAATTGCTCTCTGAGCACTTTTAAGAGGCAGTAAATGCGTTTTTGATGCTCCACCCAATAAATGATACAGTAATCAGTTATTAATTGAGCTAGGGCCAAATAGACTTGTTTGATCAATTTTGAATCTGCAATCGTTCTAAACTTTTTTTAAACAAATTAATTTGCGCACTCTATTAAGTAGGCTTTCTATATGTGGTCTAAAGGAGAGTGTTTCATCTATTATAACCCCGAGATATTTTATGTTGTCTGTATTGAGGATAAAAGGACAATCACAAATGCTGACTGTGTGGAATCCACATTTATGGGCTTTCAGATGAGAGTTAGTAGTGTTAAATTGACGCTTGCGCATGGAGAAGTGAATATATTTCGTCTTATCTGCATTAAGTGTTAGTAAATTGCTTTGCAGCCAATTAGTCACAGTATTGAAACCTTGTTGGACATATTCGTAGAGTTTATTACTGGTTTTCGCGGTAAAAACTAACGCCGTGTCGTCGGCATATGATATAAGTTTGCCTGGTTTAATATCTAAACTACACAGATCGTTAATGTAAATCAGGAATAGGGTTGAGCCCAGTATGCTTCTTTGAGTAACACCATAATCAGTACTCATCATCTATTTTAACATATTGAGATCGATCGTCTAAGTAGTCACCAAAAAGTTTCAGCGGTGTTCCTCTAATTCCTAAAGCTTTTTTTAGAAGCATGAAAACGGGCACCGTATCAAAGGCTTTGATCAAGGAAAAGCCCCAGAGTCTGGTTACCTTTGCAAAGTTCTTCTGCGATATAATCTGTCAAACTATGCACCTAATCGGCTGTAGAGATAATTTGGTCCTGAACCCAAATTGCGCTGATGATAAAAGATTGTTTTTTTTAAGATAGTTTACTAGTCTACTGTTTACAATTTTCTCTAGTATTTTAGACATAGAAGGAAGTAAAGATATTGGTCTGTAATTATTTCCTGAGTTTTTGTCTCCGGATTTAAAGATACGACTACTACAACACAAGTTACAACTGCTTTTTTCAGACATCTAGGGAAATTACTTCAGATAAACAAATACGAAATGTATGTGTTAAAGGAGGTACCAGGATGTACTTAAAGGTTTTAAGGATCTTATTACTTATATTATCCCATCCAACTGCACAGTCATCTTTTGGTCTATATATGATTCGAGTTATTTCGTCTTCGTCAGTGTCTAGCAAGCCAAAAGATTTCAGAGCACAACTGTTATTCAACTTTTGGCGAGGTGGTTGAACACAGTAATGTTTTGGAATCTGTTCGGCAAGAGATATCCCAACATTTACAAAAATTAAAATAACATTGTTGACTGACAAAAGAGGTGATGAATTAGAAAGCAGCAAGCTCGAATTAGATTCACGCTGTTTTGACCTTTAGATGACGTTTTTTATATATATCCAATGTTGCTTACCATTGTTTTCTGCTCTATTTAATTCATTTTTATAGTAATTATTTTTTAAATTCTTAAGGAGGTTTTTGCAAAAATTTCTGTATCTCTTATAGGTTATTTTAATGATTTGATTATTAGGGTTACTCTTTGATCTCTGATGAAGTTTATCTCTGTGTCTTATATACCGAATTAGGCCAGGAGTTATCCAAGGTTTAATTTTACGAAGTTTTTTGTTTACTGTAATAACAGTCGTATTACGTAATACTGCTAATTGAACATGTTTTATCAAGTACGATAAAGCAAAATTAGCGTCAGCAGTATTGTAAACTGGGTTATTGTCAAGATTGCATAAATTACGTTCAAGTTTTTTGTCTTTAATTACGTTTTCGTCTGGGGACGATTTAGCTTAGGCAGTGTTAAGTTTAGGATTAGAAGAACAGCTTGATGGTCTGTAATTGTTGAGTTAGTTACAAGCGTAACTTATGATAAGGTGGATTTGATCATCATATGATCCAGACAGGAACCGCTCTTATGAGTAGGCAATGTGTGTGCGGGGAGAAAACCATGTTATGAGGAGATATAAAGATAATCTTGGGTCCCAGAGTCGCAGTATCGGGGTTAATTTTTATATTTATATCACCGTACACAGGAATAACATTCTTAAATGAGCTTAATGCTTGAAAAACCTGGTTTAAGGATGCGTGAAAAGAGTTCAAGTTTTTAGCGGAAGGTGACCTGTATGTATATAGTGATTATTGCTGCTAGTTGTACCAATTTTGATGATCAAACAATTACTCACACAGTCTTGAAGTGTTGGTTCTTCGATTGTGACCATTAATGATTCCTTACAATAAACAACCACACCATCGTTTTGGTTGTTGTTTACTGTAGTATACAATTAGTTGTATCCCAACATTTCTGTGAGGTGTTCCTGGCGATTAGATAGCCAGTCAGTCGGTTAGTACCATTACATCACAATCAAAGTTAAGTCTATGAAGAAAAATGGGGTCCTCATTTAGTATCCCTTGCAGGGCGGCTGAGTTCGGCAGCGTATGCTGTTGGAAAGATTCGTCGGTTAACCGATGTGGATACCGCGAGACTAGTCTGTTTTAGTTATTTTCATAGTATAATGTCTTACGGTATCCTACTATGGGGAAGGGCTGCAGACATTGAGTCAATTTTTATTCTGCAAAAACGAGCCATCAGAGCAATATATAATCTTAGCCGGCGCGATTCTCTAAGGAAACTGCTTAAGGACATTAACATCATGACGGTTCCTTGTCAATATATTTATGAAAACATCATGTACGTGAGAAAGAATTTACATCTTTTTAGTAAAAACGGCGACAGACATAATTACGTTACTAGAAATAGGGACCAATTAGTTCAACCAGGTTTCAGACTGGCTAAAGTAGCCTCATCTTTCTTGGGGTACTGTACAAAATGTTACAATAAAATTCCTCCCCACATTCTTGAACTGAATGAGACGAAGTTTAAAACCTGTATAAAACGCACACTATGTAGGCTGGCATATTTTAAGTTGGAGGATTACATCACTGATAAAAATGCTTGGCTCAACGCTAGTCCTGCTCCACAATCCACATCCATTAGGGCGCAATAACAAGTGATATGCAGAACATTATTGTTTTGAGGTATTGTTGGACCTGCTGAAGACTGTATGAATATGTATGTATTGTATAAACTCAATTTCCTTAGTATTGTATAACTGCATAGCACGTGTGTGAGTACTATGTACCCAACTGTAAATCTACCATTTACTGTAACTATGCGTCGTTCGTTGACTTGTGTGCCCTGGCCGTTGAGTGTGTCATGCTCTCTCAAATGTCTCTCTGATGCTGGCGCGTGTGTTGGATCATCAGGTTCCCTTCATGATGGTTGAGCTGGGTGGTTCCAATTCATGCGTCATGTTCGTGAACGGACGCCGTCAGTTGGGATTGGTCATAACTTGACTGCTTCGGATGTTAATGTTTTTCTAGTATCTATTTTATAACTGCACAGTACATGTGTGAGTACTTCTAATACTTTATGTCTGTAGGTGGTATAGTGGGTAGTGCTATTCTGGGTGCATTGTCCTCACATATATGAATTTAATAATGTATGTACCTATGTTCCTAAATATTGTAAATAAACTATTTTTTTTTAAAAGAGTAAGTATGGAGTTTCTTGTGCATTCTTCTCCATAACAAGCTACTTTCCGAATGCACGGTAGAATCATTTTGATGTAACATTCAAAAATACCGCTTGTTGGCCTAGGTGAAATAAAATGTCTTTGTCTTTGTCAGGAACTTCTAAGATATAGTAGCAGTTCTCAACATCTTTTCTACCAGATTTGTGGCTTAGTTTGATTGATGTCAAAAATGTATCTCTGGATATAGTTGGCAGTTAGACCCCTTCTTCAAGATCCAGCCATTTCTTGCCTCTTTTCACAGAATTCCTTAAAAGTCCGGTTCATCTCCATTATATACTCCTTTGGGTCCGTTACTCAGTCTCTTTCTTCGGTCAATATAATAAGGGGGGTATGGGTTTTAAGGGCATCTTGTTTAAGCGACTGATTTGAACAGCCAATTGCGAAACTCCATGTCCAACCTTTCGGTATTTTGTTATTTTTAGCTTCTGATTGGAGTTAAGCTTTTCATCAGATGCATTGGCACATACCTCACCCAAGTATTGTTCAATAGAACCCACCTAGTTCTGTATCTCAGCATTTGAGACTATCTCAATTCCTTCCTTGGCTTGGTCACGTCTTAATTGTTGGGTCGGTGTAGGTTTTCTAGGACGGCTGCGCCGGATTACCCCGTTTCTAGCTAGGCATCTAGGAGTGGGTCTTGGGATGAACATGGACAAAACCAAGGTGATGTTGACTGCCCATGTTACACCCACTCCTATCAAGATCGGAGACTCTACACTCGAAGTTGTGGGCGACTATGTCTACCTGGGACAAACGATCCAGTTGGGTAGGGCCAGCTTTGAGAAAGACGTCAACCGCCGAATCCGACTCGGCTGGGCAGCGTTCGGAAAGTTGCGCGGTATCTTCTCGTCCAACTTACCATAGTGTCTCAAGTTTTGCTCACGTTTTCTCGTTTGATGATCACTTCTTCATGAAATAATCCAAATGTTTATCAAAATATATCTGACAAATAAAAAATGGTAGGTAAGTAATGGTAGTGAAAAATTTACAATATCTTAAACAAAACTAATGATTTATTGATTACCTGCAAAATAATTATTTAATGACATGGTAGTTACATATTATGTTCCAATTTTACATTGCTGAAGTCCTCTTGTTTAATGATCACTTCTTCATGAAATAATCCAAATGTTTGTCAAAATATAATCTTAAAAAAAATTAAATGGTTGGTAAGTTCTAATAGTGAAAAATGACAATATTTTAAACAAAAATAATGATGTATTGATTACCTGCAAAATAATTATGAAACCTCTCGTAAGTTGATCACTTATTTACGAAATAATAACCAAATGTTCATAAAAATATTTCTGAAAAATTAACAAACTAAAAATCATAACAGGATGTTTGTTCAAGTAGTGACACGACGTTTTTCAAATAAAGCACTAAAATATTTCGTCATAATGTTTGCTATTGCACAAAATATTAAACGTGTGCTCAACCTAATTATTTTAGCTAGTCAGCTAAGTCACACTTCAACAATCGGCTATTTAAGGTAAGGTTAAATTAACCTACTTCCCAAAAAGGAGGTTTTTGATTCTCGGTTCGAATGTAAATGCCTGCCGCAGCGTATGTATGTGGTCTACGGTGTTATAGCCTTTACGGAAACCAGCTTTTTCGGGAGGCTGGAAATCGTCAAACCTGCGTGCGAGACGATTCATGATGACTCTTGGAAACAGCTTGTAGACATGGCTAAGAAGTGAGATGGGCCTGTAGTGCTTCAGTAGGGCATTGTCGCCCTTCCTAAAGAAAAGTACTTGGTACATACTAATAATTGCAAGTGCAAGTGTGGGAGTAATCTTCAAGAAGTCCGTTGCGATCAGTCTTACTGTACACCACGAGTAACTGTCAATATCAGTGTTGATAGCCATCCGCTGCCACGTCGCCATACTTTGAAAAATGTAAGTGAAAACATTCCAACTGTTTCATGGTTCAGAGTCGTATTTGTATTGTAATTTGTTTAACTAAATGTTTTTCTTGTCTTTGTTTCAGCCCATTTCCTCTCTAAGAGAGGAAGCCTGTGACCCAGCAGTGGAAACATTAAAAGGTTGGTGATGATGATGATGGATATTTCGACTAACCATGTAAATGCATGTTTAATGTATATCGCTTAGTTATGATGTTTAAGCTTATTGGGGTTTTAAAAAAGGACAAAACAGGCAAGCATAAACAAAATATATTAGCACTTTTCAAAACTGAATGGAATGAAACATGCAAGGACACTCATTTAAATCAAGTAGCAACAAAATCCTCGTTTCATTATTCTTGTTGCTTCTATTGCGTGAGAAAAATGTAAAACAATTCAAAATTTATAAAGATTCAAGGCATAAAAGTTAAAGTATTTATACACTTCTGATTATAGACTAGATAAAGTTAACCGTATGCATAGGTACTAAAGTGACTTTTAGACTACGCTATACTATTGTGCTATATATAGCAAAAAAGGACCTAATGCTATACTATATAGCATGGCGTTTACATTACGTGATATTATCGCACGCATTTATAGTATATAGCAAGCTCAGTTGACTTCGATCTTTGAAGACTGTGGACAGTGCTTGCGGGACGGCCGGGGTTGAAGGAGGAGGAAAAGGGCGTATAGGCATATAGTACAGCATAAACTAAGCGCATCCCACCAATTTTATAGCGTGTAGTCAGCCAATAATATATAGTACAGTACACTTTGAATGTGTTCATAACAATGTAAGGTGAGCGATATTGTTGTGCTATTATATTATAGCGATGTTGAAAGCCGCTTTATCTGTTCAGTTAACTGACTACCTTTTTCTTTTTTATCGTGGAGAAATGCTCATGCATACTGCGCTACCACGGGGAGATAGCGCAGTTATGTGGGACTCCAACCCACTAAAACTCCACGGTGTCCTCCTGTGCCGCATATGGCGGGAACGTACCCCGTCCAGGCTGCGGAAGGTAGGGAGAGCGGCGCACCGCAATACCGGCACTCCTCTCCCGCCGCAGTCCCCAACCTTCAGCCGCGATATCGTATGGGTTTGGGAAGCCCCATACGACATCGCGGCCCGCCGCAGTTGCGATGTTGCCCAGGCAGCACCGCAACCTACATGTTGGCCGCTACGTCGTCGGCTTATCGACAAAAGCCCTGACGACCGGCTCCTCCTCGGGTTCCTTTTCACTTTACCGTGGGTGACCAAGCCACGGTTACTGAGCCCCCCCGCATCGACAATGCGGGAACCCAACGGGGGTAACTGACTACCTAGCATCCATTTTCTTCCTTCAAAATGTCCTTACTACGCGTTCAACTTAACTTTAATATCAACATTTTTTAAAGAAGTCGGTTAATCAAACCAGTCAGCAGTACTCAGACTTAATTACCCTCAGTTTATTCTGTGTAGTTTTGTTGATGAGACTGGGCGTGTAAAATGTTGATTTTAATTTATTTAGTTTTGGTGTTGTGTAGTGTGAGGGGCGCCATTTTCTATGATTCTTATTATGGGACGGAGATTACTCGTGAAGAAGTGAGGAGACATGACAAAGCCAATACTACTTTGTAAGTTCTTCTTTATATTATTTTAATTTCAAAATGTGCATGTAATCTAATAAGGACATACCTGTGTTCTCTGATCAACAGTTGTCAATCAAAGCCTGTGTTAATTTCAAATATTTTTTAATTAAAGTGAGCGTACTTTAATTTATTTTCTTTTGATTCATATTCAAGATAATCTTGTATAATTTTTGCGGCTCCCAATGGTTTAATTTTATATCAATTTTTAATATTGGTTATAAATACAAATCGTTTATTATCTAAATGGATACACAGATATTATAACAAGTTGATATGAATGTCAAAATAATTAAATAATAATTGCAGCTAACTGACATAGGTATAATTATTGCCAGCGAGTCCCAAACTGAAGTTATTATATACTAGCTGTTCCCCGCGGCTTCGCTCCCGTGGGCCACCCCACAGGACGCGTTTTCGGGATAAAAAAATACCCTATGTTACTCAGGAATAACGTAGCTTTCTATTGGTGAAAGAATTTTTTAAATCGGTCCAGTAGTTTCGGAGCCTATTCGGTACAAACAAACAATCAAACAAACAAACAAAAAAATCTTTCCTCTTTATAATATTTGTATAGATATCTTGTGACTCGGGAGTTGGTTACCAGAATAGAGACTAGTGTAATGGTGTGCTATCTATACCAATATTATAAAGAGGAAATATTTTTTGTTTGTTTGTTTATTTGAACCGAATAGGCTCCAAAACTACGGACCGATTGAAAAATTCTTTCACCTATGAAAA
This sequence comes from Anorthoa munda, assembly GCA_945859665.1. Taxonomy (NCBI): domain Eukaryota; kingdom Metazoa; phylum Arthropoda; class Insecta; order Lepidoptera; family Noctuidae; genus Anorthoa; species Anorthoa munda. The sequence goes on along the minus strand of OX243907.1, from coordinate 3,746,987 downwards.
GCTACATTATTCCTGAGTAACATAGAATATAATTTATTTAAAAAAATAGAGTTCCATATTTAAATTGCAATAATGTAACCACAAGTAAAAAAATTTTGCCTATAAAATTAATTATTGGGCTAGCGCTGAGAAAACATTTAATGATACATAAAAGTTATGTACGAGTACTACATAATTAATAAACTCATTATTACCTACAAAAAAATCTGCGTGAGAATATATCTCACTATCATAGTTAAGTCACAATAGCAGCTTTTGTGTTCTAAAATTTTATAGGAGCGCCGCGCCGCGCCGGTTGAAACAAAAGTTGGTTACATTATTCGTATAAATTCTTATTCTTCTTTTTTCTTCTTTTAAAAAAAACGTTGCCCCACACTAGGAATTTCTTCCTGTATCGTGGGTGCGTTTACAAACATATAAACTCACATACACAAACACCCAGAGCCGGAACAACTATCTGTGGGTCATACAAATTTTTGCTCCGTGCGGGAATCGAACCCGCGACACGCAGCGCAGCAGTCAATTGCTCAACCACTGCGCCAACCGTGCGCCCCGTGTATTCAAATAAATAGTTTAAAAAAATGTTAGGAAGGCAGGGTAGGTGGGTAAGTAGGTAGATAGGGTAGGTGGGTAGGTAGGGTAGGGTAAGTATGGTGCACCACTGGCCGACCGTAGGTAGATAGGGTAGGTGGGTAGGTAGGGTAGGGTAAGTATGGTGCACCACTGGCCGACCGTAGGTCCGTAGGTCAGGTAGTTGGGGGCCCAAGTAGTGTGCCAGCCCCACACGAAAGGCTGCCCAGCCAACTGACGAAAAATCCCGAAATGCGCCATCGTGCTGGTTGGTGACGAGGAGAGCCCGATGGACATTCCCGGAGGGGCTCGGGCGTCCCTGCAGTCTCCAGACTAGTCCCCCAAAGATGGCGTCCCTTCAGTGCGTGTCTGAAGGTTAGCAGCGTGGATGATCTCATTTCCTTCTCTTCACCTTACTTCACTCGCATAAGTATTAAAAAAAGAAAAAGTTCTAAGTTGAATAGCGGCTGCACCACCTCTCACTCAAAGTGCACCTCACTAACATCCGAGGTCTGCACTCCAACCTCATAGCAGTCCATCATCACCTAGAGACTGATAAGCCGGCTCTCTTTTTCCTTTCGGAGACGCAGATCAGATATCCGTCAGACGTATCGTACCTAACATACCCAGGGTATACCCTGGAGCACAATTTTAAGCAACGCGTGGGTATGCATGTACGCCCGAGACGACATCTGTTATTGGCGTCTCCGAAAGTTTAAGGACTCTAGGTTCTCTGTGCTATGGGTTATGCTGGACACAGGCCTTGATAAAATTGTCTAAGCCTATGTCTACCGCTCGCACAGCGGCGATCAGGAGATAACCAGGCTCACACAGTATCTTAGTGAGGCGGCTGATACAGCACAGCAGCGGTACTCTTCCGCCCAATTAGTGTTACTGGGGGAATTCAATGCCCATCACCAGGAGTGGCTTTTCCCGTACCATAACACTGATCATGCAGGGCGAGAGACGAGAAAGCTTGCGCTTGCTTGCTTGTTAAATCTCGCTCAGCTGGTTCAGGGGGCAACAGGGGTGCCGGATATTGATTCGCACACAGCCAATTGCTTGGACCTTTTGCTGACAACAGATCCAGACCACTACTCGGTTTCGGTATCTTCACCTTTGGGTAGTTCCAACCATTGTCTGGTGAAGTCTGTATCCGTCTACTCCCCACCCAATCCCAGCGCAAGAGGCGCTCGGAGGGTTTGGCGGTACAAGTCAACGGATTGGGATGGGATGCGTTCTTTTTTTGCATCTTATCCTTGGCAGCCTACTTGCTTCTCTTTGACTGATCCTTCGTCATGCGCAGACGCCGTGTCGGATGTATTGCGTCGAGGAATGGAGTACTACATTCCTTTCTCTGACGTAGCAATGTCTAGCGTTGACCGACCATGGTTTGGCGCCGAGTGCAAGCGCGCCAACTTGCTTAAACATAAGGCCTATCTGGCATGGGTCGACGCTCGGACGCGCAAAGCAAGCGACCTGGGTCAGCGGAAGAGGGCCTACAATAGGGCTGCCAAGTCCTGCAAGAAGGTGATTCGAAGATAAGCCGTATTGGGACCAAACTTGCTTCTTACCCAGCGGGTAGTAAAGCGTTTTGGTCCCTGGCTAAGTCGGTGGAATCAAACTTCTATCAAAACTACCGTCCCTCACTTCCACCATTGCTGAAACCCGACGGGTCACTGGCCCACTCCGCTGAGGAGAAAGCAAACTTATTTGCCTCTCTTTTTGCGGAATCTTCACGTCTGGATTCTGGTGACGCGTATGACGAGACGAGTATGTCGGACATTCGCATCCACAAAAATGGATGTTCGTAGGGTGCTGCGCAACCTTGACGTGAACAAAGCTAGTGGCCCCGACGGGATTCCGGCAATTTTACTCAGAACCTGTGCGCCTGAACTGTCTCCAATCCTGACACAATTGTTTCGCCTTTCGTATGAGACGGGAAAAGTGCCGAATGCTTGGAAGCAAGCTAACGTTCAGCCTGTGCCCAAGAAGGGCAGTTGGGCTGACCCGGCCAACTACAGATCCATATCAATAACATCCATCCTCTGCAAGAGTATGGAACGAGTGCTCAACTCCAAGCTCCTGGCATACCTAGAAGCTCGCCCGCCAAAAGCAGTCAACTGGGGATCTTCCAGCGTATGCCATTCACATCTGGAGTGAGGCCATCTTCCTCGACATTTCGAAAGCTTTTGATAGGGTCTGGCATGAAAGCCTTATTGGTAAGCTTCCTTCATTCGGTCTGCCCATTGGTCTGTGCAATTGGATTGCAGACTTCCTGAGGGACCGGTCCATTCGAGTTTTTATTGATGGCCGCTCGTCTGACCAACTGGGTATTAATGCTGGGGTCCCTCAGGGGTCGGTACTCTCAGCAACATTATTCTTGCTGCACATAAATGATCTGCTAAAACCTTTGGGTACGCGGAAGACAGCTCTGTTGCTGAGAGATACGTATCCGACGTGTGCGCTACTGGACCTCAGATTTAGTCTCTCCGGGAGGCCATGGTTGGGCGCTTGAATCTGTCCTTGAAGGCAGTCTCCGAATGGAGTGATGCCAATCTGGTCAGATTCAATGCTGCTAAGACCCAGGTGTGTCTTTTTTTTGCTAAAAGGAGCCAATTCCACCCGGCTCCTTCTTTCCAAGGAGTGACCGTGCCGATAACTGACCATATTGAGGTTCTTGGCATTGCGTTGACATCGACACTCAATTTTGGTCCGTTCATTGAGGCAAAAGCTCAGCTGGCTGCCAAAAAATTGGGGATCCTCTCGAAGGTGAGACGGTACTTCACGCCAGAACAGTTGCTCAACTTGTATCAAACGCAAGTTCGATCATGCATGGAGTACTGCTCTCATCTCTGGGACGGATCTGCCAAGTACCAGATGGATGCACTTGAGTTGATCGAAAGACGGGCCAAGAGGCTTATCGGCATGAAGGTCATTGGTCAAATCTAGGCTCCAGAACCTCGAACATTTTGCCTCGAACGAGTTGCCAGGCTGTCGGTTTTTTATCGGTTACATTTCGGGGAGTGTGCGTTGGAATTGCATGAACTAATTCCTCCTAGCCCGTTCCATCATCGGACTACAAGACGTACGACGAAGCGTCATCGGTACATAGGTGGACATCCCACCTTTTATTATGCGTACAGCAAAGGAGTGGAATTCCCTGCTGAAGTCTGTATTTCCTGATAGCTACAACCTGGGAGTCTTCAAGTCAAGAGTGAATAGGTTTCTCTTAGGCAAGCGTGTTTCATTATCATCAGGTGAGATAATGGCCAAACGCAAGCCTATCAACAATAAAAAAAAAAGAAAAAAAAGTAGGGTATATAGGATAGGGTAGGTAGTTTAATCAGTAGGGCAGGTGAGTAGGTTGGTAAGTAGGTAAGGTAGGTGGGTAGGTAGGTGGGTAGGTAGGTGGGTAGGTAGGTGGGTAGGTAGGTGGTAGGTAGTTAGGTAGGGTAGGTAAGTAGGGTAGTTAGGTAGGTAGTAGGTATGTAGATAGCCAGTTGACGGGGGCAAAGCCGCGGGGGTCAGCTAGTTGTATATATGTGTGTGCATTGTGTTTCGTGTTTGTTCCCAATTGTTATGCTTCTTTTGGTCCCCAGATGTAATAATTCATTCAAAGAAAATAACAAGACAAAGTAAACTAGACCTTCTTTTATATCTGCAGCTGGTGTGTAAATGAGGTAGAACCATGTGATCCTCACGAAGGCAGGCGAGTGGATGGCTCTTGTAACAATCTCAATCACCCTCCGAGGGGAGCCTCGCATACTCCCTTTACAAGGGTGCTGCCTCCAGTTTATGATACAAGCAAGGGAAAAGCAAGTGAGTAGTAGTTTTATAGATATAAAGACATTAATAAATTAATTAAATCTTATAAATAAATCAACAACTACTTAACAGAATGGATGCAATTTTTCGTTTTTAAGATATTGATTTGAAAGCCTTGATTTTACATAGGAGAAATAAATTTTGGAACTGTATCTTAACACTTGCATTACGTTTAATTTTGGCACCTTTTAAGCATTATCGTTGATAATGGTGAAACACGATTTCAACTACCAGTCTCCAATTTCAGCCATGGATAAAATATAAGTTCTTTTTGCTTCTATTTCATTAACAAGAGTAACAATGGATAGGAGGATATACTACAATCTTTACATGCGCCGCTCCATGTCATTCCGATGCTCGTCGCTTCTGCCAACACGGAGCAATGACAGGTTTGACGGGGACGGCCACGCTTTCTTTTCCCTTTGGTGATTCCAGTCCAAAGCTTGCTGGGGTATGTGATCGAGACCCAATCGGAGCGTGTGGCCAATCCATCTCCACTTGCGACGCTAGATCTGTCGGCCGATCGGGCTCTCGTGGCATTTCTCCAACAGCTCTACGTTGGAGATGGTCTCGGGCCAGTAAATTCCGAGAATGCAACGGAGACAGCGTCAACCGCCGAAGCATGGATTTGACAATGAACCCTGAAGATTTTGTGTTTAACCCTTGGGGCAGTTTCCGCGATTTCCAAACAGGTCTTAGCTGCGTGAAGATTGCTCGGGCTTTGGCGATCCGTGAAACGATGTCCTTTTCACTATCCCCATCAGTCTCTGACACGACACTCCCGAGGTATGTCAATTTGTGGACGCGTTCCACTGTCTCTGCCTATGAGCAACGGTGAGTGGTTCTTCTCACCAGTTCTCATTTCCTGGATCTACCGTATGTTTATTTAGAGCCCCGTCCTGATGTCGATCGTTCAGCTTTGCTTGCATATCTGCGTGGGTATGACTCAGCAGGAATAGGTCATCAGCGTAATCCAAGTCTTCCAAGACGTTGGATAATCCCCACTCTATGACGCGGCGCCTTTTATCATAGTTGCGAAGCATAATTCCGTCAAAAACGACTTGGAAGAGAAGCGGCCACAGGACAGGACAGTTTACGTCATTCGATATGAGGCCGTCATGAGTAACCTTCCAAGAGTAATTATTGTAAATAATTTGCAACAGACGGACTATTTTCGACTCCAATGTCCAGTAGGCGGGACCAGATACTATACCACTTTTGCGTACCAAAGGCCTTTTTGAAGTCTACGAAGGTTAGGTAAATCTCCCTCTGACAATCTGATGCCTGTTCCAGTATGATACGGAGAGTATTGATATGGATACAGGAGCAGTTCGAGCGGAACCCAGCCTGCTCCTTGCGTAGAAGAGGGTACACGGCCTTCGACAATCTACCCAGGATGATCTTGCAAAAAACCTTAGGAGGGAATCGAGAGCAACGTTATATCTCTCCAGTTATCGCACTAGCTACGATCACCTTTCTTAGGAACAGTTATAAGAAGAACTTTGTTCCATTCGTCTGGGAGTTCTTCGGCGATCCAGATCTTTTCAATGAGCGGCGTCAGGACGTCGACGGCGGTGGGTAAGTCGGCTTGTAGCATTTCCGCTGTTATCAGGTCGAGTCCTGGTGCTTTGCTTATCTTCAAAGAGTGGACTGCCTCCGCAACTTCAGAGGCTGACTGTGGTTCTGTGGTAATGTCAAGAAGCCGGGATGGTGGGGAACTGACTTGCAGCGCGTCAGGCGTCGATGTAGTTGACAAACGGAAGACCTCTTCAAAGTGTTGACGCCAGCGAAGTAGCTGCCTTTCTGACGTCACAATGAGCTGACCATCTTTGGACTTCAGCGGCTTCTTCTTCGACTTGTACACCTTTTTCAAGTTAACGGAGTTTGCAGCTTGTTGAGCACGATCAGCAATACCATCAGTCCACCGTCTTCTATCTTTGCGGGTATTGCGATAGATTTCCTTGCGTTTTTGTGTTAAGGTCTGCACGTATGGCGTCGTTAAGAGTCTCAAGCAGTCTCAGATGAAGATTCCTTCTATCTTCGATCAGGTTCCACGTGCGTTTAGACATCCAGTCCTCCCGAGAATGAGTCGATTTGTGCTCTAAAATGACGGAGCTCTGAATAGGACACTTTGATGCGGTTCCACTCCTCGTCTAATGAGTCCGTAGCAACATAAAGTACAGGAAAGCGATTGCGCAATTGCAGTTGAAAGTTTTACGCGTGTCTAGTTTAGTCTAGTTTTAGTTATGCAGTTTCCTTGTCAGCACCTCGAACCTTCTTCCAATCTTGCCAGGTCCTCCAGCCGCTCTGGCTACTGCAATCTTGAGCTGGATATTAGCAACTACCAGATGGTGGTTGCTATTAATATCGGCGCTCCTGTGGTTGCGGGCATCGAGCAGTGAAGACTTTGGAACAATTTGGAACTAATAGCGAAGTGGTCAATTTGGTTCTTGGTGACCCCATCGGGTTAGTTCCACGTGTACTTACGGTCGTCGCCATGAAAAAATAATGTGCCTCCGATGGTAAGGTCATGGTTCAGCAAAACTCGATCAATCGCTCCCCATTCTCGTTGCACACTCCAAGTCCCTGTGTACCCACATGCCGCTCGCGGTTAGTGTTAATACTCCCAACCTTTGCATTCAGGTCCCCCACGACGATGACGATGTCTTGCTGTTTTATGCTCCTAAGGGTAGCGTTGAGGGCATTGTAGAAGCCATCCTTCGTATCCTCTGTTGATGCATTGGTTGGGGCGTAGCACTGGATAATGAAGATCTGCCGGGCTCTTGAGTTGAAACGGGCACACATGCGGTCTGAGATCGGTTTCCAGTCCAAGAGGCTAATCATAGCTGCATAATAAAGGAGGAGCCCCACGCCATACTCGCGCACATCTTCCTCTCTTTCTTTACCTTAATACAGCAAAGTCAATTCCCCGGACGTTCTCAGCTCACCAAAACCATTTCTCCTCACTTAGTTTAGGTCTAGTCTCTGTCCCCCCCGGTGGGTTCCCGCATTGTCGAGGCGGGGGGGCTCAGTAGCCTTGGCAAGGACAACCACGGTGAAGCGAAGAGGAACCCGAGGAGGGGCCGCTCGTCAGGGCTTTTGCCGACAAGCCGACGACGTAGCGGCCAATAAGTAGGTTGCGGTGCCGTATGGGTGGCATCGCAACTGAGGTGGGCCGCGATGTGGTATGGTAGGCATCGCGGCTGAGGGTTGGAGGCCGCGGCGGGAGAGGAGTGCCGGTATTGCGGTGCGCCGCTCGCCCTACCCTCCGCGGCCTGCACGGGGTCGCCACCGTCTGATGGCGGACGCGGCGGGGCCGCAGGGGAGGAGGAGTGTCGGTATAGCGTTGGCCGCTCTCCCTATCTCCTGCGGCCGAAAAGTGGTAGGTGGCGGGGCCACTGTCCTGACCCGTCACAGGGGAACCAAGGGTGCCACACACGGGGTCGTCTGGCGCCCATGTGCCGGTTTGGTTCCTGGGGTGGTCACGGCGTACAAAGTGTTCTCGTACGCCGGTGACGGGGGTTAATCCCCAAAGGAGGTTCCGGTGACGGACAGCAGCGGCGGGTTCGCGGATGTATGCTTCCGCGTTCCCGTGTTCCCGCCATAAGCGGCAAAGTAGGACACCGTGGAGTTTTAGTGGGTTAGAGACCCACATAACTGCGCTATCTCCCCGTGGTAGCGTAGTATGCATGAGCATTTCTCCGGAATGCCGCAAAACGGGCGCAGCGACGGGCTGTCGCAGCCGATGAGGTCGGTGAGTTGGCCCGACAGGCCAGAGAGCGGCGCTCGGCTCGGACGGCGGATGCATCGGCGGTGGCGCTAAGTCGCCAAGTGATGGACGGCCTGGATGTCGTCCTGAAGGTTGCCACCAAATCCGGCAACCTGAAGGGCACGTTCACGCGTGCTTTGAAGGACGCGGTGGACAGCATCAAGGAGGCGGTTGAGGTCCTCAGTAGCCGCACAACTACGGAAGAGACGGCGAAGTTGTGGGAGGAGAACAGCCGCCTTCGATCAGAGTTGGAGGACCTCAAGCGGCAGTTTGCCGCCCAGAAGGCAGCCACCGTTGTCACGAGCCCACCGCTGGCACCATCATCGGCTCCATCTCCAACCCCGTCGTCGGCTCCATCTCCGGCCCCATCATCGGGCCCAGCACTTGCAGATGCAGATATTGAGAAGATCGCGCGCATCTGCATGTTGCAGTGCGGTCAAATGGTGGGTGCCCGGTTGGAGGCCATAGAGGCGAGACTGCCGGCCGAAACCCTCCGCCCACCACTCGCTGGAGACAAGCGGAGAAAGGAAGCGCCCGCAAAACCGGGCCCGGCGGCAACAGCGGTTGAGCCAAGAAGAGCCGGCCAGGAGGCTGGCAAGCCCGCGGAGGATAAGTCCACGCCCACCTCCCAGTCAGTGGCTGCGACATCGGCTTCACCGTTTCGACGTCTCCACCCAGACCGCCGGCGGCCGCGGTGCGCTGGCCCCGCGAACGGACGGTCCGCGCTGGGCGCGCAAGCGCATCGACAGGGAACTTCTCGAGGAGGCCACCATTGTCCAGGCCTGGATCCGGGAGTCGGCAACAACCGGACCCGTCGACGTCGAACAGGAGGCGCTGTGGTTCCGCGGGGCGATGACGCAAATCAGCGACGCGTCTATGCCCCGGGTCCACGCACAGTCAGCGAGGCGCCAGGTGTACTGGTGGTCCGCTGAGATCGCACAGATGCGTGTCACGTGCGTAGCGGCCAGACGCCAGTACACCCGATACCGGAGGAGACGTCGTCGGGTCCCTGACGAAGAGGCCGCGCTGTATGAGGTGTACCGCGCGGCGACGGAGACTCTGCGGCTGGCCATCGGCGAGGCGAAGAAGCGAGCCAGGGAGGAGATGTTGGAGACTCTAGACAGAAATCCTTGGGGGCGCCCTTATCGAGCGGTTCGTGGGAAGCTTCGAGCCGCCGCGCCTCCACTTACGGAGAGTCTCCAACCCGAGCTGCTGGAGGAGGTAGTCGCAGCCCTCTTCCCGGCGAGAGCGGAGCATAGCCCGCCGCCAATGGCTTTGCCCACGACCGCAGAGTCTACGGAGGAGGATGCCATCAACGTCCCAGAGGTGACACTGGCAGAGATGGGGGCGGCCGTGATGCGGCTCCGGGCCAAGAACGTGGCTCCGGGGCCCGACGGAATCCACGGCCACGTGTTAGCCCTCGCTCTGAAGGAGCTAGAGCCCTGGCTGAGAGGACTCTTCACAGCGTGCCTTGAGCGGGGCCAGTTTCCCACTCTGTGGAAATCTGGTCGTCTGGTCCTGCTCAGGAAGGCGGGGCGCCCTGCGGAATCGCCGTCCGCGTACCGGCCCATAGTGCTGCTAGACGAGGTGGGTAAGCTGTTCGAGCGGATAATCGCTGCCCGCCTCGTCAGCCACTTGTACAGAGAGGGGCCGGACCTGGACGAAAGCCAGTTTGGTTTTCGGCATGGGCGCTCCACCATCCACGCGATATCGCACGTGAGAGTCCTGGCGGAGGAAGCGGTGTCCCGGGGTGGGGTGATGTTGGCGGTGTCCTTGGACATTTCCAACGCCTTCAACACCCTTTTTTTTTTTTTTTTTTTATCTCGCTGGGAAAAAATGCATTACGCATACCCGCCCATTGGGGGAATGGGGGACTATGTGGGACTCCCCGGGCTGACTGACCCGGTATACCCACTAAAATAACCCAGCAGCACTCCCGCATCGTCTGAGTGGAGGAGGACTGGGAAACCGGCACAGCCTTTACTTCCAGTCCTCCGCCGACGACCGCCCGCTTTTACAGCGGGGCCTTCACGCCCCTCCCTTAGTGGAGGGGCCCGGGAACGACCGCGAGTGCTAGGCCGTTCCCGCCCGACGAGGGTGGTGATTGGTGCAATGCGGACGAAGGCGCCCCCGCACCATTCGTCCGCTAATCACCACCAGGAGGAGGGAGGAAACGATTATACAACCGCCTTCTCCCTCCCCTTCTTCGCCTGCGGAGCGGCGGCGCGAGAGGATCGTCCTCCCGCGCACGCTCCGCCGCCTCCTTTTGCGACATCACATCCTCGCAAAAAGAGGCAACCGCCACCCAGGCCTCCTCACTCCCCAGCATGGAGTTGACCACGCCGGGCAGTGAGAGGTCCTGCCCGACAACTCCTGTCAGGGCACGGCGCAGCTCAGCCCAGGCTGGGCACACCTCGAGGGTGTGCTGCGCCGTGTCCTCTAACGCGCCGCAGTCATGGCACGCTGGGGTTTCCTCCCTCCGGATCCGGTGCAGGTGCGTTCCGAAACAACCATGTCCGGACAACACCTGCACCAGACGGAACGAGAGGAAACCGTGTGACCGCTCGAGCCAGCCCTGCAGGACTGGACCAAGCGCGTCCAGCGTCCGGCGACCAAAGGCGGCGGTGGCGAGGTCCTCCGTCCAATGGAGGACGATGGCGTCCCTCGCCTCCCGCCGCACGGCCTCCCGCTCTTCCGCGGCGGGGCGCTCACCCAGCGCCTTCCGCCGTGCCGTCCACTCGTACACTCTGGCGAGCACCCATGCCTCCAACTCCCAGGGAGGGGTGCCCGCCAGAGCGCACGCCGCCGAGAAACCCACTGAGCGGTAGGCCCTCGCCACCCGCTGTACAATGGCCCTTTGGGGCCTGCGGATGGCAGTTGCATTCTCCCTCCTTTGGAGGGAGTCCGCCCAGATGGGTGCCCCGTAGAGCGCCATGCTCTTCAGGATGCCGGCATAGAGGCGCCGGCATCGGTCCTTGGGCCCTCCCAGGTTTGGGAGGAGCCATGAGAGGGCGTCCGCGGCTTTCAGCAGGCGCGTCGACAGCCCGCTGAAGTGCGGGCCGAACCGCCACCTGCTGTCTAGCACGAGGCGCAGATACTTCATCTGGGCCCCGATCTCTATCCGGACGCCCTCCACGACGATGTGGGCGTCTGGAGGGCGGCGCTGCCGAGGCCCGTGGAAGAACACGGCCTCGGTCTTGTTCAGCGCCACCCTCAATCCTAGCCGGCGGATCCTTCCTGCGACCAAGGATCCGCCAGCCGAGGCCAAACAGGCCGCCTCCCCAAAATTCCTCCCCCGGGCAACGAGGAGAGTGTCATCCGCGTAGCAGATAACACTCGTGCCCGGGAGGAGGGCTCCACGCAGGAGCCAGTCGAATCCGATGTTCCACAAGGGAGGCCCTAGCACCGACCCCTGTGGAACACCGGACTCCGCGCCGTAACGCCTGATCCTGGCCGTCTTGTCCACGAGGAGGACCTCACGGTCCTCCAGGTAGCTGGCCAGGATCGCACTTGGCCCCTGAGTAGGGCCAACGCGTCGACCGTCGAACGCCCCCGTCGAAAACCGAACTGGGCGTCCGACAGGTCTGGCCCTACCTCCCGCAACAGGCTATTTAGCCGGGTGGCGATGATCCCCTCGAACAATTTACCGACCTCATCGAGCAGAACGATGGGCCGGTATGCCGAGGGGGAGTCCACCGGGCGTCCCACCTTCCGGAGGAGGCATAACTGCCCCTCCTTCCAGAGTTTCGGGAACCTCCCAGCCGTCAGGCACGCGCTGAAGAAGTCCCGAAACCTTTCCTCCATGAGGGACGCTGCGATGGCCACCACCCGTGCGGGGACGCCCACCGGTCCAGGGGCCGTCTTCTTCGCGCGGAGGCACAGAACCCCCGCGCGAAGTTCCTCCGCCGATACCGGAGGGACCTCCTCCTCCGGCGGAGCCACCACCCCCTGTGGGGGGTTCATCGTTGGTGGGGTGAAGTCGGCCCTGCGCGGAAACAGGGACCGGACCACCCCATCCAGCAACGCCGGCTCCAGGGTCTCCGTCAGTGGGGGACCATAGGGGCGCAGTTGGTTTCGCGCAGCCTTATATGGCCTCCCAAACGGATCCCTGTCGAGGCCCTCCAGCATCTCGGCCCTCGCCGAGTCCTTGGCGGCACACATCGCCGACTTGAGGACCGTCTTTTCCTCTAGGTAAGAGGCGTAGAGGCGGTCGTCCCCGGCCTGAGATCGGGTAGTGCGCCGCCGACTTCGCGTGTAGGCCCTCCTGGCCTCCACGCAAGTGGCCCGCAGCCCCGCCAGCTCCTCCGACCACCAATACACGGTGCGACGGGGAGGCGGACGCCGTGACCGAGGCATGCTGGCGTTGCACACCTCGGTCAGGGACCCCCTGAGCTGGACCGCTGCGGCGTCCACGTCCAGGACGGGCTCGACAGGGGGCGAGAGCCAGTCCTGGAGAAAGGCCGCCTCCTTGGCTGCCTCCCGGTCCAGACGGGTGAGAGCCCACCGCGGGAAGGGAGATTGGCCTGAGCGGGCCGTCCCCCCCCGGGGGCCTGTGGAGATGTCGAACCGCACATATCGGTGGTCCGACAAAGTCTCCACCGTCTCCACCCGCCAGTTCACGACGCGGACGGCTAGGGCGGGGGTGGCAAACGAGACGTCTACCACCGATCCTCCCCGTTGCCGCACACACGTGTGGACCGCCCCTCTGTTGAGGAGGGAAACACCGCACGAGGCCGCCCAGAATTCGGCGGCGCGTCCCCGGACGTTGCAGGAGGCAGCCGGGTTGCCCCAAGCCTCCGACTTGGCGTTGAGGTCGCCTATCACGGCGACCTGGCGTGGTGCCGCCCTCCCGGCGACTGCCGTCAGGATTTCGAGGAAATCCTCGAAATCCCTTAGAGGGCGGTTTGGGGAGAAATAGACCCCCACCAGGGCCATATCTCCCCCCCACGCGGCGGCCACGTATCCCGGTCCCCTCTCTAAAAGCGAGAGGGGAGGGGAGTCCGTGGAGGACCGCGCCACCAACGCCACCAAGCCGTCCCGGTCGCTCAACCAGGTACTGGGGACCGAGTAAGGCTCGGCGACCACCGCCACGTCCACCAACCACTCGGCCATGATCTGCATCAGTAGATCCTGGGCCGCCCTGCAGTGGTTGATGTTCGCCTGGAGGATGCGATGTTCGGCTCTATCCATTGGACATCGCACCCCCCCCCTCCACAGCCAGGCCAGCAGCAGCCGAAAGCCCAATTTCGGGCACAGCGGCAGAAGCGGCAGGCTTGCTCGGCGCCTACAACTTTCCCTTCTTAGGGGGAGGATTACACATCCTCCCCTTCATAATGTGGCCTGCGGGGCGGCCACTGGCGGCACAAACAGAGCAGTGCGGCGCGGCGGCCTCGCACTCGGCGGACTTGTGGCCCTCCTTGCCGCAGCGGTAGCAGCTCTCTGTCCGGTCCACCGTGGACGGACAGAGGGCCCGGGTGTGTCCGATTCCGCAGCACCTGTAGCACCGCAGGGGCTGTGCCACAAGTGCGCGGACTGCACCCGAGCTGAAGCCGACATTAAGCCGTCCCTTATCAAGGACGGCTTTGGCAGCGGCGACTGGGCACTCCATGCGAATGGTGCCCATGCCGCCGCGGCCGGACCTGATGTCCCGGCTTCGCACCGCTGCGACGCCACAGCCCCCCAATGTTGCGACCGCCGCCACCACCTCCTCCTTGGTGACGGTGTCATCGAGCTCGGACACCTCGATGGCCACCGTCTTCACGGGTCTGGCCACCTTGGCCGCGTCCGCGATGACCTCTTGCAGCTTTGCTGCGAAGAGGTCTGCGTTTTTTGCGCCCTCCGCCCCCGGGAACTCGAATAAACGAGCCCTGGCTTGTGTCCGCCGGCAAGAGACCTTGCCGATCCCCAGTTTTGTGGGATCGGCATTAGCACGCGCCCGCAGCAATATGGACGCGTACGTTTCCCCCCGCTCCGCAGCCTCCGCGGTGAGCGTCACCACGACGGCTGCGGTCTTGGGAGGAACTAGTTTCCTCCTGGTGCCGGCGGTTTTGGCTGTGGGAGCAGCGCTGGCGGCCTTGGGGGACGGCCCTTTCCCCTTTCTCTTCCCTTTGCCGGTCGTCTGCGACTGGCTGGGAGGGGTGGTGGTAGCGGGGACGGCAGGGACGACCGCTGTAGCCGCCTTGTTCTTGCCCTTTCCCTTCCCCTTGCCAGTCGACTGCGACTCACTGGGAGGGGTGGCGGTGGCGGGGACGTTAGGGACGACCGTCGCCCCTTTGCCCTTGCCCTTCCCCTTTCCTTTGCCGACGACCTTGGTCCAACCAGCAGGGTTGGCAGGGGTGGCGGCAGGCAGAAGAGGGTCCTCCTCCCTGTGTGAGGTCGGCTCCTTCTCCCTATGTGAGGTCGGCTCCGGCTCTCCCTTCCGCTTGTCCGCGGCAAGCGGCAGCCGGTAGCTTCTCTCCGGCAGGAGCCGGTCCTCTATGCCTGCCAGACAGGCTCGGACGAAGTCCCTCTCCTCCATCACAACCTTGCGGAGGATATCCTCTAGGTTGGTGGAGGAGGCGGGGACCTCTGCCGCAGGTCTCGGCTCAGCCTGGGTTGGCCGGGCCGTAGCTAAAGCCAGCTTTCGGTGCAGCTGGCTGACCTCCGACTGCAGGCGATCGATCCTCGCCTGCAGTTGCCGCGTCTCGTCGGTCGCCTGCCTCTGCACCAGCTCCGCAGTGATGCTTCGCATGCTGGCGGCCCTGCATTTAAGGGACTTCTGGAGAGTCCCTTTCAGGTGGGAGGACTTGGAGGCGACCACCACTATCTCCTCCTCGTCCTCCGCCGCCATCCGCTCCAGCTCGGCCAGGGAGTGATCCGAGTACAATACGCGGGACGCGCCGTACCCGGACTTGGCACGAGCAACGCGCGTCCGTTCCTCCCTGGCCGCAACCTGCTCCTCAAGCTCCTGCTGGAGCTGCGTCCGCTGAGCCAGGTTCAGCTGGCGTTGGGCATCAGCGAGACCCACGTCATGGGTGTCCGCCACTGTCACCGGCTTTTTGGCTTTGGCCTTTTTCTTCGGCTCCTTCGACGATCCCGACCCCGAGGAGCCATCCGATCCTTCCTTTAGGAAGGCCCGCTTCCGCGACTGAGATCGGGAACCTTCCTCAATCTCCATGGAACTGGCCACCGACACAACGGACTCGTTGTCGGACTCCTCGTCCGCCCTTCCTCCATAAAAGGTCCGCCCTTCCTCCGCTGACACTGAAGCGTCGCGGAGGCCCTGAGAAGGGCCTTTTGGTTGGCCCTGAGAAGGGCCTTTGGGTTGGCCCTGAGAAGGGCCTTTTATAAACCGCCCGCAGGCGTCCGGCGAGGGTTTCGACATGGTCTCCACAGATTTCGTAACACTCAAGGCAATTAAAAGTTTACGAATGCACAGCGCACTTTGGCCGTACCCAGTCTGCCACTCCGTTACGGTGGTCAGAACTGGGACGTTTCCAGGGAACACGAACGAGGACGTATGCGCTGTGGGGGGTTCCCCACGCCTTCAACACCCTGCCCTGGAGTTGTGTTCGGGAGGCACTGCGGTATCATCGAGTGCCTCCCTACCTCCGTCGCATCGTCGGGGCCTATTTGGCGGAGAGGTGTATCACCTACGTGGGACGTGATGGCGTCGAAAACCAGCACCGCATGTCGTGCGGTGTTCCACAGGGCTCGGTCTTGGGCCCGCCCCTGTGGAACATCGGGTACGACTGGGTGCTGAGGGGCGAACTCCAACCGGGCGTAGACCTGACGTGTTACGCGGACGATACGCTGGTCACCGCCCGGGGGAGTTCGTACAGGGAGGCAGCGTTGCTGGCGACGGCTGCGGTCTCACAGGTGGTGAGCCGCATACGGCGCCTTGGCCTGGAGGTGGCCCTCAATAAATCGGAGGCCATGGTCTTTCATGGCCCCCGGCGGGCGCCACCACCCGATGCCCACATCGTCGTCGGGGGTGCTCGAATCGCTGTCGAGTCAACCATGAAGTACCTGGGATTGGTGCTCGACAGCCGGTGGAATTTCGGCCCCCACTTCCGGCGGCTGGCGCCCAAGTTGTTGGGCGCGGCTGGGGCGCTGTCAACGCTGCTTCCCAATCTGGGGGGCCCGAGCGCTGCCTGTAGGCAGCTCTTCGTAGGGATCGTGCGATCAATGGCCTTGTACGGGGCCCCAATCTGGGCGACTGACCTGACGGCCAGCAGCATCGCTGTCCTGCGAAAGCCGCAGAGAGCGATGGCCGTCAGAGTCATCAGGGGGTATCGCACGATCTCCTACGAGGCGGCTTGTGCACTGGCCGGATCCCCGCCCTGGGACCTGGAGGCGAAGGTACTCGCGTCACTGTATCGGTGGCGCGAGGAAGCGCGGGCGCGGGGTGAAGGGCTGATGCAGCGACATATGGAGTTGCGTCAGTCTCAGCTTCGCGAGGTCCTGGTGGCGGAATGGCGGGACAGGCTTTCACGCCCTACCGCCGGCCTCATTACCATTGAGGCGGTCCGGCCAGTGCTCGAGCGCTGGCTCGGGAGGAGGCACGGCTCCCTGTCGTTTAGGGTGACGCAGGTGCTCTCGGGGCATGGTTGCTTCGGGAAGTACCTGTGTCGCATAAACAGGGAGCCGGACGCCCGGTGTCACCACTGCGTCGACTGCCGGGAGGACACGGCGCGGCATACGCTGGCAGAGTGTGCCGCTTGGGAGGAGCCACGCCGTGTCCTCATCTCTGAAGTTGGCAGTGACCTGTCGCTGCCGGCCGTAGTCGAGTCTATGGTCGGCAGTGAGGAGTCCTGGGACGCGGTGGTATCCTTCTGCGAAACAGTAGTTTCGCAGAAGGAGGCTGCGGAGAGGGAGAGGGAAATCTCATCTGCTAACCCGATCCGCAGCAGACGCGCCGGGCGTCGGCGGAGGGCGGACAACGCCCTCTTCCAGCCCCCCCTAAATGGGTCCAGGGGCGACGGACTCGGGAACGTCCGTCGCCCCCCAAACATCAGGACCCGAGGTGGTGGCGCCTAGTGTTCCACGCGCGCCCCTCTTAGACGTCGCGGGGGGAGTCCAACACCTCACTCCCCCCCCAACCCGAGGTCGTGTGGCCCGCAAAAGCGGGCCGGCACTAGCCGGGGGTTGCGGAAGTATCGTTGTTCCCGCGACCCCCAGCGTAGGTGTGAGATGGAACACCGGGGTGGTTTTTAGTCAGTACGAGTCTGACAGAACCCTCAAAAAAAAAAAAAAATAAATAAATAAATAAAAAAAAAAAAAAAAAAAAAAAAAAACCCTGCCATCGCTAAGCGTGCATAGGTTCCATTAAGCAATTCGTGTCCGTTTTTTCATACCAAAAGTCGTCGGTAAAAGATCGGTCCGGTTTCTATCTGTTTCGGTTTCAGGAATCAATTATTGTCGGGCAAGCGGGTGAGTAGCCATCTGTGCCTTAATCCGATAGCGGGGCTGCCGCCTTAGAGCCTTCGGATGTGCTCGGTTTTATTTCGGGTGTCCTCCCTAGTAATAATAATAATAATAAATCGTATGCATCACCCACGGTCATCGGTTATGAGACTGTATATCCCTTGGAAGTGCGGGGGTCGTGGCTTTTTAAATGCTTAGACCCTGCACAACCGCGAGGTATGCAGTCTTAGGGAATATTTTCAGGCAGCTGCCGTGGGTATGCATTGAGATGTGGTAGCGGTGGACAAGGGCCTAACCCCGCTCTCCTTGGCTAACGAGAACTGGCGCAAACCTATAGTATTAGATACTAATGACCGCAAGGAGGTTCACGGACGCTTCTACCGGGTCCTACATGGGCCTGATGTAGATCTTTTAGCGTCCGTGGCCTGGCTGCGATTTGGTGACCTTTTCGGGGAAACCGAAGGTTTTGCCTTGCGATTATGGGCGAAGTTATGATTACGAACAACTACCGGAAAAACATTGTGAAAGACGGCACGGTTGACATCTGTCGGGCATGTCACCGGCCGGGGGAATCCATCCGTCACATTATTTTCGGTTGTTCTAGTCTAGCTAACGGAGACTATTTGCATAGACACAACCTTGTAGCCAAGCCCTTGTTGCCTTGTAGCTTGTGGCCTTGTAGCCCATTCAGAGGCCTGTAGGGTTTCCTAGAGGCGGCTTAATTAACTCTGACACCAGAGGTGGCCACACCTCACACCAAAAGAAGAAGACCTTGTAGCCAGAATTATCCATCAGCAACTTGCTCTTAAATATATATAATATATAATAATAACAGCCACACGGGTCGATCTTCTAGGTTAAGCAACGCTTGACGAGGTCGCTCCGTGGATGGGTGACCATTTTCAACATACCGAGTTTCCTCCGTGCCTCGGAAAGCACGTTAAGCCGTTGGTCCCGGCTGTCATTTGAAGATCATTGACAGTCGTTACGGGTAGTCAGAAGCCTGAGATCTGACACCAGTCTTGCCAAGGGGTATCGTGTTACCCAGTTACTGGGTTGTGGAGGTCAGATAGGCAGTCGCTCCATGTAAAACACTGGTACTCAGCTGAATCCGGTAAGACTGGAAGCCGACCCCAACAATAATTGGGAAAAAGGCTAGGCAGATGAACTTGCTCTTAAATACAATATTGTGGAATCAGAAGTGCCTTACTATAAGTACGAGCCCGACCCAGTTCTCGAAAATGGCAATGTCACGTTGTATTGGGATCGAACTATCATCACTGATAGGACTATTGTTGCCAATAAGCCTGACATAGTGGTGATAGACCGACTAGAGCGTCGCGCAATGATTGTTTATATAGCGGTCCCCCATGACGAGAACCTCGTGAAGGCTGAGAGAGATAAGAAAAGCAAGTATCTTGATCTGACTCGCGAGTTTGTCGACATGTGGGATGTGAATACAGCAGTCATTGTGCCGATAGTCGTGACGGCTAATGGTATAATAGCCAAGAGCCTCGACGGACATCTGAGGAGGCTCTCGTTGGGCAGCTGGATCAAGGGCTTAATCCAGAAGGCGGTACTCTTGGACACGACGCGTATAGTTAGGAGGTTCCTCTCTCAGGAGCCCTGACCACCGGTAGCTTGGACCCTGTTCCCGATACCGGTGGGCTACTATTTTTGTATTTTAAATATTTTTTTCCTTTCCACTTTTGTTTTATTTCAACTGTATGAGTGAAGATAAAGTAATGTATGCAACGGCATATAATTAGGTATTAAAACACTCGCGTAATATTATTATCAAATTCGGCTTCGCCTCATTTGATAAACCTACGCTCGTGTTTTAATAACCCCTTTTATATGACCATTGCATAAACTACTAGTATAAACACGTACTTTATATTCGTGGATAGGTAAATTAAAAAAAAAAAAACCATTACAGTTCAACATTTTCCTTCAATTTTCAAACAACTGCATCATAAAATAACTTTTTAATTTTTATAGCACACTTTTACTTTTTAATTTTCTGGCGCGTATGGGCTGTAGTAAAGAAGTTTCATTGTCTGTGGATGCGCGCGCTGCGCAATGAGAATCTAAATTGCCCACCATACTAAATATTTTTCCCTTTCCATCTTTGTTTTATTTCAACTGTATGAGTGAAGATAAAGTAGTGTATGCAACGGCATATAATTAGGTATTAAAACACTCGCGTAATATTATTATCAAATTCGGCTTCACCTCATTTGATAAACCTACGCTCGTGTTTTAATAACCCCTATTATATGGCCATTGCATAAACTACTATTAAATATGTCAATAAAAATGTCAAATGCGAAATTTGAATCATTTGTTCCATAAATTTCTGAAAAAGTCAATTGTTTCAAACAGTCCTTAAACTTAACCATATTTTCCAGACTCAAATCCCGTCGTTTTACACGCCAATATTTTAAAATACAGGTTTTTTTTTACCGGGCAATTAATCATTTGCGCTGTGTGATCTGATAGAGCAAATTCTATGACGTCAGTTTTACAGTTAGCTTTAAAATTATGTGCGAAATTGTCTATGCATTTATGGCTTTGAAGTCTAGTAGGTTGGTGTAACGCTAATTTAAGATTGAAATTTAGCAACAGACACTCGAATTCCAACACAACGCTATTCTTTTTCATTACGTCTATATTAAAGTCTCCCGCCATTATAATATGCTCATACCTTTTCTTACTAATGAACCTCAATATTCTTTCTATTGTTTCATATAATACTCTTAGATTATTCAGTTTCGGTACTCTGTAGACACACATAATGATAATATTATATTGAATGAGCTCCACACCGCAACATTCAACTACACCAGATAATGATAGTTGAGCTATTTGTGGCACATCTCTCCATTGGTGGCCATTATTTATTAAAATACAAGCCCCACCTCGTTTACTTTCTTTTCTACAGAAAAATGATGCTAACTTGTAATAGGGGATATTTAAATGGCGTTCGTAACCTTCCATCATGAAATGTTCTGAAACACACAGCGCATCAACACCAATGTCCTTTTCCGCTAGTTCCTCTAAGCAAACAATTAGGGAATCGGCTTTATTTAAAAGCCCCGCTATGTTTTAATGCATAATGTAAAGGTTCTTAGTCACGAAAAAACTGCTTTTCGGTTTCTAATATGTGTGTTGGATCGTGAGATGTTAACGTTATGAGGTTCTTATTTACAGACTTAGTGTGGAGGCACTGTATGTCATTAATTAAGGCTAGAAGACTAGCAAAGATGGAACGGAATCCAAAATTGTTTACTTGACCTGACAGCCTGAAGAATGTTTATAGTCATAGTCTATAACTGCATTTGAATCTAAAACCCAGGAATATTTGTATGTCCAGATGTCTTGACATAGTGACTTGTTGAAATTCATGATTCACCAATCATGCTATGCATGTTATATTTATATGTAGGTAAACAATAGTACATTGTTCACCGAGAGGAGAAAGTGACCGATTACCGTCGAGGGTGTCGTTTGAAGCCCGAGCCGTAGGCGAGGGCTTTAAAACACCCGAGATCGGGAATCGCACTTTCTCTCGAGTGATACATAGTGCTTTATACTACACCTACGAGGAAAATAAAAAACTAAATCTTTACTAATTGAAATTTATATTGAAATTGTTGCAGTTAGTGAAGCTTAATGTAACACTTTTTCCATTAATGTTTGTTTGAGATGTTTGCGACAATGTAGGAGGAATAACTGGCTGTGCTGTTGGCACTGCGCTCGTAGAAGGCTGTGATGCCAAAGGGGCAACTGGCTGCTGAGGGGCATCTGGCATCGCCGCGCTCGTTGATGGTTGAGGAGATGAGTCTTGATGCACATTAATCGATCCCGATATTTGGTTATTTATTCGTGTTTTGTTTTCTACGGAATTCTCTATGTAGCTTTCTGCAACAGCGGACGATTTCCAACCACCGTGACGTTTTATTGTGGTTAAATCAGCACCAGTATCGGCAAGAATAGTCGCTGAAGTTCTGCGAAAGCAGTGGCCAGTGTATTCTAGTGGATTGAGTAAATTAAGGTAGGAAGCTATTTCTCTTGGCACAGTACTTATTTTGTTTTTCCCAATTACTTGTTTCGTACATTTTTTGTTTTTATATTGTAGTAAAAACCTATTGGTTTTGGGGTCACTGGGGCGAATTTCGTTATATTTCTTCACTATCTCATAAAATAAGCCCGATATAACAAATGATCGCTGAATTTTGGTTTTTGTGTTAGGAATATTGACGATTATTCCATTTTCGAGGATTTCGATATAGTCTGTTGTCATATCCACAAGTTCTTGCGAACGACAGGCCCCATTTACTCCTAAAATCAAAATAACCTGTAAACAAAAATATCAAACATGAAAACCTAGTAGATTTCTACTCATAAATAGGTACGTAATAAATCATAAACCAGTGCATTTTGTTCATAAACTTACCTTCATCAACAAATATTTGTCATCTGGAGCATTCTGCAAAAAGGAATAAACATCCTTTGTAGTAAGCACTTTTGATTTCTTACTACGGAATCCCTCCGACTTTCTTTTCAGAAATGCTGTAAGTTTTTTGTATTCTTGAATATTAATGTCGTTTCTTGTCAATATAGTACTTTTCAACATTGAGTACATAGACCATAACGTACTTGGTTTGTATTTTTGGGCTTTTTCACTGAAATAAGCTAGCAAAACAGTTTCAGAAAAAGATGCCGCATTTTTTTCACTTTTCCATTGCAAAAAATCGTCATAAGTTTTATTATATTTTTTAATTGATTTCTGTGGTAAAAGGTTATCAATCAGTATTTTTGCTGTTTCCTTCAACTGCGGCGGAGTTAAAAAATCTTCATCATCACTATCACTACTTATCATTTTGATAGTTTTATTTAACTTTTCTACGAAAACTGAATCCTCAAACAACACACAAATTGAAAATGGCGCCAATGGCGTCTGCAATTTTCACATGTTCTTTTTTCAAATTGTTTGACACCATCCAACACACAGCTAGTGGCCAGTGTCATTTTGCGAACTTGGAGATAAAAACTCACTGTAAAAACTTTTTGGCTTTTGATATTTAGGTTACCAGCGCATAGTCTTACCCAAAATTAAAAAAGAAAAACCACGTAAGAAATGGATTTTCATACACTTTTCTCTCCCGATCAGATGCGTTTTCTCGCCGCATATTTGTTCGATCTGCAATGACGTACTTTCTACCGTAAATTTGATAAAGTATCAAGGTACTTTCCGAGCAGGTGTAGTATAAATAATAATGTTCGTATGAGTTATTTTACTAAGAATGTTACGTAAGTTTACTATTAGTTCAGAGTAATTTTTACTGATTTTAAAGTCTTGTTCACCAATTAAAACAACACAGAAATCATTCATCATATAATCTTTGAGTTTTGACTCAATCCCTTTCAGAAGATCACCTGTAGCTCCGTCTGTTGTTAAATAGTGGCAAAAGTTGTATTGTTTCTCAACAGTTTCTTCTATTATGGAGAGGACCTTGTTTTGTCTATTGGAACTCAATATGCACAATTTGTTTTGTTTTTTATGTTGTTGTTGTTGTTTCTCAGTCTGTGTTTTATTTATGGTTCCTATAGTCGTCTTCCTTATTTCATTTAATTTTGGATTAATTTTTGGAGTTGTATTTGAATTATGTAGTGTTTTTGTGCATGTTGTATGAAATACAGCCTGTTTCTTTTGCGATTTCGGTGTGTGTTTCCAAATCATGGTTTTCTTCTTACTAGGTGTCTCGCTTGATAGCTTTTTAGTAGCTTTTTTGACCAACTCATGCTTAGTGTTAAGTTTTGTAACTGAGTTTTTTAGTTCCATGTTTTCTAGTGACAATCTATTAATCTCATCATGAGCTGAAATTAGTTCTAGCTTTAGTTTGTCTATCTCACTTCTAACGCACGGTTGGCGCAGTGGTTGAGCGATTGACTGTTGCGCTGCCACGGGTTCGATTTCCGCACGGAACAAATATTTGTATGACCTACAGATAGTTGTTCCGGCTCTTTTTTTTTTTTATTATTATATATAGGCTCGCGCTTGACCACTATCTCAACTGATGGTAAGCGATGATATGGTCGACGGTGTAACACGCTTGCCTAGAAGTAACCTATTCACTCTTGACTTAAAGACCCCGAGGTTGTACCTATCTGGAAACACAGACTCCGGCAGGGAATTCCACACCTTAGCTGTACGCATAATGAAAGTATTTCCAAAACGTTTAGTGCGTATGGGTGGGATGTCCACCATGTACCGATGGCGCATCGCCGTACGTCTTGTAGTCCGATGATGAAACGGGCTAGGCGGAATTAGATCATGCAAAGGCTGGTCAAGGGTCTGGGTGTTTGTGTATGTGAGTTTATATGTTTGTAAACGCACCCGCGATACATGATGAAATTCCTAGTGTGGGGCAACGTTTTTTTTAAAAAAGAAACGAAAAGAAAAGAAGCTCCTGTAACTGTGAGTCAACCTGTAACCTCCTGTAACTCCTCCTGTAACTGTCAGTCCCGGAACATAAGTCGGAGAATGTGATGAATGTTGTTAAGCAAATTGGCCGAACGGTGAGCGTGTCGATTAACGACAATTATATACATTATTGTGCAAGAATTGCGAAATTGAATCCAGAGAGTACCCGTCCACGGTCCATACTAACCAAATTTAATTCGCCCCGTACCCGTGATTTATTTCTATCTGCTGTCCTGACATACAATAAAAAGAATGTTCAAGACAAGTTAAATACCCATGACCTGGGATTCGGCACGAGTCAAAAATCTCCTGTGTTTATCGAACTTATAACCGGAAAATAAAAACTTGCACGCTGCGACTCGCAAACGTGCAAAGGAGCTAAAATACATTTTTTTTTAAGTGCGTGGAGGACGCATCTACGTGAGAAAGTCTGAAACTAGTGATACAATATTCATCCGTAACCTTGATATGTTACATAAACTCACTTAAGCCCTAATAATCTACCGTACTTTGTTCAAACATGTTTTTATTAATATTTATTAACGTAACATTTATGTGGTATCATAGTTTATACGATAATTATGGTACAATGTGTAAATTTTGGTCAACAGTAGACTTGTGCTTGGGTAATACATATTTACATACATAATAGTGCCGTGAGGTTGATTGTAATTATATACACTAATTTTGTCCAATTTTGTTTATTTTGTATTTTCTCTAGTTGTACATTTTGCATGCTTACATTAATGAGTTATGGCATAATGGTCGTGAGTGTATGCTCGACATTTGACATAGTTTTCACCACCTACCCACAATGCGTGTGCGGTCGCCAGAATTGTTACCAGTTGAACCGATCGAAACTGTTTGTTTGTTTGCTCAATTGGCGTACTGTTACATGGTTCTATTGCAGTGTTTATTGATACTTATTTGTCTCGCGCCACTTTCACACTACGTTTAAGCTGTTGCATCTCTGACCGACTCCTTCTCCGCCTTCAGGCTACCTACTTGTGTTATTTTATCAAGTATTTAATCAATCCTATTATTTATTATGACTAACACACAGTTAAGTTTTTACTACCAAAATGCTCGAGGGATGAGAACTAAGTTATTGGACTTGTATAACAGTGTTTTACGTTCTAGATATGATATTTTAATCTTTACAGAAACATGGTTGCAGGATGACATTTTTGACACTGAATTATGTGATAACAGATATCAGGCAAGACCGTGATCTTGATTCAACTGTTAAAAAGACTGGTGGTGGTGTTATGATGTGCGTCAACCGTAAATTTGACACTAGGCGACGTCAGGACTTTCAGTGTGAAGGTGTCGAGATGTTGCATGTTACACTCTCATCTCGTAGCATCGGTGCTCGGGAAGACTTGCATATTATTCTTGTATATATGCTCCCCGATGCATCCAGTATCCCATTGCGTCTGTATAACATTGGACAAGCTATAACGGGCACAATGGCTGTGAATGGCGATCATAATTTATTCTTATCGGTGATTTCAATTTACCCTGTTTAACATGGAATGATGAATGCTATTCTATATTAAATAACTGTTCGCTGCAAATAAGAACTGCTGCTGCTTCCTTTGCAGATGAAATTAGCGTACTCGGTTTATCTCAATACAAACTTATCACAAATACTAACAACAGGATTTTACATCTATGTTTTTCAACTTTACCCCTCATTGTTAGTAGAAGCGATGACCCCTTGCCCCAAGAAGACTTGCATCATCCTGCTCTTATCATAACAGCTACCGAATTATTCTTAATACCTTTAGAGGAAGTGCACACACCACGTCTTAATTATTATAGGGGAGACTATGAGGAACTGAGTAGACACTTTAACAAGATAAATTTCGATGATAAATTGTCAGTTGAAGCAGTTGATGTTGCTGTTGACTTGTTTTACACAGAGGCCAAAATCGGCGTGGAGCGTTTCATTCCCTTAGTTACTAAACCAAAAAGTCATAAATACCCTGTTTGGTACAGTCGCGCACTTATAAAAATCATTCGGGAGAAAGTAAGAGTACATAAAAGATGGAAAAAATATGGTAACCCCAGGGACTACTACGAGTTTGCATTGTTGCGTTCTAGACAACACAGTGTTGAAGTATCCTCTTTTCAAAGCTACATAACTCACACAGAGAAATCGATTAGTCACTTTCCGAAGACTTTTTGGACCTATGTTAAAGGTAAAAGAGGCGGTAGTCAATACCCAAAAACAATGATTTTAAATTATTAGGAGACATTTGAGTCCGGTCACGACATCTGTACAGCATTTTTTGTTTCGACGGGCTGTTTCCGCAACTCCACGACTAGCGCGTATTTTGCGTACGGGTGGGATTCAATTGCTTTACTCGATCCACCCCAGCTCCTCGAGGAAGGCTAGCAGCGCCTTGGTGTTGCCGACTATCTCCTGCAGGGTACCTGGGTCACCGAAGAATTTGGCCCTGTAGCTTGCGATTACAGGGCAGCTTAGGAGCAGATGTGCTGCTGTCTCATCCTCCACCATGCATGCCCTACATAGTGGGCTGTCCGTGATCCCTATGACAAAAAGGTGCTTATTAAAGGTCCCGTTTCCAGTCGTTACGGCTGTGACAGCACGCAACTGTGTCTTGGTAAGTCGTAGGGCCTTTTTCGTGAAACGGCCGTTGATGGAGGGCAGTGCCTCTTTGGCCTGCCTACAGTCGCTAAGGTCAACCCAAAGCTTACTGTGTTGGTCCCTGGTGCGTTGCCTTACCAGACCGCGTAGGTACTCGAAAGGTAGCGGCACAATGGGCTCCGGGCCCACCGGTGCCATACTAGAGCCCCTTCGGGCGAGCTCATCTGCAGCATCGTTCCCTCGGGAATCGCTGTGTCCTTTGATCCATTGAATGGTTACTTTATTGTGCATACCGACCTGGTTCAGTCGACGGTGACACTCGTAAATCAACCCGGAATTGACCGTGTGGCTGTTTAGTGCTTGCAGGACGGCCATGCTGTCCGAAAGTATACGTATAGGGAAATCCTTTACCTCCCTAGCTAGGACAGCTGAGGCCGCCATGGAAATGCCCAAGCATTCGGCCTGGAATACCGTGTTGTGGATCCCCAGTGGTGTGGCTAAGTGGATGTTCAGGTCCTCTGAGAAGACTCCTGCACCCGTGCCAGTATCTGTTTTGGATCCGTCTGTGAAGATCCGCAGCTCTTCGGGGCGTAGTCCCTCGCAGCGGTTATCCTCGTGCAATTGGATTCTATATTTTTTATCGAAAATAAATTGCTTAGCTCTAGTTATGGGAAACTCATGGTAGAGACCCTCAAGCAGAGCGGTGTGTTGTGTATCTCTCTTACCCCAGAGATCCAGTGTTTTTAGACGTACAGCTGCCATCGTCGCTTCCTGCTGTATAAAAAGATGCAGAGGGGGTAGCCCAAGCAAGGCCTCGAGCGCAGCGGTTGGGGTAGTCCTCATGCAGCCCGTTATCGCCATGCAGGCCAGTCTCTGCATTCGCTGTAGCTTATTCACGGCTGTAGTTAGTTTGGTGCGAAGCCACCAAACCACGGCCCCATAAGTGATCATGGGTCGAATGACCGCTCTGTACAGCCAGAGGATAATTTTGGGGGATAGGCCCCACTTCTTACCTATCATTTTCCTGCATTGCCAGAAGGTGATGCAGGCCCTGTCTATCTTATTGCCTAAATAACTGCTCCAGTTCAACTTACTGTCAAGGATGACTCCCAAATACTTGACCTCGTTGGAGAGCTGGAGTTCTGTATTGAACAGCTTGGGCAGGCGGAAGGGGCCTAGTGCTCTTTTCTGGGTGAACATGACCAATTCAGTCTTAGTGGGATTTACTGATAGATCATACTCCCTGCACCAACGCTCCACTATGCGTAGCGCTTGCTGTGTAAGGTTGCAAATCGTTCCAGTCACCTTCCCAGGTACGAGGATTGCGAGGTCATCTGCATAACCTATTGTATAGTAACGGTGTTCGTTGAGCCTGGTGATGAGGTCGTTAATTACCAGATTCCATTCTGTACAGCATTTAATAAATACTTTCACAGTGTTTTTTCTGGCTCGTCCACGCTCTCTGCTGCAGCTACGAGTACTCCGAATGAGGTGACCGGATTAGATGATTTACTAACTAACCTCCATATCACCAAAGACCGTACACAGAGCCTTGCGCGCGTTAGACACTACAAAAGGTCCCGGAAGCGATGGGTTGCCTCCTATTTTCTTGCAAAATTGCGCTGATAATTTGGCATATCCCATAGCTTTATTATTTCAAAGGTCTTTAGCCGAGTGCGTCTGTCCCTCCCTGTGGAAAACAGCTCACATAGTGCCAGCACATAAGAAAGGGCCCAAGATGGATATAAAAAACTATCGTCCAATGTCTATTCTTAACACGCTTAGCAAAGTTTTGGAGAAAATCATCTATAATAGTATATATCCAATCATCTCAAACGGTATAGGCCAGAGCCAACAGGGTTTCGTTAGGAGACGGTCCACAACATCAAATTTGGCCACGTTTTGCAACTATGTCTCGCATAATATGGAAGCCGGTGGCCAAGTTGACGTGGTCTACACGGATTTCGAAAAAGCATTCGATCGTGTGGACCACGTGATCTTGCTGGCAAAGCTACAAAAACTTGGGATCCATGGAGATTTACTGAGATGGGTTAAGTCATACTTATCGAACCGGTCGCAAGCTGTGGTTATGGGAGGATTCAAATCTGATTTCGTAAACATTCCCTCCGGTGTTCCCCAGGGATCTTTATTGGGTCCTCTTTTTTACTGCGCATACCTGTATGACGTTCAGTCGTGTTTAAAATCCGCGAAACATCTCATGTACGCCGATGACATGAAAATATACATGTGTGTAAAATCCAGACTTGATTGTGAACTGATACATCGTGATCTTGATGCACTATTCAGGTATTATCAACAAAATAATATCATTGTCAATGTCTCGAAATGTCAATACATTAGCTTTAGCCGATCCAAATAACCAACTAAGTATCCCTATCGATTTAATTATAATGCCATCGGAAGGGTTGATGTGGTCAGGGATCTTGGTATAATGTTAGATTTCAAATTGCTTTTTGACCAACATATAGATACCATCACCAATAGAGCCTCTCGTAACCTTGGTTTTGTAATGCGTACTTGTAAGCCTTTTAGGTGTTGTCATAGTCTAAAGATTGTATACTTTGCATATGTGCGTAGTATTTTGGAGTACTGTAGCCCAATCTGGTCACCCCAATACGAGGTCTCATCATCATCATCATATCAGCCGAAAGACGTCCACTGCTGGACATAGGCCTCCCCCAAGCGTCGCCAAATTGACCGGTCCCGTGCGTCTCGCAACCAGCGGATTCCCGCAACTTTCACCAGGTCATCGATCCACCTGGTGGGAGGCCTTCCAACGCAACGTCTTCCGGTTCGCGGTCGCCACTCCAGAACCTTTCTGCCCCATCGGCCATCCGTTCTGCGAGCAATGTGCCCTGCCCACTGCCACTTAAGTTTGGCAATTCTTCGGGCTATGTCGGTAACCTTGGTTCTCTTGCGGATCTCTACATTTCTGATTCGATCACGCAAGGAAATTCCGAGCATAGCCCTCTCCATTGCCCTTTCAGTGACTGTAAGTTTTCTGATGAGGCCCATTGTAAGCGACCACGTCTCAGAGCCATATGTCATCACTGGCAACACACACTGGTCATAGACTTTCGTCTTGAGACACTGTGGTAAGTTGGACGAGAAGATACCGCGCAACTTCCCGAACGCTGCCCAGCCGAGTCGGATACCCAACTGGATCGTTTGTCATACGAGGTCTATATTAAACGAATAGAAAATCTACAGAAAAATTTCTAAACTTCAAATCCCGTAAACGTCATGATTCATATGCCCGAGACTGCAAACACTATGATATGCTTCCCCTTGTGGATAGACGTAGGATGTTGGATATGCTTTTGTATCCTGCGAGGTCGTTTGGACAGCAGTGATCTGCTATTATGTATGGACTTCTGTACCCCAAAAACACGTACCAGACATACAAAACTATTCAGTATCCCTGGCTACCGCACAAAATACGGTAGAAATGCTATTATGACCTGACTGCCTCGCATCTACTCTGAGAGCTTTGAAAATGTCGATATATTTCATTTATCCCAACAATCATACCGGAGGCAAGTCAAGCAGATATTGTTTAGTAAATTAATTGTTTAGTGAACTAATTGTGCCATAACTCTTAACTTTCATAACTCTTAGGATAAAGGATTGTGATATATTTGGAATGGGCATGATATTCATGATGTTAGATTTCGCTAATATTTTTTTTGTTTTTCCTTTGTCTAATTAATATAACCATATTTGCTTTTAACTCTGATTAAATGTAATCAATGAGTCTTCAATATCACATGATCACTAATAGCTGCACTTGTGTGTAGCTAATTAACATAACCTAACCTAGCTTTATCCATGCCGTGAAACTCTGTTATTGGCTTAAGAGATAATTGTCATTATCTCGCTGTCACTGTGCAGTGTGTGTGTGTTTACTAAGATGCAAGTAACGTTGATGCAACTGCACTGGGCTGTTCACTGATAGTGAAGTGAATATCTATTCATGTAAATTAGTAATAAGCTGTTGAGTTTCCAAATAAATAAATAAATGTCGAAGATGCCACATCCAGCCAGAAACCATTTACATAATATTACTGGTGCTTGTACGAGTACAACACTCACACAGACTGACTACTCTCACAGGCATAACCAGGTAGCAAACGTAATCCATCAAAAACTAGCGCTCAAAGACACTCTCATACAAAGCAATAATACTCCTTACTGTATAACTATGCAACACAAACCATTTTAGAAAATACCACACATAAGCTCTACTTTGACCGCGCCATTCTCACCGACAAGACCATTCACTATAATAGATCGGACATAACCTTGCAAGATAAAGTAAATAAAGTAACTTACCTGATATACATCGCAGTCCCCAACACGCACAACATTCAGAAGACAATCACTGAAAAAATAAGTAAATACGCAGAACTCAAGGACGAAATAGAATATGGCGGCAAGAAAAAGTTTATGTTGTCCCCATAGTCCTTTCTACAACAGGCGTTATTCTGAACCACCTTCTCCATAGTCTTAAGTTACTTGATCTAAACGAAAATCTCTATATCACCCATCAAAAAGCTGCAATCTTAAACACATGTCGAATTGTCAGAAAGTTTATGCAAATTGATGACAACGAAATAGGTCCACATCATTCATCCTCAACATAACACACCACACGCTGCATTTACTTGGTCTCGGCCCGTAAATGTAGCTTAAACCAGCCTAAGAGCTGAGAATTTGAAACACTTGTAAATAATAATATCGTTTATTTATAACGTAAGGCACATTTTACAATAAAAATATCTTAAAAATATAAAAGAAGACAGTTGCTTATTTGCCTGAACTAGATTGAACCTGTGTTTCAAGCTATAAAGTGCTTAAAACTTATAATAATAATAAATTAACAATGGTATAGCTTGTATATGAATACTTAAATTAAAGACAAAGCAAAATTATTATTTTGTTACAGTCAGGAGATCTTCTGTCTCTCCATAAGATAAGCTAAGTGGATGTTCAAGAGTAGTATTTTTACAGCTAAAATAATTTAATTCACAGATACTTAATTTTCTATTTAATCTTTTGTACAGAAATGGACCTAAGAATTTAAAGAATCTATTTACAAAGACATATTTTGAGGATGCATTAGAATCGCAGACAATGTCATTTCGTCTCTTATTATTTATGTATTCGGCGTTATAGG
The DNA here is from genome assembly GCA_945859665.1 of Anorthoa munda. Lineage (NCBI taxonomy): Eukaryota > Metazoa > Arthropoda > Insecta > Lepidoptera > Noctuidae > Anorthoa > Anorthoa munda. Next base: position 3,715,114 of record OX243907.1, on the reverse strand, counting down.
AAAGCATGGTGATGTTTTAATACTAAGTGCATAATTAACAGCTGGCGAACAGTCAACACGTTGCAGGATTTGTAAAGCAGATCATTGGGGTAGAGAAAAGGGTGGAAATTGGCTACTTTTAAAATTGCTCTCTGAGTTCTTTCAAGAGGCAGTAGATGCGTTTTTGTCGCTCCACCCCATGAGGTGATACAGTATTGGATTACAGATTGACCTAGAGCCAAATAGAAGTGTTTGATCAATTTTGAATCTGCAATCGTTCTCAACTTTTTTTAAACATAAATTAATTTGCGTACTTTATTGACTAAGCTATCAATATAGGGTCTAAAGGAGAGTGCTTCAAATTCAAATAGCCTTTATTTACAAACTTATAACTAATTATTTACATATTATTACCTTTTGTACAGGTACACAGTTTGTTTTCTTTTCAGCATAGGCCTCCCCCAGACCCTTCCACAGTACACGATCGTGAGCTTTTCCCCTCCATAACGCTCCTGCTGTCGATCGCAGGTCGTCCTCCCACCTGCGCATCGGTCTCCCTCTCCTTCTCATCCCCTCTCTCGGGTACCTTTCAGTGACGTCTTTGGCCCACTTCTCTATTCTGCTTCTGATTGTGTGACCTGTCCACTGCCATTTAAGTTTTTTTATTGTGAATGTCACGTCTGTAATATTTGTGTTTTTTCTTATGACATTCAATTTCACTCTATCTTTTCTCTTGAGATTCAGTATGCTGCGCTCCATGTTATGTTGGCATGTTTCTAACGTTTTTAAATTTTCGGTAGCAAGAGGCCATGTTTGGCAGCCATACGTCATAACAGGAAGAATGCAGGAAATTAACGTTTTGTTTTAGTTTGAGAGGTATTGATGGATTTTTAAGAATTTCTTTTAATGACCAGTACCTTTTCCATGAAGAGTTAATCCTGTTTTGGATTTCTTTGGCAGTGAGTTGTGTTGGGGAGATAATTTGTCCGAGGTATGGATATTCTTCAAAATATTCGATGCTTCCGTTGTTAATCGAGATTGATACTTTTATGCTGTTGTTCATTAATTTAGTTTTCGATGTGTTCATCTGGAGTCCAACTTTGTTACTTTCTCTTACTAGCTGTTCAATCTATAATAACCCCGAGATATAATATTTATTTTTCCTATTTTGAGGATATAAGGACAATTACACATTCTGACTGGGTGGAATCCACATTTATGGGCATACAGATGAGAGTTAATAATGTTAAATTGAGGCTTGCGCATGGAGAAGTGAATATATTTTGTCTTGTCAGCATTTAGTGTTAGTAAATTGCTTTATAGCCAATTAGTCACAGTATTGAAACCTTGTTGAGCGTATTCGTACAATTCTTTACTGGTTTTCGCGGTAAAGATTAACGCTGTGTCGTCGGCATATGCTATGAGTTTGCCTTGTTTAATATCTAAATCACACAGATCGTTAATGTAAATCAGGAATAGGGTTGGGCCTAGAATGCTTCCCTGAGGAACACCATAACCAGTATTGTTTTGCTCATCGCTAGTATTATCGTCTATTTTAACATATTGAGATAGTTCGTCGTAGTCAGCAAAGAGTTTGAGTGGTGTTCCCCTAATTCCTTTCCGTTGATTAATCCTTAGGTTACGGGTATCCGCAGAATAAGAGGCGCACGGCATCGGCTAATGTGACGACATTTGGTGTAGGCTTATGTTTAGCAGTGGACATCTTTCGGCTGAAATGACGATGACGATGATGATGAATTCTAAGATAGTATTGCATATTTTTGAGAGCTGTTTTGGAACAAGTACCTATCCGTGTTAAACTTTATTTCAAACTAGCTGACCCGGCAAACTTTGTTTTGCCATAAAAACACCAAACATTCATCTACCCAACACTACTCCACCTACCCAACACTACGCCACCTACCCTACCCTACCCTACCTACGCTACCCTACCTACCCTACCCTACCAACCCTACCCTACCTACCCTACCTACACTACCTACCCTACCTACCCTACCCTACCTACCCTACCCTACCCTACCTACCCTACCCTACCAACCCTACCCAACCTACCCTACCCTACCCTACCTACCCTACCCTACCTACCCTACCCTACCTACCCTACCCTACCTACCCTACCCTACCTACCCTACCCTACCTACCCTACCCTACCTACCCTACCCTACCTACCCTACCCTACCTACCCTACCCTACCTACCCTACCCTCTCACCCCCTTGCAGTCGAAATCAGACAAAACCTGCGACAATGTAAATCCCAGGGCAAAAATATATTCTTGTACTGGATTAAGGCTCACGCGGGACTGGAGGGGAATGAGAGAGCCGACCAGTTAGCTAAAGATGCGGCGCTTAAGCTAAAAAAGAGGCCGGACTACGACCAGTGTCCGGTTTCATTCGTCAAGCGGCAAATCCGAAAGGATTCGCTTGCCGAGTGGAACCGGAGGTACAGGATGGGGGACACAGCCTCAACAACAAAACTCTTCTTCCCGGACGCTGTTGAAGCATATAAAATAGTTAGAAAATTAAGACCTACAGGGGTAATTACCCAGGTAATGACCGGACATGGTGGGTTTTCTGAATACCTGAACAGGTTCAGGTGTAAGGAAAGCCCATCATGTGTGTGTGACTCTGACCAAGACGAAACAGCGACCCACCTACTGACGGACTGCCCGGCCTATGGACTTGAGAGGTATGAGCTCGAGCAAAAGTTAGAAATTGATATAAGAGCTGAAAATTTCAATAGACTTATCTCTGATAAAAAGTACAGCACTAAATTTGTTGAATATTGTGTAAACATTGCACAAAAAACAATAAACAATAATAAATAACATCAATGCTCAAAGTTGTATATAATTATATACAGTCGGCAGCAAACAGAATAATACAAACTATAGATAAAATAGAAGTAAGGTATTATTAGTAACATGCTGTATAATAAGTTAGAATAAGATTATAGAAAATACTCGTGTAGAAAATTAAGATACTCGTCATTGTGATAGACTAAGATTGTATTAGAAAAATAAGAACTATGTAAAGATTGAACTTTGATTAAAGACAAGTCCCCAAGGTCTCGGACTATGTCCGTGGAACCCACTTAGCTCGCAGACTCCGCCTTGCGCGGAGAGGTAGGCGCCAAAAAAAAAAAAAAAAAAAAAAACCTACCCTACCCTACCTACCCTACCCTACCCAACCTACCCTACCCTACCCTACCTACCCTACCTACCCTACCTACCCTACCCTACCTACCCTACCCTACCTACCCTGCCCTACCTACCCTACCCTACCTACCCTACCCTACCTGCCCTACCCTACATACCCTACCCTACCCTACATAAGAACCTTCTCCCAACAATAACGAACACAACAAAAAAAGAATAAGCGAAATCGGTCCAGCCGTTCACGCGTGATGCCGTGACAACGGAAAACGGGTTTCATTTTTATATATATATAGATGTATAATGTGTTACTTGCTTGGAAACCTAAATAAATTAAAGCTTAATGGTTTTCTGGCTTCTGCTTGTATTGAATACAACAAATTAGTCTATACGATCATAAATCTGTTGGATGAATCAACTTCCACTACTTGACTTCATTGTCTCTCATCATCTTTATCATTTCAGCCAACATACGTCCACTGCTGAACATAGGCCCCAGGAGGCCTTGCCACAGTGACTGATACTTATACTGGAATTATAAATCTGTATGACTGGCTTCATTTATCGGGACTACTTTCAGATTGATTCACAAACATTAAAATTTTTAGAGAGAGACATAATAGAAAATCCTACTATGTCGCGGCATAAACCTGTTTTTTTTACTGTATTCAATCCAGCCTTATACCATATTTGGGAAAATAACAAAAAAAGCGATATTTAACAAAAGTGCGCAATTCCGATATTCTATACTATCTATATTATCTAGCGGTCACATGCATGAACGCCGGCAGTTTTAATATTTCAAATTAGAATATCTTAGCAGTATCATTGGTGTAACAGAGATGGCGCGCACGCGTTGCACGTAAACATCGCAGTATGTCCTCCTGTCCATGTCGCTTTTTTACATTTCTGGGGGGAGAGGTTTCTCTGCTGCTGTATATACATGTCGGGTTTAGTCAATAGTACGGACGTCAAAACAAATCGCAAGCGCGCCATCTGGCGGCAAAGCAAGACAACTACTCTTTGGCGCGCTTTCTCTAACCACTTGCGTGGTGGGGATAATAGAATTTAGCAGTTGAGCTAAAATGTACTGGCAGTGGAGTACTGACAGCCGTAGAGCTAACACGTCGTAGAATCAGTGTCGATCCGTAATATTAGTAAGCAAGAATGTAACTTGTGTCTATCTGAATATACTCAGTGTATCGAATAATTTGTGTGATTTCATTTTCACGATTGTACCCAACGACCTGCCCACACACGATGTCTTAACCTAAGGGAATACATTCTGACTTCCCGATGGTTTACATCTATCGGCCAGCCTTGATGCGACATCAGAATTGGGATTCGGTCGTGCTAATGAGATCACACTTAAAAACAATGCTAGTGAAAGTGGCGGTTACATTCTTGCAAAAAAAATCGCGGTGTCAAGTCGAAACTACCTTCAGTCTTGAATAATAAAAAACTAGTCCGGAACGGAGCAGCAAGGTGGCTAGCAACAACCAAGGAGCTGGACAGTTCAAGGAGGAGCTTGTGGATGTGTGGAAAGATCCATACACACGGACCTTTATGCCAATCTGGTGAGTCGTTTTCATTTTGTTATGACTATGGCCAAGAGTGTTCATTATTCAAAATTCTGGTTTTGTGTACGGTATGGCAGTCAGTGGATCGTCGGGGTAGCCCGTGTCGGGTCATAATCTCATGTTGGTTATCGCTGGTCAAGTTTTGGTGTTATTGAAGAGTTATTATTCTGCTAACACTGGCAGTGACCCTTGACTAGCCTTGGCCGACTGTGGTTACGACGCCGACGGCCTTAGAACGGCGTGGTGCCTGCCTTACACTTTAGTCTGGAAAATAACGTACCTACCTTACACTTCAGTCTGGAAAATATTATAATTCCAAATGAAATATTTTGATTAGTTTTGTAGTGAGATAGTTCTATGTAGTGAGAGTTAGCAAAGTTTGAGAAGAAGCATAGTATTCTTCTTTTGTGGTCGTAGGGCCAAACTATCTTAAAAGTGGTAAACTCTACCAGGCCTCGTTAATTGCGACTTAAAACGCTATGGCATTCATTGGATTCTCTGGAGCCCATCGACTAGCGACAGTGACCTGGGCGCTTGGGACACTAATGGGTGGTTGATGTTTTGGACAGGAAATCTGCACTCAAATTCGGTGTCCATAATAACCTATTTGACCATGCCGGTTTAGGTAACTACTACTACTAGAAGCTCGTGGCTAAATAATAACAGCCGCACTGGTCGATCATCAAGGTTAAGCAACGCTTGACGAGGTCGGTCCGTGGATGGGTGACCATTTCAACATACCGGGTTTCCTCCGTGCCTCGGAGAGCACATTAAGCCGTTGGTCCCGGCTGTCATTTGAACATCTTTGACAGTCGTTACGGGTAGTCAGAAGCCTGAGGTCTGACACCAGTCTTGCCAAGGGGTACCATTTTACCCAGTTACTGGGTTGTGGAGGTCAGATAGGCAGTCACTCCATGTAAAGCACTGGTACTCAGCCGAGTCCGGTAGGACTGGAAGCTGACCCCAATATAGTTAGGAAAAGGCTAGGCAGATTGATTAGTTTAGGTTACTACGAGTACACCGGTGCATCGATTAATTTCCATCAAAGCTGTGTATGGTTAAGATAACCGTGTGAACATATACTCTCGTAATGTTTTTCATGTTTCAGATACCATATTGTGTCGCAGCCTGAAGCCTCTGCTGCAGGCTAGCGATTCAGATGATGAGCGCGAAGGTTGACGTGTCAACGTCTGAGAGGTTAAGACCGATGGCAGGCTAGCAGTTCGCAGGTGGTAGTCGAACGCTATGACCACAGCTGTGATGTCGGGAGCGCGCGCAAGTTTGGAATGGAATACTCGGTGAGTCGCTTCCATGTTATTTCGATAGTGAGGTCGAAGGTTTTCTAGTGAAGAGATGCTAGTTCGAGTTTCAAGTTTTCATGTTTGACCATTGTATTGGTCGTGGTTATATCTAGCACTATCACTAGGTAATTGAGACACACTTAGTAAAAAGCAAGTAGCTAATGAGTTTCCTTTTGGCTAGTAAGCACTATCCTAGTTTCAATATTAGGTTTAGTACGAACCTTAGGATGAGATGAGATATCCCATATGAAGGAATTGAGATATCCAAAATGACCGAACAACTAGTGATTTTCAGTGGCAAAGCGAGTTGGTTCGTGTGGTAACGAAATTGTATCGAGTTAGTGACGGTACTGTTCATTTACCTGTACTCAGAAAGGATCTTGTTGCGTTACGACTTACACAGCCGTCTTCAGATCTGAATTCACTTGCTTACTTTCAGAGTAGTATTATGATAGCAGAGTAGATCTCGCGATCGTTTTCCTTGCTTGAAAACTAAATTAGTGAGCGATAGTGAGGGGTTACAGTATTCGTGAAGCTCCTTTACACGAGGTATTAAGAAGTAAATGTTATCAGGCTTAATTCCCCTCATATTAACAGTTTGTATGTTCCAAGATCTTTAAGTGAAAGGCGCGAATCTTGTGAGAAGGATCCCCGATCACCAAGTTCCTTGAGAATTGGACATCATAGTTGATGACGGTGGTAGTGAAACCAAATCTGATTAACATGTCTGCTTATGAGACAAATTCTGGACCGCACCTCATGCGTAACATGTGGCGATGGGTTTTTGAAGAGGTTTCAAGAGTTGAGTATACATTGCCTTTGAATTATAACAAACTGTAACAGCATTGTTACTATTACTTTGTTTAGTTGTTGAACTTGTTGATCGTCTGACCTTTTTTTTCTAATGAATAGTGTTGTGTGGGAATCTCTAGTACGAAAACTAAATAGGCCCTGTATTAAATCCGCGATAGGTGATTATGACAGGATGGTGATCTTTATACACCGAAAGCTATAAATAGGTACGCTTAGAACCTACAAGTATACACATGGTAGGTCAGGGAAGATACCAGCGGGTTATGTACCAGTCGATCTTGATGTCAAAAGGGTTTTGATGATGAGCAAGCTTAAGGTGTCGAGTAATTCAGTCTATCGAACGTATTATGTTTGACCATACCAGTGGATACCAGAATCCAGGAGGTCAGAGTCTAGAGACCGTTGTGAGAGCAATACAATTGCTGGTCGGCTGGAGAGCCGTGGCGTTAGAGGTTTTACTTGAAGGTGTCTGTAAGCTTGGCAGTTTTTGCTGCAGTTGAGTTTTAAAGTTTGTTTGGAACGACTAGCGGTACATGGCCCAGGGTAATGATTTAGTTAAAGAGTAGAGTTCTAAAATTTCCCTATTTTCACGAACCCAATAATTTAGTTTGGTCAGGAGTAGCCGAGCGTTGTGTGGCAACTGTTGGCCTGTGTGGCAACGGTAGGCCTGTATGGCACCTGTAAGTCTTATGACACTATGTCCGGTGTGAACATTCATGTTTGTGTTGGGAACCTTACAGAAAGTTCCTATTGAGTCATGAGGTTAAAAGAAAGTAAACTCGTTGTCATGCGTTTGGTGAGGTCACCATGATAATTTTGATGACGTTCGAATCGTCAAGCCCTCATTACGAAAATTTTAATAATTTTCGATTTTCTAATTTTGATTACTTTGCGTAGATTGTGTTAGTAAGACACGCAAAGCTCAAGTACCAATTGAGAGAGTAGATGAAGTAGATAATGAATTGACGTAACATAGGACAGACTAAATCTCTGTGTGAATAGGTTCTGAGTTCAAAGAGTTGAGTTGACTCGACATCGTGGAGATGTTCGAGTGGAGCAATTGTGATTGCTAAGAGAGCTATGAGATAGCTAAATATCGTGAATAAGATACCTGGTGGTTTCTTTTGCTGGATTTAATTTGAGATTAATGACTATCAGTGGTACTTGGACTTTGTAATCACTATGATTGGTTGCTTTTAGGTACCAAATCGATGATTGAGTTACTATTTTCTTTAAATTGGAAATAGAATTACTCTTTCCTTGCAAAGGTGAAAGGAGACATTTAAGTGATCATGTTTGATTGATTCAAAATGTTTTCTCACTCACCTAGAGTATGCGTCAGGATTGGACGAGTGAATACTGTTTGGAAATTTTGTGTTTCAGAAAAACATCCCTGGTATGATGGGAGACTGGCGGGTCGGAGTAGACTAAGAGGACGTGTGGCGCAACACGACATGAGGTGGCATGGAGCGAGGACAAGATGATGAAGCCTGCGGGTGATAGATTTGGGGATCTGTCACCTGAGAGAGGCCCGAGAAGGCGACGTGTGTGTTCCACGCTCGCCTCTCAAGAGTAACTACGGCCTAGAGAACACCATGTGGTTTTAGTCAGTAGGAGTCTGACAGACCCCTCAGTTTCCCCCAAGGGCTGAGGACATCCATTGAGGATTTCCACATGATTCGATACACTGTTAGAACCTGACAATGAGGAACAGACGAGGACGCCTGTCTCGCAGGATGGCCGTGTCGGGTTTAGTCAATAGTACGGACGTCAAAACAAATCGCAAGCGCGCCATCTGGCGGCAAAGCAAGACAACTACTCTTTGGCGCGCTTTCTCTAACCACTTGCGTGGTGGGGATAATAGAATTTAGCAGTTGAGCTAAAATGTACTGGCAGTGGAGTACTGACAGCCGTAGAGCTAACACGTCGTAGAATCAGTGTCGATCCGTAATATTAGTAAGCAAGAATGTAACTTGTGTCTATCTGAATATACTCAGTGTATCGAATAATTTGTGTGATTTCATTTTCACGATTGTACCCAACGACCTGCCCACACACGATGTCTTAACCTAAGGGAATACATTCTGACTTCCCGATGGTTTACATCTATCGGCCAGCCTTGATGCGACATACATATGTATTGTTAAGTAACATTGACAGTTTACAAATGTTTTTTTGTTCCAGGCTTTGAGCCGAAGAAAACAGCGTCTGGCAATGAGATGCCTCTGGCAAGATATCTCAGGACTCGTCTCATCTCATCAGGTCGTGTGCCCAGCCAGATATTCACGTCTCTGGCTATCCACTTCTTTGTCTTCATGTCTGCTGATGTCATCTCTTTCCACGATGCACGTAAGTCTTTAATAAACATTTAGCCTCCTCTTCACTATCGGCGATGTTAGCTTCTCGTATGATCATCTATTATCGGCAAGGTAATCGTAATGATCATCGGACAAGCATCCAGATGATCGTCCGTGACCATTATAACGATTATAGATGATGATCGGCGACAAGCAAGAAAGCTCTCCATAAGAACGTGCTCGCTACACGCGAGCACGTCGTCTATAATCGCCGATTGTGAATAGTACTCAATTATTCTATCTAGCATTTGTCCAACTGGAAACTCTTTGAGTAAATCCCCATTCCACTCGAAGGCAGCTAGTTCTCCTCAAGCTACTCTTAATTGGTGAATACTGGGATATATAACCCGTATGGGTGGCTAGTATTAAAATAACTGAGAATTATGTTGTGGTCAGTTTTGAGTCTAATCGGATGCTAGTGAATACCAGCAGCCTTATTGCGTGAGTGAATTCGGCAAGGCAAAGGGCAATGAGTTTGAAAAATCGACCAATCACATAGATGGAAATCCACATCACGTCTTTTATCTACTTGGAGCTTCCGCATCGACTTCCTTGGAGTATAGACGTGTGTGCTTATCTTCCAAATTTCATTAAAATATCAGTATTTAACAAGAAATATTCAATTTTAATTCAAGCAAAAATACTAGGCGCGCAGTAAAGCGAAGCGGTGGTGTGCGAAACAATATCACTGATCGAGCGAGACATAAGTTTCATCGTACATCGGCTCTGCGACCACGGTGAATCTGAGCTAAGGAAAAAAATAAAAAAATGCCCAAAGTTTCCAAGACACTCACAGGAAGCGGCGTACAACATGCCCTATCTGATTCTGATGTCTCAAATGTTGTTACTGGGATTTCTACACCATCTCTTATATCCCAACGCAATAAAAGACAGAGACAATCAAGCGAAGAACAGCTATCTTCATTTAAAGAAGAGATCAAAATCATGCTTGATGAATGGAAAGACACCCAAAATATCCTGTTGAATAAACTTGTCACAGAGCTTGCTGAAATAAAGAAGCAAAATACTGAAATAAAACTTTCAAATGATGAAATTGAAAAAAGTTTACTCTTCATGAATAGTCAGTATGAAGAGATGCGCAAAAAAGTTGATAATCTAGAGGGTGAACGCAAGAAACACTTGTTAAGGATAACTACGCTTGAATCATCACTTGAAGATTTCCAAAGAACCTCAAAATCATCATCAATTGAATTGAGAAATATCCCAATATCACCTGAAAAGGAATCTAAAACAGATATATGTAAAATTGTCCAAAATACTTGCAAACTACTTGAGGTAAATGTACAGGAAGCAGCCATAAGAGACGTTTTCCGAGTTAATTCGAAGTCAGGAAAAGGTACAATTGTTGCAGTATTTACCTCTGTCATATTAAAGCACAATGTCATCCAAGGTATTAAATCCTACAATAAAAAACATCCTAACCAACGCCTCAACTCGGCTGATATAGGATTCGCTGGACAGCATTCTCCAGTTTACATATCTGAGGCTTTAACAAATAAAGGCCGTCGTCTATTTTTCGTCGCAAGAGACGTAGCGAAGACCAAGGAATACAAATTCTGCTGGACTACTAATGGCAAAATATATCTCCGCAAAGACAGCGAAGCACCTCGCATTGAGGTAAAAGATGAATCTCAATTAGCTACTCTCCGAAACCACATTTGACTAGGGTTAGTTATGTATTTGCCGTTATTTTTAGTTTATTATCTACTATTATTTTTAGTTTTTACCTTATTTTTTTGCTTAGTTTCTTGTTTACTGCATTGTATAGTTTCTTGTACAAGAGACTACTTAGTTTTCTGTTTTCATGTTATTCGTAATATTGTTGATCAGTTTCTGTGGTGTATTAGACTTACTAGATATTACATTTTAAACCATTCCATAGTATGGACACAATTAATTACCATACGACAAAATTTGGCATTCAAAACAGTTACTAAATTAATAATTTTTCCGATCAAGTCACCATCAATTCTAAATCAAAATTCAATTCCTCAATTAATAATAACTTAATACTTAATATAGACAATATATCTGCTGGGCCATCCTTTTTATGTGATCCAGAATCATGTACATCTTTCTTGCCATCCGATCTAACAATCTTCTTCTTTTCGTGTGAGGTGTGGCCACCTCTGGTGTCAGAGTTAATTAAGCCGCCTCTGGGAAACCCCACAGGCCTCTGACTTGGCTGTTACAGACTTACATAAGTCCAGGTTTCCTCACGATGTTTTCCTTCACCGTTGCCTGTGATGTCCAAGATAAACTTAGAAAGTACATATGAATTCATATCTAACAATTAAACACCATTTAAAAATCTTAACCCAGAATATTAGAAGTATCACAAAAAATTTTTGCCAATTTGAAGTACTTCTATCTAGACTACAAATATCATGTGAAATACTTATTCTGACAGAAACGTGGAATTCTAAAGCTACATACATCCCATGCTTAAAAAACTATGAGACCCACTACACAAAAAATAATCGTAACCAAAATGATGGTATTGTAGCATTCACAAAAGAGGGACTTACCTGTTCAGTAGCAGAAATACCCCTTACTGATGCTACCTGCCTAGTTATACAGATTGACTCGGACACTGTCGTTATATGTATCTATAGGTCACCATCGTATACAAATATAGATAACTTTATAGCGTCTTTGGATAGCCTTTTAAACACTTACAGAAATTGCAGTAATATAATCATTATGGGTGACCTAAACATAGACGTGAAACTTAATAATGAAGATCATAATTCGACAGACTACCTCAATTTACTAGCCAGCCATGGGTTCTTGCCTGGCCATTTGTACCCAACAAGAGAAAATAACTGCATCGATCACGCTATGATCAAGAGCAATTTCTCCACGACTACACTTGTTCTTCATTCCCTTCTGACCGATCACTCTCCTGTACTTTCCTGTGTTGATCTAGAATATTCAATTAAACCATTAAAACAAATAACCATTAATAAAGTTAATTATGAAGCAATTCTTGCAGACCTAAATTTAGTAAATTTTAGTGATATTATGGCATCACAAGATGCGCATTCATCTTCAGCGCAGTTACTCAGCATCCTTAATAATACAATTATGAACAACACTCTAAAACTACTAACAACTAGAAAGTTACGCTGCATCAAACCGTGGATTACGCCAGGCTTAGTTCGTTGCATTAGAAACCGTGATCGCATGCACCTGAGATCTAAAATTGAACCCAATAACGAAATTCTCGCTATTACGTACAGTAGATATAAAAACTATTGCAATGACTTGTTAAAACGTCTGAAACGGAATTTCCTTGCAAATGAGCTTAACAAAAATGCCAAAGACCCTAAGATGACATGGAAAATAATCAACAACATCACAAACAGAGACACTAAAAAACCACCGCCACTAGATCTATTAAAAACAGAAAATACCCCAGAATTAGCTTTACAAGGAGTAAACCTTTATTTTACTAACATAGCAAAACAATTAGCTTCAAAGATAAATCCATGTACTGAGCAAATCGAAGAGTCTTCTAGTCCGCCGGTTAACTCTATGGTTATGTTGGAGGTAACTGAGGAAGAAGTTGAGTCTATAATTATTAACTTAAAAACGAATAGCGCAGTGGGTTGGGATGGAATTTCCACAAAAATAATCAAAATGACAAGCAATATTATTGTACCACTTTTAACTCGTATTGCAAACCTCTCAATACAGACTGGTGTGTTTCCTAATGTGTTTAAAATCTCTGTTGTCCATCCAATTCACAAGGCAGGGAGCAGAGACTGTGTCAGTAATTACCGCCCTATTTCGGTGTTACCAGTGCTGTCTAAGATCTTGGAAAAGATTCTTAATAAGAGACTACTGTTGTACCTAGAAAAACAAAATATTTTAGCCCAAAATCAGTTTGGATTCAGAGTTGGCCGGTCAACAGCACAGGCAGTCACTGAACTTACTAACCACGTAGCTAATCATATTGATAGCAAAAATAAATGCATTGGAGTATTCTTAGACCTGGCTAAGGCTTTTGACACCGTCTCTGTTCCCATACTAATCAATAAAATGGAAAGGATTGGTATAAGGGGCAAGGTATTAGATTTATTTAAAGATTATTTAAATAATAGATCACAGAGAGTTACAATAGATGGTCTTTGTAGTCCTGACGCGCGGGTATCATTTGGCGTGCCACAGGGAAGCGTTCTTGGTCCAACCCTTTTTCTAATTTATAATAATAAAAATTAAAATATTTATAATATAAAAATTATAATATTTATTTTCTAATTGTTTATGTAGCTTAACGCTGCAAAACTGTAAAATATTAACATTTGCTGATGACACGGCCTTAATATTTCATGGTAGTACATGGGATGAAGTAAGATATTACGCAGAAATAGGTCTTCACAAAACAGCCAAATGGCTCAGTCAAAATTTACTTACGCTTAATATATCTAAAACAAAATTCATAACTTTCGCTAATACGGAAAAATCGCTAAAAACGGCACAAAATTTGAATATTCAAATTCACTCTTGTCAAAGCAAGAACCATCAATACACATGCAACTGTGACTATCTGGAAAGGGTTAAAACAGTTAAATATCTTGGTATTCTCCTTGATGAAAAATTCACGTGGTGTCCATATATCGATCTACTAGCAGGGAGAACAAGAAAGTTGATATATATTTTTAAGAAACTTAGACACGTGGCTGATCCTGTTCTCCGCAAAACTGTTTATTTTGCACTCGCACAATCTATTCTAGCATACTGCATCACGTCATGGGGTGGAGCACGTAAAACCCATCTTATTAAACTTGAGCGTGCACAGCGAGCCTTACTTAAGGTTATGAATTTTAGGCCTTTCAGATATCCCACAGTCGATTTGTACTCAGAGTGTGATGTTTTAACAGTTAGACAGTTATTTGTTAGAGAAACAGTAATGGCCCAACATCAAAAGCTGAAGTTTATTAATAAAACCTCAATGACCTCGAGACGCATTGATAGGGTGTGTCCTACGGTTGCGTATAAAACAGCATTTATCGAAAAATTTCAGTGTTATCTTGGGCCGATGCTGTATAACAAATTGAATAAAATTATAAAAATGTATGCATTAAATCAACACTCATGTAAGAAGGTCTTAACATCCTGGCTGAAATCTCAAAGCTATGACAGCGTAGAAAACCTATTTTCAATTTTAAAATAATCCATAAAACCCGGCAGACTAAAATTGTTATAATAAGTCCAAAAAATCAATAATTAATTATTAATTTGAAACCTATTTTAGTGCATCTATTTTACAAAGTCTCTAAATAAAATTAACTGTTCGTAAGGACAATGAAAACAGAAAAAATATTAATTAAAATGATCAAATTCCTGTTTTCTAAAAATTGCCTAAGTTCGTACTTTTTGTTGTTTCTGTTATGTTTAGTCGGAGGTAGGGTACATAGAAGACAAAAATAAGTAAACACTCATACCTTGCTTTTAATAATACTTGATAGTAACAAATCTACCCACTGTACACTGAGCATATGTATTTCTTGTTAATATAATGTTTTTCTTGTAATGTATAATCATACTATAAGCACCTACTCATCTCTGATTGTAACAACATTGGAAGCGACTAACGTCTAAGATACAGGCTCGGCCTAGTTTAGACGTTAGGGTTTTATCATGATTTTTTAACATAATGTAGGTACCTACTTGTGATAATATTATGATAAGTTTAAAAATGTATTTGCTCTTTTTTCAATAAAGATATATACTACGAGTACTAGATACCGTTAAGGGTTTAATTTAAGATGGCGAAAATTTTGTATGTCGTTTTTGTGGCAAATAAACACTTTTTCTTTCTTTCTTCATCTCACAAGTGATTGGTCAATTGTTCACACTTTCTACCCTTTGCTTTGCCGCATTCACTTATGCAATAAGGCTACTGTATTTTACACGAAACGACTACGTATCTTACCTCCACAATCTAAGAGACCCAGTTACTAGTTAACTGGGTAATAGATATTTCTTGGCAAATTATATATGTGATTAGAATACTGAATACAACTTCTGAAATTTTAAACAGATACAAAAGCATTGTTTGAGGCGGAGGTGTTTATGAAAACGTCATTTTCTTAAATTTGTTTTAATTTTTCTTTGTACTTTTGCGATCAGAAAACTGAATACAACATCTGAAATTTTAAACAGATACAAAAGCATTGTTTGAGGCGGAGGTGGTCATAAAAACGCCATTTTCTTAAATTTGTTTTAATTTTTATTTCATATTTTTGTGATAAGCAATTCTTAGCAGCATTTTTTTTCTTCAAGTTATTTTCTTTTAGATATCTTTGTTGAATACAGGCTTTCGGACCACGAATCCAAGAGACAAACACTGGGGCCCATAGCAATGCTGCGACTCTTGGATCCTATCAGGTCTATAACCGCGAAACTGCGATTCGCAGCAGCGGAAAGCTAGGGGTCTCTTCTTTGAGATACTTGTTCCTGTCTGACAGGTGGAAAGTGCTACTGACAACTATGCACTTACCCTTGTCCTCGTGGTGGTCTCCTGGTCCCGTGTCCGGTCGAGGATAATAGGTAAAAATATATATAATAAAGGAAGGGACAACAAATTAAAGTGTTTAAGTGGTATTCCCGCCAGAATGCTAGACACGTTCCCGACACGAATACCCCGCTGCGCGAAATATTCACAAATACAACTGCACGGGAGGAGCACAATATCAATCGCGATGGCGAACGTAATTTCCAACAACGATGGTTTGATTATTCAACAATTATAATAAAATCTAAACGAGAAGCCGGTATTACGTCCAGCAATGCCAGTTTTCAGTCTTGTGTAAATTACCCTATATATTATTTTTCTCTGTGGTGTAAATTGTCAACTCAACCAACAACTGTCATATATCGATGACAGCGAATTGACTCAGTGTTGCAACAAAATAACAACAATGGAACGAAACGTTTTCGTTCCGAACAATCTTATTACATTAAGCTATTTATTAACCCCCGACGGAAAAAGCGGGGTGTTGTTGAGTTTGAATGAGTTCAACTAGGCTGTACATAGTTATTTTCGCAACCAGGTATCAAAAGCCAAAATGAGACCATTAAGGAAGTATATTATTAGGTACATACGGAATGAGGAACTCGTTAAAACACAAATAAACTAGTTTCACATAGTAAAAATGACTCAAAATTTTTTTTTTATCGCAACTTATCTGTTAAACGTCTGTTCTTTACGAAATGATGATGAAAGTAAAAATAACCACTGGATGCGAGAGACACAGGATCGTTCGATGTGGCGAAATATGGGGGATGCCTATGTTGAGCAGTGGACGTCTTTCGGTTGAAATGATGATGATGACACGTCTTTATTATTTAAAATTATTTTATTTATGTTGTTAAAGTATCACAGCCACCCATCCCATCCATCCTATCTTAGTCACGAAGACATTTTTTAGTTTCCTCAAAGCCACCAAACCTTTACAGTAAACTACATAGTGTGGCGACCATACTGCTGCGCCGAAAGAGGCAAGACGGATTACATGTGCGTCCCCAACAAGATCCCTGATGATGACCCGGTTCATCGCTTCTCTGGTGTTCGATGTGTCAACATGACTAGGCCCGAGACCTTCCAAACAATTGGGTGCATCAAGAATGATACTGTTCCCGAAAGAGTAAGTGATGATTATTCATTTATTATGTAATTTATATATGTCGCAGGGAAAGTAGGACACCAGAGATTTCATGAAATTCCTAAGGATACCACAAAATCATTGAAGATGTCGAATATTTTTGTTTATTTCGTCTTCTTACTAAACATGTTTAGTGACAGTGACAAAATCCTATAATGTCAGTGAAATGTCGTATTACTAAACTAAATCTAGTAAAAAGACAAAATAAAACCGGCCAAGTGCGAGTCGGACTCGCGCACGAATTGTTCCGTACCATTATTGCAAAAAAACGACAAAATAATCATGTTTGTTGCCCCACTTAAATATTTATTTTATTCTGTTTTTAGTATTTGTTGTTATAAAGGCAACAGAAATAAATCACGATTCATGAGATACAGACAGACAGATAGACAGACAGGCAGGCAGGTAAAATTCTCGTGTCAAAGTGTTTGTCCGCAAACTCCTCGAAAACGGCTTAATCGATTTTTATGAAAACTTTTTGCATATGTCGTAAACAATTTTTTAATCACCTAGGCAGGGCAGGGCCGGTAGGGCTGGTAGGGTAGCCAGGTAGTCAACGGGAGCGAAGCGGGGGGGGGTCAGTTAGTACGCAATAAATACGTCATGATGAGAATTATGTTAATTAAGCTTTTGTACCCGACTGCCGAAAGAGGGTAATGTGTTTATCAGTATATGTATGTATGTATGTTTGTTCCTATGTTGCGTTCCAGAGACCAAACGAGTTGACCGATTTTGATGGTTTTTACGTCAATCGATTCGTCTTAACCATGCGAGTGTCACTGGCTACATTGAAATAAGAAAATGGAAAAATGACGGATTTTGGGCGCCATATTGTGGAGCGCCAAATTTTTTTTTCATCCTACCCCGTCGTGTGGGGTATCAAAATAAAGGGTTTTAAGAGTTGATTGCAAAAATATATAACACTAATATTTTTAAATGTAGTAACTCGATATAAAATGTTAACTAAAAAGTAATAAATAAAAAAAGTTAATTCAAAATATCCAAAATTCCAGACTGCTTAAAAGAGACTAACAAAAAAGATGTCAACAAGAAGAAAATCATGCTGTCGCTTTTAAAGCAGTCGGCTTTTAGGGATTTTATGAATTAACATTTGTTTTTAAGTTAGTATGAGATATAACTAGGAGAAAAATATAGTTTTTGTTAATCTGAAACTAACATTCATTACATTCTGTTATTTTGTTAAAAGAAACCATACATTATAGTATATTCTTTTTTTTTCTTCTTTTCTTTTTTAAAAAAATATTATGATATAAGTGAGCTAAGTTGATCATTACACACGAGGCTGTGGGTTGCAGCCCGCGCCGTAGGCGAGGTCGTAATTCAGCCATGCGTCTAATGGGCAGAGCTCACGAGCTTCATACAAAGTTTTTGAACACATTTGCGAGGAAAAACATACATGTATTACTTAAATCGTTTAATTATTGAAACAATTGGTGAACGTACAATTTTCAAAGCAACATTCGATTGATTTGGATGCCAATTTCACAGTTTGTGTTACATTGGTGCTTGCCAGTTCTTTAGTAGATACTTTCGTTTTCTTCTTGTGTAAATGTCGGCAACAAAGGCAAATCATAAAACAGTAGGAACCAAATAACTCATGCTACGAGATGTACATGGTTGTGGTTCAGGGCAAAACTTTTTTACCTTTGGCTCCAAATTAATGGCTTGCGTTATTTTGCCACTGATTTTCGCCTAGTGTGAATAGAGTATGCTTTCGGATTTCTACATCCTTTGTTGTAATATTATAAAGCTCTTCTTGTGTACACGCACCAATAACACCAAATATTAAGGCAACCTGCAAATAAATCAATTAATTAGTTCTAAGAAGTTATGCTAAGAATATGCAATTATTTAGATACGTTTATATCTTCTAAACATATAAAAGAAGAAAGTGACTGACTGACTGACTCACTCACTTACCATCAACGCACAGGCCAAACGGCTGAAGCTTCAATCACGAAACTTGGCACGTAGGTTCCTTTGGTAGTGTAGGTGAGCACTAAGAAATGATTTTTGGAAATTCTACCCCTAAGCCCGTGAAATAGGGGATGAAAATCCGTCAGTTTTAAAGTCAGGATCTTCATATTTTGGGTTTAGGCTGAAGCTTAAAAAATAACTTACACGTGTCTCAGCGAAATCTGCTTCGCCATGACAATTAATAAGGCTCAAGGACAAACTCTGAAGTATGCTGGTGTAGATTTGAGGGCAAATTGCTTTTTCCATGGACAGTTCTATGTAGCGTGTTCACGTGTTATCTCATCAAATAGTCTGGTGATATCGCCGAGTTAATTCAAAAACCAACTAACTCGGTGATTTTGGGATTTTGAGTTAAATATACCAACCGATTCGAAATTTTATTCTATTTCTACTGGTAAAACATACTAAGCCGTGCGATGGTTAGTTTCAGAGATACTGAATGGTGAAACCAACTATTTAACCATACCGTTTATATGCAAAACAAATATTCCTTGTTAATCAGCAAACTTATGTTTTGTATCGAAGTCAAACAAGATACTTAAATTTAATCAGTTTTCAAAATAAAAAAACCTGCAAAATATACGGCTTTTTTGGAAAGAAAATCGGTCACATGCAAATATATGGTTTTAGTACTTAGAAAAAACAGGAAATAGCGTTAATATTCAATAATAATAGGAGTTGTTAAAGGATAATAGCAATTACTTGTTGATTTTTCATTTATATTGACACAAAATCATGAAGTCATTGTTAGTAAATAGGTTTAGTATGTTTTACTTCTATAATTTTGAGAATTTTGATCATGATTTCAACAAAATATTGAGAAGTTAAACCGATTAACCGCGGGTAGTTGGTTTAAATTGTGCAATTTCTGAACGCGCATTCGTCGATTCTTGAGAAGACGAACGGTCGAAGTAAATATAAAAGCCCGTAGACCAGCACGCGGTCCAGAACTTCTTAGACATCACCGAGTAGCTCGACTTCAGTTCGCACGTGAACACGCCAGCTGGACCCACGAGCAATAGGCTCGAGTTCTGTTCACGAATGAGTATCGAATCGCGTCGCACAAGTTGGTCGGGAGCAAGTGTGGAGAAGAAGAGGAGAGAAGTTTCTACTAATTACAAACTGGGCGTTTTCATGGAGGTTCTTTGATGGTTTGGGGATAAATAAGTTCCGATACTTGTACAGAGCTGGTTATTGTTGATAACTGGTTAACTGCAACCCGATACATCGAGGAGGTCCTTCAAGAGCATGTTTTGCCATATTCGTGGTTCATTGGGCACGACAAGTTCCTCCTAATGCACTATAATCTACGCCCATACGTTGCACATTGTGTTGATGAGTAGTAATGAGTACTCATCTTCAAAACGTCGGTATTTAAAATTGCAGCGGCCAGCTCGTAGGTCGGACCTAAACCCAATAGACAATAGACATGCTCTGGGACTTGCTCAAAAGAAATACCAAGTCCACCTACAACCCGCCAGAATCTCAACCAACTTCGAAATGGAGCACTGGCTGCATGGGAAGCCACACATATAAATAAAAACCGGCCAAGTGCGAGTCGGACTCGCACACGAAGGGTTCCGTACCATTATCGCAAAACACTGCATAAAAATCACGTTTGTTGTATGGGAGCCCCCCTTAATTTATTTTGTTTTAATTTAATAATTATTATTTTTTGAAGAAAATATACAACTAAATATTCTGTGAATATTTCAAGCGTCTACCTGTTGCCGTTATTAATATCGAGCAATAAACGGGAAAAATATCACGTTTGTTGTATGGGAGCCCCCCTTAAATATTAATTTTATACTGTTTTTAGTATTTGTTGTTATAGCGGCAACAGGAATACATCATTTATGAAAATTTCAACTGTCTAACTATCACGGTTCATGAGATACAGCCTGGTGACAGACAGACAGACAGACAGACAGACGGACAGCGAAGTCTCAGTAATAGGGTCCCGTTTTTACCCTTTGGGTACGGAACCCTAAAAACAAAAATAAAAGCATAGGAGACAGAGTGAACTGGTTAAAAATAAAGAGAATGAAATACGAAAAGAGACAAATTAAAATTTTGCCTAACTATGACACGTCTGAGGACTCGTTGGTTGCTTGAAGTTCAGGAAACAAACGTGGAAGCTACTTCTACTGCTGGTCTTGACATTCCCGCTCGCCACTATAGAACCAGACAAAAAAGTCAGTAGCGAATTTACCAGCTGCAACTACAAATGCCATCGACTTGCTGAAATTGTGCAAAAAAGGAGTAATCCCCGAAGAATATTATGCGTGGAATGAAAATAATGTACGAGTAATGAATGAAACTAAATTTAACCTTGAACCGGATGCTACTGTGTCTGATTGACTTCTGATGAAGAATATTATTTTATAAGTTTTTCATGCCTTTGTGTTCTTTTTCTTAAATATATTTTTTTTCAACTCAGGTGTGTTTTTAATCAATCTATTTTCAATTTATTAAACCATCTTTAACACTTAGATAGTTTTTATGATAAAAACGCTTTGTTAAGGGACACGGTTACATAGGTTAGTTCAAAGTTTCTACAAATATTAATATTAATTTTTTTGCATTTTTGTCGAAACTAACAGGATTTATAAGAATAATACATTGTTGTTCGATGTATATATTTGAATTAATGACCAGTGACTTTCTGAGATTCAACAGTAGCGCTTAATTTTGAAAATTATGCCTTTATTTAGTAGGGAGGTAAAAGCAATTAAATAAGGGGGTTTAGGGCACAAAATGCAATATTCTGTGCAACCCTGTTACTTTTCTACGAACTGCTATAAATCAACGCATACGTGATTTTATTATAAATCAGATGCTGTTTTTCATAATAGCATTATCTAAGATAGTACATGTTTTTTTTTATACTAACTTTATAAATGCCCTAGCACAAATCATAAAGTGGGCAGTTAGTTGGTTTTTGAATTAAACCAGCGATATTGGCGTCAACATCCAAAATGGTTTAAAATGTTGTTTATAAGGAAATACTTTAATTTAATTACTTACTTATGCTTATGATTACTTATTATTAAATAAAATAAATAAAAATAAAATAGCCTTTATTCACTGACTTTTACAGTTCAAATATATCCTTAACTAACTTAATTTAGACTGTTTTTCAGTCAGGTTGTCCTTTGACATAGGCCTCCTCCAGATCATGCCACTTTTTACGGTGCCTTGCCGATCTCCTCCACCCCTGTGGGAGATCGTCCTCCCACCTCTTGTGTTGCCTGCCTCTGCGCCTTTTCCCCTCGCGTGGGTACCACTCAATTACGCTTCTCGTCCACTTTTCTATCCTATTTCGCATTGTGTGGCCCGTCCATCTCCACTTCAGTCTCTTGACTCTATTGGTTACGTCTGCCACCCCCGTTTGCTTTCGTATGTCTACAAGTCGACACTTGTCTTTGATGCAGATGCCAAGCATGCTCCTCTCCATTCCTTGTTGGCAGACTTTAAGTTTTTGTATGCTTGATTTCGTTAAGGACCATGTTTGGCATCCATATGTGAGTACTGGCAGAATGCAACTGTCATAAACCTTTTTCTTTTCCCTTATTGGTATGGACTTGCTCTTCACGACTTCTTTGAGGGACCAGTAGCGGGACCAGGTGTTGTTTACCCTTCTTTGTATTTCTTTGGGCATTAGGTGTTGAGGCGATATTATGTGTCCCAGGTATATGTACTCTTCTACATATTCGACCTCTTGTTCTTCTATTGCTATTGTTTCTCGGGTGCTGTTGGTAATTGCTTTTGTTTTAGAGAAGTTGATCGTGAGACCCACTTCGGCACTAGCATCGGATAGTTGTTTAAGCATTGTTTGTAATATTTGTGGTTCCTCTGAAAATATTACAATGTCATCAGCAAATCTGAGATGGTTTAGCATTTTGCCGTTGATGTTTAGTCCGAGGTTATCCCATTTTAATTCCCTGAAGACGTCCTCCAAGACTGCTGCGAATAGTTTGGGCGACAGCGGGTCACCTTGTCGCACTCCTTTTTCGATTTTAAATTCGTCTCCTACGGTTTCTAGCTGTATTCGGGCCGTGCTTCTTTTGTATATTTGCCTGATGATGTTTATATACTTGGCGTGAACTCCTTGTTTCTCGAGTGCATTGTATGGTTTAAAATGTTGTTTATAAGGAAATACTTTAATTTAATTACTTACTTATGCTTATGATTACTTATTATTAGTCATGGATAAACACAGAAATAGTGTAGGCATACGGATCGGGACAAGGATAGAGCGTATTGATGATAGAGTAGGTAAGTATAAGTCTGTCCTAAGAAACACTTTCGCATTACATTCTTTTTTACTTTTCTCTACATACTGTTAAAATATGATTAGGAGAAGCATGTAGTCTACGCGTGCGAAGCCGCGGGCAAAAGCTAGTTAATAATATTCAACGTACCTTTGTTGCTAGGTACAGACTATCCGGAGCCTCTTTCAAAAACTTTTCAACATCGGCTGGTGATAAAACATTAGATTTCCAACCAATATATCCATCCGAGCCGTCTCTTCGTAAATGCCATCAATTTACAGTACGTTTTGATATGAACAACATGTTTGATATGCATGAATAGATGCACCACAGGGAGCTGAACTTTTATGTATTGGCGAGTTCAGAGAAATACGCCAAAAACACATTTTCAAAAAATTACAGGGTATTATTATTCTTGCTCTTCCATTGTAGAAAATTATCGTAAGCAGCTAAGCACTTTTCTCTAGATTTTGCGGGAATTAGGCTATTACAAATTATTGTAAATTATGAATAATTTGATATTAATAAATGTGTGTTTGACTTAATTAAGGATGTACACATTTATTTATTCCAAAAATGTATATGGATTTTGAAACCAGCGGTGACTTAGTGGTATCGGCCGCGACTTATAAGTTTAGGTCATGGGTTCAAACCCAGGCAGGCGCTTTACTTTGTGTAAAGTATTTCACCACCACTGCTCTCAAAACGATGAAGGAAAATATCGTGAGGAAACCGGCATGTCCTAGACACAAAAATTCGAATACATGTGACATCCACCAACCCGCACTGGGCCCGGTTGGTGGATAACGGCCCATTTACTCTCGCAGAGAGGAGGCCTGTTTCCCAGCAGTGGGAACAGTAAAAAGGCTGGTGATGATTATATGGATTTTCAGAGGCATAAAACCTCTTTGTTGTTACTAAAAAAAAATGCTGTATTACCCGGTTAAATTGAAAATGCTCTGTTTACTCGCATATAA
The DNA here is from genome assembly GCA_945859665.1 of Anorthoa munda. Taxonomy (NCBI): domain Eukaryota; kingdom Metazoa; phylum Arthropoda; class Insecta; order Lepidoptera; family Noctuidae; genus Anorthoa; species Anorthoa munda. The sequence continues at coordinate 3,690,968 of OX243907.1, read as the reverse complement.
CTTGCAGAAAGGTACTAATTTAACTTTGTAGGGATAATCCTATTACGCATTAGTGTGTAATGTTATTACGCACGTTATATTATAGCTCGGTTTATGGCCATAAAAACGATGTAATAAGGCTCACTTTACGAGCAAGTGTGTTGAAAAATATTTACTTTTAGGTAGGTATGTGAGCGTTCGTTTAAAAACAATTTAAGATAATATGACTTTTCTGATCTGAACCTTTTGGCACACCCATTTTCACCCACCAACTACACTATTGGAACCAACCGTCAATTGTGGACTATTGGTTTCAATTGTGTAATTGGTAGCCGATTTTATACCCTAAACATTTTTCGCTTATTTTTAATAAACAAGAAACAAATTGTGTTTCATGTTTATTAAAAATAAAGAGGATTCTTCATAATTTCAGATTGCATCATCAACGCCGCTATTGGACCTATCCGTGATATACGGCAATCAATTGGCATCTTTGAATCAAAGAGGGAGAACATTCCAAGGAGGTATGCTGAAGACTGAACTAGATGAAAAAGGCAGGATATGGCCACCCAGTACTAACACAACTGCCAACATCTGCGTTATGAATCAAAGACCTCAGGAGACCAGATGTCATGATATGCGTGAGTATTCAAAATAATGATAAAAAAATTATACTTTTGTTAACGATGTATGTGGCGACACGTATCGGAGGAAGCAGGCTTCCGACATAGTAGACTAATGAAGTTTTGAAGGCTGCGAGAATCCACTGAGTGCGAGACGCACAGAACCGGTCGATCTGGTGACACTTGAAGGATGCCTATGACCAGCAGTATACGTCTGAGATGATGAGGATGTTGATCTCGAAGCTGTTTGTAAGGACAATGTTTGTACCGCTTCTGTGGCACTTAATTATGTAATCCATACTAATATTACAAATCCGAAAGTAACTCTGTCTGTCTATCTATCTGTCTGTCTGTCTGTTACCTTTTCACGCTTAAACCGCTAAACCGATTTAGATGCATTTTAGTATGAAGATAGTTGGAGACCCGGGAACGGACATAGGCTACTTTTTTTTTCATAAAACACGAAGGGGGAGATTTTGGGGGTGGGGTAGTTTTGTATAAAACTTCTTATTATGGCTTAAACCGGTGAACCGATTTAGGTGAAATTTGGTACGGAGATAGTTTGAGACCTTGGAAAGGACATAGACTACTTTGTTTGCATAAAACATGAATGGGGAGAAATGGGGGGAGTGTTAATTTTGTATGTAACTTCTTCTTATTATGAACCGATATAGATGAAATTTGGTATGTAGATAGTTTGAGAACCTGAGAAGGACATATGATAGGCTAGTTGCATAAAACACGAAGGGGAGGAATGGGGTGGAGGGTTAATTTTGTAAGTAACTTCTTATCATACAACTTCTTCTTATTATGAACCGATTTAGATTAAATTTGGTTTGGAAGTAGTTTGAGACCCTGAGAAGGACATAGGCTACTTGCATAAAACACGAAGGGGGAGAAATGGGGGATGAAGCGTTAGTTTTGAATGAAACTTCTTAATAGGGCTTAACCGATGAACCAATTTAGATGGAATTTGGTATGGAGATAGTTTGAGACCTTGGAGTAGGACTAGCCTATGCCCTTCACATAGGCTTGTTCTTTTTGCATAAAACACGAAGGGGGAGAAATAGGAGAGTGGGTTAATTTTGTATGTAACTTCTTATCATGCAAATTTCTTCTCAAAGTATCCTCATACCAAATTTCATCTAAATCGGTTCTATAGATGAAATTTGGTATGAGAATACTTTGAGACCTGAGATAGGCTACATCTTTGTGCTTAAAAATTGAAGGAAGAGAAACGGGTGAGTTTAGTTTTGTATGAAACTTCTTATTACGGGGATCGATTCTTATTTCGGGGGAAACTTTGTAGATATACTTCCATAACAAATAATTAAAGAGTGTTGTTTTTGATAACAAATGATTGAGATCTACATATTTATTTAGATTTTCTAATGGGATGAGGCTTCGTAATAAACAATATGGGCAAAATATAATAAGTGCCAATATATTAACAGGTATGAGAAAAGGAGAAAGCGCGTTCATACGTCGAATCAAACTTAGTTTTGCTATTACTATTAACAAAGCTCAAGGGTAGCAGGGGAGTATTCGGAAAAGCTATGCTTTACCCACGGCCAGTTACATGTAGCTGCTGATGTTCGCGTTTGTCCAGATACCAGAATGTGTATGTATTAGCATCAAATGACAACATAGTATATAGCAGCGTGCTAAAATGTTGTACCCATGTTTAACGGCATAATTAAGGAATGTCAATTAACTATAGATACAATTTATGATACGAGTGGTATCTTCAATTTGTAGCAAAGCAGAACCTATGAGTCTGAAGTTTATTTGTTTCCTTTTGTAACTATTTAACCTATACGTATTGACGAACGTCTTCAATTAAATAAGTTAATCGATTTTACGTTAATGCTTCCTGTACCTAAACAGGCTGAGTTTTCGAAGTGGACGTAGATGGCCAAATCATTACTATAAAGAATAGCGCACAAAACAATCAAAGGAGGCCGATTTTAATTAAAACTAAAACTGCAACATTGGATTTTTCTCACCCTCGACAACCAGAATTGACTAACAAAATCTATATTAACGCGGGCGAAGCTGTGGGTAACAGCATAAATAGTTTTACTTTTATTACTCTCTTAGGTGCTTATTTTGAATTTTCCCAATTTATTTCGACCACGAACGCCATATTTCATTCAACGGTTATACGTCATGCCTGAGATTTCTGTTTGAGGTCGAAATTTCAACGTCCCAACTTTTTTATTATTGACCTGATGGTAAGTGATGATTTGGTCGACGGTGAAGCATGGTTGCCTAGAAGTAACCTGTTCTCTCTTTACATAAATACTCCCAGGACGTAGCTACTAGGAAACACAGCTTCAGGCTGGATATTCAACTCCTTAGCTATAAGCACGATAAAAGTATTCCCAAAACTTTTAGTGCGTACGGGTGGTATGACCACCATGCACGGATGGTACAATCCCTTCATCTGTCCATTCATCCGAATCGGATTAAAACAATGGTAATTACTATTGTGTCTGCTAATTGCCAGTTGAGTCAATTAATGTGTTTTTTTTACTTTGACAATCTCGGCATCCTAGGGTCCCGGTCCTTTGAAAGGCCCCCGGGCGGCTAAAGCCAAAACGCAGAGGCCTTGTTAGGCATGTATCAGGAAATGTAACAGCAACCGACGATTTTCCCTGTATGCACTGCGCAAGTGCACCCAAGGGCAATCTCCGGTTGGTGCAGGACTATTGCAAAATATGGAGGAAAAATGTATTGGGCTATGGGTTTGGTAGGTATGGTGGATCGATTGCCTAAAACTATAAGACTACTGGCTCCTGCCTGACCCCTGTTGAACTACACGGCAAAAAATGGCTGGGGGTGACTACTCCCCCCCCGGTGGGTTCCCGCATTGTCGAGGCGGGGGGGTTCAGTAACCGTGGCTTGGTCACCCACGGTGAACCGAAGAGGAACCCGAGGAGGGGCCGCTCGTCAAGGCTTTTGGTGATAAGCCAACGACGTAGCGGCCAACAGGTAGGTTGCGGTGCTGCCTAGACGACATCGCAACTGAGGCAGGCCGCGATGTCGTATGGGCTCTCCCATACCCATACATTATCGCGGCTAAGGGTTGGAAGCCGCGGCGGGAGAGGAGTGCCGGTATTGCGGTGCGCCGCTCTCCCTACCTTCCGCGGCCTGGACGGGGTCGCCACCGTCTGATGGCGGACGCGGTGGGGCCGCAGGGGAGGAGGAGTGTCGGTATAGCGTTGGCCACTCTCCCTATCCCCTGCGGCCGAAAAATGGTAGGTAGCGGGGCCATTGACCATGACCCGTCACAAGGAGACCACGGGTGCCATACACGGGGTCGTCTTGCACCCATGTGCTGGTTTGGTCTATGGGGTGGTCACGGCGCATAGGGGGTTCTGGTGCGCCGGTGATGGGGGTACTCCCCAGAGGAGGGTCCAGTGACGGACGGCCGCGGCGGGTTCGCGGTGAGTGCTAACGCGTACCCGTGTTCCCGCCATACGCGGCAAGGAGGGCACACCGTGGAGTTTTAGTGGGTTAGAGTTCCACATAACTGCGCTATCTCCCCGTGGTAACGCAATATGCATGAGCATTTATCCAAGTTAAAAAACAAAAAAAAGGGGGTGACTGCCACACTCTTATTATTGTGTTTATTATTATATTTATTTCCGAGCCAAATGTTTTATGCTCTTTAATTTTTAAAGCTTTTTAAACATACTGATAGACACATTTGCATTGGGTTTTTAAAAACGGAAGATCATTTTTTTTTTCAGCTGAAGATGTTGGTAACACTCTAGCAGGCAATAACCTCATGGTGGTATGGTTTTGGAGGAACCACAACTTCATTGCCAAGTCTCTGGCTGCTGTGAATCCTAGTTGGGGTGACGACAAAATCTTCAACGTGACAAGAGATATCAACATAGCTATTTCAATACAAATTTATTATTATGAGTTGTTGCCGTTATACATGGGTGAGTAATTTATTCAGTTTTTAAACCTCTTCCTCTTTCTTCTTTACAAAATCAGGCACAGCCAATAAGAATAGTACCAGTAAATCAACTGACAGATCTCCAGTACCACTACTAACTAGTGCAAGTGTAATCATGTTTACTAGGAACCCTTATAATTTCGCTATGTCCGTCTGTCCGTCCGCAGCTTAGCTCAGAGACTCTTAGTACTAGAAAGATATAATTTGGCATACATATTAATATTTCCAACAAAGAAAAAAAATCAAAATAAAATGGTAAACTTTTTATTTGAAATTAATTAATAATTATATCTAATGTACATTATTTACAAACTAATATTAGAACTAAAATAAGAAAAACTAATATGTACAATTACGGGGCGTCAAAAAATTCGTCCACATCGCTGTCAACAGGAAAAGTGCCCAGAAGGCTGGCAGCATTGCCACGTTGGATGGCAATGCTGATTCTTTGGCCAAAAAAAACGCCAGCCCTCTGGTCACGTGAAGAGTCGACCAACCGCTTGGCGATATCCCGAAATAATAGGTGTGCACTCGGACCCCATGGCCCTAGTGTTTCAACCCCAAACGGCTCAAAAACATAATTACCAATTAAGTTGTTGTATTTGCGCCGTTTGAGGTTTTCAGCACCTGCAGCAGCCGCCCCAGCGCAGCCCACCGTGCTAGGAAGATGGGATGGTGCAAGGGTGTCGACGCAAGTTGCATCCCACACCAAAGACCTACCCAACTTCCATGGCATTATGGTCATACCATCTGGTCTCTTCCCATCGACACGTGCCAGGCCATTTGGTTCTAAGATAGCTGGCACCCCGGCGGTGGCAAGAGCACGACGGATGAGATCATTAATGCTAGCGTGCCGCGCAATCCGACCTGCACTCTTACTACAGGAAAGGCCATGATGTCCGAGGCAGTCGACTGCTTCACCGCATTGGCAGCGATGTGGAGCCCCACAAGGAGATAAATAAAATGGTTAAATAAAAACAGGAAAAATAATATTTTTTTTTGTTTCCTCCTATAGACGTAAAGTGAAGATGTGTTTTTTCTCATCTATCCCATGGTGTGGGGTATCTTTGGATAGGCCATTCAAAAATATTACGGGCCTGTTATAGTACATTACTGCAGCGGCCAGCAAAAGAAGCATTGATGGACGAACGTGTAAATGCGGGCCGAGGTGAAACCGAGGCAGTACCTAGTACCTAGAACTCATTTTGTCAAAATCAATAACGAACAAAACAATAATTGTTCCCGCGTTAAAGAGTTTTTTGTTTTTTTTTTAATAAACAGCGTTCTATTTGCAAGCCAGTTCGAAATTTAAATAAAACTTTTGATAAGTTACCTATTTGGTTGCCATGTTACGAAGTAAAAAATCGTTCCATTTTTAAATAACACGACAGATATGAGTTTACTATGTAATTTATTTGACCGCTAGACAGGACAGATATGGATTTTCATACAACTTTTGCCGGCCGCTGCGCGCATGTATTTGGCCAGTACAGCAATTTCGATTTATCTCGAAGAAGGTTGTCAAAATAATGCTCAAATTTCCAAGCATTTTTGAGAAAAATACATTTTTCGATTCAGAGATCCGTTTGCGTAAAATTAAGCTTTAAGTTGCAAATTTGTATTAGAGTCAACTGTCTCCCCCCCCTGCCAACGAAATTGTTACTTTTGGATATGTGTGAAAAAGACCATGGCATTAGTATATAACGAAATTTAAAGGAAAACTATCACAGCTAAATAGGCTTTACATGTTTACGAGTAATAGTCGACCAACTTATACGGACTTTGTTTGTCCTATTTGTGTTTGTTGTGTACAATAATGTATATAATAATAATAGACCTTCGATATCCGGGATGTCGACCGATTTAGGGGGATGATGAGCCTATAAGGATTAAGCGGGGGATATTTCAGGGTGACAGTTTGAGTCCACTTTGGTTCTGCTTAGCCCTGAATCCTCTAAGTACACTGTTGGAGGATTCAGGTCTAGGCTATTGGTTGAGAAGAGGTGGTCAGGTCATATCTCACCTTCATTATATGGATGATCTGAAACTCTTTACCCCCAATAAATTCCAACTGACGGAGCTACTGAAGGTAACTGAAACCTTCAGTAACTCCATCAGGATGGAATTTGGTGTGGACAAATATGCAGTCATGCATGTAAAGCAAGGGGAGATTATGGAATCCGAGGGAATTCAACTCTCTGATTCCATACACCTTAGACACCTTTCCTCGACCGAAACTTACAAGTATTTGGGTATGTCGGAAGCGTTGGGCATCAACAGTTCTGAGATGAAGCAACTGCTGAAGGAGCGTTTCTTTGGCCGCCTGAAAAAGGTATTAAATAGCCTTTTGTCGGGCGAAAATAAGGTGCGCCCTTCAACAGTTGGGTCATGCCGTTTTTGATGTACTCTTTCGGCATACTTAAATGGACTCAGGCCGAGCTCGACGCCCTCGATAGGAGGGTCCGGTCACTGCTGACCGCAAACCAGATGCATCACCCACGATCATCGGTGATGAGACTGTACATCCCGCGGAAGTGTGGGGGCCGAGGCTTTTTAAACGCCAAGACTCTTCACAACCGCGAGGTGTGCAGCCTCAGAAAATACTTTTTAAAAGCTGAAGTGGGTATGCACCGGGATGTGGTCGCAGTGGACAAGGGACTCACCCCGTTGTCCATGGCTAAAGAGAACTGGCGCAAGCCTGTAATACTATCGACTGATGAACGCAAAGAGGTATGGCAAGGCAAGGAGCTACACGGGCGCTTCTATCGGGCTCTCCATGGGCCCGATGTAGATTATTCAGCGTCCGTATCCTGCCTACGTTTGGGCGACCTTTTCGGAGAAACTGAAGGTTTTGTCTGTGCAGTTATGGATGAAGTCATCCTGACGAATACGAACTACCGGGGATATATAATGAAGGACGGGACGGTTGACGTGTGTCGGGCATGCCACTGTCCTGGTGAATCCATCAGACATATTATCTCTGGTTGTTCTCGTCTGGCTAACGGCGAGTACTTACACAGACATAACCAAGTGGCCAAAATTATTCACCAGCAGCTTGCTTTGAAATACAATCAAGTGGATTCTGAGGTACCGTATTACAAGTATTTGCCCGACCCAGTTCTCGAAAATGACCATGTCACGTTGTACTGGGATCTATCATCACTGATAGGACTATTGTTGCCAATAAGCCGGATATAGTGGTGATAGACCGATTAGCGCGCCGCACAATGATAATCGATGTCACCATCCCACATGACGAGAACCTCGTGAAAGCTGAGAAAGAGAAACAAATCAAGTATCTCGACTTAGCACACGAGGTTGTCGACATGTGGGATGTGGACTCGGCGATCATTGTGCCGATTGTCGTTACGGCCAACGGCCTGATGGCCAATAGCCTCGATGACCATCTAACGAGCCTGTCATTGCGCGGTTGGGTCAAGGTCCTGATACAGAAGGCAGTACTCCTTGATACGGCTCGCATTGCAGGTTCCTTTCAAGCAATCGTTGAGGGAACGCTTCTTTGGCCGCCTGAAGAAGGTATTCAATAGCCTTCTTTCGGGTGGAAACAAGGTGCGCGCCTTCAACGGTTGGGTCATGCCGGTATTGATGTACTCTTTCGGCATACTCAAATGGACTCAAACGGAACTCACAGCGATCATTGTACCGATAGTCGTGTCAGCCAATGGCTTAATAGCCACGAGCCTCGACCAACACATTAGGAGGCTCTCGTTAGGCGGCTGGGTCAAGGGCCTGATCCCGAAAGCAGTATTGCTGGATACGGCTCGTATTGTTAGGAGGTTCCTCTCTCTCTGGAGCCCTGAACGCCGGTAGCTTGGACCCTGTTCCCGATACCGGTGGGCCTTTATTTTCTATATTTTTTAATGTTTTTTATTTTGTATGTTTTATAAAAATATTTAAAAATGTAGATAATAAGAAAAGAAATTGAATAAAGGAAATAAAAATAATAAACGACGGCGGCGCGGCTGACCTGCCAAGTGTGACACAAAATTTTCTCCCTAAATTTTCCAATTTAAACTAATACAATATTAATATAGAATCATACAATAGAAAAATGACTAATCACACTAAAACAACGACAAAAAAAAAGATAATGCAAAACTAAAATAGTTACAAGATGAACCAAAAAAAAATCAACATGAAAAATGTTTTGACAAGCTGAGACAATAAAAAAATATGTTCACACGAAGCCAGGCACGAGACAAGAAAACACGCCCAACATCTTCGGGTTCGTCGCTCAGCTCCGCCTCGCAGCAAGGCTCTACAAGCGCAAGCTATCTACAATCGTGAGTCAAGCGATCCCGGACGCTGCAGTTGCGTCGAGCTCGAGCGACGAATACTTCTCTCCGCCAACGACACCACCACCTGCGCGTCAACGGGGAGGACGCCGGCCGCCGGACAGCCTGGGACCTCGAGGCCCATCGGCCTCTGACAGGGTCCCCGCTCCCGGTGGTAGTGTGCAGCGCTTGCGATGGATGCAATCGATCAACGAAAATGTCATGCGCGCATAATTACTTTGGGGCTACAGAGGGTGGAAGTAACCTGACTGCGTAGCGTGGTCGGATGCTCTCTCTGTTTCAGGTGCTTGAGCCAGCTGTCAACGTTTCGGCCCAACGTCTGTCGGATCAGGTACAGGTGATCTAACGTAACCGTATGTTGGATGATGCCGTACTTGATAGACTGCTCAATGAATCACGGAATAGCCGTGTCTCGCCCGCCTTGCCACCGGCCACGGTGCAACTGCAACCCAGTGTTTCACCGTGACCCGATCATGATGTTGAGGATGACGATGACGGGGCTATATCTGTGAGTACCCAATGCAATGCACGTTTAAGGAGCGCTTTGGAATGTGCATTCAGCAAGTATCGCTCCGCACCGCCTGGGCTTAGACCTCGACTACCTCGTCTGCCCATGCATAAGAAAAATAGGGCGCTAGTGTGTGCTCTAGATTCGCAGCTATCAAAAGTTTTTGATAGCAGCAAAGACATTGCCGATACCCACTCAATACTTTACTGTGCGGCTGCTGTGGCATGTCGTGTAGCTAACGTCAAATGCCCAAAAAGTGACAGAACTACCCGACCAGCTGTACCCGCTTGGCAGTCCAGGGTTGAGCGTCGTATCGGTGAGGTTAGAGCACTCATCGGTAGGCTTATCTGCTTCAGGGATGGCAACACTCACCCTAGTATGATGCGCTTTGTGAGGCGGGCTTTCTCGGGGACTGATATCAGTTTTCGAAATTATCTGTCCCGCGTCACAGAGCGTATCGACTTCCTGAAGTAGAAGATCTATGCATGGGGAAACCGTATTCGTCGGTATAAGCGGCGAGTGGAGCGATACACACAGAATCGTACATTTCAGAACAACGAAAGGTAGGTTTTTAGGGCTTGGGAGCGACCCAACCGAGGTGTGACTGATACACGCCTACCAGATGATGACGCCCTGTATTCGTTCTGGCGCAATATCTGGTCGGTGCCTGTCAGTCACACCGAGGGTGATTGGACTCGGGAGGTCGAACAAGCGTGCGATCCGATACCACAAATGGGGGCAATTACCATCAGCCCCCAAGATGTAGCTCGTGCAGTCCGTCCGTTGCCTAACTGGAAATCGCCAGGGCCGGACGGACTGCACAACTTTTGGATAAAATGGTTCCAAAGGTCGCACGCTCGTTTGGCAACTCAGTTCCAGTCTGCCTTAGAGTCAGGATCGCTGCCCCAGTTCCTAACTACAGGAATAACCCACCTGCTTCACAAATCAGGTAGTACTGCGGAACCTAAAAATTATAGACCGATAACATGTTTACCGACGGTCTATAAAGTTTTTACATCCATTCTGAGAGCTAAAATTAATCAACATATTGATACGAATTCAATCATGTCTGCTTCTCAGAATGGATGTAGGAACGGGTCCCGCGGTACTAAGGAGCTGCTGTACTTGATTCTTTGGGCTATGTCGGTAAATTTGGTTCTCCTGCGGATATCCTCATTTCTGACATGATCACGCAATGAAACGCCGAGCATAGCCCTCTCCATTGCCCTTTGGGTGACTTTAAGCTTTCTGATAGTGCCCATTGTGAGCCACCACGTCTCGGTTCCATAGTTGATCACTGGCAACACACACTGGTCTTAGACTTTTCTCTTGAGACACTTCGGTAAATTTAACGAAAAGATACCACGCAACTTCCCGAAAGCCGCCCAGCTGAGTCGCATTCGAAAGTTAACCTCTTTCTCGAACTTAGACCTACCCAACTGGACCGGTTGTTGAGTGGGTTTTAAATGGGCATTCACTATGACCTTGGTTTTGTCCATGTTCATTTTAAGACCCAGTCTTTCGGCAGCTTTATTGAGGTCATCGAGCATTGTACTGAGGCTCTCCATGGTCTCAGCCATGATCACTATGTCTTCGGCAAACCAAATATGAGTGATGTACTCGCCATTAACGTTGATGCCGAGCCCCCTTCAGTTCAGAAACTTGAAGACATCCTCTAGCGCAGTAGTGAACAGTTTCAGAGAAATGACGTTCCCTGTCTCACGCCGCGCCGGAGAAGGATTGGTTTCGAGGTCTGATCCTGGAGACGGACTGACATGGTGGCAAATTTGTACAAACACTTCAACACCTCAATGTACCGGTAGTCGATCTGGCACCGTTGGAGAGAATGCAGTACAGCCCAAGACTTGATCGAATTGAAGGCTTTCTCGTAGTCCACAAACGCTAAACAGAGAGGCAGGTTATACTCTTCTGTCTTTTGTATAACCTACCGCAGCGTATGTGTGTGGCCTACGGTGTTAAAGCTTTTTCGGAATCCGGCTTGTTCGGGAGGCTGAAAATCGTCAAGCTTGCGTGCGAGACGATTCGTGATGACTCTTGAAAACAACTTGTAGAAATGGCTAAGAAGTGAGATGGGCCTGTAGTTCTTCAACCGGGCATTGTCGCGCTTCTTGAAGAAGAGTACCACCACACCCCCGCACCATGCCTGTGGCGTTTTGCCCTCGAATATGACGGAATCAAAGAGCTTCTGTAGGGCCTAAGGACCGGTTTCCCACCCGCCTTCAGGAGTTCGCCCGTGATTCCGTCATCACCTGGCGCCTTGTTGTTTTTAAGCTGTTTCAGAGTCATCCTAATCTCGTACAGGCTGACATCCGGAATATTTTCGGTATAGCGTCGGGCCAATCTCGCTCTTGGGTATTTTGCTAGACTTGCAACGGGCTTGCTGATTGATGTGTACAACTGCCCATAGAATGTCTCAATCTCCCTCAGAAGCTCCGGTTTTGCGGATACGATCCCATCATCATGCCTGCATCATGCATCATGCCATCGTCGGTCTTCAGTTTCGTTAGCTAGCTCTGCCTAATAGCCAGATCCCTCGAAAACACCTTGGTGCCATCATTTCACTCAATCTCGTTGTTGGCGACTGGCTGGTGCAACCTTTTTTGTTTATATATAAAAAAAAACATTGTCAGTACAAAAATAGCTAAAAGGTTTACTTTTAGCTATTTTGTACTGACAAAGTTTTTGGCATGTCATTCGATCAGGTTTTTGGTGCCAGTCGATATTTATGTGATTTGAGTTTGCAACTATTATAAAATTAACAACGAGTGACTATCTAAAGTGTTTTTATTTTACATTATTATACAGTCCACCAATCGTCCGTAACATTTGGTCCTTATTTATTATTTATTTATTATAAGCTTTATTTTGTCCCTTAGATGCGCTGTGTTATTATTTACACTTATTCATTTATTTGATAGTAATGTTAGTTTTGTACTTAAGTTAGGTTATTATTGTTAGGTGTAAAGGCCGCCTTTTGCGGTGAAAGCCTCCTCCAAACCGTTCCAGGTGGCTCTATCCTTTGCCCGTCTGGGCCATACGTTTCCGGCTTTTTGTACGATGTCGTCACTCCATCTTTAAAATGGTCTACCCTTCCTTCTTTTTAGGGTTCCGTACCCAAAGGGTAAAAACGGGACCCTATTACTAAGACTTCGCGATCCGTCTGTCCGTCTGTCTCCAGGCTGTATCTCATGAACCGTGATAGCTAGACAGTTGAAATTTTCACAGATGATGTATTTCTGTTGCCGCTATAACAACAAATACTAAAAACAGTACAAAGTAAATATTAAAGGGGGGCTCCCATACAACAAACGTGATATGTTTGCCGTTTTTTGCTCGATATTAATAACGGCAACAGGTAGACGCTTGAAATATTCACAGAATGTTTAGTTGTATATTTACTTCAAAAAATAATTAATAAATTAAAATAAAATAAATTAAGGGGGGCTCCTATACAACAAACGTGATTTTTATGCAGTGTTTTGCGATAATGGTACGGAACCCTTCGTGTGCGAGTCCGACTCGCATTTGGCCGGTTTTTTTTGTATATGGGGTACCAATTTGTGATTATTTATGACCATCTATCATCCGGAGCTCTCTGTATATGGCCTGACCATTTCCATTTCAGTGTCAGGACCTGTTTGACCGCATCTCTCGCCTTTGTTTTCTTCCTTATCAGTGAAATGTTGACTCTGTCTTTCAGTTTGATGTTCATGTAATTCCGTTCTATTCCTCTTTGACAGCTTCTTATTTTATTTAAAAGTGTTTTCTTGAGAGAACAGGTCTGGTATGCGTAGGTAAGTTTCAGTTTTGTGAGTATGTGACCTTTGAAAATTTCCTTCCCAGCCCAGTATTTATTCCACGTATTCTTCACTCTGCGGTCGATTTATTTTCTGTAGAGGATTTGATTGAAATTAAATGTCCAAGGTAAGTGTATTCTGCGACATATTCTATAGGTTGAGACTGTACGGATATAGGTATTTCTTCACGATTAGTCATTACTTTTGTTTTATCCCTGTTGATTTGTAGCCCAACGGTCTCGCTGTGATGACTAAGATACTCTATCATATAGTTCAATTTGCACGGCTCTTCCGATAGCAGTACTATGTCATCCGCAAACCTGAGGTGTGAGAGGTACTTGCCATTGATTTTTATTCCTATATTACTCCAATCAAGGTTTCGGAATATGGATTCTAAGACTGCGATGAAAAGCTTTGGGGAAAGCGGATCGCCTTGCTTTACGCTAGCGATAGGCGATTGTTGCAAAAAAAACAATCCACTGAATCGAAAATTGTGCTATTGATCATTTGATTGTCAATTTAGTATTTCCTCACAATTATTATTCGAATAACAATCGTCATACTACTAACGTGCGTTGAACTGCGTAAGGCCGTGCGGAGCGGTGCATGCGGGACAGTATTGCGTCAATTGCGTTTATAAGTATTAGTACTTTAATTCGTTTATTTTAGTTGGTTTTGTGGAAAAACAATTTTAATAAAAATACATTTTTAGTTTAATTCTTATTTTAGTCTACTCATCTATTTGTAATTTCGTAATAAATGTTCCCTCAGTCAACTGATGGAGAATTGAAGGTTACTAGATAGATTGAATAATATATTAACTACAATCGCAGTCGTACGTAAGTAGTGGCGCACAGACTTTTAACTATTGATTTGTAGCGCAGCGCACGCCATCCGCAATTCCGCACCATATTTTGTAATGACTTATTTAGTAGTACGCACTACGCACGTGTATAGTAATGGGTGCGCTGCACAACAAATTAGTAGTTAAAGTTGACGTGGTAACCGTATCAGTCATTGTCGCTCGCCGCACGCCGTTAGTCGATAACAATCGACTGACATCAATTGTTATCGACTTTTATCGACTAAGCTGATCAATCGACTGATTCGATTAGTTATAGTAGTAATCGCCCATCACTACTTTACGCCCCTCTCGACTCGAAATGTTGGTCCTCTTGCGTCTAGGCGTACTCTTGTTGTGCTTCTCGAGTAAATTGCTTTTATAAGTTCCATGTAGTCGTGGTCTGAAATTATAGAGCCATATAGAGTCATGTGAAATTGAATCGAAAGCTTTCGAGTAGTCTATAAAAGTAACGTATAAGGGGAGGTCATATTCCTTAAACCGTTCGATTATTACTTACAGTGTGTGTATGTGGTCATTGGTAGAGAAATTTTTCATGAATCCCGCTTGCTCTACAGGCTGGTTTTCGTCAATCTTCGTTGTTACACATTTGGTCCTTACAAAGCCAAAATTTATACCATCCATCCTAGTTTTCATATTGTCATTTTCACAATGAAAGTTACTCGTAGTCAAACTAAATCGCAATAAGCGAATTCGACAACACAAGGCCCAGGTGGAGCAGATCGCGAGGACAATTCTCCACCCACTATCCGCGAGCGCGCCGAGCCGCAGCCGAGCGGATCGCATCAAGCGGCACACATCACTGAAGGTTTTAAACTGGCGGAAGGAACGATCGCGTTTAGTGCCGATATAAGGGAGATGTTTCTTCAAATTAAAATGAAAGAAAACGATCGTGATGCGCTACGGTTTTTATGGCGCAACGGGAACTCTCAGGATACCGTCAAAGAGAATAGGATGACGTCTTTAATTTTTGGCGCTGTATCTAGCCCTTTTATTGCAATGTTAATTAAAAACAAAAATGCTAAGGAATTTGAGCACAAATATCCAGCTGCTACTCACGCGATCATTCACAACCACTACATGGACGATTATATTGGGAGTGAGTTACGCGAAACGTTTAGCCTCCGAAATAGTCACGGTTCACAACTCATGTGGTTTTGAAATGCGTTCGTGGGTATTGAACGTGCCCGAGGCACTTGCTTTAGTACCCAAAGAGCTTTGTAGCGACTTGAATTCTGATGTCAACCTACCTTTTAATAATGACGTAGGTGCTTTAGGCGTAAAGTGGAATCCTCTGAACGATACCTTAGGGTTTTGCACGTGTCGCAATCGCAGTGGCGTATGCACGATAACTAAACGAAGCTTACTCTCCAGTGTTATAAGCGTCTATGATTCTTTAGGACTGATCATGCCAATAGATATCCAAGGTAGAATTTTGATACAAAAATTATGGAGGGAAGGGACTGACTGGGATTCGCCGATTCCACCCAAGTATGAAGTCGACTGCAAGTCGTGGTTTGATCAGATTGATTCTGCAGCTAATCTCCGTATTCCGCGTGGTACGTAGGCAAATCAGAGCAGTGCAGCACTCAACTTCACATTATAGCCGATGGGGGGAACAGGCTTATGCCTCCGTTGCATATTGGTGTTATGCGTTCGTTGATGGTTCAGTTAGTTTATCGTTGATAGGCAGCAAAGCGCGTGTTGCACCTTTAAAGCCACTTTCTATTCCGCGTCTTGAACTGCAGGCTGCTCTGATCGCGACGCTTTTTGCACAACCTTCCGCTGTTTTCTAATGGACTGACTCCACAATGGTCTTAAATTGGATTCGCAGCGACGCGTGGTGTTTTAAGCCATTTGTAGCCCACAGGTTAGGCGAAATTTTAGAATTTACGAATCCATCCAATTGGAAATGGCTTCCTAGCGAACTCAACATCGCAGACGATCCTACTAAGCAAAACAATTTTGAATTTACATCATCGTATGGTTCGCTGGCCCATCTTTTCTCATCGATTCACCCTCAGAATGGTCACATGAACCAGAACACATAATTGACGAAATTTTACGTACTTCTGAGTTAAAACCGGAGTACGTAGGGCTTCTTGTAGACAATCCATTGTTAGTGCCACCGGTTCCAGACGTAGCTCCTTTTAGCAGCTGGCTACGGTTACTAAGTACTATGGCCCGCGTTTTCCAAGCCGTACGAAAGTTTTGGTCAAAATCCAGTTCACCGCGCTTACTATCGAAATCTGTTCATGATACTACGTCCACCTCGCATCTTTCATCTGATGACATTCTTCAAGCAGAGAAGATGCTTTTCTCAAGGATTTAGATAGACAACTTTTCCGAAGAACTGAAGATTTTGAAAGCCTCGCAACCTGTACCCAAGACCAGTCGCATAGCCGCACTCACCCCGGTTCTTAACAAAGATGGTCTGATTAGATTATACTCAGGAATAAAATCCGCTCCTGGGGTGAATGAGAGTGTTAAGTCACCGATCATTCTTGACGGTCATCATCGTATTGTACACTTAATCATTTTGCATAAACACGCTGAAGCCTGACATGGGAACCATGAGCTTGTGCTCAATAAAATAAGGCAGATATTTTGGATTCTACGGGCTAGGGTTACCATCCGAAGCATAGCCATAGGGTGTCTACAATGCAGAAGACAGAATGGTTGTTTAGTAACACCAGCAACAGGTGACTTGCCACCAGAGCGGCTAGACCACCACACATGGCTGGTTACGCATGTTGGTTTAGATTATTTCGGCCCCATAGAAGTTGCAATTGGCCGACGACACGAAAAGAGGTGGGTGGCTCTTTACACATGCCTTGTTACAAGAGCTCTACATCTGGAAGAAGTCGCTTCATTATCATCTAGTTCAATAATGAGCCTTAGACGCCTAATTTCCCAGCGAGGGACTCCAGCTACAATCTTCTGCAACAACGCAACCTGCTTTGTAGGAGCCAAGTATGAGCTTGCATCACTCTACGATGAGGCAGTAGAAAACTTCGCGACCAGCCGCAAGATCTCCACATGTGTGAGTGTCATTCCACCTGCCTCGCCATTTATGGTTGGAGCGTGGGAAAGGCTGGTACGCTCGGTGAAGACAGCTCTACGAGTCACATTAAAGGATAGAGCACCTCGAGAAGAAGTTCTTACCACGTTGCTTATCAAAGCGGAATCGATCGTCAACAGCTGGCCATTGACTTATGTGCCAAACTCACAAGACGCCCCCGAGGCTATAACGCCTTTTCATTTTATCCTCGGATCTTCATCAGTGACATCATGGCCCTGCGAACTTCCGGATGCAGACTCATTATGAGCTACTGATTAGCGGCACGCTCTTAGGCTGGCTGAACATTTCTGGGCAAGATGGCTGGCTGAGTACCTGCCTACTCTAATTCCACGAGGCCGAAACAAAAGTGAGTCTGGATTATGCGAGAGCGACGTGGTCCTTATAGCGGACAATACACTACCTAGGAGTCTTTGGCTTCTTGGTAGGATAAACGAACCCTTTCCAGGACCTGACGGACTGGTTCGTGTCGCAGACGTTGCTACCAAAGGAGGTATCTTGCGCCGACCAGTCCGTAAGCTTCTGCCGCTTGTTGCACATACCCAGCCAGTTGCCACCAGTTTAGTGCTCCACTAGGGGTCCGGCATGTTGGCGACAGGCTGGTGCAACCTTTTTTGTTTATCACATCATAACATCATCAGCCTATTAATGTTCCCACTGCTGGGACACAGGCCTCCTCTCTATGAGAGGGGATGGGCCGTAATCCACCACGCGGGCCCGGTGCGGGTTGGTGGATGTCACATGTCTTCGAATTTTTGGTTCTAGGACATGCCGGTTTCCTCACGATGTTTTCCTTCACCGTTTTAGAGAGCAGTAGTGATGAAATAATTTACACAAAGTAAAGCACCTGCCTGGGTTCGAACCCACGACCTACAACTCGTAAGTCGCGGCCGATACCACTGGGCCACCACTGCTGTCAATTGTTTGTTTATATATTAAACCTTTTAGCTATTTTTGTACTGACAATGTTTTTGGCATGTCATTCGGTCAGGTTTTTGGTGCCAGTCGATATATGTGATTTGAGTTTGCAACTATTATACAGTTAACAACGAGTGACTATCTAAAGTGTTTTTATTTTACATTATTATACAGTCCACCAATCGTCCGTAACACGCGTCTTTAATTCGCTCGGTATTAAAGCAGCGGAGGTCTCTTTTTAAGGATTTAGAGATCTGTCTACTGAGCTGACGGTATTTGCACGCCTGATCTGAAGACTGCAAGATCATACCCGAACATAGATGGCGTTATTCTCAGTTCATCAGAACCATTTCCTAACAAATTAAAAACTGTAATTGTAAAACCAATTCATAAAAAAACAGTAAAGATGATTTGTCGAACTATAGGCCGATAGCTTTACTGTCCATATTTTTCTAAAATAATAGAAAAAGTTATATATAAAGCAATATCATCTTTCCTGACTAAATATAATATACTATGCCATGAGCAATATGGGTTCAGTAAAAATAGGAATATAAACATGGCAATTTTTGACCTGTTGAATACTATTATGTCGAATGTTGATACTAAAACGCCTATATGTGCAGATATGTCGAAAACGTTCTATTATGTCAACCGTATCATACTGCTTCATAAACTAAACGCCTATGGCATTCGAGGTAATATACTGAACCTAATAAAAACATATTTTTCCGGTCGCAAACAGATGACAGAAATTAACAAAGTATGCGTCAAGTCTAAATTGGAACAAAAATACTAACCTTCCAATAGAGAAATTAAATTCGGTGTACCCCAGCGAAGCGTTCTTGGGCCTCCGTTATTTTTAATCTACATTAACGACCTCCCGCGCCAAATGCTCTATCCCATGGTACTGTTTGCCGACGATAGTACAGACAGTACTCTTAAAATGCGACAATAATGAAAATTAGGAAAATGATATAAACTACTCCAGTAAAATTATAATTAATTGGCTAAATACTAACAACTTGCAAATAAACATTCAAAAAACAAAAATAATGCATTTTTACCAAAGACTTCATATCAATGTTCTTATTATTAAATATAATAGTCAAAATGTGGACAGAGTAGATGTTCCAAAATTTCTAGGCATTTTAATTGACAGTCTACTGACAAGGAAGGCACAGGCAGAATAAATCTTTAAAAAACTTAGAGTATCTGCTTATGCACTTTATAATCTCGAAAAAAGTTAATATTAAAACTGTATTACTAGCATATCATAGTCTTGTCGTTTCTATTTTAAGGTTTGGTATTATAAATTGGGGCAATTGTACCGAAAGAGAGAGCAGAAACTAGGCCCAAAAACTGCCTACGAGCAATATTTGGTTTAAGAGTTACTGACAGCTGTGTTCCAATTTTTTTAAGTCATAATTTGTTGACGTTTCCATGCCTTTGCATTTTAGATATTGCTCTTTTTGTTAAATGTAATCGACCCCTATTTTTTACTTCATCGGAAAGCAGATGCCGAAACGTAAGTTTCCGCACAGATGGAAGTAGGACTGCTTTGTTTAGGAAAAGTATTATTGATATGGCATCGGTTATTTTTAACCACATTCCTAATCCATTTAAGAGGAATCAGTAAAAACTTTCAAAAATAAACTAATTATACTTCTAGTAAATAAATGTTACTATTCCGTGTCGGATTTTCCAGCTGAAATAATTTAGTTGTGTTGATGATTCTATTCTATTCTACTTAGTTATCGCAATTATAAACTTAATTGCGTTTGACATTAGTGTCATAGGTCGATATTTACTACTATTCAACTAAGGTCACATCAGTGAAGTATAACACATTACATTTTTTATCCCAAAGGAACATATTAACGGGATACAAAGTATTGTATGTGCTCTTTTTTCTCTATAATCTATCTGTGTGCCAAATTTCATCCAGATCCGTCTAGCCGTTAGAGCGTGAAGAAGTAACAAACATATACACTCACAGACTTCCGCCTTTATAATATTAGTGTAATTATATATATATATATATATATATATATAGTGTGATGATTACTACTATTCAACCAAGGTCACATCAGTGCAGTATAGCGCATTGCATTTATCATCCCAAAGGAACATATTACCGGTATCAAAAGTATATATAACGGCAATACGGCTGTATTCAAATTATTAAGTGACACTGGTTATAAATATGTATTACAAACGCTCTACCCACGGTGGTACTCAAATAGATAATATTATTTCAAACTTCACTTGTGAAGATTTTGTAACTCCTTCAGTTACCAACGTCCTATGTGGGCTCGTTTTTAGACGTGTTGAGCCACTGAAACCGTTTTAATGTTTATGTTATAACAAAAAACCTTCTTCTTACTCCGCATTATTATGCAACTACGGAACCCTGTTAATGCGCGTGACCCGACACGCACTTGGCCGAGTTTTATAATGTGTGAAAATCCTCATGGATGTCTTCCACCCCGAGGTAAGCCGAGGGGCCTAACACAATTTAACTGACTTAAACCACACGGTGTCTTGCTGCTACTTTTGTCCGGGGCTCTAGTGTGCTTGCGCATTTCATGAAGCTCCCCCGGCCATATTTTGGTCCGCATGAATTCATAGGACCCTTCCGCAGGCTTCACCATATGGCGGTCAAAGATTGTCACGCATCTTTCATTAGTTTACAATGCTTTTATTTTTTAATTTCACAGGATTCGATAACATGGTAAAAGATAGAGTGATCATACCAACAGGAGGGTTCAAAGATGATTACAATCCTAATGTGTATCCTCAAGTTTCTCTGGAATATCCCTTCGTTTTGAGATGGGTGCATACTATCCAGGATGGTCGTCTGAAGTAAGTATTTATTTAATAATATCGATTCGAATTGTTAGAAGCAACAGTATTAATAAATGCATCAATAATAATTATCAAATGATTATATTAGTATTGCTTTTTAGTCAAAAGACTAATGAGCAATACTATTTATCGTCCAAATATTTTCTAAATTATAATTCATTTCTACTTACTTAACTTTTATTGAAATTACTGTTAGATTGTTGAAGGTGATGCGAGTAATAATAGTAATATACAAAATAAAATTGTTTTCTTATTTAGAACATTATTAAATATAAAAAATAATTTAAACGTATAAAAAATAGAGACTTACTGGTATCGGCAACACGGTCCAAGTTACTGGCGGTCAGAGCTCCAGAAAGAGGAATCTCATAACACTGCTCGTAAGCCGTGTTCAGAAGTACTGCTTTCTGAGTCAAGCCCTTGTACCAGCTGCCTAACGAGAGCCTCCTAAGGTGCTGGTCGAGGCTCGTAGCTTTTATGTCATTAGCTGACACGACTATGTACTCGGCACAATGATCGCCGAGTCTAGATTTCACATGTCGACAACCACGCCAAGCCAAGTCAAGATACTTTATTCAAAATTATTAATAAAAGTCTAATTTAACCAATTTTTAGATTGTACGACAAAGACGGTTATTACCTAAAACAGGTCCCCATAGTCAACCTCACTATGAGAACCGGATACTTTGGTGTAGATGACAACATGGATGGTTTGACTCAAGGCAGCTTTAGACAAGGAAGCGCAAACGTAGACTATATCGCTGACCCTGATGTAAGTAAACACCTTGGACTATAAAATTTAGCCAGTGAAACGGTTAGAGCTCCTACCTTCTTCCAACGTCCCTAGGGATAAGGCGTGAAATAAGAAGAAGGCGGAAACGATTTAACAAATATATTTCATAAAAACCAAATCAAGCTGGAGGGGCAACAATGATGGTGTTCGGGCCATTCTACAGTTAGTTGCTGAATTCCATTTATTCCTTAGTGGTCCAGTACTGTCCTGAGTCAAGCCGCAGGTAGAAGCAGGCGCTCGGCGAGTAGTCTGGAGTAGGGCGTAGGTTGGTCGCTGGTGAGTTCAGCTGGAAGCACCGCGGGGTATTTTACTAACCCGGACCTTGAACCCCAAGCTGGAGTTGGAAAATCACTTGTTAAGTTTAACTACTTCACAATATATTGCGAGGCGAACAATTATAATTATGTGACGGTTACGCGCCAAAAAAGGAGTATCGTTTAGCTGCGTAGCAGAGACTGTTATGTACGAGCGTTCGTCTTAGCAGCCGGGTGGCCAGCTGGATTGGAATAACTAAAGTCCCAATAAATGCCCTATATATAGCAGTTGAAGAGTGTTATAGTCCAGTAGCCAGAAGAATATGCCCTTTGATAATTCAAAAGTCTTTTATTATCGCTGGGTGGATACCTTATGTGAATTCAACGCTATGTACAAAAATGCTAACAGTTTAGAGTTATGCAATAGGCATAAAGTAGGTATTTTCTATTATTTCGTGTTATAACAATAATATAAAATTTAAATTTAAATAATTTACTGTGTCTTTATTAGTACTATCTAAACTTTATATTAGTGAAAATGCTAACAGACACGTAATGTGGAACAAAGGAAAACTGAAAATGGCTCGTAACACTTTTAATAAAAGATTTAAGTTTTCAAATCATTTCCTATATGCATAGAGGGATTAGTTATACGTTACAACAAAAGTTCTAACAACTAAGTATAATGCTGCAAAGGTTATTGTATTTTTACATTGTGATTTGCGAAATATTGAATTTATGTTTATAAATTTGCGCCTACATATTCGAAATAATAAACTCTACCACCATACAAAAGTTTAAACACTTATGTGCTATGCTAGTTTAATAAATTAAATACAATTTGAGTATTGCGGGGCGCGGTGTAGGTATGTACGATCAGTATAAATTCTTCGAACCATACAGACCACAGAGGCCCACATCATAAACGGACTCTTCTGATGATTTTTAGAAAAACATTACCGCGCTAATTCTTATTTCAAACTGGCGTCTAGTATCTGACAGATCGTTCACGGTTATTTTGCCTATGAATGCAACCTTATTGCTACGATAATAAAGATCACTAAAATAGGTAATCTGGCATGTGTTATACAAGCCTTCCCCGTGCGAATCGAATATATATTAAAATTATGTCTGGTACTGTACGACTGCCCTATATAAGAACGCAGTAGGTGACATATTTTTATAATGGTTTTATACCCTGATAATCTTATTTATATTATTTTAATGAGTTTTAATGTGCTGCGATGGACTGTGTAATTTTAACTAGGAAATTTATAATTTGAATTGAGATTTGGTGCTTTAATTAATAAATTTTATCATTATTTACAATAGGAAAGTCCCTTCAAGGTGTAAAAACACCTTAAATTAGCAAATGTCCGGTACTTAATAGGTATTGAATTATCTTGTTTAGAGATATGTAAAATATTTAATAGATTTACGTACAGTTCACCCGTAAGCCTTGTTTAGTACTCGCTTATTTTTTTTTTTCGTTTAGTTACCTAACACAAGATGACATTCCATAGCCTAAATCAAATAATATTTTTGCGCTATCCTGGAATATAATATTTTATGGCATTTACTAGGTTTTGATGTACAGCAATCGTGTGGTAAGGTCACGTGGTGCCGATTTTTCGTTATAATAGAGTTTAAAAACTAATAGATAGGGCGCAATAGACACGATTATATAAAATTTATCTACCTTTAAAATAAAAAAAATGTTCTAAATCTTGGTAAGCGTATCACAAAATTGACACCTAAACTTGCCGGACTCACTAGGGTTGCTACTATATTGATTCTGAATTAAAAAAAATGAGTAGGTAATATTTTACAAACATAAATACATCGATTTGTTTAAGCATACATCATATCATGCTTACAGTGTCATCTACTAAGGCTTAGTGGGTAACACTGCCTTTATTGTATTAGATCTTAGGACCAGCGATGTAGTCAATTTAGTTATGTGACAGTTGCACCGGTTATAAGATGTTTGATATTTCTACAGTCACATCTGTTTGGAAAAGGCATTTGCTTGGACTTTTCCCTAATATGTTGGGGTTAACTTCCACTGTTTTCAGTCGAACCAGACGCATCTGAATACCAGTGTTTTATATGAAGTGACTGCCTACCCTGCCAACCCAGATTATACGGTAATCCTACTGGATAATACGGTACCCTTTTGTTAGGGTGGCCGCAGACTTTCGGGTTTCTGACGACCCGTAACGACTGTCAAAGATTCACGATACGGAGAATTTTATTATTCTGTCATCTCGATATACTGTCAGCACGGCAGGTACGACTATTCCGTGTTCTGTGAATATTTCTTTCTTATTCTTTTTATAGGAACAAAGAAGGTTGAAATCGTATTCGATTTCGCGCCTCATTCAATACATTCGGAGTGGAGTGTCACCGCGCCCCGCAATACCCAATTGTACTTTATTTATTAAACTAGCATAGCACATAAGTGTTTAAGTTTTTGTATGGTGGCAGAGTTTATTATTTCGAATATGTAGGCGCAAATTTATAAACATAAATTCAATATTACGCAAATCACAATGTAAAAATACAATAACCTGTGCAGCATTATACTTAGTTGTTAGAACTTTTGTTGTAACGTATAACTAATCCCTCTATGCATATAGGAAATGATTTGAAAACTGAAATCTTTTATTGAAAGAGTTACGAGCCATTTTCAGTTTTCCTTTGTTCCACATTACGTGTCTGTTAGCATTTTCACTAATACAAAGTTTAGATAGTACTAATAAAGAAACAGTAAATTATTTAAATTTAAATTTTATATTATTGTTATAACACGAAATAATAGAAAATACCTACTTTATGCCTATTGCATAACTCTAAACTGTTAGCATTTTTGTACATAGCGTTGAATTCACATAAGGTATCCACCCAGCGATAATAAAAAACTTTTGAATTATCAAAGGTTATGTGGAAAATAATTGTATCCCTACTGGACTATTAAATTGTCCTAATAATTTGTTTATTAGTGATCTTATTTAGAGTCTTGATAATTAAAAATATTTAAGAAAAATAAAACGCAAGTTGTTCAAGACTGTGGCAGTGGACAAGATAGATATATTTAGTAAGCTGTCCATATTAACAAATTCATAAGAAACCTGGAAAATATCGGTGTGCGTGGAATGCCTCTAGAATTTTTTAAAGAATTTTTTAATTTTTTAATTGAAATTGATACTTACTTAAGTGATGAGTTTCTCGTGTCTTATGGTGTTTCCCAGGGTGGGATCCTTTACCCGACACTATTCCAGATCTATGTAAATGACCTCTGCAGACTGAGTCTCCCAAAATGTAGAATGTATGCTTACGCAGACCACACCGCAATTCTCGTAGACGGAATCACCTGGGACATTGAGAAAACAAATGCGGAGATGGCCATGGCTGAACTCTGAATGGTGGCTAAACTCGAACCTTTTTACATTAAATATACAAAAAACAACTTATATTCCTTTTGCCATAAGACGTAACGCTAAACCATCTTCTTCTTGTAGTATCACTGCTCATTCCTGCACAAATCCGCCCACCCACTGCACTTGTCCTCCTCTTGCAAGATCCGAAAGTGTTAATACCTTGGAGTACGGATAGACGACGGACTGAGATGGGACCAACAAATCGACACCGTCACCACCTGAACGTTACGTCTCATACATATATTTAAGTCTCTCAGAGTATCCGCCAATCAAAAAGTCCTTAAAATGGTGTACCAGGCACTAAGCCAATCAGTTATTGAGTATTGCATAATAGCGTGGTGCGGGGTCGCAAAAACCAGCTTTCTGAGGGTGGAGAGAGAACAGTGAGCTATACTTAAAGTCATCATGAAAAAGCCCTACAGACGACTGAACAGTTCTCTGACTGTTAAGTGCTTACGGTTCGTCAGCTTTATGTGCTAAAATCCACCCTTAGAAAGCATGCCGACCTTCCACCCCCTATTCCAAATAAACGCACGTACCTTCCATCAAGTATCCAACACAAGACCTCCTTCGCTTAACATCAATATTATATTTAGTATATAATATTGATGTTTAGCGAAGGAGGTCCTCATATTTATATAAACATTAAATATTATAAATCTAAACTCACATGCACTAAAGTCTAAAGTAACAGAATGGCTGCTCCTTAAGGATTACTCCTACACGGAGTCTTTACTTACATATCTTGCGTATAACACCCATACACACACCTACTTACCATCACCACTCGCACACATGCACAGCACTCATACACACAAACATACAACATACTAATACATAAAATTTTAGTTTTGTATTCCATATAGTAGAATGATACAGTCCACTTGAGATACATTTTCGTTGATCATTGTAAACCTTGACCGTAAACTAAACTACCTCTTAAATACAGGTATACCCTAGTTTAAGAGGTATAGTATTATCTTTGTGCAGAATTTGCAACATAAACTATAAAATTATTCTAAGACTATAAGCTTATGTTTTTTACCAAATATCAAATATTTCAAAGTATTTGAAACTCTGTATGTTTTTGGATAAATAAATATATATTATTATATTATATTATAAACCTTTGACGATACAAAAATGTTACCATAGACTATATTATTATAAAGCAGAGTTGTGATTAACTAATAAACCTCCCTTTGAGCGCAAACCCATGGCTCTTGAACATTTTTCAATGTTCATCTGCGAAGTTGATTTGGTCAGTATATCAGCCATTACTCCGAGTTCCAACGTATATGACATCTATCTCCTTATTAGCAACCTTCTCTCGAAGAAAATGATATCTGATGTCTATATACTTGCTGCGGGCATAGTAGGATTCTGTAACTGCAAAATTAATGGTACTTTGATTCATCATATCAGCCGAAAGACGTCCACTTCTGGACATAGGCTATATCCAGCACTTTGATTATCACAATATATTAGAGTGGGTAAAGTTCCCACATTACAGTGCAACTCAGATTCCAAATATCTAAGCCACATTGCTTCTTGTGTAGCGGTCGCAAGTGACACATACTCTGCTTCCATGGTTGATATAGCAACAATGCTCTGACGTTTTGAACACCTTGAAATTGCTGCACCCTGGAACATAAATACGTAGCCCGAGCAAGATCTTCGACTTTTAATATCTGAAGCCCAATCAGAATCACAATAGCCCAATGTCCTCTTTTTTTCGTTTTTTTGGTTAAATATCAATTTGTAATTCTAAGTTCCTTTTATATATCGCAGCATTCTTTTAAGCGCTTGCCAGTGCTGCATTTCTGCTTTTTTATTTTTTTCTTCATTTTTTTATTGAAGCTACTCAGTTTATTCACCATGAAACATAATGTAAGGCCGAGTTCCTTGGCATAAGTATAGTAAGCTTACAATAGCCTCTTGATAAGGTATGTTTGTTAGTATGTTCTTGTCATCCTCTGTACTAACCAATTTGACACTATGGTCACATGGTAAATATGTTGGATTATACTCACTCATTTTGAATCTTTGCAATTTTTTTTTCAATGTAAGCAGTCTGATTAATGCTAATTTCATGTCTTGTTTTGATTTGCTTAATCCTGCAACCAATAAAATGATGTACGAAACCCAGTTCTTTCATATTTCATTACATTTCAATTGTTGCGTCAGTTTCTTTCCAGTTTCTTCATTATTATAGAATATTAATAAGTCATCGAAGTAAATAAGTATAAATAGAATATTCCCATCATAATTATGTTTGGTGGTATATATTATACATGGGTGCACAGATGTTCTTTTCAGTCCAAGTTCTTTTAACACAGATGTAAGCTTCAAATTCCATTGTAGACTTGCCTGCTTCTGTCTATAAATGGATTTAATTAATTTACACACTTCTTCTCCATATTCAAAAGAAGGAGGTTGAAACATAAATGTTTCTGTGTCACCTTTTAAGAAAGCAGTAACAGCATCCATCTGTTCAATAAACAAATTGTTTTTGACAGCCAATGCTAATAGATATCTGATTGATGTATGACAAACTACCGGAGCAAATATCTCATTATATTCAATTCCTTTCTTTTGAATAAATCCTTTAATAACAAATCTTGCTTTATATCGTACAACTTCTCCATTAGCATCAGTTTTCATTTTATGGACCCATTTACATGGAATGGCTCCTTTATCTTCCGGTAAAGTTACTAACGTCCATGTATTGCTTTGCAAGAGGGACTCATATTCATTATTCATGGCGTGTTGCCACTCTTTTGCATTTGGGCCTGCAAGAGCTTCTTCCATGGTTTCTGGCTCTTTTACCAATAAAGCTGTTGCTTGCTTGAAGCTATTCAAGCTTTCATATAAGCAGGTAGTATGTTTATTCCTCGATCTCAGCATCATTTTATGAGATGATACATGACTTGTTTTTCTATGTGGTTTGTATTCTTCATCAGCATCATCAGTGTGGTAACTGACATCATCCTCAGAAAATTCCTTTTTCTCTGTGCTCTCACTTAAATGTTTGTTCTCTTTACTGGAAATCTCAGATCTGTTAGGTGAGGACTTGCTTGACTACTATCCTCCGTCGAAATAGATCGTAAGATAAATAGAATCGCTTTCCTGTAATTCAGATAAAGGTACAATGACACTGGTATCTTTAATCAGATGCTCAAGAAAAACAGCATCTCTACTTTTGTATATTTTTTTTCTGATTTCTATCATAAAATTGGTACCCCTTTGTGTACTCACAATAATCAAGAAATGACATTTTAACTGCTTTGGGATCCCATTTCTGCCTCTTTTCTTTAGGCACATGAACCATCGCATCACAACTAAAATTCTCATATTCTTAATATTTGGCTTCTTACCTGACCACTTTTCATACGGCGTCATGTAATCCAAAGTTTTGGTTGGTAACCTATTAATTATGTAAGCAGCTGTAGATACTGCTTCAGCCCAAAAAGGTTTTCTTAGCCCAGAATTCATAATCAAACATTTTGCCTTTTCATTCGTTCTGCTAGCCAATTCTGTTTTGGTGTGTATGGGTTAATAGTTTGATGTTGTATGCCAACAAACAGAAACAATTTAAATTCTTTATAAGTCTGGTCAATATTAATATTTTCAAAAATTTTGACCATACCAGTTTCGCCGTAGTAGCCTCCTGCACATGGATGTAATTAATTGGATCGATTAAAAGTATAATTTTTGACTTGCCTTTGTCAGAGAGTTTGTATAGTAACCTATAGGTAACGTATTTAACACGTATAATGGCGGCAAGATGTCGTAATAAAAGGATTTCAGTTCATGCCATGATAAAACAGTTTATTACACACAACACTTTGTACATTAATGTTCTTACGCGCTAACAACAGTATATCACTAACTACTCGTATAACTAAACTTAAAGCTACGACAATAGTTTTGGGGGGAACGAGCTAGAACCGTGGAATACCCGATCTATCTAGCGTTCGCGACTCGAATCGAATGTCTACTCTGACTTCTGGTCAGCGGGTCTGCGGGCCCCGGGCCTGCGTGGGCGCGGGGCGGCGTGCATTTCGCACATTTGGTGACCATCTGTTAATTTGGTCCTTCTACCTGCGCCTACCCTGACCGTCGGCGTGCACACTGAGCGTTACAGACGCAATTTCAACATCGGTATTCACTTTCGCACTAACAGATAATGTCATAAGCAGAAAGAAAAGATAAATATATATAAATAGAAAGAGATAGATATATTTTTGTCTATGCCATCCTTTGTGCCAGTGTGACCGAGGATGCTATAGATAGTACATATATCAGTATTAGACCTATGCCACTGTCATATCGATATTATCGAGTTTAGTTTTGGAGCGATCCACAAATTTGGTAAAATGTCTGTAAGAATCGTTCCTGACTACGGCTAAGTTTTTCTACGTTTTTTTTAGGGATTCTTTATAATTATTTAAAGAGAGAATGTCTAATCGTACAAAGAGTGAACTAGTGAAATAGTCATTGCATTATACGCGTTGTATAATAATATTTATTCATACCTTGCGCAAAAATTAGGTACATCATGAGATCAAAGTGACAGTTTTTGGTAAGTACACTCGTACGACTGTACAAATAGTTACTGATTATTATACTAATATATAGTATGCTAGTTCTTGTGCAAGACTGAAAAGAAAGTTTACAGACGAGTATGTATATAAAACTAATAATATAAATAATAACAAAATGGTTTTTGAAAAAGATGGCGGTACCGTCACGCTAACATGTCGCTCCGTACTTTTTTATTTCGTAATATTCCAAAAGCTGTGTTTTTACGATAAATTAAAACTAAAGTGACTTGAATTTACGAGATACATTAGTGATAGTGTTATCCAGCATCAAAAAAGGATACAAAACAAATAAACAATGAAATAAGACCAGAATCCAGGAAGTGACAGTGTCTTCATATTATCACATAAAACTGATTATATAGAGTAAAATACCCAGTCAAATCAGTGAAGAAGTGAGAAAAGATTATTAAAAGTGAGAATATAAGCAGTGAAAGTGATAAGCCGTATACAATATAAACTTCTCATTACGAACAAATCGTTAAAGAAAAATATTTTGAATAATGGCACAGTCACACTGTTAAATACTTAGGACAGCGCCATCTATATATTAATGACCATATTAACATAAACTATCATCGATAAAACAGAACATTTGCGAAATTTCTGGAATGACAAAGCGATCAACTTATTTGGCTTAACTACGTAAGAGACTCGATAGCCGTGAAGCAGAACTGTGTACCTCCATTGCAGTGAGACTGAGTTCGAATCCGCAGTCAAGCAGTTACTTTTTGGAAGCTTAGCGACACTTAGAAATGAATTCTGAGAATAGAAATAACATAACGATGCGTCATAAACACAAAAAAACATCTGCACCATTTGAACGACTATGTTTAATTAGCCCATCGTCATCAGAGAAATCAATAGCAGTCTACCCGAAAAAACACAAATTACGACGATGACCACACCAAAAATTTAAAGGAACAAATAAAATTGCTGACCGATCAACTTAATAGCGCACACGAACAAATTGACGAATTGTTACTTGAGAATGGCTCACTTACAAAAGTAACACAGGAACAACAAAAACAAATTGCATATTTAAAAACAATATGTAAGCACTCCGCAGAGTACAAACCCGGCCCGTAAGAGAAAAAACAAAAAGCAGTGTAGGAAAACACTTGATTTCGAGAGAGAAGATAGTAATACTGTACTCAAGGACTATCAGCCAAGTGAAATTATATTAAAAACATCGCAAGAACAAAATCAAGAATATTCAAAGAATCTAACAAATAGACAGGTATTTGAAAAACCGAGAATAATAATACTGGGCGATGAACAAGTTAGAGGACTCACGCAAGTATTAATAAATAAAAGGACAGCTAAATGGAATGACTGTTACACGGTTTTAGCCATGGTTAAACCAGGTGCAACATGCTCCAAAATCCTGCGTAATAATTTGGAAGTATGTATCTCGCTGACCGAACAAGATATTGTTATACTGTCAGTAGGGACAAATGATAATAATCCATGTAAACTCCAGAAGGAAGTATGTATAGCACTAAATAACCTAAAAACGTGTCAACAAATCTATTTACTAAGTGTACAATGTAATAACTATTTAAATATTCTATTCTACTATATAAAAAATTTTGGTTTAACATACTCTGAAGTATGTTAAACCAAAACAATTTCTAACGCAAAATTTCCCAAACTGTAAATTTATTAATGTAAATGATTTCTCCTATTATAAGCGATACTTTTCTATAAAACAAAATAATCGCACCTATCTGAATGAACTAAGCTCTAAATTAAATATTAAAATTGACTATCTTAAATACACAAAAGAATTTCTCATGAAAAAGCCTTTAATCTTAATTGCACACAATCAGTATAAACGTAGTGAATTAAATAACATATCATCTTTCAGTCAGAAGACAATTTTGGATTATTTTAAGCCAATGGCTAGTGACAAGAAGGTAGTAATTAATACCAAAGCACAATTTGAGTCTAGACAGGTTTCTGATTCAGCCTGTGATAGGCTTTTTCGTGTATGAACATATTTTTATACTGCACCAAAATATTAATGGACTTGTAAATAAATCGGACTTACTAGGTGTGCATCTGAATAATTTTAGGGATGAGGGTAAATCGGTGGACATAATATGCATAACAGAAACTAACATGAAAAATGACGATCATATACATCTACACATATCAAACTATACACTCCAAACATACTATTCACGAGAAAATAGGAATGGGGGCTCGTGTATACTAATGAGGAATACTTTAATGGGACAAAAAATAGATGTAGGAAAATGGTGTAAAACACACCTTATTGAAGGTTGCGCGATTGAGTTGCAGAATCACCCCGTAATAGTTGTGTGTATTT
Organism: Anorthoa munda; assembly: GCA_945859665.1. Classification (NCBI taxonomy): domain Eukaryota; kingdom Metazoa; phylum Arthropoda; class Insecta; order Lepidoptera; family Noctuidae; genus Anorthoa; species Anorthoa munda. The sequence goes on along the minus strand of OX243907.1, from coordinate 3,658,601 downwards.
ACAGACCTCCTAGTTTGGACAAGGCCTCAGTAAATACTTTCCTCTTTGGTTTCGATAAAATCCTCAATGACTTTTGTTTTAAACGTAAGAAAAAGGTAATTTTATGTGGTGATTTTTATATAAATATTTTGATAGATACCTCTCGCAGTTTTAAAAACCTATTGAAAAGTTTTAATTTGAAGCTAGGTGTGCTCACTCCAACACGACTTTGTAGTGGAACATGTATTGATAACATTATCGACAATATAAGGGGAAGTAGATGCGTAACGATCGAATTAGCGCTGTCGGATCATACAGCACAACTACTACAATGTCCAGTTAAAAAAACTTGCGTACTCTCATATTGGTACATATTTAGACGTACTGTAAAGAAAATATGCAAAAGTTTCAAAGTTGTTTACAAAATTTGACATTAAATGATATTTATTCCTCCAAAGAACCCAATGACGCTTTTAATAAGTTTCACGATACATTTAAATTATTTTATCTACACTCACAACGTAATGTTCCAAATACGAATTCGAAAAATATTGTATAAACACGTACTTTATTTTCTGGTGGTGGTGGTTTAAGTGGTGTACAATAAAGTATATAATAAATAAATAAATATATGACCATTGCATAAACTACTATTATCTACACTCACAACGTAATGTTCCAAATACGAATTCAAAAAATATTGTATAAACACGTACTTTATATTCGTGGATAGGTAAAATTAAAAAAAAAACCATTACAGTTCAACATTTTCCTTCGATTTTCAAACAACTGCATCATAAAATATTTTTTTAAATTTTATAGCACACTTTTACTTTTTAATTTTCTGGCGCGTATGGGCTGTAGTAAAGAAGTTTCATTGTCTGTGGATGCGCGCGCAGCGCATTGAGAATCTAAATTGCCCGCCATACCAAATATTTTTCCCTTTCCACTTTTGTTTTATTTCAACTGTACGAGTGAAGATAAAGTAGTGTATGCAACGGCATATAATTAGGTACTAAGACACTCGCGTAATATTATTATCAAATTCGGCTTCGCCTCATTTGATAAACCTACGCTCGTGTTTTAATAACCCCTATTATATGGCCATTGCATAAACTACTATTATGATATGTGTTTGCCGCTTAAGAGACTAAAACGATATGCAATAAAATCGCCTAAGTGGATTAGTAGAGGTATAAAATTATGATGTAAACGGAAGCGCGAAATGTTGTGGCAATTTCGAAGAGACCCTAACCCCAATACTAAAAAGCTTTTCAAAACATATACGAAACGCTTGAAAACGATAATTCGTCTGACTAAGAAGTCGCAAAATAACAATTACATTAACAATGCGTCTAATAAGAGCAAAGCTACATGGCAAATAATAAATAAGTCCAAGAATAATAAGCCGGTTGAAGGGATACACAACACAAATAGCTCTGGTTATGATGACATTACAACAAATACTATGCAATCTGTCTCAACTATTATAGCACCGGTACTTAGTTACATAATAAATATATGCTTAGAATCGGGTGTGTTTCCGGATAGGTTAAAATTAGCCTGTTATAAAACCAATATACCAATATATAAGAAAGGTAGCAAACATGATCCAACCAACTACAGGCCAATTGCCTTACTACCGATATTCTCTAAAATTATGGAAAAAGTTATATACAACAGTTTATATACATTTTTTGAACGTAACAATCTTTTTGCTGATGAACAGTACGGTTTTAGAAGGAAAAAGAACATAAACTTGGCAATATTCAATCTCTTTGACAAAATTATAACTGGTAATGATAACAGAAGTCCGGTAGCTGCTCTATTCATTTGATTTTGTGGATAGAACAATACTTTTAAAAAAGTTGGAAAGATATGTAGTTAGGGGCAATGCTTTGAACCTATTGAAATCTTACCTATCCGTTAGAAAACAAGTTACGAAAATAGATAAGGTCTGCATTACTTCAAAGACCGAGCGTACGTATCTATCAAGTCAGAGAGTTAATAACTACGGTGTACCCCAAGGATGTATTTTAGGATCTCTATTATTTATTATTTACATTAATGACATGCCCAGAGAAACACATCACCCGATGGTTTTATTTGCTGATGATATAGCACGGTCGCTTTTAGTGGTAATAATGATGCGACGACACTTGAGGGAGAGATAAATAACTGTCTCCAAGTATTAGTAGAATGGATGGGTGCGAATAATTTAAAAATTAATATTGGCAAAACTAAAATAATGACTGTTGAGCAAAGGACCAACCATTAAAAACCTGACATAAAATTTCGAGACAATATAATTTCAGAAACGACAACCACAAAATTCTTGGGACTGGAACTGGATAGAGACATGTCGTGGAAAACTCACACTGACAATAAAACGCCTATGCATCTATGTATGCGTCTATGTATGTAAACGCCTTAGCCAGCATTCATATGCTTTGCGAAATCTCGCAAAGGAGGTACACCAACAAGTTTTGGTTACAGCGTATCATGCATATGTTACGTCTACGTTACGCTACGGGATTACATATTGGGGTAACTCCACAAACATAACAATTAACGATATTAATATGTTTAAAAAGCAATTGAATAAGTAACTGTTAAATAAGACCAGAGAGCAGTGGTGGCCCAGTGGTATCGGCCGCGACTTACAAGTTGTAGGTCGTGAGTTCGAGCACAGGCAGGCGCTTTACTTTGTGTAAATTATTTCATCACCACTGCTCTCAAAACGGTGAAGGAAAACATCGTGAGGAAATCGGCATGTCCTAGAACCAAAAATTCGAAGACATGTGACATCCACCAACCCGCACCGGGCCCGCGTGATGGATTACGGCCCATTCCCTCTCACAGAGAGGAGGCCTGTGTCCCAGCAGTGGGAACATTAATAGGATGATGATGTGATGTGATGTGAAATAAGACCTACTACACAACACACGAGTACATGTCAGACAAAATTTATCTGTACAATAATAATAGTATGAATAGTTAAGTCCGATTTATTTTCATTTATTTACTGTAATTAATTTACTATGTGTTGTCCTATGTACTAGACTCTGACATAATTTACGTATTGTTTTGTTTATTATTATGACATTTTAATTTATGACATGGTATGATTTTAGTAATAATTTATGACATTCTATAGTTTTTGTAATAACGTATGGCATTGTATATTTTTAATAATGATTTACGACATGGTACGATATTAATAATAATTTGTGACATTGTATAATTTAAACAATAATTTTGCATGCCTAAACTGGTACAACACAGTGAACTGCGCATTCACCTAACATCTGGAAATGTATAATTATATACTGTGTTGAGCAATAAAGATTTGAATTTGAATTTAAATATAATAATTTAATTTAATAAAATGAAATTTGATAATAAACATGACTCATCAACCTGTATCCATAGATGGGTTAAGGGATAGGGATAGCATGATTCATTAAAATGCAGTGAACATAAGCGAGAATATGATGAAGGTGTCTAGTTAGCTTGTTTTATATTCTTGATCCACTTATTTCTTAAATAAGTACCCTTAGGAAACCTGTGCACAATCAATATTAGATTAATAATAACAAATAGAACATAAACTTAATGAAATAAATTAAAGTAAGTAAAATGAAAATACAGTATCGATAAATCTTTCTTGTGACTTTTGTCACATCTCTAACATCAGAACGTAAGTACGTAAACTGTCATAGCTCTATCAGCGAACGCATAAAAGCAATTTATTTCACTAAATATAATAGTTTAAATGATACTATACGTCCTCGACGTATTCAGAACTAAGATTCCGTTATTCCGGACAGCACAATAATTTCATTATGCTAGTCGATAATTCACCTGTGGAAAGAAATAATTTGATTATTTTCTTTTAATACGCTCATTCTACTCTTACAACTGATAGTCACCCACGACGTGGTTCATGCAGATAATTAAACAATAAAGTTGTGCCTGATCTACACGAAACAAAGGCGTGAAAACAGTGAAAATCTTTAATTACAGCTGCTAACCAATGGGTTAGCAGCTGTAATTAAAGACAGTGACAGTGACTAAAAAGTTATTTCTTTGACGTTCAGGATGGTAGCGTTTGTCTATGTTTGTCACTTTTTTTCTCATAGAGTTTTTCTACAAGCAAGAACGAAAGAATTGACAGTTTCTTTTTCGTTGTTAACACGTTCCCTCTAGTTACTATAAAAACTCTCTGACCTTTGTATCCTTTTTAGGGTTCCGAAGTCAACAAGGAACCCTTATAGATTCGCTCTGTCCGTCTGTCCGTCCGCAGCTTAGCTCAGAGAATCTAAGTAGTAGAAAGCTAAAATTTGGCATGTATATACATATTAATAATTCCGACAAAGTAGTAACATAAAATTTTCGGGTACCTCCCATAGACGTAAAGTGGGGCTGTATTTTTTTTTCTCATCTATCCCATGGTGTGGGGTATCGTTAGATAGGCCATTCAAAAATATTATGAGTTTGTTAAAACCATTTTTCGATTCAGAGATTCGTTTGCGTAAAATTAAGCTTTAAGTTGCAAATTTATGTTAGAGTCAAGTGTGTCCCCCCCCTGCCAGCGAAATGGTTGCTCTTGGCTATGTGAAAAAATTCACGACTGTAGGATATATAACGAAATTAAAAGGAAAATTATCACGGATAACTAGGCTTTACAAGTTTAAGAGTAATAGTCGACCAACTTATAAAATGTACTTGGAACAGTAAAAAATTTGTACAAATGCCATTGAAAAATTACTTAAATGAAGTTGATAGCTGTGTAAAACAGAGTAAGTATAATGCTTACGAACCATGTAAAAATATACAAATCATAACAGGCTTTACAAGTTGTGGTGTTCATTCCACATGTTTTAGTTTACTTAGGTTTTATAATATATTTTACAAATTTCATCACCGTTACTTTTGAAATTGTATCATCTCATGTTTTCCATTTTTATGTATTCTTTACATTGGTTTAAACCTGAAAATCATAAGATTTGTTTTAACATCCAAAACTATTATATTATTTTTAACTCCTGTCATTTTTATCTGACATGACATTGTCATTATTTTATTTTCTTAAACCAAAGACATAAGATACCATTCTCTATAGCTTTTTAAGCTCGTTGTCTATACTAATACTACTACTGTTTAATACTATGAAGTATACGATTGTATCTAAAATTTCTCTTTAAAACTATTATATATAAGGCCTGTGAATCTACCAATTCTGTGAAATGCAATAAATATTATTTATTGAGTGTGTTACTGGTTCTTTAACTTCGACGGTCACCGCTTCATATCAAAAGGGCTTGATTGATCAGCATATTAAGCCACAGCCTGACCTCCACACTCCTAGCTGCCTGTTCCTGCACCAGTGCTACTGCTACCTGCTTGTTAGCCTGACAATTAGTTCAGCTGCCTTGATCTCTAGAACTATCTGTGAGCCTACCTATCTGATTGCCTGTTCATCTGCCTACCTCGGGCATTCCAAGCCTTCCTGCCCGTCCAGCTGCCTAGCTGTGATATAACTACCCACGACGTGAGAAGCCGGACTACTCACGACGTGAGAAGCCGGACTACCCACGACGTGAGAAGCCGAACTACCCACGACGTGAGAAGTCGGACCTTCCTAGTTGCCCACGTCGTGCGAAGCCGGACCTTAATTTGTTATTTATACCCTTTTCTTAGTTTTAATTTATAGTTACCTTTAATTTTATTAACGTAGCTTACGTATAGTTCTACTGAGCTATACGTAACGCTACAAAGTTTACGTTTACGAGTAATAGTTGACCAACTTATAAAATGTACTTGGCACAGTAAAATTTTTGTACAAATGCCTTTGAAAAATTACTTGAATAACGTTGTTAGCTGTGTAAAATAGACAGTAAACATATGCTTATGAACCATGTAAAAATATACAAAAATAAAATCATAACATCCTTAATAATAATGATTTCTAAATTAATAATGTTTAAGCTCGAATAACGCATTGGAGTGGCCGGAGTCGTTAAAGTACCAGTCCGTAGTGCATACAGCGCATGCGCGCGGTGGAGTCTATTTTGTGTTAGTGCAGAAGTATTTTTGACGTTTTGTAATTAAAAGTAATTAAAACGTAAAAGTAAAGTCAAATTAGATTCGATTTCCAAGCAAATTACTTATTTTTCTTTTTTTTAATTTGTCCGTGGCATCAACAGTGGGCCCTATCAGAATATCAGCGCAGCGTTATTTTCTTTTTAATATCGTTGCACATGCTGAGATAGGAGCCTTTTTGGTCTCGCACGGGTTTATTTTTTTTTATTTTTTTTATTATTGTTTGTGTTTTCATATCTCGTGTTTCCTGTGCGGGTCACAAATAAAAATGTTTTCTTTCTTTCTTTCTTTCTATTTTCTTTTGTCGATATCCTTTTATAAAGTCAATATTCGACCCGACTTCATCACTAATTGAGAGGCGTAAAACTTTTCAGAATGAAATAGTGAATACCGCACATTAGAGGATTCACCTCTAATCTGCGGTATTAGAGGAGATTAGAGGTGAATACATACGATTTTTTTCTAATTCCGAAAGGGAAATAAACAAGGAGCGTGGCTGTAAAGCGCGCTAGTATTGGCTGCTTTCGCAATTCGCACCCGCGGTGGTACTCAAATAGATAATATTTTTCTAACTTCAGTTGCGAAGTTGGATTTTATAACTCCTCTTCAGTTACCAGTTAGTCCTTATTGAGTTTAAGTCAAGAATGAATAGATTACATCTAGGCAAGCGTGCTTCACCGTAGACCACATCATCGCTTACCATCAGGCGAGATAGTGGTCAAACGCGAGAATATAGATTAAAAAAAAACATCATCCTATGTGGGCCCATTTTTAGACTTTGTGAGCCGCTGAAACCGTTTTAATGTTCATGTAACAACAACAAAACCCTCTTTTAAGTCCGCATTATTATGCTACTTCAGAACCCTATTACTGCGCGTGGCCCGACACGCACTTGGCCGGCTTTTTTTACTGTCATGTACATAGTTCGCGCTCGATTCAATGGCATGCCATAGATCTTCATGTTCTAAGTAATTCTAAATGTAAGCAACGCTTGCTGAGGTCAGTCTGAGGATATGTGACAATCCATTACATACCGAAACTCCTTCGTACTTTGTAAACGACGTTAAACCATTGTCCCTATCATTCGGAGATCTTTGACAGTCGTAATGGTAGTCATAGTCATAAAATCTATTATTCTAGTAAAAAATCTAAGTAGATTTATCAAGGGGTATCGTTTTACCCAGTTAGTGGGTGGAGGTAAGATAGGCATTCGCTCATTGTAAAACACTGGTACTCAGCTAAATCCAATTGGACTGGAAGTCGACACCAATAGTTGGGAAAAGGCTAAGCAGATTGATTGTATATCAGTTTGAAACTTAACTTAACTTTACTTCACAATCAGTCACTTTACAATCAATAAGAAATTGACAATGACTTTACAATCAGTCACTTTACAATCAATCAGAAATTGACAATGACTTTACAATCAATAAGAAATTGACAATGACTTTACAATCAGTTTAAAACTTATTTCAGATCACAGAGGTAGGTCTGGGTCCTCGCCAGTACGTGTCAGACTTAATGACGAATGATTTGGCCAAGAACCGTTACTTTGGATTTCAACCTTATACCAAATACAGAGAGTTCTGTTTCGGCAAGCCTGTTCGTAGTTTTGAAGATCTGCATGGCATCATTGATCCTGAGGTAATTATATATATATATCTTTATATTATATATCTTTTTTGAAAAAAGAGCAAATACATTTTCAAACTTATCTTAATATTATCATATTTCAAATTAATAATTAATTATTGATTTTTTGGACTTATTATAACAATTTTTTTTTTTAGTTGTACAAATAATATGAAAACTTTTATTACTATTCAAAATTGGCCTTCAGGCACTTAGTTGTTCCGGGTCTGGCTGTTTATGTGTGTATGTGTACAGTACAGTACAGTGTACAGTAGAAATGCCTGGCGTGGGGCAAACTGGGTAACATTTTTTTTTCAATATTATTATGTGACATTCAGCTTGGCTAACGATTAATTCTTACACTGACTTATTGAACCAACTAATTAAAACAAATATAACAGTATAGGTGTTCATTGATCTTTTTTTTTATTCCAGAGAATAGAAATACTGAGAGAAGTGTACGAGAAAGTGGAAGACATAGATCTATTAGCCGGTATCTGGGTAGAAAAGAACATACCAGGAGGCTGGGTGCCGCCAACGTTCTACTGCCTAGTTATAGAACAGCTCAAACGGAATACTGTTTCTGATAGACACTGGTATGAGAGACCGAACCGACCTAACGCATTCACCATTGGTAAGTGAACATGATTATACATTAGATTGTACAAGGTTATACATGACATTTATAATTTATCAGGGGTCACAGTAAAGTTATTAATAGATTTGCATAGTTTTGATCTAGACACGCGGCAGCGTGTCAAACCAAGTTCAATCAAAAAAGGAACTGGCGACGCAGCAACTGTGTGTAAAATATTACACGAACCATTTGGAGCCACTTTTGTCATCTTAATAACTCAAAATCTATTTAACATAAACAAATGAAATGTTTTATAAACCAAAATTTCATAAATATAGCTCAAATAGCTATTTAGATATTAACGTCCACAAATCGTCTTTTTTATCACTGACTGACCTATTGATCAAAACTCTAACCCAGTTCCAGAAGAATTATAAACTTCAAACCTAGGATAAATTGTAGCTCAATATTTGACATGGCTAGTCTTCCTATACAAGCTATCTTATATTTGGCTAATAAACTTATCTTCTTTAAGTTACACGCAATTTACGTTTTATGGTAAAAACTATATGACACTACACATCGGCTACTACTTGTTTACTACACAGTGGTGTACAATGTACACTATACATTAATGTAACCTTCCATTAAGAAAGGCATTATTTCGAATGAATGAATATTAAAACCGATATAGTATTTCTGAAAACCAGCCAAGTCAAATCTTGAGCTACAATTTATTTTAACTTATCTGCTTTATGAAAAACAAGCGACTTTTCAAATTTAAAAAGTTATATTTTAGAATAGCAAATATGTAAAAAAGAGAAAAGAAAAAGAAAAAAATAAGTAGCAGAAAAAGCAAGAAATTGTGTTTTTAAATTTATTTTATAATGTTTTATGTTCTTGTAAATAAATGCAGGATACAGGACTTGGCACCCATTTAGATCTCAATTCTTTTGTCGGCGTAGTCAACAACCGCGCATATTCTTAGAATTGAACTTGGTGCCCTTTTTCACATTTATGATTTTGTTGGGATACATATTATAGCCATTCTAAACTACATTGAATGGTGAACTTTGTCCTATGTAAAGATTAGTTTATTATTGATTTCTTAATTATTTACAGTCACATTTTAAATATATATTTTTACATCTGTTAATATAGAACAACTGGCTGAAATTCGTAAATATACTATTGCAAGACTTCTGTGTGACGTTGGAGACACAGTTGAAATGATCCAACCACAAGCGTTCTTGAAAGCTGGATACAAGTAAGTCTGCCCCATTTATTTTCATAGTTCATCATCACCATCACTTACAATATTTACCAGTCCACTGCTAGGCATAGATTCTTAACCATCAAAATTAATTATATCTGCATACCCTGCAGTGATTATAATAATCGTTTAATCACATAAAAGTGGTTACCTATCATAAGTTCGAAAAACATTTGACCGAATTTCATTTCACCTAAAACTTTTCAACTATTATCGTTTCGTTTTTTTTTACTTCATCGAAGTCACGATTACCACTGTCTCAGTTGACCTATTATCAATTTGATTTTTTTTGTTACTCCGACGTTTCACTTGGTCGAAAAACTTTTTACCGTAGTAACACTTAGCTGAAATAACATTTGTTCGAAATATTTATTTTTAAACGCATATCAAAATACTAAGTGAGCGAGAAACAGTGGGCGAATACAAATGTTTAAAACAGAGACTTGAAAAAGAAATTGTCGCAGTCGACGGAGCCCTGCTGAGCGGGGCTCCGTCGACTGTCTATGTGTATATATGACTGTCTGTGTGTATTTTGCAGGGTCTAAAGTAACCTAACACGAAGGAGATGACGGGAGCTAAGTTTGCTCGCTTTGCTCGCTCACCTCAGCTCCCGTCATCCCCTTCGAACCTAACCTATTCGTGTTGGGGTGCCCTAAATTCCCAAGTTCACTTCGCTCGCTCTTGGACAAATTCTTAGAAATTATTAATTAATAAAAATGTCTAATGTGTCTAGCTGTCATAGCTATTAATAAATCATTTGCATGAAAATTCGAAATAAATACGTAAACACATACAAGACTGCTTGAAGTCACAATTCCTAAGATTAAACATTATTTCAATGTTTTGTCAAATTTAGAGTAAGTCATTATATCAAAAATAACATTTTACTAATCGATTTGTCACTATAAAATATGTATTTGCGCCATAATCAATTTTAATTTTTGTTTCAGTAACCAAATGTGCTCATGTGACCAAATCGATCAAATTGATTACTCTGCTTGGAAAGACCCGAGGTGTGGTGGCTCTAAAAATCCTTAGACGAAATATGTGTCATACTAGAATATTATTAGTGCTAATAAATTATGAACATGTCTAATAGATATAATGAGGTCTTCGATCTAATAAATGGAAACCGGACCAAGTTTGCGAATGATTATATAGAATTTAGCGCCTGCTTGGTTTAGCACTAAACTCTGAGTTGGTTGACTATAAATATTAGACTGGTAATGGTTTGGTTATTGGTTTACGACCACTGGTTTAATGATACGCAATAATATGGTTTTAAAGGTTATATTGAATACTAGTGAATTATTAAATGGTTAATATAAGCTAAAGTAGCAATAAGATGGTTTGATTCGAGTTACGCGATTGGTACCCGAACACGCACTAACTGACGCTAGTTGCGATACATGCATTTATGGAAATGCACGCAGGCAATAGTGCTGAGCCGTTCGGTTGCAAATATTGTACCGAACATATTCCCGAGCACAAGATGAGATAAGTAGATTGTAAAATACTCATCAAAACATCTTAGTTTTATAACTATACAAGAAATAAACAAGAAATGGTAAGCAAAAGTAAAGTAGGTAATTATAAATGGTTAACAATTTACTTGTTGTAGAATGGTACACAAAGGTAAAATTATAAATTAAGGTTGTCCTTAAAAACATGAATTCTTTAAACTAATGAGTCTTCTTTCTACAGTAAGCACACGTTTTGTTCGCACTATAGGCAACGTAGCCGTTTCCTTTTTACCCGCACTACTCATAGCACTGGCCCATCGTCCATCGTGTTTTTCAGTTAGCACAGAATAAATATACAAACAGTATGGAAACTACCTACAAACGCTCGAAACGGCACACTCACACAAACATGTGCATCGACGATATATGTTTGATTGAATAAAAAACAATATATAAATAATTTATGATATTGGATTGTCTTTTATTGCCATTTATTACTGTTTAACTATTTATTTCGTAACACCAAAGTACACATGAGTACATAGAAATATTATTTGTATTTTCAATTATGCTACTTGATCAAAGGTATTTATTTATTTATCTTATACTTCATGCACATAAACGTACAGAGGCGGACTTAATCCCTTAGTCTGGACCTAATGCTTCAAGCCGGACTTAATGCCTTAGGCTGGAATTTATGCCTTAGGCCGGACCTAATACCTTAGGTTGGCAATTATTAGGCAGGTAATCTTATTATTAACCTTGAATTAGTAAAATGCCAAGGTCGGTCCTCGAATGGATGACCATCTAATGATCGCTGACCATCAGGTGAGATAGTGGTCACGCGCGAGCTTATCTATAATAAAAAAATCTTTATATAGCGAGATTCTTCCATGCCTCCTAAAGGACGTTAATATTTTAGCCCATCATTTGAAACATCATAAACCATCATTTGTAGATCTTTGATAGCTAAAGCCTATCAAAGATCTACAAATGATGGTTAGTCAGAAACTAGGAAATCTGACACCAATCTTGCCAAGAGTTAACGTATTACCCAGTTAGGGTTCTGGAGGTCTTCATGTAAAATACTGGTGCTCAGCAGTATCTAGTGGACTGGAAGCTGACCACAATATAGTTAGTGTTCCAGCCTGCACCTGGCAACACAGCCGGGGACTAATCTCAATCGCGAGACATCACGCCACCCGACGCGAGCCAATGGGAGCGCGGCTCCGAGCGTCGGAAGAGCGGACAGGAAGTTCCTCCAACCGAGCCTGGCGCTCTGTCACTTGACTCCACACGCCACCTGCGACCGGTCGACGATAACTTCTGAAATAACATTGAAACGGATCCCTAAAAGTATCCTGTAACTTCAGATTTTATATTTTTAATAAAATTAGTAACTTAAGTGCTTGTCTAAAAGTATTTTATTTAGCAACCCCTACGCGAAGGCGTAAACAAGTGGCGACCGTGGCAAGACTCGTTACGTAATAAATACATCGTACGTAATATACCCACATAGTCGAAAATTGTCGAGAATCATCTAGAATCGTCGAGAATTAATAAAAAAAATATTATGAATGTTTTGTGTCCTATTGCGAGTTCACTCAAAGCAACACAGTACCCAACCATCTGGGTCGTCGGTTGGATTTGGTTCTGACCACAGGTTTTGGCAGGGAGGTGTCGGTGGTGGTGGCCGAAGACGTGCTCGTGCCCGTCGACGCGCACCACCCGCCGCTCGCGCTCAGCGTGCCATGTGCCCGCGCACCCCCCGCTCCCGCCGCGCCCGCCCCGCCCATGCCTTCTGCCGGCGGCAGACCCGCCGCACGTAGTGTTAGGCCGCAGTGGAACTTTTATCGGGCCTACTACGAGATGTTATATTCTATGCTAACTTCAACTGATTGGAGTATGATTTACGACACGCATGATTTGGAGGATATGTTGAATATTTTTTTATGATAGACTGTGATAGATAGATGTGTACCCCGCAAAAAGGTTAAACATGAAAATTCTCGATACGTTTATCCCGAATAGTACACCGAAGATATTATAAGAGATATAAGTTGGGGATTCTTGCAAAGGTGAGACGGTACTTCACGGCTGCACAGCTGCTCAACTTGTATAAAGCGCAAGTTCGGTCTTGCATGGAGTACTGCTCTCAACTTTGGGATGGATCAGCCAAATACCAGCTTGATGCACTTGAGTCGATTGACAGACGGGCCAAAAGGCTTATTGGCAACGATGCACTGGTCGCCTCAAAGCTCCAGAGCCTCGAACATCGACGCCGAGTTGCCAGCCTGTCGGTTTTTTATCGGTTACATTTCGGGGAGTGTGCGACGGAACTGCACAATTTGATTCCACCTAGCCCTTTCCATCATCGGACTACAAGACGTACGGCCATGCGCCATCGGTACATGGTGGACATCCCTCCCATACGCACAAAGCGTTTTGCTAATACTTTCATCGTACGCACAGCTAAGGAGTGGAACTCCCTTCCGGAGTCTTTGTTCCCTGATAGCTACAACCTTAGGGTCTGTAAGTCAAGAGTGAATGGGTTTCTTCTAGGTAAGCGTGCTTCACCGTAGACCGCATCATCGCTTAACATCAGGCGAGATAGTGGTCAAACGCGAGCCTATAGATTATAAAAAAAAAAAAAAATATAAAGAATAAAGCCAAACTTCATAAATCTTTCAAAAAAACAAAGCTGGATAGCGATTATGACGAATTTTCAAAGTGCAGAGCTCGTATTAAAAAATCAATAGAAACACACAAAGAACACAAGTTTAAAATACAAAGTCAATTCTCAAAAGATCCAAAATCATTCTGGCAGTATATTAGGTCCAAAAGAAGTAGGTTAAACAGGCAAATTATCATAAAGGATGGTCAACATCTTTCGGATGAGGAGTGTTCTCGACAATTTGCATCATTTTTTGAGTCGGTGTACAATAAGGAGCGGCCGCGGCTGGAGGCGCGGGCGGCGGCGGCGGAGGCAGAAGCGAACAGTGCGCGAGTGCACATTGAGACCCTCAGTCTTCAAGACGTAAGAGAAGCGCTCATAAACCTAAAACCAAAGCGCTAATCTGGCCCCAATGGCATACCAGCTTTTCTGTTACGAGACTGTGGTAGAGTGCCGGCTGAACCCCTGCATCATATCTTTAAAACTTGTTTAAAACAAGCAACGTTTCCGCCTAGGTGGTAAATCACACGAGTGATTCCGGTTCCTAAGGGTAAGTCAGGTTCAGATGTCAGTGGCTACAGACCGGTGGCAGTGTTGTCGACACCTGCAAAGGTGTTTGAGTCTGCCGTCCAGCGATGCGTGCAGGCTCAAGTGTGCGCACAGCTTTCGGACGCGCAGCACGGGTTCCGACCAGCGCGTAGCACGGTCACTAACCTGCTTAACTTCATGGCGCGGGCGGTGCCGGCAGTCGATGCTGGTGTGCAGGTAGACGCAGCTTATTTTGATTTCAGGAAAGCGTTTGATATTGTTAATGAAGCTGGTAAAAATTGGATGTACATCGCATCTTTTACGGTTCTTCGCCAGCTATTTGGAAGACCGACAGCAGTATGTTGACTATAACGAGTTCGAATCCAAGCCATACTACACCAGATCCGGCGTGAGCCAGGGCAGCAATTTGGGTCCTCTCGAATTTATTTTAATGATAAATGACTTCAGACGTAGTCAAACATAGTGTATGTTTATTGTTTGCAGATGACCTCAAATTGCTGCTCGAGGTCAAGAGTTTGTCAGGCTGTGAGCGATTTCAGGAAGACATAGATACAGTGGTAAAGTGGAGCCATAAAAATAAAGTCAAAAAAGTCGAAGAATGCCTTAGACTACGAATTCAAATTAGAGAAAGCGCCATTGCAACGAATGTCTCAGGTGCGAGATCTAGGAGTACTGCTTACCTTAGTATTATTTGTAAAAAAGTTTTTTACTATCAATGGTCGCAAATAACATCGGACCAAATTGTACTGCATGGATGGTTATGAAATTCGTTTTACACAAATTCCATTTCAGATTAATATGCCACCGTCTAAAAAATAGTCTCGTATAGAAGAATATGATTTTGACCAGGCCATAGATAATTTATTAACTAAAGGTGCTGTTTAAAATGTGAACCCTGCGACGGACAATTCATCTATACTCTATACTTTACTTTACTTAATAATATTATAAAGAGGAAAGATTTTTTTGTTTGTTTGTTTGTTTGTACCAAATAGGCTCCGAAACTAAACCGACCGATTTAAAAAATTCTTTCACCAATAGAAAGCTACGTTATTCCTGAGTAACATAGGATATTTTTTTATCCCGAAAACTGTTCCTGTGGGGTGGCCCACGGGAGCGAAGCCGCGGGGAACAGCTAGTATCTAATATATTCTTGGTACCGAAACCAAACCGAAAAACTGACCTAATTCTAAATTTAAAAATTTGAATGCATTTATAAATACAAAGCCTTTTAAATTAGAAGAACTTCGAACAATAATTAAGCTTATTTCAAAAGATTGTTTTATGTCGACAATCGATCTTAAAGAAACATATTTTTTAATTAAAATTCACGATAATTCAATAAATGTTCTGCCGTTTGGTCTCAATACTGCGCTCTACGTTTTTACCAAAATCATGAAATTACAAAGCAATTTCTTTGTTCTTTGGGCGTCATCATAAATGAATCTAAAAGTTGTCTGATTCTTAGCAATTCATGTGAATATTTATGATTTATAACTGATTCTCAAACAATGAAAATTAGTTTTCCTGCTGAAAAACGTGAGAAGATAAAGAAGGAATTGTTAAAATTTAAATCTCAATAGGTGTAAAATTTAAGATTTTGCTCGCTTAGTAGGACTTTTAACATCTGCTTGCAATGCCATTAAATATGGCTGGATGGTATATACCAAAGAGTTTGAGAGGTGAAAATTCTTAAATTTAAGTGGCGATTATAATTATGAAAAGTTCATAACCATTCCTTCTAAAGTTAGATTAAGAATTAAGATTTTGATTGGTGGATAAACTCCATCGATAAATCTGTTTGCACAATTAAATTTGTTAATTATAATTTGGAAATTCAGTCTGACATCTCAACTACGGGATGGGGTGTAGCTTGTGCGGGGAAAACGGTCAAGAATAGTATCGCCGATGCTGAATCGAAACGATTTCACCCCGACATTGAATGAGAATTATTGGACGTTGCCTTTCAAAAAATAATTAAATCTTTCGGTCAGCCTGATATTGATATCTTGCTAGCCGTATAAAATGCGCTAAATACGTATCATGGCAATAAGATCCTGACGCTTATAATATTAAAGCTTTTTCAATATGTTGGTCAGAATAATATTTCTACGGTTTTCATCCATTTGCAATGATTCTAAAAACATTAAGAAAGATTATTAGTGTAGAACTAGAGAAATACTAGTCGTCCCGGCATGGGCGTCACAGCCGTGGTATCCCTTGTTTAATAACCTTTTACAAAGTAAATCAATCTTTGATATTTCATTCTTCTCAAGAATTAATAATTTCTCATTCCAGACGGTAAACACAAGCGGATTACCCTGGTTGCCGAAGTATTGTGCGGGAAGATTCCCGCACAATACTCCGAAATGTATGCAGGAGGAATACTTCTTTTCAGTAGAGATCTACTGAAACGATGTATTCCTCCTGCATCAATTCACATCATGTTGGCGACCCACTCGGATAATGCCATAAAACAATATGATACTTGTTTGAAAAAATGGTATCTTTTTGTAAGAATAACAGTGTTTATATTTATGAGGCCTCCATACCGAAGTTTTTGTATTTTACCGAATTACTTGAATCTGGTGCGCAATTTGGTACACTGAACTGTTGCAGGTCTGCACTGTGTTTAATCTTAGGTTATCAAACCAATAAAGATGATCGGGTATAAAGATTATTTAAAGGGCGATTTAGACTTCGTCTACCCTTGCCCAAACACGATTCAACGTGGGATACTTCATTGGTTATAGAAACTCTGTCTACCTGGATACCTAACGATAATTTACCGTTAGATAAGATGACACGGAAATTGTTAACTTTACTTGCACTTGTTACAGCCCACAGGTTTCAAACCCTATACAAAATTAGAGTTGAGAATATTAGTACATTACCTAATGAAATGTCTATTAAGACCCCTGATTTAATCAAAACATCCAGTGTAAAATCTAAACAGCCAATGCTTGTACTATACTTTCGGGAAAGACCCGAAATATGATCTGCTAAATTATTAATTGATTACTTACGAGTAATCGAATCGCTGCGTGATAATCACAACTTTCTTTTTATTAATACCAAAAAACCACATAATAAATTGTGTGCTCAAACACTTAGTAGGTGGATAAAGAGTATCTTAGAGGTCAGTGGAATCGATTAAACCGATCGACGAATTTTCCGCTCACAGTACTAGACATGCCAATACTTCTCGAGCCCATAAAGTGGGTATCAATTTAGATCTAATAAGGAAAACTGCCGGATGGTCAGGCACATCCACAACATTTGCCAAGTTTTATAACAGTGCAATATCTACAAATTCAAGAAACCTATTTGCTAGGAGTATTTTGGTCGATGATAATAATTCATAAATCACTAACATGATTGTTTATAACCTATCCTAGGTAAAATTACTAAGATTGTGATAAATAAGTACTATTTACATGTAAATATTGTCTTGTACTTGTCTCCTAAAAAAAGGCCACCGCTCTTCTTCTCCAAATAATGTTGCAGCTTCTAGCAATCTTTCCATTCTGCCGCTAAGTGCTACTCACCATTTGCTAAACTGTACTCCTTTGCTTCTTGACTTGATTTTTGTTTCCTCTCCTTATCGCATCGCTAAGCATGGCCAATGCTCAGCCGACACCTTTTCTCATCATGACCTGATTTTTCTTTCATATAAAATACGTCCTCCTAAGGCTAAAGCTAAAACTCTCATGCAACGCAATTTTGGTGGTATGAACACTGATAGTCTTTGCCAGGATGCTTGCAATATAGATTGGTCTCCTTTGTTTGCCTCTACGTCGGTCGATGAGCAGGTAAGTAAATAAGTATTTTTTTATTTTGCAAATATGGGTAGATTACATGGTGATAAACAGATAAAAAGTAGGTTCGGCCATATTTTACCAAAAGCAATTAAAAGACACACCGAATAGTTTTAAATCACAAATTATTATATTTAGGTCACCGCAACACAATTTATATAGAATAAAAAATATACCACAATAAATACAAAATAAACAGTAAATAGAATGACAAAATAAACAATTTTGACAAAAAAACAATTAACTAGAATATCGATTCATTCCAATATATTTCAAAAGCAATTATAATATCAAATCAATAATTATGTCACGAGTAATTAGAATATCAAAGTCAAAATAATCAAATAGTATGTCAAATTAATCAATAAGTCACAAACATTATTAGAATGTCAAATAAATCCAGTTTATGCCCCAATAACTATAATGTCAAATAAATCCAAAAATATGTCACAAACAAATTAGAATGTCAAATTAGTCCAATATTACAATTTATATTATAGACACAATATTACACAATATTATTATATTGCTACGGATGTGATGTCAGCCTACGTGCAACCGACCAATGCCCGCCGAGCCCGCCGAAGCTAAGCCGTCATATTGAAGCCTCCTCTTCAGTCAAGCCATTACAAGCAGTGGGGATGTGTTAATATAAGCGATTGCTAGTCATTTATTTGTCTTTTTCAATTGCGAATACAAGATCTGAACGAAGCTCTGCCCGAATTTTATTTATCCGTTACAATATACAATACTTGTTCAAAATTCTTTGTCAGTGAGGTATTCGCTAATATTATAGTATGCTTTATGGGCTAAAAAGCTTCGGAGAATGTTTTTGAATAATGAAAGCGGCAATTCTTTCCATTGCTTAGGTAATTTATTATAAATGACCGAAGCCATGCAGTAGACACTCTTTCGCATCAGTGCCGTTTTGGCGGGATGAGAACATAGTAGGCTATTGTCGCTTCTATTACGTGGAATTTCGTCAGCCAGACGCTTAAATCGATTTGGGTTCGATTTCACAAACACAGCTACCTCCATTATGTACAGACTAGGTAGTGTTAATATTTTGCGCTGTTTAAAGTATGGCATGCAACTATCGGTAGATTTAAGTTTAAACATCGCCCGTAGACATCTTTTCTGGGCTTTAAAAACTGTTTCTCTTTCGGTTGAATTTCCCCAGAATATTAAACCGTAACGTAAGTGGGATTCTACTATGCCATGATAAGCAATGAGAAGTGCCTACATGTATACTATTGGGGATAGTGTATATAGAGCGTATGCGGACTTACTAATTTTCTTACATAAAGTTTCAGTATGTGCTTTCCAATTTAGGTTTTTATCTATTACCAGTCCCAGAAATTTCGTATTTTCTACTGTTTCATTGTTGTAGTGTATATTAGGGCTAATTCTAGGAATCTGCTGACTAAAATGGACAACTTTTGTTTTTTTCAAATTGATTTTTAAATTATTTTCCTCTAACCAATTAACAACATTTTTTAAACAATTATTAATATCCGTTTCATATGTCTCCTCACTTTTACATGGGATTGTCACAGTACTATCGTCCGCAAACAGTGTTATTGGTTGTTCAACGCATTCAGGTAAATCGTTTATATACAATATGAATTCAAAAGGACCCAACATGCACCCCTGCGGTACTCCAAACATAACTACACGCGGTGAGGATCGATATACCTCTTCGCGTGGTTAATGTCTTCACTACTAAACTCATTGAGCTTTATGATGTTCATGTACCTGTACGAGCTGTTAAAGTTAGACGCTTTCCGGCGCCGTGGCTGACAGATGAGATCAAAAAGTTATTGCACAAAAAATCTGCAGCAAAGTCTAAATATAAGCGACGGTATACTGATGTGAATAGGGACAAATATGTCTCCATCCGCAATCTCTTCGATTACTTCCAATGCAGTAGGAAGTGACCGTATCAGCCGTAAAATGTTACTTCCGGTGCTGGACGTTATCCTTTCTGTCATTTGTCACATCCTTAACTTTTCAGCGTCTAGCGGTCTCTTCCCATCCTCATGGAAAGATGCGCAGGTAATTCCTTTACCAAAAACGTCCAATCCCTCATCCTTTTCTGAATTTCGTCCAATATCTGTTTAACATTATTGTCCTAAGTCCTAGAACGGTTAATTCATAATCCATATCCAAAAATAATCTCCTCAATCCCTTCCAGTCCGGCTTCCGTCCTGGTCACAGCACCACTACAGCTCTTCTCAACATTACGGATGATATAAGGTCAGCCATGGAAAACACTAATCTGACGGTCTTGGCATTGCTGGATTTCAGTAATGCTTTTAATACTGTTGATTTAGATGTTTTGCTTGGAATTCTATGCTCTCATAATATATCTCCATCAGTGGTTGACTGGTTTCGTAGTTACCTGTTCGGGCGCCGGCAACGTATATGCATCTGAGAGAACTTTTCTTCCTGGTGTAGTACTTCTGCCGGGGTACCACCGGGTGGCGTTTTATCTCCTTTACTTTTCGCAGTTTTTATAAACTCAATCCCCAATGAACTAATTTCTTCCTACCATCTTTATGCAGATGATCTGCAATTATACTCGCGAGCTCCTCTCGGAAAGCTGTCTGAGGCTATAGCAACCATCAATCTTGATCTGGCTTGCATTTGCGATTGGAACAAGAGGTATGGGCTTGAGGTAAACCCTATAAAGACGCAGGTAATAGTAGTGGGCAGCCCTAGAATGGTTTCTAGGATCGACTGGACGGGTCTTCCCCAAGTTATTTTTGACAATGCAGTAATTCTTCCTTCAGTCAGAAAGTTAAAAACTTGGGAGTATTCATCGACAGGCACTTCTCTTGGACTGCCCAACTGCAAGAAGTTAGCCGTAAGTTGTTTGCATCTGCTGCAACTTTGAGGAGACTACGTAATGTTCTTCCGACTGCCACCAAGATTGCGCTTGCACAATCTCTTCTTCTTCCCATCCTTGATTATGCTGATGCCAGCTATCTTGACCTTACTCAAGAACCACTCTATAAACTTGAGCGGCTTCAAATTTTTTGTATAAGGTTCATATTTGGTCGTTCGTTCTCAGATCGTTTTCAGTTTATCTGCGATTCCCACACGAAATCTCTGTCATCAGTTAGCCTGTGACTTAAAATGCCAATGCATTCCTCAACTTTCATGGACAAATATTTTACTGTCCAGGCTGTTCGTCTGTGGAATGCATTGCCTGACCCAATTAAAGATGCTCAGTCATTGCCTGTATTCAAAAGACTTATCAAGGAATATTACTAATCGCTGTAATCGTGCTCTTAATTTGTTGACTTACATTTTGTCTATGATTGTCATACGTATTTTTTTTTTCCACTGCTTATATTTAAAATGTATCTATTTTATAGCATATATAATTATCAATTTGTGTTTTTATTAAGTGTTATTGTATCTTTATGTTCTTTGTTGGTATTGTTGCACCACTGACAACCCCATGTCATGTCCAGGCAATCACTGTCCATTCCAGGTTGCCTGGAAGAGATCGCGGTAAGCGATAAGGTCGCCCGTTGTATATTTTTTTAGTTATAAGTTTCTTTTTTCCTGTATTTTCTGGTGTACAATAAAGTATAAATAAATATTCCTATGTAATCAGCTGTGATTAATGAAGAAGAATACTGTCGAAGAATTCTTTTGGTTCTTTTAATATTTTGTTGATTTAACTAACTCCTATATACTATAGACATTTCACAAAGAAGTCTCAATAACTACAAGTGTATATCTAATCTCGAGAACGAAACACAGAAGCATAATTAATGATTTAACGAACTTACCTGTAAGTATACCCTTACACTTACAGGTAAGTTTGTTTAATCATTAATTCTTTATTGTGATAATGAAAAACAAGAGCCTACATCTTAAGGGCGACTTGCAAGAAATTGAGAAACCATTCTTTTAAATTTAGATAGTGACAGCGCGAAAATGTCAAAATCAGTAAATTGTGAGTTATATGTTTCTAATAGTCGGCGGATAGGGGCCCGCACCCCAGCATTCGTTCTACATCGCGCAGTGTAGAACAGTCGAGGTGCGCGCAACTCCCGTCGAAAAACAGTTCTTGGTACTACGTAACATAATCCATTCGTCAGCTCAATACAATTATATTTGTTATTGCATATACCGTATAGCATCACAACCATGATCAATGAACGTCTGGAATCCAAGCTCAATAGTTCATAATGCTTTAGCAAATCTGCATAGGGAATCCTAGTACGGAAGCATTTGAAGTGCGTGGCACGAAGAAATTTTTTCTGAACCATTTCTATTGCTTGCTTATATTTGTCATAATACGGACACCAGATGGGTACCGCGTATTCCAATTGTGAACGGACTAGTGATTTATATAAGAAGAGAAAAGTAGAAGGCTTTTTGAAGTCTTTACAAGACCGCATGACGAAACCATACATCTGAAAGGCTTTGTTAATTATGCTGTAGATATGGGTGTCTAAGTGTAATTTGCAATCAATTAGCACGCCAAGATCACGTGTGCACTCAGTTTTTTTCAATTGTATATCATTCAAGGTATAAGGGAAGTTAATGGTATTTTTGTTTTTGGTAAAAGAAATGAAGTGACATTTTGGAAGACTAAGATGAAGTTTATTGACCAAACAGTATTGTGAAAGCCTGCCTAAATCCTCTTGTAGTAGCAAACAGTCCCGAGAGTTCGCACAAGCTTTATAGATTTTAATGTCATCGGCGTACATTAGAAATTCAGAGTTAACTATACAGGATTTTATGTCGTTTATAAACAAGATGAAAAGCAATGGGCCTAAGACAGATCCTTGAGGCACACCTGATTCGACGACCACATAATCAGACTCGAATCCATATAATATAGATAGGCTCGCGCTTGACCAGAATCTCACATGATGGTGAGCGATGATGTGGCCCACGGTAAAGCACGCTTGCCTAGAAGTAACCTATTCACTCTTGACTTAAAATCCCCTAGGTTGTAGCTATCTCTAATGTGTTTGGATTGGCTTCCGGCCGAGATGCAGCCAAATACGAGAGCAGTGGTGGCCCAGTAATTCGTCACGGTAAAACCGCCACTAACAAGTTGTAGGTCGTGGGTTCGAACCCATGTAGGCGCTTTACTTTGTGTAAATTATTTCATCACTATTGCTCTCAAAACGGTGAAGGAACA
The DNA here is from genome assembly GCA_945859665.1 of Anorthoa munda. Taxonomy (NCBI): domain Eukaryota; kingdom Metazoa; phylum Arthropoda; class Insecta; order Lepidoptera; family Noctuidae; genus Anorthoa; species Anorthoa munda. Next base: position 3,635,361 of record OX243907.1, on the reverse strand, counting down.
TTATGAGAAAACGTCTTAGAACCGAAAATTCAAAGACAAAATATAACATCTACCAATCCGCACTGGGCCCGCGTGGTGCATTATAGGGAGGCCTGTTTAATGTATATCGCTTTGTTATGAAGTTCAAGCTATTTGGGGTCTCAAAAAAGGTAGAAGGAGTAGAGGGAAGCCTTTACCTTTTAGTAGGATAAAACAGGCAAGCATAAACAAAATAAACTAGCACTTTTCAAAACTGAGTGGAAAGAAACATGCATGGACACTTATTTTAATCAAGTTGTAACAAAACCCTGGTTGCATAATTCTTGTTGCATCTATTGCGTGAGAAAAATAGAAAACAATTCAACATTTATAAAGATTCAAGATATAAAAGTTAAAGTATTATACTGATTATAGACTAGATAAAGTTAGCCGCCTGCATAGGTACTTATCTGTTCAATTAACTGACTACCTAGCTTCCGTTTACTCCCTCCAAATGTCTTTGCTACGTAATAAACTTAACTTTAATATCAACATTGTTTAAAGCAGTCGGTTAATCAAACCAGTGTGCAGTACTCAGACTTGATTAGTCTCAGTTTATTCTTTGTATTTTTGTTGATGAGACTGGACACGTAAAATGTTGATTTTAATTTATTTAGTTTCGGTTTTGTGTTGTGTGAGAGGCACCATTTTCTTTGATTCTTATTATGGGACGGAGATTACTCGGGAAGAAGTGAGGAGACATGATAAAGCCAATACTACTTTGTAAGATATTCTTTATGTTATTTTAAGTCAAATCAAGCCATTCTTTAAAAAAGGTGATAAAGGCGTTATGGCATGTTACAGACCAATTTCCCTAATACTAGTATACTCCAAAGTTCTCGGAAAAAAATATATAGGGGCACCAGTTTATGCATTATTTATATAGATTTAACCAAAACGTTCGACTATGTGGACCATAAAACACTAAAAAACAAACGTTATGCTTATGGCATACGTGGCAACGCCTTAGATCTAATTATACCATATTTAAGCAAAAGGAAACAAGCCACGTCATTAACGAATTTCTGCTCTATAAAAAAGCAAGAAAATGACCATACTTCAGACAAAGTAGAAGTGATATGTGGCGTACCTCAGGGCAGTGTCTTCGGGCCCTTATTATTCTTACTTTACATTAATGATTTTCCGAAAACTGTGGACTTTCCGATGGTTCTTTTTGCAGATGATAGTACAGCCATATTTTGTAACAAAGATTACGCTTTATTGGAAAATGATACTAACACCACATTGGTTCGCATGAACAAACAAACTTCTAATTAATTTATAGAAAACTAATTTCATGATATTCAAAAATAGGACTAAACCTCCAACAGACTTAAACATACATTATGCTGGAACAAAAATTCATGAAGTTGGTGTAACAAAATTCTTAGGTTTGAATGTAGATTCTAATTTAAATTGGAAATCACATGTAGAATCTGTCTGCTTAAAATGAAATAGATATTCCTATATGCTATATATTATCACAAAAATTGTAAAGATATCCACTGCAATACAGCCTACCATGCATATGTGGTTGGATACCACATATGCATGGTAGGCTGTATGAGGATGACAGGATGACGCTGAGATATGGTTTAATTTTCTGGGGGAACTCAACGCAATGGGAGTCTGTTTTTAAAGCCCAAAGAAAATGCATACGTGCAATGGGTAGACTTAAGAACACAGATAGCTGTAAACCATATTTAAAAAAACTTGAGATTTTAACTTTACCTAGACTTTTCATTTATGAGATATCTGTCTTTGTCAAAAGTAATATGTATATGTATAAAAAAATCCGAAGTGCTAGATGTAAAAATAAAGTTCCAATTGCACCATGTAGAACTTATTCAATGGGCTCCAGTGTTTATTGTATGACAGTCAAGAGTTTTAATAAATTGCCATAATGTATTACAGATATTGACAAGCGGAAGTTAAAGGAATTTCTAACTTATAAAGCATATTACAGTGTGAAAGATTATCTAAAAGGGAATCCTTATCGCAGATGACCATTTATGACAATAGTAATGACATGCTCTGCTCACAATTATTAATTATTATTTATCTGGAACTTTTATTTATTTTATCGACATTAATTTCATTATCTACTCTGACATTTATTTAATTTTTCATTACTTAATACTCCTTGATATTGAAAAACAAAATGGTTAAATAATTGCGAAATTTTTGTTGTTATTCGGCTTGATATTAAATATTTATTATATTTTGAAACTAGATTGTAATTTATGTGTAAAGTTTTGCATGCCCATATGACGGAAGAGCATAGGGAACTAAAAAACCGGCCAAGTACGAGTCGGAATCACGCATGAAGAGTCCCTACCATTTTCGCAAAAAACGGCAAAAAAATCACGTTTGTTGTATGGGAGCCCTTGAATTTGAATTGGAATTTAATTACAAAATGTGCATGTAATCTAATAAGGACATACCTGTGTTCTTCGATCAACAGTTGATGATCAAAGCCTGTGTTAATTTCAATAATTTTTTATAAGTATATAGTGAGGGTGCTCTAATTTATTTTCTTTTGATACGTATTCAAAATAATCTTGTATAATTTTTGCGGCTCCCGGTGGTTTAATAAAATTTTATCTCAACTTTCAATATTAAAAATAGAAATCGTTTATTATTTAGATAGTTACACAGTGGCAAGTTCACATTAATGTCAAAATAACTTAAATATTAATTACAGCTAGATGACATAGGTATAATTATTGCCAGTGAGTCCCAAAATTGGTTTTATTCTATATCTTGGGATTCAGGAGTTGGTTACCAGAATAGAGACTAGTGTAATGGTGTGCTATTGTACATATGTGTGTTTCGTGATTGTTCCTAATTGTTATGCTTTTTTTGGGGGACCAAAATAAGGATTAATTCAAAGTAATGATTATTTCAAAGAAAATAGCAAAACAAAGTACACTAGACCTTTTTTTTATTTCTGCAGCTGGTGTCTAAATGAGGTAGAACCATGTGATCCTCACGAAGGCAGGCGAGTTGATGGCTCTTGTAACAATCTCAACCACCCTCCGAGGGGAGCCTCGCATACTCCCTTTGCAAGGGTGCTGCCTCCAGTTTATGATACAAGCAAGGGAAAAGCAAGTAAGTAGTTGTTTAATGGATAGCAAGACATTAATGAATTAATTAAATCTTATAAATAAATCAACATCTACTAGAACGGATGCATTTTTCCTTTTAAGATACTGATTTGAAGCCTTGATTTTACTTTGGAGAAATAACCTTTGGAACTGTACCTTTCCACTTGCATTACGTTTATTTTTGGCACCTTCTAAGCATCATGCTTGGAGGCGGTGCAACACGTTTTCCACCAGACTCCCATTTCAGCCTTGCCATGAAAAAAAATATAAGATTTTTTTGCTTCAATTTCATTGTTATTGTGTTGTCCATGTCCATACAAAACCTACCAAATAACATATTAAACATAATGCACAGTCAAGAGTCAAAGGTGCAGTCTTACTCTCCCAAAATTCAAATGGCTGGTTTTTATAGAAGAAAAATTAAGGTATAGATTATACCTATTAACCATTGACAGTTGAAATTACTCTGCGTGAAAAAATTGCCGCTGCTTTTTTGGTAGAGAGTGAGTGTACTTTTGACCCTTAAATGTACATATGTATTGTTAAGTAGCATTGATAGTTTACAAATGATTTTATTTTCCAGGCTTTGAGCCGAAGAAAACAGCATCTGGCAATGAGATGCCCCTGGCAAGATATCTCAGGACTCGTCTCATCTCATCAGGCCGTGTGCCCAGCCAGATATTCACGTCTTTGGCTATCTACTTCTTTGTCTTCATGTCTGCTGATGTCGTCTCTTTGCATGATACAGGTAAGTCTTTATAAAATTTCAAGCCTCCTCTTCACTATCGTTTATGTTAGCTACAAGCATTATAGTTCTCAATTATTCTATCTAGCTTTTCCAGATGGAAAATTTTTGGGTTAAGCCCTATTCTGCTCGAAGGACGCTAGTTCTCCCCAATCTGGTCTTCATTGGTGAATACTGAGACATCTTACCCGTACGGTTATTATTAAAAGAATTGAGAACTATGTGGTGGTCAGCTTAGATCTAATCGGATGCTGGTGAATACCAGCAGCCTTTTTGCGTCAAAGGGAAAAGTGTTTGAACAATCGTGCCTGTGTTTCCCGATAGCTGTAATCTAGGGGCTTTATGTCAAGTGTTAATAGGTTACTTTTAGGCAAGAGTGCTTCACCGTCGCCCTCATCATCGCTTACTATCAGGTGGGATAGTGGTCAAGTGCGAGAATTATAAAAAAAAAACGCGCAATCACACATCGCGTCTTTTATCTTTATTTTTTACTAACTTTTGCCCGCGGCTTCGCACGCGTAGACTACATGCTTCTCCTTATCATATTTTAACATTATGTAGAGAAAAAGTAAAAAAAATGTAATGCGAAAGTGTTTCTTAGGACAGACTTATACTTACCTACTTTGTCATCAATACGCTCTATCCTTGTACTGTCCCTATCCCTTCACTATTTCTGTGTTTATCCATGACTAATAATAAGTAATCATAAGCATAAGTAAGTAATTAAATTAAAGTATTTCCTTATAAACTACATTTTAAACCATTTTGCATGTCCACGCCAATATCACCAGACTATTTGATGAGATAACACGTGAACACGCTACATAGAACTGTCCATGGCAAAAGCAATTCTCCCTCAAATCTACACCAGCATACGTCAGAGTTTGTACTTGAGCCTTATTAACACGTTCAGTCTTGCACCTCATGAGTAGGTACTTGGTATCCTACGGCGCAAATCTTCATTTGGCCACCGGTGGTACATCACCGCGCCCCATGAACCAAAAGTCTTGCCCGGACGGGGTGCGCCACCGGTAGACACGGACAGGAATTATGCTTTCTCTCTCTTGTTTTGGATTATAATAATGTGAAAAAGGGGGTAGATATTTCTGATCAGACGGCGTCGTACTATACCAGCCTTAGAAAACCCTAAAGTGGTACCGCAAGCTGATCATTGAGATTGTCTGTGGCACAATGTTAGTAAATGCTTGGGTTATTCACACAAAAATTTGGAAAAGGAAAAAAAATCTAAGTATTTTAGAATTTCGGGAACAAATTATAAAAGAGATGATTAGCAAGCCCAGCGCTGTTAATCAACCCGATGACGCTGCAGCTGAGGGTGGGCCCCATGCACAAATAAAGTTAAAACACAAGTTCAGAGATACCCGAAAGAGATGTAGACCATATTACGACCATTTTACAACAATCGAATCTGCGGGTATGGCGTGTGAAAAACCAATGGATGGTTTGGATTGTTTCAATATGATTCATACAAAATAATTTTCATTTTATACCATCCATGATCGCATTTCATTTTATACTTATTTAAATTTTGATTTAATTTTATAATTATAAAATTTTCTCAACGTAATCTATTTATATCTATATATAAAATGCCTATTTCCCTTAGTCACGACATCACGCGTGAACGGCTGGACCGATTGCGCTTATTCTTATTTGTTGTGTTTGTTATTGTTAGGAGAAGGTTCTTATGAAAAAAAATGAAAGAAAAATTTGCTACCTTACCTACATAGGTAGGGTAGGTATGTAGGTAGGTATGTGGGTAGGGTAGGGTAGGTAGGGTAAGGTAGGGTAGGTAGGGTAGGGTAGGTAGGGTAGGTAGGGTAGGGTAGGTAGGGTAGGGTAGGTAGGGTAGGGTAGGTAGGGTAGGGTAGGTAGGGTAGGGTAGGTAGGGTAGGGTAGGTAGGGTAGGGTAGGTAGGGTAGGGTAGGTAGGGTAGGGTAGGTAGGGTAGGGTAGGTAGGGTAGGGTAGGTAGGGTAGGGTAGGTAGGGTAGGGTAGGTAGGGTAGGGTAGGTAGGGTAGGGTAGGTAGGGTAGGGTAGGTAGGGTAGGGTAGGTAGGGTAGGGTAGGTAGGGTAGGTTAGGGTAGGTAGGGTAGGGTAGGTAGGGTAGGGTAGGTAGGGTAGGGTAGGTAGGGTAGGGTAGGTAGGGTAGGGTAGGTAGGGTAGGGTAGGTAGGGTAGGGTAGGTAGGGTAGGGTAGGTAGGGTAGGGTAGGGTAGGTAGGGTAGGGTAGGTAGGGTAGGGTAGGTAGGGTAGGGTAGGGTAGGTAGGGTAGGGTAGGTAGGGTAGGTAGGGTAGGTAGGGTAGGCAGGGTAGGGTATGGTAGGGTTGGGTAGATAGGGTAGGGTAGGTAGGGTAGGGTATGGTAGGGTAGGCTAGGTAAAATTCGAAGATCCTAACTTCAAACGTTATCCCCTATTTCACCCCCTTAGAGGTGGAATTCACAAAAAAAAATATTTCTTAGTGGATGCCTGCACAGTATAAAGTATCTATTTGCAAAATTTCAAGCCTCTAGACGATTTCACCCTCATGGGGATGGAATCTTCAAAATTGCTGAGACACGTGTAAATTATTTTTTAATCTTCAGCCTAAACCCAAAATATGAAGATCCTGACTTTAAAACTGACGGATTTTCATACAAACTTTCATCCCCTATTTCACGCCCTTTGGGGTGGAATTCACAAAAATCCTTTCTTAGTGGATGCCTGCACAGTATAAAGTATCTATGTGCAAAATTTCAAGTCTCTAGACGATTTAATTATTCCCATAACTGCATTCCCCTTTTCACCTTCATGGGGGTGGAATCTTCAAAATCGCTGAGACACGTGTAAGTTATTTTTTGATATTCAGCCTAAACCCAAAATATGAAGATCCTGACTTTAAAACTGACGGACTTTCATACAAACTTTCATCCCCTATTGCACGCCCTTAGGGGTGGAATTTTCAAAAATTCTTTCTTAGTGCTCACCTACACTACCAAAGGAACCTACGTGCCAAGTTTCATGATTGAAGCTTCAGCCGTTTGGCCTGTGCGTTGATGGTAAGTGAGTGAGTGAGTGAGTCAGTCAGTCAGTCAGTCACTTTCTTCTTTTATATATTTAGATTGTTTACGCAGTAAGGCTGCTGTATTTTACACGAAGTGACTTTATATCTTACCTCCACAAACCAGCAACTGGGTAGCAAGATATCAAATTATATATGCGATCAGAAAATTAAATACAACTTCTGAAATTGTAAACAGATACAAAAGCATTGTTTGCTTTGTAGCTATGTGTTATTCCTGATTATAATATATCTCTGTGCCAAATTTCATCCAGATCCGTCCTGCCGTTTGAGCGTGAAGAAGTAATAAACATACAAACACACAAACACTCATAAACTTTCGCCTGTATAATATTAGTGTGATAGTGTGTAAATATCACAGCCAGCCATCCCATCCATACTATCCATCCCATTTTACTCACAAATACATTTTTAAGTTTCTTCAATACCACCAAACTTTGACAGTAAACTACATAGCATGGCGACCATACTGCTGCGCTGAAAGAGGCAAGACGGATTACATGTGCGTTCCCAACAAGATCCCTGATGATGACCCGGTTCATCGCTTCTCTGGTGTTCGATGTGTCAACATGACTAGGCCCGAGACCTTCCAAACAATTGGTTGCATCAAGAATGATACTGCTCCTGAAAGAGTAAGTGATGTTTATTCATTTATTTTGCAATTTATATTATGTCGCAGGGAGAGTAGGGGTATCATGAAATTCCTAGGGATACCACGAAATCTTTGAAGATGTCGAATATTCTTGTTTATTACGTCTTCTAACTAAACATGTTTAGTGATAGTGACAAAATCCTTATATAATGTCAGTGAAAGGTCGTAATACTAAACTAAATCTAGTAAAATGACAAAAAGAAACGGACACTAGAGAATAAGATACGAACGGGCATGGCAGTCGAGACAAAGTGCTAATTTATCTTAAGCCTTTTGTTAGTGAAGAGGAACCCGGATACTTTTTACGTTTCAAAGTATGTTTTATACCTCGTAGATGGCTGTGATATCTTGAACGCTCCTTGTAATAAACAAGAATATTCGAAATCTACCGTGATTTCATGAAATCCATGGTATCATCATTTCCCTGCGACATACACATAACAAAATAACAAATAAAATATAAGAAGCAGTAACAGATAATATTTTAAATCTGTCTCCTCTTGCTTTTATTCTCTTTTAAAATTTACTTCCTTTTTTATATATTAATTTATAAATTCAAAATTCAAATTCATTTATTAATTTTGTGAACATAGGGTAAATTTACAGATGGTTAAATAAATAAAAAATCAATAATACGAGTACTTTTATCCATATTTTGTAAGACTGCCTCTTTATAAATTATTTTTTGGTACTTGGTGCTTCTCATTTTACTTTGCCAGAACTATGACACGTGTAAAATAATATTTAAATAAATGAATAAAAATAAGATCTAAAATTTGATTACCCATGAAACTTAAGCAAAACATAACTGACAGCAAAAATTAAATGTTAATGGGTTGACGTCCTTCGGGTCTCTAGTTAAGATGGGCGTGCCCCAAGGTTCCATTGTCGGCCCTTTCCTTTTTCTTGTTTTTGTTGTTGTTTATGATGGCCAAATTATCGGATATAATTCTATTTTTTGATGATACTTCGCTCATTTTTAAAATAGATAGGAAAGATATGTCTTACATGTCAACGAAAGTCTAATTATTCTCTCAAAATGGTTCGCAGCTAACAATCTTTGACTAATGCGAAAAAAACAAAATATATAAGGTTCTGTTTACCAAATGTACCACAACGTGACCTTAATTTAAATCTTGACATCAAAAATCTTGAAGTTATAACGGAAACTGAATTCTTTGGGCTTACTATCGATTCTAAATTGCAGTGGGGCGCGCACATTAGAACTCTTTCGGGTAGTTTAAGTTTAGCTGCACATGCAGTAAGAAAAATAAGGCAATTAACCGATGTAGCCACACCTAGGTTAGTATACTATGCTTATTTCCACAGTATTATGTCTTATGGCATCTGCTGCAGCAGATTTTGACTCAATTTTCATCTTGCAAAAGAGAGCAATCCGCGCGATGTATAAAATGGGTACTCGCGAGTCCCTCAGAGAAAAATTGAAAGAGATCGTTATACTGACTCTACCTTCACTTTATATTTTTGAATATATTTTGTATGTCCGCAAAAATCGAAGGGTTTTCAAAACTATAAGCGACTTCCATAATTTAAATACACGCAGTAAGCACGATATCGTAATACCCAAATTCAGATTAACAAAAACTCGCAAGTCTTTTCTTATAAACAGTATATGCTTTTATAACAAGTTGCCAAAGTCAGTTATAGAACTGACTGATGGAAAGTTCAAAAACTACATCAAACGTGTCCTTTTAAAATAGTATATTATAAAATCAAGAACTACGTTGAAGATAAAAAAATTGGCTTTAGCTCCTTCTGCGCATGAGGCTTCCCTGGTAAATCATAAACGACACAAATATGTAGATGTCTCTAACTATTCTCAATAGCATTTTTCTTTTTAGAATGGTCTTCAATCATCTTTATAGCCCTTTGCTAAGAATAGTTACAGCACTGATATCAAAATGCTGCATGTTAAATTTAATCTTGTTATACTTTTTTTTTTTACCTTTGTATAGATTCTTTTACCGATTGTTTTTTGAATGGGTGAACATTGTAGACCTTCTAGATTTCTAGATGCTTGTTAACATTTGTTAACTTTTTATCTTGTTTATATGATCTTTTTTTTTAGTTTCTTGCGACTTAATGTCGGGCCTACGTTGTCCCCCCATATCTAAGTACTAATGCTGTAACATGGACATATTCTAAAACCAAACCATTTTTTAAAATAATAACCGTGGAGTTTCTTGCCGGTTCTTCTCCATAGGAAAAGACCAACCCGAATCGTGCACCTTTTGTCGATCGTTTTATAAGTGCCCATGTAGACCTATGTGAAATAAAAAAAAAATGATTTAGATTTTTGATTTAAAAAACCCCGACACGGATACTTTAGACACTGCAGACAAAAAAAGGCTCCGTCGACGAAACTTTTATTTTCAAGTCGCCAAATATTGAAAAAAAAGTTGTCACTCAAACAAATATTAGGTCGCTCAACTATTATGAAGCTTCTAATTTTGTATTTTAAGTAACTCAAATTAATGTTTGTAAGTTGCTGTTCTGTTGATTTCTCGTCACTCGCAGTCAGTCGCTCACTTTTACAATCACTCGTTTAAATACTACCCATTGTTAATCTGATGTGTGAAAATGACGTTTAAGGAAACTGGCATTCATTACATTATGTTTTTTTTTGTTAAAAGAAACCACACATTAAAAATATTTATTTTTAAATAGCTTACAATATTTTTAAACGAATTCAAAAATATTGTAAGAAAATCTGATTATCGTTGGTCCAAGATTTGAACCTTACGACCCCCGACTCCCTAATTCTTCTCCTATATTTCAGTCCATCCAAAGGATGTCTGTAAGAGATTATCTAGTGCGATAAGATTGCCCATTGTACACTTGTATATTTGAACATTTGTCCTGTATGTTTCTTATGGTGTACAATAAAGTATATAATAAATAATAATAATAAACTACAATATTGAACCAACCATCAATTGTGGCCTATTGGTTTCAATTGTGTTATTGGTAGCCGACTTTATGCCCTAAACCTCAATTTGTTTCTTGTTTATTAAAAAGAGGAATCTTTATAATTTCAGATTGTATCATCAACGCCGCTATTGGACCTATCCGTAATATACGGCAATCAATTGGCATCTTTGAATCAAAGAGGGAGAACATTCCAAGGAGGTATGCTGAAGACTGAACTAGATGACAAAGGCAGGATATGGCCACCCAGTACTAACACAACTGCCAACTTCTGCTTTCTGAATCAAAGACCTCAGGAGACCAGATGTCATGCTATGCGTGAGTATTCAAATGTTTCATAAAAAATACATTTTCTGTCTATGTTAACAATGTATGTGGCGACACGTATCGGAGGAAGTAGGCTTCCGACAAAGTAGACCGATGACCTTTTGAAGACTGCGAGAAACAACGGTGTCGGCCAACTGAGTGCGAGACACACAGAACCAGTCGATCTGGTGACACTTGAAGGATGCCTATGACCAGCAGTGGACGTCTGAGATAGTGAGAAAGTTGTGAGGCATAAAAAAAATTTTTTTTTACGTTTATTACTCTCTTAGGTGCTTGTTTTGTATTTTCCCAATTTATTTCGTCCTCGAACGGCATATTTCATTCAGCGGTAATACGTCATGGTTGAGATTTCTGTTTGAGATCCAGACCTGTTCACTCTTTACTTAAATATCCCCAGGATGTAGCTATCAGGAAACACAGACTCAGGCCGGGCATTCAACTCCTTAGCTATACACACAATAAAAGTATTCCCAAAACTTTTAGTGCGTACGGGTGGTATGACCACCGCATGCACCGGTGGTACATCGCCGTATATATAATACCATTGTGTTTTTTTCACTTTGACAATCTCGGGATCCTGGGGTCCCGGTCCTTTGGAAGTCCTTTTTTCAGCTGAAGAAGGTGGTAACACTCTAGCAGGCAATAACCTCATGGTGGTATGGTTTTGGAGGAACCACAACTTCATTGCCAAGTCTCTGGCTGCTGTGAACCCTTGTTGGAATGACGATAAAATCTTCAACGTGACAAGAGATATCAGCATAGCTATTTCATTACAACTTTATTACTATGAGTTGTTGCCGTTATACATGGGTGAGAAATTTATTCAGTTTTTTAAACACTATTATTAGAAATATAATCATGCTTTTAACGTGTGGAAATTCTCATGGATATCCTCCACCCCGAGATTAGCCGAGGGGCCTGTCACACTTTATATGACTTAAACCACACGGTGTTCTGCTGCTACTTTTGTCCGGGGCACTAACTCGACCTGAGACGCATAAGGGCTGATATGGCATTTCACAAGTTTAGAGGAAAGCCAAAAGAAAGATGTGCATCTGGACCGAGGGCCCATTTTTTTAATCCTTGCGAAATGAAATAAGACTTAAAGGGAAATTAGTTAAAAATAGTAAAAACATAAAGCAATGGGCCAAGAATTTCTTAAACGTGAATTAAAACAGTTATGCTTAAATTACTTGGGCCCTCAATCCAGACGCGTGAATAAACTGGCATAGCCTACATCTCAGAAAATACTATCTCTGGGTTAATCATTTTTATTTAGGAATTTAGTTAAGAATTTCTTAAATATTTTAAGAAATTCCCAAATCTGTAGAATATGACATTACAGATTTTTGGCGGTTTAGCTAGGGCCCTCAATCCTTTAATGTCTCTACTGAGGAATCTGCAAAACATGAATTTATCTGAAGATATATATTAATAGGACTGTAATATATTTTGCTTAGATACCTCTGTAAATTAGTTAAAAAGAAATAATGACACAAAAGTGAATTGTTATAAAGTAAATGAGAATCGAATTTTACTATAACGTCTGGACTGAGAGCCCAATATTTTCGGCTTTATTGACTAGGTTCAACCTCATAGATTAAGTCAAATTAAAATATATTTTTTTACTATTTTTTAATTAAAATGTTACATATCGTCCGTTCTTCTAAATGCAATACTTTAAGAGAAAATACATTTTTAATTTTTCATAGGAGAAAGTTTTGTAGGGTACATATGATTTTGTTACTTTTTTGGACTGATCAGTATGTATCCTCATACAAGCTATTTTTAAGCGTCTAAAGTAAATATTTACTGCTTGTACTGTCGGAAGCGACTGTTTTTTTGATGCATTATTTTGAAGGGAAGACAGGTCAATTGTCAGGAAAAGTCATTATTACATGGGTCCTTTTCGGGCGAGGATAAAACAAATCTTTCTTGGTAATGTACTTTTACAAAGTAACTAATTGCACAATGTAATGGAGAATAACGTAAACGACATTTCACTAGGCACGTATTTTTATCTAAACTTACAATCGGGAACTATAACGACTGTATTTCTCTTCAAGTTTTATCATGTTTACTACTGATCAAACTCGCAATCTTTCTTTCTCGATCTCCTTGTGATCTTCTCTTGTTCGCGCCATAAACTAGTGTTATGTCAAGTTAACATCTGTCAGTCATTCGAAACCAAATCTCTCTTCAGAAGGAAATCTTTAACATTGCTGACAAATTTAATAGTGCAGTAAATATTATTATTATCAGTGTTTCTGTTTTGTGAAATCGAAGTAAGTTGGTAGGTACCCAGATCGCTTTAATATTGCTTATTTCATTTGAAGAATAATATGCATTTTTCCTGTGTTAATTCATCGTCATCGAGAATTGCTGATTATTGTGTTTTAATTAAGGCATATTTTATTATATCTTGAACACTTTATTGCATTAACACATACTTGGGAACTGGTATGTAAATAAAAAAATATAAATAATAAAATATAATAATAATATATAATATAATTTATAATAATATATATAATAAAATATTTTAAAATATTAGGTGTTATTGAATTTGTCCCCCCGTTGAAACCGGCTGATCTTGGTCACTACAAGGGGCATGGTTTCGTAAACGGCCGCATGGTCTGTTATGATGATTTAATGCTTAGATTTTACAATAGTAGAGAAGAACAACCTATTTATTTACACATTGTGACATATGGTTTGGCTGATCCTAATTTTGAAGAGTAAAGATAAAAAATATTAAAAATACATGACTGCGCTGCTAAAATCACGTACTACAGTTGGGGGACTGTTTTATGGAACACTATTTAACGTCTAAGAGGTCATCCGACTGCAATTCGTGTTTTTGGTAGCGCAGTCGTGTTTTTTTATATTTTTATTATTATTTATTTTTCTTTAATACATTTTAGTGACAAGTTTAATTTTAAAACAACATGTAGATAGGTAGGTACTCATCTGGACTTTAAATTTCATATCCATGTTGTTATAATCGACGACAAAATCTGATTTCATCTTCGAAAATAGGGGCATATAGTTAGCCGCTATTTTTGCATAAAAATTATAGCACTAAAAATAACATTATTATTTAGCGTTCATAACTAAAAATCAGCATACAAACTTCGCTCACTCGCTTCTTTGAACAAATTTATTAATAATTTAAACTGTTTATTAGAAAATTTGATACAAAAAGTTTGTAAGTAGGTAAATTTTATTTTACAACTAGTTGACCCGGCAAACTTTGTTTTGCCATAAAAACACCAAACATTCATCTATCCTACCTACCCTACCCTAACAACCCTACACTACCTACCCTACCTACTCTACCTACCCTACCCTACCCTACCTACCCTACCCTACCCTACCTACCCTACCTACCCTACCCTAACTACCTACCCTACCTACCCTACCTACCCTACCTACCCTACCTACCCTACCTACCCTACCTACCCTACCCACTTAGGGGTATGAAAAATAGATGTTAGCCTATTCTCAGACCTACTCAATATGCTCACAAAGTTTCATGAGAATCGGTCAAGCCGTTTCGGAGGAGTACGGGAACGAAAACTGTGACACGAGAATTTTATATATTAGTTATCAGACTATTTTTAGGTTACATTTATGTGAAGTAAATAGTTTTCTTATATTTATACCGATCGTAACCGTTTATTTGAATAGTTGTTACAAATAGTTTGTAATTAAATTGATGTTACGATATCAAAGTATTTTTAGATTATATAATATAAGTGAAGTAAATAGTTTTCATAAATTTATACCAATTGTGTTTTATTCATCGAAATGATTTTGATTGCGACGTCTCTGGTGCTACATATCCTGTCCTTAGAAACAATGACATACGATTTTCCGTCCCAAAAAGTAACAAAATCATATGTACCCTACAAAACTTTCTCCTATGAAAAATTAAAAATGTATTTTCTCTTAAAGTATTGCATTTAGAAGAACGGACGATATGTAACATTTTAATTAAAAAATAGTAAAAAAATATATTTTAATTTGACTTAATCTATGAGGTTGAACTTAGTCAATAAAGCCGAAAATATTGGGCTCTCAGTCCAGACGTTATAGTAAAATTCGATTCTCATTTACTTTATAACAATTCACTTTTGTGTCATTATTTCTTTTTAACTAATTTACAGAGGTATCTAAGCAAAATATATTACAGTCCTATTAATATATATCTTCAGATAAATTCATGTTTTGCAGATTCCTCAGTAGAGACATTAAAGGATTGAGGGCCCTAGCTAAACCGCCAAAAATCTGTAATGTCATATTCTACAGATTTGGGAATTTCTTAAAATATTTAAGAAATTCTTAACTAAATTCCTAAATAAAAATGATTAACCCAGAGATAGTATTTTCTGAGATGTAGGCTATGCCAGTTTATTCACGCGTCTGGATTGAGGGCCCAAGTAATTTAAGCATAACTGTTTTAATTCACGTTTAAGAAATTCTTGGCCCATTGCTTTATGTTTTTACTATTTTTAACTAATTTCCCTTTAAGTCTTATTTCATTTCGCAAGGATTAAAAAAATGGGCCCTCGGTCCAGATGCACATAAAAGAAAGAGCTTGACAATATGGTATCAAAACTTTTGGTTATTATCGATTAGACTAACAAGAATATTATGCTTTAGATAAGATAAAACTAGTCACGGTATGGTAATTAAATTGTATTAATCAAAAACTACTTTTTTGGTGACATCCGACAAATCCTTTTATTAACCGACTTACCAAAAAGGAGGAGGTTTGGCATATTTCCGTCAATTTTGGACCGATTTTTTAAATTCTTTTTTAGTTTGAAAAAGTATGTTTCGAAATTGGTCTTATTTTAATTTAGTGAATATCTGATGAAGAACTTCGAAGATATACAACAGAACTCTTCAATAAATTACGGCAAATCTCTCGGGATTGCTGCAATCGCATGTCTGTTTATTGTTTAGACCATTTCATAACATAACATTAAGCCAGTACGCTCTTAAGGGGTACGCAGATCTCTCATTTCACCGGTAATGCTCTAGTTTCATGATATTCGGGTAATCTATTCTGGCGTTATAGGTACCTTACTAAACAACTTGCCTATTAGGTATGTACGGTATGTATAAGGGAAATTAAAACTTTTTACTATAAAATACAACCTACTATCAAATAAAAACACCACAAATTGAAAAATTACTTTAATTTCGAAAGTCGGTGTCAAAAAACGATGAAACAAAAAATAAATATGGGTCGGAAGTCCTCCATATACCGATGACGCATCGCCGTTCGTCTTGTAGTCCGATGATGGAACGGGCTAGGTGGAATCAAATTGTGCAGTTCCATCGCACACTCCTGAAATGTAATCGATAAAAATCGACAGGCTGGCAACTCAGCGATGATGTCCAAGGCTCTGAAGCCTTGACTCGACCATTGTCTCATTGCCGATCAGCCTCTTGGCCCGTTTTACTTTCGACTCAAGTGCATCAAGCTGGTATTTGTCAGATCCCAGAGATGAGAGCTGTACTCCATGCATGATCGAACTTGCGCTTGATACAAGTTAAGAAGCTGTTCTGAGGTGAAGTACCGTCTGACCTTCGCATAAACTACAACTTTTTGGCAGCCAACTGAGCTTTGCCTCAATGTATGGACCAAAATTGAGTCGTCGATGTCAACGTTATGCCAAGAAGCTCAAGATGGTCCGTTATCGGAACGGACACACCCCGGAAAGAAGGAACCAGGTGTAATTGGCTCCTTTTTGTAGAAAAAAGAACGCCTGGGCCATAGCAGCAATGAAACTTACCAGATTGGCATCGCCCCATTCGGAGACTGCCTTTATGGACAGGTTAAAGCCTCCCGGTGAGACCCGATCTAAGGTCCAGTAGCCCGTGCGTCAGACACGTACCTCTCAGCAACAGCGCTGTCGTCTGCATACCCAAAGGTGGGTTTTAGCAGTTTGTTTATGTGGAGCAAGAACAATGTTGCTGAAAGTACCAAACCCTGAGGAACCACAGCATTCATATCCAGTTGGTCAGAGAAGCAGCCATCTATGGCCATTTGGATGGACCGATCCCTCAGAAAGTCCGCAATCCATACACACAGACCCCTGGGCAGACCGAATGAAAGCAGCTTACCGCCCCAGATATGAATGGCATAAGCTAGAAGATCCCCAGTTGATCGATTTTGGTGGAAGCCATATTGGCGGTCTCTGAGGATGTAGTTAGCTTCTAGGTATGCCAGTAGCTTATAGTTGAGCACGCGTTCATACTCTTACAGAGGATGGACGTTACCGAGATGGATCTGTGGTTGGCTGGGCCAGCCCAACTGCCCTTCTTGGGCACAGGCTGAACTTTGGCTTTCTTCCATGCATTCGGTACTTTTCCAGCGTCTAACGAAATGCGATATAGGCGTGTCAAGATCGGAGACAGTTCAGGCACACAAGTACTGAGTACAATTGCTGGTATCCCATCAAGGCCACTGGCTTTGTTCACGTCAATGTTACGCAGCCTCTTACGGACATCCTTTTGATGTATGCAAGTTTCCGACATGATCATCTCACATCCATCAGGATAGGCAAGGGGCTGCGTGACGCCAGAATTTAGAAGTGAAGATTCCGCAGAAACAAAAGGCAACCGAGTTTAATTTTCCTCAGCAGAGTGGGCCAGCGATCCGTTGGGTTTCAGCAGTAGTGGTAGTGAGGGGCGGCAGAAGTCAGATCCAACCAAATTAGTCAGGGACCTACCTACTGGGTTCATAGCAAGCAGCAAAATCCATAGTTTTACTAGGTTTTAGAAATAAGCAATACGGGCGCAGTGGAAATAATGTAAAATCATTTAATATATCTTTTACAAACACATGACATATATTTTTCTAAACAGAATGACATAGACAGCGCTGACATAGAGTATTTAATTCAAAAAGAAAACCCTCATAAAAATGGCCAGCGTTACACTACAACACCCGCCCGTAACGTAGGCATCTTGACATTATGCCACTCCAAGCTGACGAGTGAACATCTCGTGCTTGGCACAGCCCAGGCGCTTGGTGAACACATCTGCTATCATCTAATTCGTAGGGATATATACAATTTCAACGTTAAACCTAGCAATTATATATCTAACTAGCTTCTGACAGCGGCTTCGCCCGCGTGAAAGTTGAAAATTATCCCGAGGGAACATGTGCATGGAATAAAAAGGTATCCTATGTGCTATTCCTGACTATAATCTATCTATGTGCCAAATTTCATCCAGATTCGTCCAGCCGTTTGAGCGTGAAGAAGTAACAAACATACACACTCACAGACTTTCGCCTTTATAATATTAAGTGTGACTAGCTGTTGCCCGCGGCTTCGCTCCCGTGGACCAACCCACAGGACCCGTTTTCGGGATAAAAAAAAAGCCTATGTCACTCAAGAATAATGTAGCTTTCTATTGGTGAAAGAATTTTTCAAATCGGTCCATTAGTTTCGGAGCCTATTCGGTACAAACAAACAAACAAATAAATCTTTCCTCTTTGTAATGTTAAGTATAGACGTAATGATATCTTATTTCGATATGCGCAAGCATATCCCCATGAAGAGATATGCTTGCGCAATCCCTATTCTTCTACGAGTATGAAGAGTGTGATTGGTAGCAAGCTATATAGCAGATTGATTATCACAATACATTACTATTTTACAACTAGTCGTCTTTAACAATTCCTTAATTAAAGCTTGCAGGAACACCGCTTCTCTGCTCGCATCGCTTAAGCTACAATACTCCGCCTCGGTGGACGAAAGCAATATGCACGACTGTTTGTAGCTACGTTTAGCTTGAATCCAATGGAATTCCGTATAACTTTTACTAGGTTTTAGAAATGAGCAAAACGGGTGCAGTGGAAATAATGTAAAATCATTTAATATATTATTTTACAATCACATGACATATATTTTTCTAAATAGACAGACAAGTTTAAAGTAAACTTTAGAAGTATTTTTGAATTGTCGCACAAAAAATATATAAAAATTTGACTCTAGTTGCAAATTCGCAGGTAGGTCTCAATGGAGAAGAATTTGCAAGAAAATTCACGGACACTCGTTTCCATCAATTTTAAGTACAAGTGTTTGTTTACATCCTTCTTGTTGAAAAATACATTTATGTGAGAACGATGTAAAAAGACATGTACGAAAAAGCGTCTAGAGTAACAAACAAAAAAAAAAGCACTTTAACCTTGAATGATACAACACATGTGTTACCATCAGAGAGAAATTAGAGAGAGCATGACACACTCAACTGCCAGGGCACACTGAAGTCAACGAACGACACATAGGTATAGTGAATGGTAGATTTATCTACAGTCGGAACATAGTACTCACACATGTGCTGTGCAGTTATATAATACTAAAAGAAATTGAGTTTATACAATACAAAATTTTCATACAGTCTTTAGCAGGTCCAACAATACTTCGAAACTTTTCTGCCCATCACTAATTGTTCTTGCGCCCTAGTGGCTGCGGAGCAGGACCAGCATTGAGCCAAGCATTTTTATCAGAGATATAACTCCCCAACTTACAATATGCTTGCCTGCATGGTGTGCGTTTCATACAAGTTTTAAATTTCGTCTCATTTAGTTGTAGAATGTGGGGAGGAATTTTATTGTAACATTTTAAACAGTACTCAATAAAAGATGATGCTACTTTAGCCAGCCTGAAACCTGGTTGAATTAATTGGTCCCTATTTCTAGTAACATAATTATGTCTGTCGCCGTTTTTACACACATCACGAGAGGGAATGGGCCGTAATCCACCACGCCCAGTGCGGGTTGGTGGATGTCACATGTCTTCGAATTTTTGGTTCTAGGACATGCCGGTTTCCTCACGATGTTTTCCTTCACCGTTCGTTTTTACTAAAAAGATGTAAATTCTTTCTAACATATATGATGTTTTCATAAATATATTGACAAGCTACCGTCATGATGTTAATGTCCTTAAACAGTTCCGTTAGAGAATCGCGCCGGTGAAGATTGTATATCGCTCTGATGGCTCGTTTTTGCAGAATAAAAATTGACTCAATTTCTGCAGCCCTTACCGATACCGTAAGACATTATACTATGAAATTAACTAAAATAGACTAGCCTCGCGGTATCTATAACAGTAAACTGACGTATTTTTCTAACAGCATAAGCTGCCGAACTTAGCCGCCCTGCAAGTGATATTAAATGAGGACCTCATTATAACCTCGAGTCTAGCGTGATCCCCAGGAAAACCGTTTTATCGACGAATTCTAGCTTCTCCTTGTTTAAAATAATGTCACAACTATTACTTTTGACATTCGGCAAGACAAATTTTACGCACTTAGTCTTTTTAGTATTTTCTTATTCTTTTTTTTTCTTCTTATTTTATTTAAAACTAGATTATTAGCTGTGAACCAATGTTGAACCTGTCGCAAGACGATATTTACGTCATCAACGTTACTCGTACGTCTATTTATCTTAAAAATCAAAGAGCTGTCATCAGCAAATAACACCATGTTTAGATTGTTTTTCAATAGATGAGGTAAATCGTTTATGTAGACTAGAAACAAGAAAGGACCCAAAATTTAAACCTGAGGTACCCCCATTTTCACGGTTAACCTGGACGAATTGACACCGTTTATATGAACTAATTGCTGTCTATCATTTAAATAAGATTTAACTAAACTCAAGGCTGATTGGCCTAGCCCGTAATGCTCAAGTTTCAAAAGTAATGTCTCATGATTAACGCAATCAAACGCTTTCGACAGGTCGCAGAAGACCCCTATGGCATCTTATGCCTCTTCCCACGCTTCAAAGATGTGTTTTAATAAGGTGACACATGCGTCAGTCGTACAACGTCCTTTGGTAAAACCATACTGTTTATAAACCTAAACCACTATCCGGCTAATGTGGTCAAACCGAGCCTTTCGCATCACCTGCTTGCAGAACTTGACAACCCTGTTGAAGGCTCTCTTCTTTTGACCGACGTCACTCGCCTTGCGCATTCGACCGTCAACCCATGCCAGGTATGCCTCGTGTTTAAGCGATTCGGCACGATTACATTCGGCAAAAACCATGGCCAGTCGACGCTGGACATTGCTACGTCAGAAATCGGAATGTGGTACTCCATTTCCCGACGCAAGTACGTAACACATCCATTACGACGTCCGTGCATGACGGAGAATCGGACGAAGAGAACCAGGTAGGCTGCTACCACAATATCATAGTTATTAAAAGTGTAGTGTCGTTCAGAATGATCACTACGAATTATAGGATTAAGTCGACACGACTAACGACTCGCGCGTGAGCTTCTATTCATGTAAACAAAACACGCACGCTGTGTAGTGTGCTGAAAGGTCAAGCCACCGTGATGCCGAAAGCGGTCTGGTGACCGGGTGATAATGTCCGATGCTACTCTATCGCGTCGGTGTGTGGTTAAGAAATCAATGGAATAGTGTCTCTTTTTCACATGTGCTTTTCTGTACAACGATAAAGTAGCTCTTTTTAAAGTCCTAAGGGCTAATGAACTACGAAAAAACGAAAGCAATGACCAACGGAAAAGAAATACCACTTATTGTTGATAACCAACACGTCGAATACGTAGATAGCGACCGTATAAGGAGCAGCGTCATTAGGGCAAAGACCAAAGTCACCGATGTTTTGTATATGGCTGAGAAACTGAAGTGAAACTAGGCGGGCCACATCGCGAGGACCACAGACAGATCCTACCTTATGAATTTGTACATCTATAAGAACAAAAAGAGGTAGAATTATGATTGTTATATGTTAAGAAAGAGCGCGAGATACTGATTTCAGCTGACTATTAAAGTTATTTTGCTCCAAACTTGGCATTTGACCTTATGCGTCTCAGGTCGAGTAGTGCACAAGCATTTCATAAAGCTCCCCCGGCCATATTTTGGTCTACCGCAGGCCTCACCCTATGTTTTTAATATTTTTCTTTTTAAACTTCACAGGATTCGATAACATGGTAAATGATGGAGTGATCACACCAACTGGAGGATTCAAAGATGATTATAATCCTAATGTGTATCCTCAAGTTTCTCTGGAATATCCCTTCGTTTTGAGATGGGTGCATACTATCCAGGATGGTCGTCTGAAGTACGTATTTATTTAATAGTAACGATCCAAATTGTTAGAAGTATCCGTAATATTTTATCCATCAATTATAATAATCAAATGATTATATCAGTGTTGCTTGGTGGTTAAAAGACTAATGAGCAATACTATTTATCGTCCAAATATTTTCTAAATTATAATTAACTAGCTGTTCCCCGCGGCTTCGCTCCCGTGGACCACCCCACATGACCCGTTTTCGGGATTAAAAAATAGCCTTTGTCACTCAGAAATAATGTAGCTTTCTATTGGATAAAGAATTTATTTAATCGATCCAGTAGTTTCAGAGCCTATTCGGTACAAAAAAACAAACAAACAGAAAAATCTTTCTTCTTTATAATATTGGTATCGATTTAATCATTTCTATTAACGTACGTTTCATTGAAATTACTGGTAGATTGTTGAAGGTGATGCAAGTAATAATAGTATTGTATTCTTATTTAGAACATTTTTAAATATATATAACGTTAGTTTTATTATTGATAGCAAAATAAACAATATGATGCTCTGTAAACAAAGACACGACATTTAACGTTTATTATTCAGTTAATTAACTTTATAAATCTATTTACAATATCATAATAATGTTTAGTCTCATACACAATATTTTCATAACCTTTAAAACTTCACCATTGACAGCACTCCTATATTGACAACGAGTCGAGGCAGAATTCAAATATTTTTTTTACGTTATAATCATTTCTTTACATATAAATAAAAATATTTAAAATAATAAATTAAAAATATAAAAAATAGGGTCCACCGATATCGGCAACACGGTCCAAGCTACTGGCGGTCATCATCATCATCATCATAATTTCAGCCGAAAGGCGTCCACTGCTGGACGTAGGCCTCCCCCAGGCGTCGCCATATTGACCGATCCCGTGTGTCTCGCATCCAGAGCTTTCCCGCAACCTTAACCAGGTCATCGGTCCACCTAGTGCCAACATATTGTCTTCCCCAGAACTTTTCGGCCCCATCGGCCATCCGTTCTGCGAGCAATGTGCCCTGCCCACTGCCACTTAAGTTTGGAAATTCATCGGGCTATGTCGGTCAGAGCTGGCGGTCAGAGCTCCAGAGAGAGGAATCTCATAACAATACGAACCGTGTCCAGAAATACTGCTTTCTGAGTCAAGCCCTTGACCTAGCTGCCTAACGAGAGCCTGCCTTTTAAGCTAATTGCTGACACGACTATCTGTATTCGGCACAATGATCGCTGAGTCTAGATTCTACATGTCGACAACCACGCCAAGCCATGTCAAGATACTTTATTCAAAATTATTACTAAAAATCTAATTTTAAACAATTTTCAGATTGTACGACAAAGACGGTTATTACCTTAAACAGATCCCCATAGTCAACCTCACTATGAGAACCGGATACTTTGGTGTAGATGACAACATGGATGGTTTGACTCAAGGCAGCTTTAGACAAGGAAGCGCAAACGTAGACTATATCGCTGACCCTGATGTAAGTAAAAGCCTTGGACTCATGATAACCAGCTGGATGGGAATAGCTATAATAAATGCCCTATATATAGAAATGAGGAGCTCATGATTAAGTAATAACAGCCGCACAGCTCGATCTTCAAGGTTAAGCAACGCTTGCCGAGGTCAGTCCGAGGATGGGTGACAATCCATTACATACCGAAACTCCTTCGTACTTCAACCATTGGCCCAGTCATTCGAAGATCTTTGACAGTCGTAACGGTAGTCAGAAGCAATAAAATCTGAGACTAAATAGATTTATCAAGGGGTATCATTTTACCCAGTTACTGGGTGGAGGTAAGATAGGTATTCGCTCCATGTAAAACATTAGTTGAATCTGATTAGACTGGAAGTCGACACCAATAGTTGGGAAAAGGCAGATTGATTGTATAGCAGTTTGACAATGACTTCACAATCAGTCACTTTAAAATTAATCAGAAATTGACAATGACTTTACAATCAATCAGAATTTGACAATGACTTTACAATCAGTTACTCTACAATCAATCAGAAATTGACAATGACTTTACAATCAGTCATTTTACAATCAATCAGAAATTGACAATGACTTTATAATCAGTTTAAAACTTATTTCAGATCACAGAGTTAGGTTTGGGTCCTCACCAGTACGTGTCAGACTTAATGACAAATGATTTGGCCAAGAACCGGTACTTTGGATTCCCACCATATATAAAGTACAGAGAGTTCTGTTTCGGCGAGTCTGTTCGTAGTTTTGAGGATCTGTATGGCATCATTGATCCTGAGGTAATTATACAAATAATATGAAAACTTTTATTGCTATTCAGAATTGGCCTACAGATAGTTGTTCCGGGTCTGGCTGTTTATGTGTGTATGTGATTTTATATGCCCGTAATCGTATCCACGATACAGTAGAAATTCCTGGCGTGGGGCAAACTGGGCAACGTTTTTTTTGGGTTCCGAAGTCAACAAGGAACCCTTATAGTTTCGCTCTGTCCGTCTGTCCGTCCGCAGCTTAGCTCAGATAATCTAAGTAAGCTATAATTTGGCATGACAAACTGGTAAAATAAAATCATAATAAATATATTTTTTTGGGGTACCTCCTATAGACGTGAAGTGGGATGTTTTTTTTTCTCATCTATCCCATGGTGTGGGGTATCGTTGGATAGGCCATTCAAAAATATTACGGGTTTGTAAAAACCATTTTTCGATTCAAAGATCCGTTTGCGTAAAATTAAGCTTTAAATTACAAATTTATGTTAGAGTTAAGTGTCCCCTCCCTGCCAGCGAAATGGTTGCTCATGGCTATGTGAAAAAAATCACGGCGGTAGTAAACATAACGAAATTAAATCAAATCAAATCAAATGTTTTTTATTTCACATAGGCCTACATGGGCACTTATAAAACGTCGACAAAAGGTGCACGGTTCGGGTTGGTCGTTTCCTGTGGAGAAGAACCGGCAAGAAACTCCACGGTTACTCTTTTGAAAAAAAATTGGTTTGTTTTTACAATATTTCCATGTTACAGCATTAGTGCTTAGATATGGGGGGATAACGTAGGCCCGACAATAAGTCGTAAGGTACAAAAAAAAAAGTTTGTATAAACGAGATAAAGAGTTAACAAATGTTAACAAGCGTCTAGAAATCTAGAAGGCCTACAATGTTCACACATTCACAAAACAATCGGTAAAAGAATCTATACAAGAGAAAAAAATATATATATAACAAGACTAAATTTAACATGTGGCACAAATGTTGTTATCAGTGCTGTAACTATTCTTAGCAAAGGGCTATAAAGATTATTGAAATCATTGTAAAAAGTCTAACTAAAAGAAGGAAAAAAAGAAAAAATGAGATTGAGAAGTTAGAGACATCCACATATTTGTACCGTTTATGAGTTACCAGGGAAGCCGCATGCGCAGAAGGCGCTAAATTTTTTATCTTTAACGTAGTCCTTGATTTTATAATATGCTTTTTAGGGTTCCGAACCCAAAGGGTAAAAACGGGACCCTATTACTGAGACTTCGTGGTCCGTCTGTCTGTCTGTCTGTCTGTCTGTCTGTCACCAGGCTGTATCTCATAAACCGTGATAGCTAGACAGTTGAAATTTTCACAGATGTATTTCTGTTGCCGCTATAACAAAAAATACTAAAAACAAAATAAAATAAATATTTAAGTGGGGCTCCCATACAACAAACGTGATTTTTATGCCGTTTTTTGCTATAATGGTACGGAACCCTTAGTGCGCGAGTCCGACTCGCACTTGGCCGGTTTTTTTTAATAAGGACACGTTTGATGTAGTTTTTGAACTTTCCATCGGTCAATTCTATAACTGACTTTGGCAACTTGTTATAAAAGCGTATACTGTTTAAAAGAAAAGACTTGCTAGTTTTCGTTAATCTGAATAAAAGGAAAACTATCACAGATAAATAGGCTTTACAAGTTTACGAGTAATAGTCGACTAACTTATAAAAGGAACTTGGAACAGTAAAAATTTTGTACAAATGCCATTTAAAAATTACTTAAATGAAGTAGTTAGCTGTGTAAAACAGAGTAAGTATATGCTTATGAACCATGTAAAAATATACACAAATAAAATCATAACAGGCTTTACAAGTTTACGAGTAATAGTCGACCATCCAACCACCAATACAAATGCCATTGAAAAATTACTTAAATAATGTTGTTAGCTGTGTAAAACATATAGTAAATATTTATTCATGAAACATGTAAAAATATACAAAAATAAAATCATAACATCCTAAATATTAATGGTTTTGGAAATTAATATTGCTCAAATAACGCATTGGAGTGGCCGGAGTCGTTGGCAGTACCGGTCCGTAGTCCATACGGTGCATGCGCGCTAGGGATTCTATTTTGTGTCAGTGCAGAAGTATTTTCGACGTTTTGTAATCTAAAGTCAAATTAGATTTGATTGTGAAGAACCCTCTAACTCATGAGGGTTAGAAACTGGGGTTTGAATGAAAAAAGGTTTCAGTCTGTACTTGGGAGTGTGGATCACTGATGCCAACACTTTGACCCCCAGTCTGAATTTATTCGTAGATGTAGTGATTACACCGTGAATTACAGGTTATAGTAGTAGTTGTTTAGTGGTTGTAAAAAATACTTAATCCTAGATACATATGTTATCGGCGGCAAATCTTAACATCGAGATTCAGAAATGGATCGAAATTGGACAACGCCATCTAGTGACGAATGTACGAACTAATTTGCATAACAATCGCGGTGTATTCCGATTTACTTGCTGTGCGGCTAGACATTCCGCCCACCAAGGACATTTTGTGCAACATTATGTCCTTCTAAAGTTAATAGTTACAAAGCGTTTTATATTTTACAAATCAAACAGTTTTAATCACTTTTACAATATGACTTATGCATCTAAATTAAAACTTAAACAATGCTTATAATCATAACTTAACTAAACAGTGCTTAAAATTATCTCTTAATCTATTAATACAATTCTTAGGCAATAGGCAAGACACACAGTTTTGATGTTGGCCTTTTAAATATAGAACCATTACTGCGAAGTGTGACTACTCGTGTTAGGTTGTCTAAACCTGGATGCTTTTCAACCACCCTGCCAAGAAGCCACCGACAAGGAGGAAGATTCCTATAATGTGCGTCGGCAATTAGAAGATTGGTAAAATGTGTATTACTTGGAATCAACATTGGATTTTTGCGATCCCTGGTAAGATCTGAACGTTCTAATCTACCGCCCACCCTCAGGATATTAACGGAATCGAGGTAAAGATTTAAACTTTTAGGCTTTCCTTTTTGCAGGTCCAGAATTATCGCTTCACAGTTTTGACTTTGACATACCCTTATGCATGTCTCCAACGCTAATCTCATTTCTTCTGCAGTTATAAACTTATGATTCTTTCTTTCAGTCTTCGGTTTTCTTAACTCTAAAGGACGTCTTAAAT
Organism: Anorthoa munda; assembly: GCA_945859665.1. Classification (NCBI taxonomy): domain Eukaryota; kingdom Metazoa; phylum Arthropoda; class Insecta; order Lepidoptera; family Noctuidae; genus Anorthoa; species Anorthoa munda. Next base: position 3,607,944 of record OX243907.1, on the reverse strand, counting down.
ATGCTACTATTCTAACAAGTTTGGTAAGTGATGAATATTTATCCCAAATAAAATTATAATCTAATGCTACGTGTACCTTTATTTCTTCTATATTTGTAGATACCGTCTTGCGTTTGTCGATTATAATATTTTTATCCTTTAGGAACCCCGGACCATCTAACCACAATTTAAAGTTTACGAATTCTGATGCATAAAGACCCCGCGATGCGCAATCAGCAGGATTGATTTTAGACTGAACATGATTCCATTGCTGAGGTTCACTTAAGCTCAAAATTTCAGAAACCCGATTTGCCACGAATGTTTTCCATCTGTTGGGATGGCTATTTAACCACGCTAATATGATCTCAGAGTCGGTCCAGTAGTACAAATTGAATTTACTTATTCATATCACTTCTGAGACTTCTGATAAGAGTTTGGCTAAGAGGACTGCTCCGCACAATTCCAATCGAGGCACTGAAATCGTTTTTATAGGAGCAACATTAGTTTTTGCCGTGAGCAAAGTGACATGTATCTCACCGTCAGCATCGACAACCCGAGCATACACTACCGCAGCATATGCTGATTTTGACGCGTCGCAAAATCCGTGTAAGTCAATTTGCTTGTCACCGTGCTTCATGCTTAACCATCGAGGTATTGAAAAATTCTTTAAACTTTGCAACTCTTGTCGGTAAGTAAACCATTCTTTTCTTATTTCATATGGAATTTCCTCCCATCCCATCCAATCCCAGAAACCCATAATTTTTGAATTAGCATTTTCGTAACAATGATTACGGGTGCGACCCATCCCAAAGGGTCAAATAGTCTTGCTATGTCTGATAATATTTTTCTTTTCGTTACAGTTTCTTGCAGCGGAGGCAACTGAACAGAATACTGGAAGGTGTCACAGCTTCGGTTCCAGGTAAGTCCCAACGTTTTAAATATCTCATCTTGTTTTATGTTGATCTCTCTTTCTACACCATCTTGTCCTTTGAACGAGTGTCTTTCCCCGATTATTTTCTCCAGTAATTCACTGCTGTTACTGGACCATTTTTTTAAAGTGAATCCTGCTTTTGCTAATAACTCGTTCATTTGGTTAAAGATTTGTATGCCTTCTTCTATTGAGTCACAACCAGTCATCAGATCGTCCATATAATAATCTTTAAGTATCCTTTCAGCTGCAAGTGGATAGTTGACTCCTTCATCGTACGCTACTTGCTGCATCGATCGAACTGCTAAGAAAGGCGCTGAAGAGGTACCAAAAGTAACTGTTAGTAATTTATAATCCTTTATTGAAGATTGTTTGCTGTCTCTCCACACGATGCGCTGAAAATCTGTATGATGGTCGGCCACACGCACCATTCGGTACATTTTGATAATGTCTGAATCGAGGCAAATGCGGTGGGTTCTCCAACGAATCAATAAATGCCGCAAATCTGTTTGCAGCCCCGGTCCAATCATTAGGTCATCGTTGAGCGACATTCCATTTTTTCTTTTGCAGGAAGCATCGAAGACAACCCGAACCTTGGTTGTGTCTTTATCGTCCCGTATAACCGCATGATGAGGTAAGTACACTGCATGTTGATTTTGTTCTTCTTTTTTGGTTATTTGTCTCATGTGTCCCAATTGCAAATATTCATTGAGGACTTCTTCATATTTTGTCTTTAAATCTGTGTTTTTATTGAGTTTAGCTTCTAATGCATAAAACCTATTAATTGCTACCTTTCTTGTATCGCCATATTGGCAGCTCGGATCTTGACTTCTAAATGGTAAGTTTACTATGTAACGACCGTCACTGTCTCTTACAGTTGTAGCTTTAAATATCTCTTCGCATCTTGATTCTTCTTCGGTAAGTATATGTTTCTTAATTTGATTTGGTTCCTTTTCTAATTCCCAGATTTTTTTCAGAATTTCGTCATCACCAAGATGAGCATGCATTACGGTAATGTTTGATGTATTCTGAGCAGCAGAAGCTACTGTACCTGATAAAATCCATCCTAATGAGGTAGACTGAGCTACAGTGCTACCATCAGGAGCCTTTAATAACCCATTTTGTAAAATCTGACCATAAATTTCTGCTCCTAACAACATATCCACTCTATCCGGTGTATGATATCTAGGATCCGCTAATTTGATGTCGCTAGCTTTAGCCCAATCTAAATATACGGTTTCCCTACCAGGTAATAATGACGTAATAGATTTGAGAACATATGCTTTGACTACAAGTTCAAATGATGGATCGACCCTGGACTGAATTTTAATCTCAACAACCGAATTTAAGGATAATTTGTTATTAACGTCTATACCAGTTATTAAACCTTTAGCTGGTTTTTTCTGAAGCCCTAAACTTTGCACAGTATGCTCTGTAACAAAAGACGCCTGAGAGCCTTGGTCTAACAGGGCCCTGATTGTATACATAACTCCATTTTTCGATACAGCCCTCACTAGGGCCGTGGCTAATAAAACTTGGTTATTTGCTAAACATTTCGAAAAACAAGTAACTACTTTGTTTTCAGATTCTAATCCTACCGTGTTTGTATGTTCATTTATAAATGAATCTCCCTTTTCTCCTACTGACTCCTGCTCACCTTTAGGGTGCAACAAGGAGTGATGTCTCCGCTTACATATTTGACAAGAGGCTAAGCACTTACAAAATCTGGCAGAGTGGTTGTGCCCCAGACAATTAAAACATAAATTGTGATCCTGCACAAACTTACGCCGAATATCCACATCCTGGTTAACAAATTGTTTGCAATTTCTTATTTTATGCTCGTTACTGTTACAACACGGACAAACCATGGCTGTATTGGCCGTCGCTGTGTGAAAAACCTTTGCCTTACTAACATTAACATTATTTTTAATTGGCTTAGTTCCTAAGAATTCAAATGCCCTATAGCGGCCAGTTAAAAATTCTTTAAACTGTTCAAATGTAGGCAGCTTATCTGAATCAGTACTACTAGTTACCTTTAGTTCCCAATCCTTTCTACTGTCTGGATCTAGTTTTAATGTTATGATATGAATGATTAAAATATCCCATGAAGTTATATCAATATCTAAGTTAGTGAGTGCATTTAGACAGTCTGATGTTGTATCCATTATTTCTTTTAAAGCACTAGCTGACTCTTGTACTATGTTCCTCTGACTGAGCAATCTTACCAAAATACAGTGAGACAAATATTTTTTGTTATTATACCTGGTCTCCAACTGAGCCCAGCATCTTTCATAATTTGATTCTGAAATTGGTATATGACGAAGGAGCTGCTCGGCTTCCCCAGTCAAATAACTTTTTAAATAATGTAATTTTTGAACATTATCAATAGTGCTATTTTTATGTATTGCTGATACAAATAAATCTCGGAAAGTCGGCCATTCAGTATATTTCCCCGAAAATGTTGGGATAGTTATTCTAGGTAACTTTATAGACACGCTTTTACCTACGGAACCATAATTTGATGATGACCCCGTAGTTGGAGAAACATCACTGCTCTTAATTTTATTTAATGCAGTTTTGAAGTCACATTTCAAATCTAAATATAATTCCTCTGTATTATAATAAACTTCACTTATAGTGTATGGTGAAGATATCAACTCCTTAGGTTCAAAATCTTTAATAATTTGTTTATGTGTTAAACTAAATTGCGCCCATAATTCTTCCACATTTTCTAATCTGGTTTCTAAATATTGTTCGGTAATTCTATCCTTTGGCGACTTTTTAAAATTAGTTTTAGCTCTTGACAATCGAGCGTGAATATCATCTTGCACCTTAACATGTGATTGCAAAGACATTTTTAAGTAAACAATAAAAATAAAAGTTCGAGAAAATTTTACAAGTCGATGTAAACAAAGAAATTTTTCTAAATCTCAAAAAAAATTAAATGTCCAAAATATTCCCGAAAATTTTACAAGTCAATGTAAACAATGAAATTTTTCTAAGTTCCAAATATTTCTAAAAATATTACAAGTTCTAAAAAGTTTCGAAAATTTTACAAGTCAATGTAAACACCAAATTTTTCTAAGTGTTTGAAATTTAAATCTACTAAAAATCGGGCATAGGTTCCCCGTCTGAACCTAAATTGGCTTAAATCTAACTAAGTCTAAACATGCACACATGAAATTATTCTAAGTCTTATTTAATATTCGAAAGTTAAAGTTAAAATCTTCTAGGCAATAAAGTTCACTTTTGCTTGGCACATAAGAAATCACAAAGTACTCACGATTTTCGGCACTATCACTCACTTCCTTACGACCTCAGTCGTCTGCAGCTTGCTTGCTGCTGGTTTTGTACTCCTTCCACCGTACTTCCCGCTGCTGGATCCGGTATTGCTATCGCCTTCTCTCACCATCCAAGACCACTCGGCAGGAACGTATGGGGTTGATGATTCTCCGCCCAATTAGGAGAACACACCTGAACTGTACAGCCCTTGCCACATTCGACTCCGAAGGACCATGAAGAACCCTCTAACTCATGAGGGTTAGAAACTGGGGTTTGAATGAAAAAAGGTTTCAGTCTGTACTTGGGAGTGTGGATCACTGATGCCAACACTTTGACCCCCAGTCTGAATTTATTCGTAGATGTAGTGATTACACCGTGAATTACAGGTTATAGTAGTAGTTGTTTAGTGGTTGTAAAAAATACTTAATCCTAGATACATATGTTATCGGCGGCAAATCTTAACATCGAGATTCAGAAATGGATCGAAATTGGACAACGCCATCTAGTGACGAATGTACGAACTAATTTGCATAACAATCGCGGTGTATTCCGATTTACTTGCTGTGCGGCTAGACAGATTGCCAAGCAAATTACTTATCTTCTTTTGTCAATATCTATCTATAAATTCGATATTAGACCTGACAACTTCACTAATTGAGTAGCGTAAAACTTTCCAAAACGAAATAGTGAATACCGCAGATTAGAAGTGAATACATACGAAATTTTTCAAATTCCGAAAGAGAAATAAACAAGGAGCGTGCGCGCAAGGATTCAGGAACGAACCATACCATTCCCCGTGGCTCTAACGCGCGGTTGTATTGGTTCCTTTCGCAATTCGCACCCGCGGTGGTACTCAAATAGATAATATTTTTCAAACTTCAGTTGCGAAGTTGGATTTTTAACCGACTTCAAAAAAAGGAGGAGGTTCTCAATTCGTCGGAATCTTTTATGTTTTTTTTTTATGTATGTTCCCCGATTTCTGTAAGACGCCTGGACCGGTTTGGAAAATTCTTCTTTTGTTTGAAAGGGTATACTTCTCAGTTGGTCCCATAGTCATCAAGTCAGGATCTGATGATGGGATCTTGGAGAAATCGAGGGAACTCCTCAAATATTATAGGCATACATATAGCGATTTTGATATTTTTATCAACAATGCAATCATCTGCACTCAGAAAGTATCATTTGGTGAAGTGGAACTGGTGAAGAAGACCACAGATGGCCAATAGAATTCCTTAATGCTAAGTATGTCATGGGTTATAAGATATCTCGAATCGTTTAACGACTATGATAAAGCAAATACTTATAAATACATAGTGCTGATGAAAATGGTACCATCGAACTGATCTGATGATGAAGCCGGCAGGTAGGCACTGGTACTCCGAAATAAAACAATGTATCCTAGTCGTGTATGAGCTTATTGGAATCGTCATGAGATGTACTTTTGCTAAAAAAGACATAAATAAAAAACATTTTAACAAAAAAACAAACCGACTTCCAAAAAAATACTGCATAACGATAAATAACTTTCTTTTCCGAAGTCGGTGTCAAAACACGGAAAACAATAGGTACCAAAGACAACAAGTTATATAACACCTTCTTCAGTTACCAGTTAGTCCTTCTTAAGTTGTAAGTCAAGAGTGAATAGAGTACTTCTAGGCAAGCGTGCTTCACCGTAGACCACATCATCGCTTACCATCAGGCGAGATAGTGGTCAAACGCGAGCGAGATTTATAAAAAAACATCGCAACCGTGCTGCTGAAACCGTTTTAATGTTCATGTAACAACAACAAAACCCTCTTTTTAGTCCGCATTATTATACAACTCGGCACGCGCGGCTCGCGTGGCCCGGCACGCACTTGGCCGGTTTTTTATTTTATATTATTATGTGACATTCGGCTTGGCTAGCGTTGAATTCTTACACTGAATTATTGAAACAACAAACAAATATAACAGTATTTCAATTTTAATTCCAGAGAATAGAAATACTAAGAGACGTGTACGAGAAAGTGGAAGACATAGATCTTTTAGCCGGTATCTGGGTAGAAAAGCACATACCAGGCGGCTGGGTACCATCAACGTTCTACTGCCTAGTTATAGAACAGCTCAAACGGAATACTGTTTCTGATAGACATTGGTATGAGAGACCGAACCGACCAAACGCATTCACCATTGGTAAGCCAACATGATTATACATTAGATTGTACAAGGTTATACATGAGATTTATAATTTATATATATTAATAGTAAAGTTATTAATAGATTTGCAAAGTTTTGATACATATTACAGCCATTCTAATCTGCATTTATTGGTGAACTTTGTCCTTATATAGCTTAATTTTTTTTTTGATTTCTTAATAATTTATATTCATTTTTTTCTTTCTTTTAATATAGAACAACTTGCTGAAATTCGTAAATATACAATTTCAAGACTTTTGTGTGATGTTGGAGACACAGTTGAAAGGATCCAACCACAAGCGTTCTTGAAAGCTGGATACAAGTAAGTCTGTCTTATTTATTTTCATAGTCCACCATCACCATCACTTACAACATTTACCAGTCCACTGCTAGGCATCGATTCTTAATTATATCTGCATGAACTACAAAAAATTTAATCACAATTTTTTTTAAATTTTTTGTAAGTTAGTATTTGAACAGCAACATTTTTACTAATCGATTTGTCACCATAAAATATGTATTTTCGCCATAATCAATTTTAATTTTTGTTTCAGTAACCAAATGTGCGCTTGTGACCAAATCGATAAAATTGATTACTCTGCTTGGAAAGACCCGAGGTGTGGTGGCTCTAAAAATCCTTAGATGAAATATGTTTCATACTAGAATATTATTAGTGCTAATAAATTATGAACATGTCTAATAGATATAATGAGGTCTTCGATCTAATAAATGAAAACCGGATCAAGTTTGCGAATGGTTATGTAGAATTTAGCGCCTGCTTGGTTTAGCACTAAACTCTGAGTTGGTTGACTTTATATTAGACTGGTAATGGTTTGATTATTGGTTTACGACCACTGGTTGAATGATACGCAAAAATATGGTTTTAAGATTTTATTGAATACTAGTGAACTATTAAATGGTAAATGGTTAATCTAAGCTAAAGTAGCACTAAGATAGTTTGATTCGAGTTACGCGATTGGTACCCGAACACGCACTAACTGACGCTAGTTGCGATACATGCATTTATGGAAATGCACGCAGGCAATAGTGCTGAGCTGTTCGGTTGCTAATATTGTACCGAAAATATTCCCGAGCACAAGAGGAGATAAGAAGAGGGTAAAATACTCATCAAATTGTCTTAGTTTTATAACTATACAAGAAATTAACAAGAAATGGTAAAAACTAAACAAGAAATGGTAAACAAAAGTAAAAGTATAAATTATGGTTGTCCTTAAATACATGAATTCTTTTAACTAATGAGTCTTCCACTGTAAGCACACGTTCTTGCCGCACTATAGGCAACGTAGTGGTTTCCTTTTTGCCCGCACTACGCATAGCACTGGGCCATCGTCCATCGAAGCTAGTGTCTATTTGACCTTCAGATGATTGTTTGAATAAAAAAAATAAAAAAAAATAATAATATTGGATTATCTTTTATTACAGTTTATTATTTATTACAGTTTAACTACTTATTTCGTAACATCAAAGAACACATGAGTACATAGAAATATTATTTGCATTAAAGAGAAGCATATTATAGATTGGCTTTAGAATCAAGCGTTTCTAGGTAATTATACTACTTGATCAAAGGTATTTATTTATTTATCTTATACTATATGCTCTATATGGACTTAATGCCTTAGGCAATTATTAGGCAAGTATTATATTATTAACCTTGAATAAGTAAAATGCCAAGGTCGGTCCTTGAATGGATGACCATCTTTATATAGTGAGATTCTTCCATGCTTTCGAAAGGACGTTGAGCTTTTGGCCCATCATTTAAAACATCATAATTCATCATTTATAGATCTTTACGCTAATACGCTATCCGCGTTAAAGAACAGCATATAGCGGAGTGACTTTAGAATTTGAACGTTTGAAGACAATTATACTGGGCAAGTAATATAATGATATAATTACAAAATCTCTAATATTTACAAGATATTACAACTGAATCTATAATTCGTTCGGAAACATAGACGCAGATAGTGAGTTCCACTCTTTTGATGTTCGCATTATGAAGGATGCTTGGAAGCGCTTGGTACGAATTGGTAGAATGGCAACTAGGTAAAGATGGTAACTTGCAGTGCGTTTAGATGTCCAATGGAAGAAGGGAGCCGGTAGAATGAGGTCGTGGAGTTCTTGAGCACACTCGCCGAAGAACAGTCTGTAGAAGACCGACAAGAAGGCAACCTTGCAGCGATGAGTTGAACTGTGAAATTTGGCATTCACCAGTTTAAGGTAAGGTCGCCAATGAGGCTCAGCTCTGCGTTCCACTGAATTAGGTGCGGCAAGTTGATATTTAGCTGAGCCATTCCAAAGGCGGTTGCAAAACTCCATGCAGGATCGGACTTGCGCTTTGTAAGTGTTAAACGCTGTCCAGGCGTAAAGTATCGCTTCACTCTATTTAGGATGCTCAATTATTTTTTGACGCAATTTGGGATTTGTACTAAAAGGAGGCGCCGAAGTTGAGACTAGATGTCAACTCAACAATAAATGTGCCCTGAAAAGTAGAAGTTTGATGGAAACGACTCCTTTTAGCGGAGAGAAGATACACTTGTGTTTTGGTGGCGTTAACAGAGACCAGATTGTCATCACCCCACTAGGAGAAAAGGCTTAAGGTCAAATCTGTCCACTCTACCGGAGCCTCTCTCAAAGAACAAACTTCATCCATTGGTTTTTGCTCTGGACAAAAATCTCTTTTAAGCAGTTCTGTCATCTGCGTACCCAACTATACCAGACTGAAGTATGTCATTGATATGCAGCAGGAAAATTGTTTCAGAGAGAACAGAGGAGCTCCGTCATATATAGTACCATAGCAATAGCCATGGTCAGAGGAGCAGCCGTCAACGTTAACTCGGATGGACCGTTTACTAAGGAAGTCTGATATCCAGCTACAAAAATCAGCTGTGATGCCATAAACATGCAACTTGCTGAGTAGACTTGCGTGCCAGACCCTGTCAAAGTCATTTAAGATATCAAGCGAGACAACAAGTGTGCTTTACCGTGTTTCTCAATGGCTTCGCCTCAGCAGTGCGTTACATACATTTGAAGATCGCCCGTTGACCTTCCCCGGCGAAAGCCATATATATAAGCGACGGTCACTGAGTAGATCATTTTCTTTAAGGTAGTTCAACTACTTACTATAATCAAATACAAATTGCTGTTATAATACTTACTTACTGTAATAATAAGACACATAAAAATTAATAATGAATATGGAATCATTGACACGAAGAAATATACTTCTATGTTTTTAATGATAAGTTCAATCCTTTTCCATAATAATCTTCTTTTTTTTTTTGTTTATATCTCTTTTATGATTTTCCAGAGTAATAATCTACTTACTCATAAATTATACGCATATACCCAATTTGCCTGATCGCAAAATCAGTGGATTAGATAGGTATTAATTGTTTCCGAACGAAAAGTAAAAAGATAGGTAGTGTTGTTTTCAAGAACATATAAAAAAAAAAATACCTATCTAATCTTCTTATACAGCAGTTGTAACTAGGTGGATTGAATGCAAAAAGGCATTTTCTTCCAACAACATTTGGTTTGAATAAAAAATACTATTATTTATATTTTTTCCAACTGGAGAGACTCTTGAATAGATTGAAAGTAAAAACAAGCACTTCAGATTATAGAGCTAATACTTCTAGTATGCGATCTTCAAATATACCTAGGTATATACTACTAGGTTAAATTATTGTGTATGTGCTTGTACCACTGCCCTTAATACGAGTTATTTTATAACTTAGCAAGGGTGCTGGTCACAACATCTATCTGTTTTGTTAACTAATTGTAACCCTCAAATGATTCAATTGATTTATATTAACATGCTTTTATTAATTTGAATAAATTTATTATTATGGTTTTTAAACTTTTGTTTCTCAGGTAAGAACCTGGTATTTTTTATAGGATTTCACGGGTGTGAACCAAGGTGAAATCCTTATTTTCTATTTGAACTGGTAAATTGTTTTGTACTGCAATGAAATTGTAATCTAAATCTAACTGTAAAAAATTTCTGCTGCCCAACGAGAGCCTCCTCAGATGTTCGATGTGTGTGTGTTGTGATGTTGTGTCGTCGTTATGGCCAATGGCATAATAGCCAAGAGGCTATTATGCCATTGGCCGTAACGAATATCGGCACAATGATCGCTGTATTCACATCCCACATGTCGACAACCTCGCGAGCCAGATCAAGATACTTACTTTTCTTATCTCTCTCAGCCTTCACGAGGTTCTCGTCATGGGGGACCGCTATATCAACAATCATTGCGCGACGCTCTAGTCAGGCTTATATATAGCAACAATAGTCCTGTCAGTGATGATAGACCGATCCCAATACAACGTGACATTGCCATTTTCGAGAACTGGGTCCGGCTCATACTTATAGTAAGGCACCTCCGATTCCATAAGATTATATTTCAGAGTAAGTTGCTGATGGATAATCCTGCCTACAAGGTTGTGTCTATGCAAATAGTCTCAGTTAGCTAGACTAGAACAACCGGAGATAATGTGACGGATGGATTCCCCCGGCCGGTGACATGCCCGACAGATGTCAACCGTGCCGTCTTTCACAATATGTTGCCGGTAGTTGTTTGTCACCATAACTTCGTCCGTAATCGCAAACCTTCGGATTCCCCGAAAAGGTCACCAAATCGCAGCCAGGCCACGGACGCTAAAAGATCTACATCAGGCCCATGTAGGACCCGGTAGAAGCGTCCATGAAGCTCTTTGCTCTGCCATACCTCCCTGCGGTCATTAGTATCTAATACTATAGGTTTGCGCCAGTTCTCGTTTGCCATGGAGAGCGGGGTAAGGCCCTTGTCCACCGCTACCACATCTCGATGCATACTCCCGTCAGCTGCCTGGAAATATTCCCCAAGACTGCATACCTCGCGGTTGTGCAGGGTCTTAGCATTTAAAAAGCCACGACACCCGCACTTTCGAGGGATATACAGTCTCATAACCGATGACCGTGGGTGATGCATACGGTTTGCGGTAAGCAATGTGCGGACTCTCCTATCCAGGACGTCAAGTTCTCCCCCCCGGTGGGTTCCCGCATTGTCGAGGCGGGGGGGCTCAGTAACCGTGGCTTGGTCACCCACGGTGAAGCGAAGAGGAACCCGAGGAGGGGCCGCTCGTCAGGGCTTTTGCCGATAAGCCGACGACGTAGCGGCCAACATGTAGGTTGCGGTGCTGCCTGGGCAACATCGCAACTGAGGCGGGCCGTGATGTCGTATGGGGTCACCCAAACCCATACGATATCACGGCTGAGGGTTGGAGGCCGCAGCGGGAGAGGAGTGCCGGTATTGCGGTGCGCCGCTCTCCCTACCTTCCGCGGCCTGGACGGGGTCGCCACCGTCTGATGGCGGACGCGGTGGGGCCGCAGGGGAAGAGGAGTGTCGGTATAGCATTGGCCGCTCTCCTTATCCCCTGCGGCCGAAACACGGTAGGTGGCGGGGCCATTGACCTTGACCCGTCACAAGGGGACCAAGGGTGCCATACACGGGGTCGTCTGGCACCCATGTACTGGTTTGGTCCCTGGGGTGGTCACGGCGCACAGTGTGTTCTGGTGCGCCGGTGATGGGGGTAATCCCCAGAGGAGGGTCCGGTGACGGACAGCCGCGGCGGGTTCGCGGTGAGTGCTAACGCGTACCCGTGTTCCCGCCATAAGCGGCACAGGAGGACACCGTGGAGTTTTAGTGGGTTAGAGTCCCACATAACTGCGCTATCTCCCCGTGGTAGCGCAGTATGCATGAGCATTTCCCCACGGAAAAAAAAAAAAAAAAAAGCCTAGTGCTTTCGACATACCCAATATTTGTAAGTTTCGGTTGAGGAAAGGGATCTAAGGTGTATGGAATCCGAGAGTTGTATTCCCACGGATTCCATAATCTCCCCTCGCTTTACATGCATGACTGCACATTTGTCCACACCAAATTTCTTCCTGATGGAGTCGTTATTATTATTATTATGTCCTTTATTTAATGTTTTTTTTTATTAGTTACATTTTTAAAATTTTTTACAAAACCCGTACAAAAAAGGAAAACATTTAAAAATATAAAAAATAGAGGCCCACCGGTATCGAGAACAGGGTACAGGCGGTCAGGGCTCCATAGAGAGGAACCTCCTAACAATACGAGCCGTGTCCAGCAGTACTGCTTTCTGGATCAGGCCTTTGACTCAGCCACCTAACGAGAGCCTCCCAAGGTGTTGGTCGAGGCTCGTGGCTATTAAGCCATTGGCTGACACGACTATCGGTACAATGATCGCTGTATCCACAAATAAATTATTATTATACTCTGTAATATCCAGTTCAAGGAGGAGCTCGTGGCTTAATAATAACAGCCGCACGGGGTGATCTTCAAGGTTAAGCAACGCTTGACGAGGTCAGTCCTTGGATGGGTGACCATTTCAACATACCGATTTTCCTCCGTGCATCGGAAAGCACGTTAAGCCGTTGGTCCCGGCTGTCATTTGAAGATCTTTGACAGTCGTTACAGGTAATCAGAAACCTGAGATCTGACACCAGTCTTGCCAAGGGGTATCGTGTTACCCAGTTACTGGGTTGTGGAGGTCAGATAGGCAGTCACTCCATGTAAAACACTGGTACTAAGCTGAATCCGGTAAGACTGGAAGCCGACCCCAATATAGTTGAGAAAAGGCTAGGCAGATAATGACTCTGTAATATCCAATACGCCACTTACGTCAGGAATTTAGGTCCGGTACAAATACGTTGCCAGTTTAATGTCATTCTTCAGGCTCAATTTCAACTAGAAAAGAAATTCTTCAAATAGGAACGAAAATATCTAGGGAGCTCTAAACATGGATCGTGGTCGAGGACTGAACTTTTGGTCTTGGGTTGTGATGACAAGGCTTTGTTCGCATAAAAAATACTCCCTGTGTGTTTGGGGGTAAAATTTTGACACACTATGGCAAGAACACTTCAGTGCATCACTCTAGAATTAAAGACCCCAGGTTGTAGCTATAAGGAAACGCAGACCCCGGCAGGAAATACCACTACTTGGCTATACACACAATTAATGTATTCCCAAAACTTTTTGTGCAAGGATGTAAAGTTACGTGCGTGTGTTTGTTTTATACATATACACGACAAGTAAAATTTCAAACCCCCTACACATTTTTATTTCATGCTACATAATTTATCTATTATAGTACTAGACACTCTATTGAATGCTTCGATAGACAATCTATCGAACACGTAATAATGACACGATATACTGCAAAAGCACACCGATTCAAACTGTATAACGCACATAACTTTAGAACAGATGAACATATTTTCATCAAACATAGCTAAGAACACTCTCGATAAAGTCATCTATCAAACACGAAATCAAAACCAGTGCATTCGTTTTGGATCTATGATGCCACAGACAGATACCCAAATACACATTTATACACAAATACACAGGTTTACACGTCAAACTTGTGACACCCCTCTTTATCCGTCGGAAACCCGGGAGTCAAAAATAGAATGACTGTCTCGTTGATCTAGTGACCGCAAGCACTACTGCTGAGTATGAGGTCCTGGCATCGATTCCTGGGTCAAGTAAAGTGTTGTTAGGTTGTCCCATCTGGGATTTCTGGGATGGGCAATCGGTTTGCCCCCTGTTACATGGGATTTGAACATAACTGGTGAAATGTGGGTGTACTGTAGGTGCACCCCTGCCTAACCCTTTGGGGAATACGAGCGTGATGTTATTTAAATTTTAGTTTATATGAAAGTAGAAGTCACATTTTTTATATTCTAACCAACTTCCCAAAAATTTTAACCAAGTTCAGATGTTTACATATTTTTCTTTATTATGTTTGATCTCCGTCATACAAAAATATTGAAAAAATAAAATAAATTAAGTATTAATAATAGTATTATTATTAATAGTAGTATTATTATTATTATTCCATTTATTCATTTTATATACATATTTTTACATTTTTAAATATTATTCTATAAAAAATAAAATAAAAAAACATTTAAAAATACAAAAATAGTAGCCCACCGGTATCGGGAACAGGGTCCAAGCTACCGGTGGTCAGGGCTCCTGAGAGAGGAACCTCCTGACTATACGCGCCGTGTCCAGTAGTACCGCTTTCTGGATCAAGCCCTTGATCCAGCTGCCTAACGAGAGCCTCCTCAGATGTTCTTCGAGGCTCTTGGCTATTATGCCATTGGCCGTCACGACTATCGGCACAATGATTGCTGTATTCACATCCCACATGTCGACAACCTCGCGCGCTAGATCAAGATACTTGGTTTTCTTATCTCTCTCAGCCTTCACGAGGTTCTCGTCATGGGGGACCGCTATATCAACAATCATTGCGCGACGCTCTAGTCGGTCTATCACCACTATGTCAGGCTTATTGGCAACAATAGTCCTGTCAGTGATGATAGACCGATCCCAATACAACGTGACATTGCCATTTTCGAGAACTGGGTCGGGCACATATTTATAGTAAGGCACTTCCGATTCCACAAGATTGTATTTAAGAGCAAGTTGCTGATGGATAATCCTGGCTACAAGGTTGTGTCTATGCAAATAGTCTCCATTAGCCAGACTAGAACAACCGGAGATAATGTGACGGATAGATTCACCCGGCCGGTGACATGCCCGACAGATGTCAACTGTGCCATCCTTCACAATGTATTTCCGGTAGTTGTTCGTCATCATAACTTCGTCCATAATCGCAAAGACAAAACCTTCGGTTTCCCCGAAAAGGTCACCAAATCGCAGCCAGGCCACGGACGCTAAAAGATCTACATCGGGCCCATGTAGGACCCGGTAGAAACGTCCGTGAAGCTCCTTGCTCTGCCATACCTCCCTGCGGTCATTAGTATCTAATACTATAGGTTTGCGCCAGTTCTCGTTAGCCAAGGAGAGCGGGGTAAGGCCCTTGTCCACCGCTACCACATCTCGATGCATACCCACGTCGGCGGCCTGAAAGTATTCCCTAAGACTGCATACCTCGCGGTTGTGCAGGGTCTTAGCATTTAAAAAGCCTCGACCCCCACACTTCCGCGGGATATACAGTCTCATGACCGATGAACGTGGGTGATGCATACGATTTGCGGTAAGCAGCGTGCGGACTCTCCTATCCAGGGCGTCAAGTTCTGTCTGAGTCCATTTGAGTATGCCGAAAGAATACATCAAGACCGGCATGACCCAGCCGTTGAAGGCGCGCACCTTGTTTCCGCCTGATAAAAGACTATTTAGTACTTTATTCAGGCGGCCAAAGAAGCGTTCCTTCAACGACTGTTTCACGTCACTAGCATTGATGCCTAATGCTTCCGACATACCCAAATACTTGTAAGTTTCAGTTGAGGAAAGGGATCGAAGGTGTATGGAATCCGTGTTATTATTATTATTATTATTTATATTATTTTATTTTTATTATTATTAATTAATTAATTATTAAATTAATTATTATATTATTATTATTATTTAATTAATTATTAATTAATTTTGTTATTATTATTATTAATTAATTATTATTATCCATTTATTCATTTTATATACATATTTTTACATTTTTAAATATTATTCTATAAAAAATAAATTATTATTAATTATTATTATTATTAATAATTATTTATTAATTATTATTAATTAATTATTAATAATTAATTAATTATTATTATTAATTATTATTATTAATTTATTAATTATTATTAATTATTATTAATTTAATTAATTAATTATTATTATTTATTAATTAATTAATTAATTAATTCATTATTTAATTAATTATTTATTATTATTATTATTCCATTTATTTATTTTATTTACATATCTTTACATTTTTAAATATTATTCTATAAAAAAATTAAATAAAAAAACATTTAAAAATACAAAAATAGTAGCCCACCGGTATCGGGAACAGGGTCCAAGCTACCGGTGGTCAGGGCTCCTGAGAGAGGAACCTCCTAACGATACGCGCCGTGTCCAGGAGTACCGCTTTCTGGATCAAGCCCTTGATCCAGCTGCCCAACGAGAGCCTCCTCAGATGTTCGTCGAGGCTCTTGGCTATTATTATTATCTCCTTTATTCAATACATTTCTTATTATTTACATTTTTAAATATTTTTATAACAAATTACAAAAAAAAAAACATTTAAAAATATAAAAAATAGAGGCCCACCGGTATCGGGAACAGGGTCCAAACTACCGGCGGTCAGGGCTCCAGAGAGAGGAACCTCCTAACAATACGAGCCGTGTCCAGCAGTACTGCTTTCTGGATCAGGCCCTTGACCCAGCCGCCTAACGAGAGCCTCCTAAGATGTTGGTCGAGGCTCGTGGCTATTAAGCCATTGGCCGACACGACTATCGGTACAATGATCGCTGTGTCCACATCCCACATGTCGACAACCTCGCGAGCCAAGTCAAGATACTTGATTTGCTTATCTTTCTCGGCTTTCACGAGGTTCCCGTCATGCGGGACGGTAATGTCAACAATCATTGTACGCCTCTCGATTCGGTCCACCACCACAATATCAGGCTTATTGGCTACAATAGTCCTGTCAGTGATGATGGACCGATCCCAGTACAATGTGATATTGCCATTTTCGAGAACTGGGTCGGGCACATACCTGTAGTACGGTACCTCCGATGCCACAAGAGTGTATTTCAGAGCAAGTTGCTGATGGATAATCCTGGCTACAAGGTTGTGCCTATGCAAGTACTCTTCGTTAGCTAGCCGAGAACAACCAGAGATAATGTGGCGGATCGATTCACCCGGGCGGTGACATGCCCGACAGATGTCAACCGTGCCATCCTTCACAATAAATCTCCGGTAGTTATTCGTCATGATAACTTCGTCCATAATTGCACAGACAAAACCTTCGGTTTCCCCAAAGAGGTCACCGAAACGCAGCCAGGCTACGGACGCTGACTGATCTACATCGGACCCATGTAGGGCCCGGAAAAAGCGTCCGTGGAGCTCCTTACTCTGCCATACCTCCCTGCGGTCGTTAGTCTCAAGCACTACAGGCTTGCGCCAGTTCTCATTTGCCAAGGAGAGCGGGGTGAGTCCCTTGTCCACTGCCACTACATCTCGATGCATACCCACGTCGGCGTGTAGAAAATATTCTCTGAGATTGCATATCTCGCGGTTGTGGAGGTTTTTGGCATTTAAAAAGCCTCGGCCTCCACACTTCCGCGGGATATACAATCTCATGACCGACGATCGTGGGTGATGCATTCGATATGCAGTCAGCAATGTTCGGACCCGCCTATCCAGGGCGTCGAGTTCGGTTTGAGTCCATTTGAGTATGCCGAAAGAGTACATCAATACCGGCATGACCCAACCGTTGAAGGCGCGCACCTTGTTTCCGCCCGAAAGAAGGCTATTGAATACTTTCTTCAGGCGGCCAAAGAAGCGTTCCCTCAACGATTGCTTCATGTCAGTAGTGCTGATACCTAATGCTTCCGACATACCCAAATACTTATAGGTTTCGTTTGGAGAGAGGGATCTCAGGTTTATGGAATCCGCGAGTTGAATTCCCACGGATTCCACAATCTCCCCTCGCTTTACATGCATGACCGCACATTTGTCCACACCAAACTCCATCTTGATGGCGCTACTAAAAGTTTTAGTTACCTTCAGTAGCTCCATCAGCTGAAGATTGCTGGGGGCAAAGAGCTTCAGGTCATCCATATAAAGGAGGTGAGATATAACCTGACCACCTCTCCTCAACCGATAGCCTAGCCCTGAATTCTCCAGCATCATGCTTAGAGGATTCAAGGCTAGACAAAACCAAAGTGGACTCAAACTATCGCCCTGGAATATACCTCGCTCGATCCTTACAGGTTCGCTATTCCTCTGGATATTTCGACATCCTGGATAGCGAAGGACTGTGCTCCATTGCCCCATACACGATTTCAGGAAGGTGCGTAGAGTTGTATCTATTTTATACAATTCTAGCACCCTCATGAGCCATGTATGAGGCACCGAGTCATAGGCCTTCTTATAATCTATCCAACATGTCGACAGATCCTTTCGGGAACGCCGAACCTGTTGGCTAATGGCCATATCAATAAGGAGTAGCTCCTTAGTACCGCGGGACCCGTTCCTACATCCATTCTGAGAGGCCGACATGATGGAGTTATCGTCGACGTGTTTATTTTATTATTATTATTATTATTAATTAATTAATTATTAATTAATTAATTAATTATTAATTAATTAATTAATTATTATTATTATTATTAATATTGAAACTGAATTGCAAAAATATTATATTTTTTGTTCGAAAGAAATTTATTCCGAAATGGTCTAAGTTAAATTTGGTAAAGATCAGATGAAGAACTTCGGAGTTATACAACAGAACTCTTCAATAAATGACGGCAAATCTCTCGGGATTGCTGCATTCACATGTGTTACGTTTGCCTAGGAATCTGCTGACATTGCGGACACTAAGTATTCTTAGACCTTGCTGACAGTGCAGTTACCGTGAAGCTAACGTACGTACCTAGACATTCGCTGACACAGAAACGCACGTAGCATCAATATAGGAAGTTACCGACGGTGCAATTCATTCGAAACCGATGCAGCCATGACGTCAAGGAATCGATCGATTCCGAACTAATATTTAAGACCATTTCTTGTAAGAAGAAGGCATTCCATATTCCTACATCGAGTAGGATGGATTCTCGTAGGCTAGTTAGTCTATTTAATTATTGTAACCATTCCATGTCCTAATATCGGCTTGGAATGGACATCTGTAGGTTAGGTTAGGTTGGTGGGTCCAGGGGCGACGGACTCGGGGACGTCCGTTGCCCCCCACACATCAGGACCCGAGGTGGTGGCGCGTAGTGTTCCACGCGCGCCCCTCTTAGACGTCGTGGGGGGAGTCCAACACCTCACTCCCCCCCCAACCCGAGGTCGTGGCCCGCAGAGGCGGGCCGGCACTAGCTGGGGGTTGCGGAAGTATCGTTGTTCCCGCGACCCCCAGCGTAGGTGTGAGATGGAACACCGGGGTGGTTTTTAGTCAGTACGAGTCTGACAGACCCCTCCGCCCTCCCCAGGGCGGAGGACATCCAATGAGGATTTTCCACCTCGGAAAAAAAAAAAAAAAAAAAAAAAAAAAAAAAAAAAAAAAAAAAAAAAAAAAGGTTGTTAGGTCTCTGCACTTGCGGATGCGGAGATCGAAAAGATCGCGCGCATCTGCATGATGCAGTGCGGGCGGATGGTGGGTGCTCGTATAGAGGCAATGGAGTCGAGATTGCTTCCGGCTGAAACCTCCCGCCCACCGCTCGCTGCGGACAAGCGGAGACAGGAGGGGCCCGCTTAAACTGGGCCAGCGGCCCAGCCGGCAGCGGCTGAGCCGAGAAATGTTGGGAAAGGGCCCAGCAAGCCCGCGGAGGGCAGGTCCACACCCACTACTCGGTCGGCGGCTGCGACCCTGGTGACCCCGCCTGGCACCCTCACGGAGGCCTGGACGACGGTGGTCAAGAGGGGCCGCCGTCGAAAGAAGAAAACGGCGCCGCCGGCACCTGCTGGAGCACCCGCACCGGAAATCAGGAAGGCCGCGGGACCGCCTAAAGTCAGAGCCCCACGCTCCGCGGCTGTAGCGATCACGCTGCTGCCCGGAGCCGTCGAAAGGGGCGTCACATACAAGGCGGTCTTGTTAGAGGCGAAGTCCAAAGTCGCGTTCCCCGACCTTGGCACACCGTCCGGCTTCCGAATGAGGTCGGCGATTACAGGGGCGCGGCTGCTCGAGGTGTCAGGTGCCTCAAGCGCCGAAAAGGCGGATATGTTGGCCGCCAAGCTGCGGGAGGTCCTCAATCCGGAGGACGTTCGGGTGTCCAGGCCGATGAAGACCGCTGAGTTGCGTGTTGACGGCTTGGACGACTCGACGACCGTAGCTGAGGTCGCGGCGGCCATCGCTCAAGCCGGCGGATGTCCGTCCGAGGACATTCGGACGGGCGAAATCCGCGCCGACGCTTCCGGGCTCGGCATGATTTGGGTGCGGTGCCCGGTGGCGGCGGCGAAAAAAGTCGCTGACGGTGGACGACTGTTGGTGGGGTGGGTTGCAGCGAGGGTCAAGCTACTGCAACCCAGGGCATTGCGGTGCTATCGTTGCCTGGACATTGGGCATGTCAGGGCACGATGCACCGCCGAAACGGACCGCAGTGAACAATGCTATCGCTGCGGTCAGCCCGGCCACAAGGCAGCCCATTGCTCCGCGGCGCCAAACTGCAGCCTCTGTACAGCTGCAGGGAGGCCCGCTGGGCACAGAGCGGGTGGAAAGGCCTGTGGCGCACCCACGCAGCAGAAGAAGAGAAAGAGGGCCAAGGTTGCCGGGGGCTCTTTACCCCCCCGTCAACCTGGCTGCTTTTTGGCCGACTCCCGGCCTAGGAATGGAGTGGAGGGATTGGATTGCGCATAATGGCGCTCTACCATTTTCTCCAGGGCAATATCAACCACTCTGCCAGAGCTCAGGATCTCTTGCTCCAGAGCATGGCAGAGTGGTCGATTCACGTGGCTGTGGTCGCCGAGCCGTATTACGTCCCACCCAGAGACAACTGGGTTGGAGACCTCGACGGTTTGGTGGCCATCATTGGCGGGGCTCTTGTCAGCCCGTCCCAAGGTCACGGCTGGGTGGCCGCCCTCGCGGACGGCGTTGGCATAGTTGGTGTTTATTTTTCGCCTAACAAGAGTCTCGCCGACTTCGAGAGTTTCCTTGTCGAGTTGGGCGCCGTCGTAGGCCGACTCCACCCTCGCCCTGTGCTGTTGCTAGGGGATCTCAACGCCAAGTCTTCGGCGTGGGGATCTCCGGTAACCGATGCTAGGGGTGAGGTGCTGGAAGAGTGGGCAATCACCACTGGCCTGGTCGTCCTAAACCGGGGCTCGGTCCACACTTGCGTGCGGCAGCGGGGCGGTTCAATAGTGGACATCTCGTTCGCTAGCCCTGCTGTCGCGAGCCGTGTCCACGACTGGCGTGTCGCCGTGGAGGTGGAGACGTTATCGGATCACAGATATATCCATTTCGACGTCTCCACCCAGACCGCCGGCGGCCACAGTTTGCCAGCCCCGCGAACGAACGCTCCGCGCTGGGCGCGCAAGCGCATCGACAGGGAACTTCTCGAGGAAGCCACCATTGTCCAGGCCTGGATCCGGGAGTCGGCAACGACCGGACCCGTCGACGTCGAACAGGAGGCGCTGTGGTTCCGCGGGGCGATGACGCAAATCAGCGACGCGTCCATGCCCCGGGTCCACGCACAGTCAGTGAGGCGCCAGGTGTACTGGTGGTCCGCCGAGATCGCACAGTTGCGTGTCGCGTGCGTAGCGGCCAGACGCCAGTACACCCGATACCGGAGGAGACGTCGTCAGGTCTCTGACGAAGAAGCCGCGCGGTATGAGGTGTACCGCGCGGCGACGGAGACTCTGCGGCTGGCCATCGGCGAGGCGAAGAAGCGAGCCAGGGAGGAGATGTTGGAGATTCTAGACCGGGATCCTTGGGGGCGTCCTTATCGAGCGGTTCGAGGGAAACTTCGAGCCGCTGCGCCTCCGCTTACGGAGAGTCTCCAACCTGAGCTGCTGGAGGAGGTAGTCGCAGCCCTCTTCCCGGCGAGAGCGGATTACATCCCGCCGCCGATGGCTTTGCCCACAGCCGCTGAGTCTACAGAGGAGGACGCCATCAGCGTCCCAGAGGTGACACAGGCTGAGATGGGGGCGGCCGTGATGCGGCTCCGGGCCAAGAACGTGGCTCCGGGGCCCGATGGGATCCACGGCCAAGTATTAGCCCTCGCTCTGAAGGAGCTAGAGCCCTGGTTGAGAGGACTCTTCACTGCGTGCCTTGAGCGGGGCCAGTTTCCCACTTTGTGGAAATCTGGTCGTCTGGTCCTGCTCAGGAAGGCGGGGCGCCCTGCGGACTCGCCGTCCGCGTACCGGCCCATAGTGCTGCTAGACGAGGTGGGTAAGTTGTTCGAGCGGATAATCGCTGCCCGCCTCGTCAGCCACTTGTACAGAGAGGGGCCGGACTTGGACGAAAGCCAGTTCGGCTTTCGGCATGGGCGCTCCACCATCCACGCGATATCGCAGGTGAGAGTCCTGGCGGAGGAAGCGGTGTCCCGGGGTGGGGTGATGTTGGCAGTGTCCTTGGACATTTCCAACGCCTTCAACACCCTGCCCTGGAGTTGTGTTCGGGAGGCACTGCGATATCATCGAGTGCCTCCCTACCTCCGCCACATCGTCGGGGCTTATTTGGCGGATAGGTGTGTCACCTACGTACGGACGTGATGGCGTCGAAAATCCGCACCGCATGTCGTGCGGTGTTCCACAGGGCTCGGTCTTGCGCCCGCCTCTGTGGAACATTGGTTACGACTGGGTGCTGAGGGGCGAACTCCAACCGGGCGTGGACCTGACGTGTTACGCGGACGATACGCTGGTCACCGCCCGGGGGAGCTCGTACAGGGAGGCAGCGTTGCTGGCAACGGCTGCGGTCTCACAAGTGGTGAGCCGCATACGGCGCCTTGGCCTGGAGGTGGCCCTCAACAAGTCGGAGGCCATGGTCTTCCATGGTCCCCGGCGGGCGCCACCGCCCGATGCCCACATCGTGGTCGGGGGGGCTCGAATCGCTGTCGAGTCTACCATGAAGTACCTGGGATTGGTGCTCGACAGCCGGTGGGATTTCGGCCCCCACTTCCGGCGGCTGGCGCCCAAGTTGTTGGGTGCGGCTGGGGCGCTTTCAACGCTGCTTCCCAATCTGGGGGGCCCGAGCGCCGCTTGTAGGCGGCTCTACGTGGGGATCGTGCGATCGATGGCCCTGTATGGGGCCCCGATCTGAGCGTCTGACCTGACGGCCGGTAGCATCGCAGTTCTGCGGAAGCCGCAGAGAGCGATGGCCGTCAGAGTCATCAGGGGGTATCGCACGATCTCCTACGAGGTGGCTTGCGTACTGGCCGGATCCCCGCCCTGGGACCTGGAGGCGAAAGTACTTGCGTCACTGTATCGCTGGCGCGAGGAAGCGCGGGCGCGGGGCGAAGGGCCGATGCAGCGACATATGGAGTTGCGTCGGTCTCAGCTCCGCGAGGTCCTAGTGGCGGAATGGCGGGACAGGCTTTTACGCCCTACCGCCGGCCTCGTCACCATCGAGGCGGTCCAGCCAGTGCTCGAGCGCTGGCTCGGGAGGAGGCACGGCTCCCTGTCGTTTCGTGTTACGCAGGTGCTCTCGGGGCATGGTTGCTTCGGGAAGTACCTGTGTCACATAAACAGGGAGCCGGACGCCCGGTGTCACCACTTCGTCGACTGCCGGGAGGACACGGCGTGGCATACGCTGGCAGAGTGCGCCGCTTGGGAGGAGCCACGCCGTGACCTCATCTCAGAAGTAGGCAGTGACCTATCGCTGCCGGCCGTAGTCGAGTCTATGGTCTGCAGAGAAGAGAGGGAGATTTCATCCGCTCACCCGATCCGCAGCAGACGCCCCGGGCGTCGGCGGAGGGCAGACAACGCCCTCGTCCAGCCCCCCTAAATGGGTCCAGGGGCGACGGACTCGGGGACGTCCGTCACCCCCACACACACCAGGACCCGAGGTGGCGGCGCGAAGTGTTCCACGCGCGCCCCTCTTAGATGTTGCGGGGGGAGTCTAACACCTCACTCCCCCCTAACCAGAGATCGAGGCCCGCGGCTGCGGGCCGGCACTAGCCGGGGGTTGCGGAAGTATCATTGTTCCCGCGACCCCCAGCGTAGGTGTGAGATGGAACACCGGGGTGGTTTTTAGTCAGTACGAGTCTGACAGACCCCTCTGCCCTCCCCAGGGCGGGGGACATCCAATGAGGATTTTCCACCCCGGAAAAAAAAAAAAAGGTTAGTAGTTGTAACCATTCCATGTTCCAACCTCGACTTGGAATGGTAATTTTTAGGATAATTAATTGTAATTAACTTTAACAATTAAAAGTTTAGAATCATTTCGGGTTCCTTTCCAATCCACCGGCTGTGGTAAACGTAATTCATGTCTTTTTACTGTTTACAACATTTCATGACATCACGGCAGTATGCTCGCATCACTGTGGGCATTATAGGTATGTTACTATAGAACTTGTCCATTATGTATCAATAAAAAGTGAAAAATAAAAAATCTTTTTAAAATAAAGAAGCAACCGACTTCCAAATAAAACACTACAAATTGAAAAATAACTTTAATTTCGGAAGGTGGTGTCAAAAAACAAAGAAACGTTAACAGGTGTTCCTGTTTCCTGACTTCCTAAATTGAAGTTATTAGAACCCATCTTGAAATTAACTCTGCGCTTGTAAAAAGGCGTAAGAACTACTCTTTCAAACTGTAATCTGCGTCTAAAATGCAAATCAGTTGAAAAGAAGCGGAACTATATCACACTTTTATCACAAACTTTTATTAGACCACTTAAAATGCTAATGGTCTGGCAATTACATCATTCACGACTCTCAGGCAACTATAAAGTTTGGTAATTGTCTTTAAGATTAACTAGAAGTTGGCTTCTAATTTTCAGTAAGAGTTGAAACTGTTACTCGTGGAATAAATGAAAGTATCGATTTTTATGTAGCTTATAAGAATGATATTTTTTGTTTTATTTATGCTTTAGGAACTAATACCACCTCAGATCCCAAGTAGGAACGTTATAACATTTACCTCGCAAAGTGGATAACAAACCTTCGCAAACCTTCACGGAACGGCAGCAGGTTGTGGATATGGATCTCTTCATCTACTCTGTGCCCCAAATCATGCAAGTGGCTTCTGCGTTGCCACGGTGTTTAAGGCAACACAAAGTTACTACTTTTTAGGGTTCCGTACCCAAAGGGTAAAAACGGGACCCTATTACTGAGACTTCGCTATCCGTCTGTCTGTCTGTCTGTCTGTCTGTCTGTCTGTCTGTCTGTCTGTCACCAGGCTGGATCTCATGAACTGTGATAGTAAGACAGTTGAAATTTTCACAGATGATGTATTCCTGTTGCCGCTATAACAACAAATACTAAAAACAGTATAAAATTAATATTTAAGGGGGGCTCCCATACAAAAAACGTCATATTTTTGCCGTTTTTTGCTCGATATTAATAACGGCAACAGGTAGACGCTTGAAATATTCACAGAATATTTAGTTGTATATTCTCTTCAAAAAATAATAATTATTAAATTAAAATAAAATAAATTAAGGGGGACTCCCATACAACAAACGTGATTTTTTTGCAGTGTTTTGCGATAATGGTACGGAACCCTTCGTGTGCGAGTCCGACTCGCACTTGGCCGTTTTTTTTTGTTTTATCTGTGGTATATTTAATCTGTTGTGAAGAGATGTCAACCTTTCCGATTGGCCTGGTTAGCTCGATGAGCCACCATGTGAATCTGTAACTGGAAGAGTAAAGGGTTATTACATCAAGTAAGTATCACTTCATACAACCTAACAACAAAACCGTAATGGTTTTGTCCACTAAGTTAACATTTGACCTTCGAGTAAGTATCCATTAATGTGTGAAACACATGGGAGTGGCGAAGTTCTGCGTCATAAAAGCCTAAATACTGTTGTACCAGTGACACAAAGAAGAAAAAGTTATCAATAAAGAGGCGAAGTTCTGCGCGAAAAAAGTCTAAATACTGTTGTATATAGTGTTGTGTGTGTGTGCGTGTGTGTGTGCGTGTGTGTGTGTGTAGAAAAATCAATATCACTTCTTGTAAATTCCAGTGCTATAGGTACATATTATTTGGGCCCCGAATCATCATCTGCCTTCCCTTTTCCCAAGTTACCTAGAGGTCGGCGCAACACGGTTTCCTTATTCGTTCTTCTTTTGTTTCTTGTATTTGGACTCCAAATACCTTTGAGAACTACATTGTTAGTTTATGCTCTTATTTTTCCTATTTTTTTTCTTAGTAGTAATTTATTAATTTATTCGTTTATCCTCGCACTAGAACGTCTTGCAGCAATTGGGATGTTGAATTAAAAAAAGTTGACAATTTTTGTCAACTTTTTTAATTTTTTGAAACTTTACATATTTTAAATTACATTGTCGTTTCAAAAAACTCAATTTAAATTTTTTATAAGCAATTGAAAATCGATAAAATTTTGAAAAGAACCACGTGACTTCGAACGGGCCACAATTAGTCGCCATGTTGGTGACTACATAACGTTCAAGGAAATCAAGATAATGCAGTGCCAACTACACGTGGATTGATTAAAAATATCCGAAAATTAGTGCAAAAATATTATTAAACAACAAAATTTATTTAGTCATGTGTGATAAAGGATTCATAAATGTCGATAATATACCCACCTGATGGACGATTTGGAAGTTTTGACCATAAATAAAGTAGTCGTAATTAATATTACGTGTTACTGGACCGGAGTTAGTTATTGTTGTTTATCAGGTACATTTAGAAACATAATTGTCATAACGTAATCGTTTTTACATATGGGATTCTGGTGTAAAATAAAAAGTAAACAAACACGATTGGCGCGATACTTTGGATATCAAAAAAAAACATTAGATACCACTAAATATGATACATATAAACATAACATTTTCGTTAACTCCCATTATTTACATATCCCTTAATAATATTAAACACTAATATCTATATTACATATTTACAAACACTAAAAAGTTTGTAGAACAAAAACGTGAAAATATTAACTTGGTAGATTTTCCTTACACTAATTCGTCAGTAAATATCTCTTAAATGCGTCGACCGATTTTCATAATTCAAACAGAAATATTAGTTTTACGCCTATATCTGTCATTTAACAATACAATAATGAATATATCTCCATAAACAAAAATCCTGTTTTCAAGTTACGTAATTATACAACAATGTCAACTTTGCTCGAAAGTTCCCTTAAAAAATTACTTTTCTCAGACTTTAATGATCAAAATAAGAAATTAATACGGACCGAATACTAAATTAAAACAAGATAACAACATAATTAACACATTATAATTGGAATCTAGTTAGACATAGAACATTTCTCAAATTTAGTACAGATTGCTAGGTACTTGGCTATTGCGCGAAACACATATAATGGGGATCTTTTTGTAGTGTTCGTACATAATGATACGAAGCGAGCACGATAACATTTTAGGTTCGATATTTATGATCAATATATTCGATATTCATCAATATATTGACGATAATAACAAGATTGAATCGGTTAAAAGTCAAAACACAGTATAAGCTATGTGCCACAATGAGTAGAAATGAACGTTGTGATGTCACACGGGCTCGGGTTTGTTCGGAAAACTGTCAGGGTGTTTTCGGTACCGGATTCAAAAAAATATTTTCGATTGGATTTTACTTAGTAAAAACAATGAAAAAAAAAAAATTGTTTTGTACGAATACTTATATAAGATCTTTCCATTTATTACAAAAAAAAATTGGTTCAACAAACCAATTACACCAATCTTATAATAAACTTTTTTAATTTTTTTTCTTCACCGTTGTCAGCGATGTCCAAAATAAACTAAGAAAGTACATATGAATTGAAAAATTCATGAATGAGAAATAATGGTTTGTGGTTTTTTATATTTTGAGCACATGAGACGAGCCTTTATATATTATGTAACATACTTCAGACTATCTCCAAGTCATAAGCAGGTCCAGTGAATAAATTTTCTGGTGAAGTTTTCTAGTACGTTAACGTCTGGTTTCTTTGTTTGCCTACAAAGATCATAAAAGAAACAGAGTGAGTAATAGTTGTTAAGTTATAATAACAAGCGATATAATTAACGATGAACCTTGACAAACGAACTGAATAACAAAACCTTGGAACTACTTGGAATTTACTGGAATTAGGCATTTCAAACACGCTCATTATCTTGTAAGAGATCTTATTTATTAATAACTAATTAGATTATCCCGCGGTTTTGCCTGCTTTAAAATATGTTTTTTATTTTTTTGGTTTTTGTTTTTTTGCTGGTATCTGGCATTGGACTGCTAAGGCATTGGGATGTATCAGTAATGTCCGATTATAAAGTTGAGTTAAGATTTTCTTATGTTTTTATTTTACCTTTAAAAACAACCAGATACCAGAATTCAGACTGAGATAAGTAATACTACAGTAGGAATTCATCGTAATTCTTATTAATTTCGGCATTTTATAGACGTGTTGATAATGCATACAAAAAATAACGTGCTAAATTCTTGTACTCAATATACCACGTGGTCATGGTCATACTAACTCATTATATAGCAGCAACAACTAGTTTTTTACCACAATATACTTCATTGAACCAAACAGTGCGTGCACAATTGAATGCAGACCTCTTTAAGGTGAACGCGCACCTATCCGCGGCGTAGGAGCCGCACGCGCCGCAGTCATCGCATTTTGTAAATCTTTATATGAAATCGTATGCAGCCTCGCGCACCTATCCGCGCCGCACGAGCCGCATTTTAGCAAAATGCTGTAGGTATACGGATTGCACTAGCGCGTGCGGATGACGTCATCAGATTCGGTGCGTTCGATGCTTGCGGCGAGTGCGATGCGGGTGGCGCGGTGACGTCAACCGTATTCGTATAGAAAATATTGTTCATGATGTACAGAAGTGGAAACAATGAGTGCGGCGCGTTCGGCGCGTACGATGCTGATTGTGCGGGGCCTTGAGAAAATGTGATGACTGCGGCGCGTGCGGCTCCTGCGGCGCGGATAGGTGCGCGTTCACCTTTTTAATAAGAATACTAAACTAAGGGCAAATCATTTAATTGAAAAACAAATAAAGCATTCGTATAAATGCGATTATGATTAAACAGATGAATTACTTAGGCCTAATCAATTCTTATGTGTAGATAATTTATTGGTTCATCGAAACTAATTCTATAAAGAAGTAAAATTGATTGTATTATTTTTTTATTTATATATGCTTTACCTAC
Organism: Anorthoa munda; assembly: GCA_945859665.1. NCBI lineage: Eukaryota > Metazoa > Arthropoda > Insecta > Lepidoptera > Noctuidae > Anorthoa > Anorthoa munda. The sequence continues at coordinate 3,578,720 of OX243907.1, read as the reverse complement.
AAGTACACCAAGTTAAAATATAGAAAAAGAAACTGAACGTATTTATCCTTTTATAAAAAGTATACTCTGTAAGTACGTACTGATCTTTGAACGTAACGCACTAGTGAGCTAGCCATGCGAAGTGTTCCTCGGACTCCTCGGTACAGAGGGCGCAGATTATTTAGTAACGAAGTCTTTCACTTATAGAAAGTTTTATCGCTTATTTATCCTATCTATTGTTTGATTATGCACGGTTCCAGAGGAATAGTCCACTGGTGCGAAACCGCGGGTCAGCGTGTTGTTATTGTTTAAGCGTTTGATAATAGTGTTATAATACATTAGACCTTACCTTGATGTTCATAATCGGTATGTTTCTTGTTTGTCAGTATGTTTGTACTGTTTATTTAGTAACTTTTTTTTTAAATTGCGATGCTCTCTGTTGCAATGTACCTACGAGTAGATTTTCTATTTATAAGATTAATATGTGACGTCACTTTGGGAAGGCCTATGTTTATGCTTATTTCGGTTGCAATGATGATGAGGACTCATAAGAAAAAGTTAAATTAAAAGTCACACAAGTCTAATAAATATAATGTTATAAAAAGAAATGACTGATACTGCACGACCTCATCCCACCAGTCCCCTTTTACCATCGGATGTAGACGCACTGCAAGTTACCATCCTTACCTAGTTGCCATTCCAACAATTTGCACCAAGCGCTTCCAAACATCCTTCATAATGCGCACAGCAAAAGAGTGTAACTCACTGCCCGCGCCTATATTTCCGAACGCATTCAACCCGAAAAGCTTCTTCTCGGTAAGTTTAGTCCATCGTCGACCTTATATTTGTCGCCTGTGACCTAGATGATAATAGAGTCAATAGCCAACCCATCCCAAATAAAAACAAAAAAAAAAACCGGCCAAGTGCCAGTCGGACTAGCGCACGAAGGGTTCCGTACCATTATTGCAAAAAACGGCAAAAAAATCACGTTTGTTGTATGTGAGCCCCACTTAAATATTTATTTTATTCTGTTTTTAGTATTTGTTGTTATAGCGGCAACAGAAATAGATCATCTGTGAAAATTTCAACTGTCTAACTATCACGGTTCATGAGTTACAGCCTGGTGACAGACAGACAGACAGACAGACGGACCGTGAAGTCTCAGTAATAGGGTCCCGTTTTTACCCTTTGGGTACGGAACCCTAAAAACCAACATGAAACTTCCAAATATAAAACTCAATTTTGATTATAACCCAAGACGGTTCCATCACCACGACATGAAATAATGCTTATAATAAATTATAATTTATTAATAAGTAGAACACAAAATGGCCAAGTTTAACGCGTAAATTATTAACTGCGATGAGAAACATTTATCTCAGAAACTTTGCAATTATCGTCTGTAGGAAACTTTCTTGAATATTGAGGTAGATGGTAGATCGCTTTTATTATGTCCAAATAAAAAAGTGAGGGTACTACCTCGCTGTTCTTGTGGTCGCAAGCGCTACTGATAATCGTAATGTCTTGGGTTCGAGTCCCGCGTCGGGTAATACCTATTGTGTTTTTCCATTTAGTGTTGTGTAGTTGCAGTCCAGAGTCAGTGTTTATCTTTGTTTGAATGGGCTTGCCCACATTTATATGGCACATAATCATACCTGGTGATGTGTGGGTGTAGGTACAATTTCTGTGCCTGATCTTTAAGGCAAACCAACCTATTTTTTTTAGTCTCTTTTAAACAGTTAAATACGCTGAAATATAATAAACCATATTAATAAAATAATTCAGATCTCATTTACCTACTACAGTGCAAGTTTAATAAAATAAAATTATCATTGTTACATTAATATCTATTTACTCGATCTACAGTTTATTTAAATGTCAAATAAACACTTTTCAGAAAAAACGTATTTATATTTTAATTTATAAATGTTATCATAGTAACACTTAAATATATTTTTTTCCTCGTCATAATATTTTTAAGAACACCTTGAGCCTTGAACAAACAATTAATGGTAACCTTGTACGTGAGAATTGAAGTTTAACATTATTTTTAAATTTCATTAAAACCAGTTCCTTTACTAACAACCGAGACGGTTAGCGCAGTGACTGAGCAATTGACTGCTGCGCTGGGTGTCGCGGGTTCGATTCAACCAATATCTGATGGCCTACAGATAGTTATGCCTAGAAAATTAAAGTATATTTTTTATAAGGTCAGTATTTTGTGTTAGTCTGATGCCACTGCAATTGTAAAAGTAAGCTAAAAGGACACGTTGTCAAAATAACGATCAGCAGGCTTATTACGTAAGAAACAGCAATTAGCAATCATCACGCGATCAAACGCATTATGTCATAAAAGCCGGCATTACCTACAGTGTAGGTACGGGAGGTCCTACACTATCCTACACAATTGCTAATCGCTCCCTTTTTACCCGGCTGCAAGGAAAGGGTTATGTGTTTCGCGCGTATCTTGTATGTTTGTATGTCTGTATGTTTGTATGTATGTAATATTATTTATTACCTCATATCTTTTTAAGATATTTGGGTATGTGGCTTGATCGATCCTTATTGTGGGGTAAACATGTTAATGAAGTAGTTGAGAAGGTCTTGAAATATTTGAAACTTTTAAAAGTATTAGCGGGTTCTAAATGGGGAATGCATCCAAAGTATTTACGAACATTATACATATCGGTAATCAGAAGTAGGTTGGATTATGGATGTTTTTTGTTCGGGAATAGTGCCAATGTTCATTTATATAAACTGGATAAAATACAGAATCAGGCTGCGAGAATAATCGGCGGATTTATCAAAAGCAGTCTCATTCATGTAATGGAAAGCGAGCTGTGCTTACCTCCTTTGTATATTAGAAGATTATTTCTTTCATATAAATATTGCCTGAAAAGTATGTCCTGGACAAACAGTCTAGTTATGCGACGTCTTACAGAACTAAATGATCTGGTGCAGATGGCATATTGGCAAAAAAAAAGAAACCTTTACTTGTATCGGTATTCGATAAATGTGAATCTTTGCGTGTACATTCTTCTAATCCCTTAGAAATGTTTTCATTAGATGTTTGGGTAACCAGTATTAAAATAGATGACATAATTATATGTAATTTGGAAAGTGTAACAGGTCCTAAAAAATCATTAAATTTTGCTTCTCTCAAATTTGAAATTGTTAAAGAAATTCAAGATAAATACCTACACTATAATAAATATTTCACTGATGGTTCGAAGTGTAAGGATGGTTTGGGAGCAGCATTTTATGACGTTGATAGAAACTATTCAGCTATGTACAGAGTAAACACTAATGTGACTATTATGACGACGGAACTCATTGCAATTTATGAAGTCATTAACTCTGCTTATAACTCGGGCGATCGTTACTTTGTGATTTTCACAGATAGTAAGAGTGGTTTGCAGCATTTAGCTCGATGTGCCTCTGGCTTCAGAGGTATTTCGATAGCTTACTCAATATTAAGTAAGGTTATAGATCTTACGAACAATGGCATAACGCTAAGATTGCAATGGGTTCCATCTCATGTAGGTTTGAGAGGTAATGAAGAGGCTGATAGACTAGCAAAATTAGCGGTTACTCAAGGTCAAGAATACTGTATAATACCTAATTACTTAGAACAATTGAGTATTTGCAAAACAATTTGTTATGATATGTTTAAGGAGTATTTTGACGAACGAAGTAGGGAAAAGGGTTTCTGGTATAAAACTATACAATATCAGCCTCCTCAAATACCGTGGTTTGCTATCAAGGAAATGAGTAGGTATCATATTGTTCTGCTTCATAGATTACGCTCTGGTCACTACCCATCCCGCAAGTTTGGTTATTTGATGAAGAAAGTGCATTCTCCCAATTGTGAAACATGCGGAACGGTTGAAGATGTTCACCATCTACTTATGGAGTGTACTAAGAATAAGAAGGAAAGAGAGATACTATTGAGCAGAGTAAAAGTAAACGAATATGATATTGGTCCATATGTAAAAGTTTTAGCGCAACCTTCACCTGAGATAGCAAACCTACTTACTGATTTGTTTAAAATTAATAATGTATAATGTATTGGTAGATTTAGCTAATAAGTTAATTAGTTAGTTGATGTTGCGAATAAGTTTAAGTTATGATGAGGCTGACATGCCATTGTGGATAAAAGCCTCCTTTAAGAATTTTGAATAAAAAAAAAAAAAAATCTTTTTATCAAATGCACTTTCAACTAAAAAAAAACTGCCAAAAATTCTAAAACTTCTGTATTGAAGAGATTATTGCGCAAAAATCGCTATCGTTTTGTTCTTTGAAGATATGTAATAAGCTTGCATGAGTACAAGCTGAGTACTTATATGATTGTAATTAGGTATGTCATATTTATTTAGTTCACATTCGTTTGACCTTGTTCCTTGATTCTGACAGACCTTGCTTAGAAAGGCTGTAAAATATTATACAAGTCGTGCACTGAGGTTCCGTTACGTTTGCATAAATTATAAATAGATCCATAAACACATGATATAAAATAAAATGACATTTTATAAATGCAAACGATTCTCAAAAAATTACATTCTATAAATGCATACGATTCTCAAAAAATCATGTCATTAATATTTCGGTAGTTTAAGCTTTATGTATATCAATCCCATAACATTTTGAGTTTGGGATTTGACAATCGTTGAGAACATATTCTCTTTGGCTAGAGCCCTCGTATCTATCATGACAATTGATATCAACATAGTTCTAACTAATGTAACATTGTTGTTCCATCCAGCATTATTACCAATGAAGGTCATACGGTTTATGCGTATATCTAAGTAAAGTATCTTCGCACACGCAATGAATTAGAAACACTATTCAACAAAAAAACCAGGGTTTTTTGATTTTATTAACATTTTTATTTACAATTATGTAGTTATATTTTTTTGTTTTCTTTTGACTTTTAAGCATATAGGTGGTACAAATTTTTGTAATCTAAACTATTTAAATTATAAATTAAATAGTTTAGATTACAAAAATTTATACCACCAATAAATTAAAAAACTAAAAACTCTTCATTTTGATACCCCACTCGATGGGCATCGAAGAAAAAAAATTGCATCCCCTAAAATATGGCGCACAAAATCCGCCATGTTTATTTTTTTATCTAAGAATACTTGGGTCAAGACCTATCTAAAGGTGTCTTAATTATAAAAATCTGTCAAGTGGTTTGAAAGATACGAGGTAATAAAGAATATTACATACATACATGCAAGATATGCGCGAAAAACATAACGCTTTCCTTTCAGCTGGTTAAAAACCCAGTTGAAACTAGAGAAGTGGATCGAGGTATTTAAACCAAAACTAAAACTGACGTAAGTACTTACTAAGCTATTTGTCCAGAAAGAACTCATTAGGAAAAATAATTTATTTCTAAACCCATGTACAGGGACTCTTGAAATGTCAAGGAGTCGGTCAGTTAATCAAAAAGTTGAAGTCCTTTGCACGAATAAAAACATTGATCTCTGCGGAGAAGAATTCCACGGACACCTTTTTATATAATCAAGCTATTACAAAATTCGGTGACATTATTCTGCTGTGTACCGATATTGCATTTCCGTCATTAATAAGGTTACTGAAAGACACATTATTGAAGATAAAGACAAACTTACATAACACCATCTTGACAACACAACACAAGTTACACCGGTTCAACGCGACATACTGGAACTATTAAGGTTAGCTGCATTTTTGTAATTCATGAAAGTCAGTCAGATTACAAAAAAAAAAATATCCTTTTGGGCTAAATACGAAGTTGCAATGTCAATTTTCAAAGAATATGTAGTCTTCTTTTTTATAATATATATAGGCTCGCGCTTGACTACTATCTCATCTGATGCTAAGCGATGATGTGGCCAACGGTGAAACACGCTTGCCTAGAAGTAACTTCACTCTGACTTAAAATCCCCTAGGTTGTAGCTATCTCCAATTTGTTTGGGTTGGCTTCCGGCCGAGATGTAGCCAAATACCAATATTTTATATGGAGTGACTGCCTATCATGTATCCACAACCCCACTGGGTGGAGACCAGATATACTGGGTAACACGATCTTCCTTAGTAAGACTGGCTGCCAGACTAATTCGATGGTGAACCGTAGATTATGAATTTTGTTCTACCGGAAATCCTTCCTAAGAAGATTTCACCTGCATGGTTACACTTGGAAGGAAGTTCAAGATATCCTTCCTACTGCTCAAAATAGATGAGAATTCACAAAAAAACAAACAGGCATGCTTAATCCATTCAAAGTATAATTGTCGCCCAACTTCTAGGCCGCTCTGAAGTTGGCTTTCCGATGCGCAAGGCATGGATAGGTGATTTCATGATGTTAGACATTTATTTGTCCCATGATACCTATTAGGCGATACGCACACACTGCACCGCATTACGCAGCGTAGCACGGGAGTGCGTGTTCTTACGTTGCTTGAAAGTTTCTCTCTTTGCATTGAAAATACGCGCAGTGCAACACACAGAAAACGCATTCACGCGCAGTGTCGAGATTTCGTCGCCACGTACCCCGCACCGTATTGATTTTTGTTGTTTTTTCTTTATGGGTAAACCGATACATTTTATTTTTTTGAGTCATCAGCAGTTATGTGGTACATTTAACGAAAAAAATGGTGTTGGTATCTACGCTTCATGCTTTGTAAAGACTGTAATACTTAGGGCCCAATACTTTCTTATGACGGCTATTAACTTTATATCAAATGTATCAAACTGACTTTCTCAACTTTTCTCAGATCATATTTCGATCAAAACCATGTAAAGCATTTTTAATGTATTGCCTTCAGTTATGAAGTTTAAGGCCTTTACCTATTAGTGGGACAAAACAGACTAGCATAAACAAAATATAATAGCCCTTTTCAAAACTGAGTGAAAAACATGCATGGACACACATTTTTACCTGACTGCAAGGAAAAGGTTATGTTTTTCGCGCGTATCTTGTATGTTTGTTGTTTTGTATGTATGTAATGTTTTTATTACCTCGTATCTTTCAAACCGCTACATTGATATATATTATTAATCATCATCGTCATCGTTAGACAAGTCTTGGCCGCCCAAGTGTTATTAGATAGGGGAAGTTAAAAAAAAAAAACCGACCAAGTGCGAGTCGGACTCGCACATGAAGGGTTCCGTACCATTATCGCAAAACACTGCATAAAAATCACGTTTGTTGTATGGGAGCCCCCCTTAATTTATTTTATTTTAATTTATTAATTATTATTTTTTGAAGTAAATATTACACTAAACATTCTGTGAATATTTCAGGCGTCTACCTGTAGCCGTTATTAATATCGAGCAAAAAACGGCAAAAATATCACGTTTGTTGTATGGGAGCCCCCCTTTAATATTTACTTTATACTGTTTTTAGTATTTGTTGTTATAGCGGCAACAGAAATACATCATCTGTGAAAATTTCAACTGTCTAGCTATCACGGTTCATGAGATACAGCCTGGAGACAGACGGACAGACAGACAGACAGACAGACAGACAGACAGACAGACAGACGGATCGCGAAGTCTTAGTAATAGGGTCCCGTTTTTACCCTTTGGGTACGGAACCCTAAAAATGGCGGATTTTGGGCGCCATAATTATAATTATTGTGCGGGTCTCAATTATTTTCCTCCAAACCCATCGTGTGGGGTTTTAAGAAGTAATTACAAAAATATAAACCACTTATATGTTTAATAGTAATAAAAAAAAAACTTAACTAAAAAGATGTAAATAAAAAAAGTTAGTAAAATAAAAAAGAACCCGAATGCTTAAGCGAACCAAACAGATGTAAACAAGAAAAAAATCATGCTGTGCAGTCGGAGGATATAAAATATGTATCTTATATAATAACTTTTTTTTAAATCAAAAAAGTTACAACAAGCTACTATAGACAATTACGTGATAAAAAAAGATTAGATATTGAAATACCATATGGGAAAACAGCACTAATCAATAAAAGTATTCTTGTTATGTCATCATTGATTTACAACAAATTGCCTGACGATTTCAAAAAGTTACCTGTACATCAATTTAAGTTGAAGCTGCACAAATTCCTAGTGAATAAATGTTATTATAATATCAAGGACTACCTACAGGATAAAAATATAGATAGAGACCTACAGTAAGAGTAATTTATTGACATTGAATAATATGACATTAAAAATAGTGTTACATGCTTAAATTTGACAGCTCTTTAATTTATTTGATTGTTAAGTTACGACATGTAATTTAATCATCTGACATTTTTTTATTTTATTTTATTTTGTTTTATTTTTTGAGTGTAATTATTTTGTAATGTTATTTTAATAATTATTTAATAAATTTGGCAATTATATAAATATTTGCACACCTTATTAGGTAATGATACAGTGTACTTTATTATATCTATTTGTAAGATCTGTTTGAACCTACCTGTATTATGCAAATAAACAATTTCATTTGATTTGATTTTATTTGATTTGAACAAATTCCTATTTTTATTATTCTTGTTGCTTCTATTACGTGAGAAAAATATAAAACAATTCAAAAATTGTAAAGACTAAAGTATTACATACGACTGATTACAGACTAGATGAAGTTAACCACCTGCATAGATACTTATCTGTTCCGTTAACTGTACTACCTAGCTTCCGTTTACTCCCTTCCAAATGTCCTTGCTACGCGTTCAATTTAACTTTAATATCAACATTGTTTAAAGAAGTCGGTTAATCAAACCAGTTAGCAGTACACAGACTTAATTAGCCACAGTTTATTCTGTGTATTTTTGTTTTGTACTTCAGTAAGACTGGACATGTAAAATGTTGATTTTAATTTATTTAGTTTCGGTGTTGTGTAGTGTGAGAGGCGCCATTTTCTATGATTCTTATTATGGGACGGAGATTACTCGTGAAGAAGTGAGGAGGCATGACAAAGCCAATACTACTTTGTGAGTTATTCTTTATATTATTATTGTTTCAAAATGTGCGTGTAATCTATTAAGGACATACTTGTTCCTGAGCCTGTGTTAATTTCAAATATTTTTAAAATAAAATGAGGGTACTTTAAGTTATTTTGTTTTGATTCGCATTCAAGATACATTGTACCATCTTGCGGCTCCCGGTGGTTTAATTGTATCTCAACTTTTAATATTACGAATAGAAATCCTTTATTATCTAGATGGTACCTGGTACACAGATGTAACAAATTGATATTAATGCCAAAATAGCTTTTTTTTTTTTTTATTTTTTATTTGTGATGGGTTTGCTCTTGACTCTAGTCTAGGTCAGAGGTGACAGAGACAGAGTCGACGATGGAGTGAGTTTACCCAGAAGAAGCCTGTTCACTCTAACTTTGAAGAGATTCGGGTTGTAGGCGTTCGGAAACACAGACGCAGGTAGTGAGTTCCATTCATTCGCTGTGCGCATTATGAAGGATGTCTGGAAGCGCTTAGTGCGAATTGGTGGAATGGCAACAAGGTAAGGATGGTAACTTGCAGTGCGTCTAGATGTCCGATGGTAGAAGGGGGCTGGTGGGATGAGGTCGTGGAGTTCTTGAGCACACTCACCGAAGTACAGTCTGTAGAAGACCGACAAGCAGGCAACCTTGCGGCGATGAGCCAAGCTATGTAGCTTGGCATCCGCCAATTCTACGTCGCCAATGAGCCTCTTGGCTCTGCGTTCCACCGAGTCAAGCGCGGCAAGCTGATACTTAGCTGAGCCATCCCAAAGGTGGCTGCAATACTCCATGCAGGATCGGACTTGCGCTTTGTAAAGGGTTAAAAGCTGTCCAGGCGTAAAGTATCGCTTCACTCTATTCAGGATGCCCAGTTTTTTGGCCGCAATTTGGGCTTTGTACTCAATGGAAGCGCCGAAGTTGAGATTGGATGTCAACTCCATGCCTAGGAGCTCGAGCCGATCAGTCACAGGAACAGATGTACCCCGAAAAGTAGGAGTATGATCGAAAAGACTCCTTTTAGCGGTAAAAAGACACGCCTGTGTTTTGGTGGCGTTAAAGGAGACCAGATTGTCATCACCCCACTGGGAGACAAGGCTTAAGGTCAAATCTGTCCGCTCCACCATAGCCTCTCTCAAGGAACGAACTTCATCCACGCTGGTTTTTGCGCTGGACAGGTATCTCTCTGAAACAGTACTGTCATCTGCGTACCCAACAATACCAGGCAGAAGTAGGTCATTGATGTGCAGCAGGAAAAGAGTTGCAGAGAGAACAGACCCCTGAGGAACTCCGGCATCAATAGCCATAAGGTCAGAGGAACAGCCGTCAATGACTACTCGGATCGACCGTTCACTGAGGAAGTCTGATATCCAGCTACAAAAACCAGCGGGGATGCCATACGCAGGAAGCTTACTGAGTAGACTCGCGTGCCAGACCCTGTCAAAGGCCTTCGAAATATCAAGCGACACAGCAAGTGCTTCGCCGTGTCTCTCGATGGCTTCGCCCCAGCAGTGCGTGACATACACAAGAAGATCGCCAGTTGACCGTCCCCGGCGAAAGCCATACTGACGGTCACTGAGGAGATTATTGTCTTCAAGGTACGTCAGCAACTTACTGTTGAGTACCCTTTCCATAACTTTGGACAAAATGGAGGTAATGGCGATCGGACGGTAATGGGCAGGGTCTGCACGGTTGCCTTTTTTGGGCACTGGTTGCACATTTGCAAGCTTCCAGGATTTCGGCACCATTCTTTTTACAAGAGAGAGGCGGAACAAGCGTGTCAATACAGGAGACAGTTCTGGCGCACACTGCCTCAGCACTCTCGCTGGAATGCCGTCAGGCCCGCTGGCCTTGTTCACGTCTAGACTGCACAATACTCTCCGGACCTCTTTAGTGTGCACAGCGATCTCCGGCATCGAAGAGTCACAATGAGGTAGAGTAGGTGGTTGCTTGGAGCCAGCGTCCAGACGTGAATTGCTAGCAAAGAGAGATGCAAATAAATTTGCTTTCTCACTCGCAGAGTGAGCCAGCGACCCATCAGGTTTCAGCATTGGAGGTAATGTGGGACGACAGAAATTCGTTTCAACCGCTTTAGACAGGGACCAAAACTGTTTACTACCCGGAGGGTGTGATGCCAGCTTGGCCCCAATACGTCCAATATGGTCAAAACGTGCCCGACGCAGAACCCGCTTGCAGAACTTGGCGGCAGAATTAAAGGCTCTTCTCCTCGCGCGAACCCTACGTGCTCTAAGTTTGCGGGCGCGGGCCCCGACCCAGGCTTTGTAGGCAGACTCTTTTCGGGCCACTGCGTGGGCGCATTCTGCATTATACCAAGGTCGGGATTTGTGACCGAGCGGAATGTCGGAGAATGGAATGAAATACTCCATTCCCTGTCGAATCACATCCCCAACCGCGTCTGCACAGCTCGAGGGGTCACCCGAGGAGAAGCACACATGCCGCCAAGGATAAGACGCAAAAAAGTGCCGCATCTCGTCCCAATCTGCTGACTCGTATCGCCATACTCGTCTCGTGCCTCTAGGACTGTCATCTGGAGGAGAGCAAGTCGACACGGATTTCACCAGACAGTGGTCAGACGTTCCCAGCGGGGCTGAGACCGACACCGAATGACTGTCCGGATCAGTTGTCAGCAGAAGGTCTAAGCAATTGGGTGTATGGCCGTCAACATCCGGTACCCGCGTTGCCACATTCACCAGCTGGGTTAGATCTAGCGATAGAGAAAACTTGCGCGCCTCCAACCCGGCATGGTCAGTTTTCCGGTACGGGTACAACCACTCTTTATGATGGGCGTTAAAGTCCCCCAGAAAATTAAGCTTCGCTGTTGGGTACCGTTGCTGGGCCATGTCAGCCGACTCCACGAGGAAAAGCTTAAATATTAATTACAGGTAGATGAAATAGGTATCATTATTGCCAGTGAGTCCCAAACTGGAGTTTTTGTTTAACTTAGGACCTTCACATCACATCATCAGCCTATTAATGTTCCCACTGCTGGGACACAGGCCTCCTCTCTGTGAGAGGGAAAGGGCCGTAATCCACCACGTGGGCCCAGTGCGGGTTGGACTTAGGACTTTATATCGTGTTTATTCTCAATTGTTATTCTTGCTTTGGTTCCCCAGTTGTAATTCATTCGAAGAAAATAGCACAAGTAAAAATTTCCAAAAGCCCCGGCATTTTTTTTTATTTCTTACTTTTTAGGGTTCCGTACCCAAAGGGTAAAAACGGGACCCTATTACTGAGACTTCGCTGTCCGTCTGTCTGTCTGTCTGTCTGTCTGTCACCAGGCTGTATCTAATGAACCGTGATAGTTAGACAGTTGAAATTTTCACAGATGATGTATTCCTGTTGCCGCTATAACAACAAATACTAAAAACAGTATAAAATTAATATTTAAGGGGGGCTCCCATACAACAAACGTGATATTTTTGCCGTTTTTTGTTCGATATTAATTACGGCAACAGGTAGACGCTTGAAATATTCACAGAATATTTAGTTGTATATTCTCTTCAAAAAATAATAATTATTAAATTAAAATAAAATAAATTAAGGGGGGCTCCCATACAACAAACGTGATTTTTTTGCAGTGTTTTGCGATAATGGTACGGAACCCTTCGTGTGCGAGTCCGACTCGCACTTGGCCGGTTTTTTTAAACTACATAATATATCTAGTAATAGACACGCTTCGATCAACAATCTATTGAACACGTAATTATGACACGATATCTTGCGAAAATACTCCGTTTCCAACAGAAAACAACCCATAACTTTTGAACGGCTAAACCGATTTTCACCAAACATAGCTAAGAACACTCTCGACAAAGTCACCTGACAAACAAAAAACTAAATCAGAATCGGTTCATCCGTTTAGACGCTATGATGCAACAGACAGATACACAGACACACATAAACACAGATAGCAACAAACTTATAACAACCCTCTTTTTCTGCCGAGGGTTAAAAACAAAGTAAACTAGACATTGTTTTATTCTGCAGCTGGTGTGTAAATGAGGTAGAACCATGTGATCCTCACGAAGGCAGGCGAGTGGATGGCTCTTGCAACAATCTCAATCACCCTCCGAGGGGAGCCACGCATACTCCATTTGCAAGGGTGCTGCCTCCAGTTTATGATACAAGCAAGGGAAAAGCAAGTAAGTAGCAGTTTAATGGATAGCAAGACATTAATATATTTACGAAAACATCATGTACGTTAGAAATTATTTACATATTTTTAGTAAAAACAGCGACAGACTTAATTATGTTTCTAGAAATAGGGACCAATTAATTCAACCAGGTTTCAGACTGGCTAAAGTAGTGTCATCTTTTATAGGGTACTGTATAAAATGTCACAAAAAATACCTCCCCACATTCTAGAACGAATGAGGCGAAATTTTAAATTTGTTTAAAACGCACAATATGCAGACATATTATAAAAATGCTTGGCTCAACGCTAGTCCTGCTGCAAAACCACTAGGTCGCAAAAACATGTGATAAGCAGAAAAGTTCTGAAGTATTGTTTGACCTGCAGAAGACTGTATGAATATAATATCGGCATTGTATAAGCTCAATTTATTTTAGTATTATATAACTGCACAGCACATAATATGTGAGTACAGTAGATTTACAGTATCAACTGTAAATCTACCATTTACTGTACCTATATGTCGTTCGTTGACTTGTGTTGGCAGTTGATAGTGTGTCATGCTCTCTCTAATGTCTCTCTGATGGTGACACGTGTGTTGGATCATTCGGTTCCCTTCATGATGGTTGAGCTGAGTGGTGCCGATCCATGTGTCATGTTCGTGAACGGGCGCCATTAGTTGGGATAGTTCATAACATAGCTGCCTCGGCCTGTTTTTAAACAGATAATATTTATTGTATTTTCTCATTGTTTGATTTACTCTAGACGCTTTTACTTTTTTTATAGAGTAATTGTGGAGTTTTTGTACGTTCTTCTCCATAACAAGCTACTTTTCCGAATGGACGCCGGACGGTAGAATCAATTATTATTACTTTTAAATTAAAATTAACGTTCAGAAGTGCAGCTTAATGGCCTAATTGAATAAAGAAATTATGATTTTGAATAAATTAATTAAATCTTATAAATAAATCAACATCTACCAGATTGGATGCAATTTTTAGTTTTTAAGATATTGATTTGAAGCCTAGATTTTACTTTGGAGAAATAACCTTTGCAACTGTATCTTTCCACTTGCATAACTTTCAATTTTGGGACCTTTTTAGTATCATGCTTGGTGGCGGTGCAACACGTTTTCTTCTACCAGTCTCCCATTTTAGCCTCACCATGGGAAAAATATAAGATTTTTTGCTTCTATTTCATTGTTATTGTGTTGGCAATGTCTTTATAAAACCAACCAAATAACATATTTACGCTTTATGTACATATGTATTAAATATAGACATTTTACGAATGATTTGTTGTTTCAGGCTTTGAGCCGAAAAAAACAGCGTCTGGCAATGAGATGCCCCTGGCAAGATATCTCAGGACTCGTCTCATCTCATCAGGCCGTGTGCCCAGCCAGATATTCACGTCTCTGGCTATCCACTTCTTTGTCTTCATGTCTGCTGATGTCGTCTCTTTGCACGATACAGGTAAGTCTTTATCAAACTTTAAGCCTCCTCTCAATGATTTCGAAATTAACAATACGCCCATGTGAACATTTTATAGAAACCTTCTTATGAAAAGCAAATACTCGCTCACTACCGCCACAGATAACTATATGCTAGTCAGAGACACGCACACGGACCACTGTCAACTCGTCGCGTTGGTCCTAAACTGCAATTTTAGGACCAGCGCGCTGGTGCCATTTAGTTGAGTGGTTGGCCAGGTCCTTACGCAAGTAATATATATTTCAATGCCTCGTCTTCACTATCGGCGAGGTTCGCTACTCTGATCGTCTATCATCGGCACGGCAATCGTAACGATCATCGTACAAGCATCCACATCGTCGATGAATGATCACGGACGATCCCTATCGTCCGTGATCATTTATTGAGCGGCAAGCCTTCAAGTGGAGTTTATAGTTTCTCCTACCATTTATTTAATTTCAGTATACAATCATTTTGTTAAATTATTTGATCGAAAAAGTAGTGAAAAAAAAGTTGAAGAAGAGAAGACGTTGGTGTTTGAGCATTCATCGTAATAGAACAAAGTAAATAAACCTATACAACTTCATAGGTAACAAAAATCTTCGCTCGCTGTTCTCCACATGCAACTACAAGCTGATTCCCTTTGATGTGTGCCCGAAAAACCGACAAGTCACCGATCGCCGCGATCACTATAACGATTATAGACGATGATCGGTGACTACAAGCAAGAAAGCCCTCCATACGATCGTGCTCACGTGTGAAGTGTGAAGAGGAGCCATTTTAGTACTCCATTATTATAACTAGCCTTTTTCCAACTGGAAACTCTTTGGGTGAATTCCCATTCCGCTCGAAGGGCGCTAGTTCTCTTCGGGAGCTGTTTTTAATTGGTGAACACTGAGATATCCGACCGGGTGGTTATTACTAAAAGAACTGAGAACTATGTTGGGGTCAGCTTTGAGTCTAATCGGATGCTGATGAATACCAGCAGCCTTATTGCGTAAGTGAATTCGATAAGGCAAAGGGCAAAGAGTATGAACAATCGACCAATCACATAGACGGAAATCCACATCGCGTCTTTCTCTCTGTCTCACATGTGATTGGTCGATTTTTCATACCTTTTGCCCATTGCCTTGCCGCATTCACTCAGGTAATAAGGCTGCTGTATTTTAAACGAAGCGAATTCATATTACCTTACCTCCACAAACCAGTAACTGGGTAAGAAGATATCCTTTGACAAATTATATATGCGATCAGAAAAATATATACAACTTCTGAAATTGTAAACAGATACAAAAGCATTGTTTCAGGTGGTCATGATACAGCCGTTTTCATCAATTTGTTTTAATTTTTTTTGTATTTATGTGATAAGCAATTGTTAGCTGTTATATTTATCTTTTTGGGCTTCACCTTATATTCTTTTAGTTATCTTATTTAATTATGCTATTTATTAACCCCTGAAGGAAAAAGAGGGCAGTTACAAGTTTGACGTGTGTACTTGTGTACCTGTGTGTTTGTGTGTATGGCATCATAGCTCCTAAACGTATAAATTGATTTTCATTTTGTTTGAATGGTGACATTATCGGGCGTCTTCTCACAGCTAGTGTTTGATGAAAAACGTTTTAGCCTTTCAAACGTTATGGGCTATTTACTGTTTGAATCGGGGTATTTTTGCAAGATATCGTGTCATAATTACATTTTCGATAAGTTGTTGATCTAAGCGTATCTACTACTAGATAAAATATGTAGTTTAAAAAGTATAAAGCAATATAAAGTTTATTTTTTAATATATTGTAGGTACATGACATAAGGTATAAAAAAACAATTCTGATCCTTGTGCAATCTACCAAATTAGGCATGCAAACATTTATGAATTAAGTAAACGAATAGGTTATCAAAAAACTAGTCTCAAAAAACAAAATTACTAATTACAGTTCAAAACGAATACAATTAAATAAGTTGGTATCTCGTTAAATTGTATAAAACATATTATGATTATATTAAATTAGAAATTTACATTAGAATAAGTTTTAATCATTGTCATTTAGAAAATCGTTAATCGAGTAGTAACACTTTTCAATCAATAATGCTGTTAACTTCTTTTTAAAATTGCGTATTGTGTTATATTTTATTACTAGCTTTCTGCCTACTACACGATTTTGGTTGTTCCGTTTTTTGCAGTTCTGGCGGCATATTGCAAATTATTATCTAAACATAGTTTTCCACCCCCGTCTTTGTTTGCGAATACTACAATTTTTTTTTTTTTTTTTTTCAACTTTATTATTTTATCGAATTATAAAAATTACATGTAAATTGATATAAAATGAGCATGAACTGAACTGCCGTCGTGTTCTAATAGCTAGAGCCATGGACTTCCATTCTAAATTTCTTGTGGGATCGATTTCCTCGGGCAGGTACAAATAGTGAAATACCACTTTGCTTTCAATGTCTGAATCCTACCGATACGACAAAGACATAGTCAGAGGGTATCAGTGGTATTCGAGGTATGAAAATTGATTCCTCCCCAGCACATCTAGTAGGTAATCATTCGTGCAAACTTTAACACCTCTTTTTACCCGTTTAAAGGATGAAATTCAAAAAATGCTTAAGTACGTTTGTCTTTAATTGTATTGAAGAGCAGAAATACTAAGTTTCAAGTAATTTTGATGATAAACAATTTATTTTGCTTATAAACTTTAACACCCCTTTTTAACTCTTTAAGGGATGAAATTCAAAAAATTCTTAAATCAGTATTTTTTAATTAGAGGCTAAATTCCATATCTCATTAATTTCAAATGAAAAATGACAGAGTTTCATACAAACTTTCATCCTCTATTTAACTGCCTTAGGGGTTGAATTTCGAAAAATCCTTCCTTATTCCTTGTTTACATTATAAAGGGAACCTCTGTGCAAAATTTCAGCTTTCTAGGTCCAAGGACTTGGACTGGGGGTTTATGAGTCAGTCAGTCAGTCAGGACTTTTCTTTTTATTATTAAAGATAGATGTCAGGTATTTTGTTATATATTGTAGTTCCAACACTAATAAAAACTTTTTTTAAATAAAACAATATTGTAACTCTCAACTAGTAAAAGATTTTTGTACTTTCTTCTGATTGGTCTCTTACTGATAAATAAAACAAAGAATTTAATTATATATGAAAATAATTAAAAATATTATATAAAAAAATAAAAAATAGAATAAATGAAATAATAAAAATTGTCGGGGTTATGGAATTTTTTATCTTTTACTAGTTTTATTGTAAATGTACGTTTTACTGAACCGATTTAGATAGATAGTAGGCGTACCTACTTACATAGAAGAAAAAAAATTAAATGTAAAAAGAACCCCGACACATTTTTATTCCATGCTACAATATTTATATAGTAAAGGAAGTTTATGGGTAGGTACATACGGAATGAGGAACTCGTTAAATTAAGGAAATGACACTTGAAATCTTGAATGTTGACCTCAACAAGTACTTACTTTCACAAATATACTAGTTCCACATAATATACTTTAATATGTTTTTTATTTTTTACCAAATTATCTGTAAAAATACTGTTTCTTACTTCTTATCTTGCAAGGCTGCAGGATACCACTAGATGCAAGCAACACAGGACCGTTCGGTGTCGTGACATAAGGGGGATGCCTATTATATTATATTATATTATAATATTCAGCAGTGGACGTCTTTCTGCTGAAATGATGATGATGAGGATGACTCGTCTTTATTTATTTATGTATATACTAGCTTCCGCCAGCGGCTTCGCCCTTGAGAAAGTCTAAAATTATCCCGAGAGAACATATTCCCAAGATAAAAAATATCCTATGTGCTATGTCTGACTGTAATATATCTCTGTGCCAAATTTCATCCAGATCCATATAGCCGTTTGAGCGTGAAGAAGTAACGGAAAAAGGAGTAAAGGTTGTCTGTAAGAGATTGCCCTGTGCGATTAGACCGCCCATTGTACACTTATCTTTATAAATGTTTTGTACTGTCATTATTTAAGTGGTGAAAATATCCCAGCCAACCATCTCATCCATCCCATCTTACTCACGACGGTTGCCTCAATACCACCAAACTTTTACAGTAAACTACATAGCATGGCGACCATACTGCTGCGCCGAAAGAGGCAAGACGGATTACATGTGCGTCCCCAACAAGATCCCTGATGATGACCCGGTTCATCGCTTCTCTGGTGTTCGATGTGTCAACATGACTAGGCCCGAGACCTTCCAAACAATTGGGTGCATCAAGAATGATACTGCTCCTGAAAGAGTAAGTGATGATTATTTATTTATTTTGTGACTTATATATGTCGCATGGAAATGAGGATACCAGAGACTTCACAAAATCTCTAAGGATACCACGAAATCATTGAAGATGGCGAATATTCTTGTTTATTACGTCTTCTTACTAAACATATTTAGTGATAGTGAAATGTCGTATTGCTAAACTAAATCAAGATAATAAGATACGAGCTTAGTAATTAGTGACGAGTAACCTTTTACGTTTTCAAATTGAATCTATACATTGAAGTATTTATTTATTTTAGTATGTTTTACACCACGTAGATGGCTGTGATACTTTGCACCCACCTTATATTAAACAAGAATATACGAAATCTACCGTAATTTTGTGCCCTATTAATTTCATGAAAGCCCTGGTATTATCATTTTCCTGCAACATACACATAACTGAAATAATAATTAAAATATAAGAGGCTGTAACAGATAATATTTTTAATCTTTCACCTCTTACTTTTATTCTCTTCAATTCTCTCTTCTTTCATTTTATTCTTCTTTAACTTTTCCTTCCATCTATATACATTTCGTTTCAATATTACGAGTACTTTTTTCCATCTTTTGTAAGACTATTATTTTCTCTTTATAAATTAATTTATCGGTACTTGGTGCTTCACATTTTTCTTTAACAGAACTATGGCACGTGTAAAATTATATTTGAATAAATGAATATAAATAAGATCTAAAATTATATTACCCATGGTACTTAGTTTTGTTCTGTAAACACATAATAAATACGTCATAATGAGAATTATGTTAATTAAAACTTTAATTAAGCATTCGTAGAATACATATAAACTCTATTGTAGAAGTTTTTAAGTCAGTATGAGAAATAACTAGGACAAAAAAAAATGTTAATCTGATATGTGAAAATGACGTCCAAGGAAACTGACATTCATTACGTTCTGTTTTTTTGTTAAAAGAAACCACACATTATTATATTTATTTTTAAGTATGAGAGCATTCGTTTAAAAACATTGTAAGAAAATTTAATTATCGTTGGACCAAGATTTGAATCTTTCGGCACAATCATTGTCACCCACCAACTACACTATTGGAACCAACTGCCGTCAATTGTGGACTTTTGGTTTCAATTGTGAAATTGGTGGCCGACGTTATACCCTAAACCTTAATTTGTTTCTTGTTTATTAAAAAGAGGAATCTTCATAATTTCAGATTGTATCATCAACGCCGCTATTGGACCTATCCGTTATATACGGCAATCAATTGTCAGGTTTGAATCAAAGAGGGAGAACATTCCAAGGAGGTATGGTGAAGACTGAACTAGATGACAAAGGCAGGATATGGCCACCCAGTACTAACACAACTGCCAACGTCTGCTTTCTGAATCAAAGACCTCAGGAGACCAGATGTCATGCTATGCGTGAGTATTTAAATGTTTCTAAAAAAATAATTTACGTCCATGGTAATGTATGTGGCAACATGTATCGGAGGAAGCAGGCTTCCCACAAAGTAGACCGATGCCCTGTTGAAGGCTGCGGGAATCCACTGAGTGCGAGTCGCACTGAACCAGTCGATGAAAAATGAAGGAGGCCTATGTCCAGCAGTGGACGTCTGAGATGATGATCTCTAAGCTGTTTGTAAGAACAATGTTTGTATCATTTCTGTGGCACATTATAATGTAAACATTTTTGAATTGTTTTACTTTGTTTTTGTGTTTTCCCAATTTATTAGTACGGCGTATTTTATTCAGCGGTAATACGTCGTGGCTGAGATTTCTGTTTGAGACAAGATCTCAATGTTCCAGCTTTTTTATTATTGACCTGATGGTAAGCGATGTGTGATGTCAACGGTGAAGCAAGGTTGCCTAGAAGTGACCTGTTCACTCTTGACTTAAATACCCCCAAGTTGTAGCTATCAGGCAACACAGACTCAGGCCGGAAATTAAACTACATAGCAGTAAGCACAATGAAAGTATTTACAAAACATTTAGTGCGTACAGGTGGAATGACCACCTTGTATGGTTCTTGCCAAACTTCTTGGCCGCTTTGAAGTTGGCTACAATGGCTGCGCAGTAGTAAATCTCATACAAAAACAGCACCGTATCGTGCCATGCGCATCGGAAAGCCAACTTCAGGGTGGCCCAGAAGTTTGGTGCATCGCCATTTATGAATTATTTTATATATGTATGGATATACACGTATTTTTATTAATAGATTTATTTCCTATCCAAATCTTTTCAGCTAATTACTCGTGAAAACTTTATAAACAGACTGATATATACACATTTGCATTGGGTTTTTAAAAAGAGACGTCCAATTGTTTTTTCAGCTGAAGATGGTGGTAACACTCTAGCAGGCATCAACCTTTTGGTGGTATGGTTTTGGAGGAACCACAACTTTATTGCCAAGTCTCTGGCTGCTGTGAACCCTTGTTGGGATGACGACAAAATTTTCAACGTGACAAGAGATATCAACATAGCTATTTCATTACAACTTTATTACTATGAGTTGTTGCCGTTATACATGGGTGAGAAATTTATTCAGATTTTTAAACACTACTAGTGGAAACATGATCATGTTTTTTAACGTGTGGAAATTCTCATGGATATCCTCCACCCCGAGGTAAGCCAAGGGGTTTGACACACTTTACCTGACTTAAACCACACGGTGTTCTGCTGCTACTTTTGTCCGAGGCACTAGTTGAGGCACGCTACCCCGGCCAGATTTTGGTCTGCATGAAAACATGCAGATCCTGTTACAGCCGGCATCACCCTATGTCACACCTTTCATTTAGTTTACAATGTTTTTATTTTTCAATTTCACAGGATTCGATAACATGGTAAAAGATGGAGTGATCACACCAACAGGAGGATTCAAAGATGATTATAATCCTAATGTGTATCCTCAAGTTTCTCTGGAATATCCCTTCGTTTTGAGATGGGTGCATACTATCCAGGATGGTCCTCTGAAGTACGTATTTATTTAAATAACGATTCAAATTGTTAGAAGTATCTGTAACATTATATGCATCAATAATAATAATCAAATGATGTTATTAGTATTGCTTGTTAGTCAAAAGACTAATAAGCAATACTATTTGTTGTCCAAATATTTCTACTAACTTAACTTGTTTGAAATAGTTTTATTCAAAATAAAATTGTATTCTTATTAAGAACATTTTTAAATACTAAAAAAAAATACTTTAAAACAATAAATGAAAAATGTAAAAAATTTAGACTCACCGGTATCCAAGCTTCTGGCGGTCAGGGCTCCAG
Organism: Anorthoa munda; assembly: GCA_945859665.1. NCBI lineage: Eukaryota > Metazoa > Arthropoda > Insecta > Lepidoptera > Noctuidae > Anorthoa > Anorthoa munda. Next base: position 3,556,629 of record OX243907.1, on the reverse strand, counting down.
AAAGAGGAATTGCATAACAATACGAGCAGTGTCCAGAAGTACTGCTTTATGGATCAAGCCCTTGACCCAGCTTCCTAACTAGAGACTCCTAAGGTGCTGGTCGAGGCTCGTAGCTTTTAAGCCATTAGCTAACACGACTATCGGTATTCGGTACAATGATCGCTGAGTCCACTTTCCACATGTCGACAACCACGCGAGCCAAGTCAAGATACTTTATTCAAAATTATTATTAAAAATCTAATTTTAATAAATTTTTCAGATTGTACGACAAAGACGGTTATTACCTAAAACAGGTCCCCATAGTCAACCTCACTTTGAGAACCGGTTACTTTGGTGTAGATGACAACATGGATGGTTTGACTCAAGGTAGCTTTAGACAAGGAAGCGCTAACGAAGACTATATCGCTGACCCTGATGTAAGTAAAAGTCGTGAATTCATGATAACCATGAGAATAGCCAAAGATCCAATAAATGCCCTATATATAGCAGTTGAATAGCTCATGATTAAGTAATAACAGCCGCACGGATCGATCTTCAAGGTTAAGCAACGCTTCCGAGGTCAGTCCTTGGATGGGTGACCATCCATTATATACCGAAACTCTTACGTACTTCGTAGACCACGTTAAACCATTGGTCCTGTCATTCGAAGATCTTTGACAGTTGTAACGGTAGTCAGAAGCAACAAAATCTGAGACTAAGTAGATTTATAAGGGAGTATCGTTTTACCCAGTTAATGGGTGGAGGTCAGATAAGCATTCGTTCCATTTAAAATACTCGTACTCAGCTGAGTCCAGTTAGACTAGAAGCCGACCCCAATAATTGGGCAAAGGCTAAGCAGATTGCTTGTATAGCAGTTTGACATCACTTTACAATCAATCAGAAATTGACAATGACTTCACAATCATTTACAAATTGACGATGATTTACAATTAGTTTCAAACTTATTTCAGATCACAGAGGTAGGTCTGGGTCCTCACCAGTACGTGTCAGACTTAATGACAAATGATTTGGCCAAGAACCGGTACTTTGGATTCCCACCTTATACCAAGTATAGAGAGTTTTGTTTCGGCAAGCCTGTTCATAGTTTTGATGATCTGCATGGCATCATTGATCCTGAGGTAATTATACAAATACTCGTAATATGAAAACTATTGCTGCTATTGTTTTGTTAAGTAATTATTGGAAATAAACATTTTTTATTATTATATTAAAAATTGTGAGAGGCAAAAGGAATATGGAGCTGAATACTGTAATAAAAATTTGTTATCATGGTTGGCACAGTGGCTAAGTGGGTTCGATGAACGCACGAACAAGTAATATTTGTATGGCCTATAGAAACCGGATCTGGCTGTTTGTTTGTATGTGATTGTATATGTTCGTAATCGTAACCACGATAGAGTAGAAATTCCTGGCGTGGCGCAAACAGGGCAACGTTTTTTTAATATTATTATTATTATATAATATGCGACTCGGCTAACAATGAATTCTTACGCTGAATTATTGATCTTACAAATGAAAACAAATATTACAGTATAGATGTAGAATTAACATTTAGTTTAATTCCAGAGAATAGAAATACTAAGAGAAGTGTACGAGAAAGTGGAAGACATAGATCTATTAGCCGGTATCTGGGTAGAAAAGAACATACCAGGAGGCTGGGTGCCGCCAACGTTCTACTGCCTAGTTATAGAACAGCTCAAACGGAATACTGTTTCTGATAGACACTGGTATGAGAGACCGAACCGACCTAACGCATTCACCATTGGTAAGTGAACATGATTATACATTAGATTGTACAAGGTTATACATGACATTTATTATTTATCAGGGGTCACAGTAAAGTTATTAATAGATATACATAGTTTTGATACATATTACAGCCATCCTAATATATATATTTAATGGTGAACTTTGTCGTATGTAAAGTTTAATCTATTATTGATTTCTTAATTATTTACCGTAACATTTTAAATATACATTTTTCTATCTGTTTATATAGAACAACTTGCTGAAATTCGTAAATATACTATTGCAAGACTTCTCTGTGACGTTGGAGACACAGTTGAAAGGATCCAACTACAAGCGTTCTTGAAAGCTGGATACAAGTAAGTCTTATTTATTTTCATAATTACCGTCTTCACTATCACTTACAACATTTAGCTGTCCACTGCTAAGCATAGATTCTTTACCATCAAGATTAATTATATCTGCATGACCTAACGTGATTATAATAATCGTTTAATTACATAAAAGTAATACACATTCGCATCAATTGCCTGATTTCTGAGCTAGAGCTGATTTCAACGACGTGATCAGACATTCCTAAGAATACTCATTATTTTATTTTTTTGTTAAATTTGTGGTCAGTCAGTATTTCAACAACAACATTTTTACTTATCGATTTGTCATTATAAAATATATATGTGCGCCATAATCAATTTTAATTTTTGTTTCAGTAACCAAATGTGCTCTTGTGACCAAATCGATCAAATTGATTACTCTGCTTGGAAAGACCCGCGGTGTGGCGGCTCTCAAAATCCTTGGACGAAATATGTTTCATACTAGAATATTATTAGTGCTAATAAATGATGAACACGTCCAATATACATAATGAGGTCTTTGATCTGATAAATGGAAACCGCATCTAATTTGCGAATGGTTATGTTATTCAACTAGTTTCTATTTGACCTTCAGATATTTGTAGAAAAATAGTAATATATAGATAATTTAAAATATTGGATTGTCTCTTATTGGTATTTATTGCTGTTTAACTATTTATTTCATAACATCATAACACCTAAGTACACATGAGTACATAGAAATATTATTTGCATTAAATTGAAATGCTTGATTCCAAACTCACTCCTTCAAGTGACTTTGGAATCAAGCATTTCTAGTTAATTATGTTACTTGATCAAAGGTATTTATATATTTAACTTATAATTCTTGTACATAAACGTACAGAGGCGGATTAAATGCCTTAGTCCGGACTTAATGCTCTAGGCCGGACTTAATGCCTTAGGCCGAACTTAATGATTTATGTTATGATTAGGCAGGTATTCTTATTATTATCCTTGAATTAGTAAAATGCCAGGGTCTGCCAAGCGAGATTCTTCCATGCCTCCGAAAGGACGTTGAGCTTTTGGCCCATTATTTGAAAAATCAAAAATCATCATTTATAGAGGTAACGTATTAACTTTAAAACTTTCGCGTTTCATAATCACGATCGTTGCAACACGGTCAAACGTCGGGTTAAATAGGTAAATAAATAATCTAAATCATCGCGTTAAATTAGAGGTAACGTATTACCAATTTATGGGTTGTGGAGGTCTCCATGTAAAATTCTGATGCTCAGCTAAATCCAGTGGACTGGAAGCTGACCACAATATAGTTGGAAAAAGGCTAGGCAGATTTAAGTACATAATATATGAGCGAATAAAATAATATTTACGGATAGCGTTAAAGAAGAGCATATAGCGGAGTGACTAGAATCAGGCGTTTGAAGACAATTATTCTACTTGATCAAAGATATTGTCATGCTCAAATAAACAGAAACCAACAATGTATTAATTGTTTGCCGTTACTTATTTTAGGACCAAGTGAACTTTACAAGATAGTAGAGACTCTACACAACTGACATTACTTCTATCAACGAATGCGTCGCGAATGCTTTGGAAAATAGTATAAAAATATAGGAGACATTCCTAGCGCTGTCGAAATGTTACGTGATTTATTGCTTACATTTTGGCATTGCGGTCATTGCCTTTGCTGGTGAAATGAAAATTTGCCTAGAGCTTCAGTACAAATAAACGACATTTCTTCTCCGTATTCGTTGTCTTCGTTTCTGAAGGTAGTGCCGTGACGAGCTGCTTCCGCACCACTCTGTCTTCTGCTCTTCTCAGCAGGGTAGTGATCACCGTAAGTCCTGTAACCTGTAATCATTTATCTGGTCTGACAAGCGAGTAGGTGAACGTCCGCGCGGTATTTTACCATCCACCATGACCACCACAACCAGTTTTTTGAGTTTGTCTTGCTGTCTCCAAGTGATATGACCGAAGTAACTTAAGACTCTCTGGTAGCAAGTCATGGAGAGTCAGGATTTGATGATGGACTGGTTAGTGCGCTTTGCTGTCCATGGTATACGCAACATTCTTCTCCAGCGCCTCAATACTTTTTCGATTCACAGTAAAAAATGCCCAAGATTCGAAACCGTAATATCAAGAATACCAAAGTTCAGGCAACATTTATGATCAACGAAAAGTAACTTAATGGTTATGACGAATTGCGTCATCAAGACTGCAACAATACTATATTGATGTCATTCAAAGACTAAACATCGTCGTAATTGCTATTGAAAACAACAAAAGAAAGGAGTTTAGACGAAAAACATTTCATAATGATAAACAATAGTAGTGCAAAATTGAAAAATATGATTATAACACGTCTATTAGTAGATACGGTAGGATGTTTGCTCTTATATTTTTTGCTACTGTGTTGTGTTTCGTGAAGGCGTTGTACTACGACTCGTACCGAGGTACTGAGATCACCGTTGCTGAATTAAAAAGCTATGATGAACGTAATATAGCATTGTAAGTACCTAAAACAAATATTCTTTTTTATCATCACTGGATAAGTTACTTAAAAAGATTCCTTATAAACAGTACATACATACTATATAATATAACTAAAATCCTAAATTTATAATTACATACATATTTATGCATCATGTTAACAGGAAGTTTTCTCTAGTTCTTTTCCTGAAAAGCCCGAATGAAGGGCTATCCTGCGTGGAGACAGACATCAGCTATCTAGTCAATTGTGTTATATTTAATCCTAAAATCTAAAACAGGTGTGATAAATAAAAGTGAATTTATAAATCAAACCCCGACTGCTTAGGTAGCGAACCAAAAATATGTAAACAAGAAGAAAATCATGTTGTGTATTTATTATTTATTATATACTTTAATGTACACCACTTAAATAATTACAGGATAAAACATTTATAAAGATAAGTGTACAATGGGTGGTCTTATCGCACAGGGCAATCTCTTACAGACAACCTTTGTGTGTAATCCAGGATCAAAAGTTCAGTCAGCTCGCAAATATCATGTATCCTCCAACTGCACAGCATAATTTTCATCTTGTTTACATCTTTTTAATTCGCTTCCTTAGCAGTCGGGTTTTTGATTTATAAATTAACTTGTTTTAATTACCACTTTTCAGTTATAATTTTTTTCGAATTACTTTTAAACATATAAGTCTCTTAAACTTTTCGTTGTGATGGGGTATCACAACGAAAAGTTTAAGAGACTCGATGTCGAGTCGATGGACTTGGAAGCAAAAACAATTGAGACCCGCACAATATGGCTCCCAAAATCCGCTATGAATATTTTTTTATAACGTCACTCATCCAAGAATACTTGGGCTGTCAAGACGTATCTAACAATATCTTAATAATGTATTTAAATGCATCGAGTGGTTTTAAAGGTATGAGGTAATAAAAAATATTACATACATACAAGATACGCGCGAAAACGCGAAAAACATAAAAAGGGCCTGGCAGCTCTAGTCAAGTGACATTCTACAAAACGTCAGCGTAGCCATAGCGATTTAAAAACACTAAAAAATGTATGGTCATGCATTCGCTATTAAATTGTTACATGAGTAACGTTTTGACAATTCGATCATCTCCATCGCTGATTGATGATTGATTTATTTAATTTTTTGACTTTACTTCTTCATATTATAATAAGATTTTCCATGTTTCTATTTTAAGTTGGTGCGTGAACGAGTTCCTACCTTGTAATCCTGACGAAGGAAGACGAGTGGATGGCTCCTGCAACAACTTGGAACACCCCTCCCGAGGCGCGAGTCACACCCCCTTCATCAGACTATTGCCACCCTTTTTTCATAACCCATTACACAAAAGTATGAAACTACGATTTTTTTTATATACTTTATTATAAGGCGCTTGTCCCACCGCCGACGAAGTGATTAGCTATAGACTATTGCCGAAAAAAGGAACAAAAGATACAGATCCCGTGTCAATAAAAGAGATACATTTGTAAGTGAGTTTAAATGTTTGTAAACGCACCCACGATACAAGAAAAAAATCCTAGTGTGGGGCAAAGCTTTAAAAAGAACTCTACGCGCTGCTCGGGATCGTCAGCGGTGGGACAATTGCCTATGCAAAGGACAAAAATATATAAAAACAAGTGTAGGTACAATCGTGGGCGCATTTATCTCACGGGGAAATCTAATACAGTCAACCATTGGATTATAAACCAGACCAGAGGCTCTAGACATGTACCATTCTAACAATGAAAGCTTTTCAAAACATTCCAACCGTGAATTGGACTAACCGCGAATTGGACCAATCACGAATAAGATGAATTAGACCAAACGCAAATTGGACCAATCGCGCCTGAAGGGATTGAAATTTCTCAAAAATTTATAGCGCTATAGAAATGTTGCGAGGTCAAATCTTGGCATTTCAACCATTACCAACGCTGGTAGACTGACACTTTGTTTAGAGCCTTAGAAGGAAATCAATATTCAGGATGGAAAAAATCTCCATTCTCCTTTACCTATCTAAAATCCTGGAAGCAGTTGCTCTGAAATAAATATCTTCCTTCGTGTCCTAACTTGTTGTCCCCTTTCCAATCTGGATTTCGGCCTAGCCATAGTACAGGCACAGCCTTGCTTGAAGTTACTGAAGTCATCAGGAATGGCTTGGAGAGTTTAAATTTGTTGTAAGTGTTGGTTTTAAAACATTCAACGCTTTTAATACCGTTGATCACGACATTCTCCTGGCCATCCTGTCTCAAGTTGGGGTTTCTTTGTTGGCACGGCATTGGTTTTCATAATATCTTCGTGGTCGCCAGCAGGCGGTACGTGCTGATCGGCGTTCCACAAGGCAGTATACTCTCGCCACTCTTATTTTCTTTATTTATTAACTCTATTACTACTATCCTCAAATGCCATCTGTATGCTGAAGACCTGCAGCTCTACACACAACCTGACATTTTCAATGTGGATAACTGCATTTTACCGTTGAATGCTGACCTTCAAGTAATCGCTGACTGGTCTAGCAGGTTTGGGGTTACGGTCAATGTTAGTAAATGTCAAGCTATCCTTATTTGTAGTTCTTATTTTCTACGAAACTTGGTCACTAGCCTACTATTGCCGCTTATTTTCAGCAATACCGTCATCCATCTCTCAGCTCACGTTAAGGTTTAGGCCTATAAATTGATGACAGGTTAAGCTGGAATAAGCAGGTTGCTCAGGTTAGCCAGTGAGTCACATTCACTCTGCGGTCTCTCTATAGATTCAAACATTTTCTTCCGTCTAGCACTAAAACCACCTCGGTTCAAGCTTTTGTGTTGCCTATAATCGACTATGCTGATGTTTGTTACTCTGATCTCTCAAGAACTTCTTAACAACTGTATTTGCTTTATTTTCAGCCTTCGTAAATATGATCACGTTTCTTTATTCCGTTCTCAGCTTAAATGGCTGTCTATCCCTCAGATCCCTCTGCATGCTCTTCACCATCATGAACGATCCTTGTACTCCCGATTATTTAAAACAATATTTTATTTATTTTTTATTTTATTTATTTAGGTAACCAACAGCGATACTTAAAAATATTTTACAAAATATGCGTATGGCCAATTATTTTTTCCTGTGTAACTAGGATAAATGTACAAAACATGCGAACGAACTAATGCCAATATTTTAAAGTATTGGGCAGTTAGCACTTACTTCTCCATATTCCTTATTACATGGCACTGGGTATATATCCAATTCTTACACTGTCTTAACTATAAATCTCTGGAACGTGCTTCTCCTTGACATCAAAAAAGCTGAGAGTAAATTTTGATTTAAGTGTAGAATCCGGCATTATTATTTGTCCTTTCAAACATAGCTCGGTCTTCGTCATAGTTATTATATTTTAAAGTCACAGTCTCATTTAGAATTTGGTATTTATTATAATATTTTTAATCAATTGTTTTAGAAATTATTTATGTATTTTACTAATAAAATACATACATTATTTCTAAAACAATAGACTTTGTTCATATTTTTTTAATTTGTACACCTACCACTGTCTGACGGACATACACACTGTGTGTATGTCCATTTTAACCCAAAGGTTGACTGGTAGAGAATGCCTTGCTGCATTAACTCCGCCTATGTATCAACATTGTACTTGAAGTTTAAATAAATAATAAATAAATATTGACTGAAAGTAAGCTATTCCACTCCATTTGTGAGCAGTGGTGGTCCAGTGGTACCGGCCGCGACTTACAAGTTTTAGGTCATGGGTTCGGACCTAGGCGCCTGCCTAGGTCCGAACCCAAGCTCTACTTTGCGTAAATTATTTCATCACCACTGCTCTCAAAACGGTGAAGGAAAACATCTTGAGGAAAATGACATGTCTTAGAACCAAAAATTCAAAGACATGTGACATCCACCAACCCGCACTGGACCCGCGTGGTGTATTACGGCTCATTCCTTCTCACAGAGAGAAAGCTTGGAACATTAAAAGGCTGATGGAAGCTATTCCAACAAGAGTTTAAGAGTGCAGTTGTTTTTCCACAGAATTTGAACCGAAAACAGCTGCATCAGGCAATGACTTACCTCTTGCTCGATACCTCAGGACCCGTCTAATGTCAGTTGGTAAAGTTCCTAGCCAGAGATATACTCAACTAGCTGTATACGCTCTCCTGGGTATGGCTGCTGATGGAACCTCTTTTCATGACACAAGTATGATTACAATCATTAATATATACCACTTTTTCTTCGTTATATAATCATCATAACTGCATACCTATATAATTACATATATTTTTTCTTCATATGTATATTTCTGTCATTTTTATAATTTTTGGACCGTTTTAATTATTACTCGTAATGAGTAACTAGCTCGTTTTTTGACTATTTAAATTTAATTATTCATTAATTTTATTTTGGGTTTTTATCTGTTTATAAGTTGATTTATGTATAACTATGGACTGGAATTATCTCTGAAATAAATATATATATATATATATATCGATTAGCCGTTTCGACTTGATTCTGTGGTTCTTGATGTGGTGTGACCTTGTAGCTGGCGTCCCTCAAGGCGGTATTTTATCTCCTCTTCTGTTCTCAATTTTTATAAATCTTATAACCACCGAGCTTCAGTGTGCGTATCATCTCTACGCTGACGATTTACAGCTCTACTGTCAGGTGGGTGTTGACAGCTTATCGGATGCGATCGAGGGGCTAAACCGGGATCTAATTATGATTAAAGACTGGTCAGACCGATTCGGTGTGGCGGTTAACCCTGCAAAATGTCAGGCTATCATACTTGGGAGCCCCCATAGTTTGAGAAAGCTCGATAGCTTAACTATTGCACCCATAATCTTCGACAACGTACCAATTCCGTTTAGCTCCGAGGTTAAGGATCTTGATTTGCTGGTCGACACTTGGCTTGACTGGCGCAAACAGGTAACGAGTGTGAGCCAAAAGGTCACCGGAACGTTGCGTTCATTGTATCGGCTAAAAAATCTTCTCCCAGCTCACATAAAGGCCATGCTTGTACAGTCCCTAATCTTTCCTATAATTGACTATGGTGATGTGTGCTACTATGACCTGAATGCAGACCTACTCAATAAACTTGACCGCCTTCTAAATAACTGCATTCGATTTGTCTCCAACCTCCGTAAGTATGATCATGTATCCACTCATCGATCTCTTTTAAAATGGTTACCCATTCGTCAGCGTAGAGCGCTGAGGGCCTTGACTGCCCTGTTTTCTTTTATTGATAAACCTCCTCCTTCGTATCTGACTTCTCATGTTCAATTCCTTTGCTCTGCTGGGTTTATCCACTCGTCCTTCATTGTCCAGGCTATCTCTCTTTGGAATGCGCTCCCTCAGAATATCAGGATGGCAACCAGTCGGTTCTCTTTTAAATTTAAGGCACGTGAGCACATTCGCAAGAAGTTTGCAGAATCATCACAGAATTGATTTGTTGGTTTCGGTTTCCCTATAACATTGTTTATGTATGTATGTATCTAAGTATATATTTATATATATTCTTTTTATTTATATTTTTCTCTATTTATCCTTTCATTTAGTTGCACCTGCCTTTTTTTATCTCTGCACCATCCTAAGGTCGACTGGTAGAAAATGCCTAAGGCATTAAGTCCGCCTTTGTACTTGTGCATAAAGTTTTTAATAAATAAATAATAAATAAATAAATAAACTAACATCGAATAACACTTTTCTAGACCCTCTGGTTCGACCAAATCACTACTCATGTTTTCATTATGTCTTTTTCTAGTAAACTACATATTTTGGAGACCACACTGCTGTACTCCAAAAGGCAAGGTTTGGAGTACTCCAAAAGATCAGTATTGTGTCCCTAATAAGATACCTGAAATTGATCCGGTACACCGTTTCTCCGGGATTCGTTGTTTGAACATGACCAGACCTGAATCTTTCCAAAGTATAGGATGCGTTCCGGAGGGAACCATTCCGGAAAGGGTAAGCAAGCTTTAATAAGGTCTTTATAAGTTATGGGGCAGGCACTGTTTCTCCTAAACACAGGTTGCATTGCAACTTACCTAGGAGAACAGAACCACACCCACAGATTTGTTATAATCTACTACATGTTCATATTTTAGATTAAGTACCCATTAATAATGTACAAATACCTGTTATTTGAAATAAAAATAAAGTTAAAGTAAGTTAAGTTATTTTGGCTGTTATATGTCGAATTTTTTATCAAGCGCAAGTTCGATCATGCATGGAGTACTGTTCTCATCTCTGGGACGGATCTGCCAAATAAACGATTGATGCACTAGAGTCGACCGAAAAGCATCAGGCGCTGGTCAAGTCAAAGCACCACAGCTTTGAACATCGTCGCCGAGTTTCAAGCTTATCGTTTTTCATCGGTTACAATTCGGGAAGAGTACGTTGGAATTACATGATCTAATTCCGCTTAGCCCGTTTCATCATCGTACTACCAGACGTACGGCAATGCGCCGTCGTTACAAGGTGGACAGCCCACCCATACGCAATAAACGTTTTGGGAATACTTTTAATATGCGTAATGCTAAGGAGTGTCATTCCCTGCTGGAGTCTGTGTTGCCCGATAGCTACAATCTAGGGGTATTCAAGTCAAGAATGAGTAGGTTACTTTTATTCAAGCATGTTACACCATCGGCCACATCATCGCTTACCATCAGGTGAGATAGTGGTCAAGCGCAAGCCTATATTCAATCTATACCAAATATTATAAAAAGGTAAGATTATTTTGTTTGTTTGTTTGTACCGAATATGCTACGAAACGACTGGACCGATTTAAAAAATTCTTTCACATATAGAAAGCTACATTATTCCGGAGAAACATAAGCTATAATTTATATTCCAAAAAATTAGAAATCCTGATGAAAATTGCAATAATGCTGTAAACACAAAGTAGAAAAATTTTGCCTATAAAACTCATTATTTGGCGTGCGCTGAGAAAACTATTGATGATGCATAAACATTATCAACTACATGATTAAAATAATTATTATAACCTTCCAAAAAGCTGCGAGAGACTATATCTAACTATCATAGTTAATTCACAATAGCAGCTTTTGTGTTCTAAAATTTATACAACTAAAAAGTGAAAAATATAAAAACTTTTTTCAAAAAAATACTAACGACTGCCAAACAAAAACAACACAAAATTAAAAAAAAACTTTCTATTGGAAGTCGGTGTCTTTGATAAAAGACACTTCCAAAAGAATGTTATTTTTCATTTTGTAGTGTTTTTATTTGGAAGTCGGTAGTATTTTTTTGTAAAAAGATTTGTTTCTAAATCATTTTGATCTAGTTTTTTTTATACAGATCGTGACTTCTACTCCTCTTTTGGACTTATCAATTGTATACGGCAACTTCATTGAGGACTTAGACAAAAAAGGGAGAATGCTTAAAGGAGGACTACTTAAGCAAGAACTAGAAGATGGAAGAGTTTGGCCTCCCAGCTCAAAGGACCCAGTCAATCTTTGCGTTGGCAATCAATTTCCACAAGAGGTCAGATGTCATAATATGCGTAAGTGCCCCATTACAGGCATTTTTATTAATATAAAAAGTAAAAAAAAAATGTAGCAGAAGACCTTACTTCTCGGAGTTCTTACAGCCCGAGTGCGCGTCTCCTTTTCAATGATATCTCTCGCTGACTGATCGACACTTTGCGAGACCAGAGGACCAGCATTGTCATTCAGCGCAGCAATGCTGCCAGTATTTTGGGCACGTTTCGAAATGGCGGTAATGTGGAGGACTGTTTCGACATCTAGGTGTACTTTGTTTTTCTATCCAGATCGTGACTTCTACTCCTCTTTTGGACTTATCAACTATATACTTAGTTAAGTTTACAGTACAGTTTTTATCTCAAGAATCACACAGAGAGTTAAAATTGAAACCCATCTCAGTGATGAGGAGTTTGTCACTTTCGGCGTTCCTCAAGGCAGCATACTGGGTTCCACCTTATTTCAAATTTACGTCAACGGCCTTTGCATAATGAACCTCCCAAATACTAAGATATATACATACGCTGATGACACCGCGATTTTAGTTTGCGGACATACTTGGGATAATATCTAAACTACAGCGGAAATAATGATATGGCTCAATTTTAATCTTCTCACTTTAAACGTAAATAAAACCTGCTACATCCCATTTGCAATAAAGTGAAAGACCGCACCGACAATAAGTTTTTCAGTTACTGCCCATTCAAACTCTGACCGATCAGCACTATGCCGTTGTCCAACACTAACTACAAGTGACAACATAAAGTCCTTAGGTGTCCACATAGATGACGGACTTACTTGGAAACAACAACTTGGAGCTGTCACGACTAGAACTTTCCCCCTACGAAACTCTGCTAATACCGATGTTTTGAAAATGGTATATTATGCACTATGCCAATCGGTCATAGGTTATTGCATCTCTGTATGGGGTGCTGCAACGAAAGGTTGTATCCTAGGGGCAGAAAGAGCACAAAGAGCCGTACTAAATGTAATGACAAGGAAGCCCTATAGATGCCCAACAACACAGCTGTACGCAGATTGCAAGGTTCTTACAGTCCGTCAGCTCTTTGTGCTTCAACCTGTTCTTAGGAAACATAGCAGCCTTCCCCCGTCTAACCCAAAAGCGCACAAACGCACAAATCTTCCCTCAGGCGCCCAACACAGGACCACGTTCGCATAGCCTCAGTATTATGTAATTAGCGCGTACATTTACAAAAACTTTCATAAAAATCTGAATATCTTAGACCTCAACAAACACAAATTTAAATTAAAAGTGACAGAATGACTACTTAAACAGGACTATGCCGAAACGGAGTCTTTACTTACCTACATCGCCTAATAAGCACACACCCATCTCCATGCTTGCACGAATACTTCTATCCTCGCATCTATACACTCTCGCACATACAATTCCCTCACTCACTAACACACCAACACCACATCATCTACTTACCTACACTCACACACAAACACCGACACACCTACAATTCACATTCATTCATCCTCACCTATCCCTTGTTCAACTATCCCTTGTTTTGTCTAAAAAACTCAATTCAACTATCCCTTGTTTCCCTTCTGAAGGTAAATCGACACAGTCCTCACATACATAAATCGATTGGAACTTCATTGCGAAACATTGTCTCTTAAAGTACGGTATACCCTAGTTTAGGCACATGAGTTGATAAAGTTTATCTACTCATGTGGTTTAGAAGACAGAGTTTAATCTATTATATACAGATTTCTGCAGCATCCAAATGTTGAATGTATATGTTTTCTACCATAATTATATAAAAAAAATGTAAACTTAAAGTGCCTACAATAATCTGTATTTTTTGGGAAATAAAGATATTTATTATTATTATTGTTTAGTATAGTTAGCTGATTATATGTTCTTATACTATTAAGTTCATCTTATGAATGGTTACACTTTTCCTCTTTTATAGCTGAAGATGTCACAAACACCTTAACTGGCATCAACCTCATGACCATTTGGTACTGGAGGAATCACAACTTTATTGCCAAGCAGTTGTTCAAGACCAACCCTTGTTGGGATGATGAAATGCTATTCACTACAGCCAGAGATATAAATATTGCTTTGTTCAATCAGATCAATTATCATGAGTTGATGCCAATATTTTTGGGTAAGAAGAACATATAACACGAATAAGACTTATTTAATCTAAGAAGTTACAATACTGGTAATTTGCAAGTTAAAATATTTTATCTACACTCACAACGTAATGTTCCAAATACGAATTCGAAAAATGTTGTATAAACACGTACTTTATGTTCGTGGATAGGTAAAATTTAAAAAAAAAACCATTATAGTTCAACATTTTCCTTCGATTTTCAAACAACTGCATCATAAAATAACTTTTTAATTTTTATAGCACACTTTTACTTTTTAATTTATTGGCGCTTATGGGCTCATTGAAGTACTGTCATTGTCTAAGGAGGCGCGCGCTGTGCAGTCATGCGCAATGACAATCTAAATTGCCCGCCATACCAAATATTTTTCCGTTTCTACTTTTGTTTTATTGCAACTGTATGAGTGAAGATAAAGTAGTGTATGCAATAGCATATAATTAGGTATTAAAACACTCGCGTAATATTAACCCCTATTATACGACCATTGCATAAACTACTATTTTGGGTCATAGATCTACATAAATTCAACATTGACGAAGATACTACATACCTAAAATCGTTAAAAACACAAAATAATAAAAAAAAACAAATGTATACTACATCTAGTACACACTTCGCTCTTCCGAAGCTTGGTATTAAAATTTTGTAGATAAAATAAAAATAATTTAAAGTTATTTTTATACATACTATATAATAAGTATACAATAAAAGTGTGTCTTCTGTGTATTTCAGGAATCGCAAACCTACTGAAAGACGGTATTATTTCTCCATCTTCTGGATTCAGGGACATCTATAATAAAAGTGTTGAACCTAGAATGTCTTTGGAATATTCACTCGCATTGAGATGGGTGCATTCTATTCAAGAAGGCACTCTAAAGTAAGTATTATCAAAAAAGTAGCCCGTGGCCTTCCCACCAGCACCGTACATTTTTTACTTAGAAATAGTATAACTCAAATCAGTGAAAGAGTTTAAGAAATCGCATCAGTAAAAATCATCATTCCAGAGATGTTTATATTATAAATAAACAAAGACAACCAATTTTACTGCTTTTTATAAAGTTTAGATTGTCAAGTCAGTCACATTGATTTTTTCACTGGTCATTCTACTTATGCTTCTACTTATATTATATATAACACTAGTTGACCCCCGCGGCTTCGCTCCCGTCAACTGGCTACCTACCTAACTACCCTGCCTTCACTGCCTACCCTGCATACCCTGCCTACCATGCATTGCCTATTTACTCTGCCTTCCCTGCCTACTCTGTCTACCCTCCCTCCCCTGCCTACCATGCATTGCCTATCTACTCTGCCTTCCCTGCCTACTCTGTCTACCCTCCCTCCCCTGCCTACCCCGCTGACCCTGCCTACCCTGCCCACCCTGCCTACCCTACCTACCCTGCCTACCCTGTCTACCCTGCCTACCCTACCGTACTTACCTACCTACCTAATAAGTTTTATGTATCATCAATAGTTTTCTCAGCGCACGAAACAGAATGAATTTTATAGGCACCATTTTGCTACCTCGGTTTACATTATTGCAATTTTCATAAGGATCTCTTTTTTTTTTAATATATTATAATTATAGCCTATGACACTCAAGAATAATGTAGCTTTCTACTGGTGAAAAAATTATCAAAATCGGTTTAGAAGATCCAGAGATTACCCCCGACAACGTCACTAACTCACAAACTTTACCTCTTCATAATATTAGTATAGATAAATTTTACTTGATGTTGCAAATATTTTAACTACCGTTATTTGTTTATTTCCAGAATGTATGATAAATACGGCCATTATCTGAAACAGATTCCTATAGTAAACCTTACATTGAGAACTGGTTACCTGTCAGTTGACAACAATATTGACTACATCACTCAAGGTAGCTTTAGACAAGGATGTGGCAACGTTGACTATATCGCTGATCCTGATGTTAGTATTTAATTGGTCTTCTTCTTCTGTTTGTCTTTGTCTTATTTTTACATGGGATCGGCTTAAAATGTTGCCTTTGTCCATTTCATTCCATTGGCTGTCCTTTATATTTACTTTATTTATCTTACAATGCTTATATCTTTTTTGAGGTCTTATTCTGCCTATTTATGTATTTATCTTGATTTCTTGCTTCTTCACATTAGTTTAATTTCTCTTCATATCTTGGACATCGTTAGAAGATTAACAGTTTCTTTTCAACTTTACTAAAGCATATAAATAGGTAAAACCAATACAAATACTACTAAGATTTTAGATCACTGATAGAGCTTTGGGACCTCATCAAAAGGCAGCAGACGTTATGACCAATGATCTGGCTAAGAACCGGTACTTTGGGTTTCAACCTTACATCAAATACAGGGAGATCTGTTTCGGCAATGCAATACGTACGTTTGGTGATCTTCACGGAATCATAGATCCTGAGGTAAAGTTTATTATTTTTGGTTGGTAAGTACTAGGTAATAGATTTTTTAATACATACTGTAAAAATAATTATTACCAAAGTCTTTTGATGTTGTGTAAAATCAAATGTTAATATGTGAATTAAAATGCAATAATTTTCAATTGTATTACAGACAATTAATTCTGAACATTCCACATCTTTTTGTTCATTTTTAGAGAATAGAAATCTTGAAAGATGTCTATGAAAAAGAGAAAGACGTCGATCTTATGGCTGGTATTTGGGCGGAGAAGTCTATAGATGGAGGCTACGTTCCTTCGACGTTCTATTGCCTTGTTATTGACCAACTGAGACGTAACATTGTATCTGACAGGCATTGGTACGAGAGATCAAGGCGTCCAAGCGCTTTCAATGAACGTAAGTTAAAACAAATGAATAAGTTGTTGTTGATGACGAAATGGACGTCCGTAAACATCAATTGGTTGACATGATCATGAAGACAATTTTTAATAAAAGAATAGTTGATAGTTCAGGCGAAAGAAGTCCACTGCTAAAAATAGGAAAGTTGAGATGCGTAGTGTTCATGCAATTTGACATGATAAAAATCAAAGATTTCGGGTTAAATATCTTTATCTTAAAACAATAGTCACTTACATAAGAACAACGTCTTTGTTTCAGTTACCTGCAAAGTCAAATAAAATTACAGTTAATATTCATATGCTGTGGGACTGTTGAATTAATATAGCAATAAATTCGCAGGTCAGCTAGCTGAAATAAGGAAATATACAATAGCAAGACTCTTATGCGATGTTGGCGACACTGTTACTAGCATACAACCAGACGCATTTCTAAAAGCTGGACAAAAGTACGTTTTATTAGCTATATCTCAATGATATATTTTTATCATTTCGGTACATTTTTAACCACAACAGAAATGTAAACTGTATTTCCAATCAACATGGCAATTTGGCCAGCGTTCTGGGTAATTTTCCTATTGACAGCGATGTGGACGAATTTTTGATGTCCTATTAGCCCCCCCTCTTCTGTTTTTAATTAAATGAATATGTACATATAAATTCCGGTTATTACGAGTATGAAAAAAACTTACTCAGGCTTTCACCCAGTGATTATTTCTAGCTTCTGCCCTGAGACCCTCAAGGAAAATGAATTTCGGATCCCCTGCTAAGTAGTGGCAATTACTGTCCCCCCCAGTACTTTGCTTAATATAGTAACTGTTAGCATTGCTTCTGTATTATCTTTTTCTTCTATATCTATAAAAGCGAAAGGTGACTGACTGACTGACTCACTGACTGATCAATCAACGCACAGCCGAAACTGCTAAGCCTAGAAGCATGAAATTTGGCAGAAAAGTTTCTCAAGTGACGTAAGTGTGCACTATGAAAAGATTTTTGGAAATTCTACCCCTAAAGGGGTAAAAAGGGGGTTGATAGTTTGTATGAAAAATCTAAATCCTTCGGCCAAAATTCATGAAAATTCATGAAGCACAAATAGTACTCTAAGTAAATGATAAAGATTGACATTATTTGTTTTTCGAAACTACCCCCAAATGATGATTTAGGGGGTGTTGAAGTTTGTATGGAAAATTCTGATTTCTTGGGTCAATAAACTTGAAACTTGCCACACATACTAATCTAAATGACTTATAAACGTTGTTATTATTAATTTTTCAAAATGGGTTGTTTGAAAAATTAATATTAACAACCAATAACAACCTAAATAAACAATAAAGGCTTTCATTATTACTTTTTCGAAACTACCCCCAAAAGTTGATTTAGGGGGTGTTAAAGTACTTTTGAAATATCTTATTTCTTGGGTTAATAAATTTGGCAAATGATATAAATACCCATACTAAGTGAACAATAAAGGTTGTCATTATTAATTTTACTTATCTATTCCCAAAATACGATTTAGGGGGTGTCATTATAAGTTTCTCGAAACTGAATCAAGCTAAAAATCTTACTGGACAGGGTTTCGTTTTTGACGTAGGGTTCTAGGGGAGCACTAAGGCGCGATTTTGTGGCAATTCAACCTTTCAGGGGATGAAAGGGTCAAAATTATTTTGTATGTAAAATAGAATTCCTTGGGGATAAAGTTGATAATCAAAATTTACATAAAACATTTTAAAAACTCCCTTCCAGATAGGGTTAGCGTTAAAGTGTTAAAGTTTTTTTGAGAAATCTCACTGCGCAATCTGACTAACATAAACGATAAATAAAAAAGAGAAGAAAAGAGTGAATAGCATATTTAGGTTGTTCAAAACTCGACCCTCAACGGGGCAAAAAAGGGTTGATAAGTTTTTAGGGAAGGATTTTACTTTGTGGCGGTAACCTAAAATTTATTATTCTTAAAGTCAAATAATGAATTGTCCCAATCCAATAAACCCTGTATATCTACGATACCCAGTTGCTTATTGTTTTAATAATAGCTTTGCTTTGGTCGCCTTCACTAACTGCATATATAAGAAAATCATTTATAGGATAAACGAAATCACGCGAACGAAGTCGCGGGCGGAGTGCTAGTTATGTTATGATACCTGCATCTAATCATATAACTTACTTATTATTCGTTTCTATAGTTGAATTATTCATGTCATACTCCTAATACTATTAACAATATCTTCATTTCAGAAAAAACAGAATCACCAGTTGCTCGAACATACCCAAAATAGATTACGGACAATGGTCTGATACTACTTGTGAATCCACGCGAACTCATTGAGCCATATTCTACGGGCACCCATGATAATGAAGATAATATTAAATTAAACAGTTATATTATGAGGCAAGTCAAAATAATTAAGATTTAAAAGTGTTTTTTTTTTCATAAGTTCTAATATATAATTAAATGCTAAGTACTAATAAGGTGTTTGACCCGTTGAAACCAGTTGTCAAATAATATTTGATTAAATAACTTAGATAAAATTGTTTGCTAAGTTTAGTATTTTAAAAACTGCAGTTCTATTAATATAAAAACGTGAAATTCAAATTCAAATTCCCTGTGATTATTAAAACTTCTCGCTTATTTTGCTTGACTGGATACATTATATTTTGTCTTTATTAATAATAACACACAAATTCACGCGAAGGCAATACAATTATATGTATCCATTTAGCGTTTTCCAATATTATGCAATTAACAGAACATAGTCATGCTTTAATTAGTTTAATGTAATTTATAGCGGCAATTTAATTGCACCTAATATTATTTGAAAAACCTACAAATACCTATATTCACAAAAATAAATTCGATTTATATTCCTACTAATTGTTGTTGTAAAAATTATTAATTATAAATTAGGGATGGTGGCAAAATGGCAGATTTAAAGACTTCAACATTTTCTTAGTAACCTCAATCATATTTATTAGCTCATCGACTTCATCTATAACCTGTTTCCCTAAATCTACATTTCTATATGTGAGAGCGTTCGGTCATTTTTCCATAATACTTTGACTGGTAGATACGGTAGGATGTTGTCTCCTATATTGCTTCTTGCTGTATTGTGTGATGTGAACGCTGCGTTGTTCTATGATTCATATCATGGAGTTCCTATTGAAATTAGTGAAGTAAAACGTCATGACAAGAGTAACACGACTTTGTGAGTACCTTTCTGTTTTATTCCTGTTTCTATTTTTTTTACATTTTTATGTAATCATTCTTTGGTAAATTCTTTGTCTGTATTAATTTTGATGCTTTCTGATTAAACTCATTGCGTGTTAAACCATTATGGAAATATTACTCTATCTAATTAATTCTACATAATCTATCATATTAATATAAATAATCTTTTTTGTTTTTATATTCACTCCCCTTATTTGAAATCTTGTTTAATGTTGTTTTGTCGTGTCTAGTTGGTGCGTGAATGAGATAGAGCCATGTGATCCTTTTGAAGGAAGACGGGTTGATGGCTCCTGCAACAACTTAAAGTTCCCCTCACGAGGAGCGAGTCACACACCCTTTACAAGGATACTACCAGCAATTTATGACAAAGGCATGTATAAGTTTAGACCAGATAGTTAGGGTGTTTAATGATATCCATTTAACTCTTATAGTCAAAGTCAAATCGTTTATTTCAATTAGGTCATTATGCGGCACTTCTGAATGTCAAACATTTAAACTAAAAAAAAACATTATTTTAGTGACCGTTCGCTTAAAAATAGAATGAATTGTTATAGAGAATAACGGACAATAAACTCCACAATTCCTGTTTACATATATACATTAATTCATATACGTGAGGACGATGCACCTGTTATAACCTATACTACGTATAGGTACAAAATATTATAAGCTTACCTCTAATCTACCTATTAAGATACGCATCCATAGTAATCATAAACATCCAAACTCAGTTAATTATAATTAAAATTGGCGTAGCAATGGATTATCTTTGAAAAAATAAAATGATGATGATGATGATGAAAAAATGATAATAAGGGTGTTTTTTCTTCCGCAGATTTTGAGCCTAAGAAAGCAGCATCAGGCAATGATTTGCCTCTCCCGCGGTCCCTTCGAACGCGTCTTATTTCAGTTGGAAAAGTACCAAGCCAGAGATATACTCAGCTTGCAATACATGCATTTGTCTTCTTGTCTGCCGATGTTGTGTCTCTACACGATACAAGTTAGTTATTATTAAGTTTATTACTCCTAACATTGATCATTTCATGGTCTATAAAAGTTTTACCTATGATTTTTTTTTTCTGCCCGTTTCTCCTAAATGTTATCTTGCGACGTTTTTTTATAATTAAATCATTTATTGTTGTTTTGCAGTAAACTACATATTGTGGAAGCCATACTGCTGTACTTCAAAAGGAAAAACCGATTCTTATTGTGTCCCCAACAAGATACCAGAAGATGACCCGGTGCATCGCTTCTCAGGAATCCGTTGTTTGAACATGACCAGACCTGAATCTTTCCAAAGTATTGGATGCGTGCCGAAGGGTACAACTCCCGAAAGGGTAAAAATTTCACTTACTTTGCTATTATTACTCCACGGCCGTAATGTTTACTTTCTGGGCTTTGGTCTCCTTATTACCTTTACACTCCTGTCTATCTGTGTTCCAGTATTAATTGTTTGCCAATAGTATTTGTTCTCGTTTTCCCCCAGATTATTTCATCAACTCCACTACTAGACTTATCTGCTGTCTACGGCAACTTCTTGAAGAACTTACAAGAAAAAGGGCGAACGTTTCAAGGCGGATTATTGAAGTATGAAGTTGATGAAGGAAGGGTCTGGCCACCAAGCACCAAGACACAAGCTAATGTATGCTTTGCGAATCAACGACCATATGAAAAGAGATGTCATGATATGCGTAGGTATTACAATATAAAAAAAAAACTGATTTTGTTTTCGGCGTTTTATGACGAAAATATCCTTAAGATTCTCACTAAGACGCAAGAGAATTCTTAAGTTTCCTTTACTAGGTTTGCATTTAAAAATAAAGTTATTATTTTATCGGTTTATATATAAAACTGATAATAGTATTACTATTATCGATCGGTTAAATGTTAAAATCGATGAAATTATCTAGTTTTAATATTGATACAGATGAAGTCTAACCAACATGAAGGCATTGTGGTCAATATTTTATTTTTTTATTTTACAGCTGAAGATGGAGGCAACACTTTAGGCGGTATTAACCTCATGGCCGTATGGTTCTGGAGAAATCACAACTTCATCGCTACGGAGTTAGCAAAGGTCAACCCATGCTGGGATGACCAAAAACTATTCAACACTGCAAGAGATATAAACATTGCTCTTTTCCTCCAGTACAATTACTATGAATTATTGCCAATATTTTTGGGTAAGATATTTTACAAGCTTTTTTTACACCCAGTGTCTGTAATCGTATCTTACAAGCTAAATTTGACCCACTTCCCAGTGTCAAATTGCACAATCAAATTGTGTTTATGTTTGCACACGCGTATGTTTTCCCTGATAATGCATTTTTAGGGTTCCGAAGTCCCTTATAGTTTCGCTATGTCTGTCTGTCCATCCGCAGCTTAGCTCAGAGACTCTTAGTACTAGAAAGCTATAATTTGGCATGGGCACAGATAATATAATACTAGCATACAGATGCCTCATCCCATACAAAGAAACCGTGCCGACGTAACTAGCGTTTTTCATCTGATTATACCGATTACTTTTTTGTAAATCGATCGCGTTCGGTTCCGTTCCACGACGATAGATAGATCACCATCTATATCCGTGGAACGAAATCGAACGCGATCGATGTACAAAAAATAATCAGTAAAGTACGTCGCCACGGTTTCTTTGTATGGGATGAGACATCTGCATGCTAGTATTATATTATCTGTGGCATGGGTATACATAATTATTAATAATTCTGACATATTGGTGAAATAAAATAAATATTTTATTCGCTTATTTTTAAGTAAATAAGCGCCCGGTTAGTAAACAGATTATCCAACCACTGATAATCACCATCGGGCTTAACCGTGCTTTCTTGCTCGACGCTTCACAAGGTGCTAAAATAAGGTTTTTTTCTAATTCC
The DNA here is from genome assembly GCA_945859665.1 of Anorthoa munda. Taxonomy (NCBI): domain Eukaryota; kingdom Metazoa; phylum Arthropoda; class Insecta; order Lepidoptera; family Noctuidae; genus Anorthoa; species Anorthoa munda. The sequence goes on along the minus strand of OX243907.1, from coordinate 3,533,497 downwards.
GAGATTCCGATATTGGATCACTCAGTATCGGAATTGAAATATCAGTAATTTCATTCTGAGATTTCAATATTCATGCCCTAATTTAGGCCCGCTTGCGTCACCCTGGGTTATCTCACTAACTCCGAGTTAGTAGGTAACATGAACCCACTATGTGTGACATATTTTAATTTAACCTTATTTTAGCAACCTAACTATGAGTTAAGTTTTTGGCGATAGTGGGCCTTAGAGATAAGAATAATTATTTAAAAATTCATACTAATGTATTAATTTATGTAAACGAGTGTCGCAATATTGAATATGCATTAGTGTGCCATTAATTATGGGTCAAAGACCTCTTAATAGCTTTGACAACATAAAATTAAATTAAACGTATATAAACGTGGGACTAGATAGCAATTTAAAACATCTCTTACAGGATATGACAACCTGGTACAAGACGGTGTGATTATTCCAACTGATGGATTCAGGGATATTTATAATGAAAACGTACAGCCTCAACTGTCTTTGGAATATCCATTCGCGTTAAGATGGCTGCATACTGTTCAGGAAGGCTCTTTAAAGTAAGTTTAATACAAGTGCTTGATACTCATTAGTAACATTCTGCTCGACGATATATCTTGGTTTAAATTTCCAATATAAGCTGAGCTCTTATTGTTTGAAAAGTATATGCAATGCGAGGTCAGTATAAATACTGGAGTTTTTAGTCCCAATGTGTTCAAAATCCATTTTGTATTTTTTAAATATGTCTAAGCATTTTTTTTTATATTTTCAGAATGTACGACCAAGATGGCCATTACTTAAAACAGTTTCCCATAGTAAACCTTACTTTAAGAACTGGTTACTTTGCGGTTGATAACAATATTGACTACATCACACAGGGTAGCTTCAGACAAGGAAGCGCCAACATTGACTATATTGCCGATCCTGATGTAAGAAAAGATAAAGAACATAATATATGAAATATAAAATCATCTAAAGATCGTCTAACAGATGTGGTGTTTATATTTTAGGTCACAGAACAAGGTTTAGGACCCTTTCAAAGGGTGTCAGATTTGATGACCAATGACATGGCTAAGAACCGATACTTTGGGTTCCAACCTTACGTCAAATACCGAGAGGCGTGTTATGGAAAGCCAGTACGCACGTTTGATGATCTTTATGGAGTTATTGATCCTGAGGTAACTACTCATTATATGTTTATTGTATTTAATCTACTCGGTCCCAATGCTGGGCAAAGGCCTCACCCAAATCCTTTTAGGCATACTTTTGAAGCAGTTCAGTTTTTGAGCCACTTGAAACAAAACCTTTCGGTAAGCGTTGGTTCAGCACACTAATTGCGTAACTGTGACAGCACGGAGCACGCACGATACCTTTAATTTTAACAACTCAACGGTAATTATTGAGTTTTTGAACATATGAAGCAATGAAGCATTCATTTTTTTAAACTTATGCAGGATGCTGGCGACTTCTTCCTGGGCCGGTCTAGGGATTACATGTATATTTTTTTTGTGATTTCATGTTATATGTTTCTAAAATTACTATGAACTTAATATATTCCTTTCTTACATTTCAGAGAATAGAAATTCTAAGGGATATGTACGAGAAAGTAGAAGACATTGACCTTATAGCTGGTATTTGGGTGGAAAGGTCTATAAATGGAGGCTTTGTCCCGTCAACTTTCTATTGCCTTGTGATTGACCAGCTGAGACGTAATATGGTATCAGATAGGCATTGGTATGAGAGACCAAATCGTCCTAATGCATTCACTACTTGTAAGTAGAAAAAATAATCATGGAGATAAGATTGAAATAAGTGATTAAATATCTCAAATGAAGAACAAGCTTATTATTTTTTTTTTTCAGTTCAACTGGCTGAAATAAGGAAGTATACCATCGCAAGACTTCTATGCGATGTAGGTGATACTGTTTCAAGGATTCAACCACGTGCTTTCTTGAAAGCTGGCATCAAGTATGTTTTTATTTACTTCATCATGTTCTTACCTTTATACCTTACCTTTATACCTTTCTAAATTATTTTTGTCTAGAAAAGACCAACTCAAATTAATAAATCTTTATTTTCTATTCATCACCGTCATTAATATCACCATTATATCAGCCGAAAGATGTCCACTGTTGATTATAGGCCTCCCCACATCAACCGGTCCTGTGCGTCTTGCATTCAGCGGATTCGAATTCGAAACTTTAAATAGGTCATCGGTCCTTAATTCTACAGGATGTTTTTTTTTTTTTTTTTTATTTGAGATGGGTTTGCTCTTGACTCTAGTCTAGGTGATGTAAAGTAAAAGTGTGAACATATTTAAAGAACTTTCTCTAAGGAAGTCATAGTAGTATTATCTCACATATAAAATTTGGTCAGCTGACGACAACTTTGTAAGGAAAACCAATTTTTTTTTTTGTAATTTTTAGCTTAGGCAAATTCATAGTAAATTGTTTCACCGTTATTCTGTTTCCTCATCATCCACCATTCTCCTACTCTCATTCTCTTATCAACATCATCTTAGCCAAAAGACGTCCACTGCTGGGCATAGGCCGCCCCCAAGTTTCGCCACACTGATCGGTCCTGTGCATGTCTGTCCTCTTGTCTCCTGCTCTCATCTCATTATATTATTTTTCAAACATCTGTTTCCGTTATCTCAATGTCAACATATATTTTTATTATTTCGTTTTTGTATTTTTCTTGTATTTCAGCAACAAAATTGACAGCTGCATCTATATACCCTCAATAGACTACGTAGCGTGGAAGGACCTCACCTGTGATCAACCTATATACTGGACTGGACCTATCTTCTAGAAAAATATTACCTGAGAAGTATTACTGCAAAATATATAAAATTACCTAATGTTAAGAGGTATTTAACCCATTGAAACTGGTTACTGTTAGAAATATACTAGTATAATCGGGATATTGACCTCAAAGTTGTCGACACGATTATTAAAATGAATATAATTATAATATATCGTGTAATATGAAGATGCGTTTGTTTTCTTTTTTTGGTTATTTTCATCAATCCTGCTTTCAAATAATCTTATAGTATACTTTTTTTATACTTACATTATGAAGAGCAAATATTTGTTTGTAAGTTTGTTTGACTATTTGAATAATATTATTTGATTTATTTATCATCTATACATACTTTTATTATTTAAAATATTATTCCATAAAAAAATAAAATGAAAAAACATTTAAAACTATAAAAATAGTAGCCGACCGGTATCGGGAACAGGGTCTAAGTTACCGGTGCGTGGTCGCGGTGGTATATGCACCGTGTCCATGAGTACCGCTTTCTGGATCAAGCCCTTGATCCAGCTGCTCAACGAGAGCCTCCTCAGATGTTCTTCTTGGCTATTAAGCAATAGGCCGTCACGACTATCGGCACAATGACTACTGTATTCACATCCCACATGTAGACTCTAGTTTCTTATCTCTCTCAGCCTTCACGAGGTTCTCGTCATGGGGGGCCGCTGTATCAACAATCATCTCTAGTCGGTCAACCACCAAATTATTATATTATTTAAGTATCTATTATTATATAATTTTGGGCGCACGGTTAGCGCAGTGGTTGAGCGATTGATTGCTGCGCTGCGTGTCGCGGGTTTGATTCCCGCACCGAACAAATATTTGTATGACCTACAGATAGTTGTTCCGGCTCTGGGTGTTTGTGTATGTGAGTTTATATGTTTGTAAACGCACCCACGATACCGGAAGAAATTCCTAGTGTGGGGCAACGTTTTATTTAAAAAATAAATTAAAATAAAAATTATAATAAAGAGGAAATATTTGTTTGGAAGTTTGTAATGGATAATCTCAAAAACTACTTAACCGATTATAAAAAAATATTTCACCTATGGAAAGCTACATTATTTTTGACTGACATAAGCTTTTTAAGAATCTGTGGTTCTTCCATTCTCGTTCAGTTGGTTCTGTGGGATGGGCCTCGGGAAGGAAGCCGTGGGTAAAGGGCTAGTACTTAATATTTTAATTGTGAGTCTGTATAGTTAGAGGTAGATTCAAACCTAATGGCGGCTCGGAACACTAAGCGAGTCGCTGCACAGTGGAGGTGCGACCACCAACGTATTAGATCTTGACCTGGATTAAAGAAAAATAAAGACAGAAAATTAAAAACCGTTTATTCTTCACAAAACGACATACATATATAAAAGCTTAAACTAAACCCTAGGTAGATCAAAAAGCTAAGCGAAGCATTAATTGGCCTGGACTATGGCAAGAAATACTTTTATTTTTTAGTAAAACATTCCCTTGGTTTATAAAGTAATTATAATTATTTACCAAGTTTTACAAAACCGAAATTGTTAGCAAAACATTTTTTTTTTATCTTGTTAAATAGCGATATATATTTTGGTAAATATTATTTATATAAGTCGAAATTTGTAAAATTAATAATATTCTTAAACGTTAGAAACTCCTGAGCTTGATCTTCGACACATCATCAAGGAATATAAAACTAGGTTCCACCGAGATTTGAACTCGGATCGCTGGATTCAAAGTCCAGAGTGCTAACCATTACACCATGGAACCGGTTGCTAAGTGATGCGAAATAGCGCTTCCTTTCACTATAACTTTTGCCGTGACGTCATTTATTAGGAAGTTTTATGACTTTCGCTACATTTCGTGTTTTCGACGGTCTGGTTTATTACGGTTTAGGCTGAGCATTCTATAGAATAATACGATACTTATTGTCTATCCATTTTCTTTTATTGTATTACATGCAGAAGTGTTGGTAAGAATTTATTTCAACAAGGACGAGAAAACAAAATAAAATTAACTACCAGCATCAGTACCATTAGGTTTATTAAATCAATCGGTTAGTTATCGATAATTATTATAATTTTATAAGGATATTATCGCTGTTATGTTCTGATAAAAATAAATGTTAATTGATTAAAACACCTTATGATAAATCATTGCTGTTTTCTTATTAATGAGCCTAAATAGATTGTAATCAATAAAACAAAGCTTCTAAATCTTAATAGTCACATTTAGTTAAAAATATTTTGTAAGGACACGCTTTTGTTCAGACCATGACAGACTGTAGAAAAATTACCAGGTCGTAACTCTGTGGTCTTTGCTAAACTTTACCTAAGTAATTTCTTAAGAAATTATTAGTTTTCTGTGGGATATAAGATTCACACGTTGATATATTTTGTAAGCATTAACTCGTTATTGTATATAAGAATCATCAAAATCGGCCAAAGCGTTTGGTCTCTAGTATGCCAAATAGGAACAAACATACATACTACATACATACATAGACTTATAAACACATTACCCTCTTTCGGCAGTCGGGTAACAAGTGCTAGCATACAATGTGCGATCTTATAGCACAGGGCAAACTCTTCTTCTTCTTAGCGTGTCGATGGCAAATATAAAAAGTTAAATATTGTTTTTGGCCCAGAATTCAGCCACGGCAACACCATTCGGTGACGCAGTCATAAGGTCTTCGTACGTACAGGTGACAGGGCATGCTGCGCACTCCGTGAGGGCAATCTCTAACAGACAAGCTTTAAATGGACTGAACGAAATGCACACACAATATAATAGAATAGATTATACTTTATTGTACACCAAACAAAAAGTGAAATTGCAAGTAAAATGTAATAATAATTATAAAAATTGAGAGCAATGCAAAATATACTGTTTTGGTGTTTATCTACACTCACAAGTAATGTTCCAAATATGAATTAAAAAAATATTGTATAAACAAATATTTTTTTTCGTGGATAGGTAAAATTTAAAATAAAATACCATTACAGTACAACATTTTCCTTCGTATTTCAAATATTGCCGCTATAATAAAAACAAAAAAAAATAATTAAGTGGGTTTTCCATACAACAAACGTGTTTTTTTTGCGATTATGGTACGGAACCCTTCGTGCGCGAGTCCGACTAGCACTTGGCCGGTTTTTTATAGTACACTTTTACTTTTTTTATATATTGGTGCGTATGTGCTCATTGACTTAATGTAGAAAAATAGTGTCATTGTCTGTGGATCACGCGCTGCGCAGTCATGCGCAATCAGAATCTTAAATTCCCACCATACCACATATTTGCCCGTTTCCACTATTGTTTTATTTCAACTGTTTGAGTAAAGATAAAATAATGTACAACAGCATACAATTAGGTATTAAAACACGTGTGAATACATAATATATAGTGTGATACTATAATCACACTCGGCTTCACCTCATGTGATAAACCCACTCATCTTTTAATAAGCCCTATTATATGACCGTTGCATAAACTACTATTAGAGCTCTATAAATACTTATTGCTTTAACTTAAAAATGATTAATATAAAAAAAAAATGAGTAATGCAAACTTTATTATTTACCCTTTTAGTGAAATATTGTCGTCTGACGCCTGAAATATTGTAGTTTGAGTATGCTTCCAATATAAAATCTTGTTTTGTATCATCTTTTTATCGTATTATATGCATAAGTCTTTAAAAAGGAAGACAAAAGCGGACCCAAACTACCGGCAATAGTAAAATAGCATTTATTCGACATAGACACAACACAGTGGGTACCATTACGTGTATACTATAATCCAATCAGTTAGTTACTGATAAAATATTTATTTATGGATAGGTTTGAATAAAATAAACATAATTTGACGGAAACACTTTTATTTAAGTATTGCTGACTTATAAGTGAGCCTAAACAGTATGTATTCAACAAAACGAAGCTTCTTAATCTTAATGGGTAAAGTAAAGCCAAACCACAACTCTGTGGTTTCTTCTTAACTTTGTCTAAATTTTTTCTTAAAATATGATTGGTTTTCTGTAAGACAGTTGAAAATTAAGATTCATACGTCGACAGAATTTGTAAGCAATAACGAGTCAAGTTCTGAACGCTTTTGAATGATAAAATACAAGGGCAAGGTAGGTCCTTGCCCTAGTATTTTATACACCTGTTTCAATATCTTTGTTTAACATAATTGAAATCTTTATGAAAGCGAAAATAATTATTATAAATTAAATGAACAACATACCTATTTACATTATTAACAATGACGACTTTTGTAAAACGTAATTATATTCTCAATGGTAAATAAGACAAATGTGAAAACAGTAAGTATTAAGTCTTAGTAAAAATTTTCTTAAATATTTTTATGACTCACACAAAAAAATCACATTTTGATGGATTTTAATCAGATTAAATAATAAAGAAATATACACAGCTATTTTTCCTAATAAGCACACGAAAACCATTTATGAAAGCAAAGTGAATAAAGGGCACTGCAGTCATCATCACTATGGTGGGCAATCTCTTAGGACAAGACAAGATACAGATATTTTATTTCAACTAGGCCACCAAGTGGCACTTTAGAACGTCACAATTAAAATTTACAAGGAATAAAAATTGATTCTACCGTGCATTCGGAAAGTAGCTTGTTATGGAGAAGAACGCACAAGAAACTCCATACTTACTCTTTTAAAAAAAAAATGTTTTTTACAATATTTAGGTACATAAGTACATACATTAATAAATTCATATATGTGATGACCATACAGCCAGAATAGCACTACACACTATACTACGTAAAGGTATAAAGTATTAAAAGTACTCACACATGTACTGTGCAGTTATATAATAGTTACTAGAAAAACATCATCATCCAGTTAAGTTATGACCAATTTCAACTGACGGCGCCCGTTCACGAACATGACGCATGAATCGGCACCACCCAGCTCAATCATCATGAAGGGAACCGAATGATCCAACACACGCGCCACCATCAGAGAGACATTTGAAAGAGCATGACACACTCAACAGCCAGGGCACACACATGTCAACGAACGACACATAGGTACAGTAAATGGTAGATTTACAGTTGGGTACATAGTACTCACACACGAGCTGTGCAGTTATACAATACTAAGGAAATTGAGTTTATACAATACAAATGTATTCATACAGTCTTCAGCAGGTCCAACAATACTTGTTTTTGCGCCCTAGTGGTTGTGGATTGTGGAGCAGGACTAGCATTGAGCCAAGCATTTTTATCAGTGATGTAAATCCCCCAACTTATAATATGCCAGCCTACATAGTGTGCGTTTTATACAGGTTTTAAACTTCGTCTCATTCAGTTCAAGAATGTGGAGAGGAATTTTATTGTAACACTTTGTACAGTACCCCAAGAAAGATGAGGCTACTTTAGCCAATCTGAAACCTGGTTGAACTAATTGGTCCCTATTTCTAGTAACGTAATTATGTCTGTCGCCGTTTTTACTAAAAAGATGTAAATTCTTTCTCACGTACATGATGTTTTCATAAATATTTTGACAAGGAACCGTCATGATGTTAATGTCCTTAAACAGTTTCCTTAGAGAATCGCGCCGGCGAAGATTATATATCGCTCTGATGGCTCGTTTTTAAAATTGTGTCAATGTCTGCAGCCCTTCCCCATAGTAAGATACCGTAAGACATTATACTATGAAAATAACTAAAATAGACTAGTCTCGCGGTATCCACATCGTTTAACCGACGAATCTTTCCAACAGCATAAGCTGCCGAACTTAGCCGCCCCGCAAGGGATACCAAATGAGGATCCCATTGCAACCTTGAGTCTAGCGTGGTCCCCAGGAAAACCATTTTATCGACGAATTCTAGCTTCTCCTTGTTTAATATAATGTCACAATCAGTACTTTTGAAATTCGGCAAGGAAAATTTTACGCACTTGGTTTTTTTCCATTTAAAACGAAATTATTGGCAGTGAACCAATCTCGAACCTGCCGTAGCGCGTTTTACGTCATCAACCCGACAAGTACGTCTATTTATTTAAAAAGTTAAAGATGTGTCATCAGCAAATAACACCATATTTAGTTTGTTTTCCAATAAACGGGGTAAATCGTTTATGCATATTAAAAATAAGAAAGGACCTAAAATTGAGCCCTGGAGTACCCTCATTTTTACGTTTAACCCCAACGAATTCACACCGTTTATTTGCTGTCTATCATTCAAATAAGATTTAACCAAACCTAACGCTGATTGACAGCCCGTACTGCTCAAGTTTCAGCAGTAATGTTTCATGATTAACGCAATCAAACGCCTTCGACAGGTCGCAGAAGACACCTATGGCATCCTGCGACTCTTCCCACGCATTAAAGATGTGTTTTAATAGGGTGACACCAGCGTCAGTTGTACAACGTCCTCTGGTGAAACCATACTGTTTATCATGCAAGATGTTATTCGTATTAAAATTAATCAACATTTGATACCTTGCTGAAAACCGGCAACACAGATACTGATCTTTAATTATATTATATTTAATAAAAATAAATAATAATAAATATAATAAAAAATAAGAAAGATAAGCAAATCAAGTATCTTGACTTGGCTCGCGAGGTGGTCGACATGTGGGATGTGGACACAGCGATCCAATGATCGCTGTGTCCGATACCTGTGTCTGTACCGATAGTCGTATCAGCCAATGGCTTAATGGCCACGAGCCTCGACCAACACCTTAGGAGACTCTCGTTAGGCGGCTGGGTCAAGGGCCTGATCCAGAAAGCAGTACTGCTGGACACGGCTCGTATTGTTAGGAGGATCCTCTCTCTGGAGCCCTGACCGCCGGTAGCTTGGACCCTGTTCCCAATACCGGTGGGCCTCTATTTTTTATATTTTTAAATGTTTTTCTTTTTTGTACGTGTTTTGTAAAAATATTTAAAAATGTAAGTAATAAGAAAAATAATTAAATAAAGGACTAATATAATAAAATTAATAAAATAAAAAATATATATATATATATAAATATAATATATTTGTGTCTTTACTGTCCCTGGATTTAAAAAGTGGTTATACCTTACTATATTTCATTAGATCCGGAAAGACTCCTTGATCCACACATAAATTGTAATCAGTATTATTTCTTTTATTCCTATTCGTTTCATTATTTATAATTTTCCAACTTGACTTTATTTTCTGCTAATTTAACCTTATTGCTAATGTACAAGGCCTTAGCTCCCTTGCATGTATTTAAAAAAACAATGAGTAAGTAGCAACATACTTTTAAGTTTTACGTTAATACAAGGCCATATAGCTCAGGCAGGCCAGGCTCAGGCTGTAGGTCTTTCCCTACTTTTTCTAAGTCCTGTAGTCGCCCAGTCACTGAATAAAAACTTAGGGCATATAGTTTTAGTTTTCTTCTTAAAAGTGTTATTGAACTCTTTTTAAACAACTGAGAAAACTTCATCATACAAAATATTACCATCATTCACTGTGAGGTCCTGATCGCTTAACTTACTGATTAAAGTGCTGTTAAATTTATTAAATTTACCGGATGTTATCGCTATGGTCCGAAGGCAGATAATTTATAATGGCCTTGTCCAAGTAGTTGCAGCAACAAAAAACATTATCAATACATGTAGCAGAAGTCAGTGTAGTTCGCGTTGGTTCCATAAACATGTGACAAATTAAATTATTTGAAGAGATATAATAACCTACTGCTCTCTGAATTATCTTCTAGAATATTAATATTAAAGTCACCACAGACAATTACTAGTTTATTACCCATTGCAAGTTTTGCCAAAACATCTTCCATCACTGACTCGAATATAGAGTAGTTCTTATAATTAGGGGGCATACTATAGACGCACACTATGACATGCTCATCCAGCTCAACATAAGACAGTTCAACACTTTGTTTAACTGATAGGTCTACTATATCTTTACGAGGTTTTGATTTAATACCCTTTTTAATTAATATAAGTGAACCCCCACGCAACATAATCTTTCTGTTAAAACAACTGCCCATAGTATAATTTTCATAATTGATTAGCATTGCATAATCTACTGTACTAGATGTAAATTCTTCCTCACGTACATGATGTTTTCATAAATATATTAACACCGATCCGTCATGATGTTAATGTTCTTAAACAGTTCCCTTAGATAATCGCGCCGGCGATATACCTCCATAGTAAGATACCATAAGACATTATACTATGAAAGTAAATAAAATAGACTCACGGTATCTACATCAGTAAATTGACGATTTTTTCTAACTACGCTGCCGAACATAGCCGCCCTGCAAGTGATATTAAATTTGGACCCCATTGTAACCTTGAGTCTAGCGTGATCCCTAGGAAAACCGTTTTATTGTCGAATTCCAGCTTTTCCTTGTTTAATATAATGTCACAATCAGTACTTTTGACACTTGGCAGGGAAAATTTTACGCACTTGTTTTTTTTACCATATTAAACTAAATTATTGGCAGGGAACCAATCCTGAACCTGCCGTAGTGCGTTATTTACGTCGTCAACCTGACAAGTAAGACTAGGATCTTTGGATAGAATAAATGGACGGAGATAGATTAAGGACAGTCAGTGCAGAGACAATACAATATAGTAGCTAGTAAAATGTCATAATTATAAAAATTGGGAGCAATGCAAAATAAATTGTTCAGGTATTAGAGAGGTCTAATACCTGAACAATTTATCTTGCATTGCTCCCAATTTTCCTTATTATTGCTTTAACTTAGACATGCACAATAAATAAACTTAGCGACCTTTCTGATGGCTCGATGCGATTCGATTAATACAAGTATCACACTGTTAAGCGATTTTTACTATACGAAACTGCTAGTAGGTACTTTAACATGGACGCAATGGAATGCAATTCAGCCGATTTGCATTTCCTTAGAAAATACGTGCACAATATTGCCTATCGATGCAATTTAAATTGCGTCGCACCACCGGTATAGCCCCTGAGTCATACAACCATTATTATAACCCCTTTTTAAGGAGCCGTCCTCAAATATTGTAACATTATTAATGCCCGCATCCGTATGGGTTGGAGGTACATTCAGGATCCCTCCAGGCCTCGAAATCAATGCCTTCAATTTCACAGCACTTTACTAATGGATTCCTAGAAGAAATTCACTTTTTATTTAACGATATGCTTTTTCTTTAAGGAAATTAAAAATTTTACCAATCATTAATTTGATTTGAGCTATATGTAGCACATTTTTTAAATATTTTGCTACAAAATACTGTATGCAAAAAAACTGCCTAGCCTTTTCCATAGCCCAAAGTAAGGTAATGTATGTAAAGATAGCAGCAGTCAGCGTTCTGTAGTTTATACCTGCCTCCATGAGAGAAAATTGTCAGTTTACGATTGTGTATGTAATGAAACAGTAACTACGTAACAATGTGAAAGAGTTGTACTTACTTGGAACTGATGGTAAGAAAAGCGTGTCTCTGTATTTTAGTGACACCGTCTCCAACTCTGCACAACATCCATGCTAAACTTGCCTTTCTCATTTCTAGCAGTTGGTCTAAAACAGAAATAATCAAATTATCTATTGAAAATTGTTACAGGGATAGTAAGGACATTTTTAAAATAACTACGGCATTATAATTACACTATTACTAAAACAACAATATACAATTTTATAATATTATCATCAGCCTTTTAATGTTCCCACTGCTGGGTCACAGGCCTCCTCTCTGTGACAGGGAAAGGGCCGTAATTCACCACGCGGCCCCAGCGCGGGTTGTTGAATGTCACACGTCTTAAAATTTTTGTTTCTCGGACCTGCAGGTTTCCTCACTTATACAATATCATCATCCTCATAATCATAATTTTAGCTGAAAGACGTCCACTGCTGGACATAGGCCTCACCCAAGCGTTGCCACACTGATCAGGCCCGTGCGTTTCGCAGGGGATCCATTTTTTCGTTTCGTGTACTATATAGACATATACAATTATATTATATTAGCTAAGGCTTGTCCTTATTCCGACAAGATAATATAAGCCCAATTTCTGAATTAAGAATTTGAAATTAAGTATTTGTCAAACTCTACTTTATCATGAAAACAAACTTTGGCTTTTTAATAAGATTTGATTCGTTCGTAACACATACTTAATTCAGAAGTTGGTTCAAAATATCGAAACCAAGTTAAAAATAAATACGTACGAAGAGTAAACGCATTTGGCCTGTGTTTATATTCGTACCAATGCCGGTCTCCTACGATAGCCTTCAAAAGACTAGCGTTAAGAATGCAAGCTACAGTGCGAGGAATCCAACCTCTTTTTACGAACTTCTCAACCCAGCACCCAGCCAGAAGATCAATATCGCCCCAATGACGATACACTTTCTTCAGTTCTTGGATAGCCTGGAAAATTACAGCAGAAAGTAGGTTATAGGCATAGGATAGGTGGTGGTGGTGGTGGGGTAGGTATTCCCCGATTGGTTAGGTGGACGTGACCAATATACTCACACTTTGTCTGTTATGTTTAAGTACCATGTAATAGGGGGTGAGAATTACCATCAACCAGGTACAAATCTAGAATCCAGCCAGCTAAAGAGTAATTCCTGATGGAAAAGCCTGAAAATTCTTTATCCGACTCGGGAATCGATCCCAGAACAGTTGCGTTTGTGACAATTAGACCAAAGATGCACTTTTGCGAGTCAGTTAATGAGAATAAGAATAATTTAAGAATAAGAATATTTTTTATTGTTAAGGAATTACATTCAAATGTGTTGCTTCCTGGAACTCACACTAGGATTCCCTGTGTCGTGAGATCCAGGCTCCTTCGTTCCGTTCACATTATTGCTGTTCATGTAATAGGTAATATAATAAGTTACAGTCTTAGTTTAGTTCTTAATTAAATCTAATCTACTTGTAATTTGCAAGAAAATTAATTTAAAATAAAAAGCTAATACTAAAAGAAAACAGTATATAACCAAGTATGTATAGTTATGCAGGTACCTATATTGTGTGTGATTCTGATGGTGTGTATGTATGTGTGATGATGTGTGTGTATGTGTGATAGTGTGTGTTTGTGTGGTTGTATGAAATTAAATAGTGTGTTGCTGTTGAGAGTGTGTCTGATTGTTATACCTGAGAATGTATATGATTATGTGGAAGTTGGGTGATATAGAATAATAAATATATAATTAGAGATATGTATTAGTACCTATATTTTTTTTTAATATTATTAAGTTTTCGGTCATATCATAGTCCAGAGTAAGAAGCCATTTGGTAACTAATACTAAATATAACTAATACTAAAGTAATACTTAAATCATAAACAGTTGAAATATTGTATGTTTTTTTTTTGTAATAGGTATCCTCTAGAAGTACTGTACACTATCCGATTACGAAAATTATTGCATGCCTTAAGCGCGAGCGTAGGTCGTACTCTCACCTAAAAATTCAGAGCCCGTGTTTCGTCACAAAATTTGTACCTGACATACATAATATCACATATTAATGCTACGAAAACTGTTAGATGAAAAATTAATCACTGACCCTCTTAAAATTTTCTTTTCGATTTTTAATAACTATTTTTACATAAAAATAGGAATTATAATTGCATGTAGCGTAGATCTTAATAAAGTTCGTGTAGGGGTAATCACTATAACTTTAATAAAAACCTTTTTCAATACCCTTTTAATTTAATCAATTCACTATTTATCCGTTCCGTTTGATAATAATATTTTTTTTCGGTTAGACGCGAGAGAGGTTTGATGTGTTTGTAGAAGCCATATGTTATTTTTTTTTTCTAAATACAACTTTAAGGTAACTTATAGTATACATTCAGTATACTGAACTTCGGTAATGCAGTAGCAAATTTATTGTTCACCGATTCACGAGGGAAAATTCAAATGAACTCGAATTTAATTCAATACTTTGAATCATTTTTGTTTTAATTTATTCCGAAATTAGTGTTCAGTATATGATGTTAATTTCTAAGTCTTGGTGACGATATTTTAATTAGGCACGTTTTGCTGACTTTGTTCTGGTTTTCACTCAAATATTGAAATCAATTAACATCAGCCCCCAAGATGTGGCTCGTGCAGTCCGTCCGTTACCTAACTTCGAAACGTTAAACACCAAGGCCAGACGGACTGCAAAACTTTTGGATTAAATGGTTCAAAAGGTCGCACCTCAGTTCCAGTCTGCCTTAGAGTCGGGGTCGCTGCCCTAGTTCCTAACGACAGGAATAACCCACCTGCTCTATAAATCGGGTAGTACTGCGGATCCTAAAAATTATAGACCGATAACGTGTTTACCGACGGTCTATAAAGTTCTTACATCCATTCTGAGAGCGAAAATTAATCAACATATTGATAATAACGCCATCATGTCTGCTTCTCAGAATGGATGTAGGAACGGGTCCCGCGGTACTAAGGAGCTGCTCCTCATAGACATTGCCATTAGCCAACAGGTTCGCCGTTCCCGCAAGGATCTGGCGACATGTTGGATAGATTACAAGAAGGCCTATGACTCAGTGCCACATACATGGCTCATGAGGGTGCTGGAGTTGTATAAAATTGATATAGCTCTGCGCGCCTTCCTGACGTCATGTATGGGGCAGTGGAGGACGATCCTTCACTATCCAGGATGTCGACAGATTCAGGAAAACAGCGAACCTATACGGATCAAGCGCGGAATATTTCAGGGCGACAGTCTGAGTCTTCTGTGGTTTTGTTTAGTCCTGAATCCTCTCACTACACTGCTGGAGGGTTAAGGCCTGGGCTATCGGTTTAAGAGAGGTGGTCAGATCATATCACACCTCCTATACACAGATGATCTGAAGCTCTTTGCCCCCAACAACTTGCAACTGATTAAGCTACTGAAGGTAACAGAAAACTTCAGTGACGCCATCAGGATGGAATTTGGTGTGGACAAATGTGCAGTCATGCATGTAAAGCAAGGGAAGATATGGAATCTGTGGGAATACAACTCTCAGATTCCATACACCTTAGATCCCTTTCCTCAACCGAAACTTACAAGTATTTGGGTATGTCGGAAGCACTAGGCATCAATGTTACTGACGTGAAACAGTCGTTGAAGGAACGCTTTTTTGGCCGCCTGAAAAAAGTACTAAATAGTTTTTTATCAGGCGGGAACAAGGCGCGCGTCTTCAACGGCTGGGTCATGCCGGTCTTGATGTACTCTTTTGGCATACTCAAATGGACTCAGACAGAACTTGATGCCCTGTATATAATTGTATGCTTCACCCACGCTCATCGGTCATGAGACTGTATATCCCTCGGAAGTGCGGTGGTCGTGGCTTTTTAAATGCTAAGATCCTGCACAACTGCGAGGTATGCAGTCTTAGGGAATACTTCCAGGCCGCTGACGTGGATATGCATCGAGATGTGGTAGCGGTGGACAAGGGCCTTACCCCGCTCTCCTTGGCTAATGAGAACTGGCGCAAACCTATAGTATTAGATACTAATGACCGCAAGGTGGTATGGCAGAGCATGGAGCTTCACGGACGCTTCTACCGGGTCCTATATGGACCCGATGTAGATCTTTTAGCGTCCGTGGCCTGGCTGCAATTTGGTGACCTTTTCGGGGAAACCGAAGGTTTTGTCTTTGCGATTATGGACGAAGTAGTGATGACGAACAACTACCGGAAATACATTGTGAAAGACGGCACGGTTGACATCTGTCGGGCTTGTCACCGGCTGGGGGAATCCATCCGTCACATTATTTCCGGTTGTTCTAGTCTAGCTAACGGAGACTAATTGCATAGACACAACCTTGTAGCCAGGATTATCCATCAGCAACTTGCTCTTAAAAACAATCTTGTGGAATCGGAAGTGCCTTACTATAAGTATGTGCCCGACCCAGTTCTCGAAAATGGCAATGTCACGTTGTATTGGGATCGGTCTATCATCACTGACAGGACTATTGTTGCCAATAAGCCTGACATAGTGGTGATAGACCGACTAGAGCGTCGCGCAATGATAGTTGATATAGCGGTCCCCCATGACGAGAACCTCGTGAAGGCTGAGAGAGATAAGAAAAGCAAGTATCTTGATCTGGCTCGCGAGGTTGTCGACATGTGGGATGTGATCATTGTGCCGAAAGTCGTGACGGCCAATGGCATAATAGCCAAGAGCCTCGACGAACATCTGAGGAGGCTCTCGTTAGGCAGCTGGATCAAGGGCTTGATCCAGAAAGCGGTACTCCTGGACACGGCGCGTATAGTCAGGAGGTTCCTCTCTCGGGAGCCCTGACCACCGGTAGCTTGGACCCTGTGCCCGATACCGGTGGGCTACTATTTTTGTTTTTTTTTTGTAAAATGATGTTTAATAATATAAAAATATGTTAATTAAATTTAATAAATGGAATAATAATAAATAAATAATTATAAATTTAATTCATCATCATCATCATTCATCATTTCAGCCGAAAGACGTCCACTGCTGGACATAGGCCTCCCCCAGGCGTCGCCACATTGACCGATCCTGTGCGTCTCGCATCCAGCGCCTTCCCGCAACCTTAACCAGGTCATCGGTCCACCTAGTGGGAGGCCTTCCAACATACTGTCTTCCGGTTCGCGGTCGCCATTCCAGAACTTTTCGGCCCCAACGGCCATCCGTTCTGCGAGCAATGTGCCCTGCCCACTGCCACTTAAGTTTGGCAATTCTTCGGGCTATGTCGGTAACTTTGGTTCTCCTGCGGATATCATCATTTCTGACGTGATCACGCAAGGAAATTCCGAGCATAGCCCTCTCCATTGCTCTTTGGGTGACTTTAAGCTTTCTGATAAGGCCCATTGTGAGCGACCACGTCTCGGTCCCATAGGTGATCACTGGCAACACGCACTGGTCATAGACTTTTGTCTTGAGACATTGCGGTAAATTGGACGAGAAGATACCACGCAACTTCCCGAACGCCGCCCAGCCGAGTCGGATTCGACGGTTGACCTCTTTCTCGAAGTTGGATCTACCCAACTGGATTGTTTGTCCCAGGTAGACATAATCATCTACAACTTCAAGTAAACAGTCTCCGATCTTGATAGGAGTGTGTTCGGTACAATATTTGCAACCGAACAGCTCAGCACTATTGCCTGCGTGCATTTCCATAAATGCATGTATCGCAACTAGCGTCAGTTAGTGCGTGTTCGGATACCAATCGCGTAACTCCAATCAAACCATCTTAGTGTTACTTTAGCTTAGATTAACCATTTACCATTATTTTAACCAGTATTTAATATAACCATAAAACCATAAAAAAAAAAAAAAAAAAAAAAAAAACAGAATTGAAAACAGAATACACAAAGTTTATGAATGAGTATCATAACTTAAACCATATGATGCCGTCAGCAACAAGTACGAAACCCGAGTGCTACCTACCACACCACTGCGTCACTCGTGCTGAGTCAACCACTACAAAATTGCGAGTTGTGTTCAACGCGTCTGCTAGATCATCATCAGGACAGAGCTTGAATGACGTCATGTACCGAGGTCCCAACCTACAACAAGATCTGCAGGAGCTGATCTTAAAATGGAGACAGTATCAGTTCGTTTACACTGCGGATATCGAAAAAATGTATCGACAAATAATGGTACATCCTGAAGATCAGTCATATCAGAAGATATTATGGAGAGACTCACCATACCAGCCTATTCAAACATACCAACTTACAACCATAACTTACGGCACAAAGCCTGCACCATTTTTGGCTATGATGTGCTTAAAACAACTAGCTACCGAGGAAAAACAAAATTTCCCCGAGGCAGCAAAAGCATTAGAAGAGTGCTTCTATATGGATGACTACTGTGGCGGAGCAAATACTATGGAACAAGCCAAACAGCTTAAATCCGATCTAATAAAACTACTCAGCAAGGGCGGGTTTAATTTACGAAAATGGGCCACAAATGAACCAAAATTGCTCGCTGATTTAGAAAAAGATTTGTGGAACCAGCAAATCTACGAGTTTAAACAGTCCGACTCAACGAAGACATTGGGGCTAGGATGGAATCCGCAACAGGACAAATTCGTCTTTGACTCGAAATTGGAGCCATTATCATTACCAAAACCAACAAAAAGGTCGCTTCTCTCCGACATATCAAAAATATTCGACCCATTAGGCTGGCTCACACCGTTAACTATCACCATGAAAATACTATTCCAGAGCGTCTGGTCATCAAGTCTTAACTGGGATGACGCACTACCAGAAGATATCAAGATCAACTGGCTAAACTTAAGAGAAGAATTAAAAGCAATCAATACCATAGAAGTAAAACGATGGTTAGGAATAAAAACCAACCATAGCTTGCAACTACACGGATTCTGTGATGCGTCAAACAAGGCGTACGCCGCTGTTGTATATTGCAAAGTCAGTAACCAAAACAATGTTAACGAGGTAACTCTAGTTGCAGCAAAAGCAAGATTAGTGCCTGTTAGTAAAGATATATCAATACCAAGGTTGGAATTAATGGGTGCCCAACTATTATCACAGCTCATGCAAAAAGTACAGACTTCCTTGGAGTCTTATAACCAGGAGATATATTGCTGGAGTGATTCAACAGCAGTGTTGGGATGGATTCAAGGAGATCCAATGAGATGGAAACCATTCGTCTCAAATCGTGTGAAAGCTATCACCAAAATAGTACCAAAAGAAAAATGGGGTTATGTCAAAACCATTGAAAATCCAGCAGACTGTGCCAGCCGTGGGTTGAGAACCAAACAATTAAAAAACCACAATCTGTGGTGGCAAGGGCCATCATGGATCCAACCATTCCAAAATCATGACATACCTCAAACCACCTATGAAACCAGCTTAGAGATACAACGGTCTAATGCAGTAGTTGCGGCAAAATACCAGAAAACAACCATGACCATACCAAACATTATCCACCATTTATTAAACAAATTGAATTCCTTCGCAAAAATCGTACGTGTTTTTGCATGGATACTACGCCTACCTACTGCCAAGGCAGGCCGTCAACCTTATATCACATTACAGGAACTCCGTCGCGCAAAACTGATGATTGTTAAAAGTGTGCAACATATGGAGTTTTCCAGTGACATCAGTCACTTACTTAAGAATGGGAACGTGCATTCGAAAAGTAAACTTCTACCACTACACCCCATCATAGATCAAGATGACATTCTGCGAGTAGGAGGCAGATTAAGAAACGCACAAATAAGTTCAGAGATGAAACACCCAATCATATTACCACACAACCATCGACTTACCACGCTGATAATACAATACGCTCATGAGCTAACTTACCACGGTGGAGCGCGCCTCACTTTGTCAAACATACGACAAAATTATTGGATCATCAGCGGATATTCGGCTACAAAGAAAGTCATACGTCAGTGCGTTACATGCAAGAAGCAAGAGCCTATCCAACAATATCAGCTCATGGGTGATCTACCATCATCAAGAGTGAACCCTGAAAGCGCTTTCTATCACTGTGGCGTCGACTACACAGGCTTTGTGGAAGTGAAAGCAAACAAAGGACGCGGGATAAAAACGAACAAAGGCTACATAGCGATTTTTGTATGTATGGTGACGAAGGCTGTGCATCTAGAACTCGTCTCAGATTTAACCAGCTCAGCATTCTTAGCCGCAATAAACAGAATGGCAGCACGACGCGGAGCTCCACGTCACGTCTACAGTGATAATGGAACCAATTTTGTTGGAGCCAACAGAATGCTGCAAGAAGAATACGACCAACTACAAAATGTTTTCAATGACTCATTCTTTAGAGAGATAACAGAGCTACAAATTGAATGGCATTTCAACGCACCTTCTTGGCCTCATGCGGGAGGACTTTGGGAAAGAGCCGTGCGAAGCCTCAAACACCACCTCAAGCGCGTGATTGGGCAACAAAAACTTACGTTTGAAGAATACACCACACTGCTATCAAAACTGGAAGCTTGCCTGAACTCACGACCACTTTGTGCACTATCGGAAGACCCGGAGGATCTAAACTGCCTCACACCAGCCCATTTCCTATCAGCACGACCAGGTTTAACCATAATTGACACAGCAGACGACGCCAGAACCAGGTGGCATCTAGTGTCAAAACTATTCGAAGATTTATGGAAGAGATGGAAAACAGAGTACTTGACTCAACTATCAACCAGAAACAAATGGACGAAACACCAGAAGAATGTCAACGTGGGTGATTTAGTAACGATACATGACGACAACATTCCCGCAGGAAAATGGCCAATGGGTCGTGTGATGGAAGTCCATCCAGGAAAAGATGAACTTGTCAGAGTAGTCACTCTAAAAACCAAAAACGGCTACATGAAGCGCCCTGTAGTTAAACTATCAGTTCTACCTTTAAACCAAACGGAACCAAATATACCAGAAGAGCAACCACTACATCAAAGTACTAGACCCGAAAAGGAAACACGTAATCGCCCGCAACCAAACACCAGAACGTACAGTACCTATCCCAAGATAGTAAACATTGCAGTATCACTTTTACTGTTCTTAGGTATAATATTACCAACAACAGCTACATATAATATCACACAATTCGATACCAACAAAACGTTGTACTTTGACACTGTGGGTAAAGTACAATTAATTCGGGACAAGTGGAAACTAGTCACTTATTTTGACATGTCTCCATACTGGCAAGGAGACAAGGCCATCAAGGACTTTACAAGCAACCTTGATAGAACATGCGAACCAATTATGGACTCAAGTCACTGTCATATGATACTCCTACAAATACGTCACGATTACAACGAACTGCAATACTACAACCAGCTGTTGCTTAGCCAGCATTACGGCGAGCGCTTACGAACACGACGCGGCCTTATCAACGCTGTCGGCTCAATTGCAAACTCATTGTTCGGAGTATTAGACGAAAGTTTCGCAGAAAAATACAGACAGGACATTGAACTTGTGCACCGTAATCTAAAACACCAAGGTCAGTTATGGAAAAACTTGACATCTATCGTCGAAGCAGAGCACAATGTACTACAAAGAACTGAAGACATAATTGCAAAGCAACACAAAACCATAAATAAACATTTAAATGCTTTAGACAACGTTAACAGTAAGCTGCAACAGGAAATCGATGTGATGAATACACAACAGGACTTCACATTAGTCTCTATAGCTACCATGAATATGATGCAAAACTTGAAACAGATACAGGAAACTTTAATAAATACAATATCGGAAATATCCCATGGTCAAATCAGTCTCCACCTTCTAACACCAGCGCAGCTCAAACGAGAGCTGCAAATTATTTATGGGCAAATGCCTCAAGATTTAGCACTACCAATAGAAAACATAGAGACAGACCTTCAGCGCATCTACAAGCTACTGAGAACAAAAGCTCGGGTCACCGAAAAGTATATTATTTTCGAAATTACATTCCCGCTCATAGCAAGGGAAAGTTTTCAATTATATAGAATAATACCAGTTCCACAACAAACCAATAACAGTATGATTACCATAACACCAATATCGGAATATGTCGCAGTAAACCTGAAAAAGGATGCTTATTTCGTACCAACTATACATGAACTTGACACATGTTTGTACCACGGAGAATCATTCATATGTGAGCTTTTCAAACCAATCCAAAATTTGGAAAATGACGAAAACTTTTGCGAAACTAGCTCAATAAACCAAAGGTGCAAAACAGAAAGAACAGCGTGCAAAAACAGATGGGTAGAATTACACTCAACGTCACAATACTTATACTTTTGTTGTGACACATATTCGATTAAAATCATATGCGACGATCAAGTTACCGTACGCCAGCTGACCCGAGCAGGGGTCATTACCATGACTCAGAAATGCTTTATTAAAAGCAAAGATTTCGCACTATATTCTTTACAACAGCAATCCAACCAATTAAACTTTTCACCAAATATGCTCGTACCAGAGCTAGACCAGATAAACCATATTGTGAACATTACAATACCAACGGAAACAGCATTACCAGAGGACATTAGTCTGAATAGATCTCTATCCATTCTTGGAGAAAAGATTAAAACGCTGAAAACCACCAAAGCAGAAGTCGATGGCGTATCAGTTCATGACATCCACCAGTACACTATCGTCTACATACTGCTGGGAGTTGTACTATGCGCGGCAGCAGTCTGGATCTGGAAAAGAGCGAGTTGCTGCTTGCAGTCTACGGCCAGCCGGGCGCAGCCTCACCACAGACAGCGGTCTGTGGCGACCACGTCGGAGTCAACCAGAGTGCATAGTGAAGTGCAACCGCGAAAGCATAGTACCGCTGACCGTCAGCAAAGTGAGAGTGAACATATAGGTTTAAGTGCATATTTCGCCAGACGATGGCCCAGTGCTATGCGTAGTGCGGGTAAAAAGGAAAGGGCTACGTTGCCTACAGTGCGAAAAGAACGTGTGCTTACAGTGGAAGACTCGTTAGTTTAAAGAATTCATGTTTTTAAGAATAATCATAATTTATACTTTACCTTTGTTTACCATTTTAGAACAAGTAAATTGTTTACCATTTTATAATTACCTAATTTACTTTTGTTTACCATTTCTTGTTTAGTTTCTACCATTTATTGTTTATTTCTTGTATAATTATAAAACTAAGATGATTTGAGGAGTACTTTACCCTCTTCTTATCTCATCTTGTGCTCGGGAATATGTTCGGTACAATATTTGCAACCGAACAGCTCAGCACTATTGCCTGCGTGCATTTCCATAAATGCATGTATCGCAACTAGCGTCAGTTAGTGCGTGTTCGGATACCAATCGCGTAACTCCAATCAAACCATCTTAGTGTTACTTTAGCTTAGATTAACCATTTACCATTATTTTAACCAGTATTTAATATAACCATAAAACCATATTATTGCGTATCATTAAACCAGTGGTCGTAAACCAGTAACCAAACCATTACCATTCTAAGATAAAGTCAACCAAATCAACCAACTCAGAATTTAGTGCTGAACCAAGCAGGCGCTAAAATCTACAGAGTGGGTGTTACATGGGCATTCATCATGACCTTGGTTTTGTCCATGTTCATTTTAAGACCCACTCTTTCGGAAGCTCTATTGAGGTCATCGAGCATTGTACTGAGGCTCTCCATGGTCTCAGCCATGACCACTATGTCGTCGGAAAACCGAAGGTGAGTGATGTACTCGCCATTAACGTTGATGCCAAGCGACTTCCAATCCAGAACCTTGAAGACATCCTCCAGCGCAGCAGTGAACAGTTTCGGAGAAATGACGTCTCCCTGTCTCACGCCGCGCTGGAGAAGGATTGGTTTCGAGGTCTGATCCTGAAGACGGACTGACATGGTGGCGTTTTTGTACAAACACTTCAACACCTCAATGTACCGGTAGTCGATCTGGCACCGTTGGAGAGATTGCAGTACTGCCCAAGTCTCGATCGAATCGAAGGCTTTCTCGTAGTCCACAAACGCTAAACAGAGAGGCAGGTTATACTCTTCGGTCTTCTGTATGACCTGCCGCAGCGTATGTATGTGGTCTACGGTGCTAAAGCCTTTTCGGAATCCGGCTTGTTCGGGAGGCTGGAAATCGTCAAACCTGCGCGCGAGACGATTCGTGATGACTCTTGAAAACAACTTGTAGACATGGCTAAGAAGTGAGATGGGCCTATAGTTCTTCAGTCGGGCATTGTCGCCCTTCTTGAAAAAGAGTACCACCACACCCCTGCACCATGCCTGTGGCGTTTTGCCCTCGAGTATGACGGCATCAAACAGCTTCTGAAGGGCCTTAAGGACCGGTTTTCCACCCGCCTTCAGGAGTTCAGCCGTGATTCCGTCATCACCCGGCGCTTTGTTGTTTTTAAGCTGTTTCAGAGCCATCCTAATCTCGTACAGGCTGACCTCCGGGATATCTTCGGTATAGTGTCGGGTCAATCTAGCTCTTGGGTCGTTTGCTAGACTCGCAACGGGCTTGCTGATTGATGTGTACAACTGCCCATAGAATGTCTCGATCTCCCTCAGAAGCTCCGGTTTGGCGGATACGATCCTGCCATCGTCGGTCTTCAGTCTCGTGAGCTGGCTCTGCCCAATAGCCAGATCCCTTGCAAATACCTTGGAGCCTTTATTTCGCTCAATCGCGTCTTTAATACGCTCGGTGTTAAAGCGGCGGAGGACTCTTTTCAAGGATTTAGAAATCTGTCTATTGAGCTGCCGATATTTGCACGCCTCATCTGAAGACTGCAGGATCATCTCACGCCTCTCCTTCATAAGCTTGAGAGTAGGATCAGAGAGCTTTTTGTTTCTATCTGTACGACGGGTCTTGAAAAACTTAGACCCGACCGTATGGACAGCTTCCACGAACCCGTCATTGTATTCGTCCACTGAGCTCCCTAGGCACTCGAAACCATTCTGGAGTTCGAGCTGAAAGCTCTCGGGGTTTTGGACCTGAATCTGTGCTGGACGGAGCGTGGACTTCATCAGTCGAGACCTTTCAAGCTTAATATTAATGTTCAATGTGCCTCTTACCATGCGGTGATCGCTCCCGGTTTTTACCGAATTGATCACAGAGACATCATTGAACATTTGCTTCCTGGTTGACATGATGAAGTCGATCTCATTTTTTGTTGCACCATCGGGGCTCTGCCAGGTCCACTTCCTATGTTCACGCTTTCTGAAGAAGGAGTTCATCATATAGAGGCCCTCCTTCTCCATAAAACTGGCCAGTAGGTGACCCCGGTGGTTCCGACGTCCAACTCCAAATTGCCCCACTTGCAGCTCATCCTCGTCTCGTTTGCCCAGTTTCGCGTTGAAGTCCCCCATGACAACGGTGAAGTGAGTTTTGAAACCATGCATGGCTCTGGAGATATCCTCATACATGGTCTCTACCTCGTCGTCGGGGTGTGCCGAGGTTGGGGCGTAGACCTGTATGACCTTCAGCGAATATCTTGCGGATATTCTGAGTATCAGGTACGCCACCCTGGTCGACACACTCTCGATCTTCACCACGTTGTTCACAAGGGACTTGTGGACGATAAACCCGACACCACCCGGGACTGCCGGTCACCCTCTCGGAAATAGAGCAGGTTGCCGGATTTGAGGATTATCGAGTCCTCCCCCTCTCTTCGGACTTCAGATAACCCTATAATACTCCATCGCAACCTGCTCAATTCCTCTTCGAGTTCGGTGATCTTTTCGTCGGTCCGAAGTGTGCGCGTGTAAATTTAATTAATATAACTCTATTATTATTTTTGTTCAATGAAAAATTATAGTATTTTAGTGTTGATTTGACAGAAGTTATTGTCTTGTAATTTAAGTAGCAGTTTGTTGCAAGAATTTCCATTCAAGTCACTAGATAAAATTATATTAACAGTTTGACTAATAATTACATAAGTAAGTCAGTATTTTCGGTTAAGTCACATTTTATATCTGTTTTAAATTTTCTTGTTTTTCGTTGACTATGCTTTTGTCTGGTTTATTCATTTAAATTTAATAACCCAGCACTATTTTTAAGCCTAATAAGATGTCTTGTGTTGGCATTTAACGTTATTAAAGATTAGTATACTAGTATTGTGTTTCTTTTTTTTTTTCTTTTGGCAATTAAGAAAATATTGTCTATCTTGAGGGATGTTTTTAATTATATATTGCGAAGTAGAAGCAAACTATTTGCTCTATTTCTAAACCAATTTTAATTATCTTCTAATCCATTTTACTTAAAAAATAATGGATAGAAGTTATTTATATACATTATTTATTTTTCTTTTTTTATCATTCTCGTAAATATGCGACTACTCGTTCTGTTTGTTATAAAATTCCAGTAACTTCAGTTTTTTTGTTTTAATTTTTATAAGTAATTAATATAAATAAAATAATTTAAATAATAATTGAAAAAAATAATTATAAACTTATAATGTAAGTACAGTACAGTTTGTAGCAGAGTTTTATATATATTAAAAAAAAATATATTTAAAGTTTGCCTATTACATATATTACGTAATTAATATGTTTGTGTTTAATTATAACCGTATCAGTTATATTAGTTTTTTATGATTAGATATATCAGAAATATTTTTTTTTATTTTTTATATTGTCATTATTTTTGTATTTCTTAAGCGTTAGCGTATACTCCTACTCTCGCCAAAAAATTAGATCCAGTATTTCGTTGTAATAATTTGTCCCTTATATCTTGATTATATGAAATGTTATTTTATAAAATAAAACTAAAATTTTAGAAAATCTGTATCGCATTTCTTTTTATTTTTATAAAAACATTGATCAAGTTTTTTTACAATGTCATTCATATTCTTTTACAATCACTTTGTAACTAAAAAAACACCGGCCAATTGCGAGTCGGAGTCGCGCACGGAGGGTTCCGTACCGTTATCGCAAAAAAACGGAAAAATATCACGTTTGTTGTATGGGATCCTCA
This sequence comes from Anorthoa munda, assembly GCA_945859665.1. Lineage (NCBI taxonomy): Eukaryota > Metazoa > Arthropoda > Insecta > Lepidoptera > Noctuidae > Anorthoa > Anorthoa munda. Next base: position 3,506,370 of record OX243907.1, on the reverse strand, counting down.
CCATATTTATTTTATTCTGTTTTTAGTATTTGTTGTTATAGCGGCAACAGAAATATATCATCTGTGAAAATTTCAACTGTCTAGCTATCACGGTTCATGAGATACAGCCTAGTGACAGACGGACAGACAGTCAGACAGACGGACAGACAGACAGACAGACGGATCGCGGAGTCTTAGTAATAGGGTCCCGTTTTTACCCTTTGGGTACGGCACCCTACAAAACAAAAATGAAACAAAATGTTATGAAAATTTATCTTTATTATTTGAGAGTAATTAATTCAAATAGATAATTACCTACTGAGTAATATTATTACGTACATATGTAGTATAATTTAATTTTGTAGCAATCGTTAATGCAGTCTTAAGCAGAGTTCGTTAGGAATAATGTGCTTAGGACGAAACTGTAGCACTCTACACTACACCATGTTTTTTTTTCGGACACATTTTTTTTTTTTCTTATCTGATATTTTCAGACTTAAAGACCGTCTGTTGCCAACTACGTCAAAATGCTTTACTGATGAATACAACGACGTATTGATAAAAAAATAATAAAAAAAATATTTTATCTTTACCAACGTTTCTCCACTATAATTACGTAATTTTTATTGGGTATAAAATCACCTATTAGGTATAAAATCACCTATCTTTTCGATTCGAATTTACTACAAAACTACTATAAAATAAATAAAAAAGTGGATTTTTAGTGAAAAGCTATTATTATCGTGACGTGTGAGTTTAAATAAAATACGTATTACGAGCGCTTAAGGCATGCATATTTGGTTTTACCAAACTTTTTCATACTATTAACGATAGCTACACTATCGGGTCTTGTGGGGTGGGGCACGATAGCTAAACTATTGGGTCCTGTGGGGCAAGACACGGGAGAGAAGCCGCGGAAACAAAGTTAAGCAATTTAATAAAGACAGTTAAAAAAAACATCTTACGCATTCATTTATATGTTCACGTAAATCCTCCCAGCAAGTTATTTTGTGACCAGTGCAGTAAAACACGTAGTCAATGTAAGGTCTTAAGCCAAACAGACGTGCCTTGTGTAAGTCGCTAGCAGCTACGTCCACAGCTATCTGCAGTTTTGGTAGACCGTTATCAGCAATCTAAAAGATGACAATAGTATTAACACTGAAGTCTCCACGCAATGGATGCCAGACGGGGTCGCTGAGGCTGGCCCAGAAAGCGGTGCGAGAAATATGTGTTTGGAAAGATATGAGGGATGATTTTGCCCAGCAGTGACATTCAAGCTAAAAAAAAACACATGACGGACGGATGGACGAAGAGGCAGGAGAAGGATCAGAAAAAGATGAATTGATTGTATGAGAATTGATACGAAAAAAAAAGGAATAAAAGATATCGTGACAGTTGACAAGGAAAATGACAGAAAAAAACGTGTTACGCAATTCAAGGACTAGGACAAGGACAAAAAGTAGACTTGATCAAATTAGTAGGTGTGAATAATTAATTACTCACACCTACTAATTTGATCAAGTCTACTTAATTTATTTTTTTTGAAAAAGTCTAGTCAAGGACCTAGGTTTCGACGGAGTTTTGATGAATAATTTATTTTCAATGACATGATCTAGACGAGATAAATATTAGAAATATGCTATAAATGATCTTACATCATGGTCTATACTACGGTCATGCACTTTACCGCAGGGCTGCCTGAAATGTCCTTGGGTAAACTGTTCCATTCGCTTGCCTTTGACCAGAAATCCAGGTCTGGTTGTTAGGTTGAACAGGGGGAAGTTGGATAGGTAGTTACCATGCTCGTCATACAATCTGAAATACAACGTTTTTAATTCAGAACATCTCTAGGAACAGAAGATTTTAATATACATTTGTAATGTTATCGTTTGAAAAGTTCTCGAATTCAAATAGTCAATTCAAAAACCAGGTGTTAGTTTTTACCAATTCTAACTTCGTGATCAATTGTACGGTGCACAGATCCTACCAGTAATAAATATATCCTAGTTGATAATATAGACATCAAATGCTGTTGATGATGAATATAGACATCTGTTGTAAACTAAATATACAAACAAAAGCTGACTCCACTATATTCAATGCTTTAGCCAGATTTAAGACGGCCAGAGAAGGCTAGTAAATGAGCAATCAAAAGTGAGAACAGATTGAACTATCTTACTTTGCAGTAGATTCTTGAGCAGTATGAAAATAACGAAGGATGTAAGTGTATTCCAAAGTAATATCTGGACACTTAGTAGGATCGTAAATATGATCTCGGAATCCAGGGTGTTTCGATATAACTCCAGACTTTACCAAGTGTTTTTTACCTGCGAATGAGTAATCAGTTTAATATTTCACCTTAACAGTTTTAAAATTATTCAAATAAAGACTCTTACAGACAGGCAAAACGTTACGACGCCCATTTTTTTTTATAGAAACGTAATTTTATGACGTATGAGTATGGAAGTGGTATGACAATTTCTACAAAAAAAGGGTAGCTGTTGTAGTTCCATTGCCACTTCGTGCCTGTCTGCGGTAGTCTTAAGTCCTTCAAATACGTACCTTGCAACGATACAAGCCATTCGTAAAAATACGTTTGCATAGCATAAGCTATATTCATATCTCGAGCTACATAGAACAGCTTGTCATCATCCCAGCATGGGTTGACAATAGCCAGCTGGGCTGCGAAGTAATTGTGTAGCCTCATGAACCAGACAACAAACAAGGTTTGTATCACCAAGATGTTTGGATCTGAAAATAAATTGTTGATTAAGAGTTTTTTTTTCTAAATCAAATTTTTGTCACATTCCTCCCAGCAAACCATTTCATTTAGTACCATACCATGAGGGTGCATCAAAAATAATTAGCCGGCCATCTTTGTGATTCTACTGTGAACTAAGTTTAAAAGCGTGTGAAAAATTTCAGCGCTACCAGTTGGGTATAACTGTTTTAAAATTTAAATGTAAGATAGGAACCATATATACTAATTAGGCAAATGAATGCTTAACGGTACAGAGTTACAACTAAAAGTAAGAGGAAATTAACATCGTTAGGAAAGTTTTGCGTATAAGAAGAGGGGCAGCCCAAAAAAAAGATAGATGGAGTTTGTGAGAGATCATGATATATAGTTTAAAGATTAATACAATAATAATAATAATATAATCATAATAATTATTTATTTTATTGTAATAATTAATAACAATTATATAAAAACAAAAAAAAAGAAATACATACATTAAAAATTTGATGTCAAAACCACAACGACATGTCATAAAGCGTTGTCTTATAACTAGTCAAATAACTCGCCCCTAACTGTTCCCGGCGTAAAGGTGCCCATAACGCTTGCTGCATTGCCACGTTGGATGGTAATGGCTAACCTTTGCACCAAGATCGAGCCGGAGCGGATATCACCCGTTTTGTCACGGAGCTTGTGCCCTATCTCACTAATGAGCCTATTGGCCTAATTACCCCAACCACCCATGGTCTCAACGGCTATGGGCTCAAAATGATACTGGTTTTCCAACGGTGCGTACTTCACTCTCTTCACCTCTCACGTCATGTCTGCTAACGGCGAGAGGACGGTGCGACCAAGGTGGCTGGTGGCAACAGTGCTGACGCAAGTTGCGTTCCATATTAATTATAATAATAATATTATTATTAATTATAATATTATTATCCCCACTGCAGTACCTCTACTTTGACGTCGTGGTGGGGCTTACACGCTTCAATGATCCAAAGGTTTGTGCCGGTAGATTCTACTTTGCCGCAACATGCGTAGGGTGAGGGGCCAGACTAAGAGAGATACAATTAGCAGGGCAGCTTTGTGGCGACCCCGCCACGGACCTGATCTCCAGGGAGAAGCCTTGTTCTTCCTCTCTGGCTTGCCCTTATTGGCCGGTTGGAGTGAAAACTGACGGGGACCAGAGCTCTCACCTCTCTTAATTGGCAGGTTTGAGAGGAGATTCGCAAGAGCAAACGTACTCGAAGGAAGGAAGTTAACCCAGTAAGATACTGGTAGGGATCTTGACCGTACCTCCGGGATTGTCCTGATAGCCATGGTATACCTCTCCACTCCTCAAGCACCTCCGGATATGTTGGCCCCATGGCGCTACGTCAATAAAATGCTAGCGACCATTAATGGCGGCCCATTAATTGAGTATGCAAGTCACCCCCTGCCATTTTATAGCCGTGTAGTTCAACAATGGTAGGGCAGGGGCCGGTAGTCCTGCTATAGTTTTGAGCGATCGATCTACAAAACCTTTCAAATCCATAGCCCAGTACATTATATCACCATAATTTGAAATAGTCCTGCACCAACCGGGGATTGTCCTTGGGTGCAGTTGCGTAGTGCTTACAGGGATAATCGTCGGTTGGTGTCAAATTTCCTGATACAAGCCTAACGGGGCCTCTACGAGTTTCGGCTCTTAGCACGCCTTTCAAAGGACCGGGACACTAAGGACCCGAGAAAGAAAAAAAAAAACACGTGGACAATAACTCCATCACGTCGATCTCTTAGAATGGATGTAGGAATGGATCCTGCGGTACTAAGGAGCTATTCCTTATAAATATGGCCATAGGCCAACAGGGTCGGCGTTCCCGAAAGGATCTGTTGACATATTGGATAGATTATACGAAGGCTTATGACTCGGTGCCTTATACATGGCTCATGAGGGTGCTAGAATTATATAAAATAGATACAACTCTACGCACCTTCCTGATGTGTATGGTGCAATGGAGGACAGACCCTTGCTATCAAGGATGTCTAAATATCCAGAGGAATGGCAAATCTGTAAGGATCGAGCGAGGTATATTCCAGGGCGATTGTTTGAGTCCACTTTGGTTTTGCCTAGCCTAAGCATGCTGCTGGAGAATTCAGGTCAGGTCTAGGCTATCGGTTTAAGAGAGGTGGTCAGGTTATATCTCACCTGCTTTACAAGGATGACCTGAAGCTCTTTGCCCCCAGCAACCTTCAGCTGATGGAGCTACTAAGGGTAACTGAAACTTTTAGTAGCGCCATCAGGTTGGCGTTTGGTGTGGACAAATGTGCGGTCATGCATGTAAAGCGAGAGGAGATTGTGGAATCCGTAGGAATTCAACTCACAGATTCCATAAACCTGAGATCCCCCTCTCCAAACGAAACCTATAAGTATTTGAATATATCGGAAGCGTTAGGTATCAGCACTACTTACATCAAGCAATCGTTGAAGGAACGCTTCTTTGGCCGCCTGAAGAAGGTATTCAATAGCCTTCTTTCAAGCGGAAACAAGGTGCGCGCCTTCAATGCATGCCGGTATTGATGTACTCTTTTGGCATACTCAAATAAACACAAACGGAACTTGACGCCCTGGATAGGCGGGTCCGTACACTGCTGACTCCATATCGAATGCATCACCCACGATTGTCGGTCATGAGATTGTATATCCCGCGGAAATTTTTGTCTGTGCAATTATGGATGAAGTAATCATGACGAATAACTACCGGAGATTTATTGTAAGGGATGGCACGGTTCACATCTGTCGGGCATGTCACCGCCCGAGTAAATCTATCCACCACATTATCTCTGGTTGTTCTCGGCTTGCTAACGAAGAGTACTTGCATAGGCGCAACCTTGTAGCCAGGATTATACATCAGCAACTTGCTCTGAAATACACTCTTGTGACATCGGAGGTACCGTACTACAGGTATGTGTCCGACCCAGTTCTCGAAAATGGCAATATCACATTGTACTGGGATCGGTCCACAATCACTGACAGGACTATTGTAGCCAATAAGCCTGATATTTTGGTGGTGGACCGAATCGAGAGATGTGCAATCATTGTTGACATTATCGTCCCGCATAACGGGAACCTTGTTCAAAAAGATAAGCAAATCAAGTATCTTGACTGAAACATAGCTTAGAACACTCTCGACAAAATCACCTTACAAACAAAAAAAATTAAATCAAAATCGGTTCACCCGTTTGGACGCTATGATGACAGACAGACACACAAATACACAGATATACAGATACACAGCAACACACGTCAAACTTATAACACCCCTCTTTTTCCGTCGGGGGTTAAAAACAATAAGAAAATAAGTAAGATATCTACTATAATAAATAAATAAATAATAGAATTCTACCCAACCCTTTGAGGAGAACAGGCGAGTTGTTATGCTATATAGAATATTACAATAGAAAACATCATAAAGTTTTTATATGACCACTTTGCTACAAATGCTCTGTAAAATAAAACTTAAGCTCTAAACAAAGTAGCACTCTGTCAACGATGCTCAAAAGCCCATAATAGATATTTGGATTGCGGATGTCAATCTCACACATTTGAAACAGTGTCACTTTGTCTGAGTCTATTCCCTATTGATATAAACTCCATATAAAACGTACGGTTTGCAAAACATCTAGTTTCATCAGGTTCATTAAGGGGGCAAAGGCCAGGTCCTTTCTGAGGCCAATATTTCCCATTTTCTTTCTCCATTATGACCTGACCGCCATGGTAGGCCCGTATCGCTTTCTCCCCTTTATTGCGAAAATTGTATATTTGAGACAGGTCTAATGTTCTCGTCGCAAATTCAACCTAAAAAATAAAGAGGCATTCTAGTCAAAAGTGCAATGGTTAATTTGTTAGAGTTCCGTAACTTGTGAAATTGCATCTTTATGAATTTTTTGCCGTCTCTTTTATTACAAAATTACAGGTAGATTCAAGCTTAATGGCGGTTCGGAACACGATGGTAGTCGCTGCGCTGCACATAGGGGTATTTGACTCAAAAATACGTACAAAAAGATTTTGCGGTCTTAAATGACATACAAGCTCAAAACAGTTAAATGTATAATAAAATTTAATTTTTATTTAATGGGGTTTGGAAAATGGCAAAGAGTGAAACTTATTTAAGCTACTTTTTCAGGAAAAAGATTAATAAAACATTCAAAAACTTGATATAATTGTTTAATTATAGGCGGAGGAGTCCTACTCGTTTCTATCAACAGAATTATTTGTTTCATCCATTTCTTTAGTAATTTCAACTTCTTCATTTGATGCCTCAACTTCACTCGGCAATAACATTTCCATGGCTACTGCGCTAAATGGCCTTGATCTTTTCGGTAGTTTCGGCCTTATGCTACTCATGAAGGGATCTGACGGTAGAAGCAACCTGTTTAGAACGTCTTGGTTGCATTGCTCTCGAGAAAATATTCGTCAAAAGTTTTGGCGAAATTGTCGGAAGTGTTTATTTCTGGCCTCACCTACTTTTTCCGACATGGTTCCGATAGGTAATAGTGTTATAGGGTATAATTTCTGAATTTGAGACAACAAAGGGATCTTGAATTAGTACCTTGTGTACCGTGGGCGTCATGAGATGCCAGGAGTAAATTATTCTACATATAGTAAATTAATGCTGTATCGTGCCAAAATTTGAATTTTTTCAATATAAATTTTATGCCCACTGGAAATAAATTCCAATATTGCAGCAAATCTTTCTTACAATCAACCTTAGATCAATCCTTAGAATTTCTGAAGACTTTGCGCCTTTAGCTGCGGTCTAGACGACCCGGTTTTAATGAACATTGGATAGGTATTTCCACCGTGCCTTGCAACCAATCACGATTTTTCTTTGTGATAACGTGTTCAGTCCTGTTGGCAGTAAGCCACCTGGTCTTCATTTCTAATTTAATATAGGAAATTTTGCGGCGAAACTCTTGTATTTGTTCAACGGAAAATGATGGTATGTTAATTATCGCATTCGACAGAAAATCCAATTTTTTTGAAAATGCCCATTTATGCTAGTTTTCGCCATATTAAATAAACATTCTCCTGTCTTAATTCTGACACCAGAACCCAACTACAACCGAAAAAAAATAATACTAGAACATGAAATGCATAATTAATTTTGTTTTGTACAAAAAAATGACCAAAAGATTTTAGTTTTAAATGCAATAGGCAAATTTAGTCACCCAATTTAAACTTTTTCTTAAAGTAGGATAGTTACATCAACTTACGAAAACAAAACATTTACCGGGAAATGCCCTGCAATACGACAAAAACTCTAATGTATATATTTATGACATAAAATATCATGAGTTTGTTTTGCGTTTCGTAAAAACTGCAATATCTACTAATACTCTCGTATTACTTTTAAATAATTGAGTAATACAGATAGTACATACCTGGTTCAATAGTATCCATTATAAAAATGTTTCTTTAAACCACTCTTAACTTCACCACTTACTTCTATATGCAGGACTTAAAAATCGTTCTCATATTTTTTATTTACGTATTCGCTGCAAGGCACTAAGGTAACGATTTTCTACAACTTAATGCAAACCTAATAAAATAAAGTGACGGTAGATTGTTGTTCTCTATGCATTGTGGTACCAATATGTATCAACCGTTTCCGGGAATTGTTTACTTTATTTACATGGAGTAATTTATTTACATAGATAAAAGTATATACAGTGTATAAAATACTTAAATAACTAAAACTAAAAACCTATACACTTTAACCAAAAACTACTCACTAACTAAAACAAAAAAATATACTTAACTAAAATATGACTTATATTTACATTGACTTTTAACCGCGTTTTTGGGTCAAATACCCCTACGTGTGCTGGTAGTAAATACAAATGACAGCGGGGGTGAAGGTTAAGGTATTGCACAGTGAAAATTGCACTTCACAGCCGTCATTGAGGTTGAATCGATATCTATATTACCTAATATTGAAACGTAAGAACATAGTCTCGAACTTATTAGGAAGACTTTAAAAATTAGTTATTTTTATTGTAAACATTAAAAGACTTACTGGTGACGGTATCGAATCGTTGGTACATCCATAGAATTGGTGGGTAAGTGGCCTGGTCAGGTTCAAACACTTGATATTAGCCAGCCTATTTAAGGAGTCATCGTTGGCCACTAAGTTTGGCGTGCACTCATAATCCTTCATGCCCTTCTCAGTGCAGCAATCAGTTTTAGTCAGCAAAAAGTTAACTGAAAACAACCGAAAAAAGTTAGATTTCACAATTAATTAGTTCATAATCAAACAATTATTTTTTACACATTGTTCTGGGTTTCAAAAAGTTTAGCTGAACGCTTGATTACACTAATATTATAACGGCGAGAGTTTGTGAGTGTGTTTGTTACTTCTTCACGCCAGAAATGCTGAATGGATTGGCACAGTGGTAGATTATATTCAGGAATAGCACATGCAAACATGAAATACTTTTTATCCCGGGAATATATTCCCTCGGGATAGTTTTCGACTTTCACGCGGGTGAAGCCGCTGGCAGAAGCTAGTAAATAATAATAATAATACAATCTTGTTACTGTTCCACTGCAGGGCAAAAACATCTTTTATTACAGCCATGAAGCTTCTTAAATATTATTTCTGAAATTAATATCGTAACTACATTCTTTGTGTTAGCTTTGCCAGCAGCTTCGACCGCGTGAAAACTATCCCGAGAAAACATATTCCCGGCATAAAAAATATCCTATGTGCTATTCCTGACTATAATCTATCTTTGCGCCAAATTTTATCCAATTTTATTTTTAGCCTTTCTGACGTGATTAAGTAACATACATACACATATCCATCCAAACTTATACAATTATAATACTAGCTTCTGCTAGGTCTACGACTGCATGAAAAGTGTTTTATTATCCCAAAGGAACATTAAACCGAGATAAATGCATCCTATGTGCTATTCCTGACTATAATCTATCTCTGCGCCAAATTTCATCCAGAACTGTTCAGCCGTTCTGCCGTGATTGAGTAACAAACACACATCCAAACATTCACATTAATAAAAAAAAAAAACTTTTTTTATTTCATTATCACATTACATTTACAATCATTCTTACGTAGGGGTCTCCTTTTAAGTATATCAAATACCTGTGCTAGGAGGGCCCGCTCTTCATAACTAGAAAGTGAAAATGAACAAGGCTTGTAACAAACGAAAAAGAAAAAAAATAACTTAAAATAAACATAAAATAATAGGTACAAAACTATGTTGTGTGCTCTGTATGTGTGTGTATGTGTGTGTTAGTGTGTGTGTGTTGTGTGTATGTGTGATGTCCAACCTTATTGAAGTGTTTGTAAGAGTATTTCTATGTTGTAGTAAGTCTTGCTATATATAATCTTCGCCGGCGCGATTCTCTAAGGGAACTGTTTAAGGACATTAACATCATGACGGTTCCTTGTCAATATATTTATGAAAACATCATGTACGTGAGAAAGAATTTACATCTTTTTAGTAAAAACGGCGACAGACATAATTACGTTACTAGAAATAGGGACCAATTAGTTCAACCAGGTTTCAGACTGGCTAAAGTAGCCTCATCTTTCATGGGGTACTGTACAAAATGTTACAATAAAATTCCTCCCCAAATTCTTGAACTGAATGAGACGAAGTTTAAAACCTGTATAAAACGCACACTATGTAGGCTAGCATATTATAAGTTGGGGGATTACATCTCTGATAAAAATGCTTGGCTCAATGCTAGTCCTGCTCCACAATCCACATCCACTAGGGCGCAATAAAAAGTGATATGCAGAACATTATTATTTTGAGGTATTGTTGGACCTGCTGAAGACTGTATGAATATATTTGTATTGTATAAACTCAATTTCCTTAGTATTGTATAACTGCACAGCACGTGTGTGAGTACTATGTACCCAACTGTAAATCTACCATTTACTGTACCTATGCGGCGTTCGTTGACTTGTGTGTGCCCTGGCCGTTGAGTGTGTCATGCTCTCTCAAATGTCTCTCTGATGGTGGCGCGTGTGTTGGATCATCCGGTTCCCTTCATGATGGTTGAGCTGGGTGGTGCCAATTCATGCGTTATGTTCGTGAACGGACGCCGTCAGTTGGGATTGGTCATAACTTGACTGCTTCGGATGTTAATGTTTTTCTAGTATCTATTATATAACTGCACAGTACATGTGTGAGTACTTCTAATGCTTTATGTCTGTAGGTGGTATGGTGGTGTGTGGTGCTATTCTGGGTGCATTGTCCTCACATATGTGAACTAATAACTATATATGTACCTATGTTCCTAAATATTGTAAAAAAACAATAATTTTTTAAAAGAGTAAGTATGGAGTTTCTTGTGCATTCTTCTCCATAACAAGCTACTTTCCGAATGCACGGTAGAATCATTTTTATGTACGTTCAAAAGTGCCGCTTGGTGGCCTAGTTGAAATAAAATATCTTTGTCTTTGTCTTGCTTTTTAGCCAACTGATTAGGGATGTTTTACTCTCTCTGACCGTCATCGAGTAAATGTTCAATATTTTATTTATTTTGTTGTATAAGTTTATAAAAAGTCTAGTATATTGTCTTGCTGCTCAAGTTGATTTAGCTGAGACTATTTGTGCCACTAAATAATTTCTCCTCTTTTTTTGGGACGCAGGGTCATACGGTAGTGTTTTATGCAGTTTTAAAATAACTCGTAGGGTATATAACTTCCTAACCTTCCTAAAATTTATAATATTAGTAAGATTATACCTACTCATGTTTTCGATACAATCATTCTTACGCAGTAAAATATCAAAATTTTTAAAAACCGCCGGCAATTTTTTTATGTCGAGCTACATAATTTATCTAGTACATAGTAAACACGCTTCAATCGGCAATCTATTGAACACGCAAATATGACACGATATCTTGCGAAAACACCCTGATTTAAACAGTAAAACGCCCATAACTTTTGAACGGCTGAACCAATTTTAACCAAACATAGCTAAAAACACTCTCGACAAAATCACCTTTCAAACAAAAAATCTGAATCAAAATCCGTTCACCCGTTTGGACGCTATGATGCCACAGACAGAAACACAGTTACACATATACACAGATACACACATATACAGCAACACACGTGAAACTTATAACACCCCTCTTTTTTCGTCGGGGGTTAAAAATAAAAATACAATTCATAATTTCACTGATGAAGGTCACAAGGTACCCGATGTTCAGTACCTAATAGAAATCAACCATAATCGTAACTAAACTAACATTATCAAAATTATTCGTTTGTTTCTAACAAGACATAATTATATGGAAGTCGACATTCTATTACGAAAATCCTCAATCTAATAGAAAGCAAGACTAGGCTGATTGCTATTACGTCATCATCATCATCAGCCTAATGTTACTACTGCTGGGGCACAGGCCTTCTCTCTGTGAGAAAGGGATCTGGCCTTAATCCAACTGATGTCACAAGTCTTCCAATTTTTTGGTTCTAGGACAGGCCGATTTACTCACGATGTTTTCCTTCACCGTTTTAAGCGCAGTGGTGATTAAATAATTTACACAAAGTATAGCGGCTGCCGTGGTTTGAATCCACGACTCACAACATGTAAGTCGGAGCCGTTATCGCTGCGCCATCACTGCTCGTGATTGCTATAGGCCAAATTAAATCAAGGTAAAAAGCCTTATGTGGGATGGATTGGCCACTGGAGTGAAGGCAAAAGCTTGTACTGGGTACTTACGAATATCATGTATAGATCCAATATCAGCAAACGTAAAGATACCGTAACTGGTCATCATTTGAGTGAAGCGACAATCGCTTTTTTTACCTTCAGCAAGCAAAATTCTTCTTATGACTCTAGGCAATTCTAAGTCCTGACCGCATTTAGCTTTTCTAGAATAAGAACCTGTAATAAAATATAAAATGGAACCTTCAAGATTTTATGCTATGGTTTTTTCTAGTATTTTGTTACCTGAGCCACTTAAAAACCAACGAATTTGAACCCTCTGCCCGTAACATTAAGGGTTATTTAATTTGTATGAGTTTATCAGACTAGCACTTTTTTATATTATATAAAAAAATATACTAAGCGCTACTCGATGAACAAATACAATAATAAACAAATACACCCGTTAGCGTTGCGTCATGATATTTATAAGTACTTGTTATGCGATTTTGATTTTTATTTATTTATTTATTTAAACTTCATGCACAAAGGTACAATGGCGGACTTAATGCCTTAGGCATTCTCTACCAGTCAACCAAGAGTGTTGCAGAGACAACATGGCAGGTGCATTGTTTAAAACGTGGCAGCTACAAATTTAACAAAAAAAATAAAAATTAATTGCTTAATATACACATACATACATATATTATATGATACATACTTAGATAAATATATATATATATATAATAAAGTAATGAAAATAAGTTATCGAGATGACCCTTCCCCCCGCTGATAATAATACTGCAATTTCCGCTTGAAAGCATACCGACTGGTGGCCGCCCTGATTTTGAAAGGAAGCGCGTTCCAAAGAAGAATAGACTGAATATGAAAGGAAGAATGAACAAAATCAGTAGTATGAGAAGGACAGAGTAAGAGTAGATTTTTATGCTGTAAGACTAAAAGTTTATCAGAGTACTGTAATAAAATTAGTGTCTTTGCTGCTAACAGCTTATTTTAAATTTTATATCCAAGTAGGTCTGGTCTCGTGGTCCGTTTATTAATAAGGCTGAAACGAACAAGATACGGGTTCAAATCCTGCGTCGAGGATTTGAACCCGTATCTTGTAATTGTTTTGCTTTCAATTTAAAATTTATTCAATAAACACATTCCTTAAGCCGTGACGTAAGTAAACACATGTTTTATAAATAGTTAAACGTAAAGTGACACCTGTTTAATTTCTTTTTTTCAGAGAAATACAGTCAGATTGTTTACTGTCGTGTAGAACTAGCGGTAGAATAACTCTGGGTTACTGGGGCTGGATGTCTTCCATGGGACCTGGTGAACTTAATATAGAAGTTGATGGCCGATTTAATAGTCACCAATATTTGGCAATATTACGTGCCACTTGCAAAACATTATAGAAAGATGTGGTGCTCCACTTCGCTATTAAGACAGTAACATCGCCCGCAGTCAACAATACGTTAAATAAACTGTTGTTATCATCATAGTTTCTAAGAAAGTGTTTCATACAATGAATAAACAGGTTCTTTTTACGATCATAACCACATTTAAAACTAAAAATACTCATAAAACATCTAGAAAGTAAATAAAATATCAAAGTATTTAGTGCTATTTTCACTTAAATGTTATAAGTTGGTATGACAGTTAATGTGGTCATGTTATTGTTAAAAAATAGAAATATTATAATTTCTAAACATATAACATGTTGAACACTTTGTAAAGTATGTAAAAGATGACTTACCTACTTTAAAAATAATAATGGGTATTTTATAGGCACTATTGAAACAAAGAAACTGATTGTCGCGTTAACAACTTAAATAAAAAAAAATCAAGCTTATCATAAATAGTGTAGTATTCTAACTTCTTTTATATGTTTTGTTCCCTTGTCTAGTAAACAAGTTATCATCATTATGGCTAGAGTTTAAGAAGAAAATTTTATTACCATTATAATAATCAGCTGGTAGAAGTCTCTGTAGTGGTACGAAGAAGGTGCCTTTAGACGGGCTGTCGAGGCAGTTGCATGAACCATCCACCCGCCTACCTTCAGTAGCACAGCATGGTTCGACTTCAGTCGTACAAACACTGTTGAACAAATATTCTGATTAAAGGAAAACACACATACCTCGCTACAAAAAGATTCAACATCGAATATGAACGATATCATTGCTGTATTCCATATATATAACTAGTTCACCCCCATTTCACCAGTTATGTTTATGTTTCTTATCCTCGGTGGCTACATCATCATCACCAGCCTATTAATATTCCAACTGCTGGGACACTGGCCTTCTCTTTGTGAGAGGGAATGGACCGTAATCCACCACGCGGGCCCAGTGCGTGTTGGTGGATATCACATGTCTTCAAATTTTTGGTTTTAGGATAGGTTTTCTCACGATATTTTCCTTCACCTTTTTGAGAGCAGTGGTGATGAAATAATTTACACAAAGTAAAGCGGCTGCCTGGGTTCGAACCCACGATCTTCAACTTGTAAGGCGCGGCCGTTACCACTGGGCTACCAACTGCTCTCTCAGAGGCTACACAGTTTTGATAATGCTAATGAGGAATTCTAGAAGGAAAACCTAATAACAATAAAAATTAACCCAGGACATTCTGCTCAAAGAAATGCTTCATAATTATTGATTGACTTATTTATCAACTGGCTTCAAATGGCACAGGAAAAGAACGCCTGGCAGGACAGTTAGGCAAATATATAAAAAAAACACTTACTCTAAAATGCCTTTGTAATTGTAGTTTTCTATATCCTGCTTCGATGCTATTTTACCAGTATAATAGTCAAACCGTAATGCGTTAATTAGATGGATACATAATAATAACACTATTTTTTTATTGACAATCATTTTGCAACTAATATAACGTTTCTTACACGCTAATGCAGCATTTCTGTTGACATTTTCTGTTGCAACAGGCTTATATACGTTGCACATTATTTATTTGTATTGTAATAAATAATAGCAGAACTAATAAAAGGATTGTTGATGTAACAAGCAGCTGTATATTATTCAGTCTGTTGTCATTGTATAGTGCTTGCTTTGCCCTACAACGCATGCACTGCACGTCATATTATTATTATTTTTCTGTATGAGAAGAGGCCTTTGCCTTGCAGTGTAACAGTAACAGGCTTGCGTTATTATAGTATTTTCTTTGAAAAACCACTTACATTATAATAACTTAAGTACTATGTTTGAAAGACAAAAGTGTTTGTGTTAAGTGAATGACTAAACACCTAGTAATGTGTACTTGCCCGTTGAATGTAAAGGGAGGCATAAAAACAAAACGCATATTTATTTTTTCAGTTTTTAAAAACAATCATCATAATTGCTTAACTGAAATATCCAATCCTTGGAAGGTATTGTTTCAGTAGATTTTTCACCAGTGAGAATCTAGTAACGATCGTCTGAGGCCCAGTTTCTCGTTCGCTTGTTTCATTTTGAATCCGATGACAATTTATCCAACCGTCAGTTACGAACTATCGCCCGATATCTAGCCGAGATTCTCACCTCTAAATTATCGCAGAATTAATGTGACAAATTGTCAAGCACGCGTTATCTGCTGTGATTAGTTAAATTAATTTTCAACAGCCTTAGATATCGGGCGATAGTTAGTAACATCAGATTTGTTTCCTTTCTTGTGAACAGGGGTGATGAATGTTGATTTCCAGATTTTAGAAACTATACTCACAGAAATAGATTGATTGAATAGGATACACAATGGGACTACCAAACTAGCAGCACATTGTAATACAAAATCCGGGCCACCTGATTTAGAAAGGTCCAAGGACTTGAGCAATTTCAGTACTCTATAGTGAGATGTCCCAATTGCAGAAAATATGGAGAGACCGAAATATTTCACGTAAGACGAATGTGAAATTGGTCAATTCCCTTGTGTTCTCAATCTTTAGTTACGGAGCCGAAACGTGGATTTTAAAGAAAGCTGACCGTGACCGCATAGATGCGTTTGAGATGTGGTGCTGGAGAAAGATGATGCAAATCTCTTGGACCGCTTTTCGCACCAACGACTCCATCCTCCGCGAACTGAATATCAAGATCAGACTGTCCACGATCTGCCTTCTTAGGATATTGGAGTTCTTTGGTCACATCGCCAGAAAAGATGGAAACAACCTAGAACAGATGTTTGTTACTGGCAAGATTGAAGGGAAACGTCCTAGAGGCCGCAGTCCAATAAGATGGTCAGACCAAGTCCGCACATCGTTGAACACCAAACTGCACGATGCTCTCCACGTTGCAAAAGACAGGCATAGATGGCGCAAATTAGTGAAGGAAAAGTTGCTTCCACGATGACAGGAGATTCACGACCCTCAGTAATGAGGAACACGACGCGAGGAGGAGGGAGAATGAGATATTTCTAACGTACTGATAAATGCAACACTATCAACACTACAAGCACCACTATAAGTCTGCGAAGATGTACCAGGGACTGGTACAGGTCCTTGGAAAATGGAGTGGAAGTACGCCGCAAATATATTACATTGCTGATATCCTCACCACTACTCGCGGTGACGTCACCATACTGCGTCATCATCATCATCATCAGCCTATTAATGTTCCCACTACTGGGACACAGAATGCCTCTCTGTGAGAGGGAATGGGCCGCAATCCACCACGCGGGCCCAATGCGGGTTGGTGGATGTGACATGTCTTCGAATTTTTGGTTCTAGGATGGTTAGGTTTCCTCACGATGTTTTCCTTTTTTTTTTTTTTTATCTATTATTCCTTCACCGTTTTGAGAGCAGTGGTGATGAAATAATTTACACAAAGTAAAGCACCTGCTTGGGCTCGAATCCACGACCTACAACTTGTAAGTCGCGGTCGATACCACTGGGCCACCACTGCTCTCACTTAGGAATTGCATTAAAAATTCTCTTACATTTCATTTATGCCCAGAAAGATTTTGGATTTTTGACTATCGATGATTCTATTTTATCCATGCATGTATCATAGCATGTCTTTTCAAAGTTAATGGCCCTGCTCCGTAATAGGTAAAAATAATGAAAATCAGAGATACTACCATAAGTTTTATACTTACGATGATACTTATATTTTTCTCTCAATAATTTTATTAGAACAGTTCTATACCATAATGGATACGAAGATTTTAAACACATTTAAGAGGAATTTACTTGTCAATAAATTCGTATAATTTACTGTAAAAGATTTCAACAGCACGTTCCAATGACTCCGAATTTAAAAGGCCAGTCCAGTTTATACTGTCCAATTCAGATCTAATGGCCATATAGTTACCCTTAGAAAACATGTATCGAGTGTTTATGTATTGTGTTGTCCGCCAATTTATGAATTTCAACAAAATTTGCTCGAATTGACATCGATTTGTGATGCAATTCCACTGCCAGAGCTAAGGATCATAACATTCACTAACACGCTAAGCGTCATTATAAAAACTAAGTACAATACCCTTCCGTTGATATTCTTCTCACCGTTATACTGAAACAAGTTAGGAGTAAGAATGGCATCAATAAAATCACTCAAGTGTTGACACGTAACAGTTTGCGGCATCAATTCATTGCTACCATCGTCGGCACTCACTATCCAGTCTACACTATTTCCGAAGTTAAAATCACCTAATATTATGTATTTGTTCAAAGGGTGTGTTAAAATTAAGTGTGTAATTTTATCAGTAAAGTTATTTAATTGTACGAGTATATGAATTTCCAAGATTCTGCTTACAAAGATAAAGGGCGCAAATGTACAATTTATAAGTAGTAGCCGGCAGAGACCTCCTGAGAGCAAGCGACACCCAAATTTCTTCAGCAGAATTACACCAATCACGTCTCTCGACTACAGCAAGCTAGCATCTCACCGCTATTAAAACGCCCACCCCGCGGTTGAGCGGTACGGGATTAATCACGATCTCGTCTTAGCCCAAACACGACTAGAATCCATTGTTGTACATTGTTTTATTTTGGAGTTCCAGTGGCCATTGTGGTCTTCCACCATGTACCGACCATCAAACTTCTCACTGCTGAATATATTTGAAAACAATTACATCATATGATCTACGTTAGTAGTATTTTACGGCAATAATTCCCTTGAGTAGCTGATTTTAAAATGAGAATCACGTCTAAACGGCTAGTTGTAATTTTTTGGAAAAATATTTGTTACATTAGACCATATTCATTATAATTTGATCTAAGAAAATTTTGAGTTTTATTCGTATAATATAGTGTAATTAATTTGTAAAGTTATGTCTAAAACGGACAAAAACACGACAATCGCACCAAAACCGCTAGGCGATTTTTAATTAAATTGACACCATCTCAAAGATAATTTAATTAATCTGAAGCTTTTTTTTTAAAGTCTTAGAATAATAAGGAAAGTACAAAAAACTAATAAATTTTGGGTCGCGCGGATGTCAAACGAACGAATGCGCATTTTGTTGCCACAAGGTCGTTGGCGTTAGTCGTCGTCTTAAGAGTAAACATTTTTAAATCTAACTATAATAAAATATATAACAAAAGAGAAGTAAACATTTATTTACATAGATAAAAGTATATACAGTGTATAAAATACTTAAATAACTAAGACTACAAACATACACTTACTACTACATACACTTTAACCAAAAACTACTAACTAACTAAAACTAAAAATATAATTAATTAAAATATGGCGTCGAAAAACTCCTCCACATCGTTCCCCACTGGTAATGTACCCAAAAGGCAAAAATAGATAAGTTGTTTAGTAAAAGCGCACAAGATTTTCTTTATATAAGAAATATGTAAACTACGAGGGAAGAAGCTAATAACTCGCGATAAGTTATTAAGCCTCGCGATAGGTGCTACACGATTGCCGACCAAGACATAAACTAAGGTCACCTTGGTCGGAAGCAGCCGTTTCAAACCGTGTAGACAGTGAGTTCAAACCTAATTTAGCATGACCTTCCAACACCTTCCAGTTGGTTGGCAACTTGTTTGAAGCCGTGTAGCCGCTTGTTGACAACCACGCGTATGACAGTCACGCTTGTGCGGCGAGCGCAGACGCACGCGTGACTCAACAGAGTGAACATAAAGTTTTATTGATATGTACAGAGACTTGCCCTGTCTTTGGGATTTGAAATCAAAGTCATATACTCAACTGAAAAAAAAATGCATGGGATATCTTTTTTAAAGTTTATTCTTTTACATTAAAAAGTACCTATATTAAATATACTAGCTTCTGCCAGCGGTTTCGTCCGTGTGTTAAGTGTTTTCTTATCCCAAGGGAACATTATACCGGGATGAAAAGATGCCTATGTGCTATTCCAGACTATAATCTATCTGTGTGGTAAATTTCATCCAGATCCGTTCAGCCTTTTACAACAAACATACACACATCCATCCAGACTTTCGCATTTATAATATTAGTAAAAACATAGTAACATTAGACTTTAGTTTTTAAAGATTTTTGGTATATTCTTTTTGAAGTTTTGATAGTCAAGGCGCCATGACGTCGTTGTAAGAGCGTAAATACGTCCTCTCTGCGCAGCGTTCTAAACATACTGATGTTTGGGGAGATTGTTTCAAACCGTGTAGCCAGCATCACCCCTCGCGCTTCCAACCAAGGTGACCTTGGTTTATGTATTGGTCGGCAACTGTGTAGCACAGGCTTTAGGCTCTGTAATGCACACTGTCCGGTAAGTATCATTTTAAGAAATGCATGATCATCGACTTATGAATAGAAAGAAAAGGTGACGAGCGAAAACAAGATAAGAAACGCTCGGGGCAGATGGCATTGAACACGATGCTGCATTCAAAATTGTGCCATAACAGAGTACACAAAAGATCGTCGTTACATTGGAACAAATTATATGAGCAAAAATAATATTTAAAAGACTTACTTTTTGGCACTGTGCAATGACACAATGCCAATAGGAAATCACCAATCCCACTGCATTATGTGGTTCTCAAACTTTACATGTAAGTAAATAGATTTTAAGTATTTTATAAAGTTTCCTAGCTTATTTACACAATTTTCGCGAGATCCATTTCCAATTTGACAAATATTACCGGGGAAGTGTCCATTTCCTCGTGTATATTTTTGCATGCTTGACCCATACGTATTGAAAATACATTTCCGCCGACATATTTATGGTTTTTGAAAACAGGAGTTTATTTTTATCTTGTAAGGTGGTCATTAATAAATACTTTCTGATTCCCTGCTAGACCAAATTGGCTTGCCGTTATCGGTGAAGTCTTGAAAACATATCTTGCAGCAGCAACAAAATCCTCCTTCACGTAGCGACTACAGAAACCAACCAATTGGTTTTATACAATCTTTTTCTCTCGCAGGCACGCTGGTAACAAAGTTGACTTGTGTTTTGGTAACTGTACTGGTGGCACATGTGTTGGATCATTCGGTTCCCTTCATGATGGTTGAGCTGAGTGGTGCCGATCCATGCGTCATGTTCGTGAACGGGCGCCATCAGTTGGGATTGGTCATAACTTAGCTGTCTCGGCCTGTTAAAGTGCTTTTTTTTAATTATTTGTTACTCTAGACGCTTTTACGTACACGTCTTTTTACATCGTTCTCACATATATGTATTTTTTCAACAAGAATGATGTAACCAAAAACTTGTAATTAAAACTGATGGAAAAGAGTGTCCGGGGAGTTTCTTGCAAATTCTTCTCCATTGAGACCTACAGACGCTTGCGAATTTGCAACTAGAGTCATCTTTTTATTAATTTTTTGTTTGATAATTCAAAAGTACTTCTAAAGTTTAATTGAAATAAATACCTTGATTTTGATTTTGTATAATTTATTTTGGCTCCAATCTTGGTAATAATTTCAAATAGGTTTTCATGAACCACATTTTTTTTGTCTCGCTGGTAAAAATGCATTTCGCATACCCGCCCATTGTGGAAATGGGGGGGGCTATGTGGGACACTCCGGGATGACCCGGTGTACCCACTAAAATAACCCGGCGGCACTCCCGCATCGTCTGAGTTGAGGAGGACTGGGAAACCGGCACAGCCTTTACGTCCAGTCCAGTCGACGACATCCCCGCCTTTACAGCGGTGCCTTCACACCCCTCCCTCAGTAGAGGGGCCCGGGAACGACCGCGAGTGCGACATGCGCCTGCCGCCCGCTAGTCACCACCAGAAGGTCTCCCACCTTCTAGACGATCGTATAACCGCCTTTTCCCACCCCTTCTTCGCCTGCGGAGCGGCGGCGCGGGAGGATCATCCTCCCATACTCTTTAGGATGCCGGCATACAACCGCCGGCATCGCGCCTTGGGCCCCCCCAAATTCGGCAGGAGCCACGAGTGGGCATCGGCGGCCTTCAGCAGGCGCGTTGACAGCCCGCTGAAGTGCGGGCTGAAGCGCCACCTGCTGTCAAGCACCAGGCCCAGATACTTCATCTGGGCCCGACCTCGATCTTGACGCCCTCCACAAACAATTTGGGCGTTAGGAGGGTAGCGCTGCCGAGTTCAGCGCCACCCTCAATCCTAGCCGGCGGATCCTTTGCGCGACCAAGGATCCGTCAGCCGAGGCCAGACAGGCCGCCTCCCTGAAGTCCCTCCCCCGGGCAACGAGGAGTCTGTCATCCGCGTAACATATGACAGAGAGGTGGACCGCTCGGTCCTCCAAATAGCTGGCCAGGAGGTCCCGCATGTGTATGTATTGTGTGTCTCCAAAATTGTCGAGTGGGGCACGGAGTTGAAGGCATTGGCGATGTCAAATGACACCGCCAACACTCCGCCTCCCGACTCTTCCGCCCCCTGCACCTGGCCCTTGAGCAGGGCCAAGGCGTCGACCGTCGAACGCCCTTGTCGAAAACCGAACTGGGCGTCTGACAGGTCTGGCCTCCGCAGCAGGCTATTGAGCCGATCGGCGACGATCCCCTCGAACATTTTTCCGACCTCATCGAGAAGAACGATGGGCCGGTATGTCGAGAGGTGTCCACCGGGCGTCCCTCTTTTCGGAGGAGGCATAGGTGCACCTCCCTCCACATTTTCGGGAACCTCCCAGCCGTAAAGCACGCGCCGAAGAGGTCCCGAAACCTGTCCTTCATCTGTGCGGCAGCTATTGCCACCACCCGTGTGGGGACGCCGTCCGGTCCAGGAGCCGTCTTCTTCGCGCGGAGGCGAAGAATCCCCTCGTGGATTTCATCCTCCGTCACCGCGGGGATCTCCTCCTCTGGCGAAGCCGCCTCCCGTGGGTGAAGTCGGTCAGGGACCCTCGGAGCTGGACCGCTGCGGCGTCAACGTCCAGGGCCTCCACAGGAAGAGAAAGCTAGTCCTGGAGGAACTCCGCCTGCTGAGCTGTGTCCCAGTCCAGGCGGGTGAGAGCCCACTGTGGGCAGGATGATTGGCCCGAGTGGGATATCCTCCGCAGGCTCTGGGTGGAGATGTCGAACCGCACATATCGGTGGTCCGACAGGGTCTCCACCATCTCCACCCGCCAGTTCACAACGCGGGCGGCTAGCACGGGGGTGGCAAACGAAACGTTAACCACTGACTCTCCCCGCTGCCGCACACACGTGCGAACATCCCCCCTGTTTAGGAGGGACACACCGCACGAAGCCGCCCAAAATTCGGCGGCGCTTCCCCGGACGTTACACACACATAGCGACATATAGAGTTGCGTCAGTCTCAGCTTCGTGAGGTCCTGGTGGCGGAATGGTGGGACAGGCTTTCACGCCCTACCGCCGGCCTCATTACCATCGAGGCGATCCGGCCAGTGCTCGAGCATTGGCTCGGGAGGAGGCACGGCTCCCTGTCGTTACGGGTGACGCAGGTGCTCTCGGGGCATGGTTGCTTCGGGAAGTACATGTGTCGCATAAACAGGGAGCCGGACGCCCGGTGTCACCACTGCGTCGACTGCCGGGAGGACACGGCGCGGCATACGCTGGCAGAGTGTGCCGCTTGGGAGGAGCCACGCCGTGCCCTCATCTCTGAAGTTGGCAGTGACCTGTCGCTGCCGTTCGTAGTCGAGTCTATGGTCGGCTGCGAGGAGTCCTGGGACGCGGTGGTATCCTTCTGCGAAACAGTCGGCAAGGAGGCTGCGGAGAGGGAGAGGGAGATTTCATCCGCTAACCCGATCCGAAGCAGACGCGCTGAGCGTCGGCGGAGGGCGGATAACGCCCTCTTCCAGCCCCCCTAAATGGGTCCAGCGGCGACGGATTCGGTGACGACCGTCGCCCCCTACACATCAGGAACCGAGGTGGTGGCGCGTAGTGTTCCACGCGCGCCCCTCTTAGACGGACGTCGCGGGGGGAGTCCAACACCTCACTCCCCCCCAACCCGAGGTCGTGGCCCGTTAAAGCGGGCCGGCACTAGCTGGGGGTTGCGGAAGTATCGTTGTTCCCGCGACCCCCAGCGTAGGTGTGAGATGGAACACCTGGGTGGTTTTTAGTCAGTACGAGTCTGACAGACCCTTCCGCCCTCCCCAAGGCGGAGGACATCCAATGAGGATTTTCCAACCCGGAAAAAAAAAACACCGACTTGGCGTTCAGGTCACCCAACACGGCGACCAAAAGAATACCTTACCATACCTTCACCCTCCAATTTTTCTTCAATTTAATGAGAGTAAATAAAGCTATCAACAAGTCCTCTGTAATCTGTAATTTTCCACAATGTTCCACTTCTATAATTTTTTTGTTAGTACGTGAACTTTAGTTTGGGATACTAAGTCTTGTTTGCGATTTAATTTTTAAAGATATTATGTTATATTTTCTATTATTTTTTTTTGTTATGTTTTTTTTTTATTTTCTGTGCCATTGAAAAAAAGTGTGAGTTCATGTATGTACGCAAATCTCTAATTTAATGGAAATCACATTCCTCTAATTGAATGGCAGCAGTCACCAATTTAATGGCAGCAACCCACCAATTTAATAGCAGCAACTACTCAATAAATAAATGGCAGCAAAAGTCACCAATTGAATGGCTGCAAATCCCACCAATTTAATGGTAGGAAATCCCACCAATTAAATGGTAGCAAAACCCACCAATTTAATTGCAGCAAAACCCACCAATTGAATAGTGGCAAAACCCACTAATTCAATGGCAGAAAAACCTACCAATTAAATGGCAGCGTCTTTTCACTCCACCTATTCCTAAAAGCATAATCTGCCTATAATGCTCCGCCGCAAAGCGAACCTCCCCTCTGCGACAGGGACAAGGCCTCAATCCACCACACGAGCTAAGCGTTGCCCGGCGGACGTCACACGTTCCCGAATCACGGGCTCCAGGACATACGGTTTCCTCACTATAAGTATGTTTATTTATAACAGCACTATTCCATGTGACATTGGAATTCTGACAATAGTGGAGTATTGTCAGAATTTCAATGTCACATGGAATCAATCACACACCTACGAAACTGTTTAGGTACATTTATAGTTTTACAAAAACAGTGCGGTGTTAACGTTAACATTGCATATCTTCCCAGCCAAATAACTTCAAGGCTATCGATGTGGCACTTTGTTAAAACTGAAATATCGATAGTTGTCTGCTCCCGGAGGTATCCTTTTACTTTAGCTTTTTTTAACCCCTTGGTATTTTTAATAGATTTGCGCCCATATAGCTATTCTGATTCAGCGCGCTCTTCGCGCTGTTCAACTTTTTAAATCAAATCGATATCACCCCCGTTTTGAAGGGTGTGAAAATCACTTTCGTAAATTCCGTTACATTGATACAAAGATACATACATACCAAGCCAATAAAAGCGTGTTAAAATAGGCACTATTACACAACATGACCCGCCTTTAATCTAACCTCCTAAATTGACATAACCCGCCTAGGATCTAGCCTCCTAACCTGGCATCACCCGCTTAAGACGTAGCCAACCATATGCCATACGTTTTTTTGTTTCGCGCTAAATACAGGTGAGATGGTGGTCAAGCGCGAGCCTATAACAAAAAAAAAAATAAAAAAAAAATACGCTTAATGGTCAGATGAACCTAAGATCATTTTAATGACGAATATTGATCATTTACGTTTGATCATAAACTAACATTTTCGTCCGTTTGATGGTGATGAACAAATCATCCTCAAACTATATATTTGTAAAACATTAGGTGTAAAGAAAAGTACAGAGATCGTTATTGATCATCGCGTCTTCTCTAATAGGTGCTTTAAGAAAACTTTAATAAAAGTTTAAATTCTGTGTTGTATAGTGGCGCAAATCTGACATGAAATGACACAATATAATTATATGTACAATCAACAAGATTGAAAACTGTCCCACCATATACTAATTCTTCTACGGGCATTCTAACCCAATTATCATCGTCATCATCAGCCTTGTTAATTTTCTCACTGCTGGGACACAGACCTCCTTTCTGTGAGAGAGAATAGGCTGTAATCCACCACGTGGGACCAGTGCGGGTGGTGGTGGATGTCACATGTTTTCGAATGTCTGGTTCTAAGACATGCCGGTTTCCTCACGATATTTTTTTTACCGTTTTGTGAGCAGAGGTGATGAAATATACAAAGTAAGACGCCTGCCTGGGTTCGAACTCACGGCCTACGACACCTAAGTCACGGCCGTTGCCACCGGGCCACCACTGCTCTCAATTAAGCCTAACTGTGCTTAATTTGATTAATTCTGTGTTAGTTTGACTTTTTACACCGGACAACCTTTACCCTCTTTTACAAACTCTCTCCATCACTCAGAAGTTTGATATTAGAAAACCAAATTCATAGCTAAATTGGCTTTTATACAACAATATCTTTTCTTTTTTATGTCGTGTGTACAAAAATAATTAAGAATGTTTCAAATACAATGGTGTAAATTTATTTTCATGACAACTGCACTCTCATGAATGTACAATAGGCATCTGTAAGTTGATTTTAGCTCGAAAACATATCGTAAATCTTACTAATATTATAAATGCGAAAGTTTGGATGGATGTATGTTTGTTACTAATCACGCCAGAATATATATTGCAAACATCAATATAGCGACGAGTACAATCCAGCGCTCATTCTCGAAGATATCCATCGAAGATATCCAAGATATCCACTCTCGCTTCCCGATAAAGACAACCACACGTCATCAACTTCATTGGAACCAGGTGCTTTCAAGGCTGGGGGCCTGTTTACGAGTACCTACCACCACCAAGCGGACACTGCAGGCAGCAGCGTCACGGACAGCAGCAACGTGGAAGCCGGCGTGGGTGGCGCATGCTCCGACCTGACTTCCTTGAACCGGTCATTACATTATACTCACGGCGACCGAGTACTACTACCGTAAACCCATTGTAAATTATCAAAAATAAATATAACCATTCATCATCGACTTTTAATAAGAACTAACATCCTCATCACGACGATTGACCACCTCAGGCACTGTCTCAAATATTATTTTTGGTTCAAGCCATCCTATCACGTTTAATTAGAAGTGTCATATGGTCATAGCTCTGTCACGTACCCTAGTCAAGGAACTGCTAAAACTGTATATTTCCTGGTGGAAAAACGCAATAACACTTTAATCAACTTGTTTTTATTTTATTAATTGACCTTGGACTCAAGCAAGCACAATACCAACGAGGCAATCACGATACATAAAATTAGAGCGTTTTGGAATTGGGTGCCAATTATATATCATATTTTAAAATGCCAGATATTTTATTTCAATCAAAATCATACAGACTGCAAAAAAATGAGACAAAAAGTTAGGTCTTCCTAAAAGTTCCTAAACGGGCAACATTTTTGTACAACGCAAAAATGGGCAACATTTTCCAGTATCACACTAAAAATATTGCCAACTAATGTCGCAAAATGCTTCTTCATTTCAATACTTGTAACACATTAAGCAATTCTTGTGGAGCGCCTGAAGGTTTGGCTATAAATTTTATTATATTTAAATTATTCACTCAAGTCATCATGTAATTTCGCAGCAGCAATGTCACTGTTTTTTTATTATCATATTCTACAAGATCGCGTTTGACCACTATCTATTTCCTCATAATACCTATTTATAATTTTGATCATTCGAATTTTCGTTAAATAATATGCGTAATTCACAGGACGGTATAGGGTCTTCCTCACAAAATGGTAAAGGCTCTTCCTCACAAAAAGGTGAAAGGTCTTCCTCACAAAACTGTAAAGGATCTTCCTCATAAAACGGTATAGGGTCTTCCTCACAAAACGGTAAGGGAATGCTATCTGATTCTGTGATTAGCTCATCAGAAGTTACTACTTTAGTGGTCGGTTTTTCAGTGGACACTACTTCAATGGTCGGCTTTTGAGTGGTCACTGCTTTAGTGGTCGGCTCTTCAGTGCTGACTTCTTCAGTGGATTGTTTTTCAGTGATCACTACTTCAGGTGTCACTACTACTGTGGTCACTACTTCAGTGCTCACTACTTCAATGATTGACTTTTCAGTGCTCACCACTATAGTGGACGGCTCTTCAGTGGTCATTACTGCTGTTGTCACTTCATCAGTGATTGGCTCTTCAGTGGCCACTACTTTAGTGGACGGCTCTTCATTGCTAACTGCTACAGTAGTTACCTCATCAGTGGTTGGCTCTTCAGTGGTCACTATTTTAGTAGTTACTTCTTCAGTAGCCGGCTCTTCAGTAGTCATTTCTTCAGTGGTCATATATTCAGTGTTCATTTCTTGAGTGGCCCATACCTCAGTGGTTGGCTCTTCAGTGGTGACTTCTTCAGTGAATAGTTTCTCAGTGATCACTACTTCAGGTTTCACTTCTTCAGTGGTCGACTCTTCGGTAGCCAATTCTTCAGTGGTCATAACAACAGTAGTCGTATCTCTTTGGGACTCTTCTTCAGAGATCATTTCTTCAGAGCTCGATTCTTCAGTGTCTGCCTCTTCAGTGGACATTTCTTGAGAGCTTGATCCTTCACTGTGTACCCCTTTAGTGGACATTTCTTGAGAGCTTGGTACTTTGATGTCGTTCTCTTCAGAGGATGACTCTTCACTGATCACTTCATTAGTGGTTGGCTTTTCTGTGAACAATACTTCAGGTGTCACTACTTTTGTGGTCACTACTTCAGTTGTTGGCTTTTCAGTGCTCACCACAGTAGTGGAAAGCTCTTCAGTGGCCCCTACTTTAGTGGTCGGCTCTTCATTGGTCACTGCTACAATAGTTGCCTCTTCAGTGGTTGGCTCCTCATGGGTCACTACTTTAGTGGTCGGCTCTTTATTGGTCACTGCTACAGTAGTTGCCTCATCAGTTGTTGGCTCTTCATTGGTCACTATTTTAGTGGTCAATTCTTCAGTTGGCGGCTTTCCAGTGGTCACTACTTTAGTTGTCAGCTCCGCAGTGGTCCTATCTTCTGTGGTCAATTCTTCAGGGGGCAGCTTTCCAGTGGTTACTACTTCAGCGGTTGGCTTTTCAGTGGTCAATACTTCATCGGTTACCACGCCAGTGGTTGGGTCTTCAGTACTAATTACATTAGTGGTCAGCTCTTCATTGGTTACTGCTTCAAAAGTTGCCTCTTCAGTGGTTGGCTCCTCATTGGTCACTATTTTAGTGGTCATTTCTTCAGTAGTCATAACAACAGTAGTCGTATCTCTTTTGGACTCTTCTTCAGAGATCATTTCTTCTGAGCTTGATTCTTCACTGTCTGCCCCTTTAGTGGACATTTCTTGAGAGCTTGGTTCTTTGATGTCGTTCTCTTCAGAAGATGACTCTTTACTGATCACTTCATCAATTGTAGGCTTTTCTGTGAACACTACTTCAGGTGTCACTACTTTTGTGGTCACTACTTCAGTTGTTGGCTTTTCAGTGCTCACCACTGTAGTGGAAAGCTCTTCAGTGGCCCTTACATTAGTGGTCGGCTCTTCATTGGTCACTGCTACAGTAGTTGCCTCTTCAGTGGTTGGCGCCTCATGGGTCACTACTTTAGTGGTCGGCTCTTTATTGGTCACTGCTACAGTAGTTGCCTCATCAGTTGTTGGCTCTTCATTGGTCACTATTTTAGTGGTCATTTCTTCAGTGGTCGGCTTTCCGGTGGTCACTACTTCAGTGGTTGGTTTTTCAGTGCTCACCACTGTAGTGGACGGCTCTTCAGTGGTCATTACTGCTGTGGTCATTTCTTCTGTGGTCAATTCTTCAGTAGGCGGCTTTCCAGTGGTCACTACTTTAGTTGTCAGCTCCTCAGTGGTCCTATCTTCTGTGGTCAATTCTTCAGTGGTTACCACGCCAGTGGTTGGCTCTTCTTTGCTAATTACATTAGTGGTCAGCTCTTCATTGGTTACTGCTTCAGAAGTTGCCTCTTCAGTGGTTGGCTCCTCATTGGTCACTATTTTAGTGGTAATTTCTTCAGTAGTCACAACAACAGTAGTCGTATCTCTTTTGGACTCTTCTTCAGAGGTCATTTCTTCTGAGCTTGATTCTTTACTGTCTGCCCCTTTAGTGGACAATTCTTGAGAGCTTGGTTCTTTGATGTCGTTCTCTTTAGAAGATGACTCTTTACTGATCACTTCATCAGTGGTTGGCTTTTCTGTGAACACTACTTCAGGTGTCACTACTTTTGTGGTCACTACTTCAGTTGTTGGCTTTTCAGTGCTCACCACTGTAGTGGAAAGCTCTTCAGTGGCCCTTACTTTAGTGGTCGGCTCTTCATTGGTCACTGCTACAGTAGTTGCCTCTTCAGTGGTTGGCGCCTCATGGGTCACTACTTTAGTGGTCGGCTCTTTATTGGTCACTGCTACAGTAGTTGCCTCATCAGTTGTTGGCTCTTCATTGGTCACTATTTTAGTGGTCATTTCTTCAATGGTCGGCTTTCCGGTGGTCACTACTTCAGTGGTTGGTTTTTCAGTGCTCACCA
The DNA here is from genome assembly GCA_945859665.1 of Anorthoa munda. NCBI lineage: Eukaryota > Metazoa > Arthropoda > Insecta > Lepidoptera > Noctuidae > Anorthoa > Anorthoa munda. Next base: position 3,476,188 of record OX243907.1, on the reverse strand, counting down.
CTGTAGTGGACGGCTCTTCAGTGGTCATTACTGCTGTGGTCATTTCTTCTGTGGTCAATTCTTCAGTAGGCGGCTTTCCAGTGGTCACTACTTTAGTTGTCAGCTCCTCAGTGGTCCTATCTTCTGTGGTCAATTCTTCAGTGGTTACCACGCCAGTGGTTGGCTCTTCTTTACTAATTACATTAGTGGTCAGCTCTTCATTGGTTACTGCTTCAGAAGTTGCCTCTTCAGTGGTTGGCTCCTCATTGGTCACTATTTTAGTGGTCATTTCTTCAGTAGTCACAACAACAGTAGTCGTATCTCTTTTGGACTCTTCTTCAGAGGTCATTTCTTCTGAGCTTGATTCTTTACTGTCTGCCCCTTTAGTGGACAATTCTTGAGAGCTTGGTTCTTTGATGTCGTTCTCTTCAGAAGATGACTCTTTACTGATCACTTCATCAGTGGTTGGCTTTTCTGTGAACACTACTTCAGGTGTCACTACTTTTGTGGTCACTATTTCAGTTGTTGGCTTTTCAGTGCTCACCACTGTAGTGGAAAGCTCTTCAGTGGCCCTTACTTTAGTGGTCGGCTCTTCATTGGTCACTGCTACAGTAGTTGCCTCTTCAGTGGTTGGCGCCTCATGGGTCACTACTTTAGTGGTCGGCTCTTTATTGGTCACTGCTACAGTAGTTGCCTCATCAGTTGTTGGCTCTTCATTGGTCACTATTTTAGTAGTCATTTCTTCAATGGTCGGCTTTCCGGTGGTTACTACTTCAGTGGTTGGTTTTTCAGTGCTCACCACTGTAGTGGACGGCTCTTCAGTGGTCATTACTGCTGTGGTCATTACTGCTGTGGTCATTTCTTCTGTGGTCAATTCTTCAGTAGGCGGCTTTCCAGTGGTCACTACTTTAGTTGGCAGCTCCTCAGTGGTCCTATCTTCTGTCGTCAATTCTTCAGTGGTTACCACGCCAGTGGTTGGCTCTTTGCTAATTATATTAGTGGTCAGCTCTTCATTGGTTACTGCTTCAGTAGTTGCCTCTTCAGTGGTTGGCTTCTCATGGGTCCCTATTTTAGTGGTCACTTCTTCAGTGGTCACAACCACAGCAGTCGTATCTCTTTTGTACTCTTCTTCAGAGCTTATTTCTTCAGAGCTCGATTTTTCAGTGTCTGCCTCTTCAGTGGACATTTCTTGAGAGCTTGATTCTTCACTGTCTGCTTCTTTATTGAATATATCTTGAGAGCTCGATTCTTTATTGTTTTCCTCTTCAGTGGATGACTCTTCACTGATCACTTCATCAGTGGTTGGCTTTTCAGTGATCATTACTTCAGTGACCACTGCTTTAGTGGTCGGCTCTTTATTGGTCACTGCTGCAGTAGTTGCCTCATCAGTGGTTTGCTCTTCATTGGTCACTATTTTAGTGGTCATTTCTTCAGTGATCGGCTCTTCAGTAGTCATTTCCTTAGTGGTTATATGGTCAGTTTTCGTTTCTTGAGTGATCCATACCTCAGTGGTTGGCTCTTTAGTGGTGAATTCTTCAGTTGATAGTTTTTCAGTGGTCAATTCTTTAGTGGGTGGCTTTCTAGTGGTCACTACTTCAGTGGTTGGTTTTTCAGTGCTCACCACTGTAGTGGATGGCTCTTTATTGGTCATTACTGCTGTGGTCAATTCTTCAGTAGGCGGCTTTCCAGTGGTCACTACTTTAGTTGTCAGCTCATCAGTGGTCCTATCTTCTGTGGTCAATTCTTCAGTGGGTAGCTTTCCAGTGGTCACTACTTCAGCGGTTGGCTTTTCAGTGGTCAATACTTCATCGGTTACCACGCCAGTGGTTGGGTCTTCAGTACTAATTACATTAGTCGTCAGCTCTTCATTGTTTACTGCTTCAGAAGTTGCCTCTTCAGTGGTTGGCTCCTCATTGGTCACTATTTTAGTGGTCATTTCTTCAGTAGTCACAACCACAGTAGTCGTATCTCTTTTGGACTCTTCTTCAGAGGTCATTTGTTCTGAGCTCGATTCTTCAGTGTCTGCCTCTTCAGTGGACATTTCTTGAGAGCTTGATTCTTCACTGACTGCCCCTTTAGTGGACATTTCTTGAGAGCTTGGTTCTTTGATGTCGTTCTCTTCAGAGGATGACTCTTCACTGATCACTTCATCAGTGGTTGGCTTTTCTGTGAACACTACTTCAGGTGTCACTACTTTTGTGGTCACTACATCAGTTGTTGGCTTTTCAGTGCTCACCACTGTAGTGGAAAGCTCTTCAGTGGCCCCTACTTTAGTGGTCGGCTCTTCATTGGTCACTGCTACAGTAGTTGCCTCTTCAGTGGTTGGCTCCTCATGGGTCACTAGTTTAGTGGTCACTTCGTCAGTGGTCGACTTTTCGGTGGCCAATTTTTCAGTGGTCACAAAATCAGTAGTCGTATCTCTTTTGGACTCTTCTTCAGAGGTAATTTCTTCAGAGCAAGATTCTTCACTGTCTGCCTCTTTAGTGGACATTTCTTGAGAGCTTGATTCTTTGATGTCGTCCTCTTCAGTGGATGACTCTTCACTGATCACTTTATCAGTGGTTGGCTTTTCAGTGATCACTACTTCAGTGGCCACTACTTTAGTGGTTGGTTCTTTATTGGTACCTGCTACAGTAGTTGCCTCAAAAGTGGTTGGCCCCTCATTGGTCACTATTTTAGTGGTAATTTCTTCAGTAGTTGGCTCTTTAGTGAACATTTCCTCAGTGGTCATATCTTCAGTGTTCGTTTCTTGAGTGGTCCATACCTCAGTGGTTGTCTCGTCAGTGGTGACTTCTTCAGTGGATAGTTTTTCAGGGGTCACTACTTCAGGTGTCACTACTTCTGTGGTCACTACTTCAGCGGTTAGTTTTTCTGTGCTCACCATTGTAGTGGACGGCTCTTCAATGGCCACTACTTTAGTGATCGGCTCTATATTGGTCACTGCTACAGTCGTTGCCTCTTCAGTCGTTGGCTCCTCATTGGTCACTACTTTAGTGGTCAATTCTTCAGTGATTGACTCTTCGGTGACCAATTCTTCAGTGGTCAAAACAACAGTAGTCGTATCTCTTTTGGACTCTTCTTCAGAGGATATTTCTTCAGAGCTCGATTCTTCAGTGTCTGCCTCTTTAGTGGACATTTCTTGAGAGCTTGATTCTTCACTGTCTGACTCTTTAGTGGACCTTTCTTGAGAGCTCGATTCTTTAATATCGTCCTCTTTATTGGATGACTCTTTACTGATCACTTCATCATTGGTTGGCTTTTCAGTGATCAATATTTCAGTGGTCGGCTCTTTAGTTATCACTGCTACAGTTGTTGCCTCATCAGTGGTCTGCTCTTCATTGGTCACTATTTTAGTGGTCATTTCTTCAGTGATCGGCTCTTCAGTGTTCGCGTCTTTAGTGGTCCATACCTCAGTGGTTGGCTCGTCAGTGGTGAATTCTTCAGTGTATAGATTTTCAGTGGTCACTACTTCAGGTGTCACTACTTTTGCGGTCACTACTTTAGCGGTTGGCTTTTCAGTGCTCACCACAGTAGTGGACGGCTCTTCAGTGGCCACTACTTTAGTGATCGGCTCTATATTGGTCACTGCTACAGTAGTTGCCTCTTCAGTCGTTGGCTCCTCATTGGTCACTACTTTAGTGGTCAATTCTTCAGTGATTGACTCTTCGGTGACCAATTCTTCAGTGGTCAAAACAACAGTAGTCGTATCTCTTTTGGACTCTTCTTCAGAGGATATTTCTTCAGAGCTCGATTCTTCAGTGTCTGCCTCTTTAGTGGACATTTCTTGAGAGCTTGATTCTTCACTGTTTGACTCTTTAGTGGACATTTCTTGAGAGCTCGACTCTTTAATATCGTCCTCTTCATTGGATGACTCTTTACTGATCACTTCATCATTGGTTGGCTTTTCAGTTATCAATATTTCAGTGCTCGGCTCTTTATTTATCACTGCTACAGTTGTTGCCTCATCAGTGGTCTGCTCTTCATTGGTCACTATTTTAGTGGTCATTTCTTCAGTGATCGGCTCTTCAGTGTTCGCGTCTTTAGTGGTCCATACCTCAGTAGTTGGCTCGTCAGTGGTGACTTCTTTAATGTATAGATTTTCAGTGGTCACTACTTCTGCGGTCACTACTTTAGCGGTTGGCTTTTCAGTGCTCACCACTGTAGTGGACGGTTCTTCAGTGGCCACCACTTTAGTGGTCGGCTTTTCATTGTTCACTGCTACAGTAGTTGCCTCTTCAGTAGTTGGCTCCTCATCGGTCAATATTTTAGTAGTCACTTCTTTAGTGGTCGACTCTTCGGTGGCCAATTCTTCAGTGAATACAACAACAGTAGTCGTATCTCTTTTGGACTCTTCTTCAGAGGTAATTTCTTCAGAGCTCGATTCTTCAGTGTCTGCCTCTTCAGAGGACATTTCTTGAGATCTTGATTCTTCCCTGTCTGCCTCTTCAGTAGACATTTCTTGAGAGCTCGATTCTTTGATGTCGTCCTCTTCAGTGGATGACTCTTCACTGATTACTTTGTCAGTGGTTGGCTTTTCAGTGATCACTACTTCAGTGGCCACTACTTCAGTGGTTGGCTTTACAGTGGTGACTACTTTAGTGCTCACCACTGTAGTGGTCGGCTCTTCAGTGGTCATTACTGTAGTTGTCAGTTCTTTACTGATCGGCTTTTCAGTGGTCACTATTTTGGTCGTCAGCTCCTCATTGATCACTGCTTCAGTAGTTGCCTCATTAGTGGTTGGCTCTTCGTTGGTCACTACTTCAGTGGTCATTTCTTCAGTGGTCGACTCTTCAGTAACCACTTCTTCAGTGGTCGGCTCTGCAGTGGTCACAATTCCTGTAGTAGGATCTTTTGTGAGCACTACTTTAGTGGCCGACTCTTCAGTGAACATTTCTTCAATGGTCATATCCTCAGTGTTCGTTTCATGAGTGGTCCATACTTCAGCGGTTGGCTCTTCAGTAGATGGTTTTTCAGTGGTAACTACTTCTGTGGTCACTTCTCCAGTGGTCTGCTTTCCAGTGGTCGGTTTTTCAGTGGTCACGACGTCAGTTGTCGGGTTCTCTGTGGTTGGCTCTTCATTAGTTGTCACTCTGCATGCATTGTCAGCCCATGCCATAAAATCGATGTTATTCAGTTCCGAACATTTCACTATTGGATTGCTGTAAAGTAAACATCGTATTATTTTATTTTTTTGTTTTTACTTGATAATTATATTTTTTAGAGAATAATTGATATGATTAAATTACAAATTATGACCTGATAGTAGATAACACTAAAAGCTACTAGGTTTTGTCAATGTTTTGTAATAGGTGTTGCTTTCAAAACTCTTTAAAAATACAAACGAACCTTTTATTTTAACAAGCTGATGGCATGTATAATTATTTATATATTTAAGTTGCATATGCCGTTACATTACATTACGCGTTACACGTTACATTATGCCAAACGCTAACAAACAATATTGCAATCTATCCACTTTTGAAAAAGTCACACATCAAACGAAAAATCGTTACGCAATAAGTTGAGATCTTTATTCGCTCGCACTAAGTATGAATTACACCTGTAATTAGTTAAAGAGGAGGGGGTGGAGATAGGTGGATTAAATCTTACTGATCTCTGGAGAACATTGAATGCAGTTTATGCAAGAAATCCGAACAATCGATCTCATTTGATTTTTTTTAAGATACGTGCAATCCGCCTTGCAAAAATCTAAGTAATTATCAGAACGGTATTGAATATGGAGGCAAAAACACAGAAAACAGAAAAATATTTTTTGGATATTATTTTCAATGCGATTTATGTATTTATTGTAAAATGGGTTCCTAATTTGAGACGCCTATTCAAGGTCAAAGGTTCATCTTAATAGTTTTAGCTTTCTTAACATACCGCAAATCAATAAACCCTTTAATTAATCATTTAAATCGAGGCTTTAGCCACTATAAATACGCTCAATGTGTGCGTTAAATAAAAACTTAGAATTGTGATAGACTCATAAGTCAAGCACTCCATCGCCTCGCTGTAAAATGTGCCCTTTAAGTATGTTAGTTGTAGGGAGTGGCACACGTTTTCTGCTAAATGAGACTACAGAGCATTTAGAAAGTTCAAGTCTAATTTATATGCAATAAACTTTTCCCTTATTGTAAAATAGTAATGATATAAGATATCTTACTCAGCACCGATATTCAAAAAAGCATGGCCTTGGATCTCTCTGACCCCATCGTCAGCATTGCATAGCAATAGCGCAGCCGATGACTTCCTTACCTCCTGAAGTTGCTCTGAAAATCAATAATTGATCATAGAACCTTCTTAATAAAATTCTACTATATTGCTCTCGTGTTAATCATTTAACACAAAAGCAATCTAATAGAATAGAATATATTTTATTGTACACCAAAGCAGTAACATATCTCTTTCACAAAAATAATAATTATGGGTATAATGGCGGTCTTATCAATGACAGCAATATCTACCAGACAACCTTTGGCAGCAATCTTTTAAACCAATGACTGGGCTGGTGTGCCTACTTTTACATCACTTTGATTCAATAATAAATAAACATATAGTTATAGTTTAAATGCGGTAGAAATATAATACTATAGTTTACTATATATGCTTTTCATTTCAGAGAGTCAAAACATGGTATCAAAAACATCACTTGATCAAAAAAAACTTTTTTACAAATAAATACAACCGACTTCCAAAAAAACACTACAAAGTGAAAAATAACTTCAATTTCGGAAGGTGGTGTAAAAAAAACGAAATTGAAGTTATTTTTAACTTTGTAGTGTTTTTTTGGAAGTCGGTTGTATTTTTTTGTAAAAAATGTTTTTTTAGAAACAGATTAAGTTTTTTTTGATCGAGTATTTTTTTGTAAATATGTTTAATATTTTTCACTTTTTAATGGTACATAATGCTGATTACCTGAATAACAATTAATTTGAACATAACCGGTGGAATGAGACAGTACCAGGATAAATTGTACACATCTGCGTACCCGTTTAGAGCATACTGGCTAGATGATATCTTATGAAATGCGATTGCAGCAAACACGAGAGATTTGCTGTAATTTATTGAAGAGATCTGTTGTATATCTCCGAAGTTGTTCATCAGATCTTTTACCTTATCTTTTACCTTTATCTTTTTAGATTGAAATGGGTCCCATTTCAATTACTAACTATTACGAACAAAAAATATTTTTTCAAATCCGGTTACATATATATGATGCCCGAACATACATAAAAAAAAATAGAAACAACCAAATTAAGAACCTCCTCCTTTTTGGGCAGTCCGTTAACAATGTTTTCTTTTTAGTTTTTCTTATTGTTTTGGGAGATTATAAAAGATTTACTTCCAATAATACATACCTAAAAAAAGTTAATTCGTTAAATATATAACATATGTCGTGGGGGCCCAGTGGCTAATAACTCAATCTCGTGCTTGAGGTCGTGGGTTCGAATCCGGGCAAGTACCAATGTTACTTTTTCAATTCATATGTACTTTCTAAGTTTATCTTGGCCTTCGCTGACAACGGTGAATAAAAACATCGTGAGATAACCTGGACTTATAGTGAGTTTATTATAAGATTGTGCTCCATTGTTGTAATTGCTGCAAGGCGTTCCAGTGCGAGGATAAACGAATAAATAAATTAATTCTCAGAGTTATCATCATCATCATATCAGCTGAATGACGTCCACTGCTGGACATAGGCAACCCCTAAGTGTCACCACATTGACTGGTCTCGTGCGTCTCATATCCAGCGTATCCCTGCAACCTTCACCAGGTTATCGGTCTACCTAGTGGAAGGCCTTCCAACGCAATGTCGTCCGTTTCGCGGTCGCCACTCCAGAACTTACCTGCCCCATCGGCCATCCGTTCTGTGCAATGTGCCCTGCCCACTGCCACTTAAGTTTGGCAACTCTTCGGGCTATGTTGGTCCTGCCTGGTTGGAGAACCAGGGTCTCTTGCGGATCTCTCACATCAATTAAAAACAACTCACATTTCTGATTCGATCACGCAAGGAAACTCCGAGCATAGTTCTCTCCATTGACCTTTGGGTGACTTTAAGCTTTCTGATAGGCTCATTGTGCTGGGCCGAAAGTAGAATTAATCAATCGAGACCTTTCAAGCTTGATATTAATGTTCAATGTGCCTCTTACCATGCGGCGATCGCTCCCGGTTTTCACTGAATTGATCACAGAGACATCATTGAACATTTGCTTTTTGGTTGACATGATGAAATCGAACTCGTTTTTAGTTGCACCATCGGGGCTCTGCCAGGTCCACTTCCTGTGCTCACGCTTTCTAAAGAAGGAGTTCATCATATAGAGGCCCTCTTTCCCCATAAAACTGGCCAGTAGGTAACCCCGGTGGTACCGGCGTTTAACTCTGGGATTAGATTTTGACTTTTTTTGGGTTCACACACCAAAAAACATGAAAAGACACCCATGACGAAAATTTTGGAAATTTCAGTCAGCGCCATCTTGGATTTCAATTTTACTTAAAAAAGAACTAAGCCAATCTTTTGCAAGCCCCATTAGAAATACATTTTTTGCAAGAAATTGTCTATTTAGTCCGTCCGTTTATGTTTCAAAAACATAAAAGTAGTTTGATAAGAAATCAAAAAGACAAATAATTAAATAAAATGGGTTATTGGACGACTCGCCCGAATTTAACTCGCCCGAATCGGGCGAATTGTCCACTATTAAAAATATTCATTTTTCTGTGTCGATTCGCCCGAAGCTATTTTATCGGTGGGCGAATCGACCACTCCAATATTATTTAGTGGACGACTCGCCCGAATTTTATTTTATAGAACAAACAATATAAAAGTACAGTCGTGCTCACCCGTATCGGTGCCTGTTTATCATATCTAACGTTCAAATCTCAACGTACTCTCGTGTTCTTTTTACCGCTCATGATTCTTTTGATTCATTGGCGACAAAACACTAAGAGCTGTCTCCAGAAATATTTGCTACTAAAAAAAATAATGAGAAAGTTCTATACGCTATCAGGTCATTTCGGTACCGGTAAAGACTAACTTAAGTACCAGGAGATTATAATCATGAGGAAGCTAGGCTGGAATCATGAGCGGTAAAAAGAGTACCGGGCGATTTTCGATTCTGAAGCCCTAGTATTCCGTTAGTCTCTACCGCTAATGATTCTAGCTCTGCAAATACTTCTTCATGATTCTGGCCTCCTGGTAGTTTGAATTGCTTTCCTAGTTTCTGTGATGTAGGTATTTCTATATTATATATTCTAGGCAATAAGTGGGTATGTACAACCTTGCATGGGTGAGCCAGTCTCTCAATAAATCTGTTACGCGATTGACGTGGTTTTACTGCAGCCGACTTCCCGGGGTTCTCAGGGTCCAGAGACTCCTCAGTGGCGACGATTAAGTGATTTCACGCGTGTAAATTTTATGTTGCGACCAGAAAACTCTAAAGGTGCTGTGGAAATATTTCTTTTTTTCGTGTACGATCAGTGCGGTGTGAAGTTGTATAACGGACTTAAGATGGCGGTTGGAAAGATCGGTGCGTTTGACCTAACGAAAGACAATTGGGACACGTATGTGGATCGATTAGATCAATACTTTATTGCCAACAGTGTAAAAAGTGAATTAAAAGTCGCAACTTTAATTACTGTCATTGGTAATAGTGCATATGAGTTAATGGTTAATTTATGCACACCCGTTAAACCATCCACAAAGACTTATTCGGAGTTAATAGCGGTAATGAAAGGACACTTAAACCCCAAACCGTGTATGCTCGCTGAGAGGTTCAAATTTCGGCAACGGATTCAAAAACCTGGTGAAAATATCGCGACGTACTTCTCGGAGCTTAAAAGACTGAGTAAAGATTGTTGTTTTACGGCGGACAGTTTAAAAGAAAATATGAGAGATCAATTTGTGTGCGGCTTAGTAAACGATGACATTCGGCAGAAGTTGTTTACTGAAGACGACAGTATCAGTATCGACCGGGCGTATAAGCTGGCCTTATCGATGGAGGCGGCTGAGACAAACGCGGCAATAGTGGAAGACGGTACGAGAAGAAAGACCGGCGGCAGTGCAGCGGATGCGGAGTCCATACCCGTTCATAAGATCGGGCATGAGGGCGGCGGAGGAAGGCGCGGGGCGTGGGGAGGCGGCGGCGGCTATCAGCCGGCCGCGAGGCGAAACACTCGCTCGACGCGTGACTCACGACAATCCGGCGGCGGCGGTCCAAGTACCACAAGCGGAGCGGGTTACAACTTACTTCGAGCGGGCACTAAAAATGAGGAATGCAAAGTCTGTGGAGGCAAACACAATTCGAATACGTGTAAATTCAAACGGTATGTGTGTAGAATTTGCACCCAGGAGGGACATTTGAAGAGGATGTGTCCGAGGTTGACCAAGAATAATTCCTTAAATAACATAAAAGAAGACGGGCAGGGCAGCGGCGACAGGTGTGGCGCTTACTCGACGGAGAGCGACAGTGACGAGGTAATGGTACCTATTAATCGCTTATCACTTGGAGAGTGTGAACCTATTATGATTTATGTAAGTGTGCACGGTTGTGACTTAAGAATGGAATGTGACACGGGGAGTGCAATCTCGTGCATTAATTACCAATTATATCAGGAAAAGTTTTCCAGTTTAAGTATTAAACCCACTAAGTTGGTTTTAAGATATTACACGGGTGAACTAGTTAGGCCTGTAGGTGTTATTAAACCCGTTGTTAAATATAAGGATACGGAAAAGATATTGGATTTATATGTTATTGACAATGGAAAAACCGTTTTAATAGGTAGACAATGGTTAGCGGAGCTAAATATATCGGTGTCGACTATGCATTATAATAAAGTCAATAATAATCGGAATTTGGATTTTAATTTATCGGAATTCAGTTCCAGATACTGTGAGGTGTTTGCGGATGGCCTGGGGCGGTTCACGGGAGGACAAGTGAGCATCCGCGTGCGCGAGGACGCGCGACCGATTTTCCTGCGCGCGCGCCCGTTGGCGTACGCGCTGCGGGAGCCGGTTGAGCGCGCACTGGAACAGCTGGTGAGCGACGACATCCTCACTCCCGTCCACCACTCAGACTGGGCAACACCAATCGTGCCGGTCGTCAAGAAAGATGGTACCATTAGAGTCTGCGCCGATTTTAAACTAACCTTGAATAAAGTGTTAGAAGTCGACCGTTATCCATTACCTAAGGTAGAAGATCTTTTGTCTCGGTTGCACGGGGGCGAAAGATTTAGTAAAATCGATTTGTCACAGGCGTACGCACAGTTTGAACTGGATGATACTAGGAGATATGCGGTAATAAACACACATAAAGGGCTTTTCATGTATAAACGATTGGTGTATGGGTTGTCGTCGAGCCCAGGAATATTTCAACGACGTTTAGAACAATTGTTTGCAGATATACCGCACGTAGGAGTTTTTTTAGATGATATTATTATAACGGGAAAGGACACACCCCAACACTTAGGTAGCCTACATAAAGTTTTTGAACGTCTGAAGTCGAGTGGCTTAAAAGTAAAAAAAGAAAAATGTTCTTTCTTTGTGGAATCGCTCGAATATTTAGGGTATGTAATAAGTAGGGAAGGTGTTCACACGTGCAAAGATAAAGTGGAAGCAATTGTTAAAACTCCGATACCGAGGAACGTAACGGAGTTGAAAGCATTCATAGGTATGGTCATGTATTATGGAAAATTTATAAAAAATGTAAGTTCGATCCTTACACCATTGTATAATTTGTTGCGTGCCGGGGTGAAGTACGTATGGAGCGATGCTTGTGAGGTAGCCTTTGCTCGGGTTAAGCGGGCACTGAGCACGAGTGAAGTGCTTGTGCATTACACCCTGGAGCTACCGCTTGTGCTGACGACAGACGCTAGCGCCACGGGAATAGGCGCCGTCATCTCGCACATCACGCCGGAGGGCGAACGCCCAATTGCATACGCGTCACGCACACTTAACTCCGCGGAGAGATCGTATGCACAAATTGACAGGGAGGCATTAGCGATTATATACGGTGTTAAAAAATTCCATCAGTACTTGTATGGTAGGAAGTTTACTTTAAGAACAGACCACAAACCCCTAACATACATTTTTGGAAATAAAGTAGGTATTCCGGTTATGGCAGCATCCAGGTTGCAAAGGTGGGCAATAATACTAACAGGCTATTCGTATGATATAGAATATGTTGCGTCTGCTAAAAACTGTGCCGACGCATTATCGCGACTGCCTCAACCAACAGTTAAGGATAAAATCGGGCGTGAATATACCTATTTAAATTTTGCAGAAAGTTTTTTGCCGGTGACGAATGATGATGTACGTCTAGCAACAGCGCGGGATCAGGTGCTTAGTAGAGTGATGGTGAGCGTACAGTCAGGGTGGCCGTCGCATTGCACAGACGAATTGATGAAACCGTACTATAATAGGCGACACGAATTATATGTGGAACGGGGTTGTATTATGTGGGGCTATAGAATTGTTGTACCACCAACTCTTCGGAACACAATACTAAAAGAGCTCCATGTTAGCCACATGGGCATAGTTAAGACCAAGTCGATGGCTCGAAGTTTTGTGTGGTGGCCTAATATAGACGCAGACATCGAATCGACATGCCTCTCTTGCGAAACATGTGCGATGGAAGCAGCTGCGCCGCCGCAGGCTGCACCACGTAGTTGGCCGTATTTAGCCCAGCCGTGGAGTAGATTACATGTAGACTTTTTAGGCCCATACCAGGGAAAAACGTTTTTCGTAATCATAGATTCCAGTACAAAGTGGATTGAAATTTTCGAAATGAATAAAACAAATGCTTCGGCAGTCATTAAGGTTATGAGGTCATTATTTGCGCGATTCGGTTTGCCTTTGGAAGTTGTATCCGACCAGGGCCCACCATTTACTAGTACGGAGTTAGGAGAATTCTTAAAATTTAACGGTATAAAGCAGTCGTATTCCCCAGTATATCATCCAGCTTCAAACGGGGCAGCAGAAAATGCCGTCAAATTATGTAAGCGAACAATAAAAAAGGCCGTCCGAGAGGCAGTTGACATCGACATAGCCTTACAGACATACCTACTAGCGTATAGAAATAGTATTCAAAGCACTACAGGGGAAAGTCCCGCCATGCTGTTACAACGTAGGCCGTTGCGTTCTCGGTTAGATCTTTTGCGCGCAGACCGCGCGCGTCAGGACCGCGTGGAAGGGGTGCAGTGTCAGCAGTCGACGAGTGCGGGCACTGAACCATTGCAACACACTGTTGGTGATACGATATGGGCCAGGAACTACGGTAGCAAAGACAAGTGGTTAAAAGGAACAGTAGTAAACCAACAAGGTTCACGTAGGTATGTAGTAAACAGCGATGATGGTCGACTTCACACACGGCATAGCGATCAAATTAGGCATAGAACTCGACGTTCAAGTATAATGTACCCAGACGTAATGTCCAAGGGACAGGTCAGTGAGGATGTCGTTGAACCGCAACAGCAACAGCTGTCTCCAAGTATATCGGAGCCAAGGGTTCGGGAGGGGACGAGTAGGGGCGAAGCCGGGGGCGACGGCCCAGTAGTGAGTGACGCGGTGGATACAGCAGTCACGAAGACCTCACCAACCCGTAGGGCACCATCGTCACCACCAGTCGGCAGTAAATTATCGCCGACGGCCGCGACCGTCCCGGATCCCGTGAACCGTCCCATCCGTATGCGCAAGAAACCAGTTAGATATGGATTTGAGTTCGATTAGATGTAAGAATATATTGTTATTATTATTATAGTACATAAGGTAAAAGTTTAGTTATAATTAGGTTAAGTTAGTGTGTAAGTTAATGTAACGTTTAGTTTTATATCTTCCTGTATTAGTTATATGCTAGAAGTTTAAGTGTGGAGGTGTGATGTAGGTATTTCTATATTATATATTCTAGGCAATAAGTGGGTATGTACAACCTTGCATGGGTGAGCCAGTCTCTCAATAAATCTGTTACGCGATTGACGTGGTTTTACTGCAGCCGACTTCCCGGGGTTCTCAGGGTCCAGAGACTCCTCAGTTTCTAGTACAATATCTATTAACTTCGATGAATTCTTCATATTATTACCGATACGGGTGAGCACGACTGTACTTTTATATTGTTTGTTCTATAAAATAAAATACGGGCGAGTGGTCCACTAAATAATATTGGAGTGGTCGATTCGCCCACCGATAAAATAACTTCGGGCGAATCGACACAGAAAAATGAATATTTTTAATAGTGGACAATTCGCCCGATTCGGGCGAGTTAAATTCGGGCGAGTCGTCCAATAACCCAATAAAATATGATTTACGGCATATTTCAAAACTATACATAATACAGAATATGTGTCTAAAACATAAAACTAATTAAATTTTGTTATTACTAGTCTGCGCTGCTTCGCGGTACAGTGGCCCGTTAAATACCTACTACGCAGGGAAAAGCAAGTCTTAAACATAAAATACACTTCTGAGCTTTATCTCAGCTATCCGGAATCTGAATTTCCCAAAAGCTACAAACCTGGAGTCTTTATGTCAACAGTGAATAAGTTACTTCTAAGTTCTACGCAAGCGTGTTTTACCTTCGATAGCATCATTGCTTACCATCAGATGAGACATGATCCAATCAATGAAATAAAAAAAAACGGCCAAGTGCAAGTCGGCCTCGCGCACCAAGGATACCGTATAAACTGCTACATTAACAATATAATTAAATGTATAAAGTTGTCAGTTATGTTATCGATACTAGCAGCCTTGCCATTTTTTAATGCATTGATGACCGGAATGATGTCTATGAGAGTAAAAGACTTGCTGATTTCATTAGAACTTTCAGAGGCATTAACAGTCCTTTTGGCTCTTGGGTGTTTATGGGCAGGTTTTCCGATGAGTAGCAGCTGTTGGGCTATTTTATTGGCCGTAACGAAGCTCTGGTTGACAGGGTCCGGAGGGTCTCTAGTAAGTTTATGTATTGTGGACCAGGCTTTCAGATTCAGATATATATATATATATTTTTTTTTTTTTTTTTTTTTTTTTTTTTTTTTTGATTCAGATATATATATTTATTTGTTGTGGGTCATGTTGGTGTCTGTTACTGTAGTGATCCAATTTTGTTTACGGGTTTCACCTACTATGACCACCAACGCATCCCCAGCAGCAATTGTATCCTCAGAAAAGGGATCATTCTCGTAGAGGTCTTCGTAGGTCTTAAGAAGATCTAAAGATTCTGGAGTAAGGCCGGATATGTATGAAGTGCGGCAGTCTCTAGGTATGCATTGCGCGACACAATCCATATGGTATCCACAATCTGTTCATAGCTAGAAGGTTTAGGTTCTGTGTCGCGTAAATTTGCATCCACGTCGGTAGAGAATCTTTCCCAGTTTGCCTTCGAAAACATAAAGCGTACTTTATATTGGACCTGTCGGGGCTTAATTGCCGCTCTAATCTCACACGTGATGGGCCTGTGCTGTGTGTTTGGGATTGGTAAGAGGACGAGTTTTGAACACAAAGAGTTTATATTAGTACTGACATAAACCAAATCTGGTTGTAGCCACGTTTCCAACGTCGACTATTAGAAGATGCAGGTTGTTTGGCATCGTGTATGAGTTATAGTTCTGTCGTATCAGCTCACTCCTCGACTAAATTGCCGTCTGCGTTAGTATCGCGGTGCCCCAAGGATATACTATGACTATTGAATTCACCTACAACTACTTTAGTCTGTTGGATGTCAAAATTAGGTGGTTTGTGGAACTCAAAAGGTTGGTTTGGCGGCTTATAGACTGATGTGATTAAGCAAGTACCTAGATCCACTGTAAGAATTCCCTTGCAATTTTCATTACTCCAGGTTTCAGACAAAACAGTTACGCAGGTATTGACAAAAATAGCGCTTCCGTATTGTGTGTGGGGTTTCTCCAGAGCAAGATTCATACCGGGGATATGTGGCCTTAGATGTTCGGTACCACGATGTGTTTCCTGGACACAGAGAATGTCACAGTCTATATTCTGACAAAGTTGAGACAGCAACTGAGACTTGTTTGCAGAGAACCCTTCGATGTAAATTGAGGTGGGGCTTCGAAAACTGGATGCCTTTAGAGGTGACTCTTTTGTTATATTTCGGCTTTATTATGGACAGTTGATCATAGTTCTGAGAAGAACCGTTTAGATTTTTTTATTATTTTATTTTGGCATCAAACAGTCTTATACAGTCAATATAATTCCTCAGAAAACCAGTTACTTACAAAAGACCTAAAGTGCCGACAATGTGATATAAATAAGTACAATAAACTAAGAAACAAAGAAAGACGTGCAAGAAATATATATTAATTTTTGTATCACAACATAAGTTCAACGAAACATCATTATCAGTTTACAAAGTAAAGTGAAGGTAGACAAAGTAAAAAAAAGGTAAGTTTTAATTAGGTGGTATATCTACTTTTATGTTTTTGTTTAAGGCTATTAAGAGAAATGTTAGAAAGATCTATGTCTGTAAGTTCTCTATTATAATTGTTAGAGGAACGGTATATAAATGAGTTAGGAGTGTATGTTTTATTTAGTCGAGGAGGAACAAAAACCGGCCAAGTGCGAGTCGGACTCGCGCACGAAGGGTTCCATACCATTATCGCAAAAAACGGCAAAAAAATCACGTTTGTTTTATGGGAGCCCTACTTAAATATTTATTTTATTCTGTTTTTAGTATTTGTTGTTATAGCGGCAACAGAAATACATCATCTGTAAAAATTTCAACTGTGTAGCTATCGCGGTTCATGAGATACAGCCTGGTGACAGACAGACAGAAGACGGACCGCGAAGTCTCAGTCCCGTTTTGGGTCCTGTTTTTACCCGTTGGGTACGTAACCCTAAAAAGTAGTGTTGAACGTGTGGGGCGTACGGGTAGGCGAGCGTGCGCTGTTAGTGATAGTTTACCAAGTAATGGCGAATCGGTTAATGAGTTTAAAATTTTGAACAATTGAATAATATCAAACATTACGTCTGTTACATAGACTTGTCAGTTTATGCCTACGCAATGCATCTTCATATGCAGCATCGTAAATATTATTGCGATAGTTAAGTGATTTAAAAACATTTTTTGTATCCTTTCTATCCTATTTATATGAATGTTAAAACATGGGCTCCATAAAGTGCTACAAAAGTCTAGAATAGAGCAGACGAATGAAAAAAATAGATTTTTTAGAGTGATAACATTTTTAAAAGGTTTACTAATTCGCAAAATAAATCCTAGCCTGCGAAATGCGGAACTGACTATGTGGACTATATGATGGGTAAATGTTAATTTGGAGTCCATAACGAGACCTAGGTCTCTAATGGTGGAAACTCTTTTAAGGATTAAGCCATTTATGGCGTAGTTGAAATTTAATGGGTGAGTTTTCCGCGTATATGACATACTGATACATTTATCTATGTTGAGATAGAGTTGATTTGTTATACATTAATTATGCAAGTTTATTAAGTCACTTTGTAATTTAGAGCAATCTCTAACGGATTCAACCACTCGGAATATTTTCGTATTATCAGCGTAAAGTAAGTAATTACTGTGGTCAAATAAGGTTCCCTTGTCATTAATGTAGAGGCAAAAGAGCAAGGGTTCCATATGGTACCTTGGGGAACTCCGGAGGGGACAGGGAGGAATTGAGATGAGTAAACTTTAACGCAGACCGCCTGACTTCTATTTTTTATATAGGATTGGATCCATCGTAGTAAGTTGCCATGCACACCGGCCTTCCCCAGTTTTTACCCGACGGAGGGTAATGTGTTTATCAGTCTATGTATGTATGTGTGTATGTTAGTATGTATGTATGTTTGTTCCTATGTGGCGTTCTAGAGACTAAACGCGTGGGCCGATTTTGATGGTTCTTACGTCAATCGATTCATCTTAACCCCGCGAGTGTCAGTGTAAAATGGTACAATAGGAAAATGGCGGTTCTTGGGCACCATATTGTGGGGGCCCAAATATTTTTTTCAACCAAACCTATCGTGTGGGGTATCAATTGTGATTTCAAAAATGTATAACACTTATATGTTTAAATGTACCCAACTCGAAAAAAATAAAACTAAAATGTTATAAATAAAAAAGTTAATTAAAAAGTTCAAAAAACGCGACTGCTTGAAAAGCGAACTAAAAAGACGTAAACAAGTAGAAAATTATGCTGTGCAGTCGGAGATTCTCCTTGTTTACGTCTTTTTAGTTCGCTTTTCAAGCGGTGGTTTTTTTTTCAATAAGCATATCATGTTTAATTTTGTCGAACGCCTTCGAAAAGTCGGTGTACACGGCATCTACCTGTAGATTTTTGTCCATAGCATTCACTAGAAATTCCGAGAAATTTAACATGTTACTATCTACGCTGCGATGTTTGAAGAAACCATGCTGTTGCTGAGAAATGTGATTACGAAAAGCGAATGAGATTTGAGATGTATTTTTCTAAAAAAAAATCCTAGAACACAAAATTTAGAGATCGGTCTGTATTCAGTTACAATATCTTTTAACTGGATTTTGGCAAAAAATTACTTTCCTGTTAGAAAACTAATCGCAACCTATGTGACCTATGTCGATTTATGGGATTATTATTCGACATAAGTTAATCGTTTGTTTTATGTAGCTAAAAATTTACGGTTTTTGGATTTAGACCCAGTTATAGCTTACAGCAAAGCTACTCTGTGAAAATCTCAGCGTAGTGACATATTTGGTGAAGTAAACACGAAATGAATTGTCAATCCCTGGCATCATCGGTTGGAATGAAATTACCTGGCCTAAGTCGTCACGGTGAGGTTTCTACTGAATCGACCTGCAGGACACACAAACTCTGGTAGGAAATTGCAAGTACCGGAGTAGTATTCACTTACCTCTAGAATAAAAATTTGGTCTCTCAAACCAATTCCTATCTGTTTGGATTGTGTTTCGTATGTTTTCGTTCATCACACAAGCTAACGTTTGAGGGATATAGCCACCTTCCACAAACGTTTCACTCTTAATACCGCTTAAGACATCCACGTCAGCAACATTTTCATATACCGTTGAAAGTTTCATTACGTTCTGAAAAGACAAATACAATTTTATGTGACTCCACAGTGTTTCGTTCTTTACCACAAAATAATGAAATAAAAGTTAAAACTAAATTTAATGTAATGGCTTAAGTCAGCACCTCCATTCCCTTAGAACTTTTGCATAATTATCTTACAGATAAAATAAATTAAAATTTTGTTTGTAAAGGTACCAGACATTTTT
Organism: Anorthoa munda; assembly: GCA_945859665.1. Lineage (NCBI taxonomy): Eukaryota > Metazoa > Arthropoda > Insecta > Lepidoptera > Noctuidae > Anorthoa > Anorthoa munda. The sequence continues at coordinate 3,456,986 of OX243907.1, read as the reverse complement.
GTAATAACATACTTTAAACGTACTCGAACAATAAAAGCTTTACCGTCGGTTGGCAATCCTATGGACTTGAAGTCAATACCTGTGGATTGAACGAACAGGATAGCGTTATGCCTTGTTTTTATGCCTTTATGGAGTATATACCACATCCGTCCTTAAATTAAATAAATATTTTAAAATGAATAGCCGTACTCTTACTTTTTTATCAACATAGCCATAGTCGACCAAATCGTTGTACGAAGTAACGTTTTGACCAAAGCAGTGAAATAAATAATCAACATATGGGGCTAAGCCAAGTCTGCGGCATATCTTCAATTCACTGCTAATGAAATCTTCATTGTCATTTATACCATCTGCCATCATATACGCCATCTGAAAGTATATAATTTCTAAATAAATATAATATGTTTCCAATATGGCAAAAATCACCTACAGTCTATCTACACGAAGCTTTTCAGTTAAGAAAACTCTATGCATAGATTAAATTTTAAGTTGGCAACCACACATTACCACCAGCTTAACATGCCTGCACCCTAATGCTTAAGACGACGACTAACGCCAACCACCTTGAAGGAAAGACGCACGCGCACTCGTTTCACACCCGCGCGACCCAAAACTTAGTAGTTTTCCTTATTATTCTATGACTTAAAAAAAAGCCCCAGATCAAAATGTAGATAATTAAATTGTCTTTGAGATGGTGTCGATTTAATTAAAATACGCCCAGCGGTTTTGGTGCGATTGTCGTGTTTTTGTCCGTTTTAGACATAACTTTACAAATTGTAAAGTTATGTCTAAAACGGACAATGGACGGTGTCTAATGGTTGTTGTGTGTTGTGTAGTTGTTAATTTTCTTAGATCAAAGTATTAAGAAAATGGTCTAATGTAACATATATATTTTTCCAAAACAAATACGACTAGCCGTTTAGACGTGATTCTCATTTTAAAATCAGCTATTCAAGGGAATCTGCACCTTAAATGCTTGCATTAATTGCTTCATAATATTATGATCGAAAATCCGTCTATTTGACAGCGTTGTGAGTTCGCACCCAGGCAGGCGCTTTACTTTGTGTAAATAATTTAATCACCACTGCTCTCAAAACAAAGAAGGAAAACATCTTTAGGAAACCAGCATGTTTTAGAATCAAAAATTCAAAGACATGTGACATGCACCAACACGCACTGGGCCCGCATGATGCCCTATCACAGAAAGGAGGCCTGTGTCCCAGCAGTGGGAACATTAAAAAAGCCTGATGATGATGGTGATGACCAGTTATTCAGGGAGAGTAGCTGAATTTGTACTTGCACAAAATTATCATAATTAAAGATACTCAAGCAACACTAGTTTACATTTAAAAAATGCAATGTCACGAGACACAAACGTGTGCGCAAAATTTTAGCTTAATCGAACTCCGGGAGTGGGTCAAATTTTACTCACAAGTTTTGATTACATACTGGGATAGGTGAACTAAATAAAAGCTTGTAAAATACGTACATCTCTGTCAAAGCTACGGTTGATCTTGCGGGCTGGTTGTCTAAACAGTCCTTGGGTCAAGAGCTGCCTGTTTTGCGCCTTTTTTAAGAATTCGTTGTGTTCCAAAATGTTTATCTTTTTGATATAATTACCACTGCTATCGTACATTCTGCATAAAAAGTTTTTTTTATTTTTAATGAAACATAACTGAATAAGTAGGAAAGTGTACAGAGTGACTTTTAGTTCATTGACCATCTTTTAAGGGGTGAAAGTACTTACATGACTATTTAAAAATCTTTTACAATTGGACTACAATAGAACTCGCGAAAAAAGCTTCCTAAATTTTGTTTACAATATTGACAATGTGTGAAAGTCATCCTGTAGTTATGTTTAATAATTATTTAAAAAACTGTTTTTACTTACTCTGCCGTACTATCTAGAGCGGAAAAGAACCAGACAGAAGTAGACAGAAATTCTAAAGAAACAGTTGGACTTTTAGAATCGTCGTAAATATCCCTGTGTCCAGTGTCATTATTCAGGATTCCAGACCTGCCTAAAAACATAGCTCCTGAAAAAAAATTGTGCATGAAACTTTTGTAATCTTATGATTGCACTGAGAAAAAAAACTTGATAACATTGGTCAAAAATATGTTTGCAGCTGTCAAGGAACTTGTTTATATTCGAGCGCATAAAGTATTTTGATTATGGCAATAAAGCTATCTTGATTAAGCAACAAACAAGTTGTCTTGATAAAATCAAACAACATAATTGTCAATTCAATCAAGTTTGGTTATTATGCCAATTATTTATTTTGATTGAAGTTATAAGGGCCTTGGTAATGGTTATCAAGTATTTTAGTAGTTTCAATAATGTCTGCGCTTAATTTTATAAGGTCATTTTTATTCTGCAATCAAAGGCCCTGATTACTGCGAATCCGTAAATTGATTCATTTGATTCTGTTCGATACGAGAATCAAATATTTATATGTTGCCATTTACAATTAAACTTATTTCGTTTTATGTAGTTGTCTAATTATTTGAATATAGATAATTATTAAAATGTAAGAAGTTTGTTGATTGTTTGTAAAAACTAATATTGTCAATTTATTCATGTCTTTGTAAATAGATTCTTTATATTCTTAGGTCCATTTCTGTACAATAGATTAAATAGAAAATTAAGTATCTATAAATTAAATTATTTTAGCTGTAAAAAGACTATTCTTGAACATCTACTTAGCTTATCTTACGGTGAGACAGAAGATCTCCTGACTGTAACAAAATAATAATTTTGCTTTGTGTTTAATTTAAGTATTCATATACAGATATACCATTGTTAATTTATTATTATTATAAGTTTTAAGAACTTTATAGTCTGAAACACAGGTTCAACCTAGTTCAGGCAAATAACTAACTGTCTTCTTTTATATTTTTAAGATATTTTTATTGTAAAATGTGCCTTATGTTATAAATAAACGATATTATTATATAAACGATATTATTATTATATTCAGTTATCTTGTTTAAAGCTATAAAGTACTTTTATTGATATTATCAGGAGAGATATTTGTTCTTATAAACTGCACTTATTGATTCTTCATAGGTATAATAAAAGATCCACCTTAAGGAACTGATTCATTCGCATTAGATACAAATTAGCAATGATATTGAATATCACTTCAGATTCAGCAGGTGATAAAGATAAAGATAATTTATTTGTCTAAACATGAGTTCACATACAGGAGGCATGCAGGATGTTCTACTTTTTTTTTTGTACTGGCATGTTTTGCCTAGTGAGGCGTACAAATATATTCTACAATATTTAGAAGTTAAAAAAGCACAAAATGGTAAAAAAGGAAATAAAAAAAAGAAATACAATTTAGCAGAAAAAGCACAATGGATCATAAAAAATAACAGATTCATATATTAAAATAATGTCAAAACGTACAAAAATAAAGTCAGGATTTATAAAATGTCAGGTAAGTAAAATACAAAATGTCAGATATCAAACTTAAATTATAAAATATCATACCAAATTAATAAAATAAACCAATGTCTAACGAAAAACAAAACACATGGCTCATAATAAAAAAAACATAATTTAAAAGAATGCCAACAACGTAAAAAATAATGTCAAAATTTACAAAATCATAAAATGTCAGAAAAGTAAAAAAAAATATATAAAAATATTTCAGATGGAAAAAAATAATAAAATGTCAAGAAAATAACAAGATGGATTAAAAATTATGTCAAAAAGATAAAATAAGTAATGTCAGATTTATATTGTTACTAACACACTTTAATTATTTTATTTTGTCAGTGTAAACCTTGTGTTGTCTGAAATAAATAAATTATATTAGTATATATATATTAAAAAATAACAATATAATGCTGAATGTTATCTCAATAAAATCTTATAAAATAAATCGGGATTAATGAAAGAAAATAGCGTCAAATAATATTATCGCTCAAAAAGTCACCTATATGATAATAATTATAAAAATATTATTAATTATTCATTATAAAAATATTATGAGCAACTATTTATGAATTATTATTGTAATGATATTTTAAATTCTCTGATGTTATAATTTTTTTTTCTCACTTTTGTATTACTTACTTTAAAATGATAAAATTACTGTTTTTATACATGTTTTACGGCTCTGTTGCTACGGAGGATCACTGACTCCTAAGTCACAAGAATATACACCTAGTTTAGGAGTCAGAGTATCTAAAAATGACCTAATGTTTAAAGCTTTTTATATTTATTAACTACTATGTAATAATGTTTGTAAGACAGGCTTTTTGGTGAAATAAATTATTAATTAATTAATTAATGATACCTGTGTAATAGCACTTGTCTGTTAGAAAATTTCGCATCTTTTTTTTAAATAAGTTTACCGGCAAATCTTTATAGGTCTGTGGTATTTTATTGTAGATTTTGGGAGCCATACAAAAATCACTTTTTCCCATTAAAGCAGTCTTTGATATGTGCAAGCAAAGCTGATTATTATCGCGTCTATTCCTGGGGAAGGTATCAGCTAGTCGTGGAAATAGTCCAGGATTTAGTTTGACAAATGTTACAATTTCAAAAATGTAAAGTGATGGAAGCGTCATTAAGTTATGTTTTTTTTTAAATATGGCCTACAACTGTCTGTTACATTTAGATTAAACATAGCTCGGATGCACCTTTTTTGGCCTTTAAACGCTGTTTCTTTGTCGGTGGGTTCCCCAAAATATAACACCATAGCGTAGCAACGATGCAACAAGCCCATGGTATGCAGTTACCATTGCATCTGGGTTAAGTTCTGGGGCTAGTTTATATAAGGCGTATGCCGAAGAACTCAGCCTTTTACTGAGGTATTCTATGTGTACCTTCCAGTCTAGCTTTGCGTCTATCATAATGCCAAGAAATTTTGTGTTGTCAACTTTATTAATTAATGTGTCATTGTACATAGCTCTAATGTCATCTTTCGCCTGGGCCCATTACCTAAAATGCATAATGCTTGTCTTATCTAAGTTTATTTTAAGTTTGTTCCTGTCTAACCATGATATTATTAATGTCAAAGATTGATTTATGTCACTTTCATATAGGTCTTTATTGTCGTGAGAAAGAATTTACATCTTTTTAGTAAAAACGGCGACAGACATAATTACGTTACTAGAAATAGGGACCAATTAGTTCAACCAGGTTTCAGACTGGCTAAAGTAGCCTCATCTTTCATGGGGTACTGTACAAAATGTTACAATAAAATTCCTCCCCACATTCTTGAACTGAATGAGACGAAGTTTAAAACCTGTATAAAACGCACACTATGTAGGCTGGCATATTATAAGTTATATTACATCACTGATAAAAATGCTTGGCTCAATGCTAGTCCTGCTCCACAATCCACATCCACTAGGGCGCAATAACAAGTGATATGCAGAACATTATTGTTTTGAGGTATTGTTGGACCTGCTGAAGACTGTATGAATATATTTGTATTGTATAAACTCAATTTCCTTAGTATTGTATAACTGCACAGCACATGTGTGAGTACTATGTACCCAACTGTTGATCTACCATTTACTGTACCTATGCGTCGTTCGTTGACTTGTGTGTGCCCTGGCCGTTGAGTGTGTCATGCTCTCTCAAATGTATCTCTGATGGTGGCGCGTGTGTTGGATCATCCGGTTCCCTTCATGATGGTTGAGCTGGGTGGTGCCAATTCATGCGTCATGTTCGTGAACGGACGCTGTCAGTTGGGATTGGTCATAACTTGACTGCTTCGGATGTTAATGTTTTTCTAGTATCTATTATATAACTGCACAGTACATGTGTGAGTACTTTTAATACTTTATGTCTGTAGGTGGTATGGTGGTGTGTAGTGCTATTCTGGGTGCATTGTCCTCACATATATGAACTAATAACTATATATGTACCTATGTTCCTAAATATTGTAAAAAAACATTTTTTTTTAAAAGAGTAAGTATGGAGTTTCTTGTGCATTCTTCTCCATATCATGCTACTTTCCGAATGCACGGTAGAATCATTTTTATGTACGTTCAAAAGTGCCGCTTGGTGGCCTAGTTGAAATAAAATATCTTTGTCTTTGTCGCATGTTATCGTCATTGTACTGTCGTCGGCAAAGAGCGTCATGGGGTGTTCAATTGTACTAGGTAAGTCGTTGATGTAGATGATAAAAAAAAACTCCCAGTACGCTGCCTTGGGGTACACCGTATGTAGGTGTGAGTTCGTTAGATCTATAAATTTCTTCTGTCTTAGTCTTAATATTGATGGTAGCTATTTCTGTATACTGTTTCCTGTTTGTCAGATAAGACTCAATAAGGTTTAATATGTTTCCCCTTATGCGGGATGCTGTGATGTCCACATTGCTCTCTGGCACGTTTTTTTAAGGGCGAACGGGGGCTACGGATCCACTACCTTCGTGCCACCCAGCTACACCACAAATACAAACAGAAACACTCTGGAAAACCCTTAGTAAATTAAAAAACTACACCGATTTTATAGAGAATTCCCCGGGGCGCAAGACGGTGTGTCACGCTAAGTCTGACGCGAAGCGTCCGTCTTGCAATCCAGGAGAACTCACAAAGTGCCTGGGAGGAATTGCTCACCATCTCTTATAGGATTCTGCATGTCCAGAAAAAATTGGCTATAAAAAAACACTAACGACGCAAATTAAAGTCAATTGTAATGATTCGACCCTTAATTTAAATTCAAAATTACCAGCATTCAATCACCCTTCCCAGAAAGGTGTGTGTTCGCATGTGGAATCCAAATTAAGTGAAGGTGACATTAGGGGAGCGGCCAGCCTGTTGTTCAGCAGTGATGTGGTGGCGCCTTACTATCCAGAAACTATTTCAGCCTTGGAGAGTAAACATCCAGCGCCTGTGGATGATCTTTCCTTTGCCGACCCACCCGACACCCCCGATCTCAATTCATCCTTTCTACAGATTTCAGCCCCCCAGTTAATAACAGCCGTGAGCTCCTTCCGGAGTGGTTCCGCTGGCGGCCTCGACGGCCTGACTCCTCAACATTTAAAAGATCTTTTAAGTTCAGGCGCCGGGGACGCTGGTGAGTCTCTTTTGAAGGAGCTTGCGGCTCTAGTCAACCTAATGCTCTCCGGCGGTGTGAACGATGCCATCGTCGATGTCTTGTACGGGAACAACTTATGTGCCCTGCGCAAGAAATAACGGCGGTATTATATTGCCGTCGGGTGCACCTACAGGCGTATGGCAGCCAAAATTTGCTGTAAACTGTATGGTAAAACTCTTACTACTAAATTGCAGCCCCTATAACTTGGATTTGGCTCCAGAGGGGATTGTGAGGCTACCGTACATGCCCTTTCCACTTTTTTGAATTCCGGTTAGAGTGAAGTCATCCTCAAGGTTGACCTTAAAAACACCTTTAATTCCGTCAACAGGGACACTTTGTTGGATAAAGCAAAAAAAGAGCTACCAGAAATTTTCGGCTTTTTGTGGCAATGCATAGGCACTCAAAGCCTGGTCGGAAGTCACGCTACCCATTCGCTTCGGTGGGCTCGGCCTCCGCAAAATTTCTAGTATAAGCCTACCGGCGTTCCTGTCTTCGGTCCACAGCACTGAAACGTTAACCACTAAAATTTAATCCCTGTCGCTGGTTAACTGTGAAGTGCCGTGCTCGACCGACGCAGTGTGTGACTGGAAAGTGGCTTGCCCAAATACGGCGTTGCCCGAAAACCCAGCTTGCTAAAGACAGTGGAATGAGATTGGTACAGAATTAACTCATAAATACGTCTACCAATACTGCTGAACGTGCTCGCCTACTGGCTGTGGATGAGTGGGAGTCGGGCCTCTGGCTACAGGCATTACCGTTACCCAACATAGGTCCAATGTTGAATGACACTACTTTCCGGATCGCTACATGTCTGCTCCTAGGTACTCCCAGCGGAGCTCCACATCGCTGTCAATGTGGTGAAGCAGTCGACCGCCTCGGATACCATGGCCTATCCTGCAGTAGGAGCGCTGGTCGGATAGCACGGCACGCCAGCATTAATGACATCATACGTCGAGCTATTGTCACCGCCACTGACACTCAGCTGTTTTAGCATCCAATGGCTTGGCACGCGACGATGGGAAGAGACCGGATGGGATGACCATAATGCCTTGGAAGTTGGGTTGGCCTTTGATGTGGGATGCAACATTGTGTCGATACCCTTGCGCCATCCCATCTTCTTAGCACGGCGGGTTGTGCTGGGGCAGCTGCTGCTGGTGCAGAAAACCTTAAACGGCGCAAATACACAACCTTTTTGGCAGTTATATGTTTGAGCCGTTTTGGGTTGAGACATTAGGTCTATGGGGTCCGAGTACTCATAGAGTGTATCAAGACTTAAGTAAACGGTTAGTCGACTGTTCGCGTGACCAGAGGGCTGGCCTTTTCTTCAGCCAGAGAATCAGCATTGCCATTCAACGTGGCAATGCTGCCAGCGTTCTGGTCACGTTTCCCATTGACATCGATGTGGACGAATTTTTTGATGCGCAAAGAGCCCTTTTCCATCTCCCCTTTGTATGTAAGTTTGTTTTGTTATTAGTCATAAGATTAGAAATATTCAGTTGTATATATTATTTGAATTATGAATTAAAAAATAGCAATTAGGATGTCTAAGTGCCTTTACTAACGCTGACTATTTCGGAAAAAAATAATAATGACAGAAGTTATTATAAAAAGTTTTTATTTATTTTTGTTATTACAGTCTTATTACAAAAGCTTCGCGACTTTCAGCTCTTGAAGGTTTCAATTTTTTTACATTTACCTTCTTCTTTTTGGCTGGAAGAGAAGATTTTCTTTTAGAGCTCGAAGAGGTAGCAGCGACCGGTAAAAAATTGATGCTTGAATTAATCAGCTCTGGCAAACTCAATATTGCCGCAAGGTTACTTTTCTCTTAGCTCGAATCTGAAATAAGAATTTTACTTAATAAAAACTGGCTATTACCATAATATAGTTGTTTGGTTGACGGCAATCTTAAACAGCAGACAGACACACTATTGATAGTTAATTCTCCTTCCTTTCCCGCACAAAAACACCATCTGTCATAACATCAATGATGTAAACTTCTTTAGGCTTTTAACGTTTTAAAAGTTCTATTAAAGTTTTCTTCACTGAACGGAAGTTCAAATAAAGTTGTTTTTTTACTTCAGGGTAACAAACATTGAAATCTTCTTCAAGGTGAAACAAAAGATTAAATATCAGGGTTTGCGAACAGAGCAGTTGACTTCTACATTACCAGCACACCCATAAATCATGACAACTAATTGCATAAATGTGAAGTCTGTCTGTTTAGACTTGTGTAAGTAATGCGATTGATGCATTACGCGTCATATATCACGACCGCGTACTGTAGCATTACACATTACTCGACCAAATTAAGCATGGCACATGACACTCAAACATGACGCGCGGCGGCGCGCGTTCACCGTGTGTTCAAGCGAGAAAGAGCATGCGCCGATCGGTTGGCTGGCTGCGAAATAAGTAAACTATTATCTAAAACCATATGTTTCATGTAATAAGGTTTATGTTTTACTGACACTGCGGACTGCCTAGTACGTGATGTTTAAAATCATGACTCTTGCACTTTAGTTTAACATTATTACAGTTAAATTATGCCTAGATTGGAGTTATGAAAGAAAATCGACTCTAGTACATGATAACAAAAGAAACTACCAAGTGTATTTTGTAGTGCATCTATATATCGCGCTTTCTCATACGAGTATCATGTAATGATGATGTATGTACGCGAGCATTTAATTACAATAATCATCGTGTAGCGCTTCATTTCGCGTCATGTTTGGAGTCATGATGTAATGTAATATTCCTCGGTACGAAACGTAATGTCATATTACATCACTTTAGAACGCACTGGTTTGCGCATGTCACTCTGTCTCGTCGGTTTCGGTTTGGTCGGTTATTTTCAATTGCAATAGCAAATAATCGTCAATGAATTGATGTGAACAACATTATCGTCATTGCTAAAAGGTTAGTTTAGATACTTACTGATAAAAGTGGCACGTAATTCGTGCAGCTGCCAAGCCTGGAGAAGGTCGCACACTTCTTCCATCACATTCACAATAAAAACACAAGTATAAAATAACAACTACAACGCCCGACGCACAGAACATAAACACTATAGAGAGATCCAACGGCTACTGTACTGAGATTCACTTCAGTGGCTCACGAACGAACGAAATGAACAAGTACCGAACGACTTCGACCGACAATAAAGCGCGTGTTTACATTGATCAACTAACGTTAAAACAATAAACTGTTATTATAGAACTAATCATACATCTTGATTAAATCTGTAATGTGCCATGTTTACAATATTTTAATAATGTATCTTGATTCCTTATATGAAGTGAATGATAGAAAAGAGTTGATCATTTTGATTTATTCTAACAACAAACAGTGATTAATCATTTTTTATAAGTTTTTGATTGCATAATTATTATTTTTTTCTATCAAGCAAAATGTCATACTTGATTGGCCAGATTTTTCTCAGTGTGATTACTAGGCAGCCTACGATTTTTTTTAACCAGTAAATTAAGTAATCGGGAGACTTACCTTCTAATTCCGCTAACCATTCATAAACCAAAAAGTTTTGGTAAAAGGCTATGTTGAATTTCCTCGATTCATGAAACAGTTTTTCATCATCCCAGCAAGGATTGACAGCCTCTAACTCAGCGGCAAAATGATTGTGGTTATTCACTAAATACCTCTTCATAAGGTTTAACGGTATCGTCGGATCTGAAATAAACAATCAGCTTTATATAAAAGACCACATAAACAAAATGCAATATCACTTATTGAGGGAAAAAACACATGTCCCTCAAAGAGGGATGGACCCAAATATTATTTTTGATGAATATAGATTAGATGGAGAGGAAGAGGAAGATCAAAAAAAACCGGCCAAGTGCGAGTCGGACTCGCGCATGAAGGGTTCCGTACCATTATCGCAAAGAACGGCAAAAAAATCACGTTTGTTGTATGGGAGACCCACTTAAATATTTATTTTATTCTGTTTTTAGTATTTGTTGTTATAGCGGCAACAGAAATACATAATCAGTGAAAATTTCAACAGTCTAGCTATCACAGTTCATGAGATACAGCCTGGTGACAGATAGACAGACAGACAGACCGCGGAGTCTTAGTAATATGGTCCCGTTTTTACCCTTTGGGTACGGAACCCTAAAACTGGATGGGTTGTGTGAAAAAATGCATAGGATCGGTCGATGTAGTGCCGCTTGGGGAGGCCTACATTCAGCAGTCTGTCGGCTGAAATGATAATGATGAATGTTAAAGTCGTCACAATCTAAGAAGTCGATTGACGTTTCTCATTTTACATGCCGCGATAACTTTCTACTTAAGAAATTGTAAAATCAAATTCCTAATCCTAATCACTGACTATGTAACCCATATACTATAAAAACGAGTATCATTCGCAATCATCAGGTTTAATCAATAGCCTCGGTGAAGCACGGCACATCAAAATTAATCAATCAGCATGGTTGTGGATATGCCTGATTAAATTCTCAGTACAGTGGACCGAGGATATACTGTGTGTGTGTAACATGTAAACTAATACTAGAAATTTTGCGGATGCCGAGGCCCTCCATACGGATGGGAAGAGTAGCTTGAGCCCAAGCTCGGTCGTCCATGGCCACATTGAAAATTAAAGTTAGTGTATGACGGATAATTTGGTTAATTTTTAGGGTTCCGTACCTAAAGGGTAAAAACGGGACCCTATTACTGAGACTCCGCGGTCCGTCTGTCTGTCTGTCTGTCTGTCACCAGGCTGTATCTCATGAACCGTGATAGCTAAACAGTAGAAAGTTTTCACAGATGATGTATTACTGTTGCCGTTATAACAACAAATACTAATAAACACAGAATAAAATAAATATTTAAGTGGGGTTCCCATACAACAAACATGATTATTGTGCCGTTTTTTTGCGATAATGGTACGGAACCCTTCGTGCACGAGTCCAACTCGCACTTGGCCGGTTTTTTTCTAAAAGCGGAGACTGCTTCCATAGATGGGAAGCACGAAGGAAATATGTTAATTTGGAGCCAAAACAATAGAAGCGAATTATGGTGATAGCCGAATGCATGTTAATTTGGAGCAATATTTCCGAAAAGTTGTTGAAATTTTGAATTTTTTCCTCAACAACACATAAGGAGACGAAGAGAGCTTTTTACAACAATTTTGATTTCGGGGGCAATTTTATTGAATTCTGAAAAACAAATAAGAAATTTAGATTAAACTTTGAACTTTTAGATTTTCAGTGATGATGATGAATGTTAGTATGATAGGAAATAATGAAAGAACGCCGACCCCAGGTAATATGGGACAAGCACATAAAAGTAATGACGATGACGCAGCAGTACTCAATGAAATACTTACAGTGTTCATAGCGTTTAAAGTCGCAAGCTTCGCCGTTTTCGTCATCATCTTCGGTTACTAATAATCGTCCACCGATGAAGGATCTTATTTGTTTGTCGCCTTTTTTTCCTGGGTTGTATATTTGATACAGGTCAAACGTATTTGTTGCATTCACAACCTGTAAAAAATAGGTAGCGTAAAGAAGCAAAAAGAAAAAAAGTTTATTTAAAAAAAGATAAACTTGTATACAATTAGAGAAAGTATGCATCAAAACCGCGCAAAACGGCCATCGACTTGCGTGCGAAACAGACTCATAGCGCTGGTTTTAACAGAGTTAAAACAGTGATGTCTTCACATCTGTTTTTATCTGAGTTCCCAAAAGGAGGAGGTTCTCTGTTCGACTGTATGTATTTTTCATGTATATTCACCGATTTCTTCGTCAATTGTGGACCGATTTTAAAATTTAATACTTTTGCGAGGTGGTCCCATATAAATTTGGTACAGATCTGATGAAGAACTTTGGAGGTATACAACAAAACTCTTCAATAAATGACGGCAACACTCTCGGGATTTCTGCAATCGCCTATCTGTTTATTGTACATTACTAAATAACTTGCCCAAGGTACAATGACCAAAAATATTTTTTTTTTCCAAAAAATACAACTATCGTCCAAATAAAAACACTACAAAGTGAAAAATTAAGTTAGTGAAGTTATTTTACATATTGCTTGTAGTGTTTTTACTATTCAGAAGGCAATTGTATTGTTTTTGTAAAAAGAAGTATTTTTAAAGATAAATTTATAATGTGGGTCTATATATATCTATGCTATCGCTGCACCTCTGGACATCCCTTCGGAAAAACAGGCGTAATTGTTATGTTTTGGAATTTTAGTGATTTACATGAATTTTATTTATTATTATTTTTTTTTTTTTTTTTTTTTTTTTTTTTTACTATGTATAGGTCTGTGTTTGACCACAATCTCACCGTGGTCAGTGATGATGTGGCCGATGGTGGTAAGCACACAAAGCCTAGAAGGGAACTGGCTCTCAAGTGCTGCTGTCGGAACACACCGGAAGGTGCTTTATTATTTATTTATTTATTATATACTTTATTGTACACCATAAGTTACATTTATAAAGAAAACTTAAAACTAAAAACACATACAATGGGCGGCCTTATCGCATTACGCGATCTCTTCCAGGCAACCTGGAATTTTACTAATTTTATTTTTTTGTCTATTGTATAGATCCTATAAAAAAAGATGAACTTACCGGGGTTGGAACACGTTCGGAAGTGCATCCAAGTTCTCGGTAATTTACTAGGCTTTTCGTGTTCGGATCCCCATCTGTAAATACAAGCAAAACATTATTTTTCTTCTTTTTTACACTTGGTATCTCAGTGCTGTGTGCTGTGACTTCTGTATCTCGGCAAATACGTTGAGCCGTGGAGCTTGCGTCTGATCTCTGGCTTAATTTGAATTTCGGTCACATAGGACTTGAATGTAAAGAAACAGAAAGTGCACACACTAATTGTGCTTCAAAATATCGCCTGCGTACTTGGTAAATCTCTATTGAGATTGGCCAACGTGATCGACTTTCGGTTTCTTTATGTTTTTCCCGCGGCTTTGCCCGCGTGTTTTTTGGGAATTATTGTCCAATGGGAACATACTACCGGTATAAAAAATATCTGTGCCAAATTTCATCCAGATCCGTTCAGTCGTTCTGGCGTGACAGAGTAACAAATATCCATTCATCCAAACTTTCGCATTTATAATTTTACTAGCTTCTGCCAGCAGCTTCACCCGCGTGAAAGTTAAAATTATCCCGAGGAAGCATATTCCCGGAATAAAAGGTATCTTATGTGCTAATCCTGACTATGTTTATCTATCTCTGTGCCAAATTTTATCCATCAAACACATTCACAAACTTTCGCCTGTTTATATTATAATATTTTATATTATGTTCCCTTGGGATAAATGTCGACATTCACGCGGGCGAAGCCGCTGGAAGAAGCTAGTATAATATAAAATATATAAATAAAATATTATAATATACTAGCTTCTACTTTTTTTATTATATTATTATATTTTTATATATAATTTTTTTTATTATAAAATTATATTATATAATTCAGTTAATTGGTCTAATCTGTTACAAAACTGAATAAGAACTCCAGACTTCACGTGGTCTTTTGGCTGCTGTCTCTAGAGTGTATATAAAACCGGAGGCGCGAAGGGAGTACACTCCCTGCTCACTGTAACCTCACCTCAGCAGCGTTGGCTTGCTGGTTGCCTCCGGCGCACAGTGAATGGAAATGTAAGCGTAGCGAAAGAGGACTTAGGAATCAACAAAAACTGATGGAGTTATTTAAAAAAAAAAAATACGGTAAAGAAACCTACTATCAAATACAATGTAATAATGTTCCATGACTTTTCGTTGTGATCATTATTATCAATGTTATGAATATTTAAAGATTTTTTTGTATGAAAAAAAAAACATAATTTCATGAAAATCTTAAAACGCTTAAGAATCTCACAAAACGGTTTAGATATTTGTTTGTGAAATAAATAGTATCATCATCAGCTTTTTTAATGTTCGTACTGCTGGGATATAGGCGTCCTCTCTGTGAGAGGGTATGGGCGTAATCCACCACGCGGGCCCAGTGTGGGTTGGTGTGTCTATATTCGAATTTTTGGTTCTAGGACATGCTGGTTTCCTCACGATGTTTTCCTTCACCGTTATTTGATATTTTCGTTAACTTTTATTAGCTTAGTGTTGACATTTTACACTTATTCTGCCAAGTGACAAGTAGTAACTGTGGTAAGTATCTCATTATTGTATTTGTTATTATAATTAAATGGAGTAATGCATTAACAATACAGTTTATGTCTAAGTGTAGATGTCCTTGCAGGTAGGTAGAAATAAATGAATTCCTTTAATTAATGACAGACAAAAAGACTCTAAGTCTAAAAATTGGTTTATGACGATGACCTTTTGATACACCTCAAAGTCGCTTAGTTTATATAAATATACTCTTTCCAAAGAAATCTCTTTACAAAAGTCAATTACTGAATATTTATTATTCTCGGCCATCTCGAACAAAAATTCTTGCACAAACAAATTAGGAAGATGACTCTCAGTTAAACCAGATATTTTTCAGTTAAATACGTAGGAATTTAATCTCAGCTACAACAATGTATGGGCTTCTGCCGTTGTCCTTTGTAAATGGTATTTCTGTGAAACATTAGTGAACCGTGTAAAACATTTCAGATTTCACTTACTTGTATGATCCATAGCTCCAACATCCCAATACATGAACATTCCAAAACTTGTCATCAGCTGAGTGAATCTACAATCAGTGGACTTTGCACCAGTGAGAAATATTTTGGCGACATCGCTTGTCTTAGGCAAACTTTTGCCTGATACTGCTTTTCTCATACTATAATCTGTAACAGACAAAAGTTTTAATCTATGCAAAAGAGATAATTGTTTTTAGTACATAACGTAAACATTTTTCATCATCATAAGCCTATTTTCTGTGAGAAGAAATGCATCTCAAACCATCAAAGCCAGGGTTGGTAGATGTCTTTGAATTTTTTGATTCTAGGACAATCCGTAGAGCAGTGGTGAAGAAATAATTTACACAAAGTGAAGCGCCTGCCTGGGTTCGAACACAGGACTTAAAACACGTAAGTCGGGGCCGTAACCACCGGGCCAACACGGTTTACTAATGATAAGCATAAAATATACTGTCATAATTAACATTGGCATAACAAAATTCAGCTTAATGACCATTACGCATAATATTATTAGGCATAAATGTTTTGCCATGATGTTTATAGCCATAAATACTGTTGACATAATAATAATGAAGCATAATTTTATAAAGCACTAGTTTCTGCCCGCAGCTTCACCCGCGTAAAAAATGTTTTATCATCCCAAAGGAATACAAATATCCTATGTTCTTTCCAGGTTCTTAAGCTATCTCCACGCCAAATTTAATATTAATCGGTTTAGTAGATCCAGGGATTACTCCTACAACCTCACAAACTCACAAACTTTACCTCTTCATAATACGAGTATTAGTATAGATAATTGAAGTACATAACACCTAATTGTTTTAGTTTTCAGTCATGATTAATAGATAAATGTTTGTGCATACAAATTAGACCAAATTACAGTTCTGCTAACCTTCGCATTATGCCAAAGTATACTAATAAAAGTTATTTTATTAGCTAGTTTAGAGAAAACGTAATGCCAAACAAAATTATGGCTAAAAATTTTATGCTAAGAATTCCCGGCAAAGTATTCCCGGCCACCACAGCTCAAAATTATGCAATGCTAATAATTATTACTCCAATATAATCTAGAGATCCTAAAAATAATAAATAACATGCGTTTCATTACTAGACAGGCGTTCTTATATAAGTATTACTCGATGTCAGCGATGTCGATTTAAAAAATGCCAAAATGGATTGTTGACGATAGCGCTTGACAATCCAATACATTTTTGATGTTTTTCCAATCGCTACCGCGACGCTATCTATGATAGAATGTCAGTTGTCTATAGCCTCTGGTGGCCTTATATCTAAATACATAAAATTAACAACTGATAGTAGCTCGTGGCAAAATAATAACAGCCGCACGGGTTGATCTTCAAGGTTAAGCATCACTTGCTGAGGTCGGTCCGTGGATGGGTGACCATCTTTACATAGCGAGTTTCTTCCGTGCCTCGGTAAGCACGTCATAATCATCAGCCTTTTAATGTTCTCACTGCTGGGGACACAGGCCTCCTCTCTGTGAGAGGGAATGGGCCATAATCCACCACGCGGGCCCAGTGCGGGTTGGTGGATGTCACATGTCTTCGACATCGTGAGGAAACCGGCATTTCTAGAACCAAAAATTCGAAGACATCCACCAACTTGCAATGAGACCGCGTGGTGAATTACGGCCCATTCCCACTCACAGAGAGGAGGCCTGCACGCACAACGCGACGGACCAAAAGTGTCTAAGTGCGGCAAACGGGGTCCACCTATCCTACTGGTACTCAGCTAAAGCCGGCAATCTGGACACCGACCCCAACATAGTTGCGAAAAGCCTTAGCTTGCTTGATAAAATGAACAACTTTCATGAATTATGAGCTCCTTACTATGACTTATTTTTGTAGACCATAGGTTTAAAATTTCGTAACTATAATATGAAGATTTACTTAAAGTGCAAAATAAATATTGACTGTAGTCTAGTAGTTACCATTTTCAAAGACTGCCGGAATTACCCTCGATGGTGGAGTCATCGAAACCCCCATCGCGGGATTCTTGAGATTGTTACAGGAGCCATCTATGCGTCTTCCCTCTTTTGGATCGCAAGCAGGAATATCTACAGTGCATGTTCTGTGGAATAAGAATATGAGTCTAACTTCCGAATAATCAAACGACATAAGTTTAGTATCAAATCTGCCAAAATTAAGTGGTTCGACGTGATTGCATTTACAATGCTTTTTAAATCCATCTCCACTGTCGACCACACCATCATTAACTATCAGGGGAGATAGTGGTAAAATGCGATTACATGCGAGAAAACTACCTATAACAACCAAAATTAAGATCACGTCAATTTCAGCAATTGTGTAGTTGCTTTCAAGTAAAGTCGTCAGTGGGTCGTAATTTTTTTGTATGTCCTCTAGGTATATACAAAAAAAAAACTGTATTTAAATACATACTCACGCCTTTTTCCAATGAGTGTAAGCATGAGTATAATCAGTAACACCAAACTTAGAAAAAACGGTGTCAAGAACTTACTCCACAAGACCTCGATCTTGATAACTGGATAGCTCTTCTTCCGTGACAGCTCGACCATTGAAGATGTTGTAAACCGTCGCCCCACTCAGCTCTGCACAGAAGTACAATAAGAAGATTCCTTTCACCAACATCTGGTTTTTGGTTCTCTTCGACTTGCGGCCAGCAAAATCGACTGCTCCACGCTACACGACCTGTATTACTTTGTCAGCTAGTACTTGTATTACTACAGACTTATTTATAATTTAAGATGCAAGTCATTAAACGTCATTTTTAACCCAATGTTTGCGACTGGTGGGTATATATGACCCATTTTCAAAAGTTCCACCTTTTATTTGTTTTTTTTTACAAACTTTTTATTAACTTGCAATTTATTAATGTATGTATGTATGTTCGGGTCAAATCTTACAACTAAATTTTAAAGCAGTTATCCTTAATCGATTAAGATAAAATTTTGGTTATGCGTTTTGTTTAATAACAATGCATGGTAAGCTAAAAAGTTTATTTAAAAAAAGAAAACACAAAAAAAAATAAAGTAATTAACTCATGAAGCTGAGTAAATTTTAAATTATTTTCATGAGCTCTGATTACGGAGATGTTGCTTGAAGAAAAGGATTATTTTTATCCAGCACTAAAAAAGCAAGAATAAGTATAATTTTTTGCAATTCATATATAAGTTTAAATTGATCATGACGTAAATGCAACTTTTCTATATTCAGGTTAGTAAGAAAACATACAGTATCTGAATTACAGATATATCTTACACCCAAAATGGTTTCTGGTTTAGTTACAGGGTTAATGTAGCCTTCCGAACTTAACAAGTAAAGGCATTTACCGTTTACTTAAGAAGAAATAAAGCAAATAGTATTAAACAGCTGAACACTGCTCTGTTAGGGTAACGTGCGAAAATATTACTGAAAAAAAAACCATTCTCATTCTTCTGAAATTATTTGGCTTGCATCACTGTTGATTTTCTAAATTTTATTATAAAAAAATTGCATATCTCTGAAGCATGCTAAACACACCATGGTGTTACACTGATCAACTGGTGGCCAGCGTCGAATCTGTGGGAATCCGACAAGGTGGTGGAACGGAAATGGAATCGCATAATGAAAAAAAGAGTTAAGAACTAAATCATCCTATCCTAAACAGGGACGGAGAAGGCCATCAAACAAATAAATTAGCATTTGATGAAAAATCAGGTATTTAGATTACCCCAAACTATAAATTAAAACAGAAGGTTAGCTTCATTCAGTGGTAAAAACGCACGCAGCCGTGGACACCATTTTCGTACAGCGATTGCAAGCACTTTAGCGACTCGCCTTCGATCGCCAGTTTTCACTTGATGTATATATGCGACCTTCGCTATATTCTGTGCCCAAATCATCATCCACAGTACCAATTCGCCCACTGCTGAGCAAAGGCCTCTAATTTTTTTTTTAATCCCAGCGTGCTATTACCAACCTCATCCAGGTTCTGTCCGTGCGGAATCAATTATAAATGAATCCATCGCACTTAACCGCTCTTCCTATTTTCCAACGCATAAACTGCGCGGAAGCCATTTACCTATAAATGTGTTATTAACTTATTTACACAGTTGTTCAAAGATAATAATAATGTACGTACCTAATAATTACTTTTTAACGTCGAAACATTTCTTTGGCACGGGCATTATAAGGAAAACTGAATTTAATGCAAGATAGATTATTGCATTTATTATAAATTTAGTTATCCATTTCATCCGTGTAGACACGTGTTCTATAAAGGCACCGACATCAGCATGAAGCATCTTTCAGCTATCATCTTTATCGGTCTTACACTTCACTCTCGCTAATATAGTATGAACTATCTCTTTCTTTTCTTAAGGTTTTCTCACTCATACCATTTCCAATCATCATCATCAACAGCCTTTCTAATGTTCCCACTGCTGGGACACAGGGCTCCTCTCTGTGAGAGGGAATGGGCCGCAATCCACCAAGCGGGCCCAGAGCGGTTTGGTGAATATCATTGAATTTTTGGTTCTAGGACATGCCGGTTTCCTCACGATGTTTTCCTTCACCGTTTTGAGAGCAGTGGTGATGAAGTAATTTACATAAAATAAAATGCTTGTCTGGGTTCGAAACCACGACCTACAACTTGTAAGTTACGGCCGTTATTACCACTTGGCCACCACGGACTGCTCTCCGTTTGCAATATAGTCGTCCATATCTTTTTTCTATAGTCTCATTTTTGACCACTATCTCGCCTGATGGTAAGCGATGATGTAGTCTACGGTGAAGTTATTATTTATTAATTATTCTTTGTATTTATTTGGAGTCGTCTATCGGCGATGTCTACCAAATAGCATTACATTTTTTTCGATTTTAGTCTGGAATGCTGTGCTATGGTCGTTGATAATTTAAGTGTTATGTTTTTAGGTTTATGGTTCAAATTCAATTTCATTTATTTACCAGAATGTAGATTTACATAGTATGACACTACAATTACATACAACAAGTTAATTAATTGATGCCAGTATTATATTAATATACCTATGTCACGTTGTTTAGATGTTCTAGTTTTTCCTTTACAAAATTCTCAGTAGCAGATAGAAGAGTATTGTTGTAAGCCTAGTTAATAATATTATTATGGTAAACCTCCTGAAACTCTAGACAAAGGTTAATTTCTTTAGCGATGGCGATGATCGAAAGGCCAAAATGTAAGGATGGATCACGACACATTTATGTAGCGCTTGTTAATCCCATACAAAATGTAAGGATGGATCACGACACATTTATGTAGCGCTTGTTAATCCCATACAAAATGTAAGGATGGATCACGACACATTTATGTAGCGCTTGTTAATCCCATACAAAATGTAAGGATGGATCACGACACATTTATGTAGCGCTTGTTAATCCCATACAAAATGTAAGGATGGATCACGACACATTTATGTAGCGCTTGTTAATCCCATACAAAATGTAAGGATGGATCACGACACATTTATGTAGCGCTTGTTAATCCCATACAAAATGTAAGGATGGATCACGACACATTTATGTAGCGCTTGTTAATCCCATACAAAATGTAAGGATGGATCACGACACATTTATGTAGCGCTTGTTAATCCCATACAAAATGTAAGGATGGATCACGACACATTTATGTAGCGCTTGTCAATCCCATACAAAATGTAAGGATGGATCACGACACATTTATGTAGCGCTTTTCAATCCCATACAATTTCACCTTTTTGACAATCGCTATCGCCACGCTTTCGATGATAGAATCATTGATGATGATGATGATTCAAAGTCATTTTTCTAGGGCCTCAGAGCCTCTGGTATAGTGACATGCTAACTGACGACAATACAAACATACATACATACATAAACTCACGCCTTTTTCCCATGGGGGTAGGCAGAAACTACAGAACGCCACCTGCTACGATCCTTACATACTTCTTTTGCTTCACTCACATTCATACATCTAAACATACACACACGCCGGTTATGAGAACTGCGCACCTGGCCTTTCACTGACGACAAAATAAGTGTAATTTTATTTACTTTGTTAATTTACTCAGATGATTGACGACATGGACGCTTACGTCAATGTCGTCACACATCTGTTTAGTTTATTGATAAGTAGTCCAATATATACCTAAAATGATGGCTATAAAGTAATTTGTTGAATGGAAAGTCAAGGTAATAATTTAATTATCATAGACTCTTCACCGGTAATGTGAAACCGTGTTCAACGGTGTAAAAAAACCAACCTTATTCTCATTATTAGTCTTTATTGTGCGCAAAAAAAGCTAGTATTTAACCACAAGCTCCTTTGAGTAGTAATGCAATTAATTGAAAAATAAGTAATAGACACTTAATAGGTACAACTTTTAATTTATCTTAAATTAAAAAAATCGGTCTTTTAATACTGATAAATTAGGTGACTCTTAAAACTTGCTGCAACTGTCGTCTTTCCAAGACATTATATTGATGTCTGGTATTGCCTCACAACTCTGCATCTCATTCCTGTAAATAAATAAAAAAATATATTATAATGTCTATTTTCTTACTAATATAAAACTACGACAAACTCTAGACAAGTTACATTCTACCGTGATCGTGATAGCGATTCGAAAAATATTAAAATGGTATTAAAATGTCACGTGATCAATCCCTTACATTTGACATTTCGACTATGGCATTTGGACTAATGAAACTTGAGGCTCTAGACAGCTTGACGTCAATACAGGTTCGATCGGCAGAAGGATCAAATAGTTCAGCAAAGTCTGTTCGAATCTGTTAAGACACTTGTTTCTAATTCAGAGAGTAGGGACGATATTAAAAAAAAATAGAATACTTACCCTGGTCCAATTCTCTGGAAAGCTTTTGGTTGTATATGAGTGACTGAATCCCCAACGTCACAAAGAAGTCTAGCTATTGATGCGTTCCTTATTTCATGCAGTTGATCTGTGAAACAAAAGAGAATATTTTTGTTTAACTTTTTTGTCGATTAGCAAATAACATGACATTTCGGAAAAAGTGCTTTCTTAGGGTTCCGTACCCAAAGAATGAAAACATGGCCCTATTACTAAGACTCCACGATCCGGCTGTCTGTCTGTCACCAGGCTGTATCTCATGAACCGAGATAGAAAATTTAGAGTGAGATAAAAAGACATATGAAATTTTCACAGATGATGTATTTCCGTTGCCGCTATAACAACAAATTCTAAAAACAGAATAAAATAAATATTTAAGTGGGGTTCCTATACTACATATATACTATGGTACGGAACCCTACTTGCGCAAGTCCGACTCGCACTTGGCCGGTTTTTTATTTGTATTCGATAGGTTAGCAGTTTATATAGGTTAAGTTATTATATGGGCCCGGTTGCCTTTTATAAATTAATTATTAATAACCGCCGCCACGTTCAATTAAAATATCTACAAAACCTGGTAATTTTAAGTGAGAGACAGCGGCCCTATGAGTGTTGTCTCTTTCAAATTGAATTTCTGCAAAATTGCATTCTCGAGATAGCATGGTGTTCTAGCAAAGAAGAGATTTATATTACGCCGTATATTTAAAAAAAATACTCACCACTCGTAAAAGCGTGAGGTCTGTTCGGGTTCTCATACCAATGTCTATCAGACTGCATAGTCCGTATTAACTGTTCAACAACGATTGCATAAAACATGTATGGGACTCGACCACCTCTCATTGACTTCTCTACCCACATTGCTGCAAGAAGATCGATGTCTTCTACAGACTCGTATAGGTCGGATAACTTCTCCAATATCTGTTGAGATATAAATAGGAAGGAAACATCACATCCATAATAATATAATAAATGCGAAAGTATAATTCAAAAAACAGTAAACGTAGCAAAGTAAAATAAATAAGAAAATGGAAGAATGAACTAAAACAAACAGCGGGCCCTAACTGGAGGAGATTGGCCCGTGACAGTAATCAGTGGAAACAGTTACAGGTGGCCACGGAGACCCGCACGAAAAGCAACAAAGTACATTTTAAAGTATAGATTTTAATATCCTTATATTTTCGGTTCTGTTAATTAAGGTAAGAAGCAACCCTCACCCACCTGTTTAATGAATGAAAAATCCCGTCATGACCATAATTAATTCAAAATTCAAAAATGTATTCGATGAGCTAAGATAAACCGAGTAACAAACATCAAATACGCTAATGTTTTCTGAAAGGCCTTCTCTTGTTTTTTATTTTATGCCATAGATGCTACCATTAATTTTATGCCAGTTCTAAAATATTAAGGTAAACTTACATTGATTTTTAATTAATTATAGTCTTGACAAGAATTTTTCAGACACCCCACTCACGATATATTTTTTAACATATTAAATTTAATATAAAATGCTTTTCATCCAGATGGGTGAAGGTCGCTCGTTAATCGAATCCCCGAATAATACATTTCATCGTCTCACCTCTGGTTCGAAGAACTTCACTAAATCATCGAAACAGGTGATTTTTCTTCCGGAAAAGTGCTCTAAATATTTCACATAAGGTTGCATAAACATGAGACGATTTTTAGCCAAATCACTTGAAAAAGCGTCCTGGGATGGCTGTATTACGCCAAGTACTTTCTCAGCCATCTGAAATTGCAAGATAAAATTATGAATAGTTGGTGTGTAGTAAATAAGAGTCAGGGCAAAAATACACTTGAATGATTAATAAAGAAAGATTCATGTAACTTGGATAAATTGTGCAAGTTTATTGTAATAGTGCATTGTACCATACTGACTTCTGAGTGATAAATGTCACAGTGGCATGCAAGCTACTTGCACACTTTTATGCAGGTTATCATGTATCTAAGTAAAAATTTATTACATAATAAAGAACATAAATATGTTTTTATGTTTTCCTAATGTTAACAAGATTTTCATCTTGCCATATATTTATAATCTATGTAAAAGTAACACTAACATCAGGATCAACAATGTGATCGTCCATCTTGGCACTAGCTTGTCTAAAACTACCTTGCGTAAGATAATCGATGTTGTTATCCACAGCCAAATAGCCCGTTCTAATAGTCAGATTGATGAGGGCAATCTTCTTCACGTAGTTACCATTAGCATCATACAATCTGAAAAGATAAATTTTATTTTTATTCCTATTTAGTTATAAAAATGGTAGCATCAGAAGCAGTATCTCGTACATTATATTCTGTATTTGAATGGTTTACAACTACTGCAATCAGTTTCCCACCAACACTCAACCTGGTTTGGATCCTGGTGTACCAGATAATCTGGATACTGATAAAATGATTATGGTGACACAAAGTATATATTATTATCATCATCATCATTTTATCAGCCTGGAACGTCCCACCGCTGAATTTGAGCCTCCTTTCCTGCCTGCTATACTTCTGAGTTTATTTATTTAAACTTCATGCACAAAGATACATTGGTGGACTTAATGTCTTAGGCATTCTCTACCAGTCAACCAATGGTGGTGAAGAGAGAATATGGCAGGTGCATTTGCAAAATTTATTTTTTAAATAAAAAATGCAATTGTAATTGTTTTTGGGTTCTGTGCATCGTAATTGAGGTGTTGCCGCAATTTTGATGATATCGTTGAGCCAACGCAATTTTGGACACCCTTGAAACCATACAAAATTGCCAGTCCTTGAGCACCATTCGGCCAGTTCTTCATCAATTTCAAATACAACTAAATTTAAATATATTAAACAGTGTGCCGGAAGACGCAGCGTTGGATGGCCTCCCTATCGATGACCAGCCGATCCGAGGATCCCGGGACTAGGGATCCGGGTCTGATGATAAGCCGACGACGTAGCGGCGGACAGCCGCGGCGGGTTCGCGGTGAGTGCTAATGCGTGCCCGTGTTCCCGCCATAAGCGGCACAGGAGGACATCGTGGAGTTTTAGTGGGTTGAAGTCCCACATAACAGACGCACGGGACCGATCAGTGTGGCGCCACTTGGGGGTGGCCTATGTCCATCAGTGGACGTCTTTCGGCTTAAATAATGACGATAATTACATGAGTGCAATTTTATTCTACGTCACCATTGTTCGTTATATTACTTACAAAATAACATGATAATTATTACTGTACAAGTAAAGAGAAGGCACTACAAACACTTGTGTTAATATTGTAGTCCATGCTGTAGATGCTTTTAGTTATTCCTTAGATGTAAAGTGAATTTTAAATTATTTTTTTAATACGATAGAAGGTAATAATGAATGAAAACATGTTTATTTAACAATATAAAAAAAAACAACTAGTACATACATAGTTAACTGACACTGGGTTTCAACTTCGCTGTCACCTTACTACGACGTCTTTATGCCATCATGATTCTGCTGTGAAAAAGGGAAAGCGCTATTCGTCCTGTACAGCACCGTCTCTATCTCACAGTGGAACCATGATACTTTTGACACGTCATAGTAAGGCCCCAAGATCTTCAGCATCTTGATGAGATTATGGACTTATAGTCTTCTTCATTTCAATGAATCTGTGTTAGAATCTATTAAGTAGAACCATGCGCTTCTCTTTGAATTATACTTACTTCAAAGTACCTTCTTGCATTTTATGTAACCATCTTAGAGCTAGTGGGAATTCCATTGATAGCTGAGGTAAGATTCTGTCGTTATATAAATCTCTGAATCCTTTAGAATATAAGACCCCATCGTTAACAAGATTCTCAAATCCTGGAATAG
Source organism: Anorthoa munda (assembly GCA_945859665.1). Taxonomy (NCBI): domain Eukaryota; kingdom Metazoa; phylum Arthropoda; class Insecta; order Lepidoptera; family Noctuidae; genus Anorthoa; species Anorthoa munda. Next base: position 3,430,614 of record OX243907.1, on the reverse strand, counting down.
AGATTTGTATCTTGTTAGTTATAAACACACACACAGCAGACCATAATAATGAAATAAATTGTAAGGATTGAATCAGCAGGTAGCGTTTTGTAATTTTTGCGTAAACCTATGAGGGAAACATGTGGCGTGAATCTACTGAAAAAAAAAACATTGGTTCTTGCGAACTTTTTTCTTACTGGCAACAAAAGTGGTTCTGTCCTTAATTCTTAATTCTTTATTGTACACAAAAAAATTACATATAATACAACATGAGTGATTATATAGTTGACGTACAAAGGCGAGCTTAACTCAAAGAAGAGTTTTCTACCAGCAAACCTTAGAGTGATGGAGAGAGTTTACAAAAGGAAGAAGAGAAGTAGTCCAGTGTACAATTTTAGAATAATATTAAATAAATCATAAATATACATACATACATAAGTACAAAATATATCATCATCATCATATCAGCCGAAAGACGTCCACTGCTAGACATAGTCCTCCCCCAAGCGTCCCCACATTGACCGGTCCCTTGCGTCCCGCAACCAGCGGATCCCCGCAACCTTCACCAGGTCATCGGTCCACCTGGTGGGAGGCCTTCCAATGCAACGTCTTCCGGTTCGCGGTCGCCACTCCAGAACCTTTATGCCCCATCGGCCATCCGTTCTGCGTGCAATGTGCCCTGCCCACTGCTACAAAAAAAATATATATATATATATACATATTAATATTATGTCATTCCGAAAGAAAATAATCCTTGATTTTCCTCTTGAAGACATTCAGAAAAGGGCTGTCGCGTAGGGAATATGGTAGAGAGTTCCAGAGACGCACTGCAGTAACAGAAAAGGAGCCATCATAGCGGCTGGAAGTGTGACGTGGAGTACGAAGGAAAAGAGAAGTGAAAGTGCGACAGGGTTTACCCCTCGGGACAAAGTACTCAAAGCGTTCACGAAGGTATTGAGGAGAATTAGGATTGTGTAAGATAGCATAGAGGAGAGATAGGATATGGGTATCTCGACGATGCCGAATCGGCAACCACTTCAATTTAGCCCGAAACTCCGACACGTGATCGTATTTACGGAGGACAAAAATAAAGCGGATGCACAGTACCTCCGTTGCATCTAGAAAATAGATATCCGCATAGTCTATGAGCGGTAGAAGAAGAGATTGAGCAAGAGTGACCTTAGTTTGAAATGGTAAGAATTTTTGGAGACGTTTAAGAGACTAAAAAGAGTAGAAGACTCTCTTACTAACATCACCAACATGAACCTCCCAAGAGAGGTTAGTATCCATATAGACGCCGAGGTTTTTCACGGTTTTTTGAGTAACATATGGGCACTGAATCATAAACTACTGGCGGGAGGGCTTGGTGATTTATAAGGCTGAGCATGTATCTACCACCAACAATGAGCGCTTCAGATTTGGTTGGGTTCAGTAAAAGTCCAAAGGATTTAGCCCACTTGTTAATATTTTCAAGGTCACTATTGATGGCAGACACAGCCCCTGCAAGTTGTCTGCATAGAGATGATAGTTAGAAGTTAGGACCTTGGTGATAGCATTTATGAAAATTGAGAAGAGGAGAGGAGAGAGGACGCCACCCTGGGGAACGCCCGCAGTCAAGTCACACCAGTCAGAGGAGTCCTCGTCGGATCGAACAGACTGCGAGCGGCCCCGAAGATAAGATTTGAACCACTCAATTACCGACACAGAGACATTAAGAGAGGAAAGGATTCCTAAGAGTATGTCAAAGTCAACTGAGTTAAAAGCACTGCTGAAGTTCAGTAGAACCAATACAGTAAGATATTTATTATCCATAGCCAGTCTTATATCGTCAGTTATTTTGACAAGAGTGAAGTCACAGTACTATGGCCAAGTCTGAAACCAGATTGGCTTAGCAGGCTGTTAGAGGACAAATAACAAGAAAGTTGCTTCTGAACAATACTCTCGAGGACTTTGGAGAGGATTGGTAGGATAGATATTGGACGGAAATGGGAAGGTAAGGAGGGATTTGAAACTTTAGGAAGCGGTAGGACGTGAGCCCTCTTCCAAGCTGAAGGAAAGGAGTTTAGGAATAGAGAAAAACTAAAACTATTTCACTTAAAATAGGTAGCAACATTTGGAGTTGAAGGCCATCATCACCTACCGCTTTAGTGGATATGGATTGGATACTTCTCTTAATATCTAGTTCAGTAATTGTGTGGAATGAGAAAGAAGTATTTGCTGGCAAAGGAAGACTAGAGAGTTCTTTGAGAGTGGAGGATTTAACGTGGTTGTCGAGGGTGATTGGTGACTTAGAAAAGTGTGCATTAAGTGCATTGAGGTCCATCTTATCAGGAGAACTTTTGCTAATGGCTTTGCCAATACCAAGAGTCTTTAAAAATTGCCATACTTGTGCTGGGTTGAAGTTATCAATTGAGTTGTGAATATGGCGCTTTTTTGCATTCCTACACAAACAACTGCAGCGATTTCGCATCTTCTTGTATATTTCCCAGTTTTCCTCTGTGGGCCGCATCCTGTACAAACGCTTAACCTTGTCCCGCTTAGCCATCTGTGTTTTTATTACTGGGGATAGCCATGGCGCAGGAAGGTGTTTGACTCCTACCTTTTTAAGGGGAGCATGTGCCTCGTACAATTCTAAGATAGTCTTGCTGAAGGTTGACACCATAGTGTCTATATACTCGCAAGTGAATATACGCCCCCAGTCAATCATACCCGCATCAGCCCTCAAACGCTCCTAATCAATGTTTTTAAAACTTCGAAGAAATATAAATTTGGCCTTGCGTTTAGGAGGTCGAATCTTATAGGACAGATAAATGAGGTCGTGATAGGAAAAAGGAGCAGGAAGCTGTCCATGTGTGGCAACTTTGTGAGGGTCAGAAACCAGAATAAGATCTAAAAGAGAAGGAGTACAGTGAGGAGCCCTGTGTTATTTTATTTTCTAATAACAAGAATTTTGTTTGCCCGCTTTGCGTAGACTGGCGGACATTAACCAAAATAGTTTTGATTAATTTAAAGAGAATAATGTGAAAAGGTCACATTTGATTCAAAATCGATGAAGAAAAAAGTACAGAATTGTTAAAAAAAATACCACTTTTATTTTTTTATTCTGACCACTATCTATATATACCTGATGGTAAGCAATGATGTGGTCGACGATGTAGCACGCTTACCTAGAAGAAACCTATTCACTCTTGACTTAAAGACTTCCAGGTTGTAGCAAGCAGGAAATACAGACTCCGGCAGGGAACTCCGGGGACTCCTTAGCTGTACGCGTAATGAAAGTATTCCCAAAATGTTTAGTGCGTATGGGTGGGATGTCCACCATGTACCAACGACGCATCGCCGAACGTCTTATAGTCCGATGATGGAAAGGGCTAGGAGGAATTAGTTCATGCAATTTCCCACACATGCACACTCCCCGAAATGTAACCGATAAAAAACCGACAGACTGGCAACTTGGCGCCGATGTTCAAGGCTCTGGAGCCTAGACTCGACCAGTAACTCATTGCCGATGAGCCTATTGGCCCGTTTTTCGATCTAATAACGTTTTAATACTAACGGTTTCAGAGGATTTCGTCTGTACATTTTGTTAAAAATTTGGTATTTCCTTATGTTTTCGTGTGTGAATTTGATCATTATTAGCGACACTATTGGATCGTGTAATAATCAGCATGTTTATTTTTTCAAAATCAACGGGTTCGATTTCTGACAAAGAATATTGAGTTTCCAAAAATCTCATACGCTCTCATATGCTGTTTTAGTTTTCATCAAAACGGCCCCGAGACTCCTTACAGTGTTTATAGCTTTTCCTCATAGATTCGAATTTGGGCCACTTAAAAAACTCAACTTGTATATGATATTTTATTTTTCTACATGAACCAAGTCACATATTACTATATTTCGTTTGTGTACGCCATGGGTATGATTTCCATACTAAGGTGCCCAATGACCTTTGCTTGTTGAACATACTTTAGTCATTAGCATTTTATCCATCGTTATCGTTGTTAGAATTACACTTTGCCTTCAGCCTGAAGTCTGTCTTATAAGTCTATCTTTATTCATGAAATATGTTATTTTTTGTGATATGCTTATTTAACTTACCCATCATCATAGGCAATAATTCGTATAAAAGAATTTGCATCTCAATAGCAATATTTATATCTCTTGCGGTATAAAACAGTCTCTCATCGTTCCAGCATGGATTTATCTTAACAAGTCTATCAGCTACGTGGTTGTGTAACCGCCAAAACCAAATGGACACTAAGTTTATTGGAATTAATGTGTTGGTTTCGTCTGATGCTGTAAAAAATGCAGAAGACTTTTATTATATTTTGTTAAAGATGACAATGAGTGATAGCTTCAGGGCTCGAACCATGAACTCTTAGAGCAAGGTGAATAAGGGATAGATGAATACAAGTCAGATGATGTCTGTAGTTTTTCCCGCAAGAATAATGTTTTGTTATAGCTGGGGATCATTATCATTATACCGAGTTTACCGGACCAAGAGTGTCCTTGTTAATCGAGTTTATAAACTATATGCGTGCAGACATACATCCAATTCCATTCAGCTGTTTTTGTGTGATACAAACATAACACATAAATGTTCACATTTATAATATTAGTATGAAATAATTTATGATTTTCATCCTCTTTGTCTTTGGCCTTTCTCTTCCGTTCCATCCATCAACATATATTAAGAATCAAAATTTCTTGGCACCAAAGTTATTATTTTATACAAAGTGAAGGAATATCCGTCCATCGAGAATCTTTATAATCACGTTGAATGCCATGGGGGACAACAGTGCGCACCAAAATAATGCCGGGTTTCAGCAGATCGTTTATGTGCTGCAAGAATAATGTTGCTGAGTGTACCGACCCTTGATGGACCCCAGCATACATATCCAATTGGTCCAATGAGCTGTACCAGTAAACCTTAACTATGTTGTTAGATTAATTTACAAGTACTTAATTTAATTTAAAAAGTAGATACTCGGTGTCACTGAGGACGTACCACATTCTTCAAAATCAGTGAAGCCATGCGAAAAAAAATATCCTACGCGCTTTTGCGGTCGGGTAATATTAAAACATTAACCATTTTTTACCGATGTAGTATTTTTTTGAAAAATATGAATACACTTTTCCTTCAGAACTTGGTGAAATATTTTTGTCATAACATCTTTCGTCATAAATCTCTAAGTAATTTTTTTTTACTAAAAACCAAATACAATCTGTGTGTCAGCAGGGCCGTGGGGGTCAGGTCAAATACATATTAGCTTTATATCTGTGCCCAACGGCCCAACAGAGATGCTTAAAATCGCCTCTGACTCGCGGTCATAATTATGTTGTCCCCCGCGGCCCCAACGGAACTATTGTATGTCGACCACACGGTGACCCCCACGGCCCAAACAGAAAGTCTGAAAATTTTAACAGCGATCAACGTGTTATGAAAGTGCAGAAACCCCACTCTTCGGTGTGACTTCAAGTGAGAAATAAAATGTTGACTTACGCATCTTGTGACATCTTGTCTCACGAGGCTTTCGATTCATAAAACAATCAGGGTGGTTTAAATCTTGTGGTGGCCATATTCTTCCGTCTTCTATTTCATATTTTAACATTCCACCTTGATACGTCCTTCCTTCCAATGCTTTTTTAAGAGAGTTTCCATAAACGGTTGACAAATCAAATAAAGGGGTGGCAGACAGTATCTTTAAAAAAAAAAAAAAAAAAATCAAACTGAATGTTTTATTGATCAGTGTTTTAGTCATTCATCTATCCAGGGGCTCCAGACAAACATTCATTCTATCAGCAATGATAATGGTTGAAATCTCAAAATATAACTTTCGATAGCGCTTGGTATTCGCAATCTCTGTGGCAACGCTTTCCTTGATAAAATGTTCGTTGTTTACAGCCTCAGGTTTACTTATGCTGTTTACACTTAATATACACGGTAGATCCCTGCATAAACCTTGTCTTTGTAAAATAAAGGATGATGAAAAATCAGGCAGTATAGCTGATCGCAAATGTTATTTGCAAATTCATTCATACCAAGTTCAAATCATGAACGCTGGTTTTCTGTATTACGAAACGGATCTTACCCGCTCTGGGGGTGTGTTTTTCTTTCGACACCCCACTGTCTGGAAAGTCATAGGTTTTGTCAAGTTAAGACAACGGATACCAGTGAACCGATGAACTGGGTCATCATCTGGTACTTCTATAGGGGCGCACATAGGATCGTCTTTTCCTTTTGGAGCACAACAGTAAGGAGTCCATTGTATATAGTTAACTGAAACATAATCATTATAATCTCAATTCATTGCATTTTTTGATATGTTTTATGCTGCCGTCCTCAAGCCATAATGCCAATATCTGAAAAAAAAACACGCTAAAAACTATAAATCATATTTATCTGGAGTATTTTTATTTTAATTTTTTTGCTGGCTGGGAAGATGGTACCCGATATTTAAAATCGGCTATTTGTCAGTGGCATTTTAGCTGAAGGACATTTTACTCTACTTCTTGCACTCGCTCACTAAGTAATAAAGGAACATATGATACAAAATCCACCATGAACCAAAATCAATCATGTTACATTCAGCTGCTACTGCTTTTCTTGCTGTCCGAGTCACGACGGGGCGTGACTCGGACCGCATGAAAAGCACTTGGTCCGGGCTGTAATTCGATGATCATTGACAGTCGTCGTAACGATATCATCAGAAGCGTAAACGGTTGAAAACTAGAGGGTGTAACCTACCACAATACGCTTTGGGGAGACTAGTGGTGTGACCCTTTACTACTTGGTTGTGGTCAAAAAGGTAGGATTTTCATGTTAAATACTAGTATTCTGCTGCATCGGCTAGTATAAACTAGCGGTAAACTTTAAAAATAGTTGAGAGAAGGCTTGATAGAAGAAGTTGATTTTATTTTATTGACTGAATTTACTAACCGAGTTATTGGTTTTCATACATTACTTCTTAGAACCAATAATTCGAAAACAATGTCACATGCGGTAAATTTAGTTACTGGAACGGGCACGTTACAGACTGATTGTGGATCATCATCAGCCTTTTTATGTGCCCCCTGCTGGGACACAGCCGTCCTCTCTGTGATAATGCGAATCGGCCTTAATCCACCACGCAGGCCCAATTGGTGTATTTGACTGCCCTGCTGTGGATCATGGACCAACATGCCTTTTTTTTTGCGGTAGGAAATCATCCTATGACTTCTCCCGCTCTGGGTGGATTCAACTGCCTGTGGATATCATAGAGCAACTTACCTGTATCATGAAGATTGGCAATGTCAGATGATACAAAAAGGAGGAAATATGAGGCCAACATTGTAAACGTTTGATCTGGTACATTGGCTTCTGACAAAAAACTGGTCCGCAATCGTCTTACGAGAGGTAAAATGCCTGATTTGGATTGCCTGGGCTCGAAATCTGAAAAAGATAAATCCTTTCATCTGAGTTCAACTAAATATCAATAGATACCGAGGCACTTTAAAAATGTAATGATGGAAAAATATTAAAAAAGAAAATATAATAAGTTAATTTGGCACCAAAACACACGTTTTTTTTTTCAATTTGTTTCCTACTTGTACAAACGCTGAACTATGTATTAACAAACTGTAAGAAATGCAAACATTTGATTTGTGTTACGTATACTGAAAATCTAGCACCGCAGAAGTCAATTACGTTTAAAGCAAGATTTTCTAGACAAAGAGATGTTTTATCAGCACAAGTATAAATAAAAAAAAAACAAAAAGCCCAATTTGTTTTTATTTCGTGCTTTTGAAACTACATAATTTATATAGTAGTATAGACACGATATCTTGCGAAAATACTCCGATTTAAACAGTAAAGTGATTTTTCTAAGAATTATGATTATACCCTGGTTTATTATACCTTCTTAGCTAATGATGGTAGGATAAATTTTTATTCCTTGTAAATTTTAATGTAACGTTCAAAAGTGCCGCTTGGTGGCCTAGTTTAAATAAAATATATTTGTCTTTGTGTAATGAAACGTAGATATTTTTAAGAACATCTGCAGTATAACTGTCATAGACATTTATTTAAATATTCTGAAAGAAAAAATAATAATTTACGTATTTATTTCATTTTATAACTATCAATCGTCTACAACGACCCAGTTAACTGCAATTTTAGTGTTGAGAATAATAAAGCAACTTATCTACTACACAAGAATTGCAAACTCATGTTTATTAGAGGCAAAATTTCTGCATTATCTTTCCTAACGGAAAGGATGGATGATCGAGCAGAGGTGGAAGTCGTTTACACGGACTATAGCAAAGCTTTTGATAGAATCGATCATAACATCCTCAAATCGAAGCTTTTTGACAACGGTAAAAGAGGTGACTTACTGCGCTGGTTTTCCTCATATTTAGAAAACAGGTCCCAAGCAGTCATTGTCAGTAACTACATCTTAAGCTGGGTTTTGGCTCCCAGTGGTGTTCCTCAGGGTTCTCTGATGGGACCGTTACTTATTATCATCTATGTGAGCGACATCGACTCGTGTTTTCATCATTCTAACTTGCTCTGCTTTGCTGATGACATGAAGATATTTTCTTCAATTTCATCATTGGATGATATGGATGCTCTCCAATCAGACTTAGCACGTTTGGATGATTACTGCCGGATCAATAAATTGGACTTGAACCCTTCTAAATGCTCCGTAATATCATTTACCAGAGGACTTGTGCCACTCCCTTCTACTTACATACTTAAGGGGCATCTACTACAGCGATGTGATGGAGTGCGTGACTTAGGAGTCTATCACGATTATAGAACATATAGTGGCTAAAGCCTCGAAGTCACTCGGCTTTGTTATGAGACTTGCAGGATGCTTTAAGAAAGCTAAAACCCTAAGGAGTCATCTTGAATATGCGTCTCAAATTTGGAACCCTTGTTACAATAAATACAAAGACCGTAATGAAAGTATCCAAAAAAGATTCGTTCGTTTTATGTGTTTTCGCCTCCGTATTCAATATCGTTCTGAAAATTACTTAGACCTTTCCAAAAATTTTCCATCTGCAACCACTTAGGAATCGTCGCAGAATTGCAGGATTGCTCATATCTATTAAAAATATTGTCAAATGAAACCGACTGTCCTGATCTCCATAAATTGCATTTTAATAATAGTATAATAATAATAATATTTTTCTATTTCTATTTTTTTTTTTTTTTTTTTTTTTTTTTTTTTTTTTTTTTTTTTTTTTTTTTTTCTATGAATGAGAACGTCATGCGCGCATATTACGGGTCTACAGAGGGGGGAACTAACCTCACTGCGTACCGTGTTAGGATGCTGTCTCTGTTTCAGGACCTAGAACCAACCGTAGACGTCTCGGCCCAACGATTGTCGGATCAGGTGCGGGTCATCCAGCGTAATCACAGGTTGGACGACGCCGCACTTGATAGGCTGCGCTCAGAAGTGCTGAGCAACCAAATCGTCTCAACCTTGACACAGACCGCGGCACCGCCAGTCACTATTGTGATCCCGCCGCGGTCCAATCATGATAACGAAGAGGCAGATGATAGGGTTGTTACAGTAAGTAGCCAGTGCAACGAAAGATTGAGGAGCGCACTGGAGGATGCGCTTCGCGAGTATAGGTCAACGCCGACTGAACTTAGACCCCGATTACCACGCTTGCCTATGCACAAGAAGAATAGGGCGCTGGTGTGTGCTTTGGACTCGCTGCTTAAGAACATCTTTGAAAGCAGCGAGAACCTCGTTGATACGCACTCAATCCTGTATTGCGGGGCTGTTGCGGCATGTCGTTTGGCCAATGTTAAGTTCCCAAACGTGACTATTCGGCCAAAGCCTGCCGTGCCAGCCTGGCAATGCAGGATCGAACGGCGTATCGATGGGGCTAGGGTACTCATCGGCAAACTATGCTGTTTCAGGGAGGGCAATACACGACCACGTGTGATGCGCTTCGTGAGGCGGGCATTTTCGGGGACTGGAATCAGTCCTCGAGAATACATGTCCCGTGTCACGGAGCGCATCGACTTCCTGAAGCAGAAAGTTTGTGCATGGGCCAGCCGTATTCGGCGGTATAAGCGGCGGGTTGACCGATACTCGCAGAATCGCATGTTCCAGAGTGATGAGAGGTGGGTATACAGAACTTGGGAGCGACCTGAAAAAAATGTGACTGACGTGTGCCGCCCGGATGATGACGCCACGAGCACATTCTGGCGAAGCATCTGGTCGGTGCCCGTCTGTCACACTGAGGGTGGCTGGATGCGTGATGTCGAGCGCGTGTGTGAAGCTATACCAGAAATGGAAAAAGTAATCATCAGCCCAACTGATGTAGCCAAAGCAGTTCGTCCGCTACCGAACTGGAAGTCTCCAGGACCGGACGGACTGCATAACTTCTGGCTAAAATGGTATAGCAGCTCACATGCGTTTCTGGCATCTCAATTCCAGTCATGTTTAGAGTCTGGGTCGCTGCCGCAGTTTTTGACAACAGGCATTACCCACCTGCTCCATAAGACAGGTAGTCCCGCGGAACCCAAGAATTATAGACCAATAACATGCTTATCGACGGTTTATAAACTTCTTACATCCATCCTGAGAGCAAAAATTGATAAACACATTGAGGGTAACTCAATAATGTCTACCTCTCAGAATGGATGTAGGAATGGGTCCCGCGGCACTAAGGAGCTACTCCTCATTGACATGGCTATAAGCCAACAGGTTCGTTGATCCCGCAAGGATCTGTCGACATGCTGGATAGACTACAAGAAGGCTTACGACTCTGTGCCACATACATGGCTCATGAGGGTGCTGGAGTTGTACAAAATAGATGCAACTCTATGCACCTTCCTTGAGTCATGTATGGGTCAATGGAAGACAGTCCTTCGATATCCAGGATGTCGACCGATTCAGGGGGATGATGAGCCTGTATGGATTAAGCGGGGGATATTTCAGGGCGACAGTTTGAGTCCACTTTGGTTCTGCTTAGCCCTGAATCCTCTAAGTACACTGCTGGAGGATTCAGGACTAGGCTATCGGTTGAGAAGAGGTGGTCAGGTCATATCTCACCTCCTTTACATGGATGATCTGAAACTCTTTACCCCCAACAAATTCCAACTGACGGAGTTACTGAAGGTAACTGAAACCTTTAGTAACTCCATCAGAATGGAATTTGGTGTGGACAAATGTGCAGTCATGCATGTAAAGCAAGGGGAGATTATGGAATCCGAGGGAATTCAACTCTCTGATTCCATACACCTTAGACACCTCTCCTCAACTGAAACTTACAAGTATTTGGGTATGTCGGAAGCGTTGGGCATCAACAGTACTGACATGAAGCAACTGCTGAAGGAGCGTTTCTTTGGCCGCCTGAAAAAGGTATTAGATAGTCTTTTGTCAGGTGGAAATAAGGTGCGCGCCTTCAACAGTTGGGTCATGCCGGTTTTGATGTACTCTTTCGGCATACTCAAATGGACTCAGACCGAGCTCGACGCCCTCGACAGGAGGGTCCGGACACTGCTGACCGCAAACCGGATGCATCACCCACGATCATCGGTGATGAGACTGTACATCCCGCGGAAGTGTGGGGGTCGAGGCTTTTTAAACGCCAAGACTCTTCACAACCGCGAGGTGTGCAGCCTCAGAGAATACTTTTTTAAAGCTGAAGTGGGTATGCACCGGGATGTGGTCGCAGTGGACAAGGGACTCACCCCGTTGTCCATGGCTAAAGAGAACTGGCGCAAGCCTGTAATACTATCGACTGATGAACGCAAAGAGGTATGGCAAGGCAAGGAGCTACACGGACGCTTCTATCGGGCTCTCCATGGGCCCGATGTAGACTTCCCAGCGTCCGTATCCTGGCTACGTTTCGGTGACCTTTTCGGGGAAACTGAAGGTTTTGTCTGTGCAATTATGGACGAAGTTATCCTGACGAATAACTACCGGAGACATATAATGAAGGATGGGACGGTTGACGTGTGTCGGGCATGCCACCGCCCAGGAGAATCCATCCGACATATTATCTCTGGTTGTTCTCGTCTGGCTAACGGCGAATACTTACACAGGCATAACCAAGTGGCCAGGATTATTCACCAGCAACTTGCTTTGAAGTACAATCTAGTGGAATCGGAGGTACCGTATTACAAGTATGTGCCCGACCCAGTTCTCGAAAATGACCATGTCACGTTGTACTGGGATCGGTCTATCATCACTGATAGGACTATTGTTGCTAATAAGCCGGATATAGTGGTGATAGACCGATTAGCGCGCCGCACAATGATAATCGATGTCACAATCCCGCATGACGAGAACCTCGTGAAAGCTGAGAAAGAGAAACAAATTAAGTATCTTGACTTAGCACACGAGGTTGTCGACATGTGGAATGTGGACTCGGCGGTCATTGTGCCGATTGTCGTTACGGCCAACGGCCTGATGGCCAAGAGCCTCGACGACCATCTGTCGAGGCTTTCATTGGGCGGTTGGATCAAGGGTCTGATACAGAAGGCAGTACTCCTCGATACGGCTCGCATTGTGAGGAGGTTCCTGTCTCTGGAACCCTAACCACCGGTAGCTTGGACCCTGCTCCCGATACCGGTTGGCCTCTATTTTTTATATTTTTAAATGTTTTTTTTTTTTTTTTGTAATTTATTTAATAAAAATATTTAAAAATGTAATAAATAAGAAAAAAAAAGCAATAAAGGACATAATATTTTTTAATAATATTTTTTATTTTTTTATTATTTTTTTTTATTTATTCCTAAATAAGAGACAACCATACAAAGTAACTTAATAATTAACACATAATAGACAAAAATCGTTTAAAATAATTTTGACAATAAAATTTAGACAGGTCGGCAGTTGGAAAATATGAAAAGGTAGACTTGGTTGTCTTTGGAGTGATTCGCCCTATCTCCTCGTACTAGTATAAAACTGTATCACGAGCGGATAGTCTTCCTCAACCATAGAACAACAGATTCCCAAAAGGTTCCAGTTACAGTTACATATAATTAGGCAGATTGATTACTTAATCTTTGATTGGCATAGGTAATAAATTTTGGTAATTTTACAGTTATATTAATTAAGATACATGATTGGAATTGTCTATGTTGTTTTGTGTTTGGATATGGGTGTAGGGATATGTATATGTATTATATATGTGTACAGTTATGTGTGCTCTATCATTTATGCGCCATGTTATACCAAATTATTTAGCAGATTTTCAGTGCTGTTATAGTCTAGAGTTTTCAAATATTTATCTATAGTTTTTTTGCATGTTTGCCTGTCAAGATTCTTCAATCCTAGATCTTTACTTACTTTGTTGTAAAGGCTAGGTCCGAGATAATTGTGAAATTTGTGTGCAAAAGATGTTCTATATTTGGGTATGTTATAAACTATATCTAATCGTCGCCTTTTTGCAAAGTGCGGTTTTACTTTATGTTGTGCCATAATCTCTAGTTTAATGAATAGTTTACGTACCGTCAGGACTCCCAGTTCTGAGTAAAGTAGGTGTGTCGGATAAGTGTACTTTTTACGAAAAATAACTTTAAGTACCATGCGTTGGGCTCTTTCGACAAACAACAGGGTGGTTTTTGAAGTTCCTCCCCATACATTTAAGCCGTATGTCAGTATAGACTGACATAGTGCTAAATAAATTTTTATTAGTAACTTAATGTCACATACATTTCTAATCGTTTTAAAAATATAAATTAACTTTCTTGCGCGATTACTTAGTTTCATGACGTGTTCTTTCCAGTTTAAGTTATGGTCTATTATCACACCGAGATATCTTATGGAATTAGTTCTGGTGATTGGGTTACAATGACAGGTACTTGGATTGTTGCAATTGTGAGTTTGTATAATTATTGAGTTAGAAGAAGGTTGAGTTCTGCCGTTAATTGTGAATGTAATAAATTTCGTTTTGTCAAGATTAAGTGTCAACAAATGATTGTCCAGCCAAGAAGTTACTAAAGCAAAGCCTTCATTTGCTGCTTCGGATACATTTTTCCACGTGCTGGAACTGAACAATAATACTGTGTCATCTGCAAATGTTATTATTTGACCATTTTGTAAAACCAAATTGCAGAGGTCATTAATATATATTAAAAACAGCGTAGGACCCATAACACTACCTTGAGGCACTCCGAAGGTAACATTTTCCTCATGGCTTAGACTGTTATCAATTTTTATAACCTGTGTTCGGTTAGTCAAGTAATCTTGGAAAAGTTGGAGAGGTATTCCTCGAATTCCTAAGGTCTCGAGTTTGTTCAGGAGGATGGGTATGGAGACGGTATCGAAGGTCTTTGCAAGGTCTAGGAATATGCCTAGAGACTTCTGTCCCCTATCCATATTTTCGACTAGATACGAAGTTAGCTTGTGAAGAGCGTCGGCAGTTGATATTTTTTCTCTGAACCCAAACTGATTACTCGAGAGAAGTTTATGAGTTTCTAGGTAGTGTTTTAGCCTCTTATTTATTATTTTTTCTAGAATTTTTGAAAAACTAGGAAGTAGAGAGATTGGTTTATAATTCGACATCAAAGTCTTATCTCCAGCCTTGTACATAGGAACAGTGACAGACTTTTTAAGCGCATCTGGAAAGACTCCCTTTGAAAAGCAAGCGTTAAATATGTGTGCTAGTGGTGCAATAAGGGTGTCCACTGCTCTCTTAATAAAAGACGTGGAGACACCGTCCCATCCAGAGAAATTCTTAGATTTTAAATTAGTAATTATTTCTTTAATTTCAAATTGGTCTGTTGGGAGAAGCATAAAAGAGATTAGGGGTCCGCTATTCGGTTTTGGTCTACACCGCCTGCTCAGATCTATCTCATTTGTAAGGGTCCTGGACAAGATGGTGTTTGCCAAATTACTACCGACATTGACAAATTACCTATTTATGTTATTTAACGCGTTTTGAGGTGTTGAATTATTGGAAAGAAGCTCTGATGGCATTTTTGGGTAGCTATTTAAATTAGACATTTCTTTTACCAATTCCCATTGTTTTTTTATATTATTACTAGACTTAGCTAATTCTGATTCAAAATATTTGTTTTTAAGACTTTTTAGTAGATTATTACATTTATTTCGGTAGCGCTTGTAAGTTATAGTAAGGATTGTGTTTTCTGGGTCCTTTCTTAGTTTTTGGTGAAGTTGATCACGATTTCTCATACATCTACATAGCCCTGGTGTAATCCAAGGCTTAGCAATCATTTGTCGCTTAGGCAGCTTGACAGTATGCGTGTGATGCGATAGTATCTCTCTGATGGTATTCATGAAGATATTCATCATTGCATTTGGGTCATCATTATGAAACCTGTCTTCCCAGTTAATCTGTTTTAAGTCTCTAATAGCAGCATCGTCGTCGGTTTTTGTATGAATGGGGCTTTTTTTGGGTCTATTTTTCATTTTCAGAGGCAGTGATATCATAACACTTGAGTGGTCAGTGAGAGTTGAATTACAAACTATAGTCAAAGGTTTTAGTTTTGTTTTGACGAAGCAGTGATCAAGACAATTTGATTCTCTAGTCGGCAGAGTGTGCGTGGTAAGAAGGCCGTAGGACGCAAATAGATTTAAGTATTCTGTATGTTTAGGATTAAGTTGTTCATTTCTAATATTAATATTTAAATCGCCCATTAAAACTATGTTTTTATAATGGTTAATACTGGATAAGATTTTATCTAAAGATTTAAAAAAGGGGTCTAGGTTTTTGAAGGCTGGAGGTCTGTACAATGATACAACAGCTAGATCGTTGTTGATTGTTGTCACAAGGCAATTTACTTCTTGACAAAAATTTGGTTCATATACATTCGCGTGTATGCTATCTTTTAGGTACAATACGATGCCGTCATTTTGATTAAGGTGGGATTTAGTAGCGTGAGTAGTGTAATTTACCATTTCAGGTATGATCGAATTATCGGATAGCCAAGATTCTGTAAGCATAATGAGATCGTAATTGATGTCTAGTCTCTTGAGGAGAACAGCAAGCCCTTCGTAGTTACGGTTTAGACTTCTGATATTTTGATTTAGAACTGAAAACGCTTTTGCACCTGTGTTAAATGCAACCCTGCAATGTTCCGGCATGTCAATAGCTACAGCATTGCCGACACTGACGACATTGTCAATGTCATTTGCGATACCTTGTATATCAGCCATATTCTTTGTAGGTGGAAACTGAAACAGAACCAACAGCAATGGTATAGCAGAGACATGCCGACAGAACGCTCAAAGCCGCAAGATATGCTGAATTGAAGGCACACAATGAAATGCACGAAAATGCTTTGTGTTTTAGTAAAAATAATGTTTGAGTGTTATGTTTCGATGTGTGGTGAGTAGTTGAACAGTGAAAAAAACAATGAAAGAAATACTTAATTACAAAAAATCTGATCATATAAGATAATTTTGATTGAATACAAAGCATGCAAAATCCAAGAATAAAAAACTCATGATTGTAATACGGGTTTGCAAGATAATAGGTGCATAAATACTCAGCTAGTCATTTAGCTTGATGTAGGAGATCTATGTCTGCTTCGTTTTTAATAAGGATCTGCTTTTCTCCCTCACTTTTTTTAAGAAATACTTTGCCGAGAGAAGTCCAGCAGAACCTATAGCTATTCTCTTTAGCAAATTTTCTAGCAAGGTAGAATAGTTGCTGAGCTTTTGGTGTTAGGCACTCGGACAGGAATACCGGCTTCTGGGGGCCCTCTAATTTTATATGTGAGGTGTTCAACTTATTTTCTTTATTAGTTTTATTAAAGTTCCGCGCACCTTTAATAAAATCGCGTTTAATATGCATGTTCGTAAAATCCACTATTATTGGTGATACGCCTTCCTTCCTGTTTAGCCGGAACAAGTCTTTAATATCATGCTGTTGGATGGATACACCGAGAACCGTGGCCGCATTTGTGACGATTTTGTGTAGGTCTTCCTTAGTCTCTCCAAGTGGTTTCGAAATATTTCTTATTTCCATTTTTGACAGGTATGAGATCCTTGCCAAGTTTTCAATTCGATCTTCTAGTTGAATAATATAGTTAAAATCTGCTTTCCTCTCAGCTTCCAACTTCTCTGTTCTAATGACAATATCATCATATTGCTTAGTTAGAGTGGTTAATTTTCCCTTTATCTCAGTGTTCTGTGAAATTACCTCCTTTATTGTGTTCTGTAGAGACTCTAACTTGTTGTCCATCTGAGCTGTATGAGACCTCAACATATCACGGATCTCGTTCATAAAAATACAAAAGTCATCATCACGTTTGCGTTTACGTGTAGTTATATGTTCGTTTTCAGTAACAGCCGAGGTGGCGGTAGTTTTTTTCATAAGTGTCTGAGTCTGAGTGCATATGCTCGATTCGGTTTCCGACTCAGATTGAGTTGATGTCTTTAGAGGAGTTCGATTAAGTGGCATTATCAAACCTTTTTAGTAGGAGTTAGTGCAACAAAGCAAGAATAAAAGCTGTTAAGATTATAATAGCGACAAATAAGCAAAGCGCTGTTTTTTTTTCTTGCGTAAAAGTAAAAACAAACAAAAACAAATGCGCACCCTCGGTATCGAACCCAGACCTCTTTACTCGTAAGTCCAAAGAAAGTTTTAACTTGCTACGACGCCTTACGATGTGGTGACGAAAATTGCCGATGTATTTCACTAGTGGGAGTGTCGATCCAGTCAAGCGGTGTTAGAGTTTGTGACCATATGTATAAGGTATCGTTTCGTGTCGCCGCGCGTTGTCTGACTCACCGCCAGCCGACGAATTGGAGCGAAGCAGCTTGGTGACTCACTGGTTGTTGTTCACTTGCGACGACGATGACTTGCAACTATTTCCGAGCTGTATTTGTTTAACTTTACTCAATTAATTTATTGTGATAATAACAAACACACTCAACTAACTTGTTACTGATTTTATGACATTGTAGAAGTACTCAATTTCCTTAGATTTAGTAAGTTATTTTAATTGATGCGGAGGAACTTTGTGCACGTCAACTACGTGTGAGCGCGGGCGGAGGAATGATTTTAATGTTCCTCAAAGATCAGTAAGATTGAATCCACCTATCTACATTCCCTCGTTTTCATCTAACTACAGGCGTAATTCATACTTAGTACGAGCGAGTAAAAATCTTAACCTATTGTGTAAGGAATTCTCGTTTGATGTGTTTACCACTAAAAGCTCATCAGTGCGTAAGCAGCTTAACCTTGACTTTTTCAAAAGTGGATAGTGTGCAATATTGTCCTTTAGCGTTAGTGATTTAATTTTTCTGATTGTTGTGCCTGCTGCTAGTGATCCCTAAGATGTTTTTAGAATTATTATATCTCTAGCCGTGAGAACCTGTAATTGGCTTAATGTAACATACTCAACTTGTTTATTATTTTTCTGTATAGCTGTTGGTTTTCCATCTCATAGATAAATAAATAAATAAAAACCCGAAAAAATAGGCCAATAGACAAAAAATCGACATCACATCCAATAAATTGAAAACGGTTACGTTTGGGGTATGGTGTTTCATAGTCAAATCAGTCAGAAATTATGGAATGTAAAACTTCTTTAGGGATTTAGGTCGACTTAACCCGTAAAAAAATAAAAATAAAATAAAGCAAAGTTGAATACATAAATAATTTAAAGAAAATAGAAAATAAATGACATTATTTAGACATTTTCAATATATATATAATATGAAAATTTGTTTGTTTGTATGAACCCCTCCTCAAGTGAAGGTGAAGGTCTCCTCTAAAGAACTCCATTTGTCTCTATCTTGAGCTATTTGCGGCCAGCAGGTACCAGCTATTTTTGTCAACTCGTCTGCCCATCTCGTGTGGGGTCTGCCTTTGAGACGCTTGCCGTTTGGACCCTTCCACGTTGTTACCCTGCTGGTCCATCTCTCGTCCTTTAGCCTCGCTACGTGCCCAGCCCACTTCCATTTTAGTTTTTTAGCGTAGGTTAGAGCATTCGTCGCTTTGGTGGTTTTTCTGATTTTTGTGTGACGATTTTTTTTTTTTTTTGAATTGAGCAAACTTCGTTCTATTTCGCGTTGGCAGGTAGTGATTTTGCTTTTTATTATGCATGTATATTTCCAAGCTTGGCATGCGTAGGTTAGGCAAGGTAGGAGGCATGACGTCAGTACTTTTGTTTTGATATTGGCATGTTACTTTTGAATATCTCTCTTACTTGTTCCAAGTATTTTGTACTCTTTGTTCTACTTTTAGTTCATTAAGTTTTCTGTTAAAGACAATTTGTTTTTCAAGGTAAATGTATTTTTCTGTATACTTCAGGCTTAACCCGTAAACCAGTATATTTTTTTTTTTAATCGGGAGGGCGTGTTAGACTTTTACTGACTAAAACCCACCCGTGTTCCTTCAGTTGCTTGTGCCAGGGCCGCGGTAACTAACTGTCAAATTTATCCACGATCCAGACAGGCATCGGCCCTAGCGGACCCCGTCAACTTTTGCTGACATCTCTTTGAGGCGCGCGTGGAACACTACGTGCCGTCGACTCTGGCCTGGTCTTTATCGGATGGCGAGCTACCCAATACTTGCCGTCCGCAAGCCCGCGCCTACGGTGGCCGGACATCGGCTTGCGACTACCGATGCCCGGGGTGTCTCCTGCGGTGGCTACGGGCGCGAGGGCGTCTCCGTTGTGTCTCCCTCACGCGTTCCGCCTCCTCCTTCGCGAGCATTACTGCTTCGCTGAAGGACAGCTACCCATGCCCTCTCGCTCCATACCATGGCCTGAACCAGGGCTGGACGCGAGAGGTCAACATCACTGATGGCCTCCAAGAGGACACGGCGGTGCTCTGCCCAAGCGGGGCAGACTTCCACCGTATGCTCCACCGTATCCTACGGGCGATCCACACGCCGTTTAATGGCCTAGTTGAAATAAAGATTTTTTTTTGTTTTTGGGCAAAAAGTCCTGGATCAAACGAAACAGGACGATATTTGGGGAAATAACCCCAAATATCGTCCTGTTTCGTTTCCCATTAGTGCCTAAAGCACCAAAAAATATATTTTTGTTTTTTATAATTAACACAATGTTTTGTTTAATCCACTTCAGTTTCTCGGAATGACTCACTGAAGTGGAACTGGGCGGGCCACATCGCGAGGACCACAGACAATAGGTGGAGCGAGCGCGTCCTGCACTGGTACCCACGAAATGGAAACAGACGCCGCGGCAGACCATTGCAACGATGGCGAGATGACATCGTAGCACTGGCAGGGATAGAATGGACCAGAACGGCCCAGAATAGATTAAGATGGAAACAGATGGAGGAGGCCTTCATCCCGAAAAGGGTGACCCCTTAATAGGTTAAATTTAAAAATATATATATAGAATTGTAAATTATAGGGAAATAAAGGCTATTTTTTTTTTTTTTTTTTTTTTAATCCACGTTTTTTTCGCTCCCTGAATATTATGTATGTTTTAGAATTTTGACAGTCTTTTTTGATGATAGAATGCTAGTTCTACTACTACTATTCACAACTTCCGACTACCCTGTTCGCTCACATTTCCACCTGCTCGCATGCAAGTTGCAATACATAGCGGGCTACCGATGTATAACGTAAGCAATCGCACTTGAATACGATTAGCTTGCAGGTAGAAAAGATGCTTTAGATGGTTTACCTTTGTCGTAAGCAGGTGGTAATATCCGGTATTGTGGGGTATGTGTGGCTCCTCTGGTTGGATGGCGCAAGTTGTTGCACGACCCGTCCAGCCTTCTCCATTCTTCAGGGTTACAGGGCTCAATGTCGTTAATGCACCAACTGGAAAATATTTATCAAAAAATCAACAGGCATTTAATCAGATTAGAGTGAGATCCAGCACTTTTTGTCTGCGTGAACTTGGCAGATCATTTTCCAGCAGAGCATAAAAAAATGTGAGTTCTAGTCGCATGCAGCATAGTTCTAGAGTTCTTGATACTTTTTGGAAATAGTTCTTTCCTTTTTCCCAGAAAAAAAGTCACATGAAAATAAATGATCTGCTAAGTGCCGGTAGCAGATATATTTTCTCAAAACTAAAATTTTATAAGTGATTTAGGTGCACAAAGGTGACTTCTATAGTTTTGTTGTCGTTCCTGATACTGATACCTTTTAGAAATAGTTCTAAAGAATAACACAAAAAAAAAAACATATTAAACGGAAGAAGGTCTTCAAGAGGAAGATTAAAGATCATTTCTTTGCACAATGACATAGTATTCGTATATGTATTTATATATATAGGTATATGTATTTAAGTAAGTATATTTATGTTTTAATTTAATTCGTCATAGGTTATTTTAATATTGTACACTGGATCCTGCCCTCTATATTGTCATCTTTCTCTGTCACCATAGGGTTTGCTGTAAGAGAACTCAACAATGAGTTAAGCTCGCCTTTGTACATGTACTTTATTATCACACTGTATGTAATGTTGTTTTTTTTTGGTGTACAATAAAGAATTAAGAATTAAACTCATAACAGAAATAAATTAATATGTTTTTCAATACTGGCGTTACTTATATAAAACGACAACAGCCCTTTCTTATTTTGGCCAAAATAAAAAGTTAAGAACTCGAAGTAATAACAACTGCATCATAAAGCTATCACTTCAACTTAAGTATCAGCAGAGCATGGTTGAAGATCGAGATTAATAAATATCGAGACATTTTTCACCGTCCGTAATAAAAAGCTGCATGGTTGAAGATTGAGATAATTAAAATTTAAGAAATTTATCAGAGTTTTTATAAAAAAACACAACAAAAAGTCCAGATGTACAGAGGGCTGGGTACTCTTAGTTTTCTTATACATCTCTATCAAGGCTAGACGTACAACTGCATCATAAAGCTAGCACTTCAATTCAAGTATCAGCAGAGCATGGTTGAAGAACGAGATTAATAAAAATCATGCCAATTTTCATCGTTTCTAATAAAAAATCTAAAAAAAAATATCAGAGGTACTGAGGGCCGGGCACTCCTCGGTTTCTACTTTATCTGTATATGCACTTTATAAAAGTATGCTACATAAAGCCAGAACTCAACTCAAGTGTCAGCAGATCATGGTTGATGATTGAGATAATTAAAATTAAAGAAATTTATCAGTGTTCATTATAAAAAACCCAACAGAAATGTCCAGAGGTACAAAGGGCCAGGAACTCTTAGTTTTCTAATAAACCTCTATCAAGACTAGACGTGGAACTGCATCATAAAGCTAGCACTTCAACTTAAGGATCAGCAGAGCATGGTTGAAGATCGAGATTAATAAAAATTGAGACATTTTTCATCGTTTCTAATAAAAAATAAAATATCAGAGGTACTGAGGGCCAGGAACTCCTCGGTTTTTACTTTATCTGTATATGCACCTTATAAAAATATGCTACAGAAAGCTAGAACTCTTACTCAAGTATCAGCAGAGCATGGTTGAAGATTTAGGTTACCATATCAAGATTTTTTTCAGTTTGTTATAAAATTCAAAAAAAAACTCCTCGTTTTTTACTTTTCTTACAAAGCTAACCTAAATCTTCAACCATGCTCTGCTGATACTTGAGTGAGATTTTGTCTTTCAGTAGCATATTTTTATAAAGTACATATACAGATAAAGTAAAAACCGAGGACTTCCTGGCCCTCAGTACCTCTGATATTTTTTTTTTAATTTTTATTAGAAACGATGTAAAATGTCTCGATTTTTATTAATCTCGATCTTCAACCATGCTCTGCTGATACTTGAATTGAAGTGCTAGCTTTATGATGCAGTTGTACGTCTAGCCTTGATAGAGATGTATTAGAAAACTAAGAGTGCCCAGCCCTCTGTACATCTGGACATTTTTGTTGATTTTTTTTATAAAAACTCTGATAAATTTCTTAAATTTTAATTATCTCAATCTTCAACCAAGCTCTGCTGACACTTGAGTAACAGTTACGGCTTTCTGTAGAATATTTTTATAAAATATATATATAGTTGTAGTAAAAAACGAACAGTTCCTGGCCCTCACTGCCTCTAATATTTTTTTTTTAATTTTTATAACGAACACTGAAAAAATTCTTAATCAAATGTAACCTAAACTTTCAACCGTGCTCTGCTGATACTCGAGTGAGAGTTCTGGCTTTCAATAGCATATTTTTATAAAGTGCATATACAGATAAAGTAGAAACCAAGGCGTTCCCGGCCCTCAATAACTCTGATATATTATTTGATGTTTATAACGAACACTTTTTTTATTTGATTTTTATAACGAACACTAAAAAAATTCTTAATCATAGCTAACTTAAACCTTCAACCGTGCTCTGCTGATACTTGAGTTAGACTTCTGGCTTTATGTAGCATACTTTTATTAAGTGCATATACAGATAAAGTAGAAACCGAGGAGTGCCCGGCCCTCAGTACCATTGTTTTTTTTTTTTTTTTTTGTTATTATGGACGGTGAAAAATGTCTCGATTTTTATTAATCTCGCTTTTCAACCATGCTCTGCTGATCCTTAAGTTGAAGTGATAGCTTTATGATGCAGTTGTTATTACTTCAAGTTCTTAACTTTTTATTTTGGCCAAAAGAAGAAACGGCTGTTATCGTTTTATATAAGTAACGCCAGTTTTGAAAAACATATTGGTTTATTTCTGTTCAATCAATCTGCCCTAGCCTTTTTCCCAACTACATTGGGGTCGGCTTCCAGTCTTACCGGATTCAGCTAAGTACCAGTGTTTTACATGGAGCGACTGCCTATCTGACCTCCACAACCCAGTAACTGGGTAACACGATACCCCCTTGGCAAGACTGGTGTCAGATCTCAGGCTTCTTTCTGACTACCCGTAACGACTGTCAAAGATCATCAAATGACAGCCGGGACCAACGGCTTAACGTGCTTTCCGAGGCACGGAGGAAACTCGGAATGTTGAAATGGTCACCCATCTACGGACCGACCTCGTCAAGCGTTGCTTAACCTCGATCGACCCGTGCGGCTGTTATTATTTAGCCACGAGCTCCTCAAAATTGGTTTATTTCTGTTATGAGTTTAATATGTTTGTTAATTTTTTTTGTGTGTTATTCTGCAGAACTATTTCTAAAAGGTATCAGGAACTATAGAAGTTACCTTTTTGCACCTAAATCAATCATAAAATTTTAGTTTCGTTTAAAATGTTTTTTTCTGGCCAAAAAGTATCAAGAACTCTAGAACTATGCTGCATGCGACTAGAACTCAAATGATCTGCTAAGTTTACCAGCAAGCACCTTTTGAACATCAAAGTTGTACGTGAACGACAACCCATAACCATTTTTTAGTTTTCTACTTAGGAAGAAGAAGTGGCATAAAAACTCCTTAGCAGTCTGTCTGTCAAGAGCATATAAATTTTGTCTTAGGTTCGTATAACAATTATTTTTAGCCCCAGGATAACACTATCGCCAATTACAGCAATGTGTTGTTAGTTCAAATGAGTTGTTTTTTCATGTACTTTTTGTGCGTTGATACTAAAAATAAATATTCAATTACGAATATAAACTTAGTTACCATGATTATTTCTGTAAAATTCTCAAGGTTTTTTTTATAATTATTATTTATTATATTATATTTTAGTTGACTTAAAACACAATTGAGATGAGTCATAGAAAAGCAATAATTTGATTACACTTATTATTTAAAAAATGTTTTTAATTGAAGTTTAATCACACTAGAACAACAGTTCTAAATTTAGGTGCAAAAAGTTTTGATCGATCAATGGGATCGCTGACATTGACAGTTCAAATAAATCTTATATCGTAGTGCATCTCTAAATTATGTTCATCGATGTCGGGCGATATCCATTGAACAGCGCGGTACCGTCTACTTTACAGCATTTTTTCATTATTGCCGAATGGCTTCACCTTAAATACCGTGTTTTACCACTGACGTGCTGGACCAGGCCTACTGTTCTATACATATATTATTAATAATAAAAAAACTTTGTACTTACAAACTTGTATTTTGTTTAATTTGTTGAATAACCTCTTCATCACTTATAGGAATACCATCATAAGAATCATATACAATCCCTAGGGTCAAACAAAAAACACAACTAAAACACAGAAAATAACTTAAAAACATGGTTCTCTTTGCAACTTGTTTGCAACTTAAATGGTTCGTTAAGATTTCCTTATATACTTAATTCATAACTGGTGCTAGTTAAGGCTCCTCCACACAGGTATTAATTGCTATGCGATTGCGATTGCGATTTCCTTCTCGTGCCTATGTGTTGTACAGAGTTAGACAGTATAAAATGTACACGTGAACAAATCGCAACGAGAAAATGGCGCTTGCATCACTTATATTAAATTATTTTATTATTTTAGCCTATACTATCCCACTGCTGGGTAAAGGCCGCCCCCAAATCCATCCATGTATTCTTATCCTTCACCATCTCGGACCTGCCCCTTCAGCAGGCGTCTAGGTCGTCTCGCTATATCTTTCTCTCTTATTATTTAGTAACCATAAAATATTGGACACATATTTTTTATTTTGTCATGTAAATAATATTTTTAATAACTATGATACAGTATGTTGAATTACGCGTAATGTCATGCCTTGGTAAACTCTTTACTTAGAAATGACGTTAGAAGTTCCCTCTCCTGAACTTTGTTGCGGTTTGTCTTAGTCATTTTTTATTGCATTGATAAAAAAGGGTTATTGGACGATTCGCACGAATATAACTCGTCCGAAATGTGCAAATCGACCCTCTTTAATAATATTATTTTTTCTGTGGCGATTCGCACTAAGTTAATTTATTGGTGTGCGAATCGACCACTGCAAAATTATGTAGTAGGCAATCGGATGTTTTATTTTAGTGACCAAAAAATAAAAAAGTACAGTTGGGCTCACCCGTCTCAGCAATGATATGAAGAACTAATCGAAGTTCATAGATATTTTACTTGAATCTACGAAAACAATGCATTAAAAAAGTAATTACCACTTAAAACGTGACGTTATGATAAGATAAAGAGGCGACAAAACAATAAAAGGGAGACAGCTATATTCGCTGCAAAAAAGAAAATAAAGATAAAGCTTTATACGCTAGTAGGTCATTCCGGTACGTCCGGTAAAGACTAACTTATGTACCAGGCGATTATAATCATGAGGAAGATAGGCTGGAATCATGAGCGGTAAAAAGAGTACCAGGCGATTTTCGCTTCTGAAGTCCTAGTACTCCGTTAGTCTCTATCGCTTATGATTCTAGCCCTGCAAATACTTCTTCATGATTCTGGTCTCCTCGTGGTTTGCAACCTGCTAGTAGTTATTCTTTACCGGTAATGATTCCAACCTCATAAATACTAAGACTTCTTCATGATTCTGGCCTCCTGGTAGTTTGGATATAAATGCTTATAATGTCAGCACCTACCTAAAAATCAAAATCGGAAGTAATACTTTTATCACGTTATTAAACTCTCTACTGAATTTAATTAAATCTCTGATTTTGACGTCCTAAAAAATAAACGTCCTAACACTAGTAAATATCTACTGATCCGTAGGTGGCATTTAATTTTGTGGAAAATATTGCTAAAAATATCGATATGTGGCCTATACCTGAGGTGCTACTAAATCAGTTTCCGTTTAAGTGGGTGCTCAATGCGGAATACGTCCTCAAATAATATAGTAGTTGTTTTAATAAATACATTTTTGATTAATTTATGTCTCTTTTCATATTAATAACAATATTTAACCCTTAATACTTCCGTACTTGAGGGTAATTTATCGTAACGGTAGACAGACAATTGGCACACATATTGTGTTTTATGCAATAAAACAAAATATGTGTGCCAATTGTCTACTACATAATTTTGGAGTGGTCGATTCGCACACCAATAAATTAACTTCGTGCGAATCCACACAGAAAAAATAATATTATTAAAAAGGGTCGATTCGCACATTTCGGGCGAGTTAAATTCGTGCGAATCGTCCAATATTTTTGAATAATGTAATTTACAGACTATTA
This sequence comes from Anorthoa munda, assembly GCA_945859665.1. Classification (NCBI taxonomy): domain Eukaryota; kingdom Metazoa; phylum Arthropoda; class Insecta; order Lepidoptera; family Noctuidae; genus Anorthoa; species Anorthoa munda. The sequence continues at coordinate 3,403,749 of OX243907.1, read as the reverse complement.
TTATTTTTTGCCTTGAAATAATGACTATTCACGTGAATATGAAACAGCCTTTATTTTACCACGTGTGAAGCAAAATCATTGTTGCGTATGACTCTCAAGCGCGTAATTAACAATTTAGTAATTTTACGAGAAAATTTTGTAAAACCTTCATTTTGGCAAGTTATTATAATACTTTGGGTTAATTAAAGTTTGGATAATTTATGATAAATGAGACATGCCTAATAAACCTGTAAAAGTGGTATTTTTTAATAAAGAATATCTTTGTTCTTTGACTTTTCGTATGTCCGTATCTTTTTATAAGTTTCGGTCTAGTGAGGTTAGAGTCTGATTGATCATAAATTATGCAAATAAAACTTGATTTTTGTTTAATTCTAATTTAAAATCATCATTATCATCTTCCAGCCTTTGTCCTATGTTACCACGGTTCGGCGCAACACGTTTTCTTCTTTTATACAGCCCCGGAAATCTTCTGAACTATATTTACTAATAGTAATGAAAATTTGAATGTTTTTATCAATTGATTATTATAGAAAAACTGTTATTTTTTTTATTTTTTCTTATTGGCTATTTATTTATTTACATATGCACATTATTTACAAACTAATATTAGAACTAAAATGAGAATAAAAATATGTACAATTACGGGGCGTCAAAAATTCGTCAACATCGCTGTCAACAGGAAATGTGCCCAGGAGGCTGGCAGCATTGCCACGTGGGATGGCAATGCTGATTCTTTATCCAAAAAAAGGCCAGCCCTCTAGTCACGTGAAGAGTCGACCAACCGCTTGGCAATATCCTGAAATAATAGGTGTGCACTCGAACCACATGGCCCTAGTGTTTGAACCCTAAACGGCTCAAACACATAATTACCAATTAAGTTGTTGTATTTACGCCGTTTGAGGTTTTCAGCACCTGCAGCAGTCGCCCCAGTCCACCGTGCTAGGTAGATGGGATGGTGCAAGGGTGTCGACGCAAGTTGCATCCCACACCAAAGACTTACCCAACTTCTATGGCATTATGGTCATACCATGTGGTTTCTTCCCATCGCCGCGTGCCAGGCTATTGAGTTCTAAGACAGCTGGCACCCCGGCTTAATGCTAGCGAGCCGCGCAATCCGACCTGCACTCTTACTACAAGAAAGGCCATGGTGTCCGAGACAGTCGACTGCTTCTCCAAAAGCTTTTATAGATGTACTAAAGGAAAAAAAAGTAATATGATAATTTAATTCTTTTTTTACACATTAATATTTTTATTATGTATATTATACTTCATAGTATTGCAAAACTAAACTGTGGGATTAATAATACATGCTATATTCTCTATAGTAAATATTTTTAAAATAACCTTAAGAGAGAATGGCAAGATGAGTCATAACACGAGTATGGAATGGGGAGCTCAGGAGTGGGACAATGCAGGCTAATAAAAAACCTTAAACGTCTAATATGTCACTTTACAATCCTCCGTAAAAAATCTAGAAATACTTAATAAATGGAGAAAATAAAAAGAAAAGTTATGAAAGTCGCTCAAACAGTTTCGTACGCCAGGAAAGTACTTTGTAGTTTAATATTTGCATGATATTGCGTTTCTGGCTGAAGTGGATATTACCTCCATTCGTGATTTGCTCAAGAGATTCTCAGAAAACAATATTTAGGATATATTTTTATTGCACATTTTTATGACGACCAGTACATAAGAACGTGGAATGTGCAAAAATGAGCCTATGCCCAGCAGTGGGACTAAATAGGCTAGATAGATTAGCAATGCGATAGAGGCAAATTTGAACAGAGCTTGTGGATAAAGTGTAAATTCTATCAGCGGTAGATAACTAAAAGATTTAGTTGATAATTATGTCGTAGGCCAATCGTAGAATTGGGCCCATCGAGATCTGCCTGGGCACATTACGATATGATGCATTTCGTGATTTGATCGATTGTATCATGATGTGCCCAACAGATATATTTTTAAACAAATGTAGTTCAGATGTAGGATTGAAATGTACTACCGAAATGTGTGGTCAATCCCATTGCACTTTTGTCCATGTTCATCAATGACAGAACGCCACTTATTTTAGAATTTAATCTTTTGAAATAGCACTTGACGTAAACTAATAAATTCATGATGAAGGCGAGGCTTGTATTAAGTACCTTGCTTTTTAGGGTTCCGTACCCAAAGGGTAAAAACGGGACCCTATTACTGAGACTTCGCTGTCCGTCTGTCTGTCTGTCTGTCTGTCTGTCTGTCACCAGGCTGTATCTCATGAACCGTGACAGTTAGACAGTTGAAATTTTCACAGATGATGTATTCCTGTTGCCGCTATAACAACAAATACTAAAAACAGTATAAAATTAATATTTAAGTGGGGCTCCCATACAACAAACGTGATATTTTTGCCGTTTTTTGCTCGATATTAATAACGGCAACAGGTAGAAGCTTGAAATATTCACAGAATATTTAGTTGTATATTCTCTTCAAACAATAATAATTATTAAATTAAAATAAAATAAATTAAGGGGGGCTCCCATACAACAAACGTGATTTTTTTGCAGTGTTTTGCAATAATGGTACGGAACCCTTCGTGTGCGAGTCCGACTAGCACTTGGCCGGTTTTTATGTGTCCGGCAACTAGTAATTGATATTTCAAGCACTTTCTAGCAACCGATTAAGCTGAAACTTGGCGTACTTATGTAACTTTGCAAAATCGTTACATGGAACTGGTCTTATGATGGAGCCAGAAGGTGCCCATAGCAACTCCTCAAACAGAAAAGACATTACCATCGTGTTGCTCATGGGATATGTAATGAGACATTTCGTACTGTTAAGTCCGTTAGAAGCTTGGTGTAGGTTACAAAAGTTTGTTTTATTTATTTTTAGGGTTCCGTATCTCAAAAGGAAAAAAACGGAACCCTTATAGGATCACTTTGTTGTCCGTCCGTCCATCTGTCTGTCAAGACCCTTTTTCTCAGGAAAGCGTGGAGGTATCAATCTGTAATTTATATCAAATACTCAGGTCTAAAGTCACTTAAAGTTGTGAAAAAATCTACTAACGCAATCAAAATATACAGCCGTTTATGCCGCAAATTTCCGAAACTTTTCGACACTCGCAAGGAAATCAAAACCTACAGGGTACTTCCCGTGAACTCAGAATCTTGAAATTTGGTACGAAGCAACGTCTTATAGCACAGATAAAGGCAAAATAGCGAAAACCGTAAATTTTTAACTTACTACGCCTTTCCTCATAAACGCGTAGAGGTATTAAATTAAAATTCATATCAAATACTCAGGTCCATAATACCTTTAAGCTGTAACAAAATCAAACTTCTATGTCAACGCAATCAAAAGAAATAGCAATTTAAGCATCATAATATTTTCAAACTCGCAAGGGAATCAAAACCTAAAGGGTACTTCCAGTCGACCTAGAATCTTGAAATTTGGCATGAAGCAATGTTTTATAGCACATATAAAGGAAAAATTCCGAAAACCTTAAATTTTTGTTACATCACATTTTTTTTTAACAATTATAACGAGGGTATTCTGGCAGAACAGAATAAGTGCAAAATTTAAAAAAAAATTGTTACATACATAGGCATACTTAGTTTTTTCTGCTTTCTTTATGTAGCAAAACCGTATAACTGCGAAAGCTTTTACTGCGGTTTTTTTATCTGTGTAAAGCAGTTATCTAACATTTTTTCCTTCAAACTTATAAGCAAAAAGTGATATAATCTCATACTAAACAACATGAATAATAAAATACAGTGATAACGAAATAAAAGCATTTATTCTCTTTACTCATAAAACTACTATTAATTATTTTATTTTATATTTACAGGCAAATCAATACACTGGGTTTTATTTGGTTTTCACTGTTAATACAAGAATATTTCTTTCGTTATATTGGCAGGCAAAACAAAATAAGTGATTTTATTATGTTTTGCATGTTACATGTAATGAAATTTTGATGCTCCAAATTAATAGCAAAAGCAGATAATAGCTCACTTAGTCGGTTCTGCTTGCTAACGTTTTTAGTCTCCGTCCAACATCGTCGCGTGCGCACGTCTTACATTTCATCGAGATTTTTATTTAAATACTCTGTTACATACTGCGAGCTTGTGTAAAACAAATATGAATGCGATAATGTCGTCCAGAGGAAAGAAAATCTTAATAAAACAAAAATGTACACATTATACAAAAAGTTATGCCAAGAAAAAACCAAGAAGGAGCAAATGAGCTCACTTGTCGAAGAATATTTTCAATGGGATACCACTTAAGCTTTTTTCGTACTGAAAAAAGACCAATGTTCAATTTGTACAAATTATGAAGAGGCTGACGAAGAGAAGAAGGCCTTATTAGAAAAAAAATATACAGAGCATATCCAGAGAAAAATAAATGTAATGAGGAGAAGGAAAAAGACAAGGAGAGAGCTAACAAGGATCCTAATTTTATTTCAGTTTCATTTGATCTGCAGGCTATACTTCAGATTCCTCATTGTAAAGGGAGCCTTTTGTATTATTCTCGGAAGCTGTGCGTCTTTAACCTCACTATTTATGAAGCAGGTCTACCCAATAATGCATAATATTTCCTATGGTCCGTACTTAACGGTAAAAAAGGTAGCTGCGAAATCGGAACCATTCTTATTGCATTATTTATCAAAATGTGTTCCATCAAATGTAACTGAAATCAGTCTTTTCTGATACTTGCTCAGGGCAAAACAGAAATCAATATGTGGCTGCTATGCTTTTATGGGCTGTTCACAATATTGATAATCTGCAGATGATTGAGCAAACGTTTTTGGAATCCGGATATACATACATGGAGGCCGATTCTATGCTCAGCGCTATTGAATTACAAAAGAAATAAACTTCTGTATATTCCATGCAAAACTGGATTGCAATATGTCAACGTGCAAGGCGTAGAAGAGTGCATATTATTAAAAAGAAGAAGATAATCAAGGAGCTACACAAAACAAAAAAAAAATATCATGAGTTTTGTGACTTGAAAGATCTGGCTTCTAAGATAATTCATAACCAAGAAAAGGACAATGAAGGAAATAGAGTGCAGTGGTTTAAAATTAAGCGACTAAGATTCATAAAGAGGGAAAAATAATGTATTTTCACTACGAAATGGGTGATAATTTTAATTACATAGACGTTACCGGCAAAGAAGGAAAGACTAGAGCTAGACGAACAAAAAGAAAGGAACGTGATGAATTTCCAAACGAGTTAAATAAAAAAGATGAATCATTACCTATATCGGAGGCAAAAATAAGGATTTATTGTATTTGATTAAAAAGAATATAATACCGGAGGAGTAAAAGCTAAAGCCTTGGTATAAAAGTTTGAAGACGGTGAATAGTGTTCCTGAAGATGTTGAAGACGAGAATGTACTGTCATGCGAGGAAGATGTGTAGTTTTATGATTTCTTGGTTTCTTTGTTTATTTTTTTTATTTTAATTATCATTGTACCTACGAGATAAAGCTGTTTAAACTGATTAAAGCATAATAATTAAAAATATATTACTTATTTGTTTTAAAAATACAGTAAACTTCAAAATATTTTTAGGTAAAAACGGATAACTTTTAACAATTTTGTATATTGCCGTCTTAAATACAAGACTATTTCAGTTATTTCATCATGAACTAAGTCACTGTCGTACAATGATCCGTTATTAGTATATCAGGTATTAACACCCTGTGTTATTAGGGATTTACAGCTTATTTACAAATTTCTGGTAAAACGAAATAACTGCACTACCTTGACGCGAAATTATCCTTTTTTCTTTATTTAAATGACAATTATTATGTAAATTAATATATCAAAAACTTCTTTAATAACATATCTAACTAATAGTACTGATATCGTGTTGTTAATATGCTTCAACATTAAACTATGATCACTCAAAAACTTAAAGTGCTTTTTCTCATTATTATATATTGTGCACTTATCCGGTTCTGCCAGAATACCCTCGATAAACTTATTACCCTTTTCCTCATGAACGCTTAGAGATATCAAGTTGAAACTAGATTGAGCTACATGAGCATGGCTGAGCTATTGTCATGTTATGGATTTCATTTTGCAATAAAAATACCACTAATAATTATGACTCGATTGTCGTAGGTGGACCGATGACCTGGTGAAGATTGCGGGGATCCGCTGGTTGTGAGACGCACGGGACCGGTCAATGTGGCGTCGCTTGGGGGAGGCCTATGTCCAGCAGTAGACGTCTTTCGGCTGATATGATGATGATGATGATGATGATGATTGTCGTGATGGGTGACCTTTTCCTTATATACCTACAGGTTTGTACGGAACCCTCGGTGCCCGAGTCCGATTCGCACTTGACTGGTTTTTATTATTATTGATACTTGCACTTGATCAATATCTCACTTGATGGCACAGGTAATATAATACTAGCATACAGATGCCTCATCCCATACAAAGAAACCGTGTCGACGTAACTAGCGTTTTTCATCTGATTATACCGATTATTTTTCGTAAATCGATCGCCTTCGGTTCCGTCCCACGGCGATAGATAGATCACCATCTATATCCGTGGAGCGAAACGGAACGGAACCGAACGCGATCGATTTACAAAAAATAATCAGAATAATCTGTATAGAATGTCGGCATGGTTTCTTTGTATGGGATGAGACTCCACTGCTTGATGGTAAGCAATGATGTGGTCGACGATTAAGCACTCTTGCCTAGAAGAATCCTATTCACTCTTGACTTAAAGACTCCTAGGGCAATTAATTATTTTTTAACTGACTTTCCAAAAAGGAGGAGGTTCCATATTCGACTTCATATATGTTTTATTTTTTATTTTTATGTATGTTCACCGATATCTCCGCCAATTGTGGACCGATTTCGAAAAGTTTTTGTTTGAAAGAGTATGTTTCGAAATTGGTCCCATTTTTTTTGATGAAGATCTGATGAAGAACTTCGGAGATATACAACAGAACTCTTCAATAAATAACGGAAAATCTCTCGGGATTGCTGCAATCGCATGTCTGTTTATTGTTTATACCATTTCATAACATAACATCACGCCAGTACGCTCGAAAGGGGTATGCAGATCTCTCATTTCACCGGTTATGTTCAAATTTCATGTTATTCGGGTAATCTATTCTGGTGTTATAGGTACATACTAAACAACTTGCCAATTAGGTAGGTAAAACTAAAAGGGGAAAAATAAAAAACCTTTTTTGCAAAAAAATACTACCGACTTCCAAATAAAAAACTACAAAGTGAAAAATTACTTTATTTTTGGCAGTCAGTGTCCAAATCGCAATAAATTGGTACCTACGAAAGACACCGACTTCCAAAAATAAAGTTATTTTTCACTTTGTAGTTTTTTATTTGGAAGTCGGTAGTATTTTTTTTGCAAAAAAAGTATTTTTATTATTATTGTCATACATAGGTATCTTTAATCAGCCTTTCAAATCTTTTTGTCTTTGTTAAATTCAAACAATGCTAAGGTTATCTGTAACTGTTCGGTCAGTAAGATAAAACCCACCTTTGTTAATTACTAGTGCTGCCTTGGACCTTATGAATATGATTTTCCTTGTTGTGAACAAATCAATTGTTTGCGTGTGTTTGCTACTAAGTTTCGGTTCGGAGCATATTGGTGTCAGTTCGCAGAAGCATATGAGACAAACCTTCAATGATTCATTGTAAAGCATTCGATTTTACAGCCGCCCGTGTCGATCAAAGGTCGTTCCATGGATGAGTGACCGTCTATTACATAACAGGACTGCTCTGTGCCACGCAAAGCACCTTTTTGTATTGGTTTCTCTCTTTTATATTATTGCTGTTTAGTCTAAGTTTTCTTTTTTTCCTTTTCTTGTTTATGTTGTGTGCTCTAGTGGCTTGTGTCAAATAAATGTGTTTTCTTTATTTCTTTCTTTTATTTTTTTCTTCTTAAGCTGCTGTTATCGGCTGTTATTCTTTATTGCGAACTAAGTGTACAGAATTTTGAAGATGTTAACATAAGGTAGGTTCTTAGAACTTAGTTGCCTGTTAAGGCATTGCAATTCAAATTATTATACTCAATAAAAGAGTGAGTTTGGTTCTGTCTGGCAACACTGGTAGCCGGACGTCAAAAAAAAAACCGCTCTATAGGTTTTATTTAAAATAAATTAATAAAAGTGTTTAAATTAGGCTTAATTTGTGTTCAATAGTCTAAACTCAATAGTGAGTGTAATTTCCAGTAGTTGTATTGTGTTTCGCTGTCGGAATACTATATAAAACAAGAAAACAAGATCAGCTGTCAACTGATCGCATCAACGGAGACGGATTTGAAAATAAATCATCATTCCCTGGGAGTATTTTTTGATTATTTTTAGTATTTAATTTTAACTAATTCTACAGACTGCACAACATCACAGAATACTGCTCAGCAATCAGAGCTACGTTCATCACACACTGGCACGGTTTATGTCTCCTTTTGCTTGACAATTTGTGGAAGCAGAATTGACGACAATAACATTAGCCCAGACAATAAATAAACACTACATAATATACTGCACAAAATAATCGTTGTAGGTTTCTATTAAGATCTTACCTAGAAATTGTCAAAAATTTAATAATTAAAGGTTTTAATTGTAGCCTGTAATTAAGTAAATTCAAAGCAGTGTTTTCCATAGTTCTTTCTATTTTGTTTTTACTTATTTAAATTCTCCATTTAAGTCTTAAACTTATCTATCTGTAACAGCTATACTTTCTTAACATTATTAACTTTTAAACTTTTTCTTTAGTATTTTTTTATTTATTTTTTCTCAACTACCTCCTATCTAATATTAGAAATCTACTGCACTGTTATTTAGTTTAAATTCTACACATTTCAGATAATTAAGGAAAATGATGACCCGCAGCGCTACAATGAAGGAGCTGGAAGCAAAATTGAGAGCTTCACTGAATGAGCTGCAAGATTCCAAATCACTAAATAAGAAACTGCTTCAAGAAATTGCAGATAGTGAGGTGGAAGTTGAAAAGGTGGTTCATAAAAACACCTTCCTCAAGAATGAGCTAGCTGAGCTACACATTCAGCACGTAGACTTAGCCGAACAACACCGGGCACTTAAGCACCAAGCGACATTATACCAGAAGTGCAATGACACGTATGAACTAACTTTAAACCGTGTTTCTGAACTTGAACAAGCTTTGTGTGATGCCCATAAGGCACTATCTTGCGCAGAGTCTATTAGAGTCAGTGAGCAGTTTAATAACACTAATAGTTTATTTAGTGAGTTGGTTGGCAGCATTCAGTCGGAATCAGTGTGTGAGCCAGATTTTATAATAGATTTGACTGGTGATGACACTAGACCATTATGTCCTATTGTCATGAGTCATAATAAATTAAAGAAATATATTAAAATCAAAAAAATTATGAAACGTTCACGGAGAGCAATAAAAAAACAAAATCTCCTAAAATTAAATATTACTCTTAGAAAGGAACGTGTTAACCTAACTAGTAGACTAAATACCTGCATGGGTAAGCTAGATAATTGTAGGGAAAAGTATGATAAAGATACACAGTGCCTCCAAAAAGATTTATTATACAAGGAGAGTTTACTGAAGAATATTTTTGAGAAATATGAAATTTCACAACAGCAATTGAGTGAGCGCTTGATTGAGGCTGGGGAATTGTTGGACTTGGTGAAGCACAATGCAGAGAGGTATGAGTCTCTTACTAATTCCTCTTGCAGCTGTGTCAACTACCCACCACCTCCCCAGCTTCAAGGTGACTTGTCTCCACCAATGTTGGCTTTTCCTGAAAAGACATGTGTACACAATGAAAAGGAATGTAAAACAATATTATTTAGTGATGAAATAGGTTCAGGCTTTGGAAAAATATTACAAAATTACCTTAGCCATAGTTTTACAAATCATTGTTACCATAATATAAGTTTTAAACAAATGATCAATAGAATTATAAATTCAAAAATAGATAATTGTTCTACAATGGTTTTGCTATTGGGAAATAGTACTGGAATTACCAAAAGGGACATAATGGCTGGTATTGACACCTTGTTAGGGTTAAATGTAGGAAAGCTCATGGTTTGTGCTTTTCCTTATTCAGATAGCTTCTCAGAAGATGAGAACAAGCGAATTTTTAAATTAAATAACATTTTACAAATGTTGACTTGTCATAGTGACAAATTATTGTTTTTTGACACTAATAGATTTATTAGTGGACTTCAAGTAACGCAGAGAGCTTTCTCTCTGTCACGTAGATGTAGACATAAGATTGCTATGTTGATAGCATATTCTATTAATGAAGTGATAGTAAATCTATCAAATTCTATATTAATTGACGACCCTGTGTTGCCTAGTTCAACTAGCAACATAAATTTAAACTAGTCCATAAGACAATAGAAGTTACCCCTGCAAATAATCAGTTATTATTAGTAAATAGTATGAAGGTATCTTCTGGCAATCCATTTAGTGGTACAAAGCTGAGGAGAGAGCAATACTCTTTAAAATTATTAAATCAGAACATTCAAGGTTGCTCTTCCAAATTATTAGAAATTGAACTATTTCTAGAAAAAACTAAATTTGATATTATTTGTCTAACAGAACATTGGTTAAAAGATCACCAAGTAAGGTCCATTAATTATGAAAATTATTGTGTAGTTAGCCATTTCAGCAGAAAACGTATGATACATGGCGGATCATTAATACTTATTAAAAATTCTATTAAATCTAAAGAGAGAAAAGACATTGTTAGACTGTCGGTTGAACACACCATTGAATTGTCCTGTGTTGAGCTTGATAAGCATGTTGTAGTATGTGTCTACAGACCTCCAAGTTACCAGAATCTATCTGTGTTTGACTCTATAATGGAAGATGTGTTAAAAAAAGTTAGTACTAGCAGTAAATCAATCATCATATGTGGCGATTTTAACATTAACTTATTAGAAAATAACTCTAACAGTATTAGGTTATTGGGTCTTTTTAAATCATTTAATCTAACAAATGTTTTTTATGGAGCCAACTAGAGTGACAGCTTCTTCTGCGACTTGCATAGATAACGTTTTTAGGGTTCCGTACCCAAAGGGTAAAAACGGGACCCTATTACTGAGACTTCGCTGTCCGTCTGTCTGTCTGTCTGTCTGTCTGTCTGTCTGTCTGTCTGTCACCAGGCTGTATCTCATGAACCGTGATAGTTAGACAGTTGAAATTTTCACAGACGATGTATTCCTGTTGCCGCTATAACAACAAATACTAAAAACAGTATAAAATTAATATTTAAGGGGGCTCCCATACAAGAAACGTGATATTTTTGCCGTTTTTTGCTCGATATTAATAACGGCAAGAGGTAGATGCTTGAAATATTCACAGAATATTTAGTTGTATATTGTCTTCAAAAAATTATATTTTTTAAATTAAAATAAAATAAATTAAGGGGGGCTCCCATACAACAAACGTGATTTTTTTGCAGTGTTTTGCGATAATGGTACGGAACCCTTCGTGTGCGAGTCCGACTCGCACTTGGCCGGTTTTTTTTGTAATTGTGATTACCTAAATAAAGAAATTGTAAATAAATTAACATCTGATCACAGTGGGCAAACAATAACGTATAGCACCTACATACCTTTGCAAAAAATGCAAATAAAATTTAGACCAATTACAAGTAAAAATTTAGAAAAATTTAATAAAACCTTGACTAGTAAATTATGTGTTCAAAACTTTTTTAATATAGATAACCCAAATGAGTTCTATGCCGAGTTTTTTAAAGAACTCAACATGCAATTTAATGACACTTTTCCACAGAAAGCGAAAAGTATTTACACCAAGTTCGTATTTAGCGATTGGGCGACTCCAGGTATTCGTAAAAGCAGGGAAAAGCTATATGAACTTTATGGCCTAAAGCAACATATGAATAATACAAGTTTTGATAAGTATGTTGCGAAATATTCAAAAACCTTTAAAATTGCATGCAAAATAGCTAAAGCGCTGTATATAAGCAATAAAATAAAATCGGCAGACGATAAAATAAAAACTACCTGGAAAATAATAAATAATGAAACAGGTAGGAAAAAACAGCGTAATACTGAATTTAATTTAGCGACTGCACATGGCCCCATATCCTCAGATATAGAGGTAGCTCAGGAATTTGAAAACTTTTTTGTTAATATTCCTCTTAAAACTACAGCAGCCTTAAACTCCTCACCCACACTCTCTGCTGCCTTACTAAGAAAGAACGTAAATGCATGCCCATCGGAGTTCAAGTTTCACCATACAAATCCCCAGGCTATTTTAAAAGCTTTTAAAGATCTTAAAATTAAATCAACAGAAGATCTTTGGGGACTATCTGTAAAAGTGTGTAAACCAATCATTGAAACTGTTGCACCCTATTTAGCTTTAATATTTAATGCTAGTGTCGATCAAGGAGTTTTTCCGGACCTCATGAAACACAGTAAAGTAGTTCCATTGTTTAAATCCGGGGATAGCAAAGAAGCCAATAATTATAGGCCAGTGTCAATACTGCCGGTTCTCAGTAAGGTCTTCGAAAAGTTAATGCTCAACCAATTGTTGCGTCATTTTAACAAACATTCTATCTTTTATGATCAACAGTACGGTTTTACCAAAGGGCGTTGCACAACTGACGCTGGTGTCACCCTAATAAAGAACATCTTTAACGCCTGGGAGGAAGCACAAGACGCCATTGGAATCTTTTGCGACCTCTCGAAGGCGTTCGATTGCGTTAACCATGAGACACTATTGTTGAAGCTCGAGCACTATGGAATTAGACATACAGCCCTTGGGTTACTTAGATCATATTTAAAAGACAGACAAGTTAAAGTTCAGATAAACGGCGTAAACTCACTAGGGTCTGAAATGACAATGGGTGTTCCTCAAGGCTCGATATTGGGTCCATTCCTCTTTTTAGTTTATATTAACGATTTACCCCAATTACTACAAAATCAACCGAAAATGGTGTTGTTTGCTGATGACACATCTTTGATATTTAAAATAGATCGGCGGTCACAAAATCTTGATGATGTGAATAACTCGATTCATCAGGTCCAAAATTGGTTCACGGCAAACAATTTGGTACTAAATGAAAAAAAAACCAAATGTATTAGATTCACATTGCCGAATGTTAGAAGTAGCGAATGCGACATCATATTGAATGGCGAAAAGCTGGACTTTGTAAATCAAACAGTTTTCCTGGGAATCACTTTAGACGACAAATTGCAATGGAGTTCTCACATAACATCTCTTGCGGGTCGGCTGAGCTCGGCCGCTTATGCTGTTAGAAAGATAAGACAGTTGACGGATGTGGAGACCGCGCGTTTGGTCTATTTTAGTTACTTTCACAGCATTATGTCATACGGTATTTTATTGTGGGGCCGAGCGGCTGACATTGAATCCATATTTATATTGCAAAAGAGAGCTATCAGAGCCATATATAATTTAAGTCACAGAGAATCTCTTAGGGAGCTATTTAAAAATATTAATATTATGACAGTTTCTTGCCAATTCATTTATGAAAATATCATGTATGTAAGGAAAAATATACATCTCTTTAGTAAGGTCAGTGATAGACACAATTGTAATACGAGAAATAAAGATAAGTTAGATCAACCATCTTATAGACTAGCAAAAGTACACTCATCTTTCATGGGGTACTGTGTTAAATTTTAAAACAAAATACCTTGTGATATATTAAAACTAAATGAAAGTAAATTTAAAACTTTAGTTAAAAGCACACTTTGTAAACAAGCATATTACAAATTAGATGATTATATTCAAGATAAGAATGCTTGGCAACATGTTGGTCCCGCTCCGTAGGGCAATCTTTGGTGTGGACAAAATCAAATTTGCTAATTTGTATTCCTATTCATAGTTTTTGTACTCTTAGGTTATTTTTTATATTTTTTTCCAGAATTTGACTCACACAAGGTTCCGTTGTTGTTGAATTAGGTATTTTACCTATGTTTGCAATATTTGTAAGTATGTGAGAACCATGTTCCTATTTATAAAACTAATGAATTTACCTGTTAGTGCTTTTATTACTTTATACCTGTACGTTGTATAGTGGGTAGTGCTATTTTTGGGTGCATCGTTCTCACATATATGAATTTATTAATGTATGTACATAAGTAAACTTTGTAAAACATATTTTTTTTAAAAAGAGTAAGTATGGAGTTTCTTGTGCGTTCTTCTCCATAACAAGCTACTTTCCGAATGCACGGTAGAGTCAATTTTTATTACTTGTACATTTTTTATTAACATTTAATTTTTGACGTTCAAAAGTGCCGCTTATTGGCCTAATTGAAATAAATATATTTGACTTTGACTTTGACAATATTACAGTTATATACACAGCTTACATTAAATTATATTAATTACCATTATTCATACATTTTATTTTATATCATACAATTCTTATACTAATTTTTATGACATTATATTAAGTATCACGATCATTTTAATATATTAAACAATTTATAATACAATACAATATAAAATTAAAAAACCGGCCAAGTGCGAGTCGGACTCGCACACGAAGGGTTCCGTACCATTATCGCAAAACACTGCATAAAAATCACGTTTGTTGTATGGGAGCCCCCCTTAATTTATTTTATTTTAATTTATTAATTATTATTTTATGAAGTAAATATACAACTAAACATTCTGTGAATATTTTAAGCGTCTACCTGTTGCCGTTATTAATATCGAGCAAAAAACGGCAAAAATATCACGTTTGTTGTATGGGAGCCCCCCTTTAATATTTACTTTATACTGTTTTTAGTATTTGTTGTTATAGCGGCAACAGAAATACATCATCTGTGAAAATTTCAACTGTCTAGCTATCACGGTTCATGAGATACAGCCTGGAGATAGACGGACAGACAGACAGACAGACAGACGGATCGCGAAGTCTTAGTAATAGGGTCCCGTTTTTACCCTTTGGGTACGGAACCCTAAAAAGTATGGTTAGAAGTAGTATGCATGAAACTACATAACGCCACCTGCTACGATCCTTACATACTTCTTTTGCTTTACTCATATTCATATATCTAGTCATATACACACGCCGGCTATGAGTACTGTGCACCTGGTCTTTCTGAATAACATCACCAATAAGGTCTATGTATGTCTTTCTAGGGCGTCCCCTCCCGGCGTTTCTATAATAGACCTAATCTATGTACTTTTAATTTATTGATAATGTTTATAAAGTATATTTTACTAACACATACCAATATATTCTACATTTGGTACGGAACCCTAAATGTGCGAAGTTCGACACGCACGTGGCCGGTGTTTTAACCGTGGTTAACTCAAATAATGGTTAAATAATCTAACCGATGTATTCAAATGAAGTAGTGAATAGTTGACCATTTTTATACTAAATTGATGAATAAACGCGCTTTACCGAAATTTTAAAACATTGGTAATCATATTAAAATTGCCAAAAAACCATTGGTTGAGTTAACTACGACTAAAAGAACTGGGCCTTAGCAATAATGTTGTCAGATATTCGTTCTTTTGATTATCTTTAACGAAATTTTATCAAATACATACAAAGCCAAGCCAGCACCAACGGCTTATTGATGCGTTTCGGTTCGTAGGATGCTCGTTATGATTGTATCGAATGGTCAACCATATGAATTCAGCAATCGTTACTTAACCTTGAACATCAACCCGTGCGGCTATTATTTAGCCACGGATCTCCCAAAATTGAAAGACTAGATAAACTACGTCATCAATCCATAGCCTGGCTAGCCACAACCCTTCCTGTACCCTGAAGAGGTCCTACAGTCTGGTGCTCACTGCGACAGACGTAAACAGTTTACTACTGTAACGAACTTACTGATGACCTCACACGTGTACCGCTTTAAGTATTGATGAGAAGAAATATATTATTTATCATAAAACCTCATCATACTTGTAACCTTCATAGGTTTTGGCTCAATTATGCACGGTCTATATTTTGTCAATTATTTTATAATCTTACTAGCTGTTGCCCGCGACTTCGTCCGCGTGGTTAAGAAGATATAAAGTTTAATGATGTTTAACGCAAACTATTTTTATATTTCAGTCAACAGAAAATGCCTATCACACTAAGCATCATTTTTTAAAGCACGAATTAGAAATAAAATATAGAGTATCACAAAATTCTTTCTTAACTTATGTCTCCTACTCATAAACTCTAGACTTGCTAAATTTCAGGACAATAGTACAAAAAGACATCCGGACTTTCATACAAACATGCGAGAGCCCTTAAATCGCCTTAATC
This sequence comes from Anorthoa munda, assembly GCA_945859665.1. NCBI lineage: Eukaryota > Metazoa > Arthropoda > Insecta > Lepidoptera > Noctuidae > Anorthoa > Anorthoa munda. The sequence continues at coordinate 3,387,503 of OX243907.1, read as the reverse complement.
CGGCCCTGTCGCAAAATCCGTTCTTAGCGGACGTTTACTAACTATGAACTACCTCCATGCCAAATTTCAAGATAGTAGTTCAAAAAATGAAGCACTTTCATATAAACTTGCGAGAGCCCTTTGACCTCCTTTATGCGGCCCTGTCGCAAAATCCGTTCTTAGCTGACATCTACTAACTATAAACTACTGTCAAGACAAATTTCAAGTTTGTAGCACAAAAAATGAAGGATTTTCATACTAACTTGCGATAGCCCTTAGACCCCTAAATCCGGCCCTGTCGTAAAATAGCGGACGTTCTTAGCGGACGTCTACTAACTATGAACTACCTCCATGCCAAATTTCATCTTTATACGCAAGCAGTTTTCGATATTTCGTGATAGGTGAATGAGAGACCTTTCGGTTTTATATAGATACTAGCTGTTGCCCGCGACTTCGTCCGCGTGGTTAAGAAGATATAAAGTTTAATGATGTTTAACGCAAGCTATTTTTATATTTCAGTCAACAGAAAATGCCTATCACACTAAGCATCATTTTTTAAAGCACGAATTAGAAAAAAATATAGAATATCACAAAATTCTTTTTTAGCTTATGTCTCCTTCTCATAAACTCTAGGCTTGCTAAATTTCAGGACAGTAGAACAAAAAGACATCCGGACTTTCATACAAACATGCGAGAGCCCTTAAACCGCCTTAATCCGGCCTTATCGCAAAATCCGTTCTTAGCGGACGTTTACTAACTATGAACTACCTCCATGCCAAATTTCAAGATTATGGTTCAAATAATGAAGCACTTTCATATAAACTTGCGCGAGCCCTTAGACCCCGAAGTCCGGCCCTGTCGAAAAATCCGTTCTTAGCAGATTTCTACTAACTATAATCTACCTCCCTGCCAAATTTTAAGTTATAACTCAAAAAATGAAGGACTTTCATCTAAACTTGCGAGAGACCACATAAATCCGGCCCTGTTGCAAAATCCGTTCTGAGCGTCGTCTACTAACTATAAACTACCTCCCTGCCTTTTAAATTTGTAGTTCAAAAAATTAAGGATTTTCATATAAACTTGCGAAAGCCCTTAGACCCCCTAAATCCGGCTCTGTCGCAAAATCCGTTCTTAGTGGACGTCTAATATCTATAAACTACATCCCTGCCAAATTTTAAGTTAGTAGGTCAAAAAATTAAGGACTTTCATATAAACTTGCGAGAGCCCTTAGACCCTAAATCCGGCCCTGTCGCAAAATCCGTTCTTAGCGGGCTTTTATAACTATAAACTACCTCCATGCCAAATTTCAAGATTATGGTTCAAATAATGAAGCACTTTCATATAAACTTGCGCGAGCCCTTAGACCCCGAAGTCCGGCCCTGTCGAAAAATCCGTTCTTAGCAGATTTCTACTAACTATAATCTACCTCCCTGCCAAATTTTAAGTTATAACTCAAAAAATGAAGGACTTTCATCTAAACTTGCGAGAGACCACATAAATCCGGCCCTGTTGCAAAATCCGTTCTGAGCGTCGTCTACTAACTATAAACTACCTCCCTGCCTTTTAAATTTGTAGTTCAAAAAATTAAGGATTTTCATATAAACTTGCGAAAGCCCTTAGACCCCCTAAAGCCGGCTCTGTCGCAAAATCCGTTCTTAGTGGACGTCTAATATCTATAAACTACATCCCTGCCAAATTTTAAGTTAGTAGGTCAAAAAATTAAGGACTTTCATACTAACTTGCGAGAGCCCTTAGACCCCTAAATCCAGTCCTGTCTCAAAATCCATTCATAGCGGAAATCTACTAACTATAAACTACCTCCCTGCCAAATTTTAAATTAGTAGTTCAAAAAATGAAGGGCTTTCATACAAACTTGCGAGACCCTTAGACTCTCTAAATCCGCGCGGCCCTCTCGCAAAATCCGTTTTTAGTGGACGTCTACTATCTATAAACAACATCCCTGCCCATATTTTAAGTTAGAAGCTCAAAAAATGAAGGACTTTCATAGTAAATTGCGATAGCCCCTAGACCCCTTAATCCGGCCCTGTCGAAAAATCCGTTCTTAGCGGATGTCTACTAACTATAAACTACCTCCCTGCCAAATTTCATCTTTATACGTCAAGTAAAGTAGTTTTCGATATTTCGTGATAGGTGAATGAGTGACCTTTCGCTTTTATATAAATAAGATTCTTAAAAAAAACTTTAACACCCCCTAAATCGAATTTTGGGGGTAGGTTCGAAAAACTTATAATGACAACCTTTTTTGTTTACTTAGGTTGATATTTGTGTCAAGTTTCAAGTTTATTAACCTAAGAAGTAAGATTCTTTAAAAAAAATAATTGACTCTTTGGGGGTATTTTTGAAAAACTAATAATTGTAACCTTTTGTTGCTTACTTAGTTGGGTATTTATGCCAAGTTTCAAGTTTATTAACCTAATAATATGATTTTTCAAAAAACTTTAACACCCCCTAAATCGTCTTTTGGGGGTAGTTTCGAAAAACTAATAATAACAACCTTTATTATTTATTTATTTTAGTATTTGTGTAATGTTTCAAGTTTAGTTACCCATGAAATAAGATACTGCCATACAAATTTCAACACCCCCTAAATCGACTTGAGGGGGTAGTTTCAAAAAACTAATAATGTCAATCTTTATCATGTACTTAGATTACTATTTGTGCCAAGTTTCAAAAATATTAGCCGAAGGAATTTGATTTTTCATACAAACTTTTTAACCCCCTTAGGGGTAGAATTTCGGAAAATCCCTTCTTATCGGATGCCTACATCATACAAAGAATACACCTTTCAAGTTTCAGGTCTCTGCGTTCAGCGGTTTGGGCTGTGCGTTGATCCGTCAGTCAGTCATTCAGGACAAAGCATTTTATATATATAGATAAACTAGCTGTTGCCCGCGACTTCGTCCGCGTGGTTAAGAAGATATTAAGTATAATGATGTTTAACGCAAACTATTTTTATATTTCAGTCAACAGAAAATACCGATCACACTAAGCATTATTTTTTAAAGCACGAATTAGAAAAAAAATATAGGGTATCACAAAATTCTTTCTTAGCTTATGTCTCCTACTCATAAACTCTAGACTTGCTAAATTTCAGGACAGTAGTACAAAAAGACATCCGGACTTTCATACAAACTTGCGAGAGTGCTTAGACCTCCTTAATCAGGCTTTGTCGCAAAATCCGTTCTTAGCTGACATCTACTAACTATAAACTACTATCATGACAAATTTCAAGTTTGTAGCACAAAAATTGAAGGACTTTCATACAAACTTGCGCGAGCCCTTAGACCCCTAAATCCGGCCCTGTCACAAAATCCGTTCTTAGTGGACGCCTGCTATCTATAAACTACATTCCTGCCAAATTTTAAGTTAGTAGGTCAAAAAATGAAGGACTTTCATACTAACTTGCGAGAGCCCTTAGACCCCCTAATCCGGCCCTGTCACAAAATTCATTCATAGCGGAAATCTACTAACTATAAACTACCTCCCTGCCAAATTTTAAATTAGTAGCTCCAAAAATGAAGGGCTTTCATACAAACTTGCGAGAACACTTACACCCCCTAAATCCGGCTCTGTCGCAAAATCCGTTCTTAGTGGACGTCCACTATCTATAAACTACATCCCTCCCAAATTTCATATTTATACGTCAAGCAGTTTTCGATATTTTGTGATAGGTGAATGAGTGACCTTTCGCTTTTATATAGATTTAAATAAGATTCTTCAAAAAAACTTTTAACACCCCCTAAATCGAATTTTGGGGGTAGGTTCGAAAAACTTATAATGACAACCTTTATTACTAACTTTATTCCTTTTTTTACTTAGGTTGATATTTGTGTCAAGTTTCAAGTTTATTAACCTAAGAAGTAAGATTCTTCAAATAAAAAAAAAGTTAATTAAAAAAATCAAAAAACCCGACTGCTTAAAAAGCGAACTAAAAAGATGTAAACAAGAAGAAAATCATGCTGTGCAGTCGGAGGATACATGTTCGCGAGCTGGCTGACCAAAACCAGATGTATCCTCCGACTGCACAGCATGATTTTCTTCTTGTTTACATCTTTTTAGTTCGCTTTTTAAGCAGTCGGGTTTTTTGATTTTTTTAATTAACTTTTTTTATTTATAACTTTTTAGTTATCTTTTTTTAGAATTAGTTACATTTTAACATATAAGTGTTATATATTTTTGAAATCAGCTCTTAAAGCCCTTTATTTTGATACCCCACACGATAGGTTCGGAAGAAAAAGAAAAATTTCTCCCCCACAATATGGCGCCCAAAATCCGCCATTTTTCTATTTTCCAATTTTAATGTAGCCAGTGACACTCGCAGGGTTAAGACGAATCGATTGACGTAAGAACCATCAAAATCGGCCAACGCGTTTGGTCTCTAGAACGCCACATAGGAACAAACATACATACATACATACATACATACATACATCCATACATACATACTTACATACATACATACATACATACATAGACTGATAAACACATTACCCTCCTTCGGCAGTCGGGTAAAAAAATCGACTTTTGGGGGTATTTTTGAAAAACTAATAATTGCAACCTTTTGTTGCTTACTTAGTTGGGTATTTATGCCAAGTTTCAAGTTTATTAACCTAATAATAAGATTTTTCAAAAAAAAAATAACAACCCCTAAATCGTCTTTTGGGGGTAGTTTCGAAAAACTAATAATAACAACCTTTATTATTTATTTATTTTAGTATTTGTGTAATGTTTCAAGTTTAGTTACCCATGAAATTAGATTCTGCCATACAAATTTCAACACCCCCTAAATCGACTTGAGGGGGTAGTTTCAAAAAACTAATAATGTTAATCTTTATCATGTACTTAGATTACTATTTGTGCCCAGTTTCAAAAATATAAGCCGAAGGAATTAGATTTTTCATACAAAATTTGCAACCCTTTTAAACCCTTTTAGGGGTAAAATTTCGGAAAATCCTTTCTTATCGGATGCCTACATCATACAAAGAATACATCTTTCAAGTTTCAGGTCTCTACGTTCAGTGGTTTGAGCTGTGCGTTGATCCGTCAGTCAGTCATTCAGGACAAAGCGTTTTATATGGGGGTATTTTTGAAAAACTAATTATTGCAACCTTTTGTTGCTTACTTAGTTGGGTATTTATGCCAAGTTTCAATTTTATTAACCTAACAATAAGATTTTTCAAAAAAACTTAGGCACCCCCTAAATCGTCTTTTGGGGGTAGTTTCGAAAAACTAATAATAACAACCTTAATTATTTATTTATTTTAGTATTTGTGTAATGTTTCAAGTTTAGTTACCCATGAAATAAGATTCTGCCATACAAATTTCAATACCCCCTAAATTGACTTGAGGGGGTAGTTTCAAAAAACTAATAATGTCAATCTTTATCATGTACTTAGATTACTATTTTTGCCAAGTTTCGAAAATATTAGCCGAAGGAATTAGATTTTTCATACAAACTTTGCCCCCCTTTTTAACCCCCTTAGGGGTAGAATTTCGGAAAATCCTTTCTTATCGGATGCCTACATCATACAAAGAATACACCTTTCAAGTTTCAGGTCTTTACGTTCAGCGGTTTGGGCTGTGCGTTGATCCGTCAGTCAGTCATTCAGGACAAAGCATTTTATATATATAGATAGATAAGATTCTTCAAAAAATCTTTAACACCCCCTAAATCTAATTTTGGGGGTAGGATCGAAAAACTTATAATGACAACCTTCATTGTTTACTTACGTTGATATTTGTGTCAAGTTTCAAGTTTATTAACCTAAGAAGTAAGATTCTTCATAAAAATTAATCGACCTTTGGGGGTATTTTTGAAAAACTAATAATTGCAACATTTTTTTTGCTTACTTAGTTGGGTATTTATGCCTAGTTTCAAGTTTATTAACCTAATAATAAGATTTTTCTAAAAACTTTAACACCCCCTAAATCGTCTTTTGGGGGTAGTTTCGAAAAACTAATAATAACAACCTTTATTATTTATTTATTTTAGTATTTGTGTAATGTTTCAGGTTTAGTTTCCCATGAAATAAGATTCTGATATACAAATTTCAACACCCCCTAAATCGACTTGAGGGGGTAGTTTCAAAAAACTAATAATGTCAATCTTTATCATGTACTTATATTACTATTTGTGCCAAGTTTCAAAAATATTAGCCGAAGGAATTAGATTTTTCATACAAACTTGGCCCCCCTTTTTAACCCCCTTAGGGGTAGAATTTCGGAATATCCTTTCTTATCGGATGCCTACATCATATAAAGAATACACCTTTCAAGTTTCTGGTCTCTACGTTCAGCGGTTTGGGCTGTGCGTTGATCCGTCAGTCAGTCATTCAAGACAAAGCATTTTATATATATAGACTACCCGCGGCTTCGCTCACGTAAAACGTAGAAAAGGAAACAGAGTAGTAGAACAAAAATAGCGTATTTTGCGTAACATAAAATGCAGTAGGTACTAATTTGAATTTTGATTCTTATAAATATTGTTTAGGTCGTCAAAAGTGTGGAAATGGGTTGTGAGCACAGAGTTGTAATTTTTAATAACTTACTTTAAAACAGTCGTGTAAACAATATTTTTAGTTTTACCATCTTTTTTTGATAAAACATATTGATTATGTGGACTTGATACTCGTGAACACGTGGGGAAAAACAGTTTTTTCTAAATGCACATCTGCAACTTCAAGTGTCCCCTTGAGCTTTATTTATGGTAATCGCGAATGTCACTTTAAGGGGAAATTGCAACCTTTTAAATTGGATTTGCATATCGGTTGTGATTATCGGAATACGTGAAATCATTACATCTTCTCCCTTTGCTATTCCTGTCATAATTGTTGCCCTTACTATATTGCGTCCCAGGTGTGTTATTTGTAGTCGGGTGACATTATATAATTTTGGTGCGTCCAGATTTCTCATTAACAGGACTGGGACACCAACTTTCAGCCTCAACGTATGGGACGGTACCCCAGATAATTCTAAAGAGTTAAGAAACTCTACAGGGTAGAGTTAAGGGTGGTAACTCACCCTGTAGAGTTTCAGGGTTAGTCACTCTGCTGCCACTTGCTTGGAAGCATGTATTATATTTTCTTATTCTGCTTAAAAAACGGCGCCATTCATCACTGTCATACAAAAGCAAAGACTTGAGTGGTTCTTCTGGCTCACCAAGCGTTTGAACTGAAACTTTTCCACCAGAGCAACACATACCCTGTGTGCTGAGTGCTTCACAATATTTACATTTTTTATCCATGTTCCCTATGAGAACTAATCGATGGTTAGTGTAATCAATCAATGGGTCATAATCAGACGCAGCGTTGTGGAACGACTCCCATGTATTTCTTGCAAACGTACGTCTCCTTTCAGACTGCCGTTGAGCTCGTAAAATACGCCGTATTTGGGATTGTTCAGGCGTCTCAGCAGCTATCGATGACGCGTGACATTCTCTCAGCAGCTCTTTGAGTTGCGTGACGCTTAGCATCTGCGTGTTGGCGAACCTGAATCTGGTCTAAAGTCTCAGCAGCTCTTTGAGTTGCGTGACGCTCAGCATCTGCGTGTTGGTGAACCTTAATCTGGTCTAAAGTCTCAGCAGCTCTTTCAGTTGCGTGACGTTCAGCATCTGCGAGTTGGCGAGCCTGAATCTGATCGAAAGTCTCAGCTGTTCTTTGGGTTGCGTGACGCTCAGCATCTAAAATTAGACGGATTGAGTCTGCTCCTCTGTTTCTTGGCTTCTAGCTACTCTTGCTGTTCGAGCTCTGCTAGAGCTACGGCTCAGATGAGATTTACTCTTGCGAGGCATATCCACAGCATAAAGATATCCCCCTAATAAAAATAAGCAAAAGAATATTTTAAAGCTTTGCTTAAATTAACACTTTCACGGACACTGACATTAAGTTGACTTTTTCAAATTGACACTCAAATCTTTCATAAACAATTATATCATGCCTACAGCCGAATAAGAAGGACGCCATAAAAAAAAGTTTCATATTATTTTCATATTTTATAACTAATCCACCCCATTTCTCCAGCACCTTGTTTTATACAAAAAAGTAGCCTATGTCCATCCCAGGGTCTCATACTATCTTCATACCAAATTTCATCTAAATCGGTTCAGTGGTTTAAGCCATAATAAGAAGTTTCATACAAATCTAACCCACCCCCCTATTTCTACCCCTTTGTGGTTTATGCAAATAATAAGTAGCCTAAGTCCTGCCCAGGGTCTCAAAATATCTTCACACCAAATTTCATCTTAATCGGTTCAGCGGCTTAAGCCATAATAAGAAGTTTCATTCAAAATTTACCCCCCTACCATTTCTCCCCCTTCGCATTTTATGCAAAAAAAATGTAGCCTATGTCCGTTCTAAGGTCTCAAACTATCTTCTTACCAAATTTCATCTAAATCGGTTGAGCGGTTTAAGCGTGAAAAGGTAACAGACAGACAGACAGACAGAGTTACTTTCGCATTTATAATATTAGTATGGAAAAATAAGATTCTTCAAAAAAACTTTGACAACCTAGGGGGTGGGAGAGTGAGGGAGAATCAAATTTTGGGGGTAGATTCGAAAAACTTATAATGACAACCTTTATTGTTTACTGAGGTTGATATTTGTGTCAAGTTTCAAGTTTATTAACCTAAGAAGTAAGATTCTTCAAAAAAAATAATCAAATTTTGGGGGTATTTTTGAAAAACTAATAATTGCAACCTTTTGTTGCTTACTTAGTTGGGTATTTATGCCAAGTTTCAAGTTTATTAACGTAATAATAAGATTTTCAAAAAAACGTTAACACCCCCTAAATCGTCTTTTGGGGGTAGTTTCGAAAAACTAATAATAACGAACTTTATTATTTATTTATTTTAGTATTTGTGTAATGTTTCAAGTTTAGTTACCCATGAAATAAGATTCTGCCATACAAATTTCAACACCCCATAAATCGCCTTGAGGGGGTAGTTTAAAAAAACTAATAATGTCAATCTTTATCTTTATCTTTTTTACTTAGATTACTATTTGTGCCAAGTTTCAAAAATATTAGCCTAAGGAATTAGATTTTTCATACAAACTTTGCCCCCCTTTTTAACCCCCTTAGGGGTAGAATTTTGGAAAATACTTTCTTATCGGATGCCTACATCATAGAAAGAATACACCTTTCAAGTTTCAGGTCTCTACGTTCAGCGGTTTGGGCTGTGCGTTGATCCGTCAGTCAGTCATTCAGGACAAAGCATTTTATATATATAGATGAAGGAGGCGAGCATATTGCCAGACACAAATCCAGACTCCGGACTTCAGCTAGCATATCATTTATGTAAAATCTCAAAAACATTGCCAGTCCTGGGCATCCAACCCAGTGCTCAGCAGTAGTGTTTGCCTTCACTAGATCAAAGGGACAGGCAAAAACAATATTTCCATACTACTTCATCATTTAAAGCCGCCATCAATCCCTAGCCTCGCTAGCCACAACCCTTCCTGTCGCCAGCAGAGCTCCTGCAGTCCGGTGCTCACTGCAACTGACGCAAACAGTTAATTACTGTAACACACTGATGACGTCACACGTGTACCTCGTTATGTTCACACAGCGGGTTTGACCGTGAAGGGTGGTACAGGGTTTAAGAGGAAGCGACTTGGTGGAAAAATATTTCAATTTTCGTAGATAATTATGATAATCTACATAATTTTGCAATAAATTATTCGAAACAGGCCAAACAAAATATGTTAACCAACGAATCCGTTCGATGTGTATTTTGTACAATGGGAATATAGTTTTACAATGAATGGATCATTAAAAAACATGAACATCATCATCATCTGTAAAAATAGCTAAAATGGCGTAAAATCATCAACACTCGTGGCAAATAAATGGAATATTATTTTTAAGACAGACGGAGTTATAATTATTAACAAGAAACCAAATTATATCATCTGCACAAGCAGGTTGATAGCACGGCTAGCAGTGAACGGAAATAAACATGGAAGCATTACTTCGAAGGAACTAAGCGCGCATCTTGACTCAAAATCCCAAACAAACTCACACATCGAAACCCCGCCACTAATTCGCTAAACTAGCCAAAGTACACAAACAATATCATTACAACTCATGATGCACAGTTCAAAATAGACCTTATGAGCTGATGGTTTGGGTTTAAATTACCATCTAACGTATGGGCCGCTAACGACATTTCTACGACGCCACTGCGTCCACCATTCGCGTCGCCCGGGATGTTTTATGCAATAAGGTGCAATGCAATTATTAATTATGATAATGATGGTTTTAAAATAATCTGAAAGAAAGTATAGAAGCATAAAAAAGCGTGTGTGGTCAGAGGACCACCGTGAGGAACGAAGTTCCTTCTCACGTATGATTTAAACAAAAACATTTATTTTATTTAATACCGTCTTGGATTTTTTTAACCTCTCAATCGACTTTAGCACCCTCGAAAACTAAATCCATGATGAAAAATAGGAAAGTTTTCGCAGCCGTTATCTTGGATTTATATTTTGACCAAATTTGAAAGAAGAAAATCGCAAGTATGAACGCTTTCTCGCGTGATGATTTGTACCAGTCAACTCCTACCGCAATTCTTGTTACACATCTTTTATTGTAATAAAAAAATATCTTTTCGGGATGACCAAAAAGATATGGGAAATAATAAGTCTAGCCACAAAATTATTTATTGGACACGTGATTAAACTTCTAATTTTATAACTAAGCAACGGGAAAATGACATAGCCTCTAATAAACTAATTCGTCTTTTTTGCAACGCCAACTAAATATTCTACAGAAAGCGTCAAGTAAAGATCATCAATTATTGTGACTTGTCCTTCTTATTTATACATTGCCACGTAATTTACTAACTCGGCCACGGATTTTATATCTTGTCACCATTTTACGTTTTACAGCTTCAACGCAATATCCTCAAAAAAAAATAATTCAAGCTTCTATCGAAGAAAGAAAGAAAGCATAATTTATTATAACTTAGCATGTAAAACAATACATCATATTCTTTTATCGTGAAAATAGCCACTGCATGATTTGGCGCGAGTACGCGAGACGACAGCGACCGGCCATTTGCACCAATCAGAGAGCGCCATTCGATTCATGTGACGACGAGTTGAGTTGTCCAAGAGCGAGCGTAGCGAGCTCGGGAGCTTAGGGCACCCCGACACGGACAGGTTAGGTTCGAAGGAGATGACGGGAGCTGAAGTGAGCGAGCAAAGCGAGCGAACTCAGCTCCCGTCATCTCCTTCGTGTTAGGTTACTTTAAACCCTGCATACAGAAATAGGAGCCCCGCGCAGCGGGGCTCCGTCGACTCTGTCGCATAAATACTAATCCAACTTGCACCTATTCTATATTAAAACCAAAAAATATAGTCTTTTATTTTGTCTCTCCTCAATAGCTTCTGGTAATATTAGTGGCCAATATACTATTTGATGAAATGTTTTTGCAATTTTTTTACGATCAATTAATATGGGATGAGTTACATTTTAAACGTACTGAGTTAAAAAATTAGAAGCTAAATAAATATATTTTTTGATGTCATTTAATAGTATTTTAGAAATTTACTGTTAGAATGCATGTTAAAAATTTTACACGTAAGTTACATTTTAAACGTACTGAGTTAAAAAATTAGAAGCTAAATAAATATATTTTTTGATGTCATTTAATAGTATTTTAGAAATTTACTGTTAGAATGCATGTTAAAAATTTTGATGCTAAAAAATAACCATCATGCTGAGTTGTATTTAGAGTGGTTTACATAGAAGATAACTAGTGGCTAACATAGTATTATTTAGATGCTCGTTAATTGTGGCTGACTTAGTAATTTAGAAGGCAACATACATTTTTGGGGGCGAATAATGATATTAAAAAGAAGCCTGTTTAATTAGCACCCAAAAGATATTAGAAAAGATAAAGATACAGTAACGATATCTATTTTCTCCATGCTATTAAAAGAACTTTTATGTACCTATACAATAACTTAATTTATTTTGCATAGTGCCGTCCCCAAAGAAAAAAAAATGGCGTGTATTGTATCATAAATTGTAATCAAAATTATTTATGTTTTAATTATTTATGTTTTTTTTATATTTGTCATTATTGTCAGGTAGAAAAGTAAATTGTTTGATTGGCATAACATCATCCCCATAGATTTCATGGCATACTTCATTTCTAATAGAAATATAATTAATAGCTATGTATTTACACGTGAAAACTAATTCCAACATTCTTGTTATGTAAATATGATTTATTTATGCACCAATTCACTGCACAAGAAGGCATTTTTAAATATTTAACACGAGAAAAACAATAAATATTAGTCGACCGCTGCTTGTGCCTACTGCGGACAAACTAAAATCGTGAGCGGCACGATTGGTAAGCCCCGCCCACCGCGGCACAATATGCGTTGGGTCATTTTTTAAAGCTAGGAATGCTTCCATGTTTATTTCCGTTCACTGACGGCTAGTCGTAAACTTGTACGCCGTGGTCATAACTGGGCCAGCGCTCGCCAGCAGGCGGCGGTGAGCGGGCTATGCTGTGCTGCGTGCTGAGGCAGCTGGATACCACCTTCGTAGGCTGGAACGCGCGGGCATCATGGCAGTCGGAGCAGTAATCGAGGCGCACGAGTGCGTACATAAATTCATAAAAAATAAAATTTTAACTTTTTAAGTTTACATCATGATTGCTTCTAGTTTCAAATTATTATGCGCTCAGCCAGTTGTCAGTACTTTTTACCAATGTAACCAGAAAGCCTTCAAATCAAGAGTTAACACGCATCTTTTTGGTTTGCTTGTCCCATCATAGACCTTATCCATCGCTTTACATCAGGTGTAATCGAGGGCAAAAGCCACTTCATCACGAAAAAAAATATCGTTCTGTAATACATTTTTGCCAAGGACACCTGCACCTGCACTGGACCCGCGTGATGGATTAAGGCCCATTACCTTTCTCACAGAGAAGACGCCTGTGTCCCAGCAGTGGGAACATTATTAGGCTGATAATGATGATGATCAGGACACCTACCAATTTTAAATTAATAACATCGGAAACTCCGCTATCATTTCGTGCTTTGTAGCCCTTTAAACTCTACTAATCGATCGTATGAAGTTGGTCTAATTAGCGAAAACTTTGGAACGACTGCTTCCGAATTAATTGCTATAAACTAATAGTGATTGCACACTGAGAGCGTGAGACACGCCTCGGTAAGTAATTAAGAATATTTTTACTGCAACTCATTCTTATTTAGCTGTTGATTATCAATATTTTGGAAGAAAGGACATCATCCTTCTAACCTACACAACTGAGTTCAGAGCAATACGCACTAATACTTGTGGCAGAGGTGTAAAATATTAAAATTTCAAAGAGCTCTCAGTTTCAAACCCTGATTTATTCCAGTTCGTTCTTTCTCCTTGGTATAGTAATAATAAAGACACCTTTGTTCCCGATGCCAGCAAGTTCCATACATTTAAGTGTTACCATCACCAAACTTCGTTTAGGAATTCTTAAACTACCTGTAATATGCAACGCAGACCCGGTACTGGTTGGTATTACTTTATTGTCTTCAAACTTTTGGGTTCGAGGAAATGCAGGTTGTCTATTGTTGATTTCATTGATGAGTGCAGTCTTGACAAATTTAAACAAAGTCAATTGTCGCCTCATTTCGAAACCACGACCTACAACTCGCTTCCAATCCTTTTTTTAACAAAATATAATAGTTAAGAAACAATTCCCATCAATCAAATACCAATATCCAAATAAAAACATACCACCTACGGTTTCTGTTCAGAGACCCGCGTCTGTCATATCCCGGCTACCCGTCAATTAGTTACCCCTGTGATTATTATTCACACGCGAACGACCCCACAGCATCTGGTTCTAATGATGGTGACACGTGACTCGAGGGATGCCTGCTCGATATGTTGGTGAATGTCGAAAAAATTGCTGGTGATTTGCAAAATATGTGTGCGATTTTGGTAGTTTTAATGATTTTTATAACAGGCTGGTCTAAATATGGGCCTTAATTATAAAAATATTGTAACTGTTTAACGAGTATATTCTAAATTCAAATTTTCTATAGAGAATTCAAAGCTTCTTTATTCAAATTTAATATAGATAATTCAAATAAAAAATCTTCTAATCAGTAGCTGAATAGCTCAGTTTTTTTTAAATAAGGTGCAATTAGTTAAGTTAAGTAATTATTTTTTTTGGATTGCAAATTGCTCGATGCAGAATATTGATTTTCGTCTGTATTTTTAGGTTAGTGGTTTATGAAGTTTACTTCTTCAATTTTCTTGTCAAAAGTTCATAGATAGGTATCTACCTATCTAACCCGTTTTGAAAATTAAAATGAGAACTTTCTATCTAGAAGGACTCCTTTTTCCACACTTAGACGCCCATATGGTCCGTTGTGCTTGGGGTTTCAATACGGGAAGAATAAATTATTTTCTTTTGCTGGTAAAATATTAAAGTAAAGACCAAAAGCTCTAGACAAAGTGGTATACTATCAGCGTTAGCGATAATCGAAAAGCTGCTGACTCTGAGCTAGTTTTTAAATAAATTAGAAGAAGTACCACATATGCTGTTGGTCTTGTTAGTAAAACAAATCGACAAAATTCAATACGACACCGCCAGGAAAAAAAATTACTGTAATTACTCTCGATCCACCGTAACGACTAACATTGATGAACGAATGAATAATGAACTCAAAACCTTTGATAGCCTTTGCAATTTTGTTCCAATTACACATACAGTGGAGGTCAGGAAGTGTCTGGATATTTATGTCTCGATCAGCTTGTTACAGGTTGTTTCGAAATTATGTAAATAGTTAAACATTCGAACAAAATGAATAGCAATTAAAGTTAAGTGGAAATATGATTGCTCTGTAATTAATTAAAATTGTATCAAGTATGATAGACATAAAAACCGTAGGCGTTTATTTTTTCGCTATTTTGTTGCATTGCCAGCATTATGGTTTAGTTTCTTCCAATAATTAAACTCTAGAGATTACAAGATTACAGCTTTCTGTGCTATGTATTGACCACACATATTAATTTTTAGAAAAACACGGTTTACTTTGTCTATGCTCCATTTTTTTGTGCACATTAATTTAATTGAACAGATACACAGAAGAACCTTATAAAATAAATCATACATGCCTGGATCACTTCCTATTCGAATACGATATTCAAAATTAAACTCCTGAAAACCATATTTTCTTGAATCGAATCTCTAATTTTTCTAGAGACATTCTAATACATTAATTCTTTCTTAATCGAAAACAAGACAAGTATTCTTACACCCAAAGTGAAATAAAAACCCTTATAAATAAAATATGCAAGCCCGCTGTACACTGTCAGTTCGCAGCATTACTACAGCGGGAAGCTGTCAGACGCACGCTACGATTTTAACATCGCTTCACTTCGCTGATTATCTGCTGTGCTATTATATTTTTACTAGCTGTTGCCCGCGACTTCGTCCGCGTGGTTATGAAGGTATAAAGTTTAATTATGTTTAACGCAAACTTTTTTTATATTTCAATCAACAGAAAATGAAAATCAATTAGAAAAATAATCTAAAGTGTCCCAAAATTCTTTCTTAGCTTATGTCTCCTAGGTACTCATAAACTCTAGACTTACAAAATTTCAGGACGGTGGTGCAAAAAGAAATACGATCTTTCATACAAATTTGCGAGAGCCCTTAAACCTCCTTAATCCAGCCCTGTCGCAAAATCCGTTCATAGCTGAAGTCTACTAACTACAAACTACCTCCCTGCCAAATTTTATCATTATACGTCAAGCGGTTTTCGATATTTCGTGATAGGTGAATGAGTGACCTTTCGCTTTTATATATATAGATAGATAGAGATGTGTGGCAAATTATGAAGATATAGGCAATTTAAATATTCACAAATATTTGTCGTGCCAGCTTCTGCTTACTATATTTATGAGTTTGGCGATCTTCTAACTAAACTCTCTTGTCTTATTTGTGTCGCTGGAATGACAATACTCAATACAGATTTGTTTGGCCCAAAATGTTCTCGTTAAGTCTGATCAACACAATCATCGGTAAGTACTGTCGACAGTGTTGATTCATGACCCACCATCAGCAAATTTTTCTACATACTTTCTAATACAATTATGTCGAATTTGCTTGAATGTAATTATTTCCTTAGCAACAAACTTGCGCTTGCGCTTGCTATTTAATAAGACAGTGACAATTAGTTTGCCCATCTTTCTGTCATTGCGCCACCATTTTAATAACTACTTGGAGTTCTATTATTTAGCATTTGTCTTTGAATTTAAAAATAAGCTTCTGTTAACATAATAGTTCGTATATGTTTTTTAAATAGAATATTGTTTTCTCAAGAATAGATAGAGAAAGAAGTCTATACTTCTTTCAAAGAAGTCTATGCTTCTTTCTCTATCCATAAAATGCTGGATGACAGTTAATTTCAAATTCAGAACATAATTAATTCTGATTTATCAAAAAAAAAATCCAATTCAATTAAAAATCTATAGTAATGAGCACAAAGCTCAAACTGCATGACCTTGTGTCCGCATTGACACAGGTTTATAAATTATATAAAATTTCTTAAGTGCACCATGAGTGGTATAACAAGAAAATTCAATGTTTTGAAGGTGTAATCCGAATTATCGAACAAATGGTTCATTAATGAATTTGCTTGACTTTATCTATTACCTATCGAAAGTCAAAAATGCAAGTCACATAAGAGCACATATCAGACCAGCAAATCTGAGCTCTCAACCACAATGATGAGTCAAAGAATGCGGTCACTGTGGCCATAATCGATTAGATGGGATCATCGTTATAGGTAATTTATCGAAACAATATTTATCATAGGTAAACATGAAAATAATTTGGCATAGAATAGGCACAGATTGAGCATGTCCTGAAATGTGATCTCGTGGCTCGGTGTCGAAAAATCAAAAACAATAGGTACCAAAGACATCGACTTTGGAAAAGAAAGTTATTTTTCACTTTGTAGTGTTTTGCTATGGAAGTCGGTTTATTTTTTTTGTTGAAACGTTTTATTAGTTAAGGGGAAAACATAAAGCTAAAGAAGAAAGGGCAAATTGTATCTTCATAAATGGCAATAAATTCTGCCAATACTATTCCTTCCTAATTTGCACTTCCCATACACCAAAACCATTAATTATTTAACAGTTCATTGTACTATAATCCAACTCCATCAATATATTCCTGTGCAGTTTGTGGTCAAACACCGGCTAATTGGACACCACAATTGGTTGTCAACGTGAGGGGAAACCGAGAGAAAGCACTAGCTAAGCAAGAGCATAGCTGTTAACTAATTTGTATAATATAGTGCATTCTATTGTTTTGATTGTGAAATTGTGCTAATTGGATTTAAACCCGGTTTTGATTGTTGTTTTCCGTAGTGGGGAACATATTTACGTGATTGGCAAACAGTTTTATAAGACTAGTCACTGAATCTGCTCATCTTTTTACTAACAATGTTGGAATTGGCTTCCAGTATAACCAGATGCAGCGGAGTATAAGTATTTTACATGACATTACAGGCAACGGCCTATCTGACCTCCACATCGTTGATTTGAGTGCCTAGACAGTTGAGAAAAAAAAATTTGGGCCCCCACAATATGGCGCCCAAGAACCGCCATTTTCCTATTTTCCAATTTTAATGTAGCCAGTGACACTCGCGGGATTAAGACGAATCGATTGACGTAAGAACCATCAAAATCGGCCCACGCGTTTGGTCTCTGGAATGCCACATAGGAACAAACATACATACATACATACATACATACATACTTACATACATACATACATACATACATACTTACATACATACATACATAGACTGATAAACACATTACCCTCCTTCGGCAGTCGGGTAAAAACAAAAATCGCTTACTAATTTCATCACACACCATGCTATCTTTTAGTACGCTCACACCTTAAAATCCGGTATTACCATGAAATATCCAACTGTTTTCCAGAAACAATATTAACCACCACAAGAATTCTAGTCACAGCTACCCCACACGAAATAGGCTTTTAAGATATCATTGACAGCGATAAACACAGGACACACAGCCGACGGATGTCCAGCAGTTTATATGCCGATATAAAAGTCAATAAAGTCGCGATTGTCAGAATCGTTCAGAATTCTGTCGGCGATCGCTGACTCAATCGCTGACCGTTTTACATGCATCGCTCGTGCGAGATTTATGGAGCAGACGGGAGAGATATCTAGTTAAAAAAAAAAAACTCACTCTTTTTTTGCAAACCGAGAGGTCAAACTCAGGTGAGTATTGACAATGCTTGAATTTCAGATTCGTTTATCGAAATTATGCAAAAAGAAATAAATATAAAAAAATTTACATAAAGCATCTCACAGAAAATCGCAAGTAACCGAGCCATGTTTAGACATTTTTTTTTTTTTCGCTTCAGTGGTATTAGTAGATCTTCATAAATAGCAGATGTCAAGTGTCCTTTCAGCAAGTTTTTTTTTAATCAACTCTAAACTTGATTTCTGCAGTTAACTATTTCAGCGTTCCAAACGCAGCGTCCTACCCGCCAGTCTGCCGTACTGCCCTGTGCTCGTTTGACACAGGCATTGCTTTATCTGATTTACACTACATCTGCGCATTCTTCAGTCTGGCGAATTTCCTATCAGTGCCATTTACATAGATCGTTGCACCTTCAATTGCACATCCTGAACATTCTTTAATGTTAATACGTCCTGTATTGAGGTCGTAATGTGTGTCAATTTGATTGTAAATGTGTTACTATAGACTTATGGTGTGTCTTTATTGGTCAGTAAGTAAAGATGAAAAATCCTGCCAAGTGCGAGTCTGAGTCGCGCACAGAGGTTTCCGTATGGGAACTTCTAGTGGGGACACCCTTGACTATATCAAAAATTTGCTATTAAAAGCTTAATTTTACGCAAATAGATCCCTGAATCGAAAAATGGTTTTCGCAGACCGGTAATATTTTTGATTAGGTTTTCCGACAGTGAGATGGGCAGACGACATTGCTGCCATCGCGGGTAACCTGTATATACTCGTATCTATACTCTATACTTTACTATTATAGAGAGGAAAGATTTGTATTCTTGTAAATATATAACGAATAAACTTAGAAACTACTGAACCGATTTCAAAAATTCTTTCAACGTTGGGAAGCTAAACTATTCCCGGGTGACATAGGCTACTTTTTATCCCCGTATTCCCACGGGAACGGGAACTACGCGGGTGAAACCACGCGGCATCCACTAGTTTATGAATACGGAGCGTGGCGCTTGGTACAAGAAAAGAGAGGCCCAGCAGTGGGTGAATGACGATAAGAGAATAGTTCATCCTTTAGACAAAAGTTTTATCAAAACTGGCAAGTTATTAGCCAATCTGTCCTGCTAGGCTTTACCGGTAATACTACGCAAAGCCTGATCAAATCTTGAGTCAATAAATTTACTGCCATGAAAAATTTGTGACTCTTGTAAGGCTAGTATTTTTTCATTCAAACTGCTGCAATAAGCTGCTGGTAGCTAAAAATCAATGAAGATTTGAATTTTGTCTACAAAGGAACCCAACCCAAAGTGCTGAATCTTCTGCACTCATCAAAAACTTATCCACTAGTACTTGAGTTCAGCCAAAGTGGTATCCTCTCGGCGATAGCGATTGGAGCATCCCAAAATAATTGCGATCGACCACGTTACATTTCGGTAACGCATCGCGGATCCCAAGATTATACACAACCAACACTAGTATTTGCTCATAGAAAATCATTGTCTATAGGCTCTAGGCATCTTTTTTAGTGCTTCATCGTATCAGGATCAGCAGCAATAATGATGAGTTCTAGGATTGTCGACGTGGCTGAGTTCTGGCCGAAGCAATATATAAATTTGCCGGTCATGTGCCGTAATTACCTTAACATAAAAAAAAAAGTTTCTTCAATAATCAAAAAACCCGACTGCTTGAGAAGTAAATATGGTTTTGGTCAGCCAGCTCGCGAATATGTATCATCCGACTGCACAGCATGATTTTCGTCGCGACGTCTTTTTAGTTCACTTCTTAAGCAGTCGGGTTTTTATTTTATGAAGTTAATTTTTTTATTTATAACATTTAGTTAACTTTTTTATTCGAATTTGATACATTTAAACTTTTAAGTGTTATGAAATTTTAAAAGAAAAAAGATTGGGGTGCCACAATATGGCACTCAAAACCAGCATTTTTATATTTTAATGTAGCCAGTTCAGCCACACTTGCAAGGTTAAGACGAATTGATTGATTGTAAGAATCATCATCCAACTCGGCTAACGCGTCCGGTCTCTAGAACGCCACATAGGAACAAATATACATACATAAACTGATAAACACATTACCCTCCTTCGACAGTCGGGTAAAAGGCCATTTTGTCCCGCATGGATCCACGTTTAGGTACTCTAGGGGTTAACCAACACGAAGATGAAGATGTTCTAATTAAATAAATAACTTCTAATTAAGAAAATGTAAGCTATTTAAAAAAGTTTAACATAGATCAATAGAAGCAATTACATATATGTTGTCGACGACTTATGGAATTTAAGTGTTTACGTATTCATTAACGATAACCAGGCTCGTCGTTTCAACAAATTTATTCTATTGGCTGATTGATAGTTTATTATGTGAAAGGCAAACACAAAAGGTGATTCACTTAATCAATACATCAATAAATCACCTATTAACTAATTAATAATTCACAAAATAAATTAATATTCATACGACGGTTTTCCTGTATGTGAATAGGAAATAGATACCTAGTATGATTTTTGCACGAGTGTTGTACACGACAAAAAAACATGGTTGTCAGCTGCTGTCTTATGAGATGGTAAAAGTAACTGGTGAGCTTACGATATACAAAACATAAATGACATATCGGTAAACAATTGAATAACGACTACAACATAATCGATAATATTATGTAGTTTGAAGATCTGCATTTGTGAAGTCGTTATCTTACTAATATTATAAATGCAAACGGTTGGTTGGATGGATGTATGTTTGTTACTCAATTACGCCACCAGTCGTGTCAAATCTCGAGTCTTGAACATTGTCGCCGAGTTACCAGCTTGTCGGTTTTTTATTGGTTGCATTTGGGGGAATGTGCGATGGAATTGAATGATCTAATTCTGCCTAGCCCGTTTCTAGACCACAAGATGTACGGCGATTCACCATCATCGGTACATGGTGGACTTCCCACCCATACGCACTAAACGGTTTGGGAAAACTTTAATTATGCGTACATCATGCAACTAAGGAGTGGAATTCCCTGCTAATGTTTGTGTTTCCCGATAGCTACAAGCTTGGGTTATTTAAGTCAAGAGTGAATAGGTTACTTCAAGGCAAGCGTGCTTCGCCGTTGACCATCGCTTATCATCATGTGACATAGTGTTCAAGCGCGAGCCTATCTTTAATAAAAAAAAAACCGGCCAAGTGCGAGGATGACTCGCGCACCGAGGGTTCCGTACAAACAGCTGCATTCACCAACATAATTAGATAAAAAGTACATTTAATAAGTACATTTTATAAGTTGGTCGACTATTACTCGTAAACTTGTAAAGCCTATGTTTTAGGTGTAATAGTTTTCCTTTTAATTTCGTTATTATATACTACTGCCGTGAGATTTTTCAAATATCTAAAAGCAACCATTCAGCTGGCAGGGGACACATACTTGACTCTAACATAAATTAGTTATTTAAAGCTTAATTTTACGCAGACGGATTCCTGAATCGAAAAATGGTTTTTACAGACCCGAAATATTTTTATCTACACTCACAAAGTAATGTTCCAAATATGAATTCAAATAGTAGTTTATGCAATGGCCATATAATAGGGGTTATTAAAACACGAGCGTAGGTTTATCAAATGAGGCGAAGCCGAATTTGATAATAATATTACGCGAGTGTTTTAATACCTAATTTTATGCCGTTGCATACACTACTTTATCTTCACTCAAACAGTTGAAATAAAACAAAAGTGGAAAGGGAAAAATATTTGGCATGGCGGGCAATTTAGATTCTCATTGCGCAGCGCGCGCATCCACAGACAATGAAACTTCTTTACTACAGCCCATACGCGCCAGAAAATTAAAAAGTAAAAGTGTGCTATAAAAATTAAAAAGTTATTTTATGATGCAGTTGTTTGAAAATCGAAGGAAAATGTTGAACTGTAATGGTTTTTTTTTTCAATTTTACCTGTCCACGAATATAAAGTACGTGTTTATACAATATTTTTTGAATTCGTATTTGGAACATTACGTTGTGAGTGTAGATAAAAACTATTGTATAAACACGTACTTTATATTCGTGGATAGGTATAATAAAAAAAAACCATTACAGTGCAACATTTTCCTTCGATTTTCAAACAACTGCATCATAATATTACATTGTGATACAAGGGTGAAAAGTAGGTTATTGTAAACGAGCTTTTTAATGACACGAGTTTGCAATAATCTACACACCCGAGTATCACACGACGTTTTAATACAGTTGTGGGAAATAGTAAAAACAAATCAAAAAATTACATTTGTTTTTCCAATAAAATAAAATTATCGTAAGTCGCCATAAATCTTTCTCGAGATTTTGGGGGCAAAATTTCATCTTGCGCAATTTCGCCTCAGATAAAAAATCGGGTGGCGTAAATTCCATTTCATTACTTGTACTTGAACTCATATTAACAAAAAAATAAAACAATTTATCACACAAAAATTAAAATTTTCAGAAAATGGCGCATCTTTGCAACTGGACATATTTTTTTACAACGAAAACAGCCTATTCGACTTTTGGCAATTTATTATGTGAAAATAATTAAATTAAAATTGGTAATTATATATATTAAACAACCATTTAAAAGACTTTTGAGAATTCAATGAAATAAAACGTACCGAATCATTCATTTTTCCTCGTATAAAATCTATCCCATTTTATTCTATGTATGAAAACTCCTTGCTGCTAAACTTTTTAAATTGATTTATAAATAATGGCGCGTTACGTTTTAGCATTGAATTCTCAAAAGTCTTTTAAATGGTTGCTTGATATGTTTAATTACCAGTTTTAATTTAATTATTTTCACATCAAAATTTATCAAAAATCGAAAAGGCTGTATAGGCTGTTTTCGTTGTAATAAAAATATGTCAAGTTGCAAAAACGCGCCATTTTCTGTTTTTTTTGTGGATAAACAAATCTAATTCTTTGATTTGTTTTACTATTTCCCACAACTGTATTCAAAAACGTCGTGTGAAATACGGGTGTGTAGGTTATTGCAAACTCGTGCCATTAAAAATCCTCGCCTTCGGCTCGGGCTTGTTAATGATAGCTCGTTTGCAATAACCTACTTTCCACCCTTGTATATAATGTACTATTTTAATTTTTATAGCACACTTTTACTTTTTAATATATTGGCGCTTATGGGCTCATTGACTTAATGTAGAAAAGTAGTGCCATTGCCTATGGATGCGCATGCTGCGCAGTGCAGTCATGGTGCAATAAGAATCTAAATTGCCCGCCATACCGCATATTTTTTCCTTTTTCACTTTTATTTTATTTCAACTGTATGAGTGAAGATAAAATAGTGTATGCAACGGCATATAATTAGGTATTAAAACACTCACGTGTTATTATTATCACCCACGCTCGTGTTTTAATAACCCCTATTATATGACCATTGCATAAACTACTATTGATGGCCTATCCAACTATTCCCCACACCATGGGATAAACGAGAAAAAAATCTTCGCTTTATCAGCGTGATTAATATGTATATCCATGCCAACTTATATGCTCACTTTCAATACAATCTCTTATAAATCTCGTACATCCCCATCCCACTACAACTAGAGCTCTTTAACTCAAGTTTTCTCAACTAAAACTAAAGTAAAATACATCAAACAAAATAAAACTGTCATCAAACATTTTCTTTTTGAAATACAAAAAAGTATTGTATTACTAAATAAGCGAGGGACCACTGTTTATACGTTTAGTATTTACAAACTTTTTACAACTAAACCCTTGAAAAATAAACTTTAAGTTCATAAGCGTAGGGTCGGAGTGCCCCGCATATGTAAATTTGCAACCCGCATGTATTTTTATTAGGTTTTCTAGTGTAGGGTAGGTCGGGGGATGGTTGTCATAGCAACGGCACGGCTGTAGCTGATGGAGAACAATCCAGTTTGTTTTATTGTTTGAAATGGAAATAATGAGAGACTGGCATATTATTAAGAGCTTTTAGTGATATCTGCTAGTATACTTTATAGTAGTACAAAGACACGAATCAAACAAAAAAACTCATCATAATGATGGCGTATGTGACCGCCATACGCTATCGAAAGATTACGAAACAATCTGTATATTTCTTTATTAACAACTTCAACTTTTGAATCTCGTCGTTTACATTTTGGCATTTCGAACATAGCCATCGCTGATACAATGACACTTGTCTAGATCCAAGATTGTCAATGACTGTAGTAAACGTCAGTCTTACCTCAGAAACCATACCACAGAGTACTTTTGCCATGCCATTGTTTAAGAAATTATACTACTGTATATTTTTTGTGAACTTTTAAATAAAATTGTTATTCTTAGTATTGTGCGGCGCTCGGCTGCTTACGTAGCCACTTTGTGTTATTGTGAAGTTTGATTTCGATCTCTCTCTTTTTTGATGAGTTATCAATAATATTCCCAATATAATGCTTTCGCAGTTTCGCTTATCGTAATAAATTGGTTTTCTCTGGCAAACTTTATTTATCCACTCTGGTGTCATTAAACTTTTGTCTTCATAATTTACCAATTTACTTTTGTAAGTATTTATACTTTCTCAATGAGTTTAATCTAATAAGTTTTGGAAAAGATCCCTAACGCATCTAAACAATTACAATCCTCTAATCAAAGAACAGAAATACTTACATTAGTTCCTAGAAATAGTTCTATTCCTATTTTAACTTCACAGAAGTCCTTCTGCTGCAAAACCAAGACCACTGCACAATACAAACTTAAAGAAGCCTAACCAACAAACTCCAGCCAAGTTCTTGAACACATTACCGACTCGCCTAGAACTTATGGCTCTTCATAACATCAATAGAGAAGTCCTATTCACGCTTAACATGTTTATCGGCGATTAAGTGCTCATTGCGGCCGATTCAGCCGCAAACTGTTTGCCAAGTTCGCAAATTGAGGGTATTCATACATTGGAAGATGTTCGGCTGTGTGTAGGCTAAGTCTTAGACTGTGGGTGTGCTTGTGTGTTGTGGATTATAAGGGTGGGAACAAGGCTTAGTAGAGTATCGAAGTGTTTGTGTTTATCTTCTTGTTGACCAGTTCGTTTAGTGTAAGGAACCATCCTGATGGCGAGACGTAATGTAATTTGCGTTGATAGGTAATATCACGCACATGGTTTCTAAGAAATTTTCACGTACAAATGGGTTAAATTACATCCCTTTGCGTCCATGTGAATGTACTTTCAATTTCGCTTAGTAAAAGTGCTTATCGGTGGTGATATAAATTCGCATTGAGTCATCTAGAAGGTCGCTTAAAGGCATTAAAACCTTTTCCTTCATTCTTTGAGGTCGTTACTGAAATATTGAATTGAATAGTACGAACATGGAATGGTTGATTAAAATGGACTAGAAAACGTGATGATGCATAATAATGATGATGGTGATGAAGATGATGAGGATAAGATGATAATAAGACCTGAAGTATTATAATCTGAAGAATAAGCAAACGAAAAGTAAGTAAATCCTGATATTTTTACTGATATAAATATGTAAGTATGCATTCAACCTCAACCTCAACATTTTATTTACCTAAAAATATGGCAGAACCTGCGTACTAAAACAATCTGCAAATACAAAATAACTTTTCTCTAAATCCCGCAATAGCAATAGCCCTTCACTTTAGACACGCAATAAAAGTCAAGTCCCCAACAGAAAATACTAAATACAACAAACAAATTCCCTCATGCTCAGCGATAGCTCTTCCAAATACTAGAACAACGAGTCAGGCCCACAACAACGATGGCATGTAATCTGATTAAATATAAAAAACCTACCTACTTCTATATTGAATCAAAACATGACAAAAACTGCCTCTTAAAATACTCAGAAAATACAAAGTAACCCTTTTCTAAATCCCGCAATAGCCCTTCACTTTAAACACGTAATAAAAGTCAAGAACTCAACTGAACATACTAAATAAAACATACAAATTCCCATATAAATTCAAGACTCAAAATAACTGTAACACAAGTAGATTTGACAATTTATTACACGTCATAACAGCATTAAGTGCTTCTCAGAAACAGTTATAACTCATTTAAATGGAAGATGGAAATAACATATGCTTTGAACGATTGTACCTATCTAATTAAAACATATGAGCATCTAGTTGGATTGGGCTTGGGTGTCCGTGCCGTGGTTTGAATTTTGCGAAACTGTGTTCTGTATGTATGTCATGCTTGAATCGGGTTAAATTAGGTAGAGAAAAGAAAAAAAGAAACCATTACTGCCAAAATTGTACAAGGTCAATAATAATAGCAACAAAGACGTACCTATACCAGATTTCAGATGTATATCTGAGTTGAGAATCATGTTTGAAAAATCATAATTTAATCATCTTGCTATAGTCAAAACACCGGCCAAAGTGGCAAAGGCAATATAGGTTAAAAAATAAAAAATCTAATAAGTACTTAAAATAAAGATCACCGAAAAGATGACAGGTAAAGAAAAAAAAAAGAAAAAACCCGACTGCAGAAAGCGAACTAAAAAGACGTAAACAAGAAGAAAATCATGCTGTGCAGTCGAAGGTTACATCTGGTTTTGGTCAGCCAGCTCGCGAATATGTATCCTCCGACAGCACACCATGATTTTCTTCTTGTTTACGTCTTTTAGTTCGCTTTCTACAGTCGGGTTTTTGATTTTTTTAATGCACTTTTTTATTTATTACTTCTCCGTAAGTTTTTTTTTCGAATCAGTTACATTTAAACACTTAAGTGTTATATATTTTTGAAATAACCTCTTAAAACTCTTTATTTTGATACCCCACACGATAGGTTCAGAAGAAAAAAAATATTTGGAACCGCACAATATGGAGCGCAAAATCCACCATTTTTTATATTTTGAAATTTCATGTAGCCAGTGACACTCGCATGGTAAAGACAAAACGATTGACGTAAGAATCATCAAAATCGGCCGACGCGTTTGGTCTCTGGAACGCCACATAGGAACAAACAAACATACATACATACATAGACTGATAAACACATTACCCTCCTTCGTCAGTCGGGTAAAAAAGACTTACTTGAATAATAAACATAGCTTGTGTATCCTAACACAATGGTAAAAACAAAACTTGACACCTTTCAACTTTAACTTATAAAAATTGTTTACAAAATATACAACCGACCTCCAAAAAAAAACACTACAAAGTGAAAAATAACTTCAATTTCGGAAGTCGGTGTTCCTGTCTTCGTTTCTTTGTTTTTTGACACAAACTTCCGAAATTGAAGTTATTTTTCACTCTGTAATGTTTTTTTTTGGAAGCCGGTTGTATTTTTTTTTGTAAAAAAGTCTATTTTTACACTTTTTGTGGTAATAAATAAATAAATAAGTAATAATAATAAATATGTACTAAACATAATCGTCTTCTCATGATGATATGTATGTATGGAGTCTCCAAAAGTGTGTTGGTATTAGGAACAAAACAATATTTGAATAAGGCACATAATTATTTTTGATGAACACAATATAACCAACCAGTGTTTGCTAATGAATATTTAGGTAGAATGGACTGCTACATGTCAGGTCAGGTCATGGTGTTGGATGTCACAGCATTTATCTTTGTAAAATTTTTATTAATATTATTAACAACTTTCCATGGAAGTTCATACACAGTATTATATTTCGGCACCTTGATAAATTTTATTCTGAACAAAGAAATTTTAATCAAATAAATTATATTCCAAAAATTGCAGGTCTCACCGCGGGGCATCAGACTACTGCAAAGTGAAATTCCTTTTCAATTATGATTAACAAAAACTGAATTTCAACCCTGATAGGTAGATATAAGGTTTATAATCGCTTGTTAACGTAAACCAATTACCTGAGCGGTCATTGGCGCAATGCTGCCAGTTTTCCAAGTAATATAGCAATCATTCATTCCTTTTGGTGTATGACATTCACGAGAGATTAATGTATTGCGATTCTCATAACAAGTTGAAATATTAATTTTAACATTTTGTCTTACATTTTCATGCTGGGAAGAAGAATAATAGATAAGAAACTTGAATTGTTGAGATAACTTCAAATAAGGTGAATTCAGTCACAAATCCGGAGCCAACAGAATATGACGGCACACTTTCTTTTTACTTCTATTTATTTAGAATATCCAGCTATAGATACATACTTGGCAATACAGTCTTGTTCTTTCATTCAAAATAAGTTGTTTAATGTAAATAAAAATATATTTCCAAGATATTTATAATAAAAACCGCTGAATAATATGTACACATTTTGAATACAGTAAGTTCCTAAAACCATAAATGGAAAAAGCCCATTGCTGTCATGTATCAACTGAAATTAAGTCCAAGCAGAGGAAAAAGAAGAGGGAAATATTCGGGTAATATTACCATAATTACAACCATAAATACCCGTCGCTCTTAGAAAAGAACCATAGCAAAACAAATGAGGTATCATAATTAATTTCTCCTATCTAGACTGCAATATGAAGATACATCTCCATACATATATGGATAAGCATCTTGACGTCCAGATACCGATCGACGTTGTAAACAGAATACAGACGTCACCGCCCATCTCATGTTTATGTGTGTCGTAAAATATGATATAAATATCATCGTCATGAATGATATTTTGATGTTAAGGAGAGGCTCCTTTAGGAAGCATTTTATTACTTTAGTCTTCAGTGAAGTCTTCGTCTTAGTTGAGTATTTTGTTTATAATGGCTTGCGTTAAAAACAGTTGAAATGTTATTCTAGGGTTATTATTCATTTTGGAATGCCAGAGGGATGTGTGATGGGGCCATCGTTATTCTTAGTTTAGCTAAGTGTATGGACAATTTGTCATCATCAACTTTATTAATTAAAGCCATTGCGCATATTATTAAACACACTGAAGACACAATTAACATTTTGCAAGTTGGTAATTAGGTCGTGTTACTGATAAAGATCTTTATAATATAAAATTGTTTATTCGTTGTTAGATATGATTTAGATATGATGTTGATAGATATAATTTGTGACAATACTACTGTCCGATTACGAAAATTCTTTCACTGAGAATTTATTTGATAGAAAGCTACACTATTCCAGCGTGCTATAAACAACATTTCTATTCTATTTTATGCAGGAAAGACCATAAAAGCGAAAACGATTATAACTAGTATTTTTTGGCAATTAGAGCAAACACTGCAAAATTATGGAGATAAGGTGATGTGCTTTCTCCACCAACTAAAATCATCATCCTCTTTCGTTTGACTCATGTTACATGGGGTCGACGCAATATGCTTTTTCTTCCATTCCGTCTTGTCAACTATCACATTATAACTGATTCCACCAACTATAGTAATGAAAAATCATATTTCTTAAAAATGCTTTTTACTTCGCTAAGTCTTACCTAATAACCCACCGATACTTATATTAAAACGAACGAATACCTCATACGATCGAACACTTGTTGATCGTAATAAATCGTACAGCACCCGAGGGTTACGTCGTATTAGTAATTATGAATCTCTAATAAATTGCCTTTAATTGCTCCCTTGATATTTTAATTTACTTTGTGGCTCTGACTACTATGCTTGAGAGAGAGTAAAATGCTTGGTTATTATGAATTGTAGTATTATTATATTTTCTTCAAATAGTTGCGTAATACTACTAGCTTTTTGATTTGTCGCCCGCGGCTCCACCAGTGTGGAATCAGAACCCCAATGTACATGTATAAATGATATACTATGTATTATTCAGCTATATTATTGTAAAGTTTAATTGAATTTTGTTCCGTGGGTTTTGCGTGAATACATTCATCATCTCAAAACTTTCGCGTTTATGATAGTGTAGTATAGATTAGATCCGTTGACCATTGCTGCAATACAAAGCTAATATAAAAAAAATAAGTAAGTAACTAGCTCGAGAAAGAGGTCAACCGTCGAATCCGACTCGGCTGGGCGGCGTTCGGGAAGTTGCGTGGTATCTTCTCGTCCAATTTACCGCAATGTCTCAAGACAAAAGTCTATGACCAGTGTGTGTTGCCAGTGATCACCTATGGGACCGAGACGTGGTCGCTCACAATGGGACTTATCAGAAAGCTTAAAGTCACCCAAAGGGCAATGGAGAGGGCTATGCTCGGCATTTCCTTGCGTGATCACGTCAGAAATGATGATATCCGCAGGAGAACCAAAGTTACCGACATAGCCCGAAGAATTGCCAAACTTAAGTGGCAGTGGGCAGGGCACATTGCTCGCAGAACGGATGGCCGTTGGGGCCGAAAAGTTCTGGAATGGCGACCGCGAACCGGAAGACGATATGTTGGAAGGCCTCTCACTAGATGACCTAGTTAAGGTTGCGGGAAGGCGCTGGATGCGAGACGCACGGGATCGGTCAATGTGGCGACGCCTGGGGGAGGCCTATATCCAGCAGTGGACGTCTTTCGGCTGAAATTATGAAGTAACTAGCTCATTAGTAAAAATAAAAAGCAGTCAGAGTAACATTTGATTTGATATTTCCTATATCATATCGTATTACAGTGGAAGGTGTCGTAGTTGTCAAAATAAATTAACACGATTACTAATGATTAGCTGATCACCTAACTAGAGGTGTCATTATAAAAAATGAACTACCAGTTTAAATTTCAAGTAGCTTTGTGGATATTGGTTACAAATTAGACGATTCTCGGTTCTACATAATTGGATCCATTGCTAAAAAGCAGTGATTAAAAAAATAGAGACTTTAAAAGCACAGTAAAAAATGTTCTAGATTTGCCTAAAAAATTCTCTCTATTTTCAAAGGCTAATGGCAAAGCTTACTGAGGGCGGTCCGTGGATAGGTGATATCCATTACATTCCTGTCTCTTCCTTGTGTACTTGAATGGACTCTGTGGACTTACCTCTGTAGGTGGAAAAATAATTTCTTATGCAGATGACACTGTTCTTCTGTTCTCGGCTAATACGTGGGAACGGGTCTATGAGGATGCTCAACGTGGTTTTGATATCGTGTGCCACTGGTTGGGGAGTAACATGTTGACACTGAATGCTGACAAAACACAGTACATAACGTTTTCAATGCGCAACTCTAACTCACTTCCTACATCACTCTCTTTAACTGCACACAACTGCTGTAACAGTGGAATCTGTCTATGTCCAACATTGTTCAAGACTAACTTCATAAAATATCTAGGAATAACAATAGATAACAACCTCTCTTTTAAACCACATATTGAGTTAGTAACTGTTAGACTAAGAAAACTGATATACGGTTTCAAAAATCTGATACATGTGGCTAGTCCCAGGTTGATGAAGCAAATATATCTGGCGCTCGGTCAATCCATTCTGTCATACTGTATTTCTGTCTGGGGTAGTGCACCAAAAACCATACTTAAACCACTTGAGGTGGCCCAGAGGGCTATTCTCAAGGTAAGCACTTTCCGGCCATATTTGTTTCCAACTTATCAGCTGTACCAAACATGTGAGGTCCTCTCTATTCGTCAATTGTTCATTCTGTACACTGTCTTGATGCAACATAAGAAAACGACCTACAAAAAACCAATCACAGCATCCAGGCGACGAAAACCTATAGACACCACTGACAGATCCATGTTTAAACACCCGTTTGTTAATAAATATTTCTGTTTCTTAGGTCCGTACCTTTATGACAGGATTGATAAATTTATCGACATACTTGCTTTGAATAACAGAAGTTGTAAGAATAAAGTGTTTGAGTACATTCATAAACTGACATATGACGAAACCGAAAACCTCATAATTGTACCACATTAAGGTCACATACTCACCCTCCTACATACACTCACTCATCGACACTCTACCCAAAAAGAGGTCTACACTATACGTTACTTTTATTGTTCTTTAATTTATTTTTATTTATTTCTTATCTGCTCCTAGGTTATGTATAATTTAATATAATGTATAAAAGCAGGATTGAACTTGCAAGCTTTTAAATGTATAATGGAAGAGCACTGTTGTCTGAGATACAGATATTAAGTTATCTAGTTCAGACTCAGACGTCTTGTGGAGTTTTGGTTAGCTTAAGATCATTAAAATTTTATCAAATTCTATGTACCTTTATCAATTGATTTGAATAAATAAATTATTAAAATTATTAAAATTATTCCTAAATTTTCTGTGTGAAAACTACACTAAACCGTTACGGATAATCAGAAGCCCAGTGTGACAACCGGCCTTACCAAGAAGCATCGTGTTACCCAGTAACTGGCTTGCGGTGATTCAGTCAATCCATGTAAAATATTGGTATTCATAGTTCAAAAGATAATATATGCAGATGATGATACGAGTATATATGCAGTGTCCTGTTCTCATTCTTATCCATACCTTACTGCCAAAAATTGTGACTTAGTTTCAACTTTTCAACGGTTCCTCTCCATCTGTTCAGTGGCCTGGTAGAGTGCGGCGCTGATAGGTATGTCTAGATGCTCCAATTATTTTCCGATAAGTGTTTTGGACTTTGGCAGTATTCATTTTCACATTGAAAGCTATTAAAGTTTATGTAAATAGGTACTGTAGGTAATACTCTCCCAGACGCATCATTTTGTAAACCCCAAATTGGGTATACATACATAACTCAACTACATAATGCTTGTTAACGCAGAGATATGTAACTGTATGCAAATAGTTTTAACCCCTGAATACATTAGCTAAAGCCGGAATGATTAATTGTAAACGAGTTACGACTTGCCTCCAATTTAGTACTGTGTGTGCATATCATTACTGTTAGTCGAACCTTCATCGAAGAAGGGAAGATAACTTTTTTAATTGAAGCCAGTCTAGCCTGTATATTTATATTTTTTTATCCCTCCCTCCGGTTCATTTCTGATTAATTTAGTTGCGGGATCTAATACAGTCGCGGTCTTAAAAATAACTTATCTACACTACCTATATTATATAATGTAATATATATCACACTAATATTATAAAGACGAAAGTTACTGAGCGTGAGTGAGTGTTTGTATGTTTGTTACTACCTCACGCTCAAACGGCTGGACGGATCTGGATTAAATTTGGCACAGAGATAGATTATAGTCTGGAATAGCAAGAAAACACGCGGCGGGCGAAGCCACTGGCAGATGCTAGTGTTAAATAATAAGTAGTAGTAATGAATGGGTTTGCTACACGCTGTGGTCATT
This sequence comes from Anorthoa munda, assembly GCA_945859665.1. NCBI lineage: Eukaryota > Metazoa > Arthropoda > Insecta > Lepidoptera > Noctuidae > Anorthoa > Anorthoa munda. The sequence goes on along the minus strand of OX243907.1, from coordinate 3,354,100 downwards.
TTACACCCAATCATTACATTTCGTATTATATTTAAATAAGTAGCGCAATCAGTACAAGTGACAAGTGTGTGGCCTACTTAGAACTTAAAGCTCTTAGTGAGCGAAAGTAATGATGCAGGTTTATAGCATGTTGTCGTTACAGAGAGTGAAGCTACTTACCAATATTATATACCTAAAAGTTAGATTATATTGTTGAAATCTTCATTGCTCCAAAGTTCCATTTAATATTCAATAACGAGTTTTAGAGTTGACAGAATACTGGAACACAATAATTTTTTTCCTGTATTGTCCCACTGCTGGGCAAAGATCTCCCCCTAAAGAAATTAAGAACTTAAATTGTCTGTCATCATCATTATCTTCCTGCCCTTGTCCCATGTTACCTGGTTTCGGCGCAAGCGCAACACGTTTTCTTCTTCCATACCGTCTGTATCAACTGCATTAGATGCCGTCCGACGGCCAGCTAAAGCGCCAATCTCATCTGCATGAGAAAAATTGGAGTGATCAGTTTTTGTCCCTGTATAATGTTCCCTTGTGATGATAAAACACTTTTCACGCGGGTGAAGCCGCTGGCAGAAGCTAGTAATATAATTTTATAAAGAGGATAGATTTGTTTGTATAATGTATAAACCCGAAAACTACTTAGCTGAGTTTAAAAATTCTTTCACCAGTTGAAAGCTACATTCTTCCTAAGTATCATAGGCTACTTTTTATCCTGAAAATGGATCTTGTGGGGTGCGCCAGGGAGCGAAGCCACGGGGAAAAGCTAGTTTACAATATAAAACTATAAAAACGTAAAATACTACTACTTATACTACTCTAATAATAATACTTTCTATAATTCTTCTTCTTGAATTTTCAATTGTCAATTCTTGCTTTCAGGAGATGTAGAGGTTAGAAATAATATGGTAAGCATGTGAAATTTGTATGTTAGGCACACCGTTGCTGGAATAGGCCGCTTAATCGCCTCAAATTTTTTTTGTGAAACTGGGGTTGACATTACTCTGGAATGGCTGTTTGTATGGTCCTTTTGCACAACTCATGATAGTTGACAATTACAATTCCATTCCTTATTATCGCTAGTTTTTAATTTTCGTTTCGGAAAAAACGTGTTGAGTTTTGCATCAGTAAGTTTCAGTACCCAACATTGTTTTGATGTTGATCCTTAGCAAAAAGGCCTGGAATAAAATAACATTACTTGAATTAAAACACCGTCATTCCTTTGATCAAAATGCAGTAAAAGTCCAAAAAACTCAACCCAAAGCGATCGATTTCATTAAAAATTAAAGTCATTCGTTGCAACCCCTTGTTTTCCTAAGGAAATTGGCATGATCCCCTGTTAGGGACGCATTGAGTAAACTTTCTTAGAACAACTACATAATAAATGATGTTACCTAATGCATGGGAAATAATTTATAAGTGTATTATGACGTGCCTTTAAGTAAATTCAATTACGAGCAAGAGAAAAGCGTCGGATGAGTTGGGAAAGAGACAAAATACGGCTTGAGATGAGTTGGGAAACTGACTACTTGTACAAAGTGACGTATTAGTCAAAGAGACCTATTAAAGATAGCGACGAGATAGCTAGTCTGACGAATTGTCATCACTACCCGTATGCCACCTAGCGTAAATACTTTTTAGAACATGAATTTTCAGTAGTCGGGTTTTAGTTTTTTGAATTTATTTTTTATTTAAAGTATTTTGGGGTTTTTGCAGAGCCACATCACATTTTTTTCTGTGTAGGGTTTGTTGTTTTACATATATCTAGGTAATGCATAAGTTACAAAAGTGGACTTTGCGACGACGAAGTCGTGTAAAGAAATAGGTTTCATGACTTTCACGGGATATACCTCGCAAACAGTACGCTTGACAAAAATATGATGTACCAAAACCTACCTCCATTTTAAAATCCCTGTTCAATGATTCCACACATAATGGGGTGGCCGAGTTTTTTTTCTTTCCTTCGTGCCCCCTAGCAGCGGATAAACAAACGCTTCCAACGACACCTCATTTGTAAAATTATGATAAGTAGTTTAGAAGTTATGAAGGAACAGATGAACATACATACATACACACATACGGGTCAAAAACATAACCCTCTTTTTTTCTTCGCCGCAGTCGGGTAAAAACAGGCTTCTATTCTAATAGAAGCCGGATCCGGATAGATCCGGATGCAGCTAAAGACCAGTTTTTATATGGACCGACTGCTCATCTGACTTCAATCTTCAATAATACAATGGATAATACCGATAAAAAGAAACAATATTTCTCATATTGTGTAAATTTAATTATCAAATGATTTAAACCATGGATAGCTTCGGGACACTTTTCTTAACCATGCATCGAAAATACCATCCCCTCTATATTTATACGGGTTGAGACACGGCGCCGTAATAAAATGATGTATTATTAAATTCTATACGTTTGATGTTCCGGAATAAACACGCTCTTGTATGACAAAATTCTATTTCGTATTATTATTATATATTTACAGTTTTGTATTTTCTTCTCTTGACTATGTGTTTTTTTATAGAATGCACTGAGGACAGATGTTGGGGAATTCCTTTTAGAGATTGTGTATTTATGCCGATTCAGGATAGATCATTTGAAGAAATACTCCAATTTATTATCATAATCAGCTCCAGGATCCAGACTCTGCCCGATGTGCTACCAACGAATACTAAGCTACTTTGTTCATAAATCTCGGAGACAACCGGACAGCCTGGAGAAACTAGTTGCGGTAGGAAAGGTTTTTTTTTATTCAATAGGCTCGCGCTTGACCACTATCTCAAGGAAAAAGACCGCGTGGACGTTCACCTACTCGCTGATCAGACCAGATAAGGCGATTATAGGACTGACGGTAACCACTGCCATGAGAAGAGCTGAAGACAGAGTGGCGTGGAAGCAGCTCGTCAGTGACTGCGTCAAAGCGATCCAAGATGGGCACAACCTTCATAAATGTAGACAACGGATAAGAAGAACTAGTGAGGACTGCTAAAAATCTGCGAATGACATTTTCCACAGAAGTGTGGGCCAGACAAAAATGAATTTCAGTCGTGCCAGCAACTCGAGGTGGAAAATATCTCCCACTTATTTAATGTGCTTTCCGAGATAAGGAGGGATCTTTAATTGATCCTCCAATTGGCCTCGGCAAGTGTTGCTTGTCCTTCAAGAAAGATCCGATCTGCTTTTAAACGTTTTATAGGCATGATGCTTCATGGTGTTCCGTAACAAAACAAGCTTTTATAATGGAAACCAGATAGTGCCTGACCCATATACTTCCAATTCAAACGAAATCGGACAGAACTCTCGTCACTATAAATACTATCTTACCCATTAGGAACGCATTAAGTATTTAAAAGGGTGTTTCGAATGTACGGAATGAACAAACCTTTTATTTTTAGGTCGCCTTATTTGGACTTGACAGTTTATATGGGCGAATACATTGTTGAAGATATAAGATGTCTTCATTATTTCTACATATTTACTGTCACAATTAGCTGGAACCCCGTGAATACAAGCGCAAAGCCGGTCGGACTGGCGACGTCTTGTGGAGGCCTATGCCCAACAGTGGATCTCTTTCGACTAAGCGATAATGTTGCAGGACAAAGGCCTCTTCTTAGGAAAACCATATTAGGAACCAGCATCCAGAATTTCGGCTGTACACTTATGCCTATAAGTTCTCATCATCATCTGCCTTTTATTGTTCCCACTGCTGGGACACAGGCCTCCTCTCTGTGAGAGGGAATGGGCCGTAACTCACCACGCCTGAAATCACAAATATTATAGGCACGCATATAATATTTGTGATTGCACGCGATTTCTAATAATATTACTAGGTACCTAATACTTCAAGTCTGAGAAGTGTAAGCATTGGTATACAAATTCTCAGTAATACCCAGTCCGCCAATTACGTAGCTTATAGGTCCGCTACACATACATAATGTCAATCTTCAGGCTCAATTTCAACTAGAAAATAAATTCTAGAAATAGTAACGAAAATATCTAGGAAGCTCTAAACACGGTTCGGGGTCCAATAGATATAGATATATATAAAGATAGATCCTCTCATAGAGGGAGTGGGCTATAATCCACCACCCAGGCCCAGTGCGGATTGGTAGATGTCACATGTCTTTGAAACTCTGAAAGGTTCTGGGACATGCCGGTTTCCTCACGATGTTTTCCTTCACCCTTTTGAGAGCAGTGGCACATGAGTAGATAAACGGAATTATCTACCCATGTGGCAGTGGTGATGAAATACATTACACAAAGTAAAGCGCCTGCTCGGGTTCGAACACATGACCTACAACTCGTAAGTTGGGGCCGTATGCCTATGAGTACCGTTTGATATAACAATTTATATGAAAATCTTCCAAACATACAGCGCCTAAAATTTTGCCAACATCAGTTATCACTGTCAATGAGAAAATTATCGTATGCTTTTCTCGCCAAGGAAGTGGATTAAGTTAAATTACCTGTAAAAAACTTAGTTCGTATTTCTACGTGCTCATGGAAAATATTTCTGTACTGTAAGTACGAAGGAATCTTGAAGTAGTAGCGGCAGCTCGCTCTTTCAATATCACAACATTATTCTAAAAATAAGTACTTGATAGTGTACATAAACATGGCGACTCAAACATTAATAAAAAAAGAAAACAAACAAAATCATTTGCTTCACACTACTGTCACATCACTTTGACCGTTAGCATCTCATATACATTAATTCTCAACCTTATTTTGTGAAATATAGGGTGTGATATCGTATGGGCCAAAGGTCACAATCTTGGCGAAATAAACAGACAACTTAATGTCACGCTGTCATTCACGGATTATGCAAAGTAGTCAAGTTATTTTTTTTCTATTACCATAATACGCGTGGCAGAATGTTTGATGTAATGAAGCAACGTGGGAAAGGCTAACAGGGGCCTTTACAGCTCTATGTCTATAAAAATATAAACCAAATAATTTTATGCTGTATTACTGAAAGTATAAGGTTGGAAGTTGTGAAGCTTTTGAGTTAATATGCGGGCTTGTTTGTCCGTTTGTTCTAAACCAAATGATCAAATTTCAGAGCTATCACATTTCTGCTACCGGCCCCTTTTTTTGTTCTAATGTAATTAGTAATTGATTTCTAGTTCATATCAATTGTTAGTGCACTTAGTGGTGGAGTAACGAACCAGTCTTCGAGGGAAATCGGCAATTGTCGGCTTCCCTCGGACGTCAAATTATCATAACTTTTGTAATACAGGATGTTTAGTATGGACTTAAGTGGCTTGTTAGTACACAGATGATAAATTGACGTTCATTTAGGCGGCAAAGTAAAAGTTTTGTTTTATGATTCATTCTTGTGAAATACTATGATGCAAATAAGGCATTGCTTTTTTGTATTACTTATGTAAAATTTTGCTATTTTGAGAAGAGAGCTTTAATTTTCTTTTTGTATTTCCCCTCTAGCGTGATGTAGGAAAATATGCACTAGTATAATATGCAAATAGGTCTACCGAAATCTCATGGCAAAAGGTTAAATAAAATTTTATTTTGAGCAATAAAATCTGTTTAATTTTTATTTATGTCTTTAGTATTAACGAACATGAAGTACCTATGTTATAGCAGTCACAGTGGATCTTTATATCTCTTAAGTTGCCAACCATTTGTCAAGATACAGTTTGTCATCGAGTATACTGCATAGAGTAAGCGAGATAGGACGATGCGACTTACCTGAGCAAGTGAAAGAGACAGTTACAATGGTATCCTCACCTTCAATATTGACACAAAAATAGCTACTGCGCAGGGTCTTGCAGCCAATTCAGAGATACAAAGATCCGATGTGAGTATTATAGGTATGTGTATGAAGAATGTTTTTAAACATCAGGTTCTTAACATAGGAAAATATGTCATGAAAAATAAATCAATCGTATATTAATGGAGTTTTTACGGTATTATGTTTTTATTACACATCATTTAAATCATACTAGAAACTTAACAACTCATTTAGAACTAGAAAAAGATTTCAAGAACTCCACTTGCATTTCAAAAACTTGTATCTTTGTAGTTTTATGTAATCTCTCTCCATTAAAATGATGCTTTTGATTGGTATTTAACATGTTCAAAACCAATCTCCTTATGTATAAGTCTGTAAAAATAATAAAATGTATCATGTTACTCAAACGATAGTTTAGTAAAACTGAAAAAGTAAAAAGAAAAATACGAAATTTTTTATAAAATAAACTGAAAGTACCAAAACAACTCAGTCAAACTTACCGGTACACTCTACGATGCGCTTTAAAATCATAGATTGAGTTTGATTTACGCCTTCTTCTTCCCTTATTTTAAGATACACATTGAAAACAATATGTCTCACTCGAGATCGAAGTGGATTTTTTGACATTTTCACAAAAAAACAACAAATTTTCAAGAAGATATCACAAAATCTCAGCAGCGGTTGACAGATTACGTAATTTGATTTGACAGGTGACAATTGACATTGCCATATGAAAACCAAAAATTTTAGAAAGAAAAGTTTGCCATGAGATTCCGGTTGACCTTATATCATTTTATATATTTTATGCAGGAAAAGGACCTAAAAATGAGCGAAAGTCGTATAATAGTTAAACCTTACTCTTTGTATAGACTGAAAAATCTTTGCCTTGCTGCATTAAGTCCGCCTCTGTATCACCATTGTACATGAAGTTTAATTATATAAATAAATACTTAATCACACACTACGAGACACAATCAATCTATTTATACCGTAGAATAAGAACTTATCAAACATACAATGGTGATACATTAGAACTTTCCTTCAAAGTACTTGGAATTGTGATATAACAAATATGCAATGTTTGCAGGTATCTTAATACCTAGGCATTTATTAAGTAAAGCTCTTGAAGAGTCTTAGTACTGACGTAATACTACAGGTTTTTTTATTCCTACCAAAATAGATATATTCCAGCCATGTTCTAACGGTTACGTGCTAATGAGTAACGCAGTAGTGTTCGTAGTATTTTAATTAGTACTAAGAGTATAGAATTAGTGACATTATGTCAGGAATGACTATGCAAGAGTCAGGTTTTACGCCATTGGGTTTGTTTTGTAACTTGTTTCACGTTAACAGCTGCCAACAGAAGTCGAGTCTCGAAGGGAACAACATTTCATTCATTCATCTTTATTGATACAAATGTGGTACAAATCTTTTTCTTTTGAGTGTGGCCTCAAATGCCTCAAGTTTGTCGGTGCAGATCCGATCTGACCAGATCTATACGGCCAAATTCAATTGGTGCACCATCGAGGGCTTAAATGAGTTCCACGAACTGAGAGAGGAGAGATGAGGCTGGGCAGGGTGGACAAAATATTAGTCGTCGATACGAGAAGATGAAGAAGTATTGTACAACATAATCACACTAATATTATAAAGGCGAAAGTCTGTGAGTGTGTTTGTATGTTTGTTACTTCTTCACGCTCCAACGGCTGAAGGGCTCTGGATGAAATTTGGCACAGAGATAGATTATAGTCTGGAAGAGCACATAGGATACTTTTTATCCCGGGAATATGTTCCCGTGGAATAATTTTTGACATTCACGCGGCCGGAGCCGCTGGCAGAAGCTAGTATAAAAATAAAACAAAACTTTAAGAATACCTCCAATATTTATGTCAGCAATTCTTAGGAAGTGTAGTGTACAATTTTTGAAGTTAATTCCTTACTTAGATGTATTTACCGAAGAAGGCAAGGCAGGAACACATTGGCAAGAGTGGAAGGCTATGGGAGACAACTTTGTCCAGCAGTGTGTGACTATAAAGGCTGAAAAAAAAATAGCTTCTCTGTAGCAGGACCAAGGGCCAGATATTCTTAAAATAATGAAAGCATTCGGCATTCTAACGCTTTCTTATTGCTCCAAATCTGCCTCAATATTCTTTCTTATTTAAAAACAAAAGAATAACTAATTTATTTCCAAACCCCACAAATCAGTGTAAGTTCCGCTTCGTCCTGTCACTTTGTAATTCGGAAATACTCGTTTAGGTTCATGTGAGCTCGGGTTATTTGAATGTGCAGGAGTGGCGCATGCCTGGTGCCAATTATAACGGGCGACTGACAAATGTGGATGACGTGGTGTACTGGTAAACACGGAATAAGTTAGGCTAGATTTCTTTCTTATAATGAATCTTTATTATAATAATAATAATTTAATAATAATAAAAGAAGTTAACAACATTATTGATTAAAAAATGTTACTACTCGATTAACAATTTTCTAAATGACAAATACCTAAATTTAACATAATGTATATTTCTAATTTAATATAATCACAACATTTTTATGCAATTTAACGACATTCAAACTTATTTAATTACACCCGTTTTGTACTGCAATTCATAAGTATGTATTTTAACATTAGTTAGGGTTCCGTACCCAAAGGGTAAAAACGGGACCCTATTACTGAAACTTCGCGGTCCGTCTGTCTGTCTGTCTGTCTGTCTGTCACCAGGCTGTATCTCATGAACCGTGATAGTTAGACAGTTGAAATTTTCACAGATGATGTATTTCTGTTGCCGCTATAACAACAAATACTAAAAACAGAATAAAATAAATATTTAAGTGGGGCTCCCATACAACAAACGTGATGTTTTTTGCCGTTTTCTGCGATAATGGTACGGAACCCTTCGTGCGCGAGTCCGACTCGCACTTGGCCGGTTTTTCTTTTGATTACCTACTCGTTTACTTCGTTTCATTAATGTTTGCATGCCTAATCTAAGGTAGATTGTACATGGATCACAATGATTTTTTCAATAACTTATGTCATGTACCTACAATATATGAAAATAAACTTTACAAATGCTGAATTTTTACTAATTTCTGAGAGAAAGCAGAAGTGCTCAATCTCATGTTAAATACATACCTTGGTTACCTATTCCAATTAAAATCGTTTAAACTCTACAGTTTCTAGATGATAATAACCTATTCTTTCATATTTCTTTTTCCAATTATTTTGAAGTCACTTTTCAGGTTAACCAGTAGCAGCTGAAAATATTTTTTTTTACATGGAGGGACTGTCCTCCATTAAAAAGTTACGGTTTAACACAACAAATATTAACAAACATAAAAAGCAAATATTTACTGACCACAATAAAATTCACTTCTGATGACAAACATCAAAGTGTTTTCCACTCAAATGTACCAGCATGCTACGCTTACTTTGACTAATGTGCTGCACTGTACCAGCTCAAACCAACAGACACGCGACATTTAAGTTCAATTTAACATACCTAAGAACACGGATGTCTTAATGACTAACAAAGAGATGTTATTTACTTAGTCTATAGGTATTGGGTAATTTATTAACTTCAAAGACTGGTAGTAATTTATTTTATTTATTTATATATTTATTAAATTATTTATTGTACACCACAAAAATATATACACAGGACAAAAAACATAAAAGCAAGTGTACAATGGGCGGTCTTATTTTCTGTGTCTTATTGTGTCTTATTTTATTTTATGTGTTTTTAGTAGTAGATAGTTTACGGCCGATACCACTGGGCCACCACTGCTCCTCGTAAGTTACGTTTACGTGTAATAGGGGTCAAGTCTATTGCCATCATCCGGCCATAAATCCAGAGACCGGGCTGCTTCTTAGAAATTCAAGATGGAAAAACCTAATAAACTTTGCCCGACCCAGGAATCTAACACAGGACCTCTTTCTGAGCAGTAGCGCTGGCGACTACTTGGCCAACGAGGTAGTCTCTGACTTACCTACCGTCGAATTATGACAAAGCTTTATTAATTATTTTTTCTTCATCATCAAATAAACGTGTCTAAATTCCAGAAAGTCTACAAAGAAATTTTCACAACATCAGAACTTTGATAGTCATAAAATTATTAACAAGTCCGCGACAATCTGTTCCAATTATTTTTTTATTCTTTTCAGCAACGTTTTTGTGTAATTTTTTTAATTAAGTTCAATTAAAATCGTATTATTCTCGTTGGAGGGAGTTTTGTTAAAAACTTTTCCTCCGATTTCTTTCTGCTAATTAAAACAGAGTTTGAGAATTTCGAATTCTTTGCTTGGGTTGCTCTGGGGTGACTATTGCAGACTTGTTGTTGACATTTTTTTTTATTTTGTTTTTATGTGCTTAGCGTATTTTGCGGTGTTTTGCTCTGGGATTATTTTATTTCAATAACCACATTCAAATTAAATCTTCAGTAGGTACTAACAGTGATCTTAACTTTTCATGCTCATGATACATATTGCATAGTCTAAATAGGATTATTTTATGGCAAACTTAAAACATTACTCCTTAGTCTTGCGGGTTTTATCGAAGGTTCATCTTCTTCTTCTTCTTTGGAGTCGATGGTTAACTTTTTAAATTCTTTGGAATCGATCGCAGCATCAGTAGCGTTCATCAGGCACTTTAAAGTCCAGGTGCACCAACTCTTCATTTCAATAATATTAATGGCAAGTACCTAATGATGCTAACCAAAACCCTATACCAACTGAATGCATGATACAGTGTATATCGATCCTTTATTAATTTGCCCAAACAAAGAAGATTGACAAATCATTTTTCTCGTAACTTCTCAAGTATTGATTGATTGCTATCCATTTTCTTGGCGACATTCTACTCGATTAGGGGACTCGTGTTACTATGGTGATGGTAGACGAACGGTAAACAATACTCCAGTTATGTTCTAATGCAATAGTCGTTAGGGGCGACTAAGGTATTAGTGGGCGAAAACCAGTCAACTGTTCGATCATTATGAAGGATTGATTTCTTGACGTCGCCAAATCTTTCGTAGTTAGTCGCTTGCAGATGAATGAATTCCAGATTTTCGTAAAATCAAATAGCTTTTCAAAATAATGGAAAATAAATGATTGATCTTTAATGTATATAGGCAAGTATACTCGTATTGGTTACAAAGACTTTGTAGAAAATATAGGATAGAGTGCTTTTCAATGCAATAAAAACCTTAAATTTGGATAAGCTTTATAGCGATACTTCGTCAAATAGATGGGTTGCAATTAGCTCAGCCCTTTCTTCAATATTGAGACATTACTTTTATAGCTCAGTCGATCGTTCCTTGCAATTTTTAAAGTCCACCATTATTTACTCAGCCAATATATTTTCTCTCTTGGACACTAGACTGTTTCAATGACGATCTGCACCAGATAAGCCCCAACTTTCAGTGCAAACAATCGTAAAACATCGAACAAACATCTTGGAGTCCAACAATAGCCTGCGAACAAAATCGTATGGACCCTTACGGAACTCGTAGACATTTCTAATAGCCCTTAAGAGTGAGGCAAACAGTTTTACTCCATTGTCCACTTCACTCGACATTGTTACTTGATAACAATCTTACTTTTTATCCTCCTGCTAAACGATTTTGAAACTTACTGCAAGTGTATTAAAAATTCTGCAGATGCAAGAGTAATTGTGTATACCGTTCGTGCCGTTTCCATGGTAACGGGTATTGTCCAAGCATTTTTCCAAATATTTTTGAACAAATATCGACTTTATATGTTTAAGGGTAAGGGTGGGTGTCATGTGAACGTGTTTCCGCCGAGGATATTTTTATTATAGGAAGAATATTTTTCTGCAATTGAATTTTTATTTAGTTGGAATCGATGACATTATTACTGTTAGATACCTCGTGTTTTTAGATGGCGTAGAATCCTCTGACCTTTTCATGCCCTATTCTATTCTAGGGCACGGTTTTCTATAGAAATATATAGGTATTTAATTTCCTCTACAACGTAGAAATAAAGCCTTATCAACGGATAATAACCGAAATTTAATTTTCGCTCTTCTGTAACCTCGCTCGTAGAGAATAACACCCAACTTTGCATTCTGACTCTCACTTGCTAGATCGTCAACAAACAAACTCCCAAACTCTCGGAAGGACTCTAAACCAATCGCTTTTCTATCGCGACGATTGTCGAAAAGTCACGTAGCTTTATTTATAATCTCTGACAAGTTTAGCGACTGAAAGCAAATTCTATATTCGAAATCACAATAGAAAAATTGAATATAGAATGTGCTAAGCAATCGCTAAACAGTATAGAGAGTTAAAAGGTAGTATAGTGCCCGGCACGTAAGTTGGCAAGGTTTTGGCGTAGTAGGGGTAAGTTCGCGAATATTCCGCGAACTGACCAACCACCATAAAAGGCGAACGCAACGTAGACGCGACACGATTGGTCAGCCGATCCTTGTGTCAACTGACCAACCAATCGCGCGCTCGGAACGGTCTTAAATGTTCCCCGCGACCCGCTTCACTACCAGAGTTACCTAAAAAATTACTTCTGCGCATCTAACGACTCTTGCCAACTTACGTGCCGGGGGTTATATCTTTACGTATTAGTAGCGCATGTAAATCCCAAAGGTTTGGGACTTGTGACACTTTATCCAGCATCTTGAAGTCATACTCCATAAGAAGACATCACAGTAGAGAACACAACCCACACAAAACACAATACCTCAAACCAACTAGAATCTCATAGCTGCAGTGTTAAAGTTGACTATTTTTGTACGAGAGCGTCTTGTTATGAGAATAAATCGCGCGTCGAGACAACACATTGAATTGTGCTCGTCTTTTAGCCGCCGTTAGGGATCGTACACATTCAGTTGGAAGTTTATTGAATGGACTACTTGGAGTCTCTTCTAAACAAGAGCGTAAGATTTTAAGTTTACGTTCAAGTCAGGAAAGGAGTTTAGCTGTGGGAAAGGAATGTGCGTTGGATAAAATGGTCTCATGTTTTGAAGCGAAATTACTTAAGAATGGTTAACGACAGCTCATTCTTCGATAGGACCTTAGGCTCTAGACAAATTGTCGTCCTGTCTATGATAGCGATTGGCGAAATGCCAATATGTTTGAGATTATAATAGAGTATCTCAGTCCCACACATTTTTGACTTTACGACTATATAATTTACTAGCTGACCCCCGGGGTTTCGCTCCCGTCAACTGCCTACCCAGCCTACCCTGCCTACCCTGCCAACCCTGCCTACCCTGTCTACCTTGACTACCCTGCCTACCCTGCCTATACTATCTACCCTACCTACCTACCTAATAATTTTTATGTATCATCAATAGTTTTCTCAGCGCACGCCAAAGAATGAATTTTACAGGCAACATTTTGCTACTTTGGGTTACATTATTGCAATTTTCATAAGGTATAATATCTCAATTCTTTTTTGAAAATATATTAACCTATGACACTCAGGCATAACGTAGCTTTATACTGGTGAAAGAATTTTAAAAATCGGTTCAGTAGATCCAGAGATTACATTAACTTCACTAACTCACAAACTTTACCTCTTTATAATATTAGTATAGATATCACTTTGTCTAGAAGTTCTTGTGGTTGTGCCCCATCAAATTTCTGGGTTATATAATTCTGATAGAAATAAAGAACGTGCTTAACTCTCGGTTCCTCCAAAAACTTAAAACGACCCGACATATGTAATATTTAGTCAGCAAGCGTAGGATATCACAAAGCTATTTGTCTCCTATCGTAGAAAATACAATCCAATGGTTTGTACGATATAAGCTGCACAGTAAACTTTAACCCCTACAAATGTACCACCCTCTTAACATTAAAATATCCACGCCTGATATTTTCTCCGCAGTTTCCGTTATCTTATAGTGCGCAATAAATACTTCAAGTCACCCGTCACAACGGGGCATCTCTATATGATTGCGGGCTGGGCAAATAAAAACAAAGTTAATGTTGAATACAAATAGATCTTACTGTGCTGTGAATATTGTGGATTATTTTCAAGGAATTGCCCTTAGGTCACTGGATAAACAAGATCTTAGTATATACTTAACTACTATAACCAAAACATCAGAATAAAACAAAGAAAGTCGGTTAAAAAAGGTCAAATCAAATCAAAGTGTAGTTTAATAAAAAATATATTTTTGAGATTATTGATAAAGAGAGATAGTGAGATAGTGGTCAAGCGCGAGCCTATTGTATAAAAAAAAGAGATTATTTTTCTTTGAAGTATTTATTGACAAAAATGTATTTAATTCGAACAATTCAATTAAACCATATCAACACGTCATATAACTAACTAACACACATACACACTTGAAAGTAAATAACTTAACTTTGATTTACAAGACCAATATATTTTTAAATTATAAAAACAAAACTGATATTTTTTATTACTTAGCCGCGAAATCCTCTTTCTTAACATCATGACAATTCTGTTCACCATGTTGGTTAGCGGATTCGATAAAAAAAAACAGTCCTTAAACTATCTTATGACAGTAGGATCAGTCAACCTTTGAGTTAAATGTATAAACATCGTAATAGATTTACAAAATGACCACCATAAAAACAACCTAAGATTAGAATGATATGATTCTGGTTGATAATAAACATATCAAAAGTTACACAACCACTGAAGCACCATGAAATCAGTTGGAGAACTTTAAATCAAATCAATTGGAAGATTAAAACGTCCGTCCGTACAAACGGTCAATCAGCGCACGGAACAACTGCATACATTTAACGCACCATCTCGTTAATCCTTTAATTGATGCGCTGCTCCGTTTTGTCGCATACTCTCACAGTAATGTTGAGCTGAAACGAATGATGGGATTGGGCGAGATAGGAGTATATTTTACAGTTTTATAAGGATATGTACAGTTATATACGGCTCTGTAAAAATTGGATTGTGTCTTTAAGTCTGATTATGAATTTCTAGTCCAATCAAATTTTGAGGCATATAAGGCTAACAGATTTTAGTTACATATTTGATGTTAAATATGCTCATTCAAAATATTGAAACAAAATCGACACCGTAGATATTGATTTGAATGACAATTATGTAAATACTCTATTTATTGAATTGGTTATTATAAGTATAACACAGGCATAAACACTTTATACACATATTTTTTATTAAGTAAAAGATAATATAGATAATGCCAGTACGTATAATGAAAACAAACAACCAAACGTACAGCCAGTTGCAAAACAACTGTAGCGAATAAACAGCAGGCGGTAATCCTTTAATTGATGCAACACGACCTCTTGTTCCGATTCAATCCGATGAGCGATTTAAATTGCTGTTTGTTGTCGCTCTTTGTGCGTATCGATTACAGTTCACGTATAGTCAGCAAATAACGATATAATGCCATTTCATTTTAGAATTGTTTAATTGTACTGAAATGTCATCAGCATCTTATCAGTCAACATCGCCTATTTTGTTTGTATAGTTTGTATCTTTATTTCTATTTTATCGTAACTTGCAATATCCAAAGATCGAGTTTCTGCGTTAACATCAACTCAATTTATTATTATTATTCTTGATACATTTTTGGTATACAAAAAAGTATATATCCTATTCTATTTTCATATTACTGACATTCTAACATTAAAAAAATCGGCCTTTCCATTTCCTCTGGCTATTATTTACATCATGCAATCTTATATGTAGTTAAAAGAGACAATTTGTCCATGTCTAAACATCTTCAATAGACAAACTGAACTGTATAGACTTTAATTTCTACGACCTTAACAGAACTTTCCATCTAACTCGAATTAAAATCAAGATTTCGCAACTACCATTGCCATACAATACGATACAAGAAAATTATACTTGACGCACCACCAACGGGTTCTATTTACCAGTCAATCAAATACATTATAGCAGTAATTTAGAAAATGGTCAATGTTAGTACTTTTCACACTAGTGTGGTGTCAATTTTATGTAAATAAACATAGGTCAGCCACTGTTATTACTGTCAACATATCGGTACTAAATAACAGCACCAGTGAGTAGGAATGTCCCGGCGACTGGAAACTATCAATTATTGTTGCGCTGCGGTGGACGAGGCTTTGACGTTAGCGAGTTCTGTTCTGGCTTTTTGTTTCTTATCATCAACAATAAAGATATTTTCTGCCGTATTCGTCTCCGCAGCTTCACTATTTGTCCAAAAATTAACTTTTTATATTCCTTCTGTGTGTTGATTTACGCATCGCTTATTCACTTTTGCATTTAGATATATTTTCCTTTTTTGTATAT
Organism: Anorthoa munda; assembly: GCA_945859665.1. Classification (NCBI taxonomy): domain Eukaryota; kingdom Metazoa; phylum Arthropoda; class Insecta; order Lepidoptera; family Noctuidae; genus Anorthoa; species Anorthoa munda. The sequence continues at coordinate 3,338,072 of OX243907.1, read as the reverse complement.
ATTTTTTTGCAACCAAAAAATTTTCACGTGCACATGTTACCATAATTTTTCTAGAAACGTAACAAGACTGTTACTATCGTGGTCCATCGGATGCCATCCCAATTTAATCGAGTTGACGCAGCTTGACTTCTTCTTTAATTTGCATTAGCCGTTACCTTAGTCATAGTACTCATTATAATCACTATCTGAAGAACAACATTTTAATTCTCTTCTTGAATTAAACTTCAACCTATCAATTAAGCAATCAAATCGCTCCCTTCCTAGCCACTTACAAACTGGTGCACAGCAAACGTTAATTAGCAAGAGGCGCCAATTTGCGGTCTTCAAATTGACTGACTACTGACTGAGTCAGTGTTTGAGTGAGGCCTGATCGTACCATGGCTGCTATGTCAATTATGTAGTTTGTGCTTTTATGAAATGCGGTGAATGAACAATTTGTCGTTAGGATTGACGAGATATTTGATTTAGACTGATTGTAAATTGAGGATTTTGGAAGCTATTTGGAAATTAATAGTAACTATTTTGATTAAGATATTGAATCAAGAGGCTTTGCAGCTGTCTACTTGTATCCTTGTAATAAATTAGCAGGTAGAATCTTTTCCTTTATGTAACGTTCACACATGTCATCATATACATGTAGGCATCTTTTTCAAGCTTTCTCTTCTTTACTCTAGTCTGCTGCAAGAAGTTTATAAATTTTCATAATAGCAGTAACTTCGAAACCAGTATCTTTATCTCCGAAAATCCTTAAAGAGAAAACCCATCCTACGATGAATAGAGATAGAAATCCAAAATTCATAGCGAAGCGTCCACAAAAAGTATCCCGGACCATCCATCAGGGGGTAGACAGTAAACACAGTATTTTTATGCATTTCGCTGCATTCAGCATGCGAGCAATCGCGTGCTCTGGCCATTTGTTAGTAAATGTTCGAACTTGGAGTTTTGGTACTTGTTTTGTAATAAAACGATGGAATTAATGTTGTACGTCTTAGTAATAATGTATTGGGTAACGTGCATGAAATTTATAAGGAGACTGTAAGATGCAATAGTTTGGTGTTTCGATATGAAGTGGTTGAAAATGATTGAGAATTTAAAATGTGGAAACTATCATATTTATCTGTTACCATATTTTATTTTAATGATACGCTTTTTTATGTCTGACTATTACTTCAACTATGTATTATTTTTTCTTTACTAGGTGCTGTTCATGCATAATTAAAATATGGTGTCCCTCAGGGCTTTATACTTAACCTTTAAGTGCTTATAAGGCAATTTCCATTTTTTGGTTTTACTACATTTAGACAATATAATAATTAAAATAATGTACTTTTATCGGCAAGTACTAAAAATTGTTACGGTTTAGGTATCTATATTTAGGTGGTAAATATAATATACCTACAAATATCTTGAGGTAGATAAATGACAGACAGATAAAATTTATCTCCCCTAACAAGTCCCCATCCAACAACAAACATTTAAAATCGAATCCATCACCTCATTGCAAATGGAAAACTTTCTCAAATACTCTACATCACACCCCTGATACCTACACAACATTAAAACTAAAGTTCAACAAGCAAATACCACCCTTACCGTCTTTAAAATATAATACATTAAATCTGTAAACATAATTGGTCATCACACAAAGTTAATCAAAAAGTTGAAGCAGACTGAATTAGTCTTTCTTGTTTGGATGTTAAGGTGCATTGAGATGGTAAATAATATGTGGTACGTCAGTGGACCCTCGTTGCATTGTTTGGGAAGACGTTTAGGAAGAATGTCGCAGCGATTTCGGATATGTCAGTCGCGGCCGCCTGTCACGTCATGTGGCACAGAGTTGGGGAGACTGGGGCCATGAAATAAGCGAGCTCGAATGATGCAGTTTATCGTGGTAATATCTATACTATATCTGAATAGTGGATTTAATGTAATTAGATATTTTTTACAAACCGTACGGAACGCATGTGAAGGAAAACTGACAAATCAGTATGTGTGAGGGACGCTACATATTATATACTATTTCTAAATAGCGATGTGCTGTTTTTTCGGCCGTTGGCATTAATAGCATAAATCGTTGGCATTTAAAGTATTTAATTTTGCTTACTAGTCTGAGACTTTAACGGTTTCGATCATTCATGAACATTGTACTTTCAGGTATTATTATGGAGGTGGACATAACGCAGCGAGGGTGGTGGCACGTGCGCGCTGGACGGGTGTCACCTGACGGGCGCATTGTCGCATCATCACGCCGTCACGTCATTGGGTAGGAACGTCCCCTGCCACCCACGCGAACCATGAGAGTGTCACGTACGAATTTGCCAAACTTATGGTATAGATGCATTAACGCTCATACGCTTACCTCATAGCCCACACCTCCATCGTCTTCCCTACCATCAAGTGATTGCTTACAGTAGGAGGGTAGATTGAATAACGTTTTGTTTATTTTTGCTTCGTCCTACCCGTAAACAATAGTCTCCGGTTTCCCAGATTATGGAATATAAGCTGGCTTCTAAGCCCTTGATTATGTTTTCATGTTCAAACTAAGTGCTAGGTTTGAACAAAAGAAGTGGTGAGTATATAGAGGTGATGCTTGAGTGAATATAACAGAAGATCCTACTTGAGCCAGGGAAAATGTCACTTGCTAAAATTGTTCTTAAGTAGTTTTTAACACAAGTATGGATACCTAATATCTTAAATAAACTTCTTTTCCATTCATTATAGTTATTTTATATACATTGTATTTTATTTTATTATAACAGACATGGATATGGTATTTGCTTATGTTCCAACAATATGGAACTCCTGCAAAATCTGTTCTTAACAAACCTACTTTGCTGAATAATTTATTATGACGGCATGGTTTTAGCAGAATTGCTAGGATATGAGGAAGAGAATGAGGTGGGGTTTGCCTTATTAACCAAACAGAATTGTTTGCAGCTGTTTGCGAATTTGCTGGGTAATGTTTGAGTCTGCCATCTGGTATTTCAAGGTTTTTATATAATTTTTTATAAAATATCGCTTCCTGGACACGAATAATCTAGTATCTCAAATTAATCAGTCTTTGTACTAAAAAATATTTATAAAATTTCTACATATTGTCTTATCTGCCACAGGTGCCACCAGTAATGATTCCATACTTAGCTGTTGCGTCCAAAATTACGTTGTGTTGACGTCATGGTTTACACCTCTCTCACTTTAAGATCACCTTTGGGGTTTGCAGCTACATAATGATAACGGAAAAAATTTGAAGGTTCCCCTCAGTGGAAACAAAATATAGGTGTCAGTTCCAGGTGTATAGAATTGTGATTGGACCTACTTATTGACCAATAATAGTCGTAGGCGTGGAATTTGTGATACAGGTAAACTAGAGAAATATCTCCTGTAACTTTTACACTGTTTTAATTCGTTACTGAGTCATTTACTTTCACTATGGTACTAAGTACCATTCTGGACTTAAAAGGAAACACTGAACAGTTCCTAGGCCTGTATGTGTCATGTCACGGCCATGTCCGAACGATCACTATCGCTCTCCATGAACCATATCGACACCATACCCGACACTAGATTCCACCCAGTACCAAATAAAGGTACTTGTGTATAATTTTAAGTAAACAAATTATGACAGGATCCGACACGGCCATCCTACGTGGCACACGTCCACGTGTGTAAATCTGCAATACCGGATATTTCCAACAAAGAACAATACCGTTCGGTCATTCTGACTTCAATTAACTAAGATCCTCAGTCTCACAGCCATCCATACGGCTACAGATAGCTATCCCTGTGACGATCACGACAGTCATCCTTGTGATCGTCTCCCAACCAGTCAACACAGTGACTGAGCCTCGTAACCATCCCTGTGGCTACAGCAGTCATATCAGTGACCCAGCCATAGTCAACCCAGTGACCAAGTCTCGTAACCAGCCCAGTGGCTACAACAGTCATCTCACTAACCACTCACACAACCTATACCTGAATCTGACATGGGTAATATTATCAATCATCCGTAAAATAAATAAAAATAAAAAACAGGAAATTATAATTGTTACACGTGTTGGTAAACGTGATAAATTATTTACACAAATGTAATTATGAGTACAGCATGGAAAATTGTATGTTTAAGAAACAGGTACTGTCCATTTTGTTCCAAAGTAAACTGAGTACACATTTTTGGGTTCAGTTGGTAAACCAAACTTAATTTTTTGTTCAAAATCTAGTGTACTAGGGTAAAACTGGTCTGTATTGGAAAATGTTTCTGTACAAGAAATATCTTTCAAAAATGTCTTCATAAAAATCTTCTTCTTTCAAAAATGAAGGAAATAAAATAATCTCAATTTAGATTTTCCAACAACCAATCAGCCAAAAAGTCGTTTGATTTTTTTTTTTAAGTTTTTATAATAATAAAAACTTTAAAAAAAAATCTGACTTCTTCTTCTTTCTTCTTGAATTTGACTTCTTCTTTTATTACGCTTTTTTTAGTTTTGGTACCCTATCTCTAAATACTGAGCAAAATATACCTAAAGGATTGACAAAATATCCATAATAACACAATTTACACATTCGTGCTGATTGTCGCTAAGGAGTTCGGTTGTATTTTCCATATCTTGAAAACTGTTGAACCGATTTTGATGTAACTTGCACTGTTCCCTAAGTTGAGAGATACTTAATGCAGTAAAAAAGAATGATCACGCTCCGATAAGTAGTTTCAGAGAAATGCGTGGACAAACATACAAAAACACATAAAAACGAAAGCGGCAATGGACGTCAGATTCCAAGTAGGTCAGATTCCATGTACGTAATTTTCCAGCTAGGACATTTTCCGACTAGGTCAGATTTTGAGTTAGTAGATAATGGTTGGTACACTTACTCACAATATATTGATTTGTTACCTTGACGTCGAGTCCCGCCACGTCGAGTCGCCGCCACGTCTACTTGTTATTTTGTATGACGTTTATTACTACGATGAAAAAATTCTGCCTGGTGCCGCCATGTTGAATTTGAAAAAATGTACAGTCAATGAAATAAATTCGTAGTTATTTTTATTGGGAATAAATAAATATTTTTAGAGATATTTAAGTAAATATGGGGTTGGATCGTTTTTCATGGATTTATATAATAAAACAGTAAATTTTTGTTAAAGAATTTAAATTATTAACTTTTTATCAATTATCTTTCGCCTTACTAGTAAAAATTTTCCTGTTTCCTATAGTATTTTCTATTTCCTTTACGCTTAAAAAGTAATTATTTTCCATTATTTTAACTTGCAGTGGATTCTTTTTCTTGCTACTTAATTACATAACAATTTGTCTTGTTGGATCTTTACTGCGAAATTCTTATTTATTAATTAAAAATATTTATTTATTCCCAATAAAACTTATTTCCATCAAAACGCCAACATTTTTTTACAACTATATCCCAAATCAACAAAACCAAAAAAATATATATCAAAGAGCAAATACAACTTAAACTTCAAACTTCATCATCTCAAAAGTATAATTTTGTGGGTTGGATCCTTTTTGTGTAACTACGTCCATTTAGTGTTATCATTTCTGGACAATAGAGTCCGTGCGACCAAAGAAGACCAGCACACGTGGTGCGATGAATATATTGTGAGTAACTGTACCAAACCATTACTAACTCAAAATCTGACTTAATTGGAAAATGTCCTAGCTGGAAAATGACGTACATGGAATCTAACCTACTTGGAATCTGACGTCCATTGCCGCTTTCATAAAAACAAACATATATACATCTATGAAATAAGCGTTTAGAAACCCATGCAAGCCAAAAACAGCCCAGCAGAATAACATATGTGAATATTGTGCAATGCCAACAATATTACATACATACGTGTCGAATTCTGCCCTGCTAATTGTACTTGCAGTACCTAATCGACATTTGGGATTTTCACTTTTTTGCAAAAATGACATCTCAATCTATTCACAAAACAATATATTCATGTTCTTTTTTTAAATTGCATACATGTTTTTTATTTAATAACTTTACCGCGTTTATGTCCAAACCGCCATTGTTCAAGTACTGCGATTGCAATTAGGAGAGCACAATTGTTTACCTCCTTTTTTTTAAAGTCGGTAAAAACTACTACAGAACCTCAAAACGAAATACAGCTCACAGAAGCAACAAATTTTCAATAATGCAGTTAATATAAGAGTCAAACATACTAATCTGGTGTCATTCCACATCACCCTGCAAGATGGCGAAGATACTTCTGTTAGTATTATTCACGTTTTCGTGCTCCGTTACAGGGGATTCTTCATACTACAGTTCGTATTACGGCCAGGTCCTGGATTCAACAGAAGTTGCTCAATACACTGCAAATGGTACTCTAGCGTAAGTTCTTATTTTATTTATTTGATGCTTTACCTTTTTTAAATGTAGACCGGTCCAGTAATTTTAACTTTTGCTAAGTCTTTGATATTGCATAGCTGAGATGAGAATGGGACTTCCTTTTCTGTGTTTTTACAAGTTTTATATAACCTTGCTTTCGTAAGTATATCCAGCTACTAGTCATCAATGGATGCTTGAACCATGGTTCAAGCACTTCATGGCTACTTATTAGGTACTTTGAAAATATTATCTATACCAATATTATAAAGAGGAAAGATTTTTTTGTTTGTTTGTACCGGCTCCGAAACTACAGGACCGATTTAAAAAAATCTTTCACCAATATAAAGCCACATTATTCCTGAGGCTATTATTAAAGCCCGAAAACGGCACTATGGAGCTGGTCTCACAATGAAGCCGGGAGTTCGCTATAGCAACTCCTCAACCAGACCAGATAGCATCATCATGTTTAGAGTCATTAGGGCCCCATCCTCTAAAATTAATTCCCGCTGGAATCTACAATCCTTAAGGAATGAACACCAGTGGATATGCAAGAGCGAGAAAGAATGACGGTATTAGTGGCTTCAACGGTTTTATTTTATTACATTGCGTTTCCGTACAGTTTGTACAACAGGACAAGTCAGAAGGCATGAACGTTAGTGAATATGGAATGCAACTCATATTGAATCTAGTACTTTGCGTTCAATAAGTTGGTTTTAAAAAGATGTTTTTTTTTAATTATAATTTTTACTAACACAATAATCACTGCCGAGACTTAAAAAGATGTTTATTTACAGAAATTGTACTGTTGTGGTCAAGACATGCAACGAAACTGAATCCAGGCGTATTGACGGAACATGTAACAATTTAAATTTCCCGTCCTATGGGGCCACCCGCACACCTTACAGCAGACTACTAGATGCATCTTATCATATGAATTCTACATCAGGTACTCTTTAAGATTAGTTTAAATTACAATTTGTACTTAGTAAATACAAAGTAAACGATTGTGAGCTCTTTATAACTAGTAAATGAACGCCTTAAACGCCGAAATTACCTATTTTCTGTTTCTTCTTCTAGTCTGTATATTATGTGTGTGTGCACATCATCACATCATCAGCCTATTAATGCTCGCACTGCTGAGACAAAGGCCTCTCTGTGAGAGGGAATGGGCCGTCATCCACCACGCAGGCCCAGTGCGGGTTGGTGGATGTCACATGTCTTTGAATTTTTGGTTCTAGGGCATGCCGGTTTCCTCACGATGTTTTCCTTTACCGTTTTGTTTGGTGATGAAATAATTTACACAAAGTAAAGCGCCTGCCTGGGCTCAAACCTACGAACTACAACTTGTAAGTCACGGCCAATACCACTGGGTCACTACTGCTCTGTGCGTGTGTGCATAAATGATAAAATAAATAAATACACAAAAAAAACCAAATTCACCAGAGCCTAAAGTCAGTACGTACCACTGTATGAAATAACTGATTTGAAACGGGTAACTGCTGTAACTGAATCAATGATCTAAACCATTAGGAACTAAAATATTTTATTCATTTGAAAACCAGATCCTTGGTTTGTAGATTTTGAACATCGCCATCACTAATAGAATGACCCAGTCTGTACTTCATAAAATATAGCTTGATCTCTGGGACAGCTGTCAGTATCAATACAGTAATATTAGCGTTTGACAGGCTAACAATAACGTATACGTCAGTTTGACATATGTCGCAGAGATCAAGCTATCTTTTATGAAGTATACGTAGCGTTGTTCTTGTAGGTAAACTTCATTCCAATATTTAATCAACAGAATTTGAGCCCCGTCTCTCACAATTTGGAGTTGAACTCAATCTCACCAGAATAGTTAGGACCACGATCTGGTCTGAAGGTCGTGTGGATGATGAGCAGCTCGCCAGCATCATCAATCACTTGTTTGTGTTTTTCGCTACAGATATCACCAACACTCGAGATACCAGTAAGGATTTTTTACTTTTTATTCTTGATATTTTTATTCTTTCATTTTATGAACGCCATAAAGTATTTTATCTACACTCACAACGTAATGTTCCAAATACGAATTCGAAAAATATTGTATAAACACGTACTTTATGTTCGTGGATAGATAAAATTTAAAAAAAAAACCATTATAGTTCATCATAAAATAACTTTTTAATTTTTATAGCACACTTTTACTTTTTAATTTATTGGCGCTTAGGGGCTCATTGAAGTACTGTCATTGTCTAAGGAGGCGCGCGCTGCGCAGTCATGCGCAATGAGAATCTAAATTGCCCGCCATACCAAATATTTTTTCGTTTCTACTTTTGTTTTATTGCAACTGTATGAGTGAAGATAAAGTAGTGTATGCAATAGCATATAATTAGGTATTAAAACACTCGCGTAATATTATTATCAAATTCGGCTTCGCCTCATTTGATAAACCTACGCTCGTGTTTTAATAACCCCTATTATATGACCATTGCATAAACTACTATTATCTACACTCACAACGTAATGTTGCAAATATGAATTCAAAAAATATTGTATAAACACGTACTTTATATTCATGGATAGATAAAATTTAAAAAAAAAACCATTACAGTCCAACATTTTCCTTCGATTTTTAAACAACTGCATCATAAAATAACTTTTTAATTTTTATAGCACACTTTTACTTTTTAATTTATTGTCGCTTATTGAAGTACTGTCATTGTCTAAAGAGGCGCGCGCTGCGCAGTCATGCACAATGAGAATCTAAATTGCCCGCCATACCAAATATTTTTCCGTTTCCACTTTTGTTTTATTGCAACTGTACGAGTGAAGATAAAGTAGTGTATGCAATAGCATATAATTAGGTATTAAAACACTCGCGTAATATTATTATCAAATTCGGCTTCGCCTCATTTGATAAACCTACGCTCGTGTTTTAATAACCCCTATTATATGACCATTGCATAAACTACTATTAAGAACCTTAGGTGATTTATTTATTTAAAACTTCATGCACAAAGGTAAAATGGCGGACTTAATGCCTTAAGCATAATAATACCAGTCAACCAAACCAAAGGTGGTGAAGAGATAACATGGCAGGTGCATTATTTAAACTGTGGCAAACAAAAAAGTAAAACAAAGAAATAATAATAATAATGTGATTGCCGATATGAACCGTATATGTCTTCATTGTAAATTGTAAAAAATATCCATATCAACTATTTTTGGTGGTTACTGTATAGTTCTTCTTCATAATTTAACAGTTTTATCTTGTTAACTAGATTACTTTAGCAGTTTGTAGCCACAAAACTGTATAATTAACATTTCAGTATTGTCCAACCAAGCGTTATGACTATAAAGTAGTAAATCAAGACAACTAATAGTTTCCTACCATTTGAGAAATCTATTTTATTTTGTTTTCTTCGTCACCCTTATAGCAAATTATGTGACTTGGAGGCCATACTGCTGCAAAGAGGCTGGAAGGAATGACTACGCATGCACCCCCAACATAGTACCGAAAACTGACTATGTACATCGCTTCTCTGGGATCACATGCTTGAACATGACCAGGCCGCTGACGTTCCAGACTTCTGGATGTCTGCCAAACACTACTACGCCCCTGAGAGTAAGTATTATTCATTTCTTTCAAGATTACATCTAAATTAGAACTTAAGTAAAACAAATAAGTTAAAAACTAAAACCCGACTACTGAAAATCGCGCTCTAAAAAAGTATGAATTAAGAAAATATTCTCATCTCAAATTGTTATGTACACACTATTCGATATGTATCTGGTATTAAATAAACAAATTACATGTAATAAATAATTTATTGTGTTTCATATATATTCATAGTGGTTGTCAGAGGATAACCTGGAGTACTGTTCTCATCTCTGGGACGGATCTGCCAAATACCAGCTTGATGCACTAGAGTCGATCGAAAAGCGGGCCAAGAGGCTCATCGGCGATGAGGCACTGGTTAAGTCAAAGCTCCAGAGCCTTGAACATCGTCGCCGAGTTGCCAGCTTGTCGGTTTTTTATCGGTTACATTTCGGGGAGTGTGCGAAGGAATTGCATGATCTAATCCCACCCAGCCCGTTTCATCATCGGACTACCAGACGTACGGCGATGCGCCATCGGTACATGGTGGACATCCCACCCATACGCACTAAGCGTTTTGAGAATACTTTTATTGTGCGTACAGCTAAGGAGTGGAATTCCCTGCCGGAGTCTGTGTTTCCCGATAGCTACAATCTAGGGGTCTTTAAATCAAGAGTGAATAGGTTACTTCTAGGCAAGCGTGCTCCATCGTGGACCACATCATCGCTTACCATCAGGTGAGATAGTGGTCAAGCGCAAGCCTATAACAGACAAAAAAAAAAAAAAAAAAAAAAACCGTGGTCGTATGCCACCTACAATACATTCTGCAAAGCAGCAAGTAGTTTTGAACTTATTTTATATTAAAAGTATTTTGGTATTTTTGCACAGCTACATAACAATTATTTTCTGTTTTTAAACTATTGCATAGCTTTTATCGCGGGCTTTGAGCGCGGCGACCGAATCAAGAAATTCCGTAACGAAAATAAACCTGACAGGCTGACACCCCGTACTGCTCCGAAATCGGACGATGGATTCCGAGTGTGTGAGCGGGTGAGGGGGGAGGGGCAGGAGGGGTTTGTTGCGCGATTTTATAGAAGTTTCATTTTAATATTTTTAAACTGAAGTAAAAAAAATTTTGCGGGGTGCAAGGTAAAGACTTAACGGGGGAGGGGGAGGTTATGCTATCTTGTTCTCCAGCCTGAAGTGACGGCGGGCCGAGGGCAAAAATTTTCTTAGAATTGAGCTAGCTCCAGCCGTTTCCAAGATATGGGACTTTTTAGTTTTTATTTGGTCGCCGGTTCGTTCTTGGTGGCGGCTCGAGGTCGGTTCTAGAAAAGTGTCGGCTCGGGTCGTCCTGTGATGAAGGATTTTGTACGTATGGCGTTTAATAATATTGGTATTCAAAGAAAACGACCTTATTCCCCTAAGAATACGGGTCACTTTTGCGTGGCAATTAAAAGTGGCCTTTTGCCAGTGGTATTAAGGGTAACTCAGAATTTAGTGCCGCGTTTTCCAGTTCGGAGGTTCGGTTCCGTTTGACAAAGAAGTTTTTATTCTTGCTGACTGTATAATGTAAAATTATGCTCGAATTAAAATTAAATGGGGGGGATCTGGTGGTGGTGGTGTAGTGTATATGCCGAGGCCCCAGGACACCTCCATACGTCGGTCTCAAATCGGGCTATCTCGCTCCGTTTCCGAGTTATTTGGGTTTTTGTAATTTGGAGGTTGAATTTCGCTTGGCAAAAGAAGTTTTTACAACTGATGGATGAATAATGTATATGTTAAAATTTTAATTTAGATTGGGGCGTTCCGGAGGAGGTGACGAGGTTGAATTTCGCGTGGCAAAAGAAGTTTTTACAACTGATGGATGAACATTTTTTAATTGAGATTTAGCATAAATAAAAAATAATATAATTGCATAAGTTGATAAAAAACGCTATGCAATAGCTTTTACCGCGGCAGTCCCCGAGTACCACACGTTTTTTTTTAGTTATCTTCAGGCTCGCGCTTGACCACTCTCTCCTTTCTTTTTTCTTTTTTTTTTTTTCTTGTACATGATTTTTTTTTTTACATTTATCTATATATGCATAAGTTACAAGAATGGACTCTAGATAACGTATAACAATAACGTAGTTGATTTAGGAAATTTATTATTCACAAAAGGCTTGGTATAGGTTGGTAGGATGTGGTATGTGTATAGTTATGTTAGAGAAATTTCAAATTAAATTTATAGAGACTCAGTAATTAGGGAACAATTGAACATAAATGCATACATACATACCGATCAGCAACACTGCGACGCCGTAGGTGGGTAAAAAATTAGTTTGACTTTGACGGGATATATCTTGCAAACGGTACGCTTAACAAAAATATGATATACAAAACCCTACCTTCATTTTAAAATCCCTGTTCAATGATTTCACACAATTTTTGTTCATGACTTCGGGCCCCCTAGAGGACCCCTAAATTGAATATGGCCCCCTAGAGGGCGCCATAGTGAATTTAACGTGACGTCACATAAAGTATAACCGGCGAACAAACAAAACACTTCCAACGACACCTCACTTGTCAAATTATGAGAAGTCATTTAGAAATTATGAGGGAACAGATTAACATACACATATACACACATACCGGTAAAAAACAAACCTCCCTTTTGCTTCGCCTTAGTCGGGTAATTACGGTGTTTGACCACATATTCTATATAAATAAAAAGAAAAGTCCTGACTGACTGACTGACTGACTCATCAACGCCCAGCCCAAATCCTCAGACCTAGAAAGCTAAAATTTTGCACAGAGATTCACTTTATAATTTAGACAAGGATTTTTTCAAATTCAACCCCTAAGGGAGTTAAATAGGGGATGAAAGTTTGTATGAAACTCTGTCATTTTTAATTTAAAATGAATGAAATATGGCCTTTAGCCTTTAAATATAAAATAAAAAAATATTCTTTAAGCCATTTTTTGAATGTCATCCCTTAAATGTGTAAAAAGGGGTGTTAAAGTTTGTATGAAAAATAAATTGTGTATCATCAAAATTACTTGAAACTTAATATTACTGCTCTTCAATAAAATTAAAGAAACAAATGTTTAAGGTTTTTTGAATTTCATCCCTTAAAGCGGTTAAAAGGGGTGTTAAAGTTTGTAAGAAACATAAATTGTTTGTAAACAAAATTACTTGAAACTTAATATTTCTGCTCTTCAATAAAATTAAAGAAACACGTGTTTAAGTTTTTATTGAATTTCATCCCTTAAACGGGTAAAAAGGGGTGATAAAGTTTGTATTAATGATTACCTACTGGATTTGCTCAGGGGGAATCAGTTTTCATACCTCGAATACCACTGATACCCTCTGCCTATGTCTTTGAGTTTCCACGATTACAATTCCCCCATAAGGTCTGCTTTGCAATGACCATAAATAAATCTCAGGGTCAGTCATTAAGGTTGGCAGGCATAGATTTAGCTACTAGCAGCCTGGTCATTTGGCACCAGACAGAAAATGCCATAAATCGGGCCCGAATGTTTATCAATTCGGGTGACGGCCCGGTCGTATCATTTTCTAGATAAAATGGGAAAATAAATTAAGACACCAAAAGCAGAACCAACATTATCCAAAAGCAGATACAACCAGATTCATAAAAAAAATACTGCCAAAGAACATTAGGTGATAACTTTTGCGCCATCCTGTAATAATTTTCTATCGTGTCAAATCAAAGTTATCTTCCAATATTTGCACCTTCCCGTGGAAATCGATCCCACGAATGAAAGTCCAACGTTCTAGCTATTAAAACACGACGAGAGTTCAGTTTATGCTCATTTTATATCAATTTATCTAAACTAATCTATACTTATCTATACTATATACTATATATACTATATATATATATAATATTATAAAGAGGAAAGATTTTTTTGTTTGTTTGTTTGTACCGAATAGGCTCCGAAACTACAGGACCGATTTAAAAAATTCTTTCACCAATAGAATGCTACATTATTCCTGAGTGACATAGGCTATTTTTTTAAACCCGGAAACGGGTCCTGTGGGGTGGCCCACGGGAGCGAAGCCGCGAGGAACAGCTAGTATGTAATAATTCGATAAAATAATAAAGATGAGCAAATTTTGTAGTCTACGCGAACAAAGACGCGGGCGCAAAGCTATGTTTGGATAATAATTTGTAATATCGCGCCAGAACTGCATAAAACGAAACAGCTAAAATCGTGTAGTCAACGCAGGCGAAGCTGCGGGCGGAAAGCTAGTTTTAGATAAACCCGATAGATGTTTATTTTATAACTTTTGGCTGAAAAGAATATAAACGCCATTCAAAGTTAGATGTACGCTAAAACCTTCAAAGTAACTTGGAACGTTCAATACACCAACTATATATTTTTTATATAAATCATTGCAAAACTTCTAAATTTATAATTTATTTGCAGATCGTAGATGCCACTCCCCTTGTCGATCTATCTCCAATATATGGCAATACAGAAGAGAAAGCAAGACGAACAAACTCTAGTGGAAAGTTAGTTACTGTAACAAGCAATAACAGAATATATTTTCCTGACACGTGTAAGTCCAAAGATTATAGTGTTTATAGTTGAATGCGGATATTTTGATACCACAATGAGTCTTTATCATTATTCATCATCAACATTGGCCAGTTACTGTTGGAAGTGCTGCAACTCTCATCTAGCTGCTAATCAGCCCAGCAAAAATTCTTCGCTTCAAACTGCTTGAGTCACTACTTCATTTCATGCAACCCTAAAGCCCTAATTGCAATTTTTTTATTTGGTTCACCTATTCTGTTGTCTGTATTTAAATCTTGGATGTTAAATTTGGCTCATTTCCGATTCAATTGAAATTTGTCAGACAAGTTGCTTTCTTGTGACAATGCATTTTTTAATATAAAAGCTTCTTACTTTTTCAGCGAGCCTCAATCTTCTTCTCGGCATTAACTTTGTGGGTATCATTCTCTTCTGGAACAACCACAACTTTATTGCCAGTCAGCTCGCCGCGATCAATCCCTGCTGGACTGATGACAAGCTGTTTGAGCAGGCTAGGGAGATTAACATAGCTTATGCTGTTCAAATGTTCTATTACGAACTAGTGGCCACTTTGATGGGTGAGTAGCGATTTTTATAGAGTTAGGGCATACAGGCTGTAGTGAAAAGGTTTTATTAAATATTAAAAACTGTTTCTGCCCATGTATTATTATGAACAAGATTTTCCAAGGAAATCTAAGGTAATTCCCAAAAAATGGGGTTTCCGTACAAAGTTGTCGTCGGCTGACATAAAATTGTATGGGCGATACTTCTTTGGAAAAAATTGTGCATGTACATGGGCCAAAGCAGTATCTATACTAATAACAATATAATATAATATAATATAATATAATATAATATAATATAATATAATATAATATAATATAATATAATATAATATAATATAATATAATATAATATAATATAATATAATATAATATAATATAATATAATATAATATAATATAATATAATATAATATAATATAATATAATATAATATAATATAATATAATATAATATAATATAATATAATATAATATAATATAATATAATATAATATAATATAATTATAATAATATTATAAAGAGGAAAGATTTTTTTGTTTGTTTGTACCGAATAGGCTCCGAAGAATCAAGTCATTTTTATTATTATTTTTCGTTTGTTATATCTTGTATAGGCACAGACAACTTGATAGATGATGGCATACTATGCAGCGACTCTGGATTCAGAGATTTATATGATGATACTGTGCTGCCGCAAATATACCTGGAGTACCCTGTTGTTTTGAGATGGATGCACTCTTTACAAGACGGAGACTTGAGGTCAGTAGAATGGTTTTGTTTTTCACCATATAATTTTGTTTACCCGCCCAGTACCTACACATTCAACTCTGAATAGAAAAGAATAGAATTGAAGAGAATACTCTTTATTATGTACACCATATAAGTTACAGAAAGTATAGACGACGAAAACGTGAAAATGGGCGGCCTTATCGCTAAAAGCGATCTTTTCAAGACAACCTTTACAACAACTTAAACTTTGTTACAGAAAAATCTCTAAGCAATTCAAATTAAATTACCGAGTTTTGATTTGCATTCACCATTCATGAGTCCGCGCGGTGAATCCACGGGGTAGTCAGGCGCCCCTGTAATTTTTGAGACCCAGGCCGCTAAATTTGCGTGGGTCCCTTGACATTTAAAGCTTAATATCTAGTAAACTACTGCAGCTAAACGAAAATAAAAAAAAAAACGTGTGTATAGCTGAAACTATACAGAATCGCCATGTGTGAAACAACTAGTTCTTAGTTATTAAAAAGAAATGTAAACTTGAAATAATGGGTTTAATATCAGTAAAATATTAAATACATAATTTAATTTACTAATAAGTTTGTTGTTTGGTTCAATTAAACTTATTTATAATGAAACTAGATTATATAAGTTTTTTTGATATCT
Source organism: Anorthoa munda (assembly GCA_945859665.1). Lineage (NCBI taxonomy): Eukaryota > Metazoa > Arthropoda > Insecta > Lepidoptera > Noctuidae > Anorthoa > Anorthoa munda. Next base: position 3,321,652 of record OX243907.1, on the reverse strand, counting down.
CTAAGCCATTAATTGAATTTTTTGGAATTGTACAATAAAATTAAAAAACAACATATTTCCTCATCAATTATTGTTATTGTTTGTGTTATTGTTACAGCGACCGTAAGATTTAACCCGTGGATGACACATAAAAACGTTTCATTTTACAGTCTAGGTGTGTGTAAATACTAATAATTAATTAATTTCCATATAACGAGCAATAATTGAATAGACTATTAATGTATTCTATTAATAAAACACACAAAAATATTACGAAAAAAAAAATTGGTCAAAACGGCGGCACGGCAACTTACCCAAGTTTTTCATTACGATGTTGTCAATTTGAAAACACTTTGAACCAATGACATGTTAAGATATTCGTAAAGCTTGAATATTGAGAATTTTATTGATATAACACACAAATATATTGTACGTAAATTGTAAACACAGAGGGTCCGCTCGGCTTGCGGAAACATAAAATTGACGTTACACCGATGAGTTAGGCATTTTTTTTGACAACAATTTTTGTAGGTTAGTCTTTTGAGATTTAGGAGCGATGGTTAAGGTAGCGCCACCTGTTGTAATTTTTAGTAAGTTTTCATACATTTTCGGATACCTTTAGTACATGTTTTTGGAACAACTCTAAACCACCGCGGCGGTTCCGACCCTTGACCGGAAAAAGATTTTGACCGCGACCGCGTTTCCGACCCGTCGGTGGTTCACTAGGTTATCTTATTAATCCCGCTGTAATTTATTTTACAACTGGGCCAATAATAATATTTTTTTGGCTAATAATCATTAATGTCTTCTCTTTTAGAATGTACTATAATAATGGAACATACAAGTCAACGTTCCCGATTGTGGATCTCACGTCAAACACTGACTTCTTAAAAGTTAACGATACCATGGACTATGTTACTCAAGGATTCTTCAGACAACCGACAGCTAATTCTAAAGATTACATTGTTGACCCCGATGTACGTAACAATAAATAACTGAACTCACAAACTTCTTTAAAAAAGCAAGATTCTTCAAGTCACATTTAACTTGCAAATGATGTTATTACCGACCGATATTTGGTTTTCGTAACACATTTTATGTTTAATTGCAGATTGTCCAAAGAGGCTTAGGTGGTCTTCAAAGATCGAATGACATTATGACAAACGATTTAGCTAAAAATCGCTACTTTGGATTTCAAAGTTACATTAAATACAGAGAATTCTGCTTTGGGGACTATATCACTTGCTTTGATGATTTATCTGATATCATAGATGTTGAGGTAACCTTTAAATTACATTTTTTATGTTATCGTTTCTTCTTTTCAAATAAAAAGTTAAAAGGTGAAAGGTTATTTGTTCGTTGTTTACTACAAATCAAAAACATTTTACGGTCAAGAGCTTCAACGACATGATAATATAGTCTAACTATAATTTAAAATGTTTTGTTCAAACTAAATAAAATATTTCCAAAATTACAGAGAATAACACAGCTACAACAACTGTACCCATGCGTAGATGACATCGACCTTTTAGCTGGTATATGGGTTGAGAAGAAGATGGACAACTGCCATGTGCCACCGACATTCTACTGCATTGTGGTCAAGCAGTTGAAGCTGTCACTTGTGTCGGATAGGCACTGGTATGAGAGGGCTGACAGACCTAATGCGTTTACTTCAGGTGCTGAAAACATCAATTTTATTATTCATCTTCTAACCCGATCCCACTGCAAAAATCTGCATGTATTTTGTTTTTGATAAGACTTGATTTTTATGAACGATACTTGATCGTAGAATAGTTTACTGCACTGGATTACCTGAAGCCCTAGACAAGTAACATACTGTCATCGATAGCGTAGCGATGGCGATTAGAAAAATGACAAATATGTAGGGGAATGTCAAAGACTTTCGAAATGTCACGTGATAAATCCCTTACATTTTGACTTTAACACGACCATTGCCACCGCTGACATTAAATGACACTATCTAGAGCCTCCGGCCGCATCAAGCCGCAACTAGTCAATAATTTATTAAGTTTTCCCCACATTTTGAAGGTGAGTTTAACTACTTTATTTTCTTTTTGAATAGAACAATTGGCAGAAATAAGAAAAGCGACAGCAGCACGTTTGCTGTGTGACATTGGTGATGGTGTGACAGAGGTTCAGCCCAGGGCATTCGAGTTACCATCAACTGGGTATGTTTGATCTCATTGCTAGCCTTTACATAAGGGGGTTCTTTAAGTCACTAAAACTCTGAATCGGTTGAAATTTCTGTAGAAAGTGATACTTTTGAAATTTCTAATGTTAGGAGCTCGTGGAAATAATAATTGTTTATTAATGATAAGCATAAAAAAGCATGTCATAATTAACATTGGAATAATGCAATTCAGCTTAATGATCATTATGCATAATATTATTAGGCATAAATGGTTTTCCAACATGTTTAGTGCCATAAATACTGTTGCATAATAAGCATAATTTTATAAATGCATTATGATATTTACACATAATGTGCAAATTAACTAATCTATTGTCTATTCTTAACTAATCTATGTTCCGTATGGTGTCGGACGTTAAGAATCTCACCATCCCATATCTGCCCGTGGGTGTCGAAAGACGCGACTAAGGGACACACTAGAGAATAGGCAGCAGCGTACTCTGTGCACTTCATAACAAACTGTGATCACCAACCCACCTGCCAAGCGTGGTGCCCCAAACCAATGAATAGCGCAACCATGAAATGGATCCTATGGCCCGGCAGCCCGTCTACCGTCGATAGCAGTTGGGGGGATGGGGGCAATTTGGATTTGAACGACGGAACCATCGGGGTCATCTACTGGCCAATTTTATGAAGAAGGAGGCCTCTATATGATGAACTCCTTCATTAGAAAGCGTGAGCACATGAAATGGACCTGGCAGAGCCCCGATGGTGCAACGAAAAATAAGATAGACTTCATCATGTCGACGAAGAAGCACCCTTCAGAAGCTGTTTGATTCCGTGATACTCGAAGGGAAAACGCCACACACATGGTGCAGGGGTGTGGTGGTATTCTTCTTCAAGGAGGGCTACAATGCCCGATTGAAGAATTATACTCCCATCTCACTTCTTAGCCATGTCTACAAGTTTTTTGTGGTCTACGATCGAGACTTGGGCTGTACTGCAGTCTCTCCAACTGTGCCAAATCGACTACCGGTACATCAAGGTGCTGAAGTGTTTATACAAAAACGCCACCATGTCAGTCCGACTTCAGGATCAAACTTCGGAACCTATCCTTCTGCATCGAGGTGTAAGACAAGGAGACGTCATATCTCTGAAACTGTGTTCTGCTGTACTGAAGGATGTCTTCAAGGTTCTGGACTGGAGAGGGCTAGGCATCAACGTCAATGGTGAGTACATCACTCACCTTCGGTTTGCCGACGATTTAGGGTCATGGCTGAGACGATGGAAGACATCAGTACAATGCTCGATGACCTCAGTAGAGCTTCCGAAAGAGTGGGTCTAAAAATGAACATGGATAGAACAAAGGTGATGTTGCCTATGTTGCACCGACTCCAATCAAAGTCGGAGACTCTATACTCATAGTTGTGGACGATTATTATATTACAGGTAGACACCTGGGACAAACGGTCCAGGTAGGTAGGTCCAACTTCGAGAAAGAGGTCAAACGTCGAATTCGACTCGCCTTGGCAGCGTTCGAGAGGTTGCGCGGTATCTTCTCTTCCAACTTACCACAGTGTCTCAAGACGAAAGTCTATGACCAGTGTGTGTTGCTAGTGTTTACTTACGGGACAGAGACGTGGTCGCTCATAATGGGCCTCATTAGAAATCTTAAAGTCACCCAAAGGGCAAAGGAGAGGGCTATGCTCGGCGTTCCCTTGCGTGATCGAATCAGAAATGAAGACATCCGCAAGAGACCCAAGGTTACCAAAATAGCCCGAAGAATTGCCAAAACTCGCAGACAGACAGAGAGAGAGGCCGACATATGCCGTATGTTTGTGTGAGTGTGCCGTTTCGAGCATTTGTAGGTATTTTCCATACTGTTTGTATATTTTTACTGTGATCCGAGCAACACGTGTGTTAAAGCTGTATAATTACAGCGCACGCACACATAGCACTCCGCACACAGATGTGTTGCACTATCTATTCCCAGTTACTGGGTTGTGGAGGTCAGATAGGCAGTCAATCCATATAAAATACTGGTACTTAGCTTAATCTGGTTAGACTGGAATCCGACCCCAATGGAGATAGGATAAAGCCTAGGCAGGCAGATTTCAAATGGAGTTTAAACATATTGGTGCTTGTCTCATTTGTGTATCTTTTCTTTCAGTAACGAGATTGTCAGTTGTGACGAGATTCCGGCCATAGATTACTCACAATGGACCGACGACACCTGCAATGAATAAACTGACAATTTTCATACGGATTTCAGTAAATAGCCATATTCTTAATACGCATAGCTCAAAATTTGTTATTGTTAATAACTACATCATTTATTACATTGCTCTTTATCTCTTTTAAATAAAAAATAAATACTTTTTATAAATTAATTGTTGTTGTTGTTGTTTATACCTTAATTTCATTCTAATCACTGTTTTGCCTGTAATTCGAGTCAAATTGGATTCGATTCAGGAAGCAAAAACGTAATACAACCGTATTACGTATGGTGCTGCAGATGTGCTGGGAAAAGAGACGAGCGACTCCACATCACCGGTACGTGAGCCTGTCTGGTTTACACCTTAATACTCCTCCAATTCGATTGGTTCGTTTTGATTTAATGTCTCTGAGCACTCAGTCGGGGCAGTCACTGCTCATTAAACCGACCCTCGTATGACAGCCCGCTTATGGGTTGCCTCACCCGATTAATCGTGAGTAGCTACCTCATGACCTCCCGTATGAGAGGCAATGCGGACCAAAGTGATGCGTTGTGTGCAACCTGCTTCACTCAACCACAAGGATCGTTCAGTAACTAGCTGTGCTTGCGAATTCATTCACGTGGTTGTCAAAAACTAAAATTTACCCAAAACTTTTTTCGAACAATTTTGATCAAAAGGACCAACCATACAATCAAGGCCTTTTTTATGTTTCCGAAGTCAACAAGGAACCCTTATAGTTTCGCTCTGTCCGTCTGTCCGTCCGCAGCTTAGCTCAGAGACTCTACGTACTAGAAAGCTGTAATTTGTCATGGATATACATATTAATAATTCCGACAAAGTGGTAAAATAAAATATTGAAAAATAAATGTTTTGCTGTTCCTCCTATATACGTAAAGCGAGGATGATTTATTCTCGTCTTTATCATAGTGTGGGGTATCGTTGGATAGGACATTAAAAATATTATGGGTTTGTTCAAACCATTTTTCGATTCATAAATCCGTTTGCGTAAAATTAAGCTGTAAATTGCAAATTTTTGTTAGAGTCAAGTGGGGCCTCTCTGCCAGCGAACTGGTTGCTCTTAGCCATGTGAAAAAAATCACGGCAGTAGTATATATAACGAAAAAAGGAAAACAATTACAGCTAAGTAGGCTTTACAAGTTTACGAGTAATAGTCGACCAACTTATAAATGTACTTGGAACAGTAAAAATGTTGTACAAATTCCATAGAAAAAATACTAAAATAAAGTTGATAGCTGTGTAAAACAAAGTAAATAAATGCTTATGAACCATGTAAAAATATACAAAAATAAAATCATAACAGGCTTTACAAGTTTACGAGTAATAGTCGAACAACTTATAAAATGTACTTGGAAGAGTAAAAATTTTGTACAAATGCCATTGATATATATAGTGTGTACTGCTATTCTGGGTGCATCGTCCTCACATATATGAACTTATTAAAATATGTACTTATGTATATATATTGTAAAAAACTTTATTTTTTAAAAGAGTATGTATGGAGTTTCTTGTGCATTCTTCTCCTTAACAAGCTACTTTTCCATATTGCACGGTAGAATCAATTTTTATTACTTGTAAACTTTAATAGTAAATTGTAATTGTGTAATAATGATTTCTAAATTAATAATGTTTAAGTTCCAATAACGCAATGGAGTGGGCGGAGTCGTTAGCAGTACCGATCCGTAGTCCATACGGTGCATGCGCGCGGGGGTGTCTCTTTTGTGTTAGTGCTGAAGTATTTTCAAGGTTTTGTAATCTAAAGTCAAATAAGATTCGATTGCCAAGCAAATTCAGCTACCAGACCTTATATGGCGGTATTCTCAGTCGTCGCAATTGTAAACTTAATTGCGTTTGCCGTAAAGTTGACATTCGAGTCATAGGTCGATATTTACTATTACTCAACCTTGGTCACATAAGTGCAATATAACACATTGCAATTTTAATTACATTATCGATATCGATAGCTGGGTAGCTATCGATATCGATAGATTTTCTTAATTCGAATAAATAAACTCGGTTTATTATTTTTTTTTATTTGATACTTTTTTATAAAAAACAACAATTTGAAATAATATACTAATTTAATTATGCTCATTGAGGCGGGCGGGCCTCTTCATAATATTATCTTATAGAAATATTTAGTTACTTATTTTATTTTGTCGATATCCATCTATAAAGTCAATATTCGAACCAACTACAACACTAATTGAGTAGCGTAGAACTTTCGAGAACGAATCAGTGAATACCTCAGATAAGAGTCGACTACATTCGAATTTTTTCAAATTCCAAAAGAGAAATAAACAAGGAGCGTGCGCGCGTGGATCCAGGCACGAACCATACCATTCCCCGTGGTTCTAACGCGCGCTCATATCGGCTCCTTTCGCAATTGACGTTCTTCATATAGGTTATTCTTTGCAGCTTATTTACGTTAGTTGTTTGTTCCTATCATTGAATAATTTGATATTACTTTTTGGTAGTTGAATAGGATGTTTGAAAATACACAATCATACTAAAATATTTGTTTTCGGTTTGTAAATATTTGGAGAATTTAACGAAGTCTATATCCATAACGGAAATACTGCAGTATTCAAATTATTAAGTGACGCTGGTTATAAATCTTTATTCCAAACGCTTGCTTCTACCCGCGATGGTACTCAATTAGATAATATTTTTCTAACTTCACTAAACTTGTGAAGTTGGATTTCATAACTCCTTCTTCAGTTACCATCGTCCTATATAGTCTCGTTTTTAGACGTTGTGAACCGCTGAAACCGTTTTAATGTTCATGTAACAACAAAAAGCCCTCTTCTTAGTCCGCATTTTTATGCAACTACGGAACCTATTACTGCGCGTGGCCCGACCCGCACTTGGCTGGTTGTTATTCTTTTACCTAACTCAAAACTGCTAAGCCTTTAACCCGTGCGAACATTTTCTTGCTCGTATCTTACGGGCACGATGTCTCCTTCTCCTGGGGTGTCATATAGACAGTATGGGGGCAGGCGTGTATATTATCTCATGGACCAAGGTATCCCACAGCGCCGTCACCCGCTCATGGGTGAAGGTCATTCTTCCGCGGAGAATCTTTACACCGCCATTCAGAAAATTACGTCAGATGCACAACGCCATCTATCTAATATGGAGTCCAACTGTCAATATTAAGTGCGAGTATCTGAATTGTGTGCGTTGTGATACTTCTTGAACATTTTAACCGATCACGATGAAACTAAAACTAAGCAATAATATAAGTTACGCATAATTTTTATATATTTTTTTTTATTTAATGATATTTTAATACAGAGGCATTAATTCTAAACTCGCCAAACTTTTACGTTTGATGGCAAGGAACGATATAAAAGTTATCTTCAACTTCTCGTACATTTTACTTTCAGTAGTTGTAGGGGCCTGAGGCGGAGAGCCTAGAGATTGCTTTTTGTTCGCTGTGGTGGTAACATGATGTTGAATAGCGTTTTTGGTCTTATTTGTAGGCGACCTATCATCAGCCATTTTATCACACATATTCAAAGTTCCGCGGGCAACAGCCAGTTTCAAATAAAACTGCTTTTTCTTCGTTTTTTATGAATAACTCGTAGATATAAAGTCGCCAATACAAGTATCCACTTATGCACTATACTTTGTTTATAGCATAATACTGTATCAATATTTACTTATTACAACAGAAAATATTTATTTTTAACGGAGTGACTCGCAACACGTCTTACTGCTAGCGCGCGATGACAGTAGAATGTGTATATAAGTGTGTATATAAGAGCCAAACATCCAAATATGTTGTCATTCGATATCACACAGTTAGATGGCGGAGATACTTCTGTTAATATTATTCTCATCTTTGTGCTCCGTTCTAGGGGATCCTTCGTACTATAGCTCCTATTATGGCGAAGTTCTAGATTCAACTGAAGTGGCTCATTACACTGCTAATGGTACTCTAGCGTAAGTTCTTTTTAAATTAATTTAAGATTTTATATTTATAAAATGTAGACCAGTCTAGCATTATTTACGAGAACATAGTAGGCGCCAATATTTCCTAAACTATAAAAAACTCTAGACAATGTGTCATTGTCTCGTCAAAATACCAAAATGTAAGGGTTTGGTCATGAGAAATTCGATAATGGTTGGCAATCCCATGGATTATTTACATTTATCAATCGCTATTGCGACATCTTTGTGGATAGAATGTCACTTGTCTATGACTTCTGGGGGATTGCCCGTGTTTTAAAACCGCACTCATTCTAAACTCTCTCTTTAGGCCCGTATTCCGGATGCTCATACTCGACTCATACTCAAAATTGGCCACACCTACTAGCTACCGACCACAACTCTCGAGTTTGGCATATTATGATTCTTCAGCTTGACATAATTATGTATACTCAATAGAGCAAGAGTCTTGACGCCCCAGACGTAACCGAACTCTTTTAACAGAAAATGTGTGAAAGGTACTGAATGAAAATGAAAGTCCAAGTTAGCAAGTACGAGTACGTTCCAAGTACATGCTATCACGACTCAATTCCACTGATTTTGTGTTAAAAGAGTTCGGTAAAGTTTGGGGTGTCTAGGATCTTGGACTTGAGCATGTTAATGTAAAAAAAAACAAGGTAACCAATCACAACTGTCGATTACCAGTTTAAGTTGAGCATCTGAAATACCGGCCTAATCTAACAAAATACACAATATAAACCAAGATTTTGGTAAGTCTTTGAAACTGCTTATTACTGAAAAAAATATATATTTTTCCTTGTCTTTTTATTTTTACTGACGCAGTAATCACTAGAACTTGGCATTTGCATTTTTAAGATGATTTAGAAACTTAATAAAGACGTTTTTTTACAGAAATTGCACTGTTGTGGTCGAACCATGTGACGAAACTGAACCCAGACGTATAGACGGAACATGTAACAACTTAAATTATCCGTCATATGGGGCCACCCGCACACCTAACGTCAGACTACTAGATGCATCTTATCATATGCGTTCGAAATCAGGTACCTAATAAGAATATTTTAAACTAGCTGTTCCCCGCGGCTTCGCTCCCGTGGGCCACCCCATAGGACCCGTTTTCGGGATTAAAAAATAGCCTATGTTACTCAGGAATAACATAGCTTTCTATTGGTGAAAGAATTTTTTAAATCGGTCCAGTAGTTTCGGAGCCTATTCGGTACAAACAAACAAACAAAAAAATCTTTCCTCTTTATAATATTAGTATAGATTAAACTTTGCACTTAGTAAAAAATATCTTTATAAATGGTAAATGAAAAATGAATGCACATAAAAAAACTTTGTAACAAATAATTTACCCGACGAAACAAAGAACTGAAAATAAAAAAATACTTGTAATCTAGCATTTCATTTCATTTCAAAACATCGTGAGGAAACCGACATGTCCTAGAACAAAAATTCGAAGACATGTGACATTCACCAACCCGCACTGGGCTTGCGTGGTGGATTACGGGCCATCCCCTCTCACAGAGAGGAGGCATGTGTCTCAGCAGTGGGAACATTAATAGGCTGATGATGGAAACATTTTTAAAAATAAAAATAACCAGAGGCTCTAGACAAGTGACATTCTGTCAACGATAGCGTCGGCCAATCAATGTAATTGAAAAAAAAAACTAAAATGTATGAGATTGCCAAGCGCTATCGAAATCAATTCGTTGTTGTTTCGTGATCAATTCCTTACATTTTCTTCGCCATCTTTGATAGAATGACTCTTTGTCAAAAGAACGAAAATACATTTGATTGGCACATACTAGAGTTGTTGTTGTTGTTAAAACTTCATCGCAATATTCAATCCACAGATTTTAATCCTCGTCTCTCACAATCTGGAGCTGAACTTAATCTCACCAGAGTAGTTAGGACCACCATCTGGTCTGAAGGTCGCGTGGATGACGATCAGCTTGCCAGCATTATCAATTACTTATACGCGTTCTTTGCTGCTGATATCACCAACAATCGAGATACCAGTAAGTGCTCTTTACTTTTTACTCTGGAAGATTGTATTGTTTGATTTAAAGTTGGGCGATGGGCATCCATAAAAGGAGATACAACGCCAGCCATTTTTACCAAATACGATTTTGACACGTCTAATTTCATTTTACAGCAAACTATTTGACTTGGAGACCGTACTGCTGCAAAGAGGCTGGCAAACATGACCACGCCTGCACTCCCAACAAAGTGCCAAAGACTGACTATGTGCACCGCTTCTCCGGGATCAGATGCTTGAACTTGACTAGGCCTTTGACCTTCCAAACTTCTGGATGTCTGCCCAACACTACAACGCCTTTGAGAGTAAATATTTTACTATGCAATGATTTCGAAAGGAAGGATACGCCCATCTGAACATTTTATAGAAACCTTCTTATGACAACAAATACTCGCTCACTCCCACCACAGATAACTATATACTAGTCAGAGACACGCACACGGACCACTGTCAACTGAGTCGCGTTGGTAACTGCAATTTACCAACGCGACTCAGTTGACCAGCGCGCTGGTGCCATTTAGTCGCACGGTTGACCTGGTCCTTACGTAAGTAATATATATGTCAGATCCAGGTATATAGGACCATGATTTGACCTACTTAGTGACATACCGCTGTTAGATTATAGTCGTGGGCGCAGAATTTGGGATACGGGTAAACTAGAGAAATATCTCCTGTAACTTCTACTACTCTGGGCTTAAAAGGAGACACAGGTAGTTCCCAGGCCAGCATGTTGCCACAGCCATGTTCGAAAGATCACTGTCGCTCTACAATGAACAATATCGACACCATACCACCTAGACTCCACCCAGTACCAAACAAGGTACTTGTGTATCATTTTAAGTAAACAAATCATGACATGATCCGACATAATATATATGTCAATGTTACTATGTCTTTTGAATATTCTCGACCTTTTAAAATATTGTATATCTACGTTACATTAAATTTTTTGTTAAAATAAGCGTTTGGACGTGGAGAAGTGGGTATAAGTCTGATATATAGTAAAGAATAGATTAACATGTACATTATATTTCAAAACGGAACAAATTGAATACTCACTTATAAATAATACCTAATGACAATGTAGTAAGGTAGAAGTAGATGCTTTGATTCAAGTTTTCATGAGACAAGTATACGCACAGTATATTTTTGTGTGAATATGCAGTGTTAATATATATAGGCCATTCAAAGTAAAATTCACATAATTGAGTTACATAATGTATACTTAGGCCTAGTTTTTTGATCCGTTGTGTCGGAAAATGACCATTTTTGAGGCTAACAATTGATGATATTATTTTTTTTTATTCATTTTACCGAAATTTGAAACCGTAGGTTAGCATATTTAACCATTAGTTGAATTAAATGTGGATCAAAACTGGGTCTTAGAGTGATTTCTTTTACGTAAATAAAACATTTAATTCGCAGATCGTAGATGCCACTCCACTAGTTGATTTATCTCCTATATATGGTAACACAGAAGACAAAGCAAGACGAACAAACTCCAGTGGCAAGTTAGTTACTGTAACAAGAAATAACAGAATACATTTTCCTAAAACATGTAAGTTCAACAACTCATTATTTAAAGTTTAATACTCGTAATTTTATAGCATTGTGTGCTATAAATATTATATTATTATCATCCTATCCTTATCATTATTCATCATCACTATCATCGGCCAATAAAAGTTCACTGCTGGACACAGCAGCTCCCATCCAGCTGCTATCAATCAAGTAAAAATCTTCGCTTCAACTTGCTTGAGTCAAGTTGCTACTCTAATGCAACCCTTAAGAAGTAACCTAGAAGAGAGGTATAATTTTCAACTAAAAACTTACTTTTTCAGCGAGCCTCAATCATCTTCTCGGCATTAAAATCGTGGGTATCATTCTCTTCTGGAACAACCACAACTTCATTGCCAGTGAGCTCGCCGCGACCAATCCCTGCTGGACTGATAATAAGCTGTTTGAGCAGGCTAGGGAGATTAACATAGCTTATGGTGTTCAAATATTCTATTATGAACTTGTGGCCACTTTGATGGGTGAGTAGCTAATATATTTTTATAAGAGTTACGCCATTTATTCAAATCAAGGCCGATACATATTTAAATATATTTTTATACGTTGTAAATACATAATATACATATGAATAAATCGTAAGATTTTTTTATTTTTTTTTACTGACGGTAGTCCACACAAAAAATTTTAGAGCTCATATTTTTTTTATCTGAAAAATATTAAAAGCGTTTATTAAATGCAAATTCTATATTAGAATTGTGCATTAACCTCTGGTGCACTCAGTCCGTGGATAAACTCTCCTTGACAACGCTTCCTACGCTACCAGTATTGCACTTCATTATAATGGACCTATACTCCAAGTTGTCAAGCTGTGTGGAAGAACTCACGTCAACATTCACTTCAAGAATGGCCCAATATGAAGCAGATTTGAAGAATGCCAGTGGTGAAGCTCCGCACAAGACAATTGCCAACCTGTCCAAGGAGTTTACTGAGTTCAAGGGTTTGGTCTGGAAAACCTTTAGCTCACTTAAATCCCAGATGTAGTTGCTTGTGGTGGGCCTGGACCTGGCGAAATAAGACCAGATTGAAAGGGTCTGGCCTGACAATTTCTGAGTTCCTCACCAATCCCAGACATGAGTTGTTTATGAATGCTCGGAAGTACTACGGCATACACAAGTGTTGGACGTCTGAAGGGGAAATTGTCATCCAGGTCTCAGAAAAGAGATTGTAAGTCGTCTCGTCGTAAGATTGAGTCTGCAATGGAGTACCGTGAGGTTGTCGCTCAGTTCCCTGTAACAGAGTTCTCAGCCGTAACATCGCAGCATACAACGAAGGCCGTGGCCGAAATGAGAACACGTAAGCCAGCGAAATGATGGGACTGTTTCATGATTCTTGTTTGTTTTCTTTTCAATTTTAAAGTGAATGAACTCGCCGGGGCTGTGGCTGCCATCAATGATGACCTTGAAAATATCAACAAGTGGACTAAATCCTTTGGACTCCTCCTGAATCCAACTAAATCTCAAGCGCTCATCATTGGTGGCAAATACATGCTCAATATGTTGGATACCCAGTCTCTCCCGCCAGTATTGTATAAATCAATGCCCATATATTATTCAAAAAGTGCGAAAAACTTGGGCGTCCATATAGACACTAATCTCTCTTGGGAGGTTCATATCGCTGATGTGAGCAGGAGAGTCTACTACTCTTTTCAGTCTCTTAAACGTCTCCAAAAATTCTTGCCGTTTCACACTAAGGTCACTCTTGCTCAATCTCTTCTTCTACCGCTCATAGACTATGCGGATATCTGTTTTCTAGATGCAACGGAGGTACTCCTAAACAAACTCGAACGACTGCAGTACTTGTGCATCCGCTTTATTTTTGGCCTCCGAAAGTACGACCATGTGTCGGAGTTTCGGGCCAGATTGAAGTGGCTGCCGATTCGGCGTCGGCGAGATACCCATATCCTATCTCTTCTCTATACTATCCTGCACAATCCTACTTCTCCTCAATATCTTCGCGAACGGTTTGAGTACCTCATCCCGAGGGGTAAACCTTGTCGCACGGCTACTTCGCTTCTCCTTCGTACTCCGCGTCACACTTCTAGCCGCTACGATGGCTCCTTCTCTGTTACTGCAGTGCATCTCTGGAACTCTCTTCCACACTCCATACGCGATAGCCCTTCTCTCAATGTCAATGAGCATTTCCTTTCAACGCAATGAATTATATATATATTAAAAAAAAACAAACACATATATTAAACAAATACATATATTATATATATATATATAATATATGTATTTGTCTTTATAAACATAGGTAGGTCTTTTATGTAGTATTATTGCTATTTATAATAACTAGTACTAGTTTCATCTTACTATATAGGTTTATATATTGTACACTGGATTACTGCCCTCTATTATGATCTCTATCACTCAAAGGTTTGCTGGAAGAAAATTCCATTTGGAGTTAAGCTCGCCTTTGTACATGAATTTTGTTATCAACTTGTTTAAATGTAATATCTTGTTGTACAATAAAGAATAAAGTATTAAAATTTTAATTATTTATAATGTTTATTATAATTGCGACTTGACTTCTTATCTTATTTTAATGTGGCAATTTGTCTGTTGTTCGATTTATTTATTCGGGGTATTTTATAATTGTGTACGACTTATACATAGTTTATAATTGTATGAACTTACATATACTTTAATATAAAATAAAATATGTTGTATAGGTACAGAAAACTTGTTCGATGATGGTATACTAGCCAGTGAACCTGGATTTAGAGACCTATATGATGATACTGCGCTGCCACAAATATACCTGGAGTATCCTGTAGTTTTGAGATGGATGCACTCTTTACAAGACGGAGGTTTGAGGTTGGTAGAATGTTTCTGTTTTTAATTATATTATTTTTTGTTTATCCACCCAGTACCAACTCATTCAATTAAAAAATACCTCATCATCATCATCACATCAGCTGAAAAACTTCCACTGCTGGACATAGGCCTCCCCCAAGCGTCGCCACATTGACCGGTCCCATGCGTCACCCATCCAGCGGATCCCCGCAACCTTCACCAGATCATCGGTCATCGGTCCGGTCTTAAAAAAAAACCTCGTTAAAAAAATCACTAAGCAATTGAATTTTTATCTGATAATTTTTATTTGATAATTTATATTTTTCGATTTTTGCTGAGTTTTCTTATTTGCCCGTTTGTAATTTATTACGAATAATCATTATTGTCTTCTATTTTAGAATGTACTATAAAAATGGAACATATAAGTCAACATTCCCGATTGTGGATCTCACGTCAAACACTGACTTCTTAAAAGTTAAAGATACCATGGACTTCGTGACTCAAGGGTTTTTCAGACAACCGACCGCTAATTCTAAAGATTATATTGTTGATCCCGATGTACGTAAATATTACATTGAAGTTTTTATTACTTCTTTGCTTAGATTATTTTTGTTTTCGTAAAACTTTTTGTTTAATTCCAGATTGTCGAAAGAGGCTTGGGTGGTCTTCAAAGATCGAATGACATTTTAACAAATGATTTAGCCAAAAATCGCTACTTTGGATTCCAAAGTTACATTAAATACAGAAAATTCTGCTTTGGGGACACTATCACTAGTTTTGATGATTTATCTGATATCATAGATGTGGAGGTAAACTTTAAATAAGTTCATACTGCTCCTTTCTGCCTCACCTCATGAAGGCTTGTAACGCAAAGGGCAATGGAGAGGGTCATGCTCGCTTTTCAGTTTCCTTGCGTGATCAAATCAGAAATGAAGACATACGCAAGAGAACCATGATTACTGACATAACCCGAAGAATTTCCAAACTAAAGTGGCAATGGGCAGGGCACATTGCTCGCAGAATGGATGGTTGGATGGGCCGAAAAGTTCCGGAGTGGCGACCGCCAACTGGAAGACTTTGCGTTGGAAGACCTCCCACTAGGTGAAACGATGACCTGATGAAGGTTGCGGGAATTCATTGGATGCGAGACAAAGGGGACCAGTCGATATGGGTCGATATGCTTGGGGGAGGCTTATGTTCAGCAGTAGACGTCTATCGGCTGAAATGATGATTTTAAATGTAGTTTTGTTTCTAGATTTATTTGGGCCTGGTGCGTGTCCACGTTAATAGCTTATATGTTGTGTACTGCAAATGAAAAACACTTGACTGTCATTTATTGTTCAGACTAAATAAAATATTTCATAAATTACAGAGGATAACACAGCTAAAACAATTGTACCCGTTCGTAGACGACATCGACCTTTTAGCTGGAATATGGGTAGAGAAGAAGAAGGAGAACTCCCATGTGCCACCGACGTTCTACTGCATTGTGGCCAAGCAGTTGAAGCTATCACTTGTGTCAGATAGGCACTGGTATGAGAGGGCTGATAGACCCAATGCGTTTACTTCAGGTGCATTGTTTTTTTGTCTGTTGGTCCCGGTTGTCATTTGTAAATCTTTGACTGTCAATAAAGATAGTCTGAAGCCTCGTCAGAAATCTTGCCAAGGGCTACTGTGTTACCCGGTTACTGAGTTGTGCAGTGACTTTATGTAAAATATTGGTATTCAGCTGAATTTGGTTAGACAGGTAGGCAATCCGTAGTTGTTGAGAAAAGGCGGCA
The DNA here is from genome assembly GCA_945859665.1 of Anorthoa munda. NCBI lineage: Eukaryota > Metazoa > Arthropoda > Insecta > Lepidoptera > Noctuidae > Anorthoa > Anorthoa munda. The sequence continues at coordinate 3,305,141 of OX243907.1, read as the reverse complement.
GATCGATTCCCGGATTGGGCAAAGTGTTATTGGACTTGAGGCTGCTAGTGAGATATAAAAACTTCAGTATGAATTTGTTGATGGCAATTGATTCGCCTACTATTACACGAGACTTAAATATAACTGGCAAAATGCCATCTGCCTTACCCTTCAGGATACAATAGGGATGTTTCCTGGGTAGAAAAATGATAAGTCTATTTAGTCCGTCATTAAATTATCAAATAATATTGGACTCGTATTTTTGCTTCTTCAAATAAATTAAAATTTACAAAGATATAGCGCATCAAAGTTTAGGAGCGGGGGCTTGTGACGTCACTTTGTTAGTATAAAGTGTAGCACACCGTGAGGTCACACGACATTTCAACGCACTGTATCGTCGTAATTTTATGTTTACGTAGTAAAATAAAATAAATACGCGTCTAATATTTTTAGGTCATTTATCTGACGGACTAAATAGATATTTTTGTCAACATCCCTATTAAGTACCTACGAGCATTATCGTATATGTGTTTTTGTTCTTGAAAATGATAAATGCAATAATAATGTAGGGAAAATATAATTTGCATGCAAAAATTTGATGTGAGGATAAGTGTCCAACAGTTTTATAAGTCAGCCATAATATTTTAAATCTCATCTTACAAAAATACATAGTACACCAATACATTTATTTTGTTAGTTTTGAAGGCGCGTTTGACTGATTTATTGGCCTAATCAATAATCTTTTTAATAAACCTATTTACCTATGTTTTAAGTATAACGTTTTTTATACTATAGATCAATTGGCAGAAATAAGAAAAGCGACAGTAGCACGTATGCTGTGTGACATTGGAGATGGTGTAACTGAGGTGCAGCCTAGAGCATTCGAGTTACCAACAACTGGGTATGTTTTTTTTCTCGTTGTTAGCCTTTTTATAAGCTATGGAGAGTATAGAGTCTTTGTTTCCTGATAACTATTCAAAATTCCAATCAACCAATCAACTGCAAACCAATCACAACTCTCGAGTTTGGTATATGATTCTTCAGCTTAACGTGTAGTCAATAGAGCAAGAGCCCAGACGCAAAAGCGTTTTTTATATACAAAATGTGTGGTAGGTATTGAATGAAAATGAAAGTCAATCAATCAATCAATCATTTATTTTGTAAAACATAGGTATGGTTACAGTTGGTATATTGTTAAAATATGTGCACTATGTTTTGCCAATATCTGGCGTACAAAATTAGCATTAGCAAGCAATAATAAATAAAATAGTACAATTAAAGTGGCATGTCAATAGATTACATTAAAAATAAATTAATTTAAAATATGTCAATTAGGTAAACATGTCATTACAATTCTAGATAAATAAAGGCAATAAATAAAATAGTACAATTAAGGTGCCATGTCAATAAATTACATTATAAAATAAATCAATTTAAAATATGTCAATAGGTAAACGCTTATTACAATTCTAGATAAATAGAGGCATTCATACATAATCAACAAATAAAACCATAAGTGTTTAATTGGCAAGGCGGAATCGTCGTACCTCTGTTTATCAGTAGTAAACTCAGTGAAGGAGTAATAACATCTATCTACAAGGAATATACGAACAAGGGTAAACAAAAGACCTCTTAAATGATCCCAGACACTCTTTATTTCTAATAGCTGCTGGTATACTGTTATATATTTTTGGGGCCATACCTAGCACACTTTTGCCGAAAAATGCAGTTTTATGAGAAGTTACATGAATGGTATTCTGATAGCGGCGAGAGCGCAGTTTTTCAAACAAATGCAGGTTACAGCGAACAAATACTCCCATTTTATATATGTACATAGACGGTAGAGTGAGCAAACTGAGTTCCTTAAACAATGGTTTACAACTATCAATCGATTGCAATTTGGTAAACGATCGCAAGCATTTCTTTTGAACTTTAAAAGCTATGTCCCTGTCAGTGGAGTTGCCCCAGAAAATGATTCCGTACCTAATGCCAGAAGCCACATAAGCATTGTATGCTATTTGTACTGTAATGCGGTTAACCGTTTTTGATAGTTTGTACAGAGCATATGCAAATTGGCTAAGCTTCTTTGACAAAGCATCGATATGTTGTTTCCAAGTCAGATGACTATCTATGTAAAGACCCAGAAATTTTGCTACGTCACATTCAGAGATTGCCACGTTACCATATTTTATGTTCAGTTTCGGTTTATTTGTTCTTTGATTAAATGTCATTATTTTAGTTTTGTTAAGATTTATTTTTAGATTATTATTAATTAACCAATTTATTATATTTTTAAGATCGTCATTTATGTCATTTACAAGAATTTTAATGTCATTACTAGAGAATAAAATAGTGCTGTCATCAGCAAATAAGACCATCTGATGTTTACTGGCCTTAGGCATATCATTTATGTAAATGTTAAATAATGGAGGACCAAGAATGCTACCTTGGGGAACACCAAAAGTAGTTTTTCTAGGACGTGACATATATGTTCTTTCAACTTTCGAGCTTGCACATAGTCTATCGAGCGCTGTGATTTGAGTGCGATTAGAAAGATAAGATTGTAATAGTTTTAAAGCAGTTCCTCTAATCCCATATCGCTCTAATTTGTCCAGCAGTATACCATAATTTACATGGTCGAATGCTTTAGACATATCCATGAATAAGGCCGCTACTGGAATTCTAGCATCAACACTAGAAACAATTTTCTCGATCACGCCATAGATCGCCATGTTAATGGATTTACCCTTCCTAAATCCATATTGCTCTTTGACTATGAGATCATGCTTTTCAAAAAACGACGAAAGGCTATTGTATATCACCTTTTCTATAATTTTGGAAAAAATTGGTATAAGTGCTATCGGTCTATAATTACCCATGATACTTTTATCATCTTTTTTATGAATAGGTTTAATAACAGTAATTTTTAATTTGTCCGGGAAATGACCATGTTCAATGCAAAGATTAATAACATAACTCATAGCAGGTCCTATTAATGGCGCTACTTGTTTGACCACCTCTGTAATAATGCCGTCATATCCATGGCTATTGTTATTATTTAAAGAGCGAATTATAGCAACTATGTCTGCTGGTACTGTAGGAGGAATAAATATGGAGTTACAATTTGTATCAATATTTGCATAGGAAGGAGTAGAATTATTCGGTTGAACTTCGTCTATAAAATAATCATTAAAAGCTTGTGCAATTAGTTGAGGTTTATGTATTTTATTGTCACTTATTGTTACGTATTCAGGTATATTTTATCTAGGATAGTTAAAAAGTCGGTACGAGCACGCTCAAAGTACAAGCTAACACTAATCAATTTCACTGATTTTGTGTAAAAAGAGTTCAGTAACGTTTGGGGCGTCTAGGATCTTGGAGTTAAGCATGTTAATATCAAAAAACGTAGCTACACAATAATGCGGACTAAGAAGAGAGCTTTTTGTTGTTACATGAACATTGAAACGGTTTCAGCGACTCATGTCTAAAAACGGGCCCTTAAAGGACGATGGTAACTGAAGAAGGAGTTATAAAATCCAACTTCACAAGTGAAGTTAGAAAAAATGTTATCTACCACCGCGTGTAGAGGCAAGTGTTTGTAATAAAGATTGATAACCAGCGTCACGTAATAATTTGAATACTGCAGTATTGCCGATACGGAGATAGTCTTCGTTAAAGTGTCCAAATATTAGGTATACAAGGGCTCTTAGGCGATAAAAAATACGTACGAAACCAACTGCGACACTGTTAGGACATTTGCATGATCTATATAAGTCTATTATTTTCACATTGTTTACTTCGACAGATACTGCTTTGCAATGTTCACCTCCACCAGTGTCATTGTAAGCCTGTAGAGCTACGAGGAATGGTATGATTCGTTCCTGGATCCTCACACGCACGCTCCTTGTTTCTTTCTCTTTCGGAATTTGCTTGGCAATCGAATCTAGTTTTACTTTAGATTACAAAACATCGAAAATACCAATACTTACTGCACTAATACAACACAATAGACTCCCCCGCGCGCAGGCGCCGAACGGACCGGTACTGGCAACGACTCCGCCCATTCCAATGCGTTATTCGAGCGTAAACATTATTCATTTAGAAATAATTATTATTACGTATATTATGATTTTATTATTGTATATTTTTACATGGTTCATAAACTTATATTTACCATCTGTTTTATATAACTAACAACGTTAAATAAGTAATTTTTCAATGGCATATGTACAAAATTTTTACTTTTCCAAGTTAATTTTATAAGTTGGTCGACTATTACTCGTAAAGTTGTAAAGCCCACTTAGCTGTGATAGTTTTCCTTTTATTTTCGTTATATATACTACTGCCATGAATTTTTTAACATATCCAAAGCAACTATTTAGCTGGCAGGGGGGGGACCACTTGACTCTTACAAAAATTAGCAATTTAAAGCTTAATTTTACACAAACAGATCCCTGAATCGAAAAATGGTTTTCAATACAGTTGTTAAACATGGCGTACAGTTCAGAGGCTATAATTATTATTCGAAAATTTAATCTTATACATAGTCATCTTTCTATTACGCGGTCGTGACTTTTGTTTACGAGCTCGATCATTAGTTTTGCAGTTTAGTTTTAAATTTATAAGTCAATTTAAAAAGTTTAGTAGCATAGAGTTTTCATACATACCATAATAAAATGGGATAGATTTTATACGAGGAAAAATGAATGATTCCGTACGTTTTAAACAACCATTTAAAAGACTTTTGAGAGTCAATTAGCATTGAACTCTCAAAAGTCTTTTAAATGGTTGTTTAATATATTTAATTACCAGTTTTAATTTAATTATTTTCACATCAACATTTGTCTAAAATCGAATAGGCTGTATAGACAGTTTTCGTTGTAAAAAATGTTCAGTTGCAAAAACGCGCCTTTAGTTATAAGTCAATTTAAAAAAGTTTTGTAGCAAGGAGTTTTCATACATAGAATAAAATGGAATAGATTTTATATGAGGAAAAATGAATGATTCCGTACGTTTTAGCATTTAATTCTCAAAAGTATTTTAAATGGTTGTTTAATATATTTAATTACCAGTTTAAATTAAATTATTTTCACATCAACATTTGCCTAAAATCGAATAGGCTGTGTAGGCTGTTTTCGTTGTAAAAAAAATATGTACAGTTGCAAAAACGCGCAAATTTTTTATTTTTTTGTGAATTAACAAGTCTAATTCTTTGATTTGTTTTTACTATTGCCCACAACTGTATTGAAAAATATCGTGTGATACACGGGCGTGTAGGTTATTGCAAACTCGTGTCATTAAAAACCCTCGCCTTGTTAATGACAGCTCGTTAGCAATAACCTACTTTCCACCCTTGTATCACAATGTACTATTAAAAGCCTATCCAACGATATCCCACACAGTGGGATAACGGGAAAAAAAAATACCATACCCACTTTACGTGTATAGGAGGCATCACAAAAAAAAAACTTGACTTTATTTTAGGGTCTATCCCACTAGTCCCATTGGCCCAGTCCCACCATGGGACAAGTGGGATAATATATCCCACTTGTCCCATGGGACAACTGATACTAACATATTTTTGTCGGAGTGATTAATATGTATATCCATGCCAAATTATAGCTTTCTAGTACTAAGAGTCTCTGAGCTAAGGACGGACAGACGGACATAGCGAAACTATAAGGGTTCCTTGTTGACTACGGAACCCTTAAAAACAAGCCAACCAATCACAACTGTCCATTTCCAGTTTGAGTTGTGTTGAGCATGAGCATCTGGAATACCAGCCAAAATCTTTTGAAAAGGGATTATATACATTTCTAATGTTATTATAAACACTTTGGTGCTTTTCTAATATTTCTTTCTTTTCAGTAACGAAATTGTCAGTTGCTACCAAATTCCTGCGATCGATTACTCACAATGGAAGGACGACAGTTGCGACGCATAAAAATCAGGCAGGATCTGTTATTGTTTATAACTACATAATTTATTACATTGATTTTAATCTATTTCAAATAAAGAAATTACTACTTTTTACAAACTATGTAATTGTTGACTAAGATGTTTAAGAGTTTGTATCTTAATTTCTTACAATGTTTTGTTTGTAATTCGAATCAAATTATATTCGGTGAAGGAATAATAGCAGCTTTTTCCAATTTATTTTACAACAGCAGCTGGATATGAATTATTCAATCTGTAAACAAGCCAATATAAAACTGTTATTTATTGTTTTCAACGTGTTGTTTATTTTCCTTTACTCCTTATATGTCTCGTTACTAAAATAAAATCGTTAACAAGACTTTATAAGAGCACATCGTGACTTAATATTTTTTTTATTCTATAATTGTGCACGACTTATCTACTACTAGCTTTTACCCGCGGCTTCGCTCACGTAAAACGTAGAAAAGGAAACATACTCTGTGGTAGTGTAGTGTAGTACAAAAATAGTGTATTTTGCGTTACATAAAATGCAGTAGGTACTAATTTGATTTTTGATTCTTATAAATATTGTTTAGGTCGACAAAAGTGTGGAAATGGGTTGTGAGCACAGAGTTGTAATTTTTAATAACTTACTTTAACAAAGTCGTGTTAACAATATTTTTAGTTTTACCATCTTTTGCTAAAACATATTGATTATGTGGACTTGATACTCGAGAACACGCTATATACAGTTGCCCATGGGAAAATCGTTTTTTTCTAAATGCCCTCCTGCAACTTTCAGTGTTTGCCCTTGAGCTTTATTTATGGTAATCGCGAATGTCGCTTTAAGGGGAAATTGCAACCTTTTAAATCGGAATGGCATATCAGTTGGGATTATCGGCATACGTGAAATCATTACATCTTCTCCCTTTGCTATTCCTGTCATAATTATTGCCCTTACTATATTGCGTCCCAGGTGTGTTATTTGTAGTCGGGTGCCATTACATAATTTTGGTGCGTCCTGATTTCTCATTAACAGGACTGGGACACCAACTTTCAGCCTCAACGTATGGGACGGTACCCCTGATAATTCTAAAGAGAGTAGAGTTTCAGTGCGAGTCACTCTGCTGCCACTTGCTTCCACTTGCTTCAAACTTGCTTGGAAGCATGTATTATATTTTTTTATTCTGCTTGCGGACTATTCATCACTGTCATACAAAAGCAAAGACTTGAGTGGTTCTTCTGGCTCACCAAGCGAGCAACACATACCCGGTGTCTCATCATTCCACTTGAGTGCTTCACAATATCTACATTTTTTATCCATGTTCCCTATGAGAACTAATCGATGGCAAGTGTAATCAATCAATGAGTCATAATCAGACGCAGCGTTGTGGAACGACTCCCATGTATTTCTTGCAAACGTACGTCTCCTTTCAGACTACCGTTGAGCTCGTAAAATACGCTGTATTTGGGATTGTTCAGGCGTCTCAGCAGCTATCGATGACGCGTGACGTTAGGCATCTAAAATACGACGGGCCTGTGTTTGCTCAAAGGTCTCACCAGCCCTTTGAGTTGCGTGACGCTCAGCATCTGCGAGTTGGCGAGCCTGAGTCTGGTTGAAAGTCGCAGCAGCCCTTTAAGTTGCGTGACGCTCAGCATCTGCAAGTTAGCGAGCCTGAGTCTGGTCGAAAGTCTCAGCAGATCTTTGAGTCTCGTGACGCTCAGCATCCGCGAGTTGGCGAGCCCGAGTCTGGTCGGAACTCTCAGCAGCTCTTTCAGTTGCATGACGCTTAGCATCTGCGAGTTGACGAACCTGAATCTGGTCTAAAGTGTCAGCAGCTCTTTCAGTTGCGTGACGCTCAGAATCTGCGAGTTGGCGAGCCTGAATCTGATGGAAAGTCTCAGCAGCTCTTTGGGTTGCGTGACGCTCAGCATCTGCGAGTTGGCGAGCCTGAATCTGATCGAAAGTCTCAGCAGCTCTTTGGGTTGCGTGACGCTCATCATCTAAAATTTGACGGATTGAGTCTGCTCCTCTGTTTCTTGGCTTCTAGCTACTCTTGCTGTTCGAGCTCTGCTAGAGCTACGGCTCAGATGAGATTTACGCTTGCGAGGCATATCCACAGCAAAAAAATATCTCCCTAATAAAATTAAGCAGTAGAATATTTTAAAGTTTTGCTTATATTACCACTTTCACGGACACTGACATTAAGTTGACTTTTTCAAATTGACACTCAAATCTTTCATAAACAATTATATCATGCCTACAGCCGATTAAGAAGGACGCCATAAAAGAAGTTTCATATTATTTTCATATTTTATAACTACTCCACCCCATTTCTCCCGCACCTTGTTTTATACAAAAAAGTAGGCTATTTCCATCCCAGGGTCTCATACTATCTGCATACGAAATTTCATCTAAATCGATTCAGTGGTTTAAGCCATAATAAGAAGTTTCACACAAATCTAACCCACCCCCCTATTTATTCCCATTTGTGTTTTATGCAAAAAAGAAGTAGCCTAAGTCCTGCCCAGGGTCTCAAACTATCTTCACACCAAATTTCATCTTAATCGGTTCAGCGGCTTAAGCCATAATAAGAAGTTTCATTCAAGATTAACCCCCCTCCCAATGCCCCCCCTTCGCATTTTTTGCAAAATAAAGTAGCCTATGTCCGTTCCAAGGTCTCAAACTATCTTCCTACCAAATTTCATCTTAATCGGTTGAGCGGTTTAAGCGTGAAAAGGTAACAGACAGACAGACAGACAGACAGACAGAGTTACTTTCGCATTTATAATATTAGTATGGATTTTAGATCAGATCAGATATTATCTACTATTTTAATACTATTCCGTGCGATTCGCATGACAAAAACTTAACGACTTCGATAGAATATTGTACCTACATAATACCTTAAACTAAATACTCACGAATTAGTTTCGTTGCACTTTGATTCATGTAAGTAGTCACTGATAAATAAAAAATATAAGAAAGAAAGAAGAACAAATTATTCTGTGTCAATAACAACACATAAAATTCTCTATTTTCAAATAAGTACGAGTAACTACAGGTGTCTATAATATCAACGATCTTTAGCGTTATAATTACTTTAAATTATAAATTTCGTTTTTTATTTGATTTTATCGTACTTATGTTTTTAAAACCCGTCACCATCCTTTGTTTGGCTAATTTAATTCAACCCTTGTAAGGGGGGGGTATGTGTATAGAGATAAAGTAAACCCACCGTTCATGTAATGACAATTATTTATAGATCCCTACGCGCGTTGTATATTACTTGAATGGTGTGCGGACCGCTAACGATACCAACACAGCCAAACAACCAATATACGCCGCTAGCCCAAGTCCAGCAAGAGGCGAGGTAATCTTGACCGACCTAAGTCGATGCAGAGAGTACACTCGAAGCGTGCCGAACTCGAACTGCCGCTGCTGTTTTTTTTTTTTTTTTTTTAATACTTGGCGTCTCGCAACTCAGTCAAAATGACTGTTTAGCTGCTTAACCGGGCTTTCCTACGGAGACTAAACTATATAGCCTCCAGCTAGGCAAAAATTTACTAAACTTAAGCGACAACGCTGAGGGCTACCCCAGTTGGGGTCGAACCTCGGCTCAGGGCGTCGCTGGGGGGACAACTAAGGCTGGATCTTAATAAAGTGATTCTACCATCCGTTCGGAATAAGCCTACGTGGAGAAGAACGGACAAGAAACTCCAATTAACTAATTAGAATTAACTATGGCACAGCTATTCGCGGGCTGGCTACATAAATAATGACTGGGACTTCGCGGCTGGGCCTCGGCGGCGAGGGCGGACCAATCGGTATGTATGCTACGTTTGTACTATTTACGAACCCATTGACCGTCCTTGAAGACAAGGCTGTCAAGTTCCCTAGTAATGCACTCGTACCTCGAGAAGAGGGCACTGCATGAAGCGGGGGTGAGAGAGCCTGCATTCCGGATTTCTGCATCCAGAGCACGGGCCTGAGGGGTCATCCATATGGAATACGCGCTGATAATATTCTCAGCGACGCTCAAATATGGCTTGTGCCCGGAGGGGGCTACAGGGGGCGGGCACATGGCGGCGGTGGTGGTGGAAGCCACGTTCCGGTTTTGTGCGGGCATGGGGGCAGCTGGGGCCACTGGGTCGGGGACTGGATTTGGAGCTGCAATGGGGTAGGCCATCAGCGCTGGGATAGGCTGGGAGTAAGTCTGAGGAGCCACACTTTGGTGGTTCAGCTTACCCCATGGTGAAGTCCTCTGAGGGGCTAGACGGGGGGGTGGTTGGGAAGAGGGAGCCATGCGCATTATGTGCGCATTGTATCGCTTGGCCATTTTAGGCGCGAGCTTGGGGGCTTTTGGGCAACCCCGGTAATTAGCCGGGTGCCCGACTTGGCCACAGAGCACGCAGCTGGGAGGCTCCGTGCACTGTGAGCGGTCTTTAGGACGGGGACAGTCCTTAGTGCCATGATCACCCATGCACTTAACGCACCTGGGTGTTGCATAGCAGTGGGCCTGAGAATGGCATAAAGTTGACAGTTGTGACACTGTCCTACAAGATGGGGGCGGTAGGGTTTCTCGATCGAGATGCCCGACAGGGAGCACACGGTCTTTATATTGAAGATCGGGTTGTAACCCTCAGTAGGGCTACAGACAACTAATACAATATCGTACTGTTGTCCGCCTCTTGCTTTATGCAAGCGGTGGACTTCAGTGACGGGGACATTTTGGTCAAGAAGGTCCTTACGGATTTCCTCCGTAGGGATCTCTTTTGGGATTCTCCTAATGACTACTCGGACGGGCTTTTCCTCAGGGAGGGAGTAAGTATGGAACGAGATGTTCCTTTCTTTGAGGTACCGGGTTAGATTCCGGAAATCAGTGGGAGAGGGGAGTTGGATTCTGATGCCTTGTTGGCATGCAGTGGCTTTGGTGTAGTTGATTTTCCGCTCAACACAAGCGTTTGAAACATCGTTCCACTTGACTTTATCCTGAAGATAAATAGGTGGAGGGGGACGGAGCTTCTTATTGGTAACTATTACCATGGGACTGGGGCTGCGGTTGGACCGCTGAGAAGAAGCAATGTCAGGGGTGGAGGTGATTTGCCTTACGGGCGAGGCCGGTGGCAGAACTGACTGAGGAGAGGTTTTTGGTACCGCCTTTTTGGCCTTGGTAGCATTAATGGGACTACTCCTCTTTTTCCTCTTTCCTCCAGAGCAAACTACGGAGTCACCGTCGGAGGAGACGGTGTCGTAGTCGTCTGACCTATCGGGGACATTTGGGTCTAATGGGTCGTCAGCAACTGAGTTAGCTTGGTCAGCCAAAGCTTCCCATTCCTCGTCAGTGCTGAGGGTTGCTCCCTCTTCCATAGGGGAGTCATCATCGTCCGCCCAGATGGTCTTGGACTTGGACTTGGGCCTGAATTTATGGAGGGCGGCTATGCACTCTATGTAGCTTTTATAAGCTTTTACTTGAGTAGCTATGGGAGAAGGAGGATCTCTCCATGATCGGGTTTTCTTAGGCTCGACGGCCGGTTGAGAAGAAGTTTTAGGAGAAGGAGGATCTCTCCATGAACGGACAGTAGCTTTAGGCTCGACGGCCGGAGCTGGGGGCTTAGGTAGAGTCGGCTCACCAGTCCCAGAAGTGGGCCTGGCTGCCGGGGAGGGCGACCTGGGCGAAACCTGGGCTTCGCTCGGCACGGGTGCCTGGCTAGGTCCAGGGGCCCCGGTCGGGCCCGAAGCGGGCACATAAGAGGCTAAAGCCTGACTTACAGCAAGGCTGTATTTTTTGGAGAGTTTTTCCTTCTCGAGAATCTCGTGAAGGAGTTCAATTACTGCCGCGAGCGACATAATTGAGAAGTATGGATCCGGTGAAGCCGGGAGGGGTATCTTCCCCGGGTGGAGGGGCCCGGGGATGTGTGCAAACCTACCCTCCCAGTCGGGTTAGACTGGGAGGTGAGTATCTGGTGAGCCCTAAGCTTGTCTACCTGCCACCAATCTTATTGGGTGACAGGGCCCTAAGGTACCCCCACCGAAGGTGGGCCACCCACCAATGTGTACCGAAGAAGTCTGGCACGTCGGGGTAGACACACCCGACCGTGCCAGGTGAATGCTGGGGGACGAAGCGGGGGTTGACTAGGCTATCTACCAAGGCCAACTGATCCCGCTCCCGACTCCAATGACTACCGTGTCCTTAAGGGACTTGGCGGGTGCTTGGGGCACACCCCACTGGCTTGTTAACACCGCTAGGTTTCCCGCCAGGGACCACAAAGAGTGGATTTGCCCGGAAGGGCCAAAATAGCTGCCACTACTACCTAGACTATTACCTATAATACCTTTGGAGCGGCGTGCGAAGACGCGACGGCCGCAGTGACGTCACGCAGAGGGGCGCGACGAGACGGAGAGTGGGGGCGCCGGAGAGCGCGGTGGGGCGACGAGCAGCGAGACGTCCGCACGGAGCGACGGCTGGCGAGCTACTGCCGCTGCTGGCTTTTTTTTTTTTTTTTTTTCTGTGTGTCGTCTCGCAGTTCAGTCAAAGTGACCGGTAACTGCTTAACCGGGCTTTCCTACGGAGACTAAGCTAAATAGCCTCCAGCTAGGCAAAAATTTCTAAACCTAAGCGACAACGCTGAGGGCTACCCCAGTTGGGGTCGGACCTCGGCTCAGGGCGTCGCTGGGGGGACAACTAAGGCTGGATCTTAATAAAGTGATTCTACCATCCGTTCGGAATAAGCCTACGTGGAGAAGAACGGACAAGTGCCGCTGCTGGATTCTGGCAGGGGCTTTATAGCTGGTTGTGGCCACGGCGGGGTCGCCTTGCGCGGGGCGGAGGTGATGACAGCAGTGACGTCGCGTCGATGTTTTCGTCGCGTTACACCCTATATTTATAGACAAGCTTCAGAAACTTGATAACATAGCGAAAGAGTGGTATTCTTTTTTAATAAGCTGATGATCCACATTGACATATGACTTCATCAACAGCTTGCAACAAAGATGATTAAAATACTGATCATTTTCTCAGTTAGTCTCTCTATCGGTGGTTTGAATGCCATTCATCTCTATGATAACAACTCTGGAAAACCCGTGAATAAAACTCAGCTGGTGGTTTATAAAGCAAAAAATAATACAGGGTAAGTAACAAAACAATCTAAACTTAATATGAAGTAAATTTGCGTTACAGTTTATAGCAAGTAATCCAAAGATAAGTATGATGATCCGATAGAAGGCTACAATATCTCAGAGTATCATAGACAATTTTTTATCCCGATAAATTCAGGGTTTCTGTGGTATAAACCACTGAAACGACCCATGGGAACAGCGGGCAATATTAGTTATAACATAATTGTGAGGGTATATATTATTTAATGTCTCTGACACATTATCATATACATAATGCATTCCCGGGATTCTGGCTTTCAGAAGTTGCAGTGGTTTGGGAATAGTGCGGTGGGATTGTCCCAATTCCGGCAAATTATTCAAATGGACGAATCCGTATGTATAATGACGATTAATACAAAATCTTGTACATATACAAGCTTTATTATGAAAAATAATGTTTTAATTTGTGGTTGACAAGTGACCCTATCGCAAAGCTTATTGAGATCTGTGTTTGTAGAATCAGTTCACTGTTAGATATTGTTGTCTTACCTACCAATAAGCCCCAAGATGCGTGATTTGACACGCAGCGATCGAATCCTTCAGTATTGAGGACATCTGAGAAATTAATCGCAAATCATGGATTTCACGTTCATGGTAAAGTGTCATTTTGGTAGAGTTAAGAGTAATTTCGTGGTATTACTAATTACGTTTACCACAGCCGGGGGATTGGAAAGAAACCCGAAATGATTCTAAACTTTTAATTATTAAAGTTAATTACAATTAATTATCCTAAAACTGACCATTCCAAGTCGAGATTGGAACATGGAATGGTTACAACTACTAACTATTTACAACTAGCTAACCTACAGATGTCCATTCCAAGCCGATGTTAGGACATGGAATGGTTACAATAATTAAATAGACTAACTACAACTAACTAGCCTACGCGAATCCATCCTACTCGATGTAGGAATATGGAATGAATCTTCTCGCAGGAAATGATCTTAAATATTAGCTTGGCATTGATGGATTCCGTGACGTCATGGCAGCATCGATGTCGAATTGAATGCATCGTCAACAACTTCCTACATCGATGCAATGTTTCTGAGTCAGCGAGTCTGCCAATTCCCAAGCTATGCATTTCTTGCTCAAGGTAACTGCCGATTCGACAAGGTCTGTGTATGTATATTATCTGCAATGTCAGCAAATTCCTATGCATACGTAACAAGGCCGTGACTACAAACAGTTGACAATCGACTTCTGAGGTTTTCGACTTCATAATTAATTTATTTTTTAACAATATACTTTTTTTTAAAAACACATATTGCGGAACTGGTCCTATTTGGCGCAGCCGTGGGACACACAATGTTACTTTTATGTTGTTTTTTTTTGTTGTTGTTTACGTTGTTCTTTTTTTTTTTTTTGTTTAGTCTAAGTTTTCTTTTTTATGTTTTTCTTGTGTGCTCTAGCCTGTGTCAAATAAATGTGTTAAAAAAGAGAGACAAAAATTAAATAACATTTTACAAATGTTGACTTGTCGTAGTGACAAATTATTGTTTTTTGACACAAATAGATTTATTAGTGGACTTCAAGTAACGCAGAGAGCTTTCTCTCTGTCACGTAGATGTGGACATAAGATTGCTATGTTGATAGCATATTCTATTAATGAAGTGATTGTAAATCTATCAAATTCTATATTAATTGACGACCCTGTGTTGTCTAGTTTAACTAGCAACATAAATTTAAACTAGTCCATAAGACAATAGAAGTTACCCCTGCAAATAATCAGTTATTATTAGTAAATAGTATGAAGGTATCTGATGGCAATCCATTTAGTGGTACAAAGCTGAGGAGAAAGCAATACTCTATAAAATTATTAAATCAGAACATTCAAGGTTGCTCTTCCAAATTATTAGAAATTTAACTATTTATAGAAAAAACCAAATTTGATATTATTTGTCTAACAGAACATTGGTTAAAAGATCACCAAGTAAGGTCCATTAATTATGAAAATTATTGTGTAGTTAGCCATTACAGCAGAAAACGTATGATACATGGCGGATCATTAATACTTATTAAAAATTCTATTAAATCTGAAGAAAGAAAAGACATTGTTAGACTGTCGATTGAACACACCATTGAATTGTCCTGTGTTGAGCTTGATAAGCATGTTGTAGTATGTGTCTAAAGACCTCCAAGTTACCAGAATCTAATCTATCTGTGTTAGACTCTATAATGGAAGATTTTTAAAAAAAAGTTAGTACTAGTAGTAAATCAATCGTCATATGTGGCGATTTTAACATTAACTTATTAGAAAATAACTCTAACAGTATCAGTGTACTCAACATGCAATTTAATTACACTTTTCCACTGAAAGCGAAAAGTATTTACACCAAGTTCGTATTTAGCGATTGGGTGACTCCAGGCATTCGTAAAAGCAGGAAAAAGCTATATGCACTTTATGGCCTAAAGCAACATATGAATAATACAAGTTTTGATAAGTATGTTGCAAAATATTCAAAAACCTTTAAAATTGCATGAAAAATAGCTAAAGCGCTGTATATTAGCAATAAAATAAAATCAGCAGACGATAAAATAAAAACTACCTGGAAAATAATAAATAATGAAACAGGTAGGAAAAAACAGCGTAATACTGGATTAAATTTAGCGACTGCACATGGCCCCATATCCTCAGATATAGAGGTAGCTCAGGCATTTGATAACTTTTTTGTTAATATTCCTCTTAAAAATACAGCAGCCTTAAACTCCTCACCAACACTCTCAAGAACGTAAATGCGTGCCCATCGGAGTTCAAGTTTCAACATACAAATCCCCAGGCTATTTTAAAAGCTTTTAAAGATCATAAAATTAAATCAACAGAAGATCTTTGAGGACTATCTGTAAAAGTGTGTAAACCAATAATTGAAACTGTTGCACCCTATTTAGCTTTCATATTTAATACTAGTGCCGATCAAGGAGTTTTGCCGGACCTCATGAAACACAGTAAAGTAGTTCCATTGTTTAAATCCGGGGATAGCAAAGAAGCCAATAATTATAGGCCAGTATCAATACTGCCGGTTCCCAGTAAGGTCTTCGAAAAGTTAATGCTAAACCAATTGTTGCGTCATTATAACAAACATTCTATCTTTTATGATCAACAGTAAGGTTTTACCAAAGGGCGTTGCACAACTGACGCCGGTGTCACCCTAATAAAGATCATCTTTAACGCCTGGATTCCTCCCACAAGACGCCATTGGAATCTTTTGCGACCTCTCAAAGGCGTTCGATTGCGTTAACCATGAGACACTATTGTTGAAGCTCGAGCACTATGGAATTAGACATACAGCCCTTGGGTTACTTAGATCATATTTAAAAGCCAGACAAGTTAAAGTTCAGGTAAACGGCGTAAACTCACTAGGGTCTGAAATGACAATGGGTGTTCCTCAAGGCTCGATATTGGGTCCATTCCTCTTTTTAGTTTATATTAACCTAAAACTCCATGTGCTCCATGTATTGCGAGACCAATGAGCCTACTGTGCAGGGGTAGACGGTGTGTCTGAGAGAAACTTATATATCTAGTTCATGTATTTGTTTCTTAGGGTTCCGTAGTCAAAAAACCTTATAAATTACTTACATAGTTATAAGATTCTTGTTACTAACAAACTTGCCTTGCCTTGTAATACTTTTATATGGACTTTTTGTCTGTTTTTTTTTATTTATTTTTTTATTTATTATCGATTTACCCCAATTACTACAAAATCAACCGAAAATGGTGTTGTTTGCTGATGAACATCTTTGATATTTAAAATAGATTGGCGGTCACAAAATCTTGATGATGTGAATAACTCGATTCATCAGGTCCAAAATTGATTCACGGCAAACAATTTGATACTAAATGAAAAAAAAAACAAATGTATTAGATTCACATTGCCGAATGTTAGAAGTAGCAAATGCGACATCATATTGAATGGCGAAAAGCTGGACTTTGTAAATCAAACAGTTTTCCTGGGAATCACTCTAGAGTCTAGACGACAAATTGCAATGGAGTTCTCACATAACATCTCTTGCGGTTCGGCTGAGCTCGGCGGCTTATGCTGTTAGAAAGATAAGACAGTTGATGGATGTGGAGACCGCGCGTTTGGTCTATTTTAGTTACTTTCACAGCATTATGTCATACGGTATTTTACTGTGGGGCCGAGCGACTGACATTGAATCCATATTTATATTGCAAAAGAGAGCTATCAGAGCCATATATAATTTAAGTCACCGAGAATCTCATAGGGAGCTATTTAAAAATATTAATATTATGACAGTTTCTTGCCAATTCATTTATGAAAATATTATGTATGTAAGGAAAAATATACATCTCTTTAGTAAGGTCAGTGATAGACACAATTGTAATACGAGAAATAAAGATAAGTTAGATCAACATCTTATAGACTAGCAAAAGTACACTCATCTTTCATGGGGTACTGTGTTAAACCCCCCCAGCCACTAAAAAACCACTCTGACGAAGAGAGTAGTGACAGGGTTACAAACGTAAGTACCCAGTGCAATGAGGAATTGAGGAGTGTTTGGAACGTGCTCTTCGGGATTCTTTTAAAAATCTTGTTAAGAACCATTTCCTTTCTCTTTAATGTCAAAGTCAAATATATTTATTCAACTAGGCCAATAAGCAGCACTTTTGAACGTCAAACAAAAATTAAAATTTTCAATTAATATAAGTTGATTCTACCGTGCATTTGGATAATGCTTTTCTGTTTCCAGCTAATTTCTTATAACATTGTTCAACCCTTTTTTGAAATTTTGTAACATGTAATATTATGTATGCATGTTTATTTGTAAGTTTGTGTATAGTTATTTACATAGCTATATATTTTATGTGTATTCATATTTTTAATATAGCAGTACACCATAGGCTACCTCCTGTTTTATCTTAAGTTCTTTAGTCTATCCAAAGGTTGTCTGGTAGATATCGCTGTCAGCGATAAGACCACCTTTGTACCCATAGTATTAAGTTGCTGTAAAATATATGTGTAAATTCTTTTTTGGTTTACAATAAAGTATATTCTATTCTATTCTAATATCGCTACATGCCACCCGAACTTAGGCTACGATTACCTCGTTTGCCCATGCATAACAAAAATAGGGCGCTGGTGGCTGTTCTGGATTCGCAGTTGTCAAACTACTTTGATGACTGCGAAGACTGATACACATTCGATCATGTACTGCACGAGGCTGTAGTGGCATGTCGTGTAGTCTACGTCAAATTTGCAGATGGCAAAGCTACACGACCGACGCCAGCCGTTTCAGCTTGGCAGTGCAGGATCGAACGTCGTATTGGAGGGGCCAGAGCACTCATTGGCAAACTAATTTGTTTCAGGGAGGGAAATACTTGGCCAAAAGTGATGCGCTTTGTGATACGGGCATTTTCTGATGTCAGCCCCCGAAACTACATATCCCATGTCACGGAGCGCATCGACTTCCTGAAGCAAAAAATATATGCATGGGCAAACCGTATTTCACAATTAAATTAAATTAAATTTTTATTCAAATTCAGACAATTTTGGAGTCCATTCTTTGTTAGTACACAACCTTATAATTAATATTAGTAAATGACAAAAACAATTTAATGAATTTATAGTAATTATCTACAGGGATCCAAATATAAATTAAATAAGAAAGACACAATATTTAAATTACAATTAAAGTTGTCAAAAAGTTAAACTGATACAGAATTAAAAACTAGAATGACATAAAATTAAAATGTAAGAAATTTAAAAATTAAAATGTTGAAATTCAAAAATTAAATGTCAGAAACTTAAAAATTAAAATGTCAGAAATTCAAAAATTAAATGTCAGAAATCTAAAAATTAAAATGTTCAATTATAAAATTTCATAAAACTAAAATTACACAAAACTTTAATGTCCGAAATTTTTAAAAAACCAACTATAAAATACAAATAATTAAATACAGGCAAACTAAAGTTATTATAACTTATAACTATTTATATTTGTACGCTCCACTGGCATGTAGGCGCATCCAATGTCCCAGTATGGGGCTGTCCCACCTGTCTGCTAGAGTTTTCAGTATGCTGTTGGGGCTGCCACGCACCCTGCGAATCATAGAGGCGCATCGCTTGCGTATGATGGCGTGGAAGCCATCAATTTCTGCCTCTGCGAACATGCCTGATGCACTGCAGTAGCGTGGCAGCCCCATCAACATCCTGAATGCATTATTATATTGAACACGCAGAGCGCTGTATGCCCTCTGCGTGTAGTTGACCCATAGACTGCACGTATAGAAAGACTGACAATACGCTCTAAACAATGTAGCTTTTACGTCAGTCGAGCATTCCGCAAATCTGCGAGCCAACATATTGCAGCGAACAGCCAACGCCCTGCGCTCACGCTCAATATCCAAGTTGTCCTTGAGGTCTTAGGACACCCAGTGGCCCAGATACTTGAAACTTGTTACTTGCTTTAAGGAACTTCCGCAAAGCTTCAACTGTGGTACAATCGGGTAAGTTTTAGTGCCTGCCTTAAAAACTAGTACCTCACTTTTTTTTACATTGTATCTGAGCCCATGATCCTCCGCATACCTCTCACATATCGTAAGCAGATTCATCATTGCGTTAATCGAAGGGCTCAGCAACACCATATCATCAGCGTAACTAATATTGTTGACACATACTCCGTCCACATAGCAACCCTGATAAGTGCTGCTGAGCTCAACGATCAATCGGTTTATGTACAGACTGAAGAGGCGGGGCGAGGTCAGGCCGCCCTGTCTCACACCGCACTCCAGCCTATACACATCCGACAAAGAGCCTGCCCACCGAACACAGTTGACCTGATTGTTATACCAAAACTGGAGTATTGATACAACCCCCCTATCAACTGAAGTATCATTTAACAGCTTCCGCCATAGCAAATCGTATGACACCAGATCAAACGCCTTTGAAAGGTCCAGGAAACACGCATTAACAGGCGTTTTCCTGGACGTGTAGTACTGAACAGTATGCTTGAGAGACAGTATGGCACTTTCCGTGGAGAGACCAGGTCGGAACCCAAACTGCGCATCATGCAAATCAATGCGGGTTGCCATATGCCTATCAAGCAAGCCGTCCAGCACCTTGGCTATGACAGTAGCAAGCGATATGGGCCTGTAGTTCGACAGATCCGATGTATCCCCAGTCTTATCTTTCACAATCGGCACTACTACAGTTTTCATCAGATCGCCGGGCAGGTGAGCGTGGCTCAGACACAACGAGAAGAATATAGCTAGTACCCTTGGCAGGTAAACTCCCGCATGCCGCAGGTGTTCGATGCTGAGGTAGTCATGTCCTGGAGACTTGCCCCTAACCATACTGTTTATAACAGAAGTGACATCTTTTGCTGAGAACCTGACATTCAACTCAGTCAGACAATCCTTAGCATCGACCGCCTGCGAAGCTGAACCTAGAGGAGATTCAACTTTAAAATGTTTCACAAACAAGTTAGCTATAGCAGCAGGCTCATGTTGCCCCGACACGCTCACGGGGACGCCCGGCCTCGGATTCAATCTGTTTGTATTTTTCCAAAACCTTGAAAAATCCCTAGATATATGATTATCAGCTAATATATTCATTTTTATTTTATTCTCATTTTTCTGACACCATTTAAGCTTAGATTTAAAGACTTTTCTCGTCTCAGACATCTGCTTATGTACAGACCCTGTAATTGGCTTTCAATTACAATGCTAAGACCCATTAATATTAATCCTAATTTTTATCCGTGGTGCTAGGCAACTGGGATAAGCCCATCCCAGTTGTAAACGACCCTTTGTGCCTATTGGCCTTGTTTGTTCTGTCTCCTGCTTGATATGGAGGGAAGTGGAAATTTATATTTTTTCCTACACCTCCGTTATTCTTTTCTGACTAATTTCGTTGCGGGATCCAAGACAGTTAAATTCATTCTTGGGGACTTCGTCGAGCTTCATTGCCTCGGCGCTTTTCTGGTGGTTGCCACTGTTTATTCTGGCTTTCAGGAGTTGCAGTGGTTTGTGAATAGTGCGGTGGGTATGTCCAAAAAAAAAACCGTATTGGTAGGTATAGGCGGCGAGTGGAGCCATACAGCCAGAATCGCATATTCCAAAGAAATTAAAGGTGGGTTTACCGGGCTTGGGAGCGACCCGACCAAAGTGTGACTGATACGCGCCTGCCGGATGATGACGCAATGTGCACATTCTGGCGCAGCATCTCTGTGGCGTATGGCCTACATACGTCCACTTCCTAAAATTTCAAATCCCTCCCTACCAAGTCATTTTTGTCCAATTTTCATTCTCCCGTTCCTATCCAAAGTGCTCGAAGCTTGCGTTCACAGGCAGTTTTTGGAATTTATTCACCGAAACAATCTTATAAGCTCATTCCAGTCTGGATTCAGACCTGGTCACAGTACTACCTCCGCACTCCTTAAAGTGACTGGTGACGTTAGAGAAGCAATGGAGGATACTAAGGTCACTGTGTTAGTATTAATTGATTTCTCCAATGCCTTTAACTCTGTCAGTCACGATATACTCCTATCTATCCTCTCCCATCTTATGGTTTCTTCTGAGGCGCTGGAATGTTTCTCTTCTTATCTTCGAGGCCGTCAGCAGTCGGTTCGTGTCGATGAGACTTCGTCGAATTGGCGTGACCTGGATGCTAGTGTTCCACAGGGCGGTATTCTATCTCCATTATTATTCTCCATCTTTATTAATTTTATAACTCACTGTCTTCGGTGTTCGTATCATCATTATGCCGATGATCTTCAACTACATACAGCGGCGCGGATCGAAGAATTAATTGATGCCATGGAAGATGTAAACCAGGACTTGAATGCTATCAAGGATTGGTCTGACAGATTTGGGGTGTCCGTAAACCCCACAAAATGTCAGGCCATTATTATTGGAAGCCCTCGCATGATGGGTAGAGTGGCGGTTGGCTCCCTTCCCCCGATAATTTTTAATGGTTCCTTCATTCTCATTAGCCCTAGTGTGAAAGATCTCGGTTTGCATCTTGACTCGACACTCAGCTGGCAAAGTCAGGTGTCCAGTATCAGTCAGAGAGCCAGCGGTACTTTGCGATCCTTGTATCGTTTGAGGAGGTTCTTGCCAGTCAAAATGAAAACTATGCTTGTGCAGACTTTAATTCGAAGAGTCATTTCACTTTCTTCTTTTCTGTTACTTCATAAATATATATTTTATATAAGTATATATTATATTTCAATATATATGCACGTATATTTTACCTATTTTAGTATGTTAATAACAACTTTTTTCATTTTAATTTGTTTAAACAATGCACTTGCCTTGATATCTCTTCACCACCCTTGGTTGACTGGTAGAGAATGCCTAAGGCATTAAGTCCGCCTTTGTACCTTTTTGTGCATGAAGTCTAAATAAACTTACTTATACTAACAATACTAGTATAATCCCTCTCCAAAGAGGAGGCCTGTTTCCCAGCAGTGGAAACATTAAAAAGGCTGATGATGATGACTAGTATATAGAGGCATGGCACAGTCAAAATTTTATGTCTCATGAAGTGGTCCCTACATGATTCCGTCTGTTTCAAGCGGAGCATTGTCCTTAAGGCTATCTTTTGAATTACAAATGCCAAACGCAATTGCAAATACTATCTGTTATTATACCATACATAACACACGCAAGGATCGTAGCAGGGCTTTCATCGTGGCGTTCTGTAGAATCTGCCCACCCCATGGGCAAAAGGCGTGTGTAGGTTACGCATCTGGTGATACGTGTGAAAAAATATTATCCCGTCTTTGCTGTCGCGCAGTAGGTTAAATATACATCTTGGTTAGCGTAGGACACGTCATAATCCCGTAAAACACCCACATTTTACTCAAAATATTAAAACCTAATCCATACCAACAGACAAGATCCACAAACAAAGACATTTGGCGAACGACTTCATAAACCTCACATAAAACGTCTTATTTACGCGAACGTTTAGTGAAGTTCGGATGAAGCTCATCCCTCTGACATTTATGTGCACATTAAACGTTTATAGTGGTCACTAGACTGTGATATGTGACTGTGTGCGTTTATTTGCTGGTTTACTTTTCATTAATATAAGATAGACGTGATTTATTAATGAAGATGCCTGTGATGTCATTGATCAACCAGATGAATAGGATTCGTGGTTAATTGAAATTTCAACTTGAGCAATAAACCATTTTTTTGGGGATTTTATGAGTTACTAGCTTTTCTTACACACTTAGCCCGTTCCTGGGCTAAGTGTGTAAGAAAAGCTAGTAACACGCACTTTTACGGATTAAAAATAATATGGATCAAAAATTCTGCCTGCATAATATTCGAACCAATTTGTGAATAAGTGTTACTATATACTACTTACTCTAATCTATATAAATGTGAAGAATAAATGTAGAAAACACATATTATATAAAGATATGCAAACGAGACGTCAATCATAATTAGTAGGTAGCCTCCGACTGTATGTTATGATTTATGTTTCTTTGGATTTTTGTCTTGTTTTTTTTTAATAGAATCGCATTAAATAATTAAAATAACTAATATAAAAAATTTTAACGTCTATAAAACCAACTTGATAAAAGGATCTTAGTATCTTAATATCCCATCTGCATTAAGGCCCTTCCATATTCATACATCACACGCACATACATACATACATTACACATACATGTAAATGAGGCACATTTTTTTAAATATATATAAATCAGAGAGTCAAAATCCTCCTGCTACTAACGTGTTTGTAGGTATGTTGCAAGTGTGATGGAGGAGTAGGGACCCAGTGCCTGTAACACAGGTTAATTCCTAGCGCGGGACTGGGTCTTGCTCTGCCTTCTGCTGAAACGCACCTCATTCATCTGTTATATTTAAATGTTAGTTTTAAGGATGATCATTGTACTCAAAATTTTGTTGATGAATAAATTGAATTGAATTGAGTTTACATATTTTCAGTCCATCAAATCATTGCGACTTTGAATGAAAACGCAATTATTTACACTATTGACTTAATCACCTCAAATAATATAATTTGCGCACCGCACTCAGCTTTCCCCTAAGCAACACGTTACCCTTCTTACTTCACTTTTAATTAGCTTGATTGCCCTCAGAGGCAATCAAAGTTTACACGCCCATAATAATAACATCTTTCATTATAGGCTTATAGACGCTGCAGCCGTATTACGTAACTCCATCGCAATCACAATCTCTTCCTTCTTCTTCCTTCCCTGGTGCCATTATTGGGGTCAAACCGTCATTTTCCTGCGCCATGTTATTCCATCTTGGGTTGTCTGTTCAAGCAATTGGGGTTTACTTGAAGTCTCTTTCTATATTTGGCCACCAGCTCGATTACAATCTTTCATTTTGATTCATCATCATCATCATCATTTCAGCCAAAAGACGTCCACTGCTGGACATAGGCCTCCCCCAGGCGTCGCCACATTGACCGATCCCGTGCGTCTCGCATCTAGCGCCTTCCCGCAACCTTAACCAGGTCATCGGTCCACCTAGTGGGAGGCCTTCCAACATATCGTCTTCCGGTTCGCGGTCGCCATTCCAGAACTTTTCGGCCCCAACGGCCATACGTTCTGCGAGCAATGTGCCCTGCCCACTGCCACTTAAGTTTGGCAATTCTTCGGGCTATGTCGGTAACTTTGGTTCTCCTGCGGATATCATCATTTCTGACGTGATCACGCAAGGAAATTCCGAGCATAGCCCTCTCCATTGCCCTTTGCGTGACTTTAAGCTTTCTGATAAGGCCCATTGTGAGCGACCACGTCTCGGTCCCATAGGTCATAGACCTTTGTCTTGAGACACTGCGGCAAATTGGACGAGAAGATAAAGATATAGACGCAACTTCCCGAACGCCGCCCAGCCGAGTCGGATTCGACGGTTGACCTCTTTCTCGAAGTTGGATCTACCCAACTGGATCGTTTGTCCCAGGTAGACATAATGATCTACAACTTCAAGTAAAGAGTCTCCGATCTTGATAGGAGTGGGTAATACATGGGCATTCATCATGACCTTGGTTTTGTCCATGTTCATTTTAAGACCCACTTTTTCGGAAGCTCTATTGAGGTCATCGAGCATTGTACTGAGGCTCTCCATGGGCTCAGCCATGACCACTATGTCGTCGGCAAACCGAAGGTGAGTGATGTACTCGCCATTAACGTTGATGCCAAGCGCCTTCCAATCTAGAACCTTGAAGACATCCTCCAAGGCATTTTGATTAATTTACAATATCTTATATCCACTTGTGAAACAGCTTAGAAGTGGCAGTCGCTGCCAAAGTCTGTGTTGCCACATATTTAACAAAAACTTTATAAAAATATGAAGAGTACACTGGTTGTCACTTTATTCCGTGTTTATCAAAACCTGCACAACTTAAACTTCAACAACTTGAAGAAGGCCAACGACAGAGCTAAGAAGAGGCCCTAGACAAGTGGCATTCCATCATCGGAAGAGTGGCGAAAGTGATCGGAAAAATGTCAAAAATGTATGGGATTGTCAAACGCTATCTAAATGTCACGTAACCGATCCCATACATTTTGGCATTTTGATCATCGCCATCGCTGACATTGAATGACACTTGTCTAGGGCCACAAGTGGTCATATTTTGGTCGCACAAAACTGGAAGCGAATCTTTGCATAAAGAAGAAGATGCCGCGGATTTCCGTTATTCAATCTCGAGTTAATAGGTTACTTCTAGGCAAGCGTTCAACATCGTCAGTCGCATCTTCACTTGAGATCAGGTAAGATAAAAGTAAAACGTTCGTCTATCGTAAATAATAAATATACATAACAAAAGCAAATGCTTCAAAATTATGTTTCAATTTGTCAGAATCATTTGCTTCTTACCCTTTTCCAAAGGGGTTAGTGCCCACTCAACCCGATTAGACTCAACCCGAAGAATAATACCTGCAAAGTTCTGTTTTTTTATGCATAAAAACGTCGATGTACAGTCAGGCAGAAAAGTGTTGATTTAACGCTTGCACCACAGAAAATATAAAATTTCAATAATGTTTGGATAAATAGATGAATAATTAAACAAGTAAATACTTATGCATTTTAATATAGTATACGCTTTGTACTTAGTAGATTATTGTAAATAATCATTACAATCTTATAGCTAATGGCACGGTGGAATTATTAGATAAGTGATTATAATTATTAGGTTAACAAGTAGGTTCTAAAATATAAAAAAAATATGATTTACTAAATTATCTTTAAAAAATAAACATTAGGTATCTTAAAGAATACAGGACTAGGTAGGAACAACACAATTAAAAGATTAAAGTTTTTAGGTGTTTGTTTTTTCCCCTTATACATGACCGACGTGTAATAAACTTTGGCCACGTTGATTGGAAATTAATTCATAATTTTTACGCACTCTGCCCTGAGAAGGCCCTTCACCTGACATTGTGAATGACAAACTAACCATACATACTTTACTTTCTTATCATACCGGCACCCTACATAATTGCATTTTTGCAAAAAAAAGTTCGAACAATAGATATGAGCCGCTTCGTCTATTGTGTCCAGAAAACCGGTTTAAGCGAGGTAGAGGTTATCTTTATAAAGCTACATTTTTTAAACGAAATCTCTTACTACCAGGATAAATTAAGTATCATAACAAAATATTCTATGCTTAATAAATTCATAAGTTATTTAGGACTAAATAACACTTTGCCTGACTGTACAAATGGTAGTAAAACTTCTGGTATTATTCTTCGGGTTGAGTCTAATCGGGTTGAGTGGGCACTGACCCTTCCAAAGTACCTACGGGTTTTCGCAATCGCAATCCTGACTGTCACGCAATAAGTCTGTATGTAGGCTTACCCCACAAATTCAATCTCTTTAATCAATCCTTAGATGTGAAAGGGGGATGATCACCATCCCCTCAAAAACTTCAGAACTGCAATTATGGTGCACCGATTTAGTATTGAAAGCACTAATTTGTGATTTTCAAAATTGCTGGGGGAAGTTGCATACTGTGATTAGGTCGCTTGTTTCTTGTGGTTTTGTAAAGGAAATATCCGAAGTATTTTTTGTCGTAGACTTGGTTTATGAAAGGAGTATAATTTCTGTGAGTCATGTTTGGGAACCGTCAAGGGACGTTTTAATGCACACTGCACATATTCTTGTTGTTATGATACGGATAGTCGGTCTTTTGTCGACATTTGATTGACAATAACAATATTTGCCATTTGAAACTCTACAAGATGTAATAAAAATATAGAAAACTCTAAAAAGGGGGCATTGTACTCATCATTATCACCAACTGTTTGCATAGACTCGAAATCGTGAAAAAAAAAAGGAGTTAAGAACATTTTGTAATTTTTTTTCACGTTTACAGAATTGGTTCCAACACTGAAATCGTGAAAAAAAAAACAGAAGATAAGTACATTTTGTACACTTTTTTTTTCAAGATTGCAGAATTGGTTTCAAAGCGCATTATCGCGGATTCTTAGAAGTTTTGGAAGCCTGCTAAGCTTTAAGCTGTTAGGTTTAAGTAGTTCACAGAAGCAACAAACATGCAGGATCTTCTGTAAACATTTTAAATCTACTTTCTCATTTTTAAACACATCTTTCTCCTTAGCTTCTCCATACTGTAAAATTGAAGATAAACTTTCAAACTAATTTGCACTCCTTGATAAGTCGAGTTATGTTACGCCACTAGGGAAATATGGTGAAGATACTAACACACTTGCGAAGTTCGTGGTAACAGTTTGAAACTAGGTTGACAACCGATACCACTCATCTGATGAGCAATGTACTATACATTGCTCATCAGATGAGTGGTATCGGTTATGTTATGACTGTACCACGTGAACTGTATAAGGGTCTCGTAAAAGATGGCGAACATCATATTTCATTCGGCGAAAATAGACTCTAACTGAAGATCTAAATGGGTTTTAATTAAACAATCTGAATTTGCGTTTTATGCTAAAGCTGTAAAATGGTAAGACTGATCAAATTAATAGATCTTTGACCGGAATGGCAGCTCCACGTACAAATAAATGGCGCAATGATGGATCCATGGTTTAGTTTCACTTCATAATTAGAGACTCTCAATGGGTCGCCCAAAAGATCAGTCTAAAATACAAATGTCAAATATTTAAGTACTATGAACACCTTCGACTTTCAAAAAACAAAATACACCAAGACACAAATCAATACTTATCTCAAAGAAGAAGAAGGCAAATAGCCTCAGGACAACCCGCTTCCAAATCGATTAAAAAATAAACATCCAGCTCCAGAATCCAATCAAAACGAACAAATAAATAAAATAAAACACTTAAACAAAAAAAAGTGACTCAGAGTGTTTAGCAACAGGAAATCTTGGTGCTCAACTTAAATCACATTAAGTCGACAAGGCTTTTTAACCTTCCCTCGTCGCGGGGGTAAATAACACCGCGACAGCCGACGGAGCCGTGGTCGCCAATAAAACACTAATTTTTCCCTGTTGGGCTAGCTGTACAATGAAAGCGATAGTGAAGATATGAAATCTGTGTCCTTATTCCGAGTTTTTTAACGTACTCGACGCTGATAACATAAACGATCTCTTAATTCAATTTGTATGGAAAAAAGAGGTTTCTCCTTATTGTCACCAGACGGCGCTTATCCAGTTTCAATACAAATTGACGTTTACGTTAGCGCGAATGAGCGTGAGTATAAATGCACACTAAGCCCACTGTAATCAAAATAGTAGGTCAATAAAATATTAATGTTATTAAGACACATGATGTCACATTACATGGTAAACACACACTGAAGAATGGTATGCAATGATTTCAGTTTTCATTTAAATAAAAATAACTAGATACCTAAGTGTACCAGAATAACGAGGCACTCTGTATGATACATTATCCTCCTGCCCTTATTCTCAATTTTATCTTCATTAACTCTTACTCGTATCTCATCGACTTGCATCAAGAGGAATCCCGCAGCGTAATGATTGTTTATTATATCTATGGATGCAACTGAAGTGTCATAGCGGAAATAGATGTAAAAAGTAAATTTTGGTGGAAAGCAAAACAGAAATGGAAGTGTTAATACTATGAAAACAAATAATTAAAGTATTTTTTTAAATCAGTATAATTAAATTAATGTAATTTATATTTTAAAAAAAATAGTTTGCCCGCTTTTGTACCCAGCAATCTACTTCAGTGCTCTTCATAAATTGCTAGCCCACTGGCCCGCCCGCGCGTCACTCAGCCATAATGTTCCGTTTAACTTTCCACTTTAAAAGTTGCGGAAGCAGAAGCATAGATCTGTAGCATCACTAACGCAGCCTTAACCAGAGTATTCCCATTTATTAGGTTCTTTCAAATATTATTATCACTACTGTAACAAGACTTATCTATGTGAGGGTAGATTTATATTAGTAAGATTATTATAAACAGTACATGGGTAGGCTTGTTATAGTCGAGCTATGTTTATGTCATTTTAAAGGCTTCAAAGTGTCACTGTCAGTTTTAAAATTATTTTGACATTGAAGTGAATGTCAGATTAACAAGTTGCTGACAGGGGCAGTCTGGAACGAGGCACCGGAGTGTTAGTTTAAGGTTAGTAAAACAATATGATATGTACTGAACTTGTACTTATAATTGATAGTAAATATTGTTATTGCGTTGATTTATTCGTTGTTTCAATTCTATGATTTCCCTTCTGAGGTATGGTTTCATCTCTGAAGTGGGATTCGCGAGACATTTTGTTTTGTGGTGATCCACCCCACGAGCTCGACCGATAAACAAAATTATATTCATTATAAAAATGGAAAATCAACGCAACTACAAGAAGAAAATTAAGAAAATGTGTGGTTTAACATTACATGATAACATTGTGTACCCCAATTTGGCCGATTAAAGCGGATACGTTCAACAGTTTCTTTTTGAAAAATAATTATTGGTGATAGTCATAATAAGTCGGTAGATGGATAATATGTGGAAATATTGGTTTAAACTAGTAATCGAGTATAATTAAAGTCAAGATATGAGAAAAACTTAATAAAATTATTAAGAGTTTTCGTGATGAAAAGAGATTAAAAAAAAAAAAAACTTGTTTCACAACTTTCGTTTCCTGTAATCTATCATTTTTGTGTACCCTCATTGGAAGTAGTATAATAGGAGTAGAAATACAAATTAAAAAGAGAAATATAGTAAACAAAATAAATAGAAATGAATAAAGAATCTCAAAATGTGTCGCCATATTTGTGATGCATACAGATTAGAGAAATATGTAGGCGAATTAAATAAAGAAAACAAAAATGAAATAATTTTATAATGGACTGAGAGTAACAAATAGTTATATAATAATTTTAAAATACTTTAGAATTTAAATTTAGTCACAGTCACTATTTTGGAAGATTTGTACACAATACATTAACAAAATGATTTGAGTTTCAGAAAAATGAGCGACAAAGAGCCCAATGTGGATTATCGACGCACCAGCAACCCTTCTTGCAACTACGAAAGACACAGGATGCATAGTGAATCATCTCGTAGTCGGAAGCGAGACCAAGGGGAAGTCGAGAGGCGCAGTCGTAGCCGGAGTCGTAGTGGCCGCGGGGATGGCCAACAACAAACGCATGGATCTCGGCGGCGCAGTCCAGCTCGTGACCGTCGGCACAGCAGCGCAACGCGTCATAAGCGGAGAAGCCGTAGCACAAGCAGCACGCGAACGCTACTTGAGCAGGAACGTGAGTTGTCCAGGGAGAGGGAAAAATTAAGAACCCTCGAAAACCAGGTACGCAAAGGACGAGAGAGATTAACGGAACGGAACAGATCACGTAGGCGTTTCGAAACGCCTGAGCCTGGACCGAGCAATCGTGTGCAGACAAATGCTGGCAACAAAAGTCCAACTCGGTACCGCTCCTTAATCACTCCCGCTAAACAACACACGCCCAGTGTAGAAAATCATGAAGCACATGTCAACAAGAAAACTAAATATATGACTACGGACCTGTTTGAAGATTTCTTTTTAAAACTTTTTAAGTCTAAAGCAGGGGATCGTGAATCATTTTCTAGTTCAACATTGAATAACGTCGTCCCCGACTTTGACCCTATGTCGAAGGAACAGACTATTCATATCTGGCTCGATAAAGTCGATGAATGTTCTGAGATTTATAATTGGAACGATAAGCAAACGGTTCACTATGCCCTGCCTAAACTCACCGGACTGGCTAAGACATGGTTCCAGGGTCTGCCCTCTATTAAGCATACTTGGATTGAATGGAAGTCGATGCTAAAGGAATCATTTCCTGCAACCGAAAATTATGCGGAACTGTTGACAGATATGCTTAATAGACGGGTATGCTCTTTAGAATCATATGAACTTTATTATTTTGCGAAAATTAATTTACTGAACAGATGTAAGATATTTGGGAAGCAAGCAGTGGATTGTTTACTTTATGGGGTTGAAGATAGGGGAGTTCGCGTAGGTGCTCAAGCTGCAAAATTTGATAAACCGGAAGATGTACTTGAATTCTTTAAGACCATTAAGTATCATAATAGAAATCAGTCGGACTTTAACAAAGATTTTAATAAGGATAAGCGTCCTAGCAATATATCGTTAAGTAATAGCTCGGCAAAGAATAAAGATAATACGGTGTCAAACAAAAATAGTAACGTAAGAGGGTATATTAAGTGCTTTAACTGTCAGGATGTCGGTCACCCAAGCTTTAAGTGCCCTAAACCGATCGTCAAGTGCACTAACTGTCATTTTATGGGACACGAGAGTTCCCACTGTCCTAGACTAAAGGATCAAAAAAATTCTTCAGAAGATAAGGAGGCCCTTGAGGTCCTTCACTGAAAATAGTAACGACAAATACAAGGTTATAACAAATAATAACGGAATCGATTTAGGTAGTGAGGCAACATTAATTCGTGAAAATAATGCTTTAAGATTAGTACTGAACTGGGAAACCGTTAACGGCCCATATGTGAGAGGACTAGGCAATGCACCATATTTACCGCTAGGGCGTGCTTTAGTGAATATATATGTGAAAGGTATTTCGGAAAAGAATGTAGAGGTGTTTCTTGTGGATGATCACTTAATTAATTATGATGTGTTGCTCGGACATAGCTTTACCGAAAGACCTTCACTTAAGATTATTAAAACATTCGTGCAGTCGATTGGTGCAAAACACATCCTCAATACTCTCGCCACACCAAGAGCAAATGGGCAGGTCGAATGGTATAACCGGACGATCCTGGCATCCCTAGGGTCCATGGCTCACGGTAAGATCAAAAGTTCGTGGGACGAACTTCTTCGTGGTACGGACATTCAGCTAGGACTCAATACACCGTTCACGACGTAACACTGAAAACGCCTACAGAGCTATTGTTAGGTAGGACGGTGGCGAATCCAAGCCAAGGTATATTAAATAACGTAATTGATGGCCTAGGACAGAGTAGTAATCATAGTTTAAAAGAAATAGGTCTGAAGCGAATGAACGAATTAAGAGAAATCAGGAGAAAAATAAGAATCGGTACGACAAACACAGGAAACCAGCCACAAATAATAAGGGCGATCTGGTTAGGATAGCTAGGGCAGTAGTACCAACGCCGGGCTAATCTAAAAGTTAGAAGCGAAGTTTCAGGGTCCATACAGGATAAAGAAAGTCTTACCAAATGATCGATTCCTTGTTGTGAACACCTCTTGACTCGAAAAGGGGCCAAGTAAGAATCAATTGTTGCTATTGATAAAATTTATCCATGGTTGAGTTTTAATGCCCCTGCTTGCTCTTTCAGCGATGAAAATGACGATGAGAGTGATAGCAATTAAAAGCAATAATATTGTTATCTAAAAGTGACTAATTTTATGAATTCTTAATTTACTTAATTTATATTTAGTTAATTTATGATTTGGGATGATTGCAAAGTTGTAATTTAAAAGCTATATATATATGATATGGCGTCTGGCATATGACCTTGTCGGTTGCTTAGAGATAAGTGAGGGTACTTTGAGTCGGGCAGGATTGGCGTTGGGATTCGCCGCCCATGATTGGCTCAAAGTACTGCTGCTGATTACGAAGTGATGGTGAAGGAAGTAGCCCCACTTCGCTCGGCAATAGTTTTGACGATAGATTGAGTGAGAATGGTTGAACTGGGCAGGATTGGCGTATAAACTCGTCGCCCATGAGTGGTTCAAACATTGCGGCTATAGTGGTGTGAGAATGAAGGAAGTAGTTTTCACATCGCTCAAGCTATAAAATAAATGATAATGATG
The DNA here is from genome assembly GCA_945859665.1 of Anorthoa munda. Classification (NCBI taxonomy): domain Eukaryota; kingdom Metazoa; phylum Arthropoda; class Insecta; order Lepidoptera; family Noctuidae; genus Anorthoa; species Anorthoa munda. The sequence goes on along the minus strand of OX243907.1, from coordinate 3,271,890 downwards.
ATCTAGAATATTGGGTGCTTTGAGTCGGGCAGGATTGGCGTTGAGATTCGTCGCCCATGATTGGCTCAAAGTACTGCTGTCGATGACGAAGTGATGGTGAAGGAAGTAGCCTCACTTCGCTCGGCAATAGACATGACGATAGATTGAGTGAGAATGGTTGAATTGGGCAGGATTGACGTATGAACTCGTCGCCCATGAGTAGTTCAAACATTGCGACTGAAGTGGTGTGAGAGTGAAGGAAGTAGCTTTCACATCACTCAAGTTATAAAATAAATGATAATGATGATCTAGTATATTTTTAATTATTTTGTAAGAATTCAGACTATTTATTTTGTTAACTTTATTAGATAAGACCTAATACAATTATGTTATATGGTTATCTATTATAATTGTTAATGATTGATAAAAGTTTGATAGATACAAGTTAATATCAAATCTATAGCACACCCGTTATACGATTATAAGGAACGAAGGGACTCGTTCTTAAAGGATGGCCGACTGTAACAAGACTTATCTATGTGAGGGTAGATTTATATTAGTAAGATTATTATAAACAGTACATGGGTAGGCTTGTTATAGTCGAGCTATGTTTATGTCATTTTAAAGGCTTCAAAGTGTCACTGTCAGTTTTAAAATTATTTTGACATTGAAGTGAATGTCAGATTAACAAGTTGCTGACAGGGGCAGTCTGGAACGAGGCACCGGAGTGTTAGTTTAAGGTTAGTAAAACAATATGATATGTACTGAACTTGTACTTATAATTGATAGTAAATATTGTTATTGCGTTGATTTATTCGTTGTTTCAATTCTATGATTTCCCTTCTGAGGTATGGTTTCACTACGTACCGTCATCTACACCACGGTAAAGATCTACACAGTCACCTCTTTCTAGTTATGTCGTGTGTGTTAACAAGTGGATATAACTAGGTATCATACAATCGGGTACTAATAATAATAAATAAATATTTTATTATGAGAGACAGCTACATCAACCTATTTCTTTCACTGCTATATATCGATACACAACTCTTTGGTTAAACGGTTATAGTCCTAAAATTCTAATAAAATATTATGATTCACAAGAGTTTGCTAATTGAAGATATACTTTAATTAGTCGCTCTCTTTGCCCTGGAGGCAATTCCCAACTCCTGGTAGATTGGACGAAACAGGAAATTAACTTTCGCCCTCTCGCGTGACAAGTTTATTAAGAACAATTTCTCTGTTTATTCTTTTTACTTTTTTTTGTTTCATTAAACACGGAGACGCCGGTTTGGGGGGTACTTGCATTTTTTAATTAACTAATTTACCCTTTAAATGTTTACGGGTATGTTTGATCCAGGTGGGAGTTAACGGTTGAGTTGTAAAGTTACCGTGATATCTTTATGAAGGGTGTTTTTTGTTGATACTAATGTTAAATTAGAAAATGTTAAGAAGAGAAAAAAAACAACCTTTCTGAACGGGGTCAAGGCTATTTGTATAAATAAATACTTTGACAAGGTAAAATATTTTTTGGAATATGCACTGAAATGTTGTGTAGGTATATTAGCTTTAGGTCGAGGCTAAAACAACTCAACAATATGATACTAACATCTAAAGTATTCCTTCAGACTACCTATAGTCTTCAAACTTTTAACATCTTCAAATGAAAACATCCTACGCCGAGAAACTTGCCTAACAGTACTTAGGCACCACAAGTTGCACTTACTAGGTAACACACCACTTACCCACTTTAAAATTCAGAATATGAAGGTAATAATATCACCTACTCAAAATTTAAAACGCCAGACCATGCAGTTTCCCCGTAGATCTTAGAAAACGACGCTAAACTGATTTACGATGCGGAAGCGAGGCCGATTCGCACAACTCTGCGGAGAGCTGGCAAAGATTACAATATGATTGAAGACCCAATGCTAATATGAAAATTGTGTTGACTTGGAGGAACTGATGTAGAATTTTTAAGACTATACATAATTGAAGAACAAGAATAATAACAAAATAAGCTGCAACTCTGTAGTTTATTTTTGTGGATGCTTTGCAGGAACACTTTTTTTGTCAAAATGTGCTTGAAAATTAAAAAGTAGAGTCCACTTACTCTAAGTGATGAACAATAAATGATGTTATGGCATTCTTATTAAAATAAGACCGCCTTGTTGGAATCAAGTAGATACCTACACGATCACGAAGTTAACTTTTCTTCAGTGAGTCAGAAATAGATGCATTTCTTTTAAGAATGATAAAGCTTTAATACATAAATGTCAACGCTAGCAATAGATTAGAATCTGACTGATTGATCAGAATATTTGAATCATCAGTTGCTCAGAGATTTTCATAAATAAAAGTCAATAGGTCTTGGATTATTTTCTAGATTAGTTTTCTACCTACTTAAACATCTGGAAATAATACACTTCTATTAACAAATTGTAAGTCCTACTAGGAATGGAAAGCTTAGAACTCTCTATTCAGAAGTGAGTTCACATCGCACATATACAGAAACTTTGTTGCATTGTACTTTATGACTTCAACTATGGGTTTTTGCACCCATTGAGTGACTTTGTAACTTCGTCACGCTATATTAAGTAATGATGTAGGCTGGATTTCAAGATATGGAAGAAATGAGGCTTAGACGGAAAGATAAGTACTTATTAGTGTTATTACAGCGACCACACAGCCCCTAGACGCCTAATAACAGGCGAGCGATATCTGTCAACACATATGACTAAAAGATCATATACAGGTAATAAAGGTCACCTCTCGACAATTTTGAATTAGTAGCGACCACTTCTGTGAGCCGTAAACACTTCTGCGTCCGTCAACAAAAAAAATATTTCATAAATATTATAATGGCCTCTTGAACAATACGTTGGTATGGTAACAACATCCAGACTTCAAGTTTACGGAAAAATGGCATAACATTTCATTGATAAGTTAATAGATAAATAAACATAATTTAATAATATTTTTTTTTAATTATTTGTCGGAGTTCATATTATACTGGTCATGTTAGTAGGTGAAAACGCCCACCGCATGTTTGCGTCTCTTTCTTTTTAAAGTATTTTTTTCGCTATCTCTTCTCCTCTATAATTTCGTAAATAGAACTAATGATGCACCATATCCTATCACCAAACCTGTTATCGATAGAACTAAAAACCTTACAAATAAAGACACTAAATTAAAAAGTTTATTAATTGTGAAACGATGTTTTGATTACGTTTTTTACTAATATTTAATATTACTATATTTAAGAACCAACAACCGAAAAAAGTATGTTTCCTTAAGAATTTTTATATTTCTTTTTTTAGTTTTAACATTTTATTTTATTACTAAAATGTTAAAACGCCGTATAATTAATAATAAATAAGGTAATTTTAATAAAATAAAAATAAGTACAATAACTATTTATAAAATATCTGGTTTTATTTAAACCTGTCCCACCCTTAATCAGGCGCATGACCTTGGTAAGGGACCAATCAGAGCGCAGTACCCCCGTGCCTCATACCTCAGCTAGTTGACAGAATTGTTTTAATGTATTAGATCAAACATTAGGCGTCTAATGGCTATGTGGTCGATGTGTTGTTACAAATGTAAGTACCAAAGTTTAGATAGTTTTGACAATGTGAAATAATCGTCTCTGATATAAATTAGTGACGACGATTCAAAAAGTACTAAATGTAAGATATTAGTTTTGTTTGACAAGCGGAACGCTACGCTAGTCAAATATATTTGGAGATGACAACGTGACCTGTTACGTTCAAATATATTTGACAATCGTTATCGTTCGAAATAATGTCAGTTTTTCCAGAGCCGGTTGTGGTTATTTTAACCGACTTCAAAAAGGAGGAAGTTCTCAATTTGACTGTATTTTTTTATGTGTGTTGTTACCTCAAAACTTTTTACTAGGTGCGCCGATGTTGATGATACATTTGAAAGCGGGTGCTTCTTAAAGGTCTCATTTTTTAATCAAGATCTGACGAGTAGTGTTATCCTTAATAATTCGTATTTTTATGGTGGTGGTGGTGGTTGGTAACGTATCAAAACTAAAATGTGAAAATTATAAACGTTTTAACAAAAAAAATCAACCGACTTCCAAAACAAAACACTACAAAGCAAATGCTGACAATAATAGTTATTTATGCTACAAGTGCGGAAGGTTGGTGATTTCCGATGAGTGGCATTTTTACAATGCCACTCATCTGAAATCACCAACCTTCCACACTCATTTTGTTTCCGACACGAGTCGGAAATCATCTTACGTACGTGTATCATACAACATTTTACTATGCACTGTGCGAGAAAATAAAAAAATATATCTCAACCAAGCAAGAAATTAATAAAATGGCGGGCTTATTCACGCGCGCTCAGCATACCACAGATTAACTAATAGTTCCTCGGGCATATCTACTGCGCATGTTCAAATAGCTGTCACGTCGTAACGAAAAAAGGCACGAGCAAAATATACGTTCTGCCAATCATATTTAATGAATATTTAAAATTATTTTATTGATCAAAATCTAAATCTAGAGTAATTAAAAACGCCTTTAATGAAGTATTAGTTTTATTTTACCTTTTATATGAATGATAATCTGTACTTAACTAATTTGTGAAACTTTTCTCAAATAATAAAACTCTATGCGTCGGGCTGACGTTGGAGTTAAAAATTAAAAAAATACAGAAAAGTAATAAGCACTAGTTAAAAAAGTGACATTTTCCGCACAGTTTGGCTGCTTGGAAAACGCTCTTTTCGAGGACATGCATTGTAAAACTATTTTTCGCTTAAGTTGTTAGTTAGTTTATTTTTTTATCAAAATGTTTTTTTTTATCGTTAACGTAATGTACAGACAATGGGCCTTATTGTTAAAATTCTCTGAGTTGTTCTTGCAACTGATGCGCAGGTTCTTTATTCAAATTGTCTACTCGTATAGAACATTTTAAAATGGAATGTGTGAGTATTTAGCAATCGCTAAAGATTGTCAATGTGTATCTATTAATTATTATTAATCGCTAAACAAGCAACCTTATTTTTTTAAATAAGGTTGCTTATGTAGATAATAAATAAGTAAATCTCATTCTCATTAGAAGCTAAGTGTCGGACCTATTAGATAAGCCTGTACAGTTAACGAACATTTTCTCACCTCCCACCAACAACAAACAAATGGTCCGCAAAAATTCCTGGCCCAGTTACCACTTTCCAGATTTTTCCGTCTGCCCCACGGAGCGAGACAAAGTAGTGCCATCTGTCCTTATTACGGAAACTCACCGATATTAATTCTGGTATTACACCGACTTTGTTTTATTGTGAACATGCGTCAAAAAGTAGATTTTTTTTTGTTAAATAAATAAAGAATGGGACTGAATAACGGCTCACAGCTGTGTCAGAGTAAAAGGTCAAGTCACTGGTGAGGGCTTTGATCGTATTTTTTTATTAGCTTCTTTATTTTTATTGATTGTTTTACTAGTGTTGTTATTATTGAACTTGCTTTTTCCTTCTGGAAAAGGCTGGTATGAACTTAAAATTGCTCAATCCAGCTTACTATTATGATTTCGTCATCTATTTCATCATCAGAATTTGTTATCGACAGCAGTATTTTATCATTACGAACAGAAAAAGCTTTAGTACACATGTAAAGTGAGTATGTGTTACAAGCTGACTTTGGATAGGTAAAATTAAAAGAAACACAATTTTCATCAATTTAAAAAAGCGGGCTTGTCGTTGCTGGCTGACACGACCAGCTATGCTACCTTACTGATCAATATTACTTTACTTTTTATTATAACACTTTCTATCTGGCCGCAAAGAAGGGTTAACTTTTATATACAGCTGCACAGCCATGCAACTATTTTCCCAATCTTGTGTTCAATATGCTACCTATCATCCATTAGTGACATAACACTATTGATTAAAATAATGAATATGATAATCCGTCAAGTTCTGTCGTTAGAGCAGTGGGCAAAGTTTCAAGTATGTACACCATTAGCATGCTTCACTCGCTTAAACTTGAACTAGCTACAACAGTATCGATCTATTCAGACAATGTAGCTGAGGGATAGTGTTTCAAGATCTTTAGAGATTTTTCTAAGACAGATAGCAAAGTGTGAATTTGTAATTTACTAGTAAAAGTTCTTGGAGAAGAGCTTTGAGGAGAAAGTAATAAACAAAAAAAAATATAAATAAATAGATATTATTCTAATTTCTCTTGTAACATTTGTATGTCGGAGTTGATTATCAATTAAGATTACGGGTAGTCAACAGAATTTGTAATAATTTGTTTTCTTATTACTAATTTAAGTGATTTTACTATCAATTATTGCCTAATAAATGAAATCATAATTTATTGAGTACTCGGTGTACGCACCGATTGATTTTGGCAACTTATTTCGATAATTGTAATCGATGGTAAAGTTCAAAAACAATTGTTGACATGTTAATTTGATTATTCTTCGTGTAATCACCATTGTTTACTTACGACAATTATTCTTGCATTATTTCTTCTTCTTCTTAGCGTGTCGATAGCAAAAAATAGTCTCTAAATTTTATGTTAAACTCTTAATAGACTCCGCACGCAGGTCGGCCGCACCAAAGACAACCTCCACAGGTGGGGATTCTCGGATGGCTCCAACCTTCAGTGTTTGTGCGGCGTCTCCCCGCAGACCATAGTCCACCTTTCATCCTGCGCGGCCTGCCCTGTCACCTGTGCATATGAAGACCTTAAAGCTGCGTCACCGGTTGGTGTTGCCGTGGCAGAATTCTGGACCAAACATAAATTTTTGCATTATTTGATTATTGTAGAATATAAGTCTTATTAGATTTAGCACATTTTAGTGTTTTGTATCAAATAAACACGTGATGTACTTCCGTCCATCATCGGACAGAGTTGTTGTGGAGGGATTGCAAGGTATAAAAGAGCTTGCATCGGTATGCAAATTAGTATATACTATAAATATTTTTTTTTTTTTTTTTAAAAAACGTTGCCCCACACTAGGAATTTCTTCCTGTATCGTCACCCACGATTTACAAACATATAAACTCACATACACAAACACCCAGAGCCGGAACAATTATCTGTAGGTCATACAAATTTTTGTTCCGTGCGGGAATCGAACCCGCGACACGCAGCGCAGCAGTCAATTGCTCAACCACTGCGCCAACCGTGCGCCCAAATATTAGTCTATGAGTCTATCTTCGGATTAGACACGATAAAGAGCCCCTGCTCCCGACAAAACTGTCGGTTTATTTGGTATAGCACTGCTGTGTATATTCACATAGCTGTATTGGCTTGCTGATAGCGGACGATACACTTTGAATTTGGGTGGCTTAGGCTGCTGTACGAGCTGTAACCTTAAGGGTTTGTTCGATTAACAGTATTGTTGTTACTATATCTTTTTAACCTACTTTGTCTTATTACCAAATGTATTGTTTTATTAGTGAAACTAGTACTACATCATCGCCGTCGACCACATCATCGCTAACCATCAGGCGAGATAGTGGTCAAACGCGAGCCTACCGATAAATAAAAAAATAAAAATATAGTACTGTAATAAAAACCTTGTTATTGATTGTACAGTTTTGTTTATACTTGGGAACTCCATATCCTAACGATATATACCGCTCGGCCTTCCTGATCCTACACGCAGTATTGGATTTTCCACATAGATATTCGCTGCAGCGGCCTGAAGTATGGATTTTTAACCAGTTCATATAATAAGCTTTCCCTCTATTACGTTGGACTGAAACATTACTGGCGAAATATGGGACTAAGATGCACATTTGCCAGTCCATTCGGGTATACCGGCATGATGTTATGTTATGTATGTGTCGGGTTAGGTTCAGACATCAAGATTGAAACTCAGATAGGGCAATACACAAATTTATTTCAGTTGAACAATCAGTTATCGCATAAAACGCATCCGTTCGAAATGCGTACCGACTGAACAGTGCAGCTCCTTATAAAGGCGATCACCAGTGGGGGGGGGGGGGTAAACGTCACATTATTTTACTCGATTTAACTTCAAGTCTTTTTTTCCAAATGACATATAGTGCACTATTTGTCCAAGATGCTCCCGGTGCACGTTCCACTAGCGCCATGCAGTCGCCGTCTCTCACAGCTGCTAAATCATATGGCTGCCGTCATATGCATATTATGGTGGGTTCTTCATCAGTTACCTCATGGCAATTGAGGCAAAATATCGATCTTTATGAGTATTTATTAAAGGACTTCTCCTGCTTCTTAACAAGACGCCAAAGACAGCTTCATTAATGTCTACTTGAAAGTTTACAAAACTCTCCCTAATGGCACAACCAAGAACCCTTATGACGTTATCATTAATATTGCATAGGCAATTAAATTAAATATTTGATCAGTGTACGCATAAAGGTTTAGCAAACAGTCCGTCAGCTATGCGTCGACAATATCAGTGTTTGATTATCCTTCAGAATGCAACGACCACGAAGACTTGGGACTTGAGACAACAACGAGCAGAAAACTGATTTGCTTTCTTACAAAATAAGATTCTGTTAATTAGCACTTAATTGCACGAAGAAGTAATAAGTTACTAGTAAAGTAGCTTTTGTAAAAAAAGCTCAAAAATCTACATAGGCACGTACGGAACGTCAGAAACGAATTGATCGTTTTCTTTGGAAACAAATCTGTAAAAATACTTCATGCTGAATGCTTGGCAACATGTTGGTCCCGCTCCGTAGGGCAATCTTTGGTGTGGACAAAATCAAATTTTCTAATTTGTATTCCTATTCGTAGTTATTGTATTCTTATGTTATTTTTTATATTTTGCCAGAATTTGACTCACACACGGTTCCGTTGTTGTTGAATTAGGTATTTTACCTATGTTTGGAATATTTGTAAGTATGTGAGAACCATGTTCCTATTTATCAAATTAATGAATTTACCTGTTAGTGCTTTTATTACTTTATAGCTGTACGTAGTATAGTGTGTAGTGCTATTTTTGGGTGCATCGTCCTCACATATATAAATTTATTAATGTATGTACATAAGTAAACATTGTAAAACATTTTAAAAAGAGTAAGTATGGAGTTTCTTGTACGTTCTTCTCCATAACAAGCTACTTTCCGAATGCACAGTAGAGTCAATTTTTATTACTTGTACATTTTTAATTTAGATTTAATGTTTGACGTTCAAAAGTGCCGCTTATTGGCCTAGTTGAAATAAATATATTTGACTTTGACTTTGACTTTGACATGTTTACTCTTTAAAAAATAATTGCATTTTATAATATATAATTTAGCTGTTTTAGGGCTTGACAATTCCGGCTAACAGCCTATAGATATACTCGGAGCAGGTTACAATCGCTAAACAAAAAAAATAATTGTTATGTTATGGACTTTGTTTGCAGCTAAACTGGAAAGATGGTAGGACAAAGAAGAGAAGAAGAAGATTATCGAGTTTGTTGTAACCGGATCTACTCATAGTCTAGCTGTTAATTATTTCCATCCAGTTCCGTATGGATACCTTTCCATATTTTCCTCTTAAATAATTTGAAGCCACAAAACTGTCCCCACCGAAATCACCACAAAAGCACATTAATAGCTTCTTACAAATTCTTCACTCAAAACATTTTCGCGTCAGGTGGTAGCATTGGTAATCGAACCCCTAGCTTACTCCAGCTGGGGTAAATTGGTAAATTACCCGCAGTGGGGCCCCGCTGTTTACCTTGCGATCCCCTTGCCCTTTTTGAAGCTACCTTGCATTTTAGTTCAAACAGTATTGATTGACGGCATTAAACTTTGATGGGAGTATTGTTATGAATCGATTTTTGAATGGCAGTGAGGGGCTTTAAGTGCTCTGTTTGGTCAGCTAGTTTCACTGTTGAAAGTTTTGCTGAAGTTTGTTTATCATAAGTTTGAATTGGTTTGATGTATTTTCTAATCTTAATTTGCATAAAAGATATAAATAACGGTCACATTTTGTTAATATGTTTAATGATTTAAAATCTTTTTGAAACTAGATTATTATAGCAATTGTAATTACTTATATGAGTTGCTACTTATAACTCAAAGAGAAATTGGTTGCAAATGGTACAATGGTAATATACCGGCGCTGGGGTGTCCAAAATCATGCGCTGATTCCATGGTGTTTTTTTCGCGTCGGTGTCGGGTGCACTCCGTATACAACGATGTAACGGGGTTCTGAAATATAGAACTATGCAAAGTTTAGACTCCAGATTACCCACAAATTAAAATATTTTTGTCGAAATATCTGTCAACTTAAACAGCTACAATAAGAATGTAATTTGTGGAGATAAGTAAACTTTTCTTTATTTTTATTTTATAAATAAGCAAATGTAAGTAAATTCGAACGACTAAATAAATAAGCACCGGTCCGAGAATAGTGCCTTTAGGAACCCTAATGTAAGTAACATGCAAATTTTCCGTCAGGTGGACAAGTAATTAATTCGAGATACAGATTAATTTAGAATTGATTTATGTTTTTTTTCTTCATTCTAACTTGTAAAATCTTTGCTAAATGTTCTTCAATTACACGTCGTTGTACAGTTAGCCCAAACGCTGAAGTCGATCTTCGGAATTTGATCGCATCTGACCAGTGGGTTCCTGTAATAAAAGATTTAATTAGTTAAATTAGTTTCACGATTCATGAGCTGTGCTTTTGCTTTCAAAAGCATGATTCAGATTGAAATAAATTATCTGTTTTGTAAGTCTATCAGCATAATTTGCGGATTGGTAAGTAAAAGTATGAAGCATACGAATTTATGCTGATAGTAATTTTGGTGAACATAATTATGTGTTTTATATTAAATATTTGTATTTAGAAAACATCTACGCTATAAACAGTTTAAGTTGTATTTAAATATTCGAAAACTCACTCAGGACTTATATTCATAAAAGCATGTCTTTGAATTTCTGTAACGCCATCGCCAGTAGTGCATAGCAACAAAGCCAGAGACGCTTTTCTTATTTCTTGCAGTTGAGCTAGAAAAGTAACACAAACTAATTGTACACTGTTTTTCATTGTTTAGCTAATTAATTAGGCGTTTTTTTCCCTTATCTGTAGAAAATTTAAGAAATTACTTACCGTGAGTAAATGCGTAAGGTCGGTTACAGCTTTCATACCAATGACTATCTCCTTTGATAGTCTTGGAGATACTGTCCTTCAGCAGACAGGCCACAGTTTGAGAAATATGACCTCCTTTGATGACACGCTCTGACCATAGACCAGCCATCAAATCAATGTCTATAACATCTTCATACACATCTTGCATTATAATGATTTTCTGAAAAAATATTTTATAGATACTGTGTTACGATCGATTTGAGAAAAGTATACTCATTTTTTTACTTTCCTAGATAGAAAAGGCTAAGAGATAAAGAAAACCGGAATAGAAAGTTTGTCTAGATAAATAAAAATGTTTACGTCTTCGTCCATGACCTGTCTGAGATCATTCCAACATTTGATTTTGTATCCGAAGCAGTGGTGAACATAGTCGACATAAGGGCTCATGCCAAACAAGCGGCTCTTATGCAAGTCACTGGTCGCGATGTCCACAGAACGCTGTATGTATGGTATACCCTGTTCAGCCAGCTAGAAATGTACAAGATAAACACGATCTTTCAATACACGGTTCAGTAAAAATTGGCAGAATAGACTTCTCGTTGATCACTAAAGTGGATACAATAGTTATGTAAAATTATAACATAATATCCGCTGATCGTAAGCCGTCTAATTAAAAATGTTCGAAAAACAACTTCAGCTGTCAATTGTTTTTCATAAATAATATTCATAATCACCATTTGGAGCGAAAGACAAATTCTTTCTAATAGAGGAATAATTAATCAAAATTACGATGTTTGATTTTGATTACATTTTTGTTCATGTCGTTAAAACTAAACTAAAAATTGTTTTTCTTATTTTACAATGAGCAAAACCCGCAGCGTGTTATCACTAAGACATATTACTTTTATTTATTTATTTAAAATTATGCACAGCCACATCACATGCATTACAAATTGACAAAACAATCTTAACAATTATTAAGGCGTACATAGCCCTCATTGTAACATTGCCACCCTGAGATCTTTTTAAATTATACAATTTAATTCACAATTCAATCATCACAATTAATTAAATATTACTCACATCAGGATCAATTCCATGATTAGCTCCTCTACATGGCTGTCTAAATTTGCCCTGAGTGAATTGGTATATGTTTCTGCCTTCAGCCAAATACCCCGGCCTGAAGGTAATGTTGACCATAGGATAGTCTCTAAGGAAGGTGCCGTCAGTATCGTACATTCTGGAGAAAAAATATTAGAGAAAAGTATAAATTATAAGTTACGCGGGATAATAGCGTAGCATAATCAGCCTATTACGTTCCCACTGTTGGGATACAGGTCTACTTCCCCCAGGGTCTCCGAATTTTTAGTTCTAGGGTATGCCGGTTTCCTCACAATATTTTCCTCCACCGTTTTGAGAGCAGTGGTGATAAAATAATTTGCACATAGTAGTTCGGGATATTCTTATTTAATACCAAAATTATTGAGAAAGGAGAAATGGCGTCATGTTTATGTACTTACTTTGCAGAGCCATGCTGTATGGTATGGAACCAGCGGTTTACGAGTGCAAATTCTAAGGTCATGTGTGGGTATGTATTATCATAAACGTCTCTGCAACCACAGTTGTCTGATGCTATACCGCATTCAATCAAATTTTTCTTACCTGAAAGATTTCATTGTAAACAAAAATACAATTATATAAAATCTTTGTATGCAAAATTATTCGATTTATTCAAAGCGTTTGACTCTGTTAACCATAGTCATACGAAAATAAAATAAAGTTATAATATCATAAATTAAGACTCACCAACTAAAAGCGCTAACCACTCATAAATATGAATTTGTTGCGAAAACGCAATATTTATTTTCCTTGCAGCAAAGAACAGTTGATTGTCATCCCAACAAGGATTGATCTTTGCAAGTTGTTCCGCAATGTAATTGTGTAGTCTCATGAACCAAACACTGAATAACTGGGTTGACAGCAAGGCGTTAGAGTCTAGAAGAATATAGATTAGTGATACAGTGCGGTGCGGTTGCGGATGCGGTGTGTGTGATAGTCGAAAGGGATGTCGTATTACCCAGTTCATGGGTAGTGGCGGTATGATAGGTCGTCACCCCATGTAAAAAACTGGTACTCAGCTGCATCCGATTAGACTGATGCCGACCCCAACGTAGTTGGACAAAGGCTAGGCAGATTGGATTGAAATTATGGTATAAGTAGTTTCCCTAGATATTTTTGCTAAAATATTAGCACTGTCTTTTTCCGTTATGTCCTGTCCTGACCGTTATGATAACTAATGTGCCGATGAATAATTTAACATTTTTTGTTTGCATAATCATTAATATCTATCTCAATCCTTATAGATACTAGACATAATTTTCAACTGGCCCCACCCAATATTTGACTGTAACATCAAACTGTGGTGAACAAGAAGCAGCGATAAAGAAACTTCTAATTTAGTTTGATGTGTCATAATTAAACCAAAGTAGTACAATGAAACTTACAGTTTTTAAAGCACCTTGCACCGGGGTAGTTGTCAGGACTGAAGCCCGTTCCATTGGGAGGCCAGACAATCCCATTTTCCACTTCTGTGAGGAGCAGACCTCCCTCAAACGATCTTATGTCGGTATCACCTTTGTTGCCGGCGTTGTATATTTGTTATTATTGTATTAAAATAATGACACTCTGTATGTATCGACTAAACAATTCAAATTAATGGCAAATAGTAATTGTCTTTAGTTCTAGATTTTGTACTGCTATTGTCTATGAAATAAAACTCTCCATCCTTTTCCTTGTGAAAGAAAGTTTAACACGTCGTTTTATTTAAAGTCCAATAGGTTATGGGCCCAGTCCCAGATTTAGCTAGAAAAAGTTGTGAGATTAGGTTCGCTGTAGGGTCAGTGTTGATATTTTTACCAAAGAAAGTATCGAGAAATATGTCCTCGACAAACTATTTGGTCAACGTGCCCAAGTTGAAGGGACGCGAAAACTACAACGAATGGTGTTTCGCGGCGGAGAACTTCTTAATCCTGGAGAACATGCTGCATTGTGTAAAACCAGCTACTGGGAAGCCTATAGAAACCGCAAATGACGCGAGAACCAAAGCTAAATTAATTCTAACCATTGATTCGTCACTGTACGTACATATCAAAAATGTAAGTACGTCACAAGAATTGTGGAATAGACTGAGAACATTGTTTGACGATTCCGGTTTTACAAGACGGATAAGTTTACTACGAAATCTGATTTCGATCCATTAGGTAAGACTGGAAGCCGACCCCAATATAGTTGGGAAAAGGTTATGTTCAAGTTACATGATATTCGGGTAATCTATTCTGGCGTTATAGGTACCTTACTAAACAACTTGCCTATTAGGTAGGTACAACTAAAAAGTTAAAAATAAAAAAACTATTTTTGCAAAAATACTACCGACTTCCAAATAATAAAATAAAAAAGACAATAAATTAAACTGTTTCATTCAAACATGTTTCTGAAATTATAAAGAGAGGTAGATACAAAATCTTCCTAGCCTTATCCCAAAGATTTTCGGGTCGGCTTTTAGTCTTACCGGATTTAGCTGAGTACCAGTATTTTACATGAGAAGCAACTGCCTATCTGATCTCCACAACCCAGTAACTGGGTAACACGATACCCTTTGGCAAGACTGATAGATTTTATGGCCATAACGTATGTCAAAGATCTTCAAATGACAGCCTTCAAACAACAACTACTGAAAGCGAGAGGAAGAATTACACACTAAATTGCAAGCATTGAAATCTTTCTCAGCCAAACCAAATCATAACCAATCCTAGAAACAAACACCTAATTTCCACCAAACTAAACTATTCCAATCTCACGATTCTATCTAAAATCCATCTAATATTCGGAACATCTCAATACAGTTCCTCTCGGAAACAATTCAATAATCGATCGGATATATTCCTCCGCAATGCCGTCCTATAGCTAGTGACACTATCTTACATTTGGCCGATTGTGAGTTATTAATACGGCGTAATAAAAAAAAATCTCTATCTTTCTATCTAAGCAACATATTTCTTCTACTAGCTTCTGCCCGCGGTTTTGGCCTCATGAAATGCGTATTATTACCCCAAAACAAACGAGACAATACGGGATAAAAATTATATGTGCAATTCCAAACTATCATTTATCCTTGTGCCAAATTTAAGCCAGATCCGTTCAGCCATTCCGGCGTCATTGAGTAACAAACATCCATCCATCCAATTTCATATTCCAATTCATTTCATCAAACACAGTGGGGTAGTAGGAAGTAGGTGTAGTAGAATAGTTGCTAAAAAGCATAATTTAAAATTAATAAGCATAATCTATAACTTAAAATATGATTTTGTCAGATAGTGACACTCTAGCTATAGGAAGGCTACGCAATGCACTGGGGAATCAAGTCGACCGCGGGAATCGAGTCGACCAAGGCATTTGATTCAATCGGTACGATTACTGATTCAATATGAGAATTGATCAGGCGTTATATCTTGTTTGTTAGACTATAATAATGTTTGGGGAGACGAATCGGGTAGTATTGCCCTGGTTTGATTGTTTTTGTAAATTTTTGAGCAGATTGGCAATCTTATTACGAATTCCAAAGTTATCGAGGATATCTCCAATATAAACTTAATGGTCCTCTCTATTTTCATTTTTAATCACTCGGATGTGTGTTTAGGTGAAAGTTACAGTATCGTTATCATAAGGTAAGGACTCATCACATCATCAGCCTATTAATGTTCCCACTGCTGGGATACAGGCCTCCTCTCTGTGAGAGGGAATGGGCCGTAATCCGCCACGCGGGCCCAGTGCGGGTTGGTAGAAGTCACATGTTTTCGAATTAGACTAATTAACTTTAGACTAATTAACTATTATTTTCAGCATAATTATTATAGTTTACATATTTAGCTTAATCATAGTTAAACTGGACATCTGTAGTTATCGTCGACAGTTGTTAACATTCCATAATAAAAGTAGCACTGAATCGCATAGGACACATTATATGCTGTTGGTGTTGTTGTCTGGTCTCTCTATCTCTGCGTATCCTCCTAATGAAATATATCACAATATTTATAATTTTTAACCGACTTCCCAAAAAGGAGGAAGGATCTCAATTCGTATGTTTCTATTTTTTTTTATGTATTTCCATGTCTAAAAACGAAAATCAATAGGTAGCAAAGACACCGACTTCAGAAAACAAAGTTATTTTTCGATTTGTAGTGTTGCTTTGGAACCCGGTTTATTTTTTTGCTAAAAGGTTTTAGGGTTCCGTGCCTCAAAAGTAAAAAACGCCAAGTGCGAGTCGGACTCGCGCACGAAGAGTTCCGTACCATTACAGCAAAAAACGGCAAAAAAACACGTTTGTTGTATAGGAGCCCCACTAAAATATATATTTTACTAGCTGACCCACGGAGCTTCGCTCCCGTCAACTGGCTACCTACCTACCCCACCCTACATACATGAATTTTGCGTAACTTTAACCGCTTACGCAGCGCACGCAACGGAAGTTCTCAAAAAGGAATAATTTTGCCCGTTTTTGCAACATTTTTCATTTATGCTCCGCTCCTATTGGTCAAAGCGTGATGTTATATAGCTTATAACCTTCCTCGATAAATGGACTATCCAACACAAAAAGGATTTTTCAATTCCAATCAGTAGTTCCTGAGATTAGCGCGTTCAAACAAACAAACAAACAAACAAACTCTTCAGCTTTATAATATTAGTATAGATTCTGTTTTTAGTATTTTTTGTTATAGTGGCAACAGAAAGACATCATCTGTGAAAATTTCAACTGCCTAGCTATCATGGTTCATGAGATACAGCCTGGTGACAGACAGACAGGCGGACCGTGGAGTCTTAGTAATAGTGTCCCGTTTTTACCCTTTGGGTACGGTTGGCTCGTTGTCTGTGTGTCTGTCCGTGTGTCAAGATTTTTTTGTCTAGAACGCCTGGAGGTATCAAGTATAAATTAATATCATATACTCAAGTCTGCAATCCCTTAGAGTTGTGAAAAAATCTAACTTATAAATCGACGTAATCAAAAGATAAGGGCATTTATGTCACAAATTTGACTAATTGCGAAAGAATCAAAACATATACGTTACATCCCGAAAACCGTAAATTTGTGGCCCAATAAAAAAAAATCTGTTATCTGATCGTGACCTATGTGGATGTATCAGGATAATACACACCAAATGAATGAATTAATGAAATTGTTTATTTGCTAAATGTAGGTATACAGATTAGATGTTGTTTTTAGAACAGTCCCGATACATTTTGCCTCACGGCATGCAAATTTTTTGAATTTAATGTTAATACAGACACCAATATTTTTAAAGTATTAAACCAAACCAAACATTTTAAAAAACATAGAATGACTCGCAACATATTACAGTAAAGAACATTAAGGTTATCATTACAAAAATCGCTGCTTAAATACAACAATTTAAAAAAAATAATCAAGTATAACAATGAAATTTAAACACAATAGATAAGAAAATGTAGGAAGGATGAATAATATTAATAACGTCAAAATATCAACCAAATGTCTAATAGAATTATGTGTATGTCAAGTCAATGTAAAATTAAATAAAGTGTCAAAAAAAATAAATCAAATGTCAAATAAAATCAATGTATGTCATATCTGTGTAAAATTAGTCAAATGTCAAAATATCAAAAAGAAAAAATTACAAAATAAAAGAATTTACCATAAAATCGGCATAAAATACAGTAATGTCAACAAAATAACTACAATGTTTACTATAAAGTTTTATCATTTAGAAATTCACAAATGGAGTAATAACATTTATCAATTAAAAAAAGTGCAAGTTCGATCATGCATACGTACTGTTCTCATCTCTGGGACGGATCTGCCAAATACCAACTTGATGCACTAGAGTCGATCGAAAAGCGGGCCAAGAGGCTCATCGGTGATGAGGCACTGGTTAAGTCAAAGCTCCAGAGCCTTGAACATCGTCGCCGAGTTGCCAGCTTATTGGTTTTTTATCGATTACATTTCGGGGAGTGTGCGATGGAATTGCATGATCTAATTCCGCCCAGCCCGTTTCATCATTGGACTACCAGACGTACGATGCGCCATCGGTACATGGTGGACATCCCACCCATACGCACTAAACGTTTTGAGAATACTTTTATTATGCGTACAGCTAAGGAGTGGAACTCCCTGCCGGAGTCTGTGTTTCCCGATAGCTACAATCTAGGGGTCTTTAAGTCAAGAGTGAATAGGTTACTTCTAGGCAAGCGCGATCCATCGTCGACCACATCATCGCTTACCATCAGGTGAGATGGTGGTCAAGCGCGAACCTACATCAAATAAAAAAAAAAAAAAAAAAAAAAAAGACTGACAATTTCTTTTTAAAAAGTGGAATGGACTAGTTTTTAATTTCATTAGGTATTTTGTTAAAGATAGTTGGGCACATACATATAACACTTTTCCTTAATAATGCAGTGTTATGCCCAGTAACACGTAGCATGTTTGTATACTGCTTTCTAACTGGTCGTGTTCTATTGTCAGACAGTTTATTAAAAAGATGCATATTGGATAAGTTAAAGTTATGTTTGTCTATCAAACTAGTTAATTTTTTCGTTGGAGTAATATTTGGTGCTTTTTATTTTTTATGCATTTCAAAAATAATAACAATGATATTATCTATATAACTGATGTAGATACGTTTTACCAATGTCTGCGCGGCAATTGTTCACACAAGCTGCTCAGCTTGAGTGAACTCAGTCCGTCCTGCATCTGGCTGGGAAACGAAAGTACGTTTGAACAGTATGTTTATCTCTTTCTGACAACGGGGTCCTATTTATATCTCTGTGATCTTTTAACCTACTCAGTGATAGATATAAATTTCCAAGTTCCATAGGTCCTATATAGGTAGCTAAAGTAAAATATCGCCATGTTTGTTCTTTATAATGAGTATAACGTCTGTATTGGTAAAATCCTAATTATTTTATAGAATATTGTTTGTACGGAACCCTCGGTGTGCGAGGCCGACTCGCACTTGGTATGTTTTTCCTTTCTAGTTATAAAACCCAAACACCATACAACTAAGCGAACCATACAAAACAAAATAAACACTAGTTACGGCCGCTGCATTCAACGCCAATCGAGCGTGCAAAATAACACTTCATCATTTGAATTCGGCGTCGCTCCCATACGGTAATACGTCATATCAATAGCGGGTAATGACCGGCAGTTAATTAGGCGTCATTGGGCGCATCGGCATCCAATGCGGTGGACGTACATTATTGTAGCTTTTTAGGATGTTGGTTTTTGTTTAGAAATCGATGATCATCACAAAAGAAAAACTTGATACTTACAGCTTTTACTGTCACGCTATTTCCAACCACTGCAACTCCAGAAAGCCAGAATCAACAGTGGTGATCACCAAATAAATTGCCGTGGCAATGAATCTCGATGTGTGTTCAACTGTCTTAGATCCTGCAGTCAAATTAATCAGAAAAGAACAGCGGAGGAGTAAGAAAAACAAAATGTCCTGGAGAAGTCATCATGTGTCTAGCCTTTTCCTAAGTTTGTATTTCAGTATAACTTTATGCAATGGATTTTCTACCTGGGTTGACTGTCAGTTACTGATTTTTTATTATTTTGCTTCAAAATATAAATTTGATTAGTTATCTCCTGTCAACTAGCCAGTTTTCTGAATTGCCTAAGAATCTGCATATAAAAAAAAGTTAATTCAAAAATCAAAAAACCCGACTGCTTAAAAAGCGAACTAAAAAGACGTAAACAAGATGAAAATCATGCTGTGCAGTCGGAGGATACATATTCGCGAGCTGGCTGACCAAAACCAGATGTATCCTCCGACTGCACAGCATGATTTTCTTCTTGTTTACGTCTTTTTAGTTCGCTTTTTAAGCAGTCGGCTATGATGGCTCTTTCTCTGTTACTGCAGTGCGTCTCTGGAACTCTCTACCACGTTCCTTACGCGACAGCCCTTCTCTGAATGTCTTCAAGAGGAAAACCAAGGACCATTTTCTAGCGGAATGACATAATATTAGTATATATAAATCAAATTTATAATCAATCAATCAATCTTTACTTGTCAATCAATTCATTACTTGACAATCTTTATTAATCACTCCATGTTGTATATGTAATTTTTTGTGTAAAAGTATTAAGAAAAATAATGGAATTTTAGGTACAAAATAAAAACATAAATAATAATCAATTATGTTTTTAATTATAATGTCACAAATCTTTGTACAGTTTAATCATTTCTTCAGATTTAATCAGCGATAATTAGCTATGTACATTGTATTAAAATACTTAATAACTAAATAATAAAATAACTAAGCCGAAACATAAAAATGTCTAAAATAGGGCGTCGAAACACTCCTCCACATCGCTGTCCAATGGTATTTCGCCACGATATATGGCAATGCTTATCCTCTGACCAAGGTTAAAGCCAACATTTGGGTTTCGCAAAGTGTCAACTAGGCGTTTACGCAGATCTTTGAATAATGGGTGAGCACTTGGACCCCACGGACCATATTTCAACCACTTGAGGATATCTGCAGCCGTAGCGGCAGCGCCAGCGCAGCACGACGAGGTAGGAACATGAGATGGTGCGCGAATCCAACTCGCACTTGACCGGCCTTTTTGTCTCCTACAGGCTCGAATAACCCAGCCTGAAATCAGAAAGCCTGATTTTCGGGCGAGAGCTTCGCGCATGCAACAACTAATAGACATGAAGGTATTGTAGTCAGAAATATGTTTTTCGGCAATAAATGTATTGGGGCCTCGTTATCCTAATGTGTCCAGGGCCTCCAATAGGTTAAAGACTGCCCTGACTCATCAGTTTTCTTTTTTTTCATTTAGATTGGTCCCTGCCTACAACTTTTTGATAGCTTCATATAAAGCTAAATTCAATTATTATTGTCACATTTCAGATCAGTATTATGTCGAAGATATGTTCTGTCGAAATAGAGATCCGCCGAACAAGTGCATATCGAAGAAGGGTTCTGTCGAAGTAGTGTTTTTCGAAGATGTGTTTTGTCGAAGTATAATCTGTCGAACTAAAGCTAGTCGAATATATGTTCTGTCGAAGCAATGAGTAGTCGAAGTATTGTTTTTCGAAATTGAGACTGTGTCGAAATAATTAACTGTCGAAGTTCAGAAAAGTTTTATACCTTGTTTTCGTGAGTCATAATATTTAAGCACTTCCTGGCTTAAGCTAAAACTTGGCTTATTTACGTAACTTTGGAAACATTGAAATAATACGGTACTATGGAGCCAGCTCATGATAGAGCAGGAAGGTGGCGAGTGCAACTCCTAAACCAGAACATATAGCACCGTCGTGCTTGGGCTCATTGGATGTGTATTAAAAAGAGAAATTACATTTAGTATACCTTTCAGTTCAAAGAACTTGTTTAAAAAATACTTGATACTTATTATTGGACAGATATTGGAACAGTTTCCATGTACCATTAGGTCGTACGTACACCATGTTGCCACAAGAGT
The DNA here is from genome assembly GCA_945859665.1 of Anorthoa munda. Classification (NCBI taxonomy): domain Eukaryota; kingdom Metazoa; phylum Arthropoda; class Insecta; order Lepidoptera; family Noctuidae; genus Anorthoa; species Anorthoa munda. The sequence goes on along the minus strand of OX243907.1, from coordinate 3,250,329 downwards.
CCAACAAATACTGTGTCCGCACTGTGATGACGTCATCTGCCGCTGTTTGCTGTTTCGGGGTGTAATTGCAGCTGCGTTTGACTTCGAGATCATAAACCGTATATTAGCTGTTTATCTCATTGGAGAGGCAACTGGGTTGGGAATAGGATAATCTCAGAATGGAAATGGGCCGTAATCCACCACGCGGGCCCAGTGCGGGTTGGTGGATGTCACATGTCTTTGAATTTTTGGTTCTAGGACATGCCGGTTTCACGATGTTTTCCTTCACCGTTTTGAGAGCAGCGGTGATGAAATAATTTACACAAAGTAAAACGCTTGCCTGGGTTCGAACCCACGACCTACAACTTGTAAGTCGCGGCCAATACCACTGGGCCACCACTGCTCTATAAGCAAAACTTTTGAGAGAAGGAACTGCTCGAGAAGGGTTATTCCCACAAAAAGAGTTCCCAAACTACTCCATGAAAAATATAATATTTTTAATAAGGTTTCATTCTACTCCATGATAATATTAAAATGATCTCAAAGTAATCCACCCCACTTTAATGAAAACCTAATTTAAATATGTACCGGATTACTATAAAAGGGTAGATGACGTATAGTCAGGCTCAAAAGTTTTGCAAATATATTTTTAAATAAAAGACTTTATAATATAATTCAACAATGATTCATCATTCAATGATCCAACGACACACAGCACGCATCTTTAGCATCTTATTTAGCATCTTTAAACGCCTGCTCACAACTAGCATCCCATTTCCAGCGCACATCTTTTTTCAGTAAATTATGTAAAGGATATAACAATGTGCTCAAATTACTAATGAATTTGCCGTAATAATTTAACATTCCTAAAAAACTTTTTAGTTGAGTTATGTTTTCCGGTGTGGATGCGCTGGAAATAGCATCCAATTTGGCAGTGTCTGGCCGTAAACCCATTTTGTCAATCACAAAACCTAAGTATCTTACGCTGTCTTGTAAAAAACTACACTTACTTAACTTAACTGTTAAGCCCATGTTGCGCAACCTATCGAGTACAGCTCGTAAATTACTAATGTGTTCTTTGTCATTAGCCCCCGTTGTGCAAATATCATCCAGAAAAACAACACAACCCGGAATACCACGTAGTGTTTCCTCCATTAGTTTCTGGAACTTCTCGGGTATGCACGCTAGTCCGTACGGCGTACGACGGTAGGCATATGTCCCGAGGTGAGTTGTAATTGCTGTGTAGGGTTGTGAGTCCTCTGTTAATAAACACTGTTCGTAAGCATGAGTGAGATCTATTTTCGTAAATTTTTCTCCTCCGCTTAAGTTCGCGAATAACTCATCAATGCGGGGCAAGGGATAATAATCACGCTTGAGTTTTGGATTAATAGTAATTTTATAATCCCCACAAATGCGTATGTCTCCATTTTTTTTAACAACCGGCACAATGGGCGTTCCGAAGTCAGAATAGTCGACGCGGTATATGGAGCCGTCGGACTCTAGTCGCGTCAGCTCACGCTCGACGCGGGCGCGCAACGCCAGCGGCACGGGCCGCGCACGCACGTACACAGGTTCATCGTTAGTCAGCTGTAGTCGAATGGCTCGCTTACAAGTACCTAACTTTTCCGTAAACACCTCCGGAAATTCAGCACATAAGCGGTTCACGAATCCATCGTCGGTTATTTTATACAAATTTATTTGTGTTACTTTCAAGGCACGCAGCCAATCTCGTCCCAGTAATGGACACGCTCCGTTTTTAATTACATACAGCGGCAAGGATTTTACTTCTACATCTCGTAACCTAACTCGGACTTCTATATAACCGAGCGATTCGATGCATGAACCAGCATAGCTACGTAACATCAAATTATCAGGCTTAATTATTTTATGTGAAAATTTGCGGGTATACATGTCTTCATTAATTGCCGAAATACGACTACCAGTGTCGATTTCGCACTTGGTCTCAAAGTTATCTATGATTACGTTTATAAAGTACGGTTTATTATCTTTACCTCTAGCAACAATATTAAACATATCGTCCGAATCGTCCTCACCACTCATATAATTTTGCCGACTGTCTACCCACTACCTTTCACTGATTTGCACATCACTCGTAAATGGCCTCTTTGTTGACACTCGTCACAATTATAATTTACGTAACGGCACCTGTCCGCGCGATGCGCCTTACCGCAACGCCAGCATGCTGGCGCAGCAGCCGCGCCGCTCAGCGGTGTGCCCGCCGCGCCTACCGCGCCGGCCGGGCCAGCCGCACCGCCTGCGCCAGCCGAAGTGCGCGAGCCGCGAGCGCGTCCTCGGCCCCCGCGTGTGTAATTCAGGTCTTCACCTGCCTCGCCGCCAGCACCTGAGGTCGTCGTCGGCACCGTGCTGCCGCTCACCTCCGCGTGCTTCTCTGCAGCCTCCAGTACTAGTGCTAACTCCACTGCCTCCTTGTATTCTATTTTCCTTTCGGCAAATATTCTATAACGCATGGCGTCATTTGTCAAACCCGAAACAAATTGATCTCTAAGGTTTTCTTCGAGCGTAGAACAGTTTTTACATTTGCCAAAATTACAAGTTGCTGCCAGATGTTTTAGCGCCTGTAAATATTCCATTAAGGGTTCGCCGGTCCGTTGTCTCCGCAGCCGGAACACGTGGCGCTCGGCGATCTCAGATCGCTGCGGTTCCAAATGATCGGTAACTAGCTTCACCAATGTCTCGTAGGATTTGTCCTCGGGAAAGTCAGGGGAACACAGATCACACATCAATGAATATGTGGCTTCGCCTACGATTGTTATTAACATCGGCACCTTTAGGTTATCTTTTACGTCGTTCAGTAAAATATATTGATTAACCCGGCGTATATAAGCAGGCCATTGTTTGGAACTGATATTGAACGGTTCTAACTTTCCGATTAGCATCTTAATAACAGTTGGTATAATCGATGACTTCACTTCACTCTTAATACAGACGCAAAAACTACTAATTAGTTCCGTCTTAGATTGTAAAATGTCTAAGAATCCCGTACTCGTCGCCAATGCAGCGTCAATGAAAGGCGAGGGTTAGCGACACACTGATTTATTGAACTAAGATATTAATCTACCCACCACCATACAAATATCATACCCGCAGTCATGATAACAACGGTACATATCAGTCTTATATTGTTTTTTTAATTCAACAATTAAATTGTTCAAAAATCTACTGACAATATTAAAAAAGTGGGGCTCTGGATTCAGAAGACTATAAAACATGAAAAACAAATAACAAAAAATCTAAAGTGATACCGGCAATTAAACCTAAAAAATGCTAAACTTTAATCTTTCTTTAAAACAATTTGTGACTGACTGTAATAAAATATATGCATTTAGTAGACGGAGCGGTTTTAGAATTGATAACGAATAATCGGTGGAGTACTTTGAGAATAATGCCTGATACCTATGGAGCAGAAAAACAAGTATTTTTAAATAATAATAATTCCTCGAGTAACTTGGGAATTAAAGTATGAGATTCTTATCTTTTTAGAACAAAAGAATGGAGTACTTTGGGAATGACCCGTCGAGAAAATTTTGAGACAAATTAGAATTCAAGAGCGACCTCAAAAATTTTAGCACCTCGCTTCGGATTTTTAATGTTTTTGTACATTCGGTACATTGAAAACCAAGGTGTGCAAATGCGCCACCTTGTACGGCAGGCTAATTACGTAAGAAACAGCAATCAAACGCTTTATGTCGTAAAAGTTGGAATAGTGTAAGTTTGGTAGGTCCTACATAATCTTTTGCTAATCGCTCGCTGTTTGTCAAATGCACTTATTTAAAAAAAAACCGCCATAATCTCTAAAACTTTTGTATTAAAGAGCAATTATTGCGTAAAACTTGGTATCGTTTTGCTCTTGCAAGAAACGTAATATTCGTAATAAACCTGCGGGATATAGAATCTTATAAGATTTTGACTGAAAAGTCGAAATCTTATAAGATTCTTTAGAATGTCCTGTATTTTTGACCTAGAACTGATGGCAACTCTTAAAGTTTAGCAACTGCACCATGATTATATAAATCCGTCCAAAAAGGCGAGACATTTTTAACCGACTTCCCAAAAAGGAGGAGGTTTCTCAATTCGACCGTATACATTGTTTTTATGTGTGTTCGCGGATAACTTCGTCGTTCATGAACCGATTTTGATGATTATTTTTTGTTAGAAAGGAGATATCTGAAGGGTGGTACCATGATACCAAGAAAACCAGGATCTGATGATGGGATCCTAGAGAAATCGAGGGAACTCCTCAAATATTATAGGCATACATATAGCGATTTTCGTATTTTCATCAATAATGCAATGATTTGCGCTCAGAAAGTATCATTTGGTGAAGTGGAACTGATGAAGAAGACCACAATGGCCACTGAAACACCGAAATAAAACAATGTTTCCTAGTCGAGTTTGGGCTTATTCAAATTCAAATTCAATTTATTGCATCCATAATGTACATACAGGTGTTAAACACAGCCACATTCTAGATACAGTCAGTGTCTAGGAGAGAGGAATAGCGCTTAATATTTTTGCATAATAACATTTCAGTTAATCATCGTCATCATTTCAGTTTCATTTCAGTATTTGAATCGTCATGAGATGTACTTTGGCTATAAATGATTTTCATGTTAATTGGAGGTACCTACCAAAAATAAAAATAGGAAAATAAAAAATCTTTTAACAAATACAAATAAAAAAAGTTAATTAAAAAAGCAAAAAAACCCGACTGCTTAAAAAGCAAACTAAAAAGACGTAAACAAGAAGAAAATCATGCTGTGCAGTCGGAGGATACATATTCGCGAGCTGGCGGAACAAAACCAGATGCCCCACATTATGGCGCCCTAAATCCGCCATTTTTGTTTTTTCCAGTGACACTCGCAAGATTAAGACGAATCGATTGACGTAAGAATCATCAAAATCGGCCAACGCGTTTGGTCTCTAGAACGCCACATAAGAACAAACATACATACATACACACATACATAGACTGATAAACACATTACCCTCCTTCGGCAGTCGGGTAAAAATCAAACCGATTACATTGGGTACAAAAGACACCGACTTCGGAAAAGAAAGTAATTTTTCGCTTTGTAGTGTTTTGTTTTGGAAGTCGGTTTGATTTTGTGTTAAAAATATTTTTTCTGATAACTTGTTAACCTGCATACTCCCACAACCATATTGGGTTTGCCAAACCTCTTGATACTATTACCAACCATACTTATAGCTAAATAATATCAGACAGAATTGCTAATGAAGACGCAAATCACTAAATGACTCATGTTTATGGCAAAAGCAACGTTCTGAAACAGAAACACAAATATCTTGAATACGCTATGAGAGCTCATCATATGACTCATCCGATAATAGCAAGCTATTAACTGACTCCCACGCTATGATTGCCTATTTTCTTCTCAGATTAGGAAAACAAATGGAAAGATAAAACTGATTTTTCTTTGATTACCTATTAGGTGACGTGGGTTGGCATAATTAAGGACGTATTTTTCGCAAGATTCCCGAAATATTTACCCGATTCCATTCACTACTTGAGATTACAGATAAGACAACAGATAACTAAGGGCGTGGTCACATTAAGGTTTGTACTTCAAGAAAAGCTAAACAGAAATTAGATCCTTAAGTATATAACAATATAGACAGATATGGCTATATTAACTTTAAAACTTTCGCGTTTCATAATGGAAAACAATATATCACGGTCTACCCGGGACCACGATCGTTGCAACACGGTCGAAACGTCGGGTTAAATAGGTAAATAAATAATCTAAATCATCGCGTTAAATTCCCGTGATATATTGTTTTCCAGATATGGCTATATTACCAATTTGAAAGCAGAGTAAAATAGCTAAAGGCTCTCAATGGGACCGCACACTAAGTACGAGTTACTGGAACGAAAATTATCGCAAAATTAAAGTGCCAAATTATCAAATGTGCGTCAGCTGCTAGCTGTGATTGGTTGAATGATTTTTTTTGTAGCTAATAACGTCACTTCGATTAATTTAATTTGTGACACGTCAATTTATATTTTATTCGGCTGACTTATTCTAAAGCTCGCAAAGGATTTTAATACAGTGATCACTATAGAATATCTTCATTTTTCTCTTTTTCTTCGTTTCGTTCTTGACAGAGCGGTCGTGGTCACGATACATTTTGTACGATCGCTGGTGTATATAATATACTAAAGAATATACACGAACCTAAACTAAGTGCTCAGGACTCCAAACCGGCGTGCGTGTATGACTAGATGTATTAACTTAAATCAAGCACAAGGAGTATGTAAGGATCGTAGCATGTGGCGTTCTGTAGTTTTTGCTTACCCCCCATGGGAAAAAGGCGTGAGTTTATGTATGTATCACTAATAGAAAGAGCGATAAATGAGGAAGGTTTGTGTAGTTTGTCCGTGCAAAGCCGGGGCGGGTCGCTAGTCTTATCTATACCAATATTATAATGAGGAAATATTTTTGTTTGTTTGTACCGAATAGGCTCCGAAACTACTGGACCGATTTCAAAAATTCTTTCCCTTATGGAAAGCTACATTATTCCCGAGTAACATAGGCTATAATTTATTTAAAAAAAAATTAAGATCCTTATGAAAATTACAATAATGTAACCCAAAGTAATTTAAAACAAAATTTTGCCTATAAAATTCATTATTTGGCATGCGCTGAGAAAACTATTGATGATACATAAAAAATATGTACTACATGATTAAAGTACTCATTATTACCTACAATAATGTCTGCAAGAGTACATATCTCCCTATCATAGTTAAGTCACAATAGCAGCTTTTGTGTTCTAAAATTTAATTAGATCTCCGGTAGAAACATAAGTTGGTTACATTCGTATTTATTCAAATAAATAGTTTAACAAATTGGTAGGTAGGTAGGTAGGGTAGGTGGGTAGGTAAGTAGGGTAAGGTAGGTAGGTAGGGTAGGGTAGGCAGGTAGCCAGATGACGGGAGCGAAGCCACGGGGGTCAGCTAGTATAATATAATTAGGTAGTATCACAATAGATCTTGTAGCATCTTATAGCCGCAGTGCCACAAGTCGCGCACATACCGCGTGTCGCGCGCTTGTCGCAGACACATCCGACGTGCATGTCTGACGATACCACGACATGTATACGGGCTGCAAAAATGGCGCTGGAAGACGAAGATACGGAAAACTGTGATTGAAACTAGCGGGTCTTCTATCGATGCTAAATCATCACGCTGTGATTCCTCAAAGAGGAAACACATGTCTACCCATAGTATTTCCAAATATCACCAATTATGTTTAAGTTCCATTTAATAGAGGGCGAACCTGCAGCATCGATACTAGAATGTGTCAATGTCGAATACTGCACTGCTATGAACTCATTAGTATTCCGGACTTTGGTAAAGCGATTATAAAGAAATAAAGGCACCACCTCGGATTACTAAAGAATATAGCAATGTATTCCTAGCAATGCAAAATAAAGAGCTCCAGTCCATTTATGGCAAGAGGCCAGACATAAGCAGGTTGATTTATAATCACATTACTGTTCATTCAAAATAAAGCTATCAATATGCAGTAGCGTTTCGTGGCCTAGCCCACAAGACCTTACATTGCCTGAATTCAAAATAGCCTATATACCATCGAGTACGATGGTAACGGTTCAGTAACCTCAGGGATGAGCTCCGACAAATCAAAAAAGATTTTACCTTGACAATCAAATATTTTTTTCCTTTGAAATCTTACTTTACATCATCGTGTAAAATCTGTTTGATCTAGCAGTAGGTACACTAATTTCACGAAATAGAGTACTCATGCTTATTTAGCCATAAACTAATTGAGGTTCTAAACCTAGTCTACCAGTGATGACGATGATCGAAATGCTTAAAGCTTTTTCGACTTTATTCCTACCGCTATGGTCACGCTTTCGATGATAGAATGCCACTTGACCGTTTGTGGGAAGAGACCGGACATAACCAGGCTGATATTATAATTACAGTGCTTCTAAGTATCAGTGCGACATGTCTCGTGAATTGCGTGTGTGTGGTGGACGGACACGACATCCGAGTACGTGCGTCGTGCGTTTGACCGACACGCGGTCTAATAAAATGACGCTGGCGCTGGGTGGCGAATAGCCGGAAGATGTTAGTTATGACATGATATGACTTATGATATCGATGACATGACTCAACTTGTACCGGTTTAGAATTAATGATTGGTTTGGATTAGCAGCTAGTCAGTAATCTGTCTGTTGCTGTATTGAAAGGTTATTTACTGATGAATACGTAAAATGGCGCTGGGTGGCGAATGGCTAGAAGAAGTTCATGATCATGACATTATATGACATAAGATGTCGATGACATGACACACATTTTTTTTTTGGTTGGGTAAATCATCCAATGACTTCTTTCGCTCTGGGTGAAGCGGAAGGGCGTGTCAGACTTTTACTGACTAAAACCCACCCGTGTGTGTCAGTTGTTTGAGCCAGGGCCGCGGTAACTCTTTTTCAAATTTATCCGCGACCCAGACAGGCATCGACCCTAGCGGACCCCTTCAGTATGACTCACCTTGTACCGGTTTAGAATTAATGTTTGGTTTGGATTAGCAACTAGTCAGTGATCTGTCTGTTGCTTTAATAAAAGTTTATTTACTGTTAAATACGTAAAATGGCGCTGGGTTGCAAATAGCCAGAAGATGTTCATGACATGATATGACTTATGCTATCGATGAAAAACTCATGAGTTCAGTTTGTACCGGTTTAGAATTAATGATTGGGTTTGATTAGCAACTAGTCAGTGTCTCTATTACGGTATTTTAAGGTCGTTTACTGATTTCTACTTTATAATTCCGTCGATTTTTAATACGATACCTACTCAATTGTGTAAAAGTAAAAATCTGTTCGATGGTCTAGTGGTTGCAAGCGCTAATGCGGTGCACGCGCACAAGGACCACAATTCGATTCCCGAGCCGGCCAAAGTGTTATTAGATTTTCTCAGTTGGACTTGTGCCCGGATGACGAGAAAAGGTTATCAACCGGTGGGTGCATTGGGTGCAGGTGTACCTAAGCTTAACCCTTCGGGGTTCTCAATTTTTGTAAAATAATCAGAATCTTTAGAAGTAAAGAAGAAGAAAATCTTGAATTGTTAGCAGCATTTTAGTGGCGTTCATTCCTAAACTCGCAGTCGGCACGCCGAGTCCGCAGCAATCGAACATCTCTGGAACATTCTGAAGCTTATACTACCGAATAACAGATAACTGCCTTTTAATACAGCCAAGCAAAAATCACCCCTGGGCATGTAACATTAAGGTTGAGAATGATTTGTGATACAATGGCATTTATCAGGAAGCTTGCAAGGAGAAATGCGTCGGTACATACTTGTGAATGGAGCATCATTTCTGGATATTTCGCGTAAAGATTCTTGTGTTACCGAGATGGCATTAACTATTTGGGAAATAGCGCTAAGTACTAATTAGGCAAATTTGAATAGCAACCGAAATAGTTATGAAACTCACAGCGGAATGCAAAAGACTTGAAAAATAACGCAGAAGAAAATAACTTAAAAAAATAACTTTTGTACCGATACTGAGTCGTCGTGATTACCTAATACAGCGGTGTTTAAATGATTGACAAAAAATAAAAAAATATTGCTTCACTTCCAATTAACATTCAACGTTGAACGAATAGAAGGAGACCAGTGGATATCGGCTTTGCTTGCCATATAAAATTGTTGAATTGAAAAAAATGCTTAGCTGTGGATTTTTTTTGAGATTTTTACCCATCAGAGGGCTCATTATGGTCCTTTTAGGCTAAAATAAGCTGCAATGTGGTCTACCTTCGTCTGCCATTCCCAAACCTTCATCGAAAATAGATCCTTGATCTCCGAATTTGCCTACTGCCAGCGATGCATGGAAAGTGTTATTAATGTAATTGTTTCCAGGAACTGACAGAACAATTAACTTAATGAATATGCGGGTAGTTGTAAGCAAACAGTCGGTGCGTCTGTCTCGATCGACGGTGTCTGTGTAGGTAGGGATGTGATGTGTGCAGTTTTTATGGTACTTTGTGGTTTAGTACTTGATAAAATTATTGATTGGTTTTCTTTGATTATTGATATGCTGGGCTGGATTGAAAACTAGAGGTTTTTAGTTTGAAATTGGATTGGATTGACGAACTGAGGAATAATTTTCGTATTTTAAGGAATGTTCGCATTCACATCTCAGACGCAATCTGAAAAAACCTCTTTTCATAATTTCGGACAAGTTTTTGTTGTTGATTGTTAACGAGATGGTGTTTCGATATGAAACACGTCTTCAGCGTGAGATGTGTAGCATTCTCAAAATTGCTATTCTGTACAGCTATAATGTTTGAACAGTGGGAACTATTTTTTGTCGAAAACCAAAACTGACACAAGTATTTCAATTTGGTAAAATATTGTTACTAGCACTATGCAAACTGCATTGATTGACATTAAATCCATTTTCATTACGGTTTCAGTAGAATAAATAGTTTCAACCTTTCAATTCTCCTCACTAATTATCAAAATTATGTAGAATTATCTTTTCACTACAGCTATGAATGAAAGTGCTACCAAAACATAACTCCCGGTGGCCAGACCAGTGATTCAATAAATCGATGTCTACCGTCACAGCTAGCAATCACGCATATGCGATATAATTGTCTGATTGATTGATTAGTGGCTTCCATTAGATATGTCCACAGTAATTAGGTAGCTATTAGGAATCTACAGTCAGGATCGATAGTTGATTGCTAGTCAATGTTGGGTAATATAAAGTAAATCTTACTAATGGTTTATTGTTATTGTTTTAGGTCGAACAGTAACGTTTCAAAAAACGTCTAACCAACAATCCATGTAGGCTTTCTCTCTTTTTGGGCGGACTCGATGACAATCTGAAGCATCTTTAATTTCCTTTGACATGAATTTATATATTTATAATACCGAGGACATTTCTTAGAAAACTCGCCCAATAAGGATAAAAACAGAGCTGTCCTACCTAGCAAATTATTATTGCTTCATGAACGATTATCGAGATATCTACTATTCTCCGGAAAATTCTTAGTCATCTCTAATCTAAATGATATATTTGTTTGTGTTACTCATCCTTCCCTGAAATCATAGTAACAAGTAGGTTATGAGTAACCTCCTTTATATTGTGTGCTCCTGGTACCAAGGCCATTCCTACGCCTTGATTCAGATATTTCAGCATTGTTTTTGGATAGGATAGGCAGATAAAAGCTTGTTTAGTTGATTTATGCATATTGCTATTGTATTGTAGCTCATATTCAAATAGAATAAGCATTTACCATATTTGGATATCTGGTATCTGATTAAGGCATAAACATATTTTTGTGGGAGTCCACCGACGCGCCGCCGCTTACGTACTTTGGGGCAGGAGGGGTTTGTTGCGCGATTTTATAGAAGTTACATTTTGATATTTTTAGACTGAAGCAAAAAATTTTTTGCGGTGGGAAGGTAAAGAGTTAACGGGGGGGAGGGGTTATGCTATCTTGTTCTCCGGCCTGAAGGGATGGCGTGCAAGGGGTCAAAAATTTTCTTAGAATTGAGCTAGCTCCAGCCATTTCCAAGATATGGGACTTTTTTGTTTTTATGATTTGGTCGCCGGTTCGTTCTTGGTAGCGGCTCGGGTCGTCCTGTGATGGAGGATTTTGTACGTCTGGCGTTTAATAATATTGGTATTAAAAGAAAACGACCTTATGCCCCTAAGAATACAGGTCATTTTTGCGTGGTAATTAAAAGTGGCTTTATGCCAGTGGTAATAAGGGTCACTCAGAATTTGGTGCCGCGTTTTCCAGTTCGGATCCGCTTGACAAAGAAGTTTTTATTCTTGCTGGATCGCGTCTTATGAAAATGAAAATGTTTAATTATGTTCGAATTAAAATTAAATGGGGGGGATCTGGTCCTCCAGATCCCCCCCATTTAATTTTAATTCCAAAAGCCGATTCGTATAAACCGGCGGTTCGTTACTAGTAAACTCGGCTCGGCTCGGTCGGCTCAAAATCGGGCTATCTCGCTCCGTTTCCAAGATATTTGTGTTTTTGTAATTTGGAGGTTGAATTTCGCGTGGCAAAAGAAGTTTTTACAACTGATGGATGAACATTTTTTTATTGAGATTTAGCATAAATAAAAAATAAATAAATAATTATAATTGCATAAGTTGATAAAAAATGCTATGCAATAGCTTTACCGCAGTAGTCCCCGAGTGCCACACGTCTTTTTTATTTTGTTTCTATCCTCTTGTCTGTTTTTTTCATGCTCAAGTGTGTACATAAACTAATGCTTCATAACTTGTGAGTAGGTAGTGTGGTACTCATCATAACATTTCTACTATGACAAGCTTCGCAATTCGCATAGCTTCAGAAGTTTTCTTTTTCTACATTCAGTTTATTTTTTTATTAGTTTCAACTGCTGGGCCAGGCCTCCTCTCTGTGAGAGGGAATGGACTTTAAACCACCACGCGGGCCCTGTGCGTGTTGGTAAATATTATATGTCTTCGTCTTCGTATTTTTGTTCTGGATCATGCCGGTTTAGTCAGGATTTTCAGAGCAGTAATGCAGCACATAGTAAATCACCCGTCGGGTGATCCCCACGATCTACGCTAGAACACGTACCTAAGTCGGGCCTCTTTAAAAAAATTGCAATCCCCTAAACAATTAAAATAATTCCAAAGCATAATACCTTTGAATTCTTCGAAAACTCAAACAATTAAAGTAACTCAAACGCGCAATAAATACGGGGTGTGCAAAAAATGAAAAATCTGTAACTCCGTTTATAACACTAAGGTACTTAAAGTGTCCCAATTAGTGAGTTTTAAGTGACAAATGTGAGCAGTTAAAGGAACTTTGAACTTGTTTTAGTCATACAATTTGACTAATGGGCTCATACTAAAATAGCTTTGATTTGTTACTTGAGAGACGCCCACTTTTTAGGTACGTGACGGATGCGATGCGACTTATGCTACGTGACTGCATTAAGGTAGGTAAATATGTGATTTTTAAAGGAATACTTACTATTATTAATTGAATAATATCTATAATCTAATATAATAATATCCAAATAGATCTCCTAGATTTTAGTACCTAATTGGTCTGTTAAAAGCATTTTTTTCATTCTGCCAAAGCCCACATCTGAGCAAAAGCCTTTCCTCATTTCTACGATTTCTGTCGGTGTCATACTTTACATTGATTGCTAATTCTCAAGGATGCCATCCAAGGTATTCCGCCATCTTCTCTTCAGTCTGCCGTGGCCCCGTCCAGCTGTATCTGGAGGGATATATAATGATAAAATATGTTTTAAAGATGGCCTACAAAGTGAGGCTAAAGGATATCGTGCGCTATAAAAAGCTCATCTATTTTATTAATAGCACTTATCTATCATTTAAAAGGGTTTTAAAAATTGTTTTAAGTGCTTAATTTTTATTGGGTGATCGAACACTGTTGTAAAGCATTGGTTTATTGACGTTTCAAATACATATACATACATACAATAATGTTACAGTCATTTTTACCATACAGACAATTCAGAGTACCCACGAGGAACACCCCAAGATAATGTTTTGTTAAATCGCTTCGCTGTCTTAAAACACAATAGTTACAACTTTTACGGGCTTACGGGATAGTTTCGTTATTTCGAGCTCCGATTGATGTTACTTTTACTTACTGTGTTTTGAGGCTAAAGTGTCAATACTTACCGCTTTATATACCTGGCCAAAAAAAAAAACATAATAGTTGATATATTTCTGTTAGCTAGTCTTAATTTTAATCGAAGTATTTGATAAAGTTTTTTATTGTGGATTAAACGTAAGCTATTACTGTATCCGTTATTCAAAGTAGTAATTTAAAAAATACTATTAATTGAAAGCATTTTAATCTTAGCACCAGTTAGAGACGTATACCAAAAACTACATTATGCAAATAATTTGTATGACCTTCAGTCATATACTATATGAACCTTACCTTCTGTAACTATCTTCCCATTCATTGACCAGACTATCCCGCTGAGTTCCACCACAGTAATTAGATACGTACGATTAATAACCAGCCATTAAGGCAGGCTACTGTATGTACTTAGTGCCTCCACGGTTGAATGGTTGCGAATGTTGCGATCAAAGTGGTGCTAATGGCAATCACAAAATATCAGGTTAGAAGGTCAGCTCCATACAGCTTTTGAAAACAGGAGCACGCACACATCGGTGCTTACATACGGGAATTAATATTTTTTATAGTTTGATCTCAGACTGTATCGAAAGAACAACAACCATCATTGTGCATTTGCTGTAAGAGAGCCACGTCTTTACACGCCTTTTCGCTCGTCATGAGAAGCCAACATTTTCATCCATTATCATCATCTGCCTAGCCTTTGACAACTAAGTTCTAGTCTACTAGCGAAAACACAGTATCCTTTGATAACACTGGTTGCCAAACTTTCGGGCTTCTGAGGACCCTAATCATGCTTTTCGAGGCAGAGAGGCGTCTCAATAATATGTTAACAGCCTTCCATCCACAGATATAAATCTAACTAGATGACGCGATTGTATGTACTTCGCGTGCCAAAAATCGAAGTAAAATTACGATCAATGATCGTAATCTGAGATTTTCATTTAGCATTATCGGCACCGGGAATGCAACGAAGTCTAGAAAAATGCCTTTTTATGCCACATTGAGCTATAAATACTGTATAGAAAAAGTTGGCTAATGCATTGACAATGTTTTCTTTCATTGGTAAGTAATATTGTTTTTACATTGTATGTGATAAAGTGGCACGCTTGGTTTTCGTACAGATGGAGGGACTTTTGTTATCTAATTAGATTTATGTCTGTGCTTCTACCGCTTTAGTGCCGTAAAACTGTTACCTTCTAAAGCATACTCCTTAGTAACGGCTAGGATAAAAGGATTAAAAAAAAGAAAAAAATGATTCATGTACATTATTTGTGAAACATGATTTTTTCGTATAAAACTAATAGTTTTGCTGTAAAATATAATTAATAACACGATATTTTTTCGCTACTTTTGGATACTCCTCCAAAACTACTTGGGCTGAGGTTCAATATTGATATTCTGGCCCCGAGCGGGCGCAAGGCCAGTACTGCGTTAACATTAGGGATTATATACGCCTTATGATGGTCACTGATCCACTGACCAGCCTCGGCTGTTATTACTTAGCATTGAGTTAATACAATACAACTACAACCTTCTGTACCTGTTTATTTTGTGGTGTTGTTAAAAGCAGGCATGGAAAGCCACGTGGTAAAGTAAGGGGTAAAGATCAATATTATAAGTTGAATGTTCTGTTACTGCGAGATAGGGGATCTTTCGTTTATCATTTGGAATTGGATACTCTTGAGAATACATCGGTAGGTGAGATCGATGCCAAAATCAGTGTATCGTATGAAAGAGTAATATTATACCTACTGGTCCTTTGCATTTTTTGTTTGAAATCTTTTTAAAACCAATCGTTGCATATGGTATTGTTATGGAAGTATTTGTTGTACCGATTTTTTGCTTTTGTTATAATATATGTTTAGATAATTTATCAAAATTTTAAACAGTTTCTCTGGCTAGAATGAACACCCCTTACTTATTAGACTTACTTATTAGAGTACCTATTTAGTAGCTATCTTATTTCGAAAGCTCGATTGTTCTGATAGCACTTTCAAATGATGTTTATTTTTGGGCGCACGGATGGCGCAGTGGTTGAGCGATTGACTGCTGCGCTGCGTGTCGCGGGTTCTGTTCCCACACGGATCAAATATTTGTATATAGGACCTACAGATAGTTGTTCCGGCTCTGGGTGTTGTGTATGTGAGTTTATATGTTTGTAAACGCACCCACGATACAGGAAGAAATTTCTAGTGTGGGGTCACGTGACGGCTGACAGAGGAGAATGGAAGAAAAAGCCATGTCGTGACCCCAAGTAACATGGGGCAGGGGTAGGACTTTACTTTTGAGAATTTTTATCAAGAATTCAGTTAAAGGTAAAGAATGAAAAAGAACAATATTAAATGTTACAAATTAATTCATTTAATATCACAGATTTAAATACAAAATTTACATTCGGTTAGTATCTACATAGGTACTTAACTAATGACCTTAATGTATTAAATGAAAATTTTACTTTTACAGTTTCAATATTTACTTTCTCGACTTATAGAGGAGAATCCGAGGTTCCGTTTACTAACGTAACTAGCAAGGCTCTCTCGGCATTCCATAAAAAGGAGCTGTAACAATAAAGCTATATACCTTGTAAAAATTTTATTATTCAAACAATATTCATTTATGTTATGATGGTGTCTATTCTTACACTAGACATCATCATGGCAGATGGTTATGCACAGATGTGGCTGCATAGTAATATTTTCATTTATTACAATCAGGTGCTACATAAAAAGCTTAGAATATAAAAAAACAATAATCATAAATGCGTATCAAATTGGCAGTTGGTTTATTGATTCGTTCAGTCTTTTAAAGAAAAGGTTTGTTTTTACATAAGTCTCTATAGCTACTGTAAATGTGGCATCTATTAGAAACAATTTAACATTTATTGATCGATACAACATACGATAAACGTCAAAATTAGGCCATTAATTTCGATGAGTTCCAAAATCCAAGGACTATTTTATAATAGCCGTACCAATTCTTAAGCTAATCAATCAATCTGTCTAGCCTTTTCCCAACTATATTGGGGTCGGCTTCCAGTCTAAGCGGATTCAGCTGAGTACCAGTGTTTTACATGGAGCGACTGCCTATCTGACCTCCACAACCCAGTAACTGGGTAACATGGTATCCTTTGGCTAGACTGGTGTCAGATCTCAAGCTTCTGACTACTCGTAACGACTGTCAAAGATCTTCAAATGACAGCCGGGACCAACGGCTTAACGTGCTTTCCGAGGCACGGAGGAAACTCGGTATGTTGAAATGGTCACCCATCCACGGACCGACCTCGTCAAGCGTTGCTTAACCTTGAAGATCGACCCGTGCGGCTGTCATTATTTAGCCACGAGCTCCTCAAGCTAATCGTAGAACGTTATTTTAGAATCACTATAATATCCAAATCAAAAGTAACGCTAATAATATCCACGGAAATAGAAAAGAAGAAATAAATAATACTAATAATAACAGATCTAATAATATAATCGTTGAACTGCAACTGAACTGTCTCTAGGCACATACTCTGGAACCAATAGGAATATCATTCTCATATAAATGTGTATCAAATAAGAACTTAATTATATTTGCGATGTGTATAAAGATATATTGATGATAAAAAAATGCTCATAATAAAATATGAAATAATTCATAATGGTCAGGGGCTCAATGCAGAAAGTACTACTATTTTAATACGGTTGGTGTTCATTTTCAAATTTCTAATATCAACTTATATATGAGTGAATAATTTATTATTATCGAACTTTATTGTAAGGTTAAATACTCACCTCACCTCGTGAGTTTACTTATAAACTGATTAAGAATGTTAACGAAATGTAGGTATAGAACAAGAAGATTTAAATCAGAATAGCATAACCTCTCACTATATTTACACCTTTTAGCCGTCAAACTAACTTCCGTCAAGTTTCATTAGGCAAGATTCTTACAAAACATATCAAAATATTAGCAGCAGCAAATAGATTCCTATTAGTTCCTCCAAAAACAACGTCAAAACTAAATCACTTGACAATAGTCAAACATATTTTATCTCTATAGCTGGTATCGAGATGTCCTGTTGGTAACGTTACTGCTACATCGACCTTGGACATTGAGGTTGGAGATGCTGTCACCAGCTCAGCTAGTGCGGATGAGCATTCACTTGACCTGGATGTCATTGTTCTGGCTGTAAAGAAATTGGGAGTTAGAATTTTGTAGTAGACTGACTTATCCCTAGTTTGGCTATAGGAAACGGTTCGTTAATTTAGGCTTATCATTTAAATATAGGACGGCAATTAGTGTCACGGTGTTCTAAGGGGCGGTCTTATTGATTTAACTGAGTAGGCTATAGCGTTAAGACTATGGTTTACATGTTTTACATCACACAGTATATAGATTACCCTGTAACACGGTAACACGGTAAATAGTAATTCGGTACTTTCCTTTAAATGGGTGAAAAATGTGGTGAATCGCAACGGTTTTGACCCCGGTAACTTGGGGCACAAATCGGGTTGTTTTCGAATATTCAAACCTTTTGTTTTTTTTTGGAAATTTTCCCTCACAATTTAAGAACACAAATCTACTTCACTCTGGATAAAAAAACTAGTTATTTTTTGATAGCTCCTAAACAAATAAACCCCTATATCAAAATAAACAAAATATCAAAAGTACTAATAGTATAAGTTGCCAATGAGATGGTAGTTTTAAATCTCATATTAAGAAATTTAAAATCAAGCAAGTTCAAAAGTTGGGTTTCTCACCGGAATTGATCGTCGATTAGATAACGCATAATGTTTAATTTGTAAGGTCTACTGACTTTAAAAAAAGGGTCCAACGTCAGAATGTGCAGCTGATTGAAAATATCAAGTTTCACCTTTTAAAGAGGCAGGTAAATATTAAATGGAAGATTCAAAAGTTGAGCATAATGACGAAGATAGTATTTAGGAACATTTAACTTAAAAATTTGAGATATTTTTGAGTTGGTCAATTTTACGTCTCCAAAAGATTTTTTTATGGGTTCAAATATTGATATTGCCTTCAATTTCTCTATTTATATAAAAAAATACTCACAATTGGTATAACAACTGGACGCCGAGTCCCCGGAAGGGCTGTAAGGCTTCATCTCGTAATGGTTACTTCCGGCTGACGACTGATGTCTACTCCGGTTCCCAAATGGGGACGAATAGCTAGGGGTGGAAGAATAATGGCGCATAAACCAAATGGATGTGAAAACTTATTACTATACAAACAACAATATCTCATAACATCACTTTTTATGTTACGGCCTTTTTCTTTTACGGTGAACAGGACTTGGGTGTTTTAGCTTTTATTCAAAGGAAAGTATTAGAAATATACGGTACTATAAAAATAGATCGTGCAATATTATTTTAATTCGGAGGTTTATGTGGGGGTATTGCTTTTTATGACCTAGTTAGAAATCCAAATAGTGAAACTTATGAATATTTGAGGTCTTTGGAAGAACGTTCGTTGGTACACCGGTGTTGATTTTTGCTTCGGTGAAATATCGAGAAGCGAACATATATATAGAAGAGAAAATACGTAAACGATTGAGACATCGATGCAACTACGACATTATAATTATCTAATTATGTATTTTTGAGAAGGTTATCGAAAAATAAATACAGCACAAGATTTATATTAATGACCGATTATCGGTTTACACAATTATCATTGGCTAAAAACCTCAAACTACAGCTAGGGCCGTACTATGACGTCTTAAAACCACCATAGTTCCAGCTTGAGAGAGAGACGTAGCTATACAGAACGTAAGGCATCATCTCTTTTTCACAACCGAATCAACGTGCCATTGTCACATCAAAATACATCCCTTGAACATAATAAACTTGATCATGAGCGTTACTAACCTGTCTCTCACATGAGGCATGTCATAGTGGTTGTCAGGCCCCTGCATCCAGTACTCGTTGCAGGTCCGCGTCAGATCGGGCCCCGCCGTGCTCTTGTCCCTGCCTGAATGTGTCTTTGGTATACCTAAATGTTGTATAAATTGCTTATGGGTAAATAAAGTGTATCTTATCTTCTT
This sequence comes from Anorthoa munda, assembly GCA_945859665.1. Lineage (NCBI taxonomy): Eukaryota > Metazoa > Arthropoda > Insecta > Lepidoptera > Noctuidae > Anorthoa > Anorthoa munda. Next base: position 3,230,600 of record OX243907.1, on the reverse strand, counting down.
GGACAATTTTGGCAAGAGTATTAGAAACTCCACCAGTAATCTGTTCAGGAAAAGATGTGTTCTATCACATCTACCACAAAAATGTAACGAGCACAACCAAATCAGGTATTTATAATAATGCGAATCGTTTGTTTGTCACAGCAGAATAAACTGAGTATACATGTGCTCAAATATATCATAAACCTAATTATAACAGTAAGTTTAGATTGATATGACAGACTTATTATCAGGCTTATATTTTCAGGCTAAAATTTTGTCTTAAGATGGATTTCCTTTAAGAAAGAATTTATTTTCAAAAGATACAAAAAACAGATTGATATTGATGATGTCATACCTATTCTGCCAGAAGAGTAGCCAGGTCTGCTCCTGTACTTGCACCACACATACAAAATGGCGGCGCCGGCGATCAACATGGCGACTGTGATGCCGATACCGACGTATAGCGTCGTGTTGTTGGTATAGAATCCTACGCAGAAAAAGAAGAAATTGTTGTTCCCGTAGATGTTAAAAGAAATAACAACGAACAAGAAAGTAGACAAAATCTAGTTGAAACAAAAAATACTTAACTCAATTTAACAATAATGAATAAATTGACTACCATAACAGAGCTGGTAGATCAATATTTGACTTAAGATGGTGATAATTAAAAACCGATAGAGATAAAAAAAAATTCTCGATTACCTACTAAAAGAAAGAAGGTCAGAGCACAAGATTTTTTACTATAGGTAATAGGTTCAAGAATGTTTAAAGTACAAGAAAAAGAATGGTGTTTTATTCTTTTTCTTGTACTTTCACTACACTACTACACTCACCAGAATGGACCTCAAATTGTCTTTGAACAGAATTATACTATTGGTTTCTTACTTATGCCACTAGTGCAGAGGCCGTCAACACAAGCAGCGTGTTGAAGCGTGGATCCCTGGCAATTGTTACCAGAGCATTCTCTCCTTCTAATCCTCACGCAGTCTCCACTGCAACTAGACCATGAGCTCCACGATGACCAGGAACCACCTACAGAAAAAGTTTTATAACTGTCTAATTATATTTTTGAGTCGAATTTCTTACACTGTCTGATAAATTGAGCAGTGTGACTAAATCTAAAATGCTGATTGTATCGAGTATCCATTCCACCCACACCTGAGTTTAGAGCTAAGATCGCAGGATCTTTACGAGCCTCATCCAAGTCTTACCCATCACGTTCATTTGGAGGACGTCCACTCACCTGGCTGTTAATATGTCAACACTTCTTTCTTTTTACAGTCTCTGAGAGCAATATGCCAAGAATACCTTCTAATAATTAAAATAATTTTTCTTCATCACTTACTGTTCTGGCAAGAAACACAATCCTCATCGCTCTGTGAGGCGTGACCCCTGCACGGCGCGCCGCCATTGGCAGGGGGCGGCTCAGTGCAGCTGCGCGAGCGACGACGACCACTCGTGGCTGATCCACAACGACAAGGTGCCCAGCCTGACCATTCTGACCAGCCGCCGTTTACTAAAGGAAAGTGATAATCTACGAATCAAAAACTGCTGTACAGTAGTAAAAACATCTTATGTCTAGTGTTTCTACAAATCAAATAAATTTAAAAAGTGATCTCTAGAAAGAACCTCACCACCCATTCTAAAGTCATATCATGTAAATTCTTACGGCAAATATACAAATCGTAAAGTTCTGTATGACGAAGTTAGAATGACTAAATTCTAGTGTTTCTATCAATCAAATAGACAATTGACATTGTTCCACCCTATTAATTTTTAAGTTCAATATTGCTTTATAGCAGAGAACTATAAAGAGTATTAAATTTATCTAGAATTTAATCGATACATAAGTAGACCCACACCGTTTTGTACCCTATCCTGACCATTCTAACATTCTAACAGATCACCATTAACTATAAGAAAAGTATTTACGTAAACTATGACAGTAATAAAAATCTACATAGAGGTTAGAAAGTCGCCTTTCCGCTGTTTCTACAGCTCAAATTTATTTTAAATCGATTATGGAAGTCAGCACTTCGGGGGGTAGTGGACTGGTCTGGGTGTTTCTGCATGAGAGATGAATGTCTTAGTAGACACGCCCGTCGTCCATAATACAGAGGATAATATTATTACAAGTTTTGCAACATTAAAAATGAGTCATTGGCAACTTTTTCTCACTCTCAGTATTTACTTGAAACGTGTTTTTTCTTGCCTTTTATCCAGTATTAACAACATCCCTGATGGCTCGACGATGTCATACTTAGGACAAGAGTAAAGAAAAGGAGAAAGATTTCTCCATTTTTTTACTCTTCAGTATAGCTTACTACAAAAAACAACTAGCAATTAACATTTAGAAAAATATTTTGGATACGTCACCTACTTTTTTTTGTGTTATTCGTAGGCTCGCGCTTGACCACTATCTCACCTGATGGTAAGTGATGATGTGGTCGACGACGACTTAATATTTTGTCACGTATCTCAATACGATAATCGATCGATCTCGATACGATTATACGTATAATCGATCTGTACATATATTCCTCTTTTTATTTTACGTTTTTTTGCGTCAGCGCTGCCTAAGTTGTGCAAATACTATGAAGTAAGTAACCTTACTAAAATTGTTAAACTGTCTTAATTATACAATATGATTTAGATGAATAAATAAACAATTTTATGTCTAAATAAATACTTTAAATCTGAGATATATTTCATTTGCGCCGGTCCTGGGTTCTTTTTTCATACTTCACAAGCATTGTCGAATCTTAAAAATACGTGCGCGATATCGGCTTTCGAGGTAATTTAAATTGCGTCACACCATCAGTAAGGTCCCTTATACATACTCTATATTTGAATCCAAAACATCCTCGATCCGCAAAAATTAACACCTCGCCAAAAGTATCTTCTAGCAAAGTTCCAGTGTTTAATAACAAAATCCGTTACACAAGTTAGACCATAAGATAACTAATCATGATAATAAGATAACTAATCATGTAAATGTTATGATAACATACCGTACACAGACAAAACAGCGACGTCGGACTCCCGTCGGCCGGCGATATTCTCAGCGACGCAAGTGTAGTTTGCCATGTCCTAGAGATTATAATAATTAATTAAGCAAAATATTTGACTTCCAAGATGCATTCAGTTTATTAACTGCTGAACAAGAATTACGTGTTACTCAAAAAATTACATAACAAGTTTCAGAATCTGCTACCGATGTAAATGTAGGAACCCCCTGCCTGAATTGATCACCGTTTTCTAACGTAAGTATTTTTGGAGAAAAAGTGAATTTAAGTGTGTTGTTGGTTGGTCTATAAAATCTGGACTCAGAATTGACAGAAATAATAACCCTTTTTTTATACCCTCTTTTAAACTTGTAAGAAGACACGTATTCACACCAGATAAATAATAATGAATAAAACAATGTAAATTAGAACTTACCTGTAAACTAACTTTAGGCAGCACAAGAGATTCAACAGTAGGTTCAATAGTAATTCCATTCCTTGTCCACTTGATTGTAGGCGGTGGTGCAGCTGGTGGTGGCACACATCTGAAGGACACTCCTCTGCCAGCCTCTATCGTAGAGGATAGAGGTTGTTGCTGGAATTGCTTCTTTATGTCTGGAAGTCAAAGGTTCATTTTAGAAAACAAGACTATTATTTTAGACAAGTTTATTCGAAATAAAATGAATCCTGTGGATAGGAGTTCAAACTCCTTGAGCTCTTGGAGCTTTTGTTGACATTCTATCAACAAAAGCTTCACGAATGCGGTAGGTGAAATGTCAAAAATGTATGAGAATGCAAACTGCTAAAATGTCACGTGATCAAATTCTAATACTTTGTCATTTCGAGAATCGCCATCACTGATAGAATTACACTTTGTCCAGCTTTAGAGCCTAAGATAGATTCAGGATGACATAAGTAAAGAGAAACCGAAAGATTTCAAAACGTCAAACAAATATCGCTCAACAACTAACGCAACCATGTAAACTCCAAGATATCGGATTTCATGGAGTTCTGTGTCAAGTGAAATCATTAGCAAATAGAAAACTGACGAACCACTTTCGTAAGAGACTTTCACTAGAACAAACGCAGATCCACCCTCGTATCACAAATAGAAAACTAGTGAGCATTCATCAAAGTGCAAAGTGCTTGAGTTAACGAGCGGAAATAATGTTTCCTCCATATAATGGTTCCGTTACCCACCCTCTTAAAAAACGAGGGATGAAAATAAAAATAGTCGTTAAACATTTTTGGATATCTAACTTGGAGCTGTATCGTTAAAAGTTGGGTTTTTCGATGGATACAAAACGGCTGAAATTAAAAGTGAACGAGGCAGTTATTAAGGGTGATACATTATTATCGCATCCTCACTTTTTCATAAAATTGCAAATCACTGTCTTCCTTTCCATTTCAAGCTTTAAATTGGACTTATTCGTGAAAGAACGTAATAGCTTTTACATAGGTATCCTAAAAAAGCTACAATATAATATTTAATTTCTTCCATTTCACCTTCACTCCTAATTTAAACTATTTAGAAGCCCACATAGAATAACATAAATAGTATAAAATACTTAATTAACAATAACTACCTATATATACAGTTAAATAAAAATAAAACTACGAACGCGTATAAAAGGATAGGGGTCATAGGGCGTCAAAAAATTCGTGATTCGAACTTCTAATTTGATACCTTAGCATTCTATTTTCACTCTCGCCTCCCACATCCTTTCTACACGTCCAAACCTACACATCTTCGGTTCCATTGAAAAGTAATAAAGTCGTTAAAATATTCCAGCTGTTCAAATTGTCATTTTGTTGATTATTTCTTTCGTTACCATGGCGTGTTGCGTCGTGGTGTGGGGTGTTTATTTCTAGACAATAGGCATGCCCCTTAATTGTCTGCACTCGACTTTATTTTCGTATTTCTTCTTATTGTTACAATATATTCGTTACGTTTCGGAGTTTTGTACAACGTTTGTCTGTTGTTTGGTTCATTTTATTTTCGTACCGTCGTGATTTAATTATGGAGTTATTATGAATGAGCTTCATTATATTATCGTTTCGTGCGACAACGTAAAATTTAATTTCAATTTCAAGTCATCTATGCTAATATGCTACATATTTAATTTTGTGTAGTTTTTGTTTACTTTTCCTACCGAACATGATTAATATATTTTTTAATGGTTCGCATATTTGGTATCCAAGCAAGATACAAGCTTGCCTAGTTTGTGCCTAGCCTTTGTTGTACTTTTCATAATAAAATAAAATGTATTATTATTAATATCGTTTATTCGGTTAATATCTAGAAAATCAGTTGTTGTTTAGGAAAAAGCCCACGATTTACTAATCAAATAAACCAAAGCACGAAGAAGACGCTGTCTATGAACATGTTAATGAGTATAATCTCAGTTTCATCAAAACAAACTCTCGGTAAGAAACGGCTAGTACAAAGATGGTCTATAATAGACATAGTGCTAAATTGTAAGACATAAGCACAGGTTCCATGAGACAAAAACAAGTTTAAGTACTAGAAGGCGACGCAACCTGTCCTGTAAACCTTACAACGATACTGTTATATGAGTCTTCTTTGACATAACTCGTGTGACCGCTTACTATTCAGTCCACTACATAAAAGGCTAAGAAGGGTAAATTATATTAAATTAGTCTCTCACCGGCAAATAACTTGTTCTGTGGATTTGATGTAGGGTATATTGATAAGACACCGTCTTGCTTGACTAGTGTTGGTGTAGCAAGTAATTATAAGCATTCAGGCTTTAAAATAATAACAGACTTTAACTGTTCCACTGCAGAGCAAATGCTTCTTCTCATACAGAGAAGTCAAGAGCATTTATCACCACGCTTGCTCAATATGAGTTGACGATTTCAAACTTTTATTAACTAAGTCCAGGTTTCTCATAATTTTCCTTCAGCGATGGCCAAGATAAACTATCTAAATCTAAGTTTAAATTAAGACTCCATATTAATTTTATCACCGCTCGAAGTTTATTTGTTTCAATAAACCTAACCTGTCCACACCATGTTCGCTTTCTGGTAATATTTAACCATATCTGTCAAATTTCGATTAACAAACCACAGTTATTCTGATGGGCATAACTCTGCCTCCGGCCCTTGATTATGTCATAACTTTCAATACCAGAACATTTCTATAAAATTGATAATTCTTCTCGTTAGCATAATTTATAAAAATGTTGCTCTCGAAACTGCTGCAGGCGTATCGTTTACTAAATAATAGAAACATTTGAATGTTAATGAGTATCAACGATATATCGTTAAGCAGCGGAAACTATTAACTTGTAGAAACAAAATAAATTAATGAAAACAAAACGGAACGCGGCACGGCTCTTAGTTCTACTTATGATGATCGTAAAGTTTTTAATTTTACCTGTTGCATGGGGAATATTTATGAGAAAGGGCATGCTCCGGTTAACGGTGAATGTTTGTGCAGAGGAACAAAAAATATTTGGTCAATGGGACTGTGATCAATCATGATTCTGTGTGTTCCCAAATTCATCCCATCTTGGGAGTTGATATTAGAGGCACCGTAAACCATTTTGAAAATGTATGAGAAGCAAACAGTGATACTGATAACGTTTAGGCAATGTACTATGAAATTGGTTTCCCTAAAGGCTGCATCGTGGGACCGACCGACCGAACCAGTTTGCATGAACTACTCAAACCATTTTAACGTAAACGTAGAACCCGCTTATTTAGTAATACCATTGATAAGTTTAGTTGTGGGTTGCTACATAAGCAATAAATAACTTCTATTCTCTTTTGGTAAGACTTAATTATTGTATATCTCATGAGATTAAGATTTTTAATTACCTACACTACAACGTCATAATTATAGGTTCGAATATGATTTAGTTGCTATCCGTTTATGTTGTGGTCCCAAAAGTTAGCGTAAAATAAATTCTGAATGGCACTTTTAAGCTTTAAACTTCAGTGTCTCCAAAGTTTTTAACTTGGAAAACAATGCAGTCTAGTGTTAGAAGTTTACAGCTAACTTGGCACGTAGACCCAGTTGGCTGGGGAAAACACTTCTTAGCGGGAAAATGCGCCAAACGACATTGTGAATGGTGTTTACGAGTTGGTTGGAAGTAGGACCAACTACCATCGATTTTAAGTGAAATAGCCTAGTTTTTCCGGAATGCAGCAGAATTAATTTACTGAGAATAGTGAATATGAATGTAAAGCTACTGATATAATTATTAATTATTAGGATTTACAAAAATAATGAATTTACTGAAACAGGCAACATCACAAATAAGAAATAGTGAGCTTGAACACAGAACACCTATATTTCGCGAGTTATATTCAAGTCTCATTAATAATAAATGGCAAACTTTTCACCAAGCACAAATCCATACTTAGGGCATATAAATTTACTATTAAAAATCATGTTACGGGGATCTCAACGTTCTCAAATAGTGATCATGGATAAGAAAAATATTAATATATAATAACTTACAAGCAAATTCAATCAAAACACCCTGACTCCTTATCCTGCCTTTACTATTCCACGCGTAGCATTCGCAGCTATACTTCTTATTGGCTCCATCCAGCTCATTTCTCGTCACATTGAGTTCTGCTTCAACTACTCTGACTCCATTATGAGGGTCTACATGTTCTAACTGGACAGTTTTATCAGACCTTACATCATTGCATTTGAAATATACTTGAAGAGCATTGGCTGCTCTACAAAGTAAGTTTGCTGGTCTGTTTCGTAGAACGTAAGAATTTTTAGGTTCTAATAGGAATATTGGTAATCCGTCTATCGTTTCATCGTTTTCTGGTAAAGGTATATAGTCATCTTCTTCTTCAGCCTCTGCTTTGAAGTCAGAGAGATATGGATCAAAGTTTAACAAACCATCTGGATGTATGTATTCTGGTCTCGTTTCTTTTGTTGTGTCTTCTGTATCTGAAACAAATTAAATTAGTTATTTTAAAAATAGTTTGGCAGTTAAATCTGCTTAAATTTGGGACTATCTCACCGCACTATTACCACTGCAACTCCTGAAAGCCAGAATCAACAGACGCGACCACCAGAAAATCGCCGAGGCAATGAAGCCCCACGTAGTCTCGGAGAATGAATTTAACTGTCTTGGATACCGCAATGAAATTAATCAGAAAAGAATAATGGAGGAGTAGGTAAAAATATAAATTTCCATATCAGTTAAATCTGCTTGTCTCATCATCATCATTTCAGCCAAAATACGGCCACTGCGCTGGATACATACCTAAGCTTCCGTACTTCTCGTACCCAGAAAATTTCCGCGGCCTTCTTGGGAGATCACTTGTTATATTTTAGTTTATGGCACCAATAACTGGATTATAAAAACGAAAATTTAGTTTGTATTATCAATCCATCAATAGGAGTCGGCTTACCATCATGGGTTCATGCCAGGCTTTGAAATATTTTGATGATAAGACCTCTGGATATAATCGTCAATCTCAAAGAAAACTTCACCGATTTTATTACTGTCTATTTATTAAAAGTTAGTTCGTATTATCGATCCATCAATACCCTGCATGTGCTTCCGAAGTCCAAAACACGCCATGAAGCAAATTCATGATAAGAGCACTCACTATAATGGTCAATCTCAAAGAAAACTTCACCAGTTTTATTTCACATAGATAAAGATTCAATTAAAAAATACTACACATTTTATTTTTCATCTGTCGGTATTACAAAGAATACATTTAGTCCACATCAGGTAGACGTCTTTTCGTTGATAAATAGTTAAGATTACAGCCAGTAAGCCAAGCGGTGCTACTGCATGTTTTTAACTGAGATCATAAATATTTAAGCGCACATATCGGTGCTATGAAAATAGACTAGATAATGGCGTAATCAAGGATGCCCATAAATGATTCATGGGGCGTGATATCGTACTCAAAATGTATGAATATATTACTGTTTTGATCTTTGGTAAATAAGGTGGTTAAAATTTCGAATATGGGCCGTTGATTTTTGGCGCGGGGAGGGTGGAGTGGGGAGGGGGGGAGGTTTGGCTAATCGCTCTTGGACTCATTCTCAATTTTTTTCCTCACAAAAAACATAAAAAATCATAAAATTTTCGAGTCTTGAAAATTTGTAAAAAGCTTCTATTCATGAGTACTACCTACAAAAAAAAAATTAACTTACAAATCAACGGCCCAAAATGGAAATTTTATCCAATGAAGTATTTACGATTTACAAAATTACTAGATATTTCGGATAAAATTATTACAATTAGAATTAATTTGCAAGAATGTTCTAAACTAACTATATACTCGTACTCATCAACATCATATCAGCCGAAAGACGTCCACTGCTGGACATATGCCTCCCCCAAGCGTCGCCACATTGACCAGTCCCATGCGTCCCGCATCCAGCGGATCCCTGCAACCTTCACCAGGTCAACTCGTACTACCATACTTTTATACAGTTAAGTTTTGATACCTCAAGTCTCCTTTTAGAAGTTAAGTTTTTGAGGAAACATGTCACAAATGGCGAAACGTTGATAGCTGAGTAGGTGGATATAATCTGAAAGTTTTATATAAGAGCCCTTTAGTCAGCGGTTCATTATCAGATTTCAAAAAGGACAGTTAATGTGCAGGGCCGTTTATTTTCATTTGATTGGATCAAATGACATAAACAGGAAAATCTGACGAAGATATTGTGGGCTTTCACTAAATCTGTGACGACTCCTTGTTACCCGATTGCCGAAGGAGGGTAATGTGTTTATTTTTCTTTTATTTCCTACTCTTCAAACATTCGTAATCGTAAGTTTAAATCCAGCTTTTTTAGGGTTCCGTACCCAAAAAGTAAAAACGGGACCCTATTACTAAGACTCCGCGGTCCGTCCTTCTGTCTGTCTGTCTGTCTATCACCAGGCTGTATCTCATGAACCGTTATAGCAAGACAGTTGATGTATTTGACAATTTTTACAGATGATGTATTTTTATTGCCGCTATAACAAAAAACACTAAAAACAGAATAAAATAAATATTTAAGTCGGGCTCCCATACAACAAACGTAATTTTTTTGCCGTTTCTTGCGATAATGGTACCAAAACCTTCGTGCGCGAGTCTGACTCGCACTTTGCCGGTTTTTTTATTGGTTATTTCTACAACCAAACAACAACACTGCATTATCAAACATTCTAACAACAACCATATCATTACATTCGCCATCACCACTAACTGCTATCGCTATCCGACCCAATATCCTTAACCACCTGTCAATCCCAAACGGTCGGTTACACACAGAAATCAACGACGCGTTATAATCGTACACAGACTTGCCAGTAACAGTGGTGGGGCACAGTATTGGTAGTAACAGAAGGCCAGCATACGACCAACGAACAAAAATGGGAGCACGTATACACAAACACATTTACACGACGATCTTTAATAGTTATATAGAGAACCTGACACGTTGGGTACTTGTCTCTACTCCAGCAATAAAACATATTTTGTCAATTTCTCAATTCAGAAACCGAGTGTAAGAAACAGAGATTTGCTCATTCAATACTCAAAAACAATCATGTTCATTTTGGAAGGTCTGATTTTGTTTTTTGACAGAAAAAAGTGAAATTTACGCTAAGTACAGTCTCTTTAACAGATCAAACTGTCCTATCAAAGTATCACCAAGCAAGTGGTGCTCCCAATACATGAACTATGTATATGTGCTCGTGTTTTTACGCTCATTGTACTTTGAACTTCTGTACACTGTCTACTTTGTGGTTAGGGTGCGCTCACATTGTGGCAGAACAGTGAGTGAAGTGTACGACTAAAGTGATTTGAACGGCGCACCCCGGAACGCACGGAACGAACCACGACTCAAAATGATTATGCAGATGGAGCCAGTGTAGCGTGAAAACTGTTTTGTTCCTGATAAGGTGTTTCCTGCATAGTTTAATATGAAAATACGTAAAAATTTACGGCAAAAATTGAGAAAAGGTCGCTGTCCAAAATTTTATTTATTTATTCAAACTTTTTCTATATTGGTGGTACATAAATGGACTTTATGCAACATGCCATTATATACCTAGTTAACCTTTGGTTTTAAGTTTGTCGCAAATCTAAACATTGGTAGTATTGAATGTTTGTTGAATTCATTTAGCCACTAATAATAGTTTTATACGTCCTATCATCAAAAAACTTTATGGTTGGTTTGGCTAGTGAGTCCACCTTGTCAAGGTGGACTCACTAGCCAAACCAACCATAAAGTTGTCAACAGACTAAAAATATCCCGATTACCATTCCAATTTCAAACCACTTACGATTTTAAAATGAGGTAATGAAAATAATTGGGATTGCGTGTCTCAGCCCTGTAATTGAAAACTGCGACTGGTCGCAAGTCGTTCCACTTGTCTTAAGACTTATTTTTAGAGGAGTAATTGAAGCACTCATACAATGTAATTTTATGATTAACCAATAAACAACCTGACGACTATTAAAAAGTTAGTGTAATTGGTACTTGAGTAGAGTGATGTCAACCTGTTTCAAGATGGACTTTACGAGGTAAACAAAGCTATTAAATAAGTTATGATTTCAGGAGTCTTATGCGTAGAGCTTTATGACTCAGAAGCGATAAAGTTCATGTAAAATATGACTATGATAAAACCATACTAATAGGTATCTAGCAGGAAAATATCATGACATCGACCGTAGAAGACACATTGCTACATTCTTAAAAACTTTAGTAACACAGGCACAGGTTTTTTGTGTGCAGGCATATCTTTATCATCTCACAACTGGGCCAATGTGGGAGGCCAATGATTTCAATCTCTTTCGGTCCAGGGCTAGTATGGGAGGGCCATCACTTCAATCTCTTTCGGTCCAGGGCTAGTATGGGAGGGCCATCACTTCAATCTCTTTCGATCTAGAATAAGTGTGTGACTGTGGTGCATTGATTGTCCTCACTCATCCCGCCATCTTCTGCGTTACCTGCCGCGATGCCATCTGGCTGTGTCAAGGCTAAATTATTTTGGCCCACAGCTTATTCAACATGTTGTGGATGGGGCCAGGCCAGTCCCACGCACATATCTTATAATAAAAAGAATACACATGGAGTTAGAAAATTTCAGTAGTTAGACGCAATTAATACAAGTAACACAACAGCCATTTAAGGGCAAATTACAAATAGTCAACCGTAAAAAGGACAAATTGGCATTAACGCAACGGACACAAAAACGGTTGAGCTAACCGTTTACACATCTAACCACTGCAGTTAATCAGAGGATGAAACTCGTCTTCTAATTGACTTAAATAAATTTAGGATGTGAACTCCGTGTATGTAAGTCTTGTTGCGTAACTTCCTCATAAGCCATGTTGGTTTATGTGTGCAGGATATTACGTCAGAATTTATTACCTTTGGCAAATTGGATGGTGTTAATAAGTAATTAGTAGGACCTGTTATGTTTATTTCCGAGTTTTGAAAGATGTGGAAAGATTAAAACTGTGACAGTATTGACGTAAGGTTCCAATGGATTTTATTTTAATTTTTATAGTTTTTGGACCACTTTAGACAAAGCTTTACGGAATTGTTCTAATAAGCTATCAAGATATACATATATCTTCTTTTTCGTGCGAGGATGTGGTCACTTCTGGTGTCAGAGGTAATTAAGCCGCCTCTGGGAACCCCACAGGCCTCTTACTTGGCTATTTCAGACTTACATTAACTATACAAGTCCAGGTATCCTCACGATGGTTTCCTTCACCGTTGCCTTTTATGTCCAAGAAAAAAGTCACATTGGTACTTGCCCGAATTTGAAACCACGACCAAAAGCACGAGAGGCGAGGTCTTAGCCACTGGACCACCACGACATTTTACCTCGTCATTTAGACATAGATATTCAGTGCCTTGCTAGGAAAAGACATGTACAAGATGGTTTAAGATCCTTAGCAAAAGTAGATCGAGTATAAATCTATATCTAATGTAATTATGTTATAAATGTCCAAGTTAATTATAAATTAATTTGAATTTATTTGTTGCATCAGAGACATGAGCGGTCCACGAGGGTGGCCCAATGATTTAAATTCGGCAAATGGCAAAAACCAAGATAAAAATGTATAATTAATGTGTTCATATTTGTTGTGATTAACCCTAAAATCCATACACTTAAAACCAATTTCAGGCCCGATATTTTAGCCTCTACGGGTGATACTCGTATATCTCAAAGTATTGTGTGTCCCCTAGTAAGGCTTCCCCTCAACATTACCACTCTCTCTGGTTAACGCCACCTAGGGCGTCATAAGTGGCGAATCAGGGATTATGTGAAGTGGATAAGCAGCATCCATCGCACTAATAACTTCATACTGTGAAAATCTGGCCTCCCTTTGGATTGAGGAGATCAAACGACAGCTACATGATATGCACGACATCGACAAGAAATCGAAAAAGCTTTAAGCTCTAAGAAAGAAATGGATCGGAATAGACAGACCGATATAGGTTATATACGTATACAGACATGCGTTTTGGAACTATTAGATTATATTTATTTATCTATTTAAAACTTCAATGGCGGACTTAGGCATTCTCTACCAGTTAACCAAGGGTGGCGCAGACTATAGTTCTAAGTTTCTCAGTATTAGTTTGGAGTCTAGATTTGTGCCCAGTTGAAGGCAATAAACTCGCGGCCTAAAACATCGGCGTAAACATAATTAGTGAAATATGAGTACCTGGAGAAATTGGTACCTGGTTCACCTCCGCCGCACCCTTCGACGAATACAGGCCAAAATTTTCTGTGTAGACTTTACTTCCTAACACAAGCAAACTATTTGCTTAAAAGGATTCTCCCCATTGTAATTAGAATCAGTTATTTAAGTTTATGCAATAAACATTTTTGTGGAAGAAAGTGTATGAAAAGTAAGGCAGGTAAAGTTAAAGCAACACCACGTTTCATTTATAGATACACCAGACATACACCACCACCAGAGAGACAGATAATTTATTTGTTACACATGTAATTGAAAACCGCTCGTGATGTAGTTATGGATAATGACATCACAGGACATCATCGGATCATCATCGTTTTAGCCGGAAAACGTTCACTGCTAAACATAGTCTCCTCAAAGCATCGTCACATCGCCGGTCCCGTACTTCAAGTGTGTAAAACGAACACCTCTCAAACGAACCAAATCCGATTTGTCAACGCACTCTTAGATTGATTACATTCACAGTACGTCGTTACCGATATGAATGAGAATATGGAATGTATCTCCTGCTTGTTATTCCGCGCAAGCGTCGCTCCCGAGAGGAACGGGTTACTACGCGCGTAAGCGATGTATTGACATCCTGTCGCTATCAGACCCGGTGCTTATGTTATGCATGGTATGGTAGGTGATATGATTGGCTAGGAGAGCAGGTGTCGTGGGAAGATAGAGCATGGCATTTTTAGGACTAATCGTATTTACATGTTAGTCCTGTTTCAAAGATTATGTATCTATTAGAGCAGTGGTGGCCCAGGCCGCGACATCCAAGTTGTTGGTCGTGGGTTCGAACCCATGCAGGCACTTAACTTTGTATAAATTATGTCAGTTATTTCAATTATTCCACCACTGCTATCAAAACGGTGAACGAAAACACCGTGAAGAAACCGGCATGTCTTAGATTCAAAAATTCGAAGACATGTGACATCCACCAACCCTCACTGGGTCCACGTGGTAAATGATGGCGCATTCCCTCTCACAGAGAGAAGGCCTTCACGCACAACCAAATGGGAGTCTTAATACTGAAAAAGGGACCCGGGAACCGAATTCATGTTCAGCAGTAGCGATTGCGACCACAATACCTACCATTGAGTGTCCGAAACGTGAATCCACGCAAGACAATGGCTTTTTAATTATATCGGAAGTTATGGCATTCAACCGGCTAGACAAAAGAGTCCGAAATCTACATGGCTAATAATCGCAACAAAAGCCGTGAAGCCTGAGAAACATCAAATTGAACAACAAGGAACACGATTAGCTACAAAGTCACCGTAATATACACTACAAGTACTCCATACATGAAGTAAGTGTGTGATGCAGGTGATGGACAGCTGCGTTCATCACAATAGCTACTCAAATTACAAATTTTGTCAAAGAGGGGTTCAGTGCTCTATCGCCCCGTCAGATTCGTTGTTACTGTGACAAGCGTCATATTCAGCAGGATAATGTAGATGATATCTGCGGGCTGATTGTGTGTCTTTTCCATCTATATTGTGATATTGCTCAACAATGTTACGAGTACGAGTGGCTTCTAGTCTAGTTAGATATAGTTATGAGTTATTTTAGTATTAAAATAGAGCTGTTGTTTGATATAGATATCTATTCATTAGCTTCTGCCGGTTTCGCCCGCGTAAACGTCGGAAATAATCCCCAGAGAATACCTCCTTCATAAAAAAGTCCTCTACCCTTTTCCAAGGTTAATTCTGACTCTTTGCTAAAATATGTCAAAACTGTTTCAGGTGCTTAGGCGTGAAATTATAAACAAACAAACAGATAGACAATTTTTTGTCCTCAAAACCGTATTACCGATTATCAGGTTTGACGAAAGGTATTTTTGTTTGAACTAACTTACCTATGTTAAGTGACTACAAAAAGGACGACTACTTTTTTAGTTGTTTTGTGTTGTATATAGTGCTCGCCAAACTTCTGGGCCGCCCTGAAGTTGGCTTTCCGATGCGCAAGGCCCGTGCCTTGCCGTTTCGTAACGGTGCTGTTTTTGTATGAGATTTTCTGCTGCGCAGCCATTGGAGCCATCTTCGCGGCCAAGAAGTTTAGCGAGAACTATACTCATGGTGACCATGGAACTCTCTCAAGACTAGCAGCGTCCTGTATTCTGCCAATGACAACTGCAATTACCAATCAAGTGTCGGGCATTAGGCTGTATATCACTCATTAGTCATTAGTATTAATTGTGCTAAATAGTAACCCATGTAAATGAAGAAAAAGGAGTATATTATTGTGAGGATCGTAGCAGATGGCGTTCTGTAGTTTGAAAAAGGCTTGAGTTTATGCATGTATTTAATCTTGTTCAGCGGCTATCATAGACAAATTGATACTATAAGATCTGCTAAGTTCAGATACGACTCTATACCCGTAAAGGATGACTGTGCTATTAAACGATCTTAAGTACATCATTACTATTATAATTGAACCACACATCCTTCACGTTATAATTGGATAAGTTCAAGTGGTAATCGATTTAATTAGTGGTCATAATCTTGTGGCTTCTGTTCTCAATGGCCTGCCACAGACACACTTAGACTGTTCATGGATGATTAGGTGAGTACGTGTTTTAAATAGGGCTCTTGAAGTATAAATAACCTATGAAATGCAGGGACTGTTCTCAAATGATGATACTTTATTTTGTTTCGATAACATTTGTTGGCAAGATTTTGATGACCCAAGTATTCTTTTTGCACTGGTTAGTCTAAAAAACCAACAGAGTGCAAGTCGGACTAGCGCACGAAGGGTTCCGTACCATTATCGCAAAAAACGGCAAAAAAAACAACAAACGTGATATGTTTGTTGTATGGGAGCCCAACTTAATTTTTTTTTTATCCACTATAGGCTCGCGCTTGACCACTATCTCACCTGATGGTAAGCGATGATGTGGTCGATGGTGGCGCACGCTTGCCTAGAAGTAACCTATTCACTCTTATTTATTTTATTCTGTTTTAGTATTTGTTGTTATAGCGGCAACAGAAATACATCATCTGTGAAAATTTCAACTGTCTAGCTATCACGGTTCATGAGATACCGCCTAGTGACAGACAGACAGACGGATCGCGGAGTCTTATTAATAGGGTCCAATTTTTACCTTTTGGGTACGGAACCCTAAAAAGTACTTGGGCGCTATATGTGTAGCAGATATTTTAAATTTGGAATCACATTATTGACTGCCAAAAGCAAGCGTTCGAGGGCCCATATTTATAAATAAAAAAGTCGGCCAAGTGCGAGTCGGGCTTGCGCACGAAGGGTTCCGTACCATTACCGCAAAAAACAGAAAATTAATCACGGTCGTTGTATGAGAGCCCCACTTAAATATTAAATAGTATATAATAGTTGATATAGTGGCAACAGAAATGCATCATCTGTGAAAATTTCAACTGTCTAGCTATCACGGTTCATGAGATACAGCCTGGTGACAGACAGACGGACAATGGAGTCTTAGTAATAGGGTCCTGTTTTTACCCTTTGGGTACGGAACCCTAAAAATCTCTGAGGGGTTTAGGAATTGATTAGCAGATTCTAAATTTGAGTTTTCTATAGGTAGAGAAATTGAATTTAGATTCTGTTTAGCAACTGAGAAGCAGATTCTTAATTCAAATTCTGCAGAGATTTTTATATATTAAAAGGGTGAAGCCACTAAAAAGTTTCGACTATCTTTTCTAATTAAATGCCAATAAAACAAAATGCAACAATTGCCACAGAAATTAAATAAACATTTATATTTTTTAAACAGCTGCGATCAAATCGCCCCTCACGTATGACTCAAGCGGTCAAAGGGTTGATACAAAAAGCGCCCCTTTAAAACCGAAATGACCACTATATCAATCACACATTGTTATAATCAGATAAACAACAAAGAGAACTAATCTTACCTCCATTCATGACACTCCTTGCACACATGACGAGAAAGAACAAAATCCTCAAAGTCCTTTTCAAAATCATCACTGATTCACTATAACTTCATTCAATGTTTATCGCGATGTTTTTTGAAAAACGAACGAATGAATGAGAAAGAAAGAACGTGCGCGCGTCGCGGCAGCCCGCGGGTTACTGGAGACTCGCTACCCCATACATTATGAACATGGTGATACATTGTATGGGCCGATGGGCCATAGGATGCGCGCCAATTAATATTAATTTGGTTTCCTCCTTTAATTTTTTGTTCTAATGAGACTAGAAATTGAAACAATTGAACAGCAAACAAAATGATTTAAATATGGTGAGAGAATAATTAGCGTGTGAAGATCGTTAATTGGAAAAAAGAAATTAGGTCCATGTGGCAAGTAACATAGCGCAACAGAAAATTTGTATAGAAAACGGCACTAGTGGCCTCAAGCTTGTTAATTGGCAACTTAAAATAATGGATTGTAGAATATGATGACCGAAAATATTTTTTTTTTATTTAAACGCAGGTTTTTGTAGATCTTGTAAATTTACTGTGATGTTCATATCAATAATATTATTATTTATTTTTAATTTCTATGAAAATATCACCTAAATTAATTTGATACCATTACAACTGAAATCACATTTTAAAACTCCCTAAACCAGTTAAGTGCGTCGTTAAACAATAATCATAAATGTAACCATTTCTACTCATTTACAAATAATACTCATAAAGTTGAAACAAATTAACATCAAGACACACAGCGCCATCTCTGTGAAAGCTTCTGCATAATCTCACAGCGCTGAACCCCACAACGAAAGCTCTTTTCACCCGACCCGATAGAGCCGACAGCGGCAGAGTATCAAAAGCTCCAACGAAAAGCTCAGTGTACTACGTTGGTAGTTCCAAACACCAGCAAGAGATGGCGCTAGCGATGTCCAAAACTACAATAGTTCAGTACCAACTCGATAGGCGTCGCTTTGGAACTACTACTTGTGATCAACGCTACCTACAGTTCTTCGGGTGAACGTGCTTACAAGGGGCGGCTCTTAAAGGGTGGATCCATGCTGTTGATTCCTTTGTTCAATCGTGGATCAAACCAAAGAGGTATACGGTTCTGGGGTGGTTCTGCTAGTATAGATGGCAGCAGTAGGAAGTTTATTAGTTTTTGCGAGAATGGTCAACTGGCCAAGCCTATAATCTATACTAATATTATAAATAGGAAAGATTATTTTTTTTGTTTGTATGTTTGTTTGTTTGTACCGAATAGGCTCCGAAACTACTGGACCGATTTGAAAAATTCTTTCACCAATAGAAAACTACATTATTCCTGAGTGACATAGGCTATTTTTTTATCCCGAAAACGGGTCCTGTGGGTGGCCCACGGGAGCGAAGCCGCGGGCAACAGCTAGTCGTTTATAATCGTACTCGTGTACGATGGTGAGATCTACATAAAAAAAAACCGGCCAAGTGCGAGTCGGACTCGCACACGAAGGGTTCCGTACCATTATCGCAAAACACTGCATAAAAATCACGTTTGTTGTATGGGAGCCCCCCTTAATTTATTTTATTTTAATTTATTAATTATTATTTTTTGAAGTAAATATAAAATTGAACATTCTGTGAATATTTCAAGCGTCTACCTGTTGCCGTTATTAATATCGAGCAAAAAACGGCAAAAATATCACGTTTGTTGTATGGGAGCCCCCCTTTAATATTTACTTTATACTGTTTTTAGTATTTGTTGTTATAGCGGCAACAGAAATACATCATCTGCGAAAATTTCAACTGTCTAGCTATCACGGTTAATGAGATACAGCCTGGAGACAGACGGACAGACAGACAGACAGATAGACGGATCGTGAAGTCTTAGTAATAGGGTCCCGTTTTTACCCTTTGGGTACGGAACCCTAAAAAGAAGTGAAAACGGGAGACCTTTGCTCAACAATGACCTCGCTCATTGTCTTTTTTGATGTACACAAAACGACTTTTCTACAGATTTATTATATCTATGGATATGGATGGTACACATTTGAATGGTACTAGAAGATGGTAACACCATTCACGAATTTGAACAACTCGCCGAGAAATAGAGAGAGTACTGTGAGGAGCTCTATCAAGATCATTTGACACAGTCAATCCATGTAATTAGTTTAGTAAGGGCTATGGTTTTAGAATATAATGTATATCGTCTATGATAAGCTCTCTTCTATCTGCATCCTGGAAAGTAAATCCTGGAAGCAATGTCGTAGGTTGAGTAATTATAATAAAAGTGATTTATCTTAATAAAGTAGCCCTTTTATTAAAACATGGCGCAGCCGGTAAGTGACAAATGTTTATAAAGTAACCTAGTAATACTATATTTGTCACAATAAAAACGGAAAACCTCAAACAGCCTCCGCCATTGCAATTTCATGGCAAACTAAAAGAAAACTGGAAAAGATTCAAGCAAAAATGTATGCTTTACTATAAGGCTAGTGGCCATGAAAATAAAAAAGATATTACCAACCACCAAAAAGTAGCACTCCTGTTGCACACAATAGGTGATGAAGGTGTAGAGGTATACAACACGTTTGAAAAAGAGGAGGGAAAGGATGAGACGCTTGAATGGGTACTGGAAAAATTCAAGTCCTACTGTAAACCATTTCAAAACGAAACAATGGTGAGACATACATTTTTCAAAAGAGAAAAGAAAGACAATGAAACGTTTGACGAGTTCGTGACGTCGCTGAAGTTGCTATCAATGAATTGCTGTTTTGGGGAATTAAAAGAAAGCCTCATAAGAGGTCAAATAGTTAGAGGCATTAGAGACGCGAAAATCGCAGAATGATTACTCAAAGAACAGAATCTGGAATTAAAGAAATGTATACAAATATACTAGAAAGGCAAAAAAGAATTATAAAGGGATACATCAAGAGACAAAATCAGATGATATTCAGCAACCGTCAACTATCAGAGAAGAAAAACTTGTTACAGGTGTGGCCACACACAAGCATGGTTTTAGGTGTCCAGCCTACAAAGCTCAGTGTAAATTCTGCAAAGGATACGGGCATTATGCTAAAATGTGTAGAAATAAAAAAGTGAAAACGATTAATAAAAATAGTGAAAGTGAGTCTGACGATGATCCTGTGTTAGGTACGATCATGGTAGGTAGTGTAACCAAATGTTTAACAGAAGCTCTTCTGATCAATAACAAAATTATAGACTTTAAAATATATACAGGGAGTGATTGTGATGATATTGATTACCTCTGAGTTATGTAGAAAAGTTGAAATGCAAGGGAATGATTAGAGAAAACTGGAATAAGTTATATAACTATGATGGTTCTTTAATAAACTGTGTTGGTACTATTACTTTGAAATGTAAGTTAATCAATAATAGGAATGTGACACTAATGTTTTATGTAATAAATAACTGTTATGTATGTAGTTATAGGTAGGCTTGCTTCCTATACAACAATAACAAACAATCTTGTCCAGTGTTAGGTCATAGTACAGTATTAAAATTAGGTATTATAGAAAGAAAATACTTGAATAAAATTAAAAAGGAACAAATTGATAGTAACTACAGTGAGATGATTAGTGAGTATAAAGAGTTATTTGATGAAAATAGAATTGGCGCATTGAAGGGAGTAGAATATTCTATAAAATTAAAAGAAAATAGTATGGGAAGAACCTGTCCACCAAGAAGTATACCAACAGCTTTACGTAAACCTCTAAAAAAAGAACTGTTGAAATAAGAAAAATTAGGTGTTATAAAAAAAAGGTCACTGAACCCACAGAATTTGTCAGTACAATTCTAAAACCCAGATAAAACATGTTTTGTCTCTGTTGATGCTTCAAAATATGCATTAGGAGCAGTGCTATTACAAAGTAACTTGCCAGTTGCATATGCTGCCAAAGCTATGACCAATACTCAAAAAAACTATGCCCAGATTGAGAAGGAACTACTTGCCATAATCTTTGGTTGCACTCGTTTCCATCAATTTATTTATGGTAAAACTGTTCAAGTACAAACTGGTCATAGTCCATTAGAGTCCATATTTAATAAACCTCTGTGTGAAATTATGTTTAGGTTACAGATAATGAGAATGTAATTACAAAAATATGATTTGGTTGTAAAATATAAGCCAGCCTTGGCGGATGCATTGTCTAGAGATGTTAATAATATGTCACAAGAAAACATAGTTATTGAAGATTTGTATGTCAGGTTAGTATGGTGAAAACTAACTTAAGTATATCTAACTATAAATACAATCTATTTAAAGAAGAAGCTAGAAAAGATAAAGATTTACAATTATTACTAGAATATATAAATAATGGTTGGCCCAATAGAGTAGATAAAATACCAGAATCTCTAAAACCATATTCAAATTTTCAAGAACAGCTATTTAACTCAATTTAAAAAAAAATTGTTTAGTGGTACCAAAGTCTCTGAGAAATGATATGTTACAAAGAATCCATTACAACCATATAGGCATAGAAAAGTGTAAATTAAGAGCAAGGGAACGTATATACTGGCCTAAAATGAGTAAAGATATTGAAAAAGTGTTTTGAAATGTTCTGTATGTGAAAGATTTAGAAAGAATAACAGTCAAGAAGAGAAATGCTCAACAAACTATGGTCTGTAGTAGGAAGTGATGTATTTTATTATAATGGAGATCCATATATTATAATTGTAGAATATTTTGAAGTAATTCAACTTTTAAACATGTCAACAGAAAACACAATAGGCCACGGTAACCACTTCCCATCAGGTGGGCCGTGTGCTTGTCTGCCAATTAAGTGGTATAAAAAAAAACACAACTAAAATCATCAAAACCATTTTTTGCAGATTTGGCATACCAGATATACTATATACAGATAATGGTACTAACTATGTTAGCTATAAATTTTAAGAGTTTGCCAAAGAGTGGAATTTTGTTCATAGGGTTAGCTGAAAGATTTGTACAAACTTTAAAAAATATATTTAGAAAAGCAGACTATGAAGGAAAAGACAAATATTTAGCATTCCTGGAATACAGAAATACACCTATTTCTAAAGAATTAAATTATAAGTGTCCTTCAGAATTGTTAATGGGGAGAAAAATACAAGGATTGTTGCCTACGATATACAATAAAGATAATGAAAACTATGAAAATTGTAAGGTGCAGTCAAAATTGTATAAGAATGCTTTGAAACAAAAAGTATACTATGATTAAAGAAACACATAAAAATTTAAGCATTTAGCTAAAGATCAAAAAGTTCTGATATCAGATGAAACAAACAAAAAACCATTAACATATGCTCAAGTTCTACATAAGAATGAACGTCAAAATTCATACACAGTTATGACTGACAAAGGTAAAAAGTAAGACAGAAATAGAAGGGATCTGATAGAGAGTAAAAATACTTATAAATTTATTATAAATAAGGAATTAGAGATCGATGAAAGTAATACTGATTATAATATAGATAACGTTAATGATACAGAAGTTACAGACATAACATCTGATAGTAAAATCGATTCGAATCGATATAATATCTGTAATGTCATATGGAAAACCGAGCACCAGTCATGTAACCAGAAACTCCTCCACACTTCCTCTTCATAAAAAGGAGTTCAGTACATAACTGTAATAAATACAGAACGATAGCCTTTATGCCACATGCCAGCAAGATTCAACTGCACCTCATAAACACCAGACTGGGATCGTTTTTTGGACTGGCAGATACCTCAGAAGCAAACCGGTTTATTAAGGTACGAGGCACCAGAGAGCAGATCTTAAACATCCTTCTTAACGTTGAGAAATGCTACGAATAAAAAACTCCAAAGAGTCTGTGTAGAATGCCAGAAGGCATTCGACAGTGTCAAATGGGAGGCGCTTGCCGAAACAAGAGTTGACTCAGCTTAAAATGCTATTTTTGTATGAGATTTACTACTGCGCAGCTATTGTAGCCAACTTCAGGGCGGCCAAGAAGTTTGGCGAGAATTATATCTCAACAACATATGATTTCTCGAAAAGTATATAAGGTAGATTTTTTTAAACATTTTTCAACAACCATTTTGACCATAAACCCCTTAATAAGGAAAAACAAAGAAATCACTATATTTTTCCCCTGCGAACTAAAGGGTTTCTGAGAGCTACATTTAATTGTTATAACTTTTGATCATAGCTCGACACCAATTTTCTTATTTTTCAGTTGGTTTTCTTCAGAAATTGTATTTAGTTCGAATTGATATATAAAATATTGAGATATTGAGTTCTTATGTCACTAGCTAAAGGTTTTTTTTCTGGAATCAGAAATGGCAGTTATGTGAACATCTAATAAAAAGTTAGGTTCTACTAGAAACCTTTGACCCTGCATAGATTACCAACCAATTTTCACACAAAACGTCTTTACTTGAAAATTCAAATGATTGATTTCAAATTCAAAGTTGGAAGAGCAGTGTTGCCAACATTGAATATTGATTGCACAAAAGGCGTTTGGCGCCAAAGCGTATTCTCAATTCAAAATTATTCTAGAACCATCGACTCCTTTTGATGGCGCAAAAATATGTAAGTAGCTGAATTCGTCAGTCACATTTTTATTCCGAATAACATTTTCTGTTTCGTTCACTCCCCTACAAAGGACATCTCCTGTCCTTCTCTTAATTTGCGGTACGGAAATTCAAATTTGACGGGTTGGCTCGCCTTTCCGCTGAATTTCGAAGTATAATGAGCCTTTAAAGGTGGAGCAATCAATAAAAATATCAAAGGTTTACTTATTTTACGGAAAGCTTTGACTTTGTTGGAATATTTCACATTTACATGAAAAATTCGTAGTGAACTGTGAAGGTAAGGAATTAGCATAGATTTGAATTTGCCTTGAATTTCGAACACTATGTAACACCAATATTTATCTGTACTGTTGATTTGGTGCAGTATTTATTCACTCAATCTATCTTCCTTGTTGTTTTTACTTTGGCCTGACCAGATACAGTTTAATTCCATTTATTTACATGGAGCGACTAACCTTCACAATCCATCTACGGGTAATTCGATATCCTTTGTTAAGAATATGGTATCAAATTTTTCGGGCTTCTGAAAAAGCGAAATCATAATCGGGCTCAAGCAACCCGAAACTACAACAGCATTCTCTTCTTAAAAAATACCGAAAATAATATCAGAACTGCTAGCCACTGGAACCGATTATCATAATAGTTTAGCGAGCAAAGTGGATAAAATCGACAAACTTAAGTAAATCCGTATTTGCGGGTCCGCGGCTGGTTGTTAGAGCCACTCCACCCGAATTTGTTGTGAGCCGCTTGAGTGCAAACGATTTTTATAAAATACGAACAAAGATGCTGGATAATAGTGTAATTTTTCATTTGAACTGCGATGAAAGAATACATGTTTAGCCATTGAAAATAAATAACAAATATGAAAATCACCTCAATTAAGCAAGCCGATAATAACATAGCTTAGTTTTTGGTCTGCAAATGGTTTCATCGTTGTTCAAAATCTAGACTGTCTGTTAACAATCTTATGGCCGATTGTGAAACCAGAAGCATAATTCCTCTTCATAAGTTTGTATCGACTCTTGTTAAGTTAACTTGAAAATGTTGTCAATAACGTGGTTCTTGTTTCACAAGTGTTTCAATGTAAATTAGTGCACTTCTTTTGCTGTAGCAAAATAACACTACTTTCATAATCGCACGTCGTATCGTCCCCGTGTCTTCCACTCTAAACCGTCAACTTTGTATATTTTCTTCGTCCACATTCTGCTTGACGCCCACGTCACGTGCTGCAAACGAATGCGGGACGACAACGACGCGTCTCCAATTGTTCGAATCTTGGAGCTTAACTCGATCAAGCGGGTTTAGTTGCCAAGTGATAAACCGCTTACAGGCCGCACTTTTTCGGCTCACGGCTGATTGGAGACTTGGAGAGTTGGAGATCGATAGCACGTTGGTTGGATGGACTGTTAGCCTAGAGAAAGGTTTAAGTGATTAGGGTGAAAGTGTGGGTGAGATTAGTAAGTGGCTGTTCTTGAGGTGGTTATTGTGATTGTGATAAGCAGCTTATTCTGATCTTTTCGGTTTTTTAATATGTACATAAAGAGAAAAATATGAAGCTATCGAAATATTATTGGACAGATCTGGGTAAATAGCCCGGATAAATAATGAGAGAAGAAAAGAAGAAGAAACGGGTGCACTATTTTTTATTTATAGATAGGCTCGCGTTTGACCACCATCTCGCCTAAAGGAAAGGGCTATAGGGATCAAATTATGCAGTTCCATCGCACACTCCCCGAAATGTAACCGATAAAAACCGACAAACTGGCCACTCGGCGTCGATGTTCAAGGCTCTGGAGCTTTGAGGCGACCAGTGCATCGTTGACAATAAGCCTCTTGGCCCGTTTGTCAATCGACTCAAGTGCATCAAGTTGATATTTGGCAGATCCGTCCCAGAGATGAGAGCAGTACTCCATGCATGACCGAACTTGCGCATTATACAATTTGAGTAGCTGGTCAGGCGTGAAGTACCGTCTCACCTTTGCAAGGATCGCCAACTTTTTTGCAGCCAACTGTTTTAGTTTTTCCCTCAATTAATGGACCAAAATTGAGGGTCGATATTAACGTAACACCAAGAAGGTCGAGATGGTCCGTTATCGGCACGGTTACACCACGGAAAGATGGAGCCGGGTAAAATAAGCTCTTTATTGCGGAAAAAAGACACGCCTGGGTCTTAGCACATTGAAACTGACTAGATTGGCATCGCCCCATTCGGAGACTGCCTCCAAAGACGGGTTCAAGCGCCCAACCATGACCTCCCGGAGAGACCAGATCTCAGGCCCAGTAGCCCGTGCGCAGGATACGTATCTCTCAGCAACCGTGCTGTCGTCTGCGTACCCAAAGGTTCCGGGTTTTAGCAGGTCATTAATGTGCAGCAAAAACAGTGTAGCCAAGAGGACCGACCCCTGAGGCACTCCGGCGTTAATACCTAACTGACCGGACGAGCAGCCATCGACAACCACTCGTATGGACCGATCCCTCAGAAAGTCAGTAATCCAGTCACACAGACCACTAGGCAGACCGAAGGCTACCAAAAAGGCTCTCATGCCAGACCCTGTCGAAAGCCTTTGAGATGTCAAGAGAGACCGCAAGCGCTTCCCCGTGCCTCTCGACGGCCTCACTCCAGACGTGAATGGTATACGCTAGAAGATCCCCAGTTGACTGATTTCGGCGGAAGCCGTATTAGCGGTCACTGAGGATGTCGTTGTCTTCTAGGTATGCCAGGAGCTCAGCCCACGTTCTTCAGCTCTTACAGAGGATGGACGTTACCGAGATGGGTCTGTAGTTGGCCTGGTCAGTTCGATTACCCTTCTTGGGCACGGGCTAAACGTTAGCTTGCTTCCAAGCCTTCGGCACCTTTCCAGTCACTATCGAAACGCGATACAGGCGTGTCAGGATTGGAGACAATTCAGGAGCACAAATTTTCAGTTCAATTGCCGGTATCACTAGCTTTGTTCACGTCAAGGTTACGCAGCACCCAACAGACCTCCCTCTGATGGATGCGAATTTCGGACATACTCGTCCCACATCCAACAGGAGAGGGAGGAGGCCGCGCGCCATCAGAGTTCAGACGCGAAGATTCCGCTAAAAGGGAGGCAAACAAGTTTGCCTTGTCCTCGGCGGAGTGGGCCAGTGACCCGTCGGGTCTCAGCAGTGGTGGTAGTGAGGGGCGACAGAACTTTAATTCAACCGACTTTAGCCAGGGACCAAAACGCTTTGCTACCTGCAGGGTATAAAGCGAGTTTGTTCCCGATTCTGCTAATATGGTCAAACCGTGCCCTTCGCATCACCTTTTTGCAGGACTTGGCAACCCTGTTGAAGGGTCCGTTCTTTTGAGTTACGTCATTTGCCTTGTGCACTCGAGCGTCGACCTATGCCAGATAAGCCTTGTGTTTAACCGCGGTTGCACTCGGCACCAAACCATGGTCGGTTAACCCTGGACAGCGCTACGTCAGAGAATGGAATGTAGTACTCCATCCCCTGACGCAACACCTCAGTCACGGCGTCAGCGCATGACAATGGATCGTCCGGAGAGAAGCAAGTGGGCCGCCAAGGATAGCATGCGAAGAAAGATTGCATTCCATCCCAATCTGCTGACCTGTAGACGGATACAGACTTCACCAGACAATGGTTGGAACTACCCAAAGGTAATGATATCGACACTGAGTATCAGTCTGGTTCTGTTGTCAGCAGAAGGTCCAAGCAATTGGCCGTATGTGAATCAACATTCGGCACCCTCGTAGCCCCCTGTACCAGCTGGGTGAGATTTTAACTGCACTTATGCAATGAACCACCCACTGCAGACTTGATCTGTTCGTTCCCATGGGAGACCTGCCGCGCGCCTTCGTTCCTGCCACTCTATCCTGGACCACAAGCCGCACAATAGAATCGCCGCCTCGTCAGGACACGTGACCAAAGAACAGGTAGTGATACATAAGGGGAATAATTTTCTTTAAAAAAAACACCCACACCCCTTTTTATATGTAAAAAGCTTGAAATTAAACCCGTTAAGGTTCCTTTTCTCAAACTAGAACAAACTCTTGTTGTTTTATTAAAAAAATCACGTTCATAATCCCACCTAATCCCTGCCACTTGTGTCAGCCCAACTTATTTCATCTTGCGTCTCGCTCGCACACAACTGTCAACATTCCCACAGACTATACACGAACTTCATTAATTTGTTTTTTCCTCGTCGAATTAAAACCTTTATCTGATTATCTTTTATCGGTTTTTCGGAGCAGTAATAAATAAAATAAAATAATTTTATTATTTTCGTTCGTTCAGTAAGCTGATGTGTTTTTACGCTGCAATGATTCTGAATGAATGAATCATTTTTTGGCGAGTGATGTTCATTTTGATAAAGCACAATTTAATTGAATATGACCTTTTTTGTGGCCACAGGTGTACGAAGTTATTGGCACAAGTGTTCATTATTTTGTGTTGTGTTTTTTGTCAGATTTGTTATCTTTATTGAAATAGCACATGACTGAGATGGCATGGCGCATAATCTGCCAAATATCTGGCAATTATTAATTAATTCAAAGCTCCATGTTCTGCATTGGGACATCATGCATGACTAAAACAAACATATTTGACTGATGCCTGAATTGACTATTTGAACAAACGTTAAGTATTTGTCATCCATCCATCCCTACATTTATGCCAAATTTTGACAGATTTACACCGAGTTTCTCAGCTCAAAATTATCGCAGAATTAATGTGACAAATTGTCAAGCAGGCGTTATCTGCTGTGATTGAATGACTGAAAAATGTTGAGCTGAGAAACTCGGGGTTAGAGTATAACAAATAAACTGCCGAGCAACGAAAAAGTTCCACCCACAAAATGCCGACAAACACCTTAACTTAATTTTTTCACATTTAATTTAAAATTTGAACACAATATTTACGTTTTTAGTTGGTAATATTCTGATGCACTGTTAAATGTACTTCAATATTGCAGACGGCGTCATTAAGCTAGCCTTGCCCGTTTAGTAATAATTTGGTACTATTTCACTGGAACTTTTTCATTGCTCGTTAGTGTACTTAACTTAAAATTCTTAATTAAAAAATCTGGGGCTTTTATTTCTTCTTTCTCTTTAAAAAAATACACTACCATCGTCCCCAAAATCTAACTGACCTATGTGCACAAAATAGATTTGAAAACTAAGCTCCGTAAGGCAGTAATCCTGTGGCAGCTAACCGATATAGCATCGCGTTTGAGCTGTGAGCTACGGATTTAATCCGCGGACAACCCCGCCCTACCCTTTAACCAATACGTGACCACAAGCATTATGTGACAAGATGGCGGAAGATTTGGACGTGGTATCGTCTTTGTTTAGAATTCTATATCATGATGAAGTATTTTCCGTTTGAAAGTGCATTATAAAACACAATCTATATCACCCATGGCAGTTAATCTATTCGTAGAGTTAATACGTAAGTGATGGTTACTGGACGAGACTATAAGCCACCAGACCAGTATAAGCTTGCTTGTCTTTCCATTACAACTTCGTTATCTGCTAGAAGCAGGCTCAAGGCGATAGCGTTACCACCGGCGGCGGCGTTCGGTTGACTATACAATCGACCGATGTTTACACTGAGTGAACATCAATTTCGAAACTTTCGCTGGGCTAAGCTTTTCTTGCTAAAGTCAAGCCACCAGGTGATAGGAAATATCTTACTATCTAGACTTTCCTAGCACGTCAGTACATCTAATTCACAAATACATAAAAAAGTTTCTCATCTTCTATTTAACAGTTCTGACGCAACTTAGAGACTAATAATGTATGTCAATCAGTAACCATACTATTTCATCTCACATTTAATACCACATCCATCCCCTCGCCATCCTTGTCCCCAGCAGGCTTGTCTCTTGTCTCTCACAATCGGCTCAGTGCTCACCGCACCGTAAAATTGTATTTGACGTTCGCTCGGACGCGGGGCGAGCCGGCAAATTAACGCGGCTTAGGAGAAAATCTCCGTGTTATGATATTGTGGCATTTGCGGAGCGATTATCGCTTTAAGTATGTTACGGGATTTATTCAGTGGAATTTTTCGGCAGGTGCGTTTTGGGTACTTAGATGTTGTTTTGCAGTCTTGTAGGTTTAATGGGGTATAGAGGGTATAGTAAGGACGTGTCGAGTACAACTACTAGTTCATCATCAGCCTTTTGATGTTCCCACTGCTGGGTCACAGGCTACGGCTACGGCTGGGTCTTCAAGTCAAGAGTGAATAGCTTACTTCTAGGCAAGCGTGCTCCATCGTCAACCACATCATCGCTTACCATCAGGTGAGATGGTGGTCAAGCGCGAGCCTATATCAGATAAAAAAAAAACCTCTCTGGTGCGCGTTGGTGGATGTCACAATAGTCATGTCATCGAATTTTTGATTCGAGAACATGCCGGTTTCCTCACAATGTTTTCCTTTACCGTTTTAAGAGCAGTGGTGATGAAATAATTTACACTAAGTAAAGCGCCTGCCTGGGTTCGAACCTACGACACGTAAGTTGCGGCCGTTACCACTGGCCCACCGCTGCTCTACTAGTTAATTACTCCTGATTGAAATTGCTTCGGGGCTGGAATCAAAGTGATAATTATGAGAACTCTACCATTCTATAACCCGGATTGCCCAAGGATATTAAAGTTTAAAATATTTTGGACAAAACTGTACACATTGAAAAAAATTATGGTCCTGAAGTTTCGAAGTATTTAAATATATTAAAGTATTCGAAGTATTTTAGTATCTTTTTTGTCTTAAGACATAAATGTGTGCACGGTCCAACTGGAATTGCATGGGAGCTGGTAGCAGATTTCAGTTTTTCAAGAGCACCCTTATGATATCTTTATTCAGGGGTCTTTACTGTAGTAGTTGCTTCAAAGATTCTATTCTTCTCGATTATTGAATCAATTAAAAATACTATGTAGGCCACATAAACGATTTTCACATAAACCCAAAAACTATTCGTACCATAATTTTCTCGTACAATTTATAAAGGCTGCATATTTCACAGCAGTCTGCAGCCCGGTCCCATGGGGGTTGATAAAAAGTGACGCTAAAACGTCTCTCATTCGCCCGGAGTGGGAAAATCATATTCTGTTAAACTCGTTATGTGTCCACGACTCGCCTTGTAGTGCTGACCTAGCACGGGATGGAATAGTGTGGATGTGGCTTTTGAAACATATTTAGCAACTTTTTTTAGTCTTTAGGCTCGCGTTTGACCACTATGTATTACTATGTTATATATACTATGTTTTTTTTAATCTTACGAATCTTACAAATGTGAAAGTTTGGATGGATGTATGTGTATTTTTGTTACTCAATCACGAACGGCTGTTCGTATCTGGATGAAATTTGGCACAGCTATAGACTATAGTCTGGAATAGCACATAAGCTTCTTTTTATTCCGGTATAATATTCCCTTGGGATAAAAAAAAAACTCTTTTAACGCGGGTGAAGCCGCTGGAAGAAGCTAGTGAGTAAATATGATACAAAAGGATGAGGTAAACCATGTCACATTTGAAGAAAAAGTTTCAAAATACTTTAAAAATGCCCAAATCCGAGATTTATTATTTATTTATAAGTCTATTTAAATATTTGGCTTTGGCAAGTAATATTAACTTTCTCCAATATTGTAACTGATAAAAAACAATTGAATAGACTTTCTGTACCCACTTACATAATATGTGTACTACTGCAATATGGTTTCAATTAAAAATATTAAAATTGACCATAGTGCACTTGAATAGAGTTTTAAAACTGAAAGATTCCTTTAAACCTGAAAACTGCATCCAAACCTTTAAGTTTAGGTACTTACCTTATGAAAATCCTGAAAAAAAATAAACAGGACTGCCGACAGAAGTGGAAAATAAAAAAAAAATGGAGTAACTGTGTTTTTCTCTGTCTTTCACACATCTCCCATCTGTTATTCCATCACATCACATTAGCAGTCATCGATATGATGGCGCTGTCACTCTAGCATATCGCTGACACGAACTCATAAGTTTTGCTCCTACTAAAAGTTTTGCTTCTACCAAAAAACACTCAACGCGGCTAAAGAAGTATAGTAAGACTACCAGGATATCAACAGGCTAGGATAAATAAACTAGCATGCAACCAATTGTGGTCAAGGACAGCGGATAGAAGAATACTCAAATACTAATTTATTCATTTGGTAATGTCGAAACATATTAATATTGCGCAAGTAAATTGTCTTTGGCCTCTCACCCACAGATAACTGTGTATTGCTCTCATCAAGCGATAGACAAAATTGTCAAACTTTTATCATTTTTCGTTTTAAATACGAGGCTTTTGGCTAATTTGTACCTTTAGTGAATGCCACTCTTTATTTTGTATTGTGCGTTTAGTTTGTGCAGAATA
Source organism: Anorthoa munda (assembly GCA_945859665.1). Lineage (NCBI taxonomy): Eukaryota > Metazoa > Arthropoda > Insecta > Lepidoptera > Noctuidae > Anorthoa > Anorthoa munda. The sequence continues at coordinate 3,198,088 of OX243907.1, read as the reverse complement.
AACAATTTTTCTTTCTTTCTTCTTTCTTTAATTAATAAATACTCACTTTAAAATCACTCAACGATTTATACCTTTAGCAATCAGTTTAGTCATAAATTATTCAAATATCCAGGGCAAACTCACCTAATCTCCAGGGTATTTCATCCAAAAACGAACCGTGCTCAAGCTAACTCCAAAAAGCCCGCCATCATTTTTCGTTCCTTCCTACCATTGATATTTTTCTTCTTTTTTTTGAACGCGGCATAGAAGATTGGAATGCATTTCAAAATATTGCCATAGCGAATAAACTTAAAAATTAAATCTGTATTGAAGAAAGCATTCATGTGTGGATTCGAATGAGAACTCACCTTTTCAACTCCCGCACACGAGCCTTGCGCACCGTGGGCTCGGTCGACGTGCAGACAGCGAAGGTTTTGAATCCAGCAATTAACGCACAGTTCCACAGGTGCTGATCACTCACTTCTCTTATCCGGAGCACTAGAATACTTGATGAGCGAGAGGAAAACTAGGAATTTCACTTAATAGCCGGCGAGGGTTCGGTAGACACCCTTTCGCGCGCTAGTCCATTAGTTCAGTGAAAAAACACGCAAGAAGATGTGGCGCTGCGGTGTTGTCCACCAATCGGAGGGCTCGGCCAATGATTAAGAGCCAAAATGGCGGTTCCGCTCAAATCCACTCAATTTGCAATAAATCAATACATAATTGATGAAATTATGGTCGATGTGAAGTGAAGAAAAGCCCAGAAAAATCCCTTGAAATTACTATTTTATTTTCCCTACAGTGGGGGCAGTATTTACTCTTGATACAAAGAACGGTACGGAACATGCCGCTCGCCTTAAAAGAATGTAATTCTTTTAACCTAACTTAAAAGGGATGAAATGTTTACTTAAATGAAATAGCTTCTAAGAGCAATGAAAGTTTACTAAAGACTAATGTATACTTACTATCAATACTTAACAGGCAGGTACTTAACTAAGATTCGTAACAGTAATAATTAGAAAAACTTATTCTAACGGTAGAGGACATATTTTAACTACTGCCCGTTTAACAAAGCAATTGCCCATCTGAAGGGTTACGACGCGCGTAACATTGTCCGACCCCGGATGAAGCGCGTGTACACGAGCCAGTCGCCAAAGTAACGGTGGCAATTTATCATCACGCACTACAACAATCATACCCTCTCGGAGTTGAGATCCGCGATCTTGAAACCACTTATTTCGTTGCTGAATCTCATGTAAGTATTCACGACTCCAACGCCTCCAAAAATGCTGTACGCACTGTTGTACCCTACGCCATCTAGTGAGACGGTTTGGCGAGTCTTCAGATAACGAAACATCAGGTAGGGCCGTCAAAGGACCTCCTATTAAAAAATGAGAGGGAGTTAGGGGTAAAGGATCTAACGGGTCAGCGCTCAACACACAGAGTGGGCGCGAATTTAAAACCGCTTCTATTTGGCAAAGAAGGGTATGCATCTCATCATAAGTTTGAGTCTGGGTACCAAGTACACGATGGAGATGGTGCTTAAAGCTTTTGACCCCAGATTCGAAAAGACCACCAAAGTGTGACGCATATGGTGGTTGAAAGTGCCAAGTGATACCTTGCTCTAACGTCATACGGTTTAAAGCAGCTTGAACAGAATCTTCACGTAAAAACTTATACAAGTCTTGTAGGTAGTTATTACAACCCACGAAGTTTTTTCCACAATCAGAATAGATATCGGTGCACAAACCTCTACGGGACGTGAAGCGTCGCAAAGCCGCTAAAAAGGCATCAGTTGATAACTCAGATACGAGTTCGAGGTGAATGGCCTTGACGGACATGCACACGAAAACGGAAACGTAGCATTTCACAATTTTAGCATTGCGGACCTTATTTGCCCGAACGTAAAAGGGACCCGCGTAATCAACTGATGTCTTGAGAAAAGGTCGCTCGGGACGCACTCGAGCAGCTGGTAACGGACCCATACATGGCTGGAGGTGCGCGGGACGCGCACGGAAACAACGCACGCAGCGATGTATGCGCATACGTATCGCGTCGCGACTAGACAAGATCCAGTACTTTTGTAACAAAATGTACTGTACGGCTTGTGGACCTAAGTGCAAGTGAGTCACGTGGACATGATCAATAATTAGATTAGTAAGATGATGCCTTTTGGGCAGAATTAATTGATGTTTGGAAACAAATGGCAACAGAGACTTATGAATTCGCCCACCTACACGCAAATTATTTTGTTTATCAATGAAAGGTTTCAACCTACGTAATTTAAGTGAAGGATATTTTCCAATTAAAATATTTTTAATGTCTTCGGGAAAAGACGAATGTTGAACTAAATGAATAAGTCGATCTAAGCAAAAATTAAATTCGGGAACAGTTATGTAGGTTGGATACTGAATTTGAACCTTCTTGCATCTATTATAAAATCGAAATAGGAGTGCTGTGACTCGAACAAGTTTACCCAAAGTAGAAAACCTTTCAATGTAGTCCGCAGCATCCGGAGGCGCTGGAGTCGCGATAGACGAGTGTGTTAATAATGATAGGGACGAATTACGTTTTTCCTCGGTAACTGTTGGTACCATTTTAGGAATTGGCCAACACTTTGAATCGCGGGATAACCACCAGGGCCCCTGGAGCCACATATGATTTTCGATAAAACTAGCAGGAAGAATTCCTCGCGAAGGTGCATCGGCTGGATTATCAGCAGATGGAACATGTCTCCAGCAATCGGCAGGAAGCCGTGACAAAATCTCACTTAAACGATTGGAGACGAATGTTTTCCATTCGTGTGGTGGCGAGCGAAGCCACGCTAACACGATCTGAGAATCGGACCACGCATAAACTTGATTGCAATTTACGCGGTCTCCATACACCTTCATAATCCTATCAATTAGTTGTGATAACAAAACAGCTGCACACAACTCGAGGCGCGGAATAGTGAGAACCGGTTTGAGCGGTGCTACACGTGTTTTCGCCAGTAAAAGAAATGTTTTGACGTTCTCACTACTATCAGTCACACGGACATACACACACGCAGCGTACGCCCGCTCGGATGCGTCCGAAAATCCATGAATCTGAATTGAACTTGTGTTTGGAAACACAAAACGTGGAATTTTAAACTTTGATAGTAATGATAATTCCTTGATGAAATTAGACCAAGAATTTATTATGTCTATGGGAGGTGACTCATCCCAGTTAACACCTGAAATCCATAACAATTGAATCAGATGTTTTGCGTTAATGGTTATAGGAGATAACCACCCCATAGGATCATAAATTTTAGCTATATGGGATAATATGGACCGTTTTGTAACTTTATCTAAAGTTACTTGTACACTGAAAGAAAATGTATCTGATTTTGGGTTCCATTGGAGTCCCAAAACCTTTGTTTGCTTATCATTTTCTATTGAAGCAAATGAAACATTATCGGGCCGCTCGCCATGAGCCTCTGATGTCTGTAATGCAGCGAGTAACGCTGGCGAATTGCTCTGCCACTTTCGTAGTTCGAAACCAGCCGCTGAACAAATACCTACTAATTCCCGCTGTAAAGCCAGAGCATGTGTGACGTCACATGTCCCGGTGACTACGTCGTCTACGAAAACTTGGTCTCGGAGGACCTTAGAACCCAACGGAAATTGAGCGGCTTCGTCATCCGCAAGCTGTTGAATAGTACGAAGAGCTAAGTACGGTGATGAACTGACCCCAAAAGTAACGGTTCGCAGCCGATAATCACGCAAAGGTTCGGTTGGAGATTGTCGCCACACAATACGCTGATAATCCCAATCCGATTTTTGTAACAAAATGTTTCTGTACATCTGCTTAATATCAGCAGTGACAGCAATGGCATGAATACGAAAACCCAACAAAACATCAATGATATCCTGGTGCAACTTTGGCCCAGTTAATAAAATATCATTAAGTGAAATGCCATTGGAAGTTTTACAACTCGCATCAAACACAACACGAGTACGAGTTGTCTCACTGGACTCTTTGACCACGGAGTGGTGCGGAATGTAATAGGTTTTTATAGAAGCGGAATCCACGGGCTCCATGTGACCAAGATCCAAATATTCCTGGAGGCATGCGTGATAATCAACCTTAAGTTGTGGATTACGTTCTAACCTATACTCTAATTTCTTCAACCTGGAGACCGCCGTATCTCGTGATTCGCCGAGGGCAGGTGCATCCGGTTTAAACGGAAGTGAAACTATATATCGCCCAATTTCGTCGCGAGTGTGTGAATCTACGAAGATAGACTCACATAAAGCTTCGTCAGGGCTGGAAACTCTCTTTTCTGGAAGAGACTCTAATTCCCAGAACCGTTTCAGATTCATGACGTCATCGGAGGATGAGCTTGAACTACTGAAACACACTTGAAGAGAAGGCGTATTTTGGTTGTAAGAAACATCTCCCATCAATAAATAACCAAAGATACTATTTAACGCTAATGGGGACCCGGAGGGACCCGCGATCACGTGACCTAATACCACTTGGGATAGAATATCCGCACCCAGAAGCATTTCCACCGCTTGTGGAAGATAAAATTTGGGATCTGCCAAGTGTAAATGTTTTATGTGTGGCCAATCCCTAAATGGTAATGTTACACAAGGCATATGTGACATGAGAGTTGGTAAAATCAATGCATCCACGGAAATAGAAGGTTGATCAGTATGAGTAGGTGTAATACAGCACGATACGACACCCTTTGGATATACGGGGTCACTTCCACCGATACCGAACACAGGAACGCGCGCATGCCTACGTTGCAATCCTAACCGCTGCACACAAGACTCGGTAATAAAAGTCGCTTGACTACCGGTATCTATAATACATCGAACGGTGTGTTTTTGCGAGCCTACGTGTACATTGATAAGCGCTGTACATAAGAGCACCGTATTCGTACGTACGGACGGCGCAATGGATTGTGAAGCGGGCGCGTGATCACGCGACGCCTGATTCACAGCGGTCAGCACTGCTGTCTCTGTCGTTTGGTTCACGGGAGGTGAGACAGCGCACGCGTTTGTGTTCGAATCTACTTCATTGATAAGTGACGATTGATTAAAATGAATTAAACTATGGTGTCTTTTATGACACGCACGACATACAAAATTGGATTTGCATTGTTTTACATCATGTCCTACGCTTAAACAATTGTAACAAACATTTTTGTTTTTTATGAAAGAATACCTCTCATGTGGAGATAGGTTTAGAAAATTCGCACATTTAGTCAACGTATGTTGAGCACCACAATTAATACAAGAAATCTTTTTATTGTTTGGAAGGTTGGACTGTGAATGGTTTGTTTTTGATTCTGATACCGCCGGGACACTGGACGCGAGCGCATGACGCGCGTTAGGCGGAGCCCGAGTTCTCGAAGTACCCACTTTCTCTAAACTATGAACGGGTTTGCCTGGATAAGTGAATTCACTTGCGGATAACTCACGTTCCAAGAAATTTATCAAGTCACTAATCTTAGGTATCTTAGATGGTTTTAATAAAGACAATTCGAAGCGTCTGCGTAGTATTGACGGAATTTTACGTAATAAAATCGTCACTAACATGAAACTCCACTCATTTGTAGGAAACTGCATCACCTCTAAGGCCTTGATATTTTCATGATAAGTGTTGAGTAAATTTCTCAGACCCTGAACTATTGCGTCAGTTTTGTCGGAATGACAAGGTTCTATATCTAATATTTTTTCTAGATGTATAGAAGCGATGGCTCGTTCGTTATCATACCGAGAAAGTAACATAGCTAGAGCGACACTATAGTTCTCGTCAGTTATTGGAATAGATTTAATAAGATTGTAGGGTTCATTTTTCAAAGCAAGTAACAAATATCGAAATTTCTCCGTGTCCGAGTAGGTATTTCTGCTGTGTACTAATGATCTAAATAAATCGTAGAACGGAGGCCAATCTGTAATTTCTCCCGAAAAGGTAGGCATTGGGAGTATAGGTAATCGACTTGCACAGTTATTATTTGGCGGTGGCACGTGCACAACGGACCTATTCGGGGATTCGTATGACGACAACCTACGTTTATATTCTTTTTCATCTTCTTTGATTTTATCTAAATGTCCCACAATAGCATAATAACAATCATCAAAACTGTTACGAATCTTAAGTTGTTCCTCTTTCTCAAAAGTATTAGATTTGATGAGGGATTTTTCTATCTTAGCTTGAAGTTTGTAAAACTTGCGCTGTTGTACAGTTAAATCTTTAGATCTAGATTTAAACTGTTGTTCATCCGTATCTATGCACTGTAATGTGCGTTGAAGATCATCCAGGATCATTTCTCGCTCGAAAAGATCTTGTTGGATTGCCGCCATATTGATAGCCGCGTGGCGACGTAAATCAAATGCGTTAACAAGGTAATTAATGAAAAAACCTCACAGTTAAGAAAATATGAGAAATCCGGATCGAATGGATCAAAATTATGTATTGAAGAAAGCATTCATGTGTGGATTCGAATGAGAACTCACCTTTTCAACTCCCGCACACCAGCCTTGCGCACCGTGGGCTCGGTCGACGTGCAGACAGCGAAGGTTTTGAATCCAGCAATTAACGCACAGTTCCACAGGTGCTGATCACTCACTTCTCTTATCCGGAGCACTAGAATACTTGATGAGCGAGAGGAAAACTAGGAATTTCACTTAATAGCCGGCGAGGGTTCGGTAGACACCCTTTCGCGCGCTAGTCCATTAGTTCAGTGAAAAAACACGCAAGAAGATGTGGCGCTGCGGTGTTGTCCACCAATCGGAGGGCTCGGCCAATGATTAAGAGCCAAAATGGCGGTTCCGCTCAAATCCACTCAATTTGCAATAAATCAATACATAATTGATGAAATTATGGTCGATGTGAAGTGAAGAAAAGCCCAGAAAAATCCCTTGAAATTACTATTTTATTTTCCCTACAGTGGGGGCAGTATTTACTCTTGATACAAAGAACGGTACGGAACAAAATCAAATTCAATTAATTTTTAATATAACCTAACAGAAGTTTTCACTTCTCCCAGATAGTTTTCCTAGATTTTTCCGTCATATCCTTACAAAACCAACACAGCTACTTCGCTGTGAAAGCAATACTGTATTGAGTTTTTAGTGCTCGCAGGGCTCAACTGTCGTGCGATAACAGAAAATATTGGGTACGGAACCTTTTTACTGGCGAATGTGGGCGATGATTGATTTTTTGATTGGACTACTGTCGTGCCCTACTTAGGCAGGGTTTCGTGGAGGGTTGAAAGAAAACATGTTGGGTTTTTTGGATACTTACTTGTGTGTGCTTGAAATAAAAGTTACTAATAAGTGCGTTCAAATTAATTTGGATATTACACTGAAAAAAATTGGAACTTTGTCTTACTAGCAACAATTTTAAGTTGCAACATTTTTTCTGATAAAGAAATACCAAACAAGTTTTGTAACTTTAAGCAAATTTTATAATAAATAAACTTTGTTAAAATATGACAGACTAAATAGCAAATTGCTGTTTTGTAGCTTTCTAGCAACAAGGTTTTACTAAACATGGTTCGTTAATCGCAAGTCCTAATATTTATTTCTGTGTGGGTGAACATTTGATTATATGGGTTCCTATAATAAAAATAAATGCTAGGATAATTTATTATGAAAACTTTTGAGACTTTATAAAACATTAAACTAAAATATTAGACTTAATAAAATATATAGGAGCCCTAGTCGAGTAAAAAACGGCGATTTCAAAGTACCTACCAACTCTAATTTTTTTCTCGAATTTAATTTCACACAATCTGCCAAAAACTTCTGCTCTGAATACAAAACGCACTCAAAACCAATATTCTAAGTTCTCACAGGAAAAAACCCGACAATGACCACCCACTTCAGCGGGACAAATGTCGGAAAAATTAATAAAAAAACAATACAAACTCTCCTGAAACCACTGAGCCGTTATCTCTTACAATTATAGAACATTTTTATTCATTTATTTTGATCAATTCAAGTCAAGTACCTATCGCATTGCACGGGTTGAAAACTCTACCACGTAATTTTACAATTCACCAATTCCATTCTCAACTTTATAGTGATATTCATAAGGGTCGGATTGTGGTAAGTGAGGGTAAAATATAAGTTTGTATAGGGTGTGTAAGTGGTTATTGGAAAAATGGCTTTTGAAGAACTCTTAAAATATTGGTCGAGAGGTTCTCGGTGCAAGACGACACGATTTCGGTATTAATGTGGAACAAAAGAGGTATTGTTTAAGAGCTTTGTTTGTGGGAATTATTTACAGAAGTGGGTTTATTTGCGGAATGGACTTTTCTAAAATTATTACTTACTACCTTCTGCCAGCGTTTTCGCCCGCGTGAAAAGTGTTTTATCATCCCAAGGGAAAATTATACCGGGATGAAAACTAGCATATGTTCTGTTTCAGACTATAATCTATCTCTGTGTCAAATTTCATATTAATAAATAATTATTATTTTTCATTTTATAATTGGTAAGAATTTGTCAATCATTAAATCTTTAAGCTCTTAAAGTAACGCTATTTTCTCTAAGAGGTAAAACAGCCAGTAAATGATGCTAGAGCTGATGATGTACGTCAACATCCATAGCCTGTCCGTAGTCCAACTTCGCTCCTGGTTTCTTCGCCTCTGTGTTCTTCTTCCAATCACCACGCTCCAGTGCCATGTTTATAGCCATGTTCTACCAGTATGGCAATAAAGGCGTGTCCCTAATTTGGCACCAGACGACCGACACTTCTTCATCCAGTCCTTGGAGGTCACTCAGTCACTGCCTTATTCCACCTGTCTTCACCGCGTTTTCCAGGATTATTCATCAGCATCATCAATTCAGCCGAAAGACTTCCACAGCTGGACATAGGCCTCCCCATGCATCGCCACACTGGACGGTCCTATGTGTTTCGCATTCACCGGACTCCAGCAGCCTTGACCAGATAATCGCTCCACCTAGAGGGAGATCTTCTAACGATGCGTCTTCCGGGTCACGGTCGCCACTCTAGAACTTTTCGGTCCCATCGGCCATCCGTTTTGCGAGCAATGCGTCCTGCCCACTGCCACTTAAGTGTGGCAATTCTTCTTGCTATGTCGGTAACCTAAACGTACGGCGAATCATAAACCATATCTAGTTAATACACACGCCTGCTTGTGTGATGTTTTATGTGAATGTTATGACACAGGGTGGGCCGCATGATAACGAACAGGCTTCGAGAAAAATGTGCGGATGAGTTTAGGTATGAGTGTATAAGTTAATCAGATTTAACGTCATATGAGACTCAAGAAGATGTCCAAATAACTGAAAGGGGTATTACTCGAAGCCCACCAACTTTGAAGCCCACCAAAAGCATTCCTTGAAACGCTCCAATGATAAAACATAGAGAAAAAAAAAAAAAAAATAGAAGAGCATGAAGGATTTGTAATAAATTATATCGATATAAACGTTTTAAAATTCAACTATCCTAATTGTTTATTTATAAAAACTACCAGGAAAGCAAAAATTAACTGGAAATAGAACTACTTAGCTCAAAAATACAAGTTTTTGAAATTTAATCATTTGTTGTTTTGAAAAGTACCAGGGCGATAGAAATGATCAGAAAATAGGGGACTAAACGATCTCACTAAGTTATGCACTAACGATTAAACACAAAGAGGATTTTTTTTCCTTCTCTAGGGTACGTCAATAGGATGGACCCTAATTTTATTACAATCTAACCTTATAAATAGACTAATAAATAATTTAATTATACCCTAAACTATTACATTCTCTTTACTAAGAATGTGTCCAATAGCAATTTTCTTATTGTCTCTATTAAGGCGAATACACTTCATTCTTGTGTTTGTGGAGTAAGAGGAATATAAAATATAAATAAATCTATCGATATCATTGATTACGGATCATTCATGATATTCTTTATGTTTCATCGTAGGTGCGTTTCGAGGAATACCCCAATTGAAAGGATAGGAACAAAACGAAACCAATTATTAATGAAAGCCAGAGACGTAGATCAATTGGTTGTAGAGTGATGTTAAGTTCCAGCACACTGAATAAGAGCCGACTTTTGAACTGAGTATTTTAAGTTAAGAACGTCTCAAACCCTACTTAAATGTGGCAAAAACCCGTTTACAAGCTTTCGGGCTAAAGTGGAGTTTGACAAACACTCAACTTCAAATTCTTAATACAGAAATCGAGGGTAAGAGAGAGAGATTTACAATATAGCTAGTGGTTTAGAAATCAAAATGAGTGTAGATGACACCCTAAAAAAGCGTTATTTTCACATAAAACCAAGCAGCATATCTAAAAGCGAAATATGTTACCTACTAGTTAAGAAAAATCATTCATTGTTAAGATGACTTGTCACTAATGATTTCCCACAAGACGTCTTGAAAGTATCCCACAATATAACCACAAGGTATATCACATCCAGTATATAAAAGCTGTATCAAAACAGCTCCCAGCATAGCACTTATTAATAAGGTATATATTTTACGGCGGCGAACATTCGAGGGTGTCGGATTTTCTCGCTATCTCCACCGGCCGTGGTTTGACCGACATATTCTTAGCGCTTGCCTTACGAACTCTGGCACAGATGGATAGAGCCGGCTACGGAGCTGTAACTTCAATTTTTATAGGTATTTTGTCTATTAAAAAAGAGCACGTATCTTGTTTTAACTCGTGAGAACACAGAATGAAAACCGAAAGTAATCATGATCTTCAACACAGGGAGAAAGACGTTCCGAAATAGTAATTTAAAAATTAGATTAGAAAATAATAATATGTATTATCTATTTATATTAATAGTATGCAATGCAGATGTAGGTATTATTGTAAGTGCACAAGCCTACAGCTCTAAACTTTAAGTAGTTTAAAGCTCATTAAATCTATTGAAACTAACAACCCTTGATGCTCTAATGAATAAAGCATTATAAAGGATATTAAGTAATATGTTACGCCCGCTCAAAATAAAGTCCACCAAATCAAAGTCTGCAAATTCTCCATATTTGACGGCATTCCAGAAAATCGAGTTAGCTCATTTATTCCTAAGAATGAGCATTTCATAGAAAGGTCGAAACGCTCTGGGAGTTTCCATTCGTTCCGTGTTCAAAAAGAACGAATATATTTTTACGATTGCCACGCCATCACACTCAATCCGATGAGTTAGTGTCGCAGAGCGCGCGCGACATACGCTGTTCTATATTCAAATTGAACGGCGCGCCGAGACCGTCGCCATTTTGTCGTCGTCACCCGAATAAGATGGCGGACGGTAAGAGGCTTAGAGGAAATGTGGTCGGTATGTTTATTGAGGGCTTTTCAAGTATATTTAAAATAAATTGTGTTACGGAGGAAGTTGAAATGTCTTGGTTGAATTAACATGTTTATTACCAGACTGGTCCTTTCGTCTTTATTTCACTTTAGACCGAATTTCAACAGTAATTCAGTGTTGAAGCAACTCTTAATTGCAAATTGAATGGATGTTTTCAGATGCACAGAACTTATTGGTGATGTTCATCAGAATGTTCAGGAGCGTAGAACTCACAACCGAGACGTGTGTATATGACCATTATTATTTATAAATTAAGTAAAAGGAGTTGTTATGTAAGGCTCATAGCAGATAGCGTTCTGCAGCTACTTCCTACCATGGCAAAAAGGCATGAGTTGATGTTTGTATGTGTTTTACAAATAATTATGCAGACACCGTTTCAGTAGCATTATTTTCTGAACAGATAAAGCTACAGAAAGACCACCATACCACTGTGTCGTTTATATATTGCAGCAGGATAAATATTTCTCAAAGCAAAAATCGTGGTTTCGTAATAAACCAGGTGTCAACTTGATGTACCTGAAACATCAGGGTTGCTCCACACGGCCACACAATATGATGTCACACATTATTAGCTGAATAAACAAAAGAAGATCGAGGAACTTTTTAGGGACTAATGTTATCTCTCTAGTTAAGGTTTGCGCGTTAGATTACCAACGGGCTTTTATAATATTCTTATACAAAAAACATAAAAAAATATTTAATCAAACTCAAAAATTACAATTTCAGTAAAAAATAAATCGACACGAAATGAGCTCAGAAGCAATGTTATAGGCAGGTCTATGACCGAAGGCAAAATGGACGAGTCCACGAAGGCTCCTGCCTCTCAAACGCGTGGCCGCGCTGTCGCTGGCTGGTGGGGAGTCTATAATGTTTTCGTCTAATAATAGAATATTAAAATAGCTTTCATCAAACAAAACTATAATTTATTATTACTTAAAGATTAATTTCTTTATCTAGTATCTTCAAGTACTCATCATTGATTCGAATAAATTAATCCCAGATTTTCGTACGAAAACTGATCATTCATTCAACCGATCGATGTGCTTGACAATTTGCCACTTTAATTTTGCAGTTTCTTTTTTTATTATTTTCAGTAGACACCACTATCTCACCGGATGGTAAGCGATGATCGGGAAACTGGAAGTATGAAGAAGGTTTTCTCTATATAAATATATATCTATTTATTACAATTGATAGACTCGTTTTACTCTAATCTTACCGATGCAGCAATGGTCAGATGATATCAATAATATTAAGTATAATAAAAATAACAAAAACTACGAATGAAATAGTACCGAATGCACCGCCGTTAACGAGCAAACGTGTAACGAAGGGCGCTAAACAATCGCTTTGTTAAGGCAATGAAGACGTATTAGGGCTGAGGGTTATTTGTAGATGAATAATTGTAATTCTCTTTAGTATTCCATTTCTAACCTGTCAAATTGAATAATGAACCTTTCTATGAGAAGATTTTAACCATTTTGTTTCCAAAGACACCGTTTCTGAAGTCTTTTAGAAAACAAAAGTCACGTGTAATCTTTGTTATAACAAATCATGTATTTATAGATAATTCACGAAGCTTGTTAGTACATACCTTCCACGCTTTCAGCTTCACAATTAATTCGATTGAGTAGGTACAAGTCATACTAAAACAAATGAATAGATCCTTCTTTCATCACTTCTTTGTTGTATAAAAGGATCAGCAAATTCATCATGTAACAATTCAATGCCTATAAAACAGTTCCCATTGTACCATTACATCTTTAGGACATCCCTAACCGTGCGTTCAACGTGACAATGGCCCGACTGAATAGTTATCTGTTTAAACCTGGATTAGCACTCGATAAACCATGATTAATAGTCGTGCCGACGGACCGTACCGTCCGCAGACTCACTTGCAAATATTTATTGCGGGTATAAGTTTTATTTAACTTCTTGTATTAATATTTGTGATATAACTTTGAATTCGCAATGTATACAGGTTGAAAAATGGTACAGAAATATTAAGGGCCTACAACCGCTTTAGTGCCGTAAAACTGTAACTTTCTAAAGCATACCCCTTAGTAACGGCTAGGTTAAAAGGTTTGAATAAAATATATATTTATAATTGATTCATGTACATTTTTTTAAACAAAGTTTTTCGTGTGTATAATAGTTTTGCTTTAAAAAAATATTTAACAACCAAATCAAAAGGTCAACCAGGTTGTCTGTAAGCGATTGCCCTTTGCGATAAGACCGCACATTGTACACTTGTTTTTGTGAATGTTTGTCCTGTACATATTTTGTGGTGTACAATAAAGTATATAAAAAATAAATAAATAAATAACAAAAAAATATATTTTCGCAACTTTTGGATACTCCTCCAAAACGACTTGGATCTTTAAAAATATTTTTACACAGAAAAATGTATGGCTAGAATTTCTTCATAACTCAAATAGCATTTGTAAATCAAATAATATTTTGCAATCAAAACTGTTCAAAAGGATGTTCAATATTGATATTTTGGCATCAAGCGGGCACGGCCAGTACTGCGTTGCATTGGAGCGTATATATCGCCTTAAGTATATACTTTTTGTGATGACTTTTTTATTTACTACAAACTTTTATTAACAGCTTTTACTACACATAATTAGCTATCAAGTAAACACGTAACGTTATGTTAGGATAAATTATACAATATTAAAGATTTGTCATCTTAGATAGCAACAGAGGTATGTTTCAACTTAGGCTGCGCCATACCGATAAATGCCTTAAGTCCACTTTAATATCACAATTTTATTCACCATTATGTGATAGAAACTTGTACTCTTAAACACTTTTATCGATTTCCTTTCACCAACTTGCTTTTCACAAGCTTTCATCACCACTACCACATTGTTAGTTGTCAGTGCCCCAACATTCATCACCAGCACACATTAAGAGGAAGTAATTTTACAGCTCAAACATATTCATTATAACTTTTATTTTGCTATCGCTACTAAGCCGTGCGTATTCTGCACGAAGCGCGGAAGGTTGCGGCGTGCGGCAAACAGATAGTGCCGGACCGCCGCAAAACTTCGGATTAGCACCGCGCGGATAATTTATTGCGCCCAGCGGACATGTGCGGATATTCTTTTGCCGACTTATTATTTAATTAGTCGGGTATAAGTGAGTCGTTGGAAAAAATCAAGGGCTTTTTAGGGATTTACAGGTCGTGGTTTGACGTCAAAAGAGTATAAGACGCTAACATGTTGGTATGCCAATACATTGTCAATATCTGGTCACATTAAATCAAGTCCAGACTGTAAGTGTCATAACTATATAGACACAAACAGACAATCGAGAAACGGTTGTGATAGAATATTCAATTATGAACACTCATCAATTGCATTTGGCTTACGGGCCTCAGTAGCTTAATATTAAAGCAGTAAATAGGAGTTTTGATTCTCTTTAGGCTCAATACCTACTTACAAAGTTTTCATGGACTGTTTTAATTTTTCATTTTGGTATGTGTAGTAGGTTGTTACCAGAAAGTTAAAAAGGTGACTTTTTCCTTACAGAACTCTATACCTGTACGACCTATTATATCTAGCACAAATGCTAAGATCAAGGGTACCATAATATTCAATTCGCATTAGTTCAATATTCAGCATGTTAATCTTATATTGAATTACAATATCGTGTAGACGGCTCACAGTTCGCAGTCTGAGCGGTTGCTTCGCATACGTATGCAGGAATACAGTGGGATCTAAATATAATGAGAATTAGAGAAGAGAGATCACTCATTTTGAAATCAGAGAAAAAGACAGAGAGGTTTGGAAGAAGAAAGGAGAGGCTTTGTCCAGCAGCCAACTGCATTCTTCTCTTCTTTTTTCTTCTCATTCTTTATTGTACACAAAACATACAAATACGAGTTCAATAGAACAGTTCGATGGAGTGTGCGATGGAATTTCATGATCTAATTCCACCCAGCCCGTTTCATCATCGGACTACCAGACGTACGGCGATGCGCCATCGGTACATGGTGGACATCCCACCCATACGCACTAAACGTTCTGAGAATACTTTTATTATGCGTACAGCTAAGGAGTGGAATTCCCTGCCGGAGTCTGTGTTTCCCGATAGCAACAATCTAGGGGTCTTTAAGTCAAGAGTGAATAGGTTACTACTAGGCAAGCGTGCTCCATCGGAGACCACATCTTCGCTTACCATCAGGTGAGATAGTGGTCAAGCGCGAGCCTATAATAGATAAAAAAATAAAAGTTTATGAACTAAAGCGAGCTTATGAGGCATATGAGGATAGTACATCCATGTGCACAACAAAAGCTAAGTTTCTTCGTTGTGTTACTTAGAAAAGGATTCACAAGAGCGAAAATAGTCAAAGAGGAAACGCCTATTATATCCTAGACAGCCCGCTATATATCCTTCAGACTGGTTCATTTTGTCATCAACATTATCATTTCAGCCGTAGAATGTCCACTGCTAGACATAGGCCTTCTTCAAGTGTCACCACCGCGATCAGTCCCGCGCGTCTCGCATCCAGCGGATTTCATCACTTTTACATAACCTAACAGTTCTCATATAGTTTGAACCTTCATGTGATAAGTCTCTACTCAAGTCTAGGATTTGCTTTAGTTACTTCAAATGCAATGTAGACGAGATTAGGTTGACTTCGTATGGCAAAATCGGTTAAGTGAAACTTTCTCAGATACTTCCAACGAAAGTTTGAAGAGTATATAAACAAGAATGCTTTATCAACACCAGTTTTTTTCATATTCTATCGGATCTGCTGAAGGGAATATATCACAACCACCCTGTATACCACAAGACACAGAGATACAACGGTTTATGTAAACTTAGCCGGTGGGAGCCACATGTCGACCCACACCTGACGGTCGAACACACCCTGTATAATCCTGCTCTTAATTAAACATAGTGTTAATCTGTTTCTGTTCAAGATTAGACGAATAGGTAATCATTTTGGAAGCTCCTATATTAACTAATTATAGTTTAAGTATTCAAGATTTTTAGTAAGATCTTTAATAAATTGTGAAAAGGCCCTAAAAACCTGTGCAATGTCAAATTCTTCTTAATGTTTAGGTATGCGACAGTAAATACTGTTTCTTAATTGTTTCTTTCTTCTTCTTGTATAAGATTTAGGATGAAAATAGTAACTATCAATCAAGGAGTTAGGAATAACTTCCTGTTAAGGAACATTTGCAACACCTCTTAATGTTACTAGAAAACAAAGAGAAGGCTGATGCTGAAACAGTAGCAACATATGGATTACAGTTCCAATACAATCATTGTAATGGCAAACCGTTCAAATAAAAATTCAAGTCTCAAAAACACAAACTTGACCACCAGAAATCAGGACCGATTGAAAAGACTACTCATTATAGACTCGGGCGCACAAAATGTTCTCATATCAATATGAGAAACCTTCTCTACAGAACTTTTAATACTGAAATCGTAATAACAACATGTGGAATAAATGTTATTAGTACCCTAGAACTAAATGCCCGTCGATAATTCAGCATTATTGATTACTTAATGAATGCTACTAACGCTGATATTAATATATCCTACCTTCAGGGCTCAAAGTATGTAACCACAGACTCAAACAAAAATATTTTGAAAATGGCGAATGTTTTATAAAGAGCTAGGTTCTATAAAACAAAATGAATGCATAAGCCAAAACAGTGATGATATTTAGAATATAGTTTCAATAAAAACCATTGTAATGGTAAACCATTAAAATAAAAATTCAATTCTCAAAAACACATTACACATTCGACCACCAAAAATCAGAACCGATTGAAACCGCCATTCATTATGGATCGATCGCGCAAATGTTCTCGATATGAAATCGAATTAAAATCGTTTATTGAATTCGTAAGTATCGAGTTCGTTGTCCAATCGAGCGAAGTGTAATGGTAGTATTATACGAATGTGTGGAACAACTGTTCGGAAGTGAGGGAAAATATTGAGGAGTACTGCGCTATGGGTTTCCTGATTGAATTGTATGAATTGTCTTAGATTTTGTTAAGATTGGATACTTTGGATAATGTAGCTATCCAATGCGGCAATATTAAAATGTGTTTACATGTATAAGAAGGAGAACATAAATTGAAATGTTCCAAAACATCTTATCATCATCATCATCATTATATCAGCCGAAAGACGTCCACTGCTGGACATAGGCCTCCCCCAAGCGTCGCCACATTGACCGGTCCCGTGCGTCCCGCAACCAGCGGATCCCCGCAACCTTCACCAGGTCATCGGTCCACCTAGTGGGAGGCCTTCCAACACAACGTCTTCCGGTTCGTGGTCGCCACTCCAGAACCTTTCTGCCCCATCGGCCATCCCTTCTGCGAGCAATGTGCCCAAAACATCTATAATTACTAAAATAACGCAGTGGTACTTGAAATAAACAATAACTTAAAATTTACTTACTTACGTTTTAATATATTCATGTTTCTTCTAACACGCTCTTCTGTCCGTGCATAATATTCCACCTTTTATTTTCACAGCTATAGTTTGATATATGTACTGTCTGAGCCTTATTTGGCAATATTCTATTTGTCTAGTCGTCCGGAACATTTTTTATTGTTATCACTCGGTATTAAACTGTAGATCACCGTTTGCTTTTTCAGAGAAAGCATGCCAGTCACTACCGTAAGATAATTTATGGATAAGTTTTCGTAAAAACTGTAGCCTGCATGATATTTTCAAAGGCTTCTCCTGTAAAGTTTAATGACTACTGATTAATCAATAACTGCGGCCATTAGTTAAACACTTAAACAAGAATCTATTTGTGCCGAAACAAATCATACAAAAATCCCTTTGCTCGAATAAATCATATTTAAAAAAAGTGCCTATCGGTTCATTTGGAGCAGCGCATGCCGCTAAACGCGATCGAATCTAACAAAACATAAATTTTAATTTTAGAAACGTAGGGTGTAAACCCTTTGTGTTTCAAAAATCAAGCGGTGTAAGCGACAACAGATCAACCGAGCTGGATATAACGAATAAAGAGATGGCACTGCTATATGACAGTTCCATGGATGGTTTAGAACAGAGACATTGTCAGTTAGCCTTCACAGACCAAGCAATGGAAGTGTAACAGGTATTATGGACGATGGTATTGCTGCGATGTTTGTAGCGGGCTACGTCCGAAGGTTGCGAGTTTAAAACATTTTCCAGCGACGAATCCGCTTCAAGCGCTGTTTTTACAAAAAAGAGTTTAATAGAATTTGGCGTATCTTACTAATGGAACGGTTGGCGTAATGAAATAAGGTATTTCTGCTCGTAATGGAGAATGTTCGAGACGATTTATTAAAAATCGCCCGTTTTTCAATATGCGGCTGTGATTCAGAATCTGTTGCTTTATTTTTGTTCATGTTCGATGTTAGCTGGTCTAATTGAGAAGGGAATTCCGATTGCTAATTGCAAAAGTTGTAACTGAATGTGAAATGTTCGTAAATTATCTTTGGTACATTAATTTATTTTGAGATTAGGTAACGATGGAATAAGTGCACAAAAGCCTAATAGAAAATATAGATGATGCCAATGATTTCCATTCGGCACGCTTTAAATTCTTCGACACAAATTCTTGACTTTTACAAATCTTGCGACAAAGCTCTACCACATTTTCTTAAAGTCTTACAAACAAAAGGAAAAAAAAAACCCCACCACAAGCGAATCAGTGAAACAATAAAATTAAGCATTATAAAAACACCTCGACCGAATTATCTTAATCTGCTTCCATATACCAACTGTCAAGTTAAAAAAAGAAAAAATCCTCAAAGCTTTATCGCCAATCTCAACGAACAAAGGGGGAAGATATTTAGCATAATGAGTGACATTCCACGCACCGTTTAGAGAGAAGGAGATAGTTGAATGTAGGATTCCATGAGTAAGAAAGAGGCGGTAGAGATTTAGAGAGAACAATATCGCAATCTTGTTTCTGGGCCATTTCCTTTAATTAGTAGAGGACAGCAGGATTGCTACGTTGTGCTGAGTTACTGCCGGATGCGGCTGGTTAACGTGTGAAGGGTTGACCGATTGTGTATGGTAGGGTTACGTCAGTAATTATTTGAAAGTAGAATATGAAAGTGAATATAAAAGCTTTGATGTGGAAGAAAAAAGAACGGCCATTGATACTATTGTGAAACTTGAAACAAAAACTGATAGAAATAAAGAAGTGATTGTAGAATCATTTAACGGTCAAGACTCTAAGCTTAAACTAATCAATAAATTAGTTGTAAATGATGAAATGGTATTAAATAAGTATAATTTCATAATATTAATGATCTCGTAAAGCATGGTGCTCTGAACAAAGTTACATGCTATCAACGATTGACAGAAATCGAAAATTTTGTCTATACCAGGGGTCACCAAATGGCGGACCGCGATTAGGGTCCGGACCGCCAACCTATTTTGTGTGGACCTTAAGTAAACAGTACAATATAATTTACTTGTGTTACTTGAATACGTAATTCAATAATGTATCCCGCGTTTTGTCTTTACTGCCGTCGATAAACATCTCCAAGATTTAATGAAAATTGCCTGCACCAACGTAAGTCAAAACTTCGGACTTCGTTTTACATATATAAGAACCTATATTATTGCAATAAATTTTATAAGTAAATACAAGAGACGGTATGCAAGCCGGGGGAGGGGTTAGCAGGTAGCTTTAAACCTTACGGATTTCGACCGTCATATTATTTTTAAGAAACGGACCTCAAATTAAAGTAATTGTTGACCTCTGGGCCCTGTTTAATAAAGCTGACAATTCGACATATATGTCAAAAAAATTACAAATTTGTAGAATTGTCGCGCTTAGGTTGTTTAATAAGAGTAACTAATATGTCAAAAATGATCTGGTGAAATCTTGAAATATTTGTATAGAACTAAAAATGGAACGAAATTGCCGAACAATTAATAGCATTAGGTTATTTCAATAAATACTGTACTATACTGTATAGGTTTTTGAAACAAATACTTTTATACAGCCTTTATTAGGGTTCCGTACCCAAAGGGTAAAAACGGGACCCTATTACTAAGACTCCACTGTCCATCTGTCTGTCTGTCACCAGGCTGTATCTCATGAACCGTGATAGCTAGACAGTTGAAATTTTCACAGATGATATATTTCTGTTGCCGCTATAGCAACAAATACTAAAAACAGAATAAAATAGATATTCGAAAAGGGCTCCCATAACACAAACGTGTTTTTTTTTGTCGTTTTTTGCGATAATGGTACGGAACCCTTCGTGCGCGAATCCGACTCGCAATCGGCAGGTTTTTGAAAATACCTAATGCTGTTAATTGTGCGGCAATTTCCTTCCATATTTTTTTATATAGTGGATCATTTGGTCACTAAACTAATCAAAAAAATATATTTATATTTTAATAAATAAGGCCCAAAATGGTAAGTATTTCGTGCATTTCCATTTTCACGCGATCAAATCAAATAATCGAAGTTGCACTAATGATTGATTCATAATTTTACTATTTTTTTCTGTTTTACCCTCATTTAGCATCATAAAACAAAATGATTTGCAAATATGTCAAAAGTCGACATCACCGATAATTATCAGAACTGTATATATTATTGTTTACTATTTGTCTGTGTTTTTTTGACATAATATGTCGAGTTAATAGAAACACGTTTATAAATGATAAATATGTCAAGACTTCCTGTCAATTTATAACATTATTGTCACTTTTATTAAACAGCCTAAGCGCGCCAATTCTACAATGTTAGAATTTTTTGACATATATGCCGAATTGTCAGCTTTATAAAACAGGGCCCAGGTCTATACCATCATTTTTAATTTTTGACAATCACGAACACAGAACTTTCCTTATATTTTGATTCAAAAGTGTTGATTGTTATTTTTCAATATATCAAACTTTCTACCACCATTGATATTCACCCATACATAAGACGTAACTCAGCCATGATTCACGAGCTCCCAGTTCATTGGAGACAGAATGCTGATGTGTCAACTGAATGTGAATGTGAAGCTGTTATAGGCTTATTTATGTGATGTGCCAGCCTTGTGGACTTTAACGTGATATACTATTTGACTGGTCTGTTCATCACTTAACTTTTCTGAATTTCAGCGGCAAAAGAAGAACTGACTGATATCAAAGTTGAGAAAATCGAAGTTACCTCAGACTTTATGCATATAAAGGCTTTTGACATGATCGTTTTAAAAGAAAAAGGCTTCAATTGATGGTTATTTTTTTCAAATGAGATTTGATTTTACCAATATTTAGTTGTTTGATTCTCATTCATAACTGTACGACAATAGGTGTTTTATTTTTTCCACATCTGCTTTAGATTTGTCCTTGCTTGTTTTGCGAATCCCTTTTATTCCCAAATCTGCACGAGTTTAAATTAAATCTGCCTTGCTCTAAACAATAAAGGTCTTTTGTACCCACAGTATATCTATCACAGACGATATGTCCCAACATTTTCAACCACCATTAATATTATTAAACAAAGACAACCCGTTTACAACTGTGTGGTTAGCGAGAATCTTTCCATCGAATTAACCCTACAAAACCGACTGTGGGTCATAACGACCGTACCGAGAGGGCGACGCGGTTGTTACATTAAATTGAGACATTTAACATTGAGAGCCTTTTGTGTTAATGGTTAACACGGATGACACCGTGCTTGATAAATACGGAACTGTGTCTAAAGGATATGGATGGGTTGAAATGTTAGCTAAATCAGCGATAAGTGTATAATGTGTTTAGATACACGTCCGATTGTGCCTATTGCTTCGACATGATAAGCGCACAATGATAATTAATTTGCTTCTTGTCAATCATATTTCTCTCAGACATGTTTTTTTTTTTTCATACCTAGGTTTGACAAAAATATGAAAGGTTTTTGTTTTGGAAGCGAATCTTGTGTGTGTATCATTGTTTTGTTGCAGTAGGGTTGACTCGTTTAAACTTATGTTTGTCGTTTTCAAAAGTGATATAATTTAAACGTGTGGCTTACCAAGAGGAATTTTGAAGAAGAATATGCATTAATTAAACCAAATAAAAACAGATACATATGGAAAAGATAACTAAAATGTTAATAAATAAAATATTGAGCGCTATTCCTCTCTCCTAGACACTGACGATTGTATCTAAAACCTTGCTGTGCCCGACAGGGTCCATAATTGTTTCTGAAACTCATATTTACCACCTGTCGTAACATTATGGATGCAATAAATTGAATTTAAATTAAGTTTGTGACTATCACAAGATCCAATTCAGTAAACATAGTTAGTTAGCATCAGTTAGTTCAGTAAGCGTAGTTCATGAAACTATGTGAATCAATACCATTACTAAAATAATAAAAACACAACAGCTTCACAGCAATGAGCATCATTCCCTACCAACTTGGCAATAACCAAAAAACTTGGCGCTGAAAACTGCAGAATTAATTAACTCAGTTCTATCAATATGCTCTCACATTACTTGGCAGAGTTCTGTCTTGGCTGGTACTCTGGTAGGGGGAGAAAATCAACAAAAAATAGTTCATAAATCATATCGGGCAGACGGGCGGGCAGAGGATTCTGAATACGTAATGAGCCACCATTCATTTGAGGGTTACCGGCCACATTTTTATCGTTCGTATGGATTTTTTCGCGATTTGTGAAAAATATTATGTGGTTTGACAATTCTAATGTTGGTCTTTTTTGGACAATTAATTTGTTATATTATAAATAAATAAGTTAATTAAAGTCAATTATATTCAATTGCAATCGCTTCAGTAGGTAATCTCATTAATCGGAACGCCAAAAGAAAATAAGGACAAAAGGCCGATTTCTGAATTGAGTATTTGAAGTTAAGAACGTGTCAAGCCCTTGTTTAGTGTCAACTTTTGATAGGTATTCAGGCATACGTATCTACAGTTTGAGAAATACTCAACTTCAAATACTTAATTCAGAAATCGGGGGTTAGTCCTCAGGTGGAGGAAATTGTTAGTTTTAACTCACTCAGGTTATTTGCTTGCATTTTTTTCATATTCTGTTTGTGTGCCACTTCTGGGTCTGTCATGATAATGTTAGGCTTTTACAGACCAAATTTTTACAAATGTTGAAATTTTTAAGTCATCAAAATCTTAAAACAATATCAACTTATTTCAACTTCTTTTCATCTTCATTTACTTCACCATCTCAACAAACACTCTAAGCAGGTAAACATTCTAATTACAAATTATCAACAAAAGAAACGTTGACTACCCTCCTTTCCTGTACAATGGGGGGCACTTATTCACGCAGTGTTTCCTGCCCTGTGTTCAGAAGCATTGTATTTTTTCCTTGGGAACTTTTTCTCTTCATTTGTTTCCCTTTTTTTCAGCTTCAGGATTTCTTGAACCCATATTTCACGCTCATATTGTCCCCAATTTGCATCTAGACTCTGGAGTTTGTTTGCTTTTTAAAAGTAACATTTTTAGAAGCTTTTTTGTTCGTGGTTTTTTATTGAGTTCTTTTGTTTTTGTCTTTGAAAAATATTCTTAGTAGTGTCTGAGTTTGTTTTTTCACATTCTTATATTTCAGGAATAAGATTACCTACTGTACCTATTTTGTAAAATAATGTGGTTATGATTAATGTGTCCTGATTGTCAACCAACAATTTTATGCAAAGGATCTGTAGGTCTGGAATTGTGTCTTATCATCAGCCTAAAAATGTTCCCACTGCTGGGACACAGGCCTCCTCTCTGTGAGAGAGTATGGGCCATAATCCACCACGTGGGCCCAGTGCGGGTTGGTGGATGTCACATGTCTTCGAATTTTTGGTTCTAGGACATGCCGGTTTCCACACGATGTTTTCCTTCAGCGTTTTGAGAGCAGTGGTGATGAAATAATTTAAACAAAGTAAAGCGCCTGCCTGGGCTCGAACCCTCGACTTGTAAGTCGCGGCCGATACCACTGGGCCACCACTGCTCCCTTTAATTGTGTCTTACTTAAGACGAAAACACAAGTGCTGAAATGTGGGCTTACTATAAATACAACACCGCCTTACCCTTGCATTCCACAGTTGTGATGTTATGTTATTAAGTACGTACCCTTGTTTAGCAACGATCGGTCATTTCCAAGAAAAATACTTCAAACCCAGACATAAAACAGCTTGTATATTTTCCAATGCACATTTAACCAAGACCTCAGCCGATCCCCTGCACAGCATGACACACAAGCAACTATCCCTAAACACCACATATGCCTAAGTGGGTCGTCGTAATTAAAAGCTGCACTCGACTTGGGGTAACGTAATGCAATTACAGCTGAATTTTTCGCGACATATGGCGGTAGATGCGCTCGCGATGTAGGGTGGTGCTTGCTAAACGACGATGAACGAATGAGTGCAGTATTTTGAAGTTTTATGGTTTTTTGATATTGATTTTATGTTTTTTGTATACTTGGGGTTATTTTGCCGCAACTTCTTTGCCTGATTGAGAAAAATTTTGGTTAATTTTACTGTTCATTAAAAATTTACGCGTTGAATTATGAGACCTTGATGAGACATGTCTATTCCTCCACATGACCAGTTATTTTTACGCTAATATTTCGCAACAAGAACATATCATATGCATTGCACTCACCCCAAGTAAAATAGGGCAAGGGCAGTATCAAGAAGAAGAAGACTCAAAAAAGATACTCGTATGCATTTAATATGTCATGCTTATACTAAGGATACCAACTTCACTACACACAAAAAAAAATTTGGTTATTTGGACCAACATGAATACGACAAACACTCTCGACGACCGATTAAAGTAACCTTTGTTGGCCTTACACTATCCCAAAATAAGACAGAAACATAAGGAATAATCCTTACACTAAAAACTACAATTGCAACAGCACCACTATCATTTGACGATATTAAAACCTCTACTCCATTTTCATTAGCGTAGGGCGTTGTCCCTAGAGCCTTTAAGCCCAAAGGTACATATGGCGTGTAAATGCTCTTCGTATTGAGTAGCAGCCCTTCGAATGAGGCCCTAAAAAATATTGATGCGGTTGCAAATTGTTGTACAATGTTATTGTGGATTTTTCGAAGTGCGTTTGAGTTAGGGGTTAGATTCGTCGTATAGTTAAAATAGGCTAATGTTACTGCAAGTCTGTCCAAGATAGGTTTTTACTTACATTTGTAATATAATTGCTGCCATCTCTTTACATTTTTGAAATTTCTGTATTCGTAGTTACAAACAAAAAACTATTTAAGATAGCAAATGTAGAAAGCCGTCGGAACAGACGAGATCCATTTAAATTGGTTCTAAATGATATGCCAAATACAATAAAAGCTACCTAGCAATATGTGTGTATATCTATAACATGATACCAAACCACTTCACGACAATGAGTACGATAGATACAAGATTGTTAAAAATTAAATTGTACAAGTGGTTAGGTGAATGTAATATTTATAATATAAAACAATTTATGGCTATGAAACCTTATAAAAGACTCAATAGGTCATCATTTAATTGTTCTTGTTTGATTATTAAAAATCAAAATTGTTTTGCTTGTAACTGTAAACTAGTTTTTTTGTTACCCAAAAATTGCACGCTATGTCATAATTTTGTTAAACATGTTTTTACCTTTTTAATTATATTTAACACCATTTTATACCATGTTTTAAGCAATTAAAAGATTTGAAATTTGAACCACCTTTCGGGAGTATGATCATGCCTGTCTCACACGTATCTAACGTGTGAGACAAGCATGATGATACTCTTGATAAAAAACCGGCCAAGTGCGAGTCTGACTCGCGCACCGAGGGTTCCGTACAAACCTGTGGGTAAACTATAGGTTCCGTTTTTTCCTTTCGAGGTACGGCACCCCAAAAATATGTAATGTAACAAAAAGTTTAAGGTTTTCGGAATTTTTCCTTTATATGTGCTATAAAACATTGCTTCATGCCAAATTTCAAGATTCTAGGTCGACTGGAAGTACCCTTTAGGTTTTGATTCCCTTGCGAGTAGTTGCGAGTTTGAAAATAACTTAAATTGCTGTTTCTTTTGATTGCGTTGACATAGAAGTTAAAAGATTATTAGTTAGAAGATTTTGTTACAGCTTTAAGGTATTATAAACCTGAGTATTTGATATGAATTTCAATTTAATACCTCAACGCGTTCATGAGGAAAGGGGTAGTAAGTTTAAAATTATTAAAAATATTTTTATTATATGATGTTACTAAAAATTTACAGTTTTCGCAATTTTTCCTATATCTGTGCTATAAGACTTTGCCTCGTACCAAATTTCAAGATTCTGATTTCACGAGACGTACCCTGTAGGTTTTGATTCCCTTGCGAGTGTCGAAAATTAGCGGCAATTTGCGGCATAAACGGCTGTATCTTTTGATTGCGTTGGCTTAGAAGTTTGATTTTTTTCACAGCTTTAAGGGACAGTAGACTTGAGCATTTGATATAAATTTCAGCTTGATACCTCCAAGCGTTCCTGAGAAAAAGGGTCTTGACCGACAGACGGACGGACGGACAACAAAGTGATCCTATAAGGGTTCCGTTTTTACCTTTCGAGGTACGGAACCCTAAAAACTAAATAAATAACATTAAATTGCTGCTGCGCTGAGCTGGTAGTTAACAGGAATAACAAGTGACGAGTTTTTACTATCAGCAGGATTTGACCAAATAACAGACTTTAACATTCTGATTTATCTTTCTATATTAATGCAATTTACCGCAAAACTCGAAACAATTACATCTAAACCTAAAATCATTCATCTGGACTACTTCAACCAAGCTCCGGTTGCAATGATAACTGCCCTGGGGGATGCTCTGCGACCATTATACTTATTGTGATCAAATGGCAGTACACCAGCGCATATGTTGTGTGATCGTAACGTATAGAGTAGTTAGTTAAATGATTTTGATACTTGGATATATCGTTTTGAAAAAGTTCAATTTAATATCACAGGGGCAATTTGAGATATAAAGGAACGTTCACAATCTAGTCTCAGTTTTGCAAAAGAACCTGTAATACCACCTGCCATATTTTATCTCTGCACCACCCTAAGGTCGACTGGTAGAAAATGCCTAAGGCATTAAGTCCGCCTATGTACTTGTGCATAAAGTTATATAAATAAATAATAGATTGTCACAGAGATGACAATTACAGGTTGTTAAAACGTATTTTAGTTACAAAAATTGGCCTTCTGGTATTAACGCCTGATAAACATCTATTTAAGAATAAAACTAGGACTTTGGAACCTGGACCCTTTCAAGGGACCCTGAAAAAAAATTTTGGTACTTCTAAACTTTTAAAGTTTCTAGCCTTATTGATGTATTTTAAGTCTAAGAATAAAATTTGTTCAATCAGAAAATTAGACTTCTTTATCCACGCAGTAACTGATTCCAGAATTAAGAAATTCAATATTATTTTTTCGATCAAAACTAATGGAATATTCATCAACTACATATTTCAATGTAAAGCATCAAAACCATTCACATCCTACTTCACTGCTTCACTATTATCAGGGCTTACAATATGCATTATTGCGTCACATTGTCCAAAATGTTGATTATTTGCGCAAGCGCACCATCACGGCACTACTCGACAAGTGGATATATTATTATGGATTTCGTCTGTTGATAAATAGACAGATGATTTCGGACAACGTAATTTTCACCTATGGTATTGCTTTTATTTACGTTGTTACCTTCGGACGCGACGGCTTTTAGAACAAGTTCATCAACACTTTTTAGGCTTTCTTCTTAAGTTATTCCAAAAAGAAAAAAGTGTATTGAAAAAAAAGCATTTCTCCTATACCCTTGACAAAAACTCTTACAAAATGAACAAAACCACATACATTGGATTTTTTTTCGTTCGCAGCAGTCAACATATTACCATAGACACCACAAAAGAAATTTCTTCGTCAAGCTTCCACACTTCCATCCATCATAAACTCATATTTATCGATTGCCCAGATTTTAAGGTCAAAGCAATACGAAACTCTTGAAATACGTATTTAACGTGTCCCATATGGTAATGGGGTACCACCATGGGGGCGTATTGTCCAAGTCGGCTTTTACACCATATGGTTCAAAAATTCATAAACAAGTGCTCGCAAAATCCCGCTTTCATGCACTGCGATCACTCATAAGTTTGGTTTCATATACCATAAAACGCAAACTTAAACTTTGTTGATAGGTTATAAAGTTGAAAATAGTTTTGGAAGTGATGGCGATTTGATTAATGAAACCCGTTAATCTTAAATCAACCCTAAACATGAGGCAGTTAGATTGAAAATAACAGAAGCAAATCCGACTAGAAATACAAAAGTATTGAACGCAAGTTTTAAACGCGACAAAACTACAATAAACGAGTTTGTCAATGAACGCAATTTACTCGATTGTAATCCTAGCAACTCTATAGACAAAGTTCAAATTGCTTTGATAATGACAATAAAATAAATTTCACAATTAATAGGGTGACTGATCCAAAGGCCATTGAGAGTACAAAAGGGATGATTACGAAGCATGGCTATATTGTTGGTGATCAGGACACCATATGGTAGGTTGGCATTAGAAGCGTTCTGTATTATGGGGATTAAACTGAGCATATTTTAATAAGCAGTACAGGTGTTGTTTAGATTTATGAGGTCGTTGTTTGCTTTGTGGATGGCACGCAATGCATTGTTGTGGTGTGTTACAAAATGATTAATAATTGCTTTATAAATGCAACATTTTGACACTTTTTTTATGGTTTTTCATAGTTTCAAAAATTTTACCTCTTTAATAATAAATCGAATGAAAACAAAATTGAAAAACTCATCTAAGCCTCATCATCATCATCCTGCAGCAATTACCTTATGCCAATTCATATGAAGTATGCTTCATGTATTTCTGTTCAATACATCTGTTTTCACAGTCTTCTTGTTCTTTATAACCATAACATCTTTCTCTGGTCTTTGATCTTTTCTTTGGTCTTAATTAAGCTTTGATCAATTCAAGCCGTCAAGAGAAAATATTCAGATAACTATATTACAAATGCTAGATATATCTACCCCTTATTTTCTTCTAAAAGAAACCAAATGACATCAACAAAACAAACTTCAACCAGCCAATACTTCCACATTCACACCCACTCCATCATTGTCTGAACACAATCGACTGGGTTCCTAAGGGACGCGCCGCAGACCGATCGTCCAATCGGAACAACATTAGTAGTAGCAGCTAATCTGCCGGGACCTGTCCCAGGACCGATCGCAATCAAACTTGCACATGTGAACTTTGCTCCGATATCATCCGTCACGAGTTGAGAATTAATTATTGTGGAGATTTTTCTCAACGGGTTACGCAGGACTGTTACGCTATCTTCTGTTGATGACTTTGTAGAAATGTTGCAAGACAACTATGCTCGATTGAAAATTAAGTCTATTAAGATTGATTTTAAAGCTTCACATACACACGCCTTTTTCCTATCGGCAGAAAGTACAGAATGCCATCTGCTACGATCCGCACATACTTATTTTGTTTCATTTACGTTCATACATCTAGTTATACAAGAGGGCTGCCGATTATTGCGCACCTGGCTGTATTAGTATAAATACCTTTTGTTATTCGCCTTTTATTCATCTTCTTAACTCCTTTGAAGCTCTCATCAATGAAAATAACTAATACATTTCATTTCAAGTAAAGCTACGATTACATTATTCTGTTCTCTTTCTGTATCCCCACTTCAGCAAACATCATTTTTCTTAAATTTTCATTCAAACTGCTCGGATAAGTTTTGCTAGTTGAACTTACTAAAATATAAATCAAAACACTCTATCTTAACCCTAAATAAAACATTTTTTATACGTTTTATCACCCTTTCGACCCTAAATAATCTTCTAATCTGTTATTTTTCATAGAATAGGATTATGTTGGTGCAAAAACGACACATCCACAAATCCAGGGCCACTGCTTTCCCTCATATGACACGTGCGAGAATATCCGTGGCGTGTGCCGACAATTACTTATCATGGAATCTGGAGGTACTTCTATTGATAAACGATTTAAGCTCAATTTATTGGTATTTGACGTTTTATTGATTTACAGTATAATTTTGTGTTAGGGCAAAAAATAGTAATAGTATTAAGTAATAATGGTACTATTACTTACTTATTGTCAAATCTATACATATAAAAAGCTGTTGCCCGCAACTTCGTCTGCGTAGCATTATTAATTCGAATAGCTTATTTTTTATATCATCATCATTGTCATCATTTCAGCCGAAAGACGTCCATAGCTATAGCTGGACATAGGCCTCCCCCAGGCGTCGCCACATTGACCGATCCCGTGCGTCTCGCATCCAGCGCCTTCCCGCAACCTTAACCAGGTCATCAGTCCACCTAGTGGAAGGCCTTTGTGATTTTTTATATCGCGGAATAATATTGTACGTTTTCCATTCAAACTTCTACCCCTGTTTCCTTCCCCTTAAGTATGATTTCCGGGATAAAAACTATCCTATGTCCTGCCCATTGTAAATGTGTCACAAAATATCTGCGAACCAAATTGCATATGAATAGGTTCAGTGGTTTAAAGTGAAAAGGTAAACAGAGAGACAGACAGAGTTACTTTCACGTTTATTATATAAACTCCGCCCGCGTCTTTGTTCGCATGATTTCGTATTTTATAGCTCCTACAGATGACTGACATAAGAAATGTGCAGTTAGTGAAGACTACCAAAAATGGGCTGTTATTAAAACAAATAAAATGGGATATCGTAGAGTTCTACGGTTTATAGGTGTGGGACGATTTGTTATTTGACTTAAAGAATAAACAATTTAGAGTTACCGACACAAAGTAAAATCCTCCCCTAAAAACTTAATAACCCCTTTTTGCCCCACTGAGGGTCAAAAATATATTTTGGTATGCATTTAAATTGTTCCCATAAATAATTATTGTTTTAAGGCGATATATGTGCCCCAATGTTAACGCAGTACTGGCCGTGCCGGGTGGACAGCCAGTACTGCGTTGCCAACGTACTCGATGCCAAAATGTCAATATTAAGGTTTAATAACCTTTTGAGCAGTTTTTTTTGCAAGATATTATTTTATTTACAAGTGTTCTGTTGTATATCTAAAACAATAATGGCATGTTTATTTTATTTCAATTAAAATTTGAGGGTTGAGTTTTTAACAACCTAAATATGTTACTTATTCACTCTTTTTAGGGTTCCGTACCCAAAGGGTAAAAACGGGACCCTATTACTAAGACTTCGCGATCCGTCTGTCTGTCTGTCTGTCTGTCTGTCCGTCTGTCTCCAGGCTGTATCTCATGAACCGTGATAGCAAGACAGTTGAAATTTTCACAGACGATGTATTTCTGTTGCCGCTATAACAACAAATACTAAAAACAGTATAAAATAAATATTAAAGGGGGGCTCCCATACAACAAACGTGATATTTTTGCCGTTTTTTGCTCGATATTAATAACGGCAACAGGTAGACGCTTGAAATATTCACAGAATGTTTAGTTGTATATTTACTTCAAAAAATAATAATTAATAAATTAAAATAAAATAAATTAAGGGGGGCTCCCATACAACAAACGTGATTTTAAGCAGTGTTTTGCGATAATGGTACGGAACCTTTCGTGTGCGAGTCCGACTCGCACTTGGCCGGTTTTTTTTCTTTTCTTTTCTTCTCTTTTTTTATTTTTCGTTTATGTAAGTTAGATTGCTTACTTTAAAAGTCACGTCATCTTTCTTGTCAGAGCAAATAGATATTTCAGTACCTAATTAAAAAGTTACTCCAAAGAATATCATAAACGTCACAGTTTATATTTCTTTAAAAAATTCAATCTGTTTATCATTTAGAAACTCAGCTACTCTTTTATTATTTCGTTTCGTTCATAGAATAATCCTTCTTTATCAGAGATCAAAAAGGAAACACAAGAATCTTACAGCTTCTTACAAACATTACAAGTCGTTTTCCCCAGAGCCACTGATCCATCAATCTCTGTAACAGGCTGACTCGTCAGTGACATCTTATTAGGATTAAACATCTACAAATGTCCCTCGAAAGATTGTTCGGGAACGTCCATCCGTCGAAGTCTTGCACAAATCGCAAAAGAACAAGCCTGATAGTGAAAATGAAAATTGGATACAGATCTCAGTATTGAAATAGGGGCAAAGATATTCGTGCACGCACTAAACGTTTTGAGAATACTTTTATTATGCGTACAGCTAAGGAGTGGAACTCCCAGCCGGAGTCTGTGTTTCCCGATAGCTACAATCTAGGGGTCTTTAAGTCAAGAGTGAATAGGTTACTTCTAGGCAAGCGCGATCCATCGTCGACCACATCATCGCTGACCATCAGGTGAGATGATGGTCAAGCGCGAGCCTATATCAAATAAAAAAAAATTTTAAATCATCTCTAAATAGTATAAGACATAGTCACAGTCTGCATCTGTTAAATTACTTCTTCGTTTATTTCTTCTAATTCACGCAATAGATTTTGATACAGTTTTCACCAATAGAAATAACGACAAACAAATAAGGTTCTCCCGTACGAAGCCAGGGTGGGTCGCTAGTTATACAAAAAATTCTTGGGTCAAATCTTTAAATTGCTGCATCTGCGCCTTTCACATCATGATATATGAAATTCACCTATCCACACTAGGTCCGCAATAACTTAGCCCACTCCCTCTGACTGAGAGAAGGTCTGAGTCCCACCAGTGGGCACATTATAGGCTGATATCGCTTACGCATAAGCTACTTCTTCTATAACTCTCTTAAAAGAAATAAATTTCCAATAAAACATCGAATATATTTCACAGCTGCATGAACCTCTATAACATTAAAAGTATATTAAGGGAAAAAACATATTATTTTCCTAAAAAAGATACTCGTTTTTAGCTTACGAATCAGTTTTATTGTGGCGGCGAAGACAAATGACTAGCGAGCCTGGCTGATTCTCTCTCCGTCCATCGCAAACACATTTTTTACTGGTTCCTTATCATTTTTATACTATCTGTGTACAATGGGTGAATAAAAAAGCTTTTATGTAAGGATTTTTGTGATAAAATGTTGTAATTAATCATGGCAATAATGATGTCTGAAAACATAATGAGATATATTTAGGTACTTTGGTCATCGACATGATATGTTTGCATTGGTACTGAAGATTTTTATTTATGTCATGGTAGGATGAGTGAGAAAATTTTGCTTTTATTATGTCATGAATAAAAAGGTACCATAACTCATTCACTCATTCCAACTACATACACACAAACATAAATTAAACTCTAGATAGAACAATATTCACTGCCAGCTTACTAATCTCTCCAATATTTCTTTAAATTTTCTCATTAACGCGCCGAGAAAAATAAATGGAACAGCTTTTCATTGAGAGCCAACGAATGGCCAAAAAAAATGGCTAAAATCTGACAAATGGTTTTCCTTTAACGTCTGCGCCCATCTTATTATCGTTACCCACTACCGAACAGAACTCATTTGGGTCTTCTTTTAACTTTCCTATATATTACCCATCAATCGAATTTATGCCCTGTATTCTTATTTTTATGACCGATTTTACTTTGGCAATTTTTACGGTATTAGCTTCGGTCTTATTCATAGGGTTTACGATTTTATAGCTTTCTGGTTTGAGCTCAATTTCGTCTGTAGCATCTTCGAGTATGATATCAATTTGAGGAGAAGCGTCTGTGTTAATAGCATTATTCGCAATCTCATCTATACAGTCGGGGGTTAGGCCGACTATATGAAGTATCATTTTTTATGCGACATATAAAACATATTTATTGCAATCATAATCGTTTCAGTTTCTCCAGTGCCATGTTTGGGTGAGATAAATAGAAGATAATGGTTGGGAAAACTTTTTTTTATTGATGAACTTAGTTTAGCTATCTGTTTGTTTGTTAGTGGTATTATTAAAATAACTCCATGTTTTATACATCTTAAAAATGAGTCATAAGCATCGATTTATTATTTACACTTATTTGCATAAATCAATAGCTGTACTTTCTTCGTCAAAATGTAGATAATTTATTACATACGATGAAACAAAGAACTAAGTTTTCAAAACCTATCGTAGGATGATAAAGGCAATAATTTTGCTGACCGTATAGAGTGAATAGCGAAATAAACCACAGTTTTCAATATCGCGCCGCTATTGTCAAGCTGACCCTACCACAACTCAATGCGCTCTCAATTCACAGCAGTTATTATTATCTTGACCTGGTGATTGAGCTCTCCTGCTCTGTATCGTCGGAAAGCTCTCTCATTGGCCCACCGATTCCTTTCACGCCTCCCGGTCTGCGCTTATTGGTCTGTCTTGCCACGCCTTCACAACTTCAAACGCTCTGTTAAGGGTAGTTCAAAACCCCACTTATATATTTTTCACCCTTATGTTACTCACATTCGTATTGTGGCCGTCGGGTAGTACGCACGCGTCTTCTCTGTATCGCCGCGATATAAGTGCGAAAAGTTTCGAGTTCGTGTGCTGTTAATTAAATGACTAAACGATGACAATGGACGTTCAAAATAGCTATCAAAATTATAAAGAGTCGTCTCCTGATTCTAAAGAAACTAATTTAAATATTGAGAGTGCTAGAACTTCACAAATAAAACCTGAGATGCAGTCAACTGTTTTAAATCCTGGAAAAGCTTCGAAGAGATCGTTTGATGTGGCGTTTCTGATGATGCCGGATGAAAAGGTACGACCAAAACCTCCAGAAAGGCAGCTGCGAGTCTCAAAGCAGCTTTTTCAAAATGAAGAGTGGGAGCAGGTACCTAAGAGGATGCCTGAAATTTACAAGCATACTGATTACTCCAGTGATAACACAATGGACCTGAAAGATCACGACGACGACCGAATCGGCTCCAACAACAACATATCTCCAAGCTTCGGGTCTGATATCAACATTGACGTCGGAACAGATGAGTACCCCAGTAAGTCTATGTATTGTAGTGACTCAGATAATTCGGAGAGATCAAGGAGTCGGCCGAACTCCAATGAAAGTGCGGCACGTCAACCAAAGTTTTTACCTGAGTATAAAAACAAAATTTTCGATGATCCAACTTTAATCAGCATGCAGTCAAGAGCGAGGTACGAGAAGTATTCTGATAAGACGGATATGTCGCCAAAAAGTGCTTTTACTAAAGTTTCAAACTACTCAATGAGATCACCTAATCCTTCGGTCAGCCCTGACAACCTGCTGTACCAGAACTCCGTGAGTCCGCCGCTGTCTGCTGCCAGTCCACCGACCAGTTCCTTCAACAAATCACCAGCATTTAACAATCTTCTCACGCCAGCTCATCTGATAAATGGAAGCCACTTCTTCAAAGGTCAGAATGTGCCGTCGTCCTCTCCAAACTACCCAGACTCAGCGATGAACCAACGATCTTCAGGATTCAATAAAAATAATATGGAATACCAAGATAAGCACAATACAAAGACATCTCAAATGTCACCAAATAAATTGAATTTTCTGCCGTTTAGACCAGAGATACCGTATCTTCAAGCTGGGTCATCATATCCCTTCGGAGTTCAGAACTTCCAGTCACCGAACCCAGATTTTATGAAGTTTCCTGTGCCACCGAGGGAGAATCCTTTGATAGCTAATCCTGCTGCGGCCATCTTGAGTACATTACTGCCTCCAACTTTGGCAGCTTTTTCTTTGCCGTCGCAAAATGTTTGTGCGAAGTGCAGCATCAGCTTTCGGATGACTTCAGACCTAGTGTATCACATGCGTACTCATCACAAGAGCGAGTCTGCCGTTGACCCGCACAGAAGAAAACGGGAAGAGAAATTGAAGTGTCCTGTATGCAACGAGAGTTTCCGTGAAAGGCACCATCTGACGAGACATATGACAGCCCATCAGGATAAAGAAGGTGATTTAGATGAAGTGCCAGCTGGCCACAAGAAAAGCAAACAATTCTATTCACACAACGGTGGTTCTCTCATACATAAATAAAATGATCATTATGGACTAAGTGCCGAAATACTTGAATCGAAAACTGTTAAAAGTAAATTCATGTCTTTGAAACTGCGCAACGAGAAGTTGAGTCTAATAAAATTGAATGTTTTGTAAAGTTAGTGTTCAATATTGGGATGAAATTCCTTCTACTACCGAAGGCTTAGCATAAATTATTTTTCATGTTGCGGCGGACATAATGAGCCTTATTTATAAAAACTTTGTAACTACATGATTAGTTTAGTAACCATTAGCGGATTTTAAATTCAAATTTTCTATGGAGAATTTGAATTAACCTAACAAATAATATAGTTAGACTTTTTATAAATAAGGTTGATAGTATTAAAATTAGTTTGACTATAAATAGGGGAATGTGTCAAATTCGAGTCTGTTCCATTGTTTCTATAATGTTAATTGTTGTTATCACCTAATCTATGTGCAATATTAGTTGTTAAGTATTTATTTTATAAATATTAGTTATAGTAGCAGATCATTAATTACAGAGGTTTAAACGTCTACTTTGATTTTATTTTGTATCCTTTTCTTTTTATTTACAGTATGTGAACATGTCTGAACATGAATTGCATGAATAGTCATCATAGATTACTTTAAATGGAGAATCAGTGGAAAATTTTCAAATAACATTCTATTTTTTTTTTATGTTATAGTTAATGTACACATATTATAATAGATATACACAACATATCATGACAACAGAGTACAAAAGTACTGCTTATTTCGTTAGAAATTTCTACCAGCAGATTTTTTTTTTTATATACCGCTTAGGTGGCCGACAAGCACACGGCCCACCTGATGGGAAGCGGTTACCGTGGCCTATGGACGTGTGCAACACCAGGGGCGTTACACTCGCGCTGGCGACCCTGAAGAAACCTTCTAATGGCCTTCTTGAAGAACCCCATATTGTAGGCGCTTGGGAAAACCGCTGCAGGGAGTTCATTCCACAGCTTGCTTTCTTCACCGCAGCTTTCTTCATTGTATTCTGAAAAAAAAAACTCTAACACTTTTACCATCCATCTAATTGACCAACCACAAATATACCCATGAGAATAATCAAAACCTCTAAAACAAAATCCAATTTTCTTTATAGCTCCTACAATTATAACAATCACTATCCTCTATACTCCCTTCGATATGAGACATATCAGATGCATAGCTTCCCTGCTTATATTAGACTCGCTAACAGGGTGAAGCATAGCGAATTTATGCGTAGGGTGACAGATATAGACGTCATTGAACCCCTGTTTTGGCTGATTTGATTTAAAATAATGTTCTGTTTGGTTATCTTTATGATTTTATTTCTGTTTAGGGTGAGTGGGAGAAAGTCTTAAAGGATATTGTCATTAGTCATGATGAAGGAGTATCGGAGAAATGGTTTTTTTTTTGTTTATGGATAGAGTTCCGAGATATCTAGTGAATATCAGCTAGAGACACTCACTGAAACTAGAAAAAACCGGCCAAGTGCGAGTCGGACTCGCGTACTAAGGGTTCCGTACCATTATCGCAAAAAACGGCACAAAAATTACGTTTCATGTATGGGAGACCCACTTAAATATTTATTTTATTCTGTTTTTAGTATTTGTTGTTATAGCGGCAACAGATATACATCATCTGTGAAATTTCAACTGTCTAGCTATCGCGGTTCATGAGATACAGCCTGGTGACAGACAGACAGACAGACAGACGGACCGCGGAGTCTCAGTAATAGGGTCCCGTTTTTACCCTTTGGGTACGGAACCCTAAAAAATATGCAATTTTACAATGAGGATTACCACAATTAGCACACCTAATATTTAGCTATCCCGGTACATCTACGAATGCTGCATTTGTTTTCAGCCGCTGTTGTTTCATCTTCAATTACATTTTTTTCTAGTGCGTCTCCAATAATTATTGAAGGTTGGCATCAACTCCGACTATTTTCCAGCAGTGTGGGGATAAATAAATTGGGAATTGCATAAAACCAGGTAGCCACCAGCCAAGTAACTAGACAAGGGATTTTCCATCATGGAAAATGAGAGTTATTTAAATTCGCTATGTTCCACTTGATGCAAATTACTAAAATAGCGACTAAAAATCCTGAACAGCTATGGATCACACCTATTCTAATTGACCTTACAACGCACAAGTACTGCAACCTTACAGCCAAATCCGATTAATGATTTGAAAATACAACGCCAGAAAACGAAGAGAATCTTCAGAACATAAAATTCCAACATAAAATGACACACAAATCTCACCCCATTCTTCACTCATTCCCACATCCACCCGATTATAAACAACATCACATTTTCAATAATCAAATACATCATCACATCAATCCAGCCAATAACTCCATTCAAAAGTGACATCCCTTCTATGCTGTTGTAGCGTAACTAAAGATCCTTGACGAATTTCTTGCGAACACTGCGATTCCCATGTGTTGCGGGTGTTAGCACTAATGTAGGTTAGTCCGGTCCGCTGGCGGGACGGCCGTGGCGAATCGCTATGGGAAATTAGGTTCAGATTTCAGCGATTGTAGGGCATGGAGAAATTAATTATAGGTGTTTAGTTTTGTGTTCTAATATTTTTGGATGAGGTGGCAATGGTTCAAGGAATAGTTTTCCTTATGCTGATTATGTCATCACCATTATGTCATGATCATTAAAAGGTAAGTATTGAACTGTTTCTTCATGTTGAATGGATTTCTAACTTAGTTTGTTAAATGATGAGCTCGTACTATTTTTTTACTGATTGTAGCTCAAAAACAGAAGAATGTTTTGTGTTTCTAATAAATATTGATGAATACCTTGCGAATACTGCGATTCCCATGTGTCGTTGATAATAGCACCAATGTAGGTTAGTCCAGTCCGTTGGCGGGATAACCGTGGCGAATATAGGTATAGAGAATTAGGACCAGATTTCGGTGATTGTAGGGCGTGGATAAATTAATTATGGGTGTTTAGTGTTCTAATTTTGTTGGATTTTTGTAGAAGTGGGTTTGAACATACTGCAATGATAGTGAATTTTAGGCTAGGAAAATATTGGACTGTCGGTCATGGTACTATTTTTTTACAAAGTTTGTTTGTTATCATACAGACAAATTAAAATCCTAATTTCTTCTTATTATCCTCCTTACAATATAAATATCAGATGTTGATGTCAGTCCCGCCTCAACGGCTGAACGGATTTCGATGAAAATGATCAAGTGAGTAGGTCATGTCCTGGATTAGGACAAAGAATATTATGTTTAAGTAAATAATACTATTTATGATCTATTGTACACTGACAGCCCTAAATTCTTCTCCTATCGTTCAGTCCATCCAAAGGTTGTCTGTAAGAGATTGCCCTGTGCGATAAGACCGCCCATTGTACACTTTGTTTTTGAAAATGTTTGTCCTTTATGTTTTTATTTTGTGGTGTACAATAAAGTTTATAATAAATAATAAATAAATAAAGAATACTTTTCTACTTTTCTTTGGAATCATTTGCAACTTTCACACGGGTGAAGTCTCGAGCAGAAGCTAATGCTTTTTACCTGTTAGTCACGATACATCAACAACACAGAAAGATTCACTGTTTCCTCTTGGAAACAAAAGAGCTGCTTACAGATTTACAGAACACCACGACTGTTCAAATAACTTTTGTCAAAACTTTGAATACATCACAATCGTAATGGTATAATATTGACACCTTCAAACTTTGCCATGTAACAAAACCATAACCATACAAAAACAGAAACCCAAACTCAACTTTTATTTCGACCAACGTCCGCATTATTCGAATTTCAAAAACTTGAAACAAGCATGCACTGGTAAGTACATCTGTGTCTCGTAATGTGGAAACTTCTTGGTGTCCGTGTAAGTGCGAAGAGGACAATATTTTTGGTGGTCTGCCGAAGCGTGAGTAATTCAATAGAAAATATTCATACTGGGGATTGAGACCGGCGCCCCTTTCCAGGATCGTATGGCGTGTTGTTTTTTGTAGCTTGACATGTATTGGAAAATATTTACTCTTTCTACTATTAAGGCTAGAACTTGCTCTTCAGGAGACGGGCCAGAAAATTATGCCTACTTAAGAAGTTGTTAATCGTCCCACACGACCCATTGTAATTTGATTGCTGTATTGTAATTTATTTATGTGATAGTTCAATTAGGTGACACTTGGGGGAGAGCTACGGTCAGCATAGATGTCTTTCGGCTCAAATGATGATGAGCAGAATAATGATGTCACTTAGGAAGTTTTGTGAATGAACACCATTGATCGATGATCTAAAAAAAATGTTTATTTTAACCTGCATTGCACATTGGTGAGCTAGAAAATTTAGTTTCATGATGCACTGCATAATTTAAGCAAATTCACTAGCACTCACTCTAGGATTTCCTGGCGCCGCGATTACCACGAATCGAAAATCAGATTAATAATTTCTGGAAGATCCTGTACTAAACACATATATTACCTCTACTTTTAATTTAAAATGCCATCAAAAACTAATTGATTATTTTCTCCGGTTTATAAAATTAGCATCACTACTGGTGCAAGCACCCTGTACACACGGTGTAAGCAGACGCCAGCAGTAAGACGGATGGCTCGCGTAACACACAGCTACTAGTACATTTGAATACGATGCCCCCGCTCTGAGCTAAGATATGCTTAGATCTGACTCGCTCCTTATGACCCGAGCTGTTCTGGAGTTTATTGAATGTAGACTCAAGTCATTATGGAATCTCTGTTTTGAGATGGAAATGTGGTTTACGTGTTTTTATTAAAATTAACTCAATTTACAGGTAACTATTTAACTTGCATCCGACGCGAAGGATTAACAATTTACCGATGCTATGCTTTTTATGCCTAAGTTCTAACTTGCTATGCAATCTTTTGATTATCCCACTGGGATGCTACCATCTTAGTATACATATAATATATTATTATAAATGCGAAGTTTGGATGGATGTATGTTTGTTACTCAATCACGCCAGAACGGCCGAACAGATCTGGATGAAATTTAGCACAGGGATAGATTATAGTCTGGAATAGCATATAGGCTACTTTTCATCCCGTTATAATGTTCTCTTGGGATAAGAAAACAGGTTCCACGCGGGCGAAGCCGCTGGCAGAAGCAAGTAGCTAAATAAACGTGAAAACTTATATTCCAGAATAGTGCTCCAGGTAAACAAGTTATTGTTTGTCTTTTGAACCGGTTCAGAGCAATAGTTTACCGCGTTTGAACTCCCGACCTCTTGATCGGCGGTCAAACCCGGAGAAATAAAACCAAAAACTACCAACAGATGGATATAAATGACTAGACAGCTACACGAATCGTTCAAAACATTAGACCGTCATGCATAATCAATGCAAAAGCAATATTTTCCACTCAAATAGCTACACAGAATACGAAAAATAATAAATATGTATTTTGCTGAACGCATTTACAAGATTACAATATTAGCGAAGCACGTCCTCACGCTGCGAACACGTCATTACAAATGATAAATAGTCGGCACACTTCGATAATCAAATTCTAATTTCGAATCTGTTCTACCCTCGCGAATATTTTTTCGAGTCAAGGGAAAAGCGGCAGGCAGCCTGTTTTGTATT
Source organism: Anorthoa munda (assembly GCA_945859665.1). Classification (NCBI taxonomy): domain Eukaryota; kingdom Metazoa; phylum Arthropoda; class Insecta; order Lepidoptera; family Noctuidae; genus Anorthoa; species Anorthoa munda. The sequence goes on along the minus strand of OX243907.1, from coordinate 3,156,255 downwards.
GTGAGAAGATTGTGACTTTATTAACCGTGAACGAATGGTCTCTTTAACCGATTCACCACGGAGGCCACGTGACCCGGAACCGATTATGGTTCCGTACCCGATTTGTATGTATTTGTATGTAAATTGGTGCGTGGGGTGAAGAGATAACCGGGCGTGCTTGATAGGGATCTCTGTTATTGAATTAAGTGTTGGCGTTTAGTGATTGTTCAGATGAATGTGTCTCTTCATTGGAGGATTTTGTTGTGATTATTGTGTGAGGAAAACGAGTCATTTTTCGAAGGGTTTCATTGCCGTTCCTTTTTCCTGTTGTTAAGTCATCGGACGAAAGAAAATAAAATACACTTTAAAACATTTCTTTCGACACTAATGTTTTGTCTACTATAATCTGGAGGTCCGTTTCGATATTAACAAACTATATATTGGACAAAGCCACATTCTATCAACGGTAAAGTGCCAAATCACATTAAGGTAGAGCAATTATGGACTTGATGTGACAAAAGTTATCGCTGACAGAATGGGACTTTTGTTAGCATCGAAAGGACATGCTGGCTCTTTTGATAAAGATACTGTTATTCAGATTTTAGGAAGAATGACCTCTTGCTACCTGTGTCAACCATTAAGTAAGTACTTTTTACGTACTTGGTCGATTTTTGAATTTAGAAACATATTTCACCGTTTGTTTTAAAATCAAGCGCTACCTAAACGAAAATGTTACTCCTTACAAAGATTTTCGATTTCCATATTCGCCAGAACATTTACAATTTAAATATCTACTAATTATTCAACGGATAGTACCAGGCTATCATAACTAAGAGCAACAATGCAATGAGCACTTCCTACGCAGACATAGGGTGGGCAACAACGCAAGAACAGACGGAAAACATTGGACACGCTCGCCGTCACAAGATACTGTTGTCGTGGAATTGTTTGGGTTGTATTGTAATGTATGGGCAGCTTGAAATCTTGGGCAGAATGTAAGGAGAAACCATAAATGAAGCCGTACATTGTAATCATCTCTTTCTACATAAGATTTATATTGATAGATCAATCTTGGTGATAGTGATCCGTTCACCATAGTTGGAGGTACTTCAGAGTTTAGCTCTCGCCGACGGCGAAGTTAGAGACAAAAGAACAATTCTCTACAACATGGCCTTCTGAATAAATTTAAACAATTTCTTCGAACAGATTGAAAATCAATGAATATATCAGCAAATTAGGTAGCTAGAGTTGATCCTTAGTGTTGTTCCTTTGATTATTACAGATTGTGTTGCTTCTGAGTGATAAGGCAATGATTTACTGTAGGATGTATCCATTTACTGTAGAACCAATACCACATAGGGAGTTGCTCTGTCTGGTATTCAGACACATACATTATGACATAACAACATACTCAAAGACTCCAATGATATTTGGTTTATGTAGGTGGTATGGGTAATTGATTATGTTATTCATGTTTGCCCATAACCTATAACATTTCTCTCTAAAACAGGAACTATTACAACCTTTCTCACCAAGGAAGTTGAGGATATTTCCTTCAATCCTTTCACCCTGAAACACCGCACATACACCTTAACTATCCTTCTACCTTTCCCATAACCCAAAAGACAAAGGCGTATCGTAAATAAGAGGAACTAACGCACTTCCTCATCCGTCGTGACGAACAAACTAACAATAGAACTAAATATTTGGGACCTTCCGTTGTACTTCATTGTACATGGCCCTTTATTCTGGCTTTTTGTTGTGGAAACCATTTACAGTGTGTGTTTTGGTAAACTGTAACTACGTATACATGTGAATCGCAAACGTTCGGCTCTCTATGATACTGAAATCTGGATCAATTAATGTTGTATTTCCTCTTATGTAAGTTTTCATTACTGGTTGACCATTCTATTTGCTATTTTATTTATTTATTTTATTTTATTAATCTTAGGAAAACTTACAGCTAATACATCAATGCGCAGAAACAACATACAAGAAAAGGCCAATTAAAAGTTTCCACGCATATTAAAGTTACCATAAAATACGCATCAGCGAGAGCATAAAAAAATATATAACTCAACGCCCAACATATACAACAGAAAAAGTGAACAAATATTTCTACATATCAAAGAAACGCTTACTCAACTTAGTTTTTAGGTTTTTAATCTTAGTATCTAACAAGTCCAGATCAACATCCCGACACACCGCATTAAACGTACGACAAACTCTTATCATGTAAGAATTCTGTCTGTAGGTAGTTTCAACTTTAGGTACATGAAGGAGACGGGCATGCCGAAGAAATGCACACGGCACACGCAGTCCAACCTTGCCCACCAACTCAGGAACGTCAGCACACCCGTTCATAATACTAAAAAGAAAAGCAAGATCTGCAATTTTTCTCCATTCGTTTAGAGGCAGAATGTGAAGTTTTTTATTCACATATTTTTTTTATTATTAAATAAGTATTTTTCTCAAGTACGTACGACGCTTACTTTAGTGAAAGTGAAAATTAAAAGAAAAACGAGATAACTATATTAACTACTATAATACATACTACGTTGAATCTAGATGTAGGTCAGGTTAGATAATAAGTAAGAAAATACAGATTTATTTTTGTCATGTCTGTATTAGTAAGTTAAAAATCCTTTGTTTTAGATTAACGCAAAACAATTCCGGTACCAATACTGTTAAAATATCTACTAAACCTCTTCCCCTTCCTCCTCTTCCTCCTCCTCCTCCTCCTCTTCCTTTTCTTCCTCTTCTTCTTCTTTCTTTACTTCTCTTTCTCTTCTTTCTTCTTGTTTTTTCTTCTTCTTTCTCTTCTTCTTTTCTTTCTTTTTCTCTTCTCTTTCTTTTTTTTTCTTTCCTCTTCTTCTTAACCTCTTTCTAGGCTTGGTTTCTAAAGAAACCGAGCCTTCTCTAGTTGTTGAAAAATATACCAAAATTTATTAGTGTTTCCCACTGAATTTAATAGAATATAATACAAATAAATTAGAATATAAAGCGGCGACTGTTTTCACTGAATTAGCAGATGGTTGGCTCGAGAGGATACGGTTCCAAATAAACCTGATTTATAACGCCTTATTTACATTTTGTTGCGACTACATCTTGGAATATGGAGCCCAGAATATCTTTAGTGTATCTATTATTATACAGAGTTATATTATATTGTTGGAGTAAACAATTACTTCCGAATAAGTAGAAATTGACAAAAATTAATATGTAAAGATTTAGAAAAGGTGCAAATGATTACACTTACACACTTACTACACTTATTGATTCTATAAAGAACGTTGGCCCTTTTGTTTTTTTTTTTCAATTGGTCTTTTGAAAATGGTAATTACTGAAGAAATTATATTAGCAATCACTTTCTCTGATCTGGTCTGAAACAAGGCAAGGAAACTGATAAAATTATTGTATTTAATAATGGTTGAAATTTTTAACGAATTGTATGAATGTACTGCTTCATACATACATACATACATAAATTCACGCCTTTTACCCATGAGGGTAGGCAGAAACCTTTGCGAGGGACCTGTGATAAGGAGATAGTTTGTGCGGACTACCACAGTTATTTTGGTTTTGGAATGGTTGATTTTGATATTCCATGCAAATCCTTTCCATCCTTTCCAGGAGCTTTATCATTTCAGCTTCATTCGCCATTAAAAGCGTTGTCTCATCTACGTAACGGAGGTTTGTGATTATAGTGTACCAATAGTAACACGGGAAGTGTTTCCGCCCAGTTTTTAAAAGTTCGCCGGATGATGATTTTCCAAACTCAAGACTTCACAGTGACAGCAAGTTGTAGAATAATTATGCATGTATCTTCAAATAATTTGTCATTATATATTTATCAATTTATATGTTAATTTATTGTAAACATACTAGGAATGACATTGAAATAATTTAATTTGCTTATTATTATTAAATGAATTGAATAAATGATTATTGAAAAATATATATTAATTTAATTTTAAGGAGGACATTACATTAATTTAATAACTTAAAATATTTTAGTCTGGTTTTATGTTTCAATGTCAATCTTGATTTTGATAAACCATGATTGTACACATTTTGCATGCCTTTCGGTCGAATCACTTGAAACATGTACCATTTAATAACACCATTGTAACAGTGTTTTCTGCAAAAATAAATAATTTGATTTGATTTGATTTTATGTAATCTCCATAATCGTTAAATAGAATGGGGGATAGGATCGTCGTACACCTTTTTTAAATCTGGAGGGCTCAGAAGTCACCCTTTCAACTTTTACAATGCCCTGGTTAGTTTGATAGTGCGATCGGATCAGTAAAATTAGGTGCATAGGTACTAGTACTTTCCACATATCTGACCAGATGACACAGTCGAAAGTTTCACTTCAATCAACAAAGCACAAGAAGACAGGAGTGTTGAATTCGTAGGACTTTACGAACAGTTGGCGGATATTTAAAATTTGTCCTCAAGTCCCCTCTCCTTTAACGAAACCGCCCTTCTCCTGATGAACTCGCCACCTGCTACGATCCTTTTATACTTCTTTTGCTTCATTCATACATCTAGCCATACAGTACCGATTCAGTATATGTATTACAGCAAAACATGGCCCACCTTGCACTGCATGCCCTGTTGCCTGTTTACGTGGGGACCTTATGATTGCGTCAGTGGACAGCGTTGCCGTAGCCAAATACTGGGCCCGAAAGGGATTTATTAAGAAGAGTATGTGTTTGTCATCGATACGCTAATAACAAAAAGAAGTATATTAAGTATTTCTCCAATTTGACAACTTTTTATGTACGAGTATGTATGGTAAGTACTCATGTTTGAGCAAATAAAAATGCTTTGATTTGATTTGATAAGTAGAAGCGCGGCGATTCAAATGTGGAATACAAAATAGATATCTTACTTCGTACGGTTTGGATGGATGTGTGTGTGGAATTGTGGATATATGTTTGTTACTCAATCACACCAGAACGGCTGAACGGTTCTGGATGAAATTTGGCACAGAGATAGATTTTAGTCTGGAATAGCACATAGAGTACTTTTCATCCCGGTGTCATGTTCTCTTAGGATGATAAAACACTTTTCACGCGGGCGAAGCCGCTGGCAGAAGCTAGTACAAAATAGATATCTTACTAATCTTACTATAATATTATAAAAGCGAAAGTTTGGATGGATGTGTGTTTGTTACTCGATCACGCCAGGACAGCTGGGTGGATCTGAATAAATTTAGAACAGAGATAGATTCTAGTCTCGAATAGCACATAGGCTACCCCAGTATAATGTTCCCTTGGGATAAGAAAAACACTCTTCACGCGGGTGAAGCCACTGGCAGAAGCTATATAATTAATATATCACGCATAAAATTAACCTGCATCATTACAAAATTAGCGCACAATAACCCTACATTTGCTGGCAATTTATAAATAATGGTTCCCAAACAGCAAAACAATAAAGTTGGTTGCGAAATAGCGAACGGTTGACAAAACACCGCATCTATTTAGCATATGAATTAAATACAGTGAAATATGGTTTAAATTAATATGGATATATGCCGTCGCGCAGAGCTTTTGCTGGTGGGGTTCGTTTGGTACTCAGATTGATGGGAAATCTAAAACAAAAGACAGTTTTACAGGTATGAGTCAGTTGTCAATCTAATTTGAACTAAATTTCGACTATTCTTCACAGTGAAATGTGACACAATCTGAATTTTCCGTTAAGCTTTTAAGCTTACCGTGCATTGACATCTAAACCAAAAGTGTATGCAAACTTTCATCTTAATCGGTTGAGGATAACTGCTTTAAAATTCAGATGCAAGATTTGACCTGAACATACATACATACATTGCAAGTTATAAAAAGCTTGTAAAAAATATACAGGCCACCAGGCAACCATCCTCTTTCCAACTGCATCGGGTAACATGCACTTTATAATTTTGTGCCTTACTGTGCATTGAATAAGCGTAATAAGCGTCGGAAGAGTTGGGAATGAGACGAAATTCGGCTTGAGACGAGTTGGAAAACTAACTAAATGTACTAAATGACGTATTGATAGTGAATGTGACCTATTAAGGGATAGCGACGAAATAGCTTATGTGACGAATTGTCATCACAACCAATATAACGGTAGTTCTATGTTCAACATTGCCCGATTTAAATTGTATAGAAACTAGCATTGCATTTGATAATAGTCTAGTATCAACTTCATACTAAACGAACGAAAATCTAATTCCTCTAAACGAGCAATTATTGTATATATGTATATACATAATCTGAACCTCGGAAAAGGCACAAAAGTTGTCATGAAATTTTGTATGCAGGGCCTTTCGGGGGTGATAAATCAATCTAGTTAGGTATAATTTTTAGAAAACATTGTTTTCTCTATTTTCACCAGAGCAGAGCTCGATTGCCCAGTTACTGTAGAGTTGGTACAACTAAACACAGACTATGAAAACCATCATGATTTAAGTTGTAACAGGCAAAGTGGCTGATGGCGGCTGCCAAAGACTTAAGACTTAACTTACGTAAGATAACTTGGTTTACGCCTTCACAGGTAACTATGAATAGAGAAAGGTCGTAAGTGGAACCCATCTGAAAGTAAGTCGAAAGTAATAAGCGGGCTCCCGCGACAATATTCACTGAATACATTATATTTTGTCTTGCTGTACCGTTGCTACTTAGGTAACTATAACTCTTGTGTGGTGTATGGTAAATTAAATATTGTGAATATGTGTGGTGTGAAGGCCCGTGATATTAAGCATCAATATTAGAAAGATTAGGACCAACAAATGTCAATTTGCTTACGATGAAATGGTTACTACGCTTAATATACCTTGCTTTATATCCTTACCTTTTATTTTAGAATTAAAATATTATATTGATATAATAATACAGCTTTATTATGCTTTTAACTTACAACTTTCGGGATAACTTATTCAGGATGCAGTTCATCATTCTCTTATCGTTATTCCAATTAATTTGAATTCAGCGAAGAATGACTTCTACTTCTATGCATCTGTGTTTACCGTCATCTCTATAGTCACCTAATTTAAGCCATACCATCTTCCACACGGCTGTGTAATATACATACAACAGAGAGTATATCACTTGAAATAACGTTCAAATGATATTATAATTTTCATAATAAAAACAAATAACCTAATTTCATGTGATCTAATGTTATATTTCAAATAACCTCGAATTGGTCTAGTAACATTTAGTATAACATTCATTTCATATAATGTTCAATTTGTATAATTAATACTCTTTTTATATAACGTTCATTTGACCTAATTTTCTAAGGTAACGCACCGTTTTTTAGAAAAATAAATTATTGTAACCTAACCTCAAAACACTAAAGTTGCTTCTGCATTGTCTCCGGCGCTGCGGGCAGTACAACCCCTTCACCCTTACTTAACAAAGCAAAGGCATCCGTGTGAGCCGTAGGCGACAAGCAAGCCGAAGCTGTGGAGGTGAGCTGCGGAGGTGAAGAGGTTGCTCTCCCTTCACACCTCCGGTTTTATATACACTCTACGGATAGCAGCCAAAAGACTACGTGAAGTCGGGATGCCCCGATTCGGTTTTGGAACCGATTCGTCCTATTTCTAAATTATGTTAAACGTTACTTATAGATTTTGAATGTTATAGTAACTGAATATTATACTTATTGAATATTAATTCAAATGACCATTATACCACATAAAATTAGGTTAAATGAAATTAGGCCATGTGATCAGATCATTAAAACTTTTGTTATTATTTCAAAAGTGCTTCTTCCACACCTTCCACACGACCCATACATCGTTTCATTGATCTTTCTTTACTCTAAAGTTATCGTGATCATTTCAAATGTTGTAATTATTAAATGCTAGTTCGCGGTGAGTTTCCAAAATACAACAAAAATCTTCTAATATTAAAAATATCATCACCACTTTTCCTATTCCTATTGAAAAGTAACTTAATTTACTCTAAAACAAAATGCCACTTTAAATCGCACAATCTTCCAAATAGTCCCGAATGGGAATGAGCCAAAGGTGCGAATGAGCTACAAATTCGACGCAGCTATAAAATTGAATCTAGTGCGATCCATTAAGGTTCGATTTGGGATCGTAAATCGGATATCACATTAGCTTGATGTATGGAGTGACGTGGTATACTTATATGGGATGTTAAGGCGATGGCAGAATTATATAGAAAACCCATATGAAATTAGAAATGAATTTAAAAATATATGGTCTTATTATGCTGCAAGAATTTCAAGTCAGGAAGTCTTTATTTTATCGTACATGTACCGTCAATAAACCTTTCGAAATCAAATAAAGTTTGCTGTTTTTGAAGACCTTCAATCATACCTATTCAGATAGTTCATTGTGGTGCTGTTTTACATCGATGAGATACCTAATATTGAGACCTATATATATGAGAAGTGTTGTCTGCAAATTACAGGAACTGATGAATGGTAATAATAATGTTTAACTCGTAGGCAAATTCACGAACGCCTCCATTTAATTTACCATTGACACGTAAAGATGAAGAAGTTAATTTTCTTGAAATAAGAACGAAAAATAATGCTTTCTTCTGAATGTAAATAAAATCCTAAACCCTTTAGCAACGATTACAAACCGAGTCAATTAATGACTTTTTCAGCAACAGCCAGAGTCTCACAACAAGTGTTAATTATAATCAATTTCTCAATTTTTTTATTCAATTCTCAGTTTCAAATTTCTTTAGCCAAATCACTGTGCCTTAAACAAAAATATGATTACTAGTTGTCAAACGTTCGTGATGTCGTCTGATCCATGATTTATATATTAGTGAGAATGTGCTCAAGTTGATTGTGCGTTTGATAGAGGACCCCTGATAGCTAATATATCGCCTTCGCGAAATAATTGCCGAGTTTTTTACGCATTACTCTGTTAGCGAGGAAGAAAACTTTCATGAAGACAGAGTGTTTTAGGTGATTATGTTATTTGTTCCTTACTTTTGGCTCAGTTTTTACTGGTGTTTTTAAAAGCTTTACCCAATGAATAATCTGCAGAAAAGTATTGCTATTGCTAATGTCAAAAAAGAGAAACAGTTTTATTGAGCTTACACAATTGCAACATTTTGCTATATTTATGCATTTATTTATTTATTGATAGGAACACCAATACATATTTACAAAATATTAATAAATAATTGAACATTGCTCTTCGTTCAGTGCAAATACGTCATATATAGGTGAACACAACACACACCATTGATAGAAGAAGGCCACAAAACTTCGTATGCTTAAACCTAAAATTTACAATTGCTCAAATGTATTTATTTCAATTAGGCCATTATGCGGCACTTATAACCGTTAAAACATTTTAAATTTACATGTAATAAAAAAAATATTCTACCGATATCCCTATCGATATATACCCTATATATCGATAGGGATATCACAGGATAGGGCTAACTTACCTGAAAGGATAATATAAAAAGGATAAAATCCCTAAAATAAACAGCAAAATATACTAGAACATAGTTTGACATATTTTAAATGTTGTGATGATATTCAGACTAATTTATTTCTTATATTTTGGTCCTTTGACCCGAATTTGCAAGATCTGTAGAAACTTGTTTTTATATGCCATCGCAGCATTGCTTTCATATAGTTAACCTACAGTTCCATATAGCACATATGTAGGTATAAGGTTGTATGTAAAAGCTAGAATATAAACAAATACATTCAAGTATTGTGTGGCCATAAAACCAGCGGGCCGTCACGATAGCGACGTAAAATATTGACACCCGCCATGCAAATATTGCTGGTATGAAATAAAATGCCGATATGCTTGTAGGGTATAGGGAGTATTGAAGTCTTTGTTCGACTTGATTTTATATGTGTTTTGTTTAAGTGTAGTTTCTATAGCAGCTTTTTTACGGGGCTGAAGATAAGTCCGGGATTTCTTGCATTGTCGTGATGGTTGTTCAATGTCAGAATTTACTGATAAGTGGATTTATTTAAGGATCACTTATGAATGTTACGAAAACTTATACAAGCAAAAGGACTTTTTATCGCGGTTCCTGTGGTTACTGTGGAATATGCGACTTCAAAAGCAAAGGCTAGTAAAAGAATTAAGAATTAATAAAGAAGATTATACACTAATGATGAATATATAATCAGTCGCCATCAAAATTATTCTTCTCTTTTCACTCCATAACTGAACACAAAAGCAACATAACCAATAAACTCTTTAAAATAAACAAAACCCCATCATGAATCTTATACAAAAAGGTGTAATACATTGCTGAAAGCTTTTTTCAGTTGTCACCGGACAGCCCGACCGCCGGCGGAAACGACCGAATCGCTTCGGTGACGGGTTACCAATTGACGAGTGCTATCTCTTTCTGGTATATAGTATAAAAGAGGGATGGAGCGAGTTTTAAAGCACAAATTGAGAGAGGCATCGTTGACGATGGCCCCGCAGGAAACAATACTCGATTCGGTGAATTAATGACAAGCAGGGGTGCGTAAGTGAGGTCGGGAATGTAAAATTATTTTTTAAATTGTTTATGCTGATCCAGGATTAGGACATGTGATAATTATACATACATACATAAACTCACGCCTTTTTCCCATCGGGGTAGGCAGAAACTACAGAACACTACCTGCTACGATCCTTACATACTTCTTTTGCTTCACTCACGTTAATACAGCTATTCAAACACACATCTAGTCATACATACATCTACTTGATCGACATGTAAAAGTGTTTGTACAAACCAACTTACAGAAATAAAATCTTTTATTATTATCATGCCGGTTATGAGTACTGCGCACCTGGCCTTTCTGAAGAACATCCCGGCGTTTATAATTATAATAAAAGGATAATAAATAATAATTATAATTCATTGAAATACGTATTTCTATTTTGAATCAGTACAGCGAAATAATAAATCATGATGTAGGTAACTTGTAGTCACAGTGTAGTCAAATGTAATAATGTCTACGTAAAGTGTTTAAATCCTTTTCAGAATCACTTTAACTTTCATCCGTTTAATTTATCTACTGAAAAGATTCTCCTAGCACAGATGTTTTTATCAGAAAAACTTATTCAGTGAATTTTCAAATCTGTTAAAAGTTAAAACCAACGAACATGACCAACGCCAGACTTTTCTTTTTTGTGTCAATGCATGGGAAAACGTTGTGTGTGTGTAGTTTAAAATCAACGTTGTGTTATTTGCCCCTGGCTGTAGCAATATTTCAGTAAAACAATGGTTGTTGTACAAAGCGAACGATGCGTCGCTCGTCCGGATCAACCTGCGGATATTACCTCTGTACGATATGACCTGTCATTACTATCGGTGTGACGTCGCGCCGGTTCGATTTCTAGGGCGAGTTGTTTATTTTTAACCGACTTACCAAAAAAGGAGGAGGTTCGACATTATGTATGTTTTTATTTTTATTTTTTTATGTATGTTCACCGATATATCCGTCAATTGTGTACCGATTTTGAAAATTTCCGAAATTGGTCCCATTTTAATTTGGTGAAGATCCGATGAAGAACTTCGGAGATATACAACAGAACTCTTCAACAAATAACGGCAAATCTCTCGGGATTGCTGCAATCGCATGTCTGTTTATTGTTTATACCATTTCATAACATAACATCACGCCAGTACGCTCGAAAGGGGTATGCAGGTCTATGTTAATTTATCTATGTTAATTTCACCGGTTATATTCAAGTTTCATGTTATTCGGGTAATCTAGTCTGTCGTTATAGGTACTTACTTAACTACTTCCCTATTAGGTAGGTACAACTTAAAAGTGAAAAATAAAAAAACATTTTACCGACTTCCAAATAAGAAAACTAAAAACTGAAAAAGTAATTTTATTTTTGAGAGTCGGTGTCCTATAATTTAAAAATTTGTAACCCTACCAAAGACACCGACTTCCAAAAAATAAAGTTACTTTTTCACTTTCTAGGTTTCTTATTTGGAAGTCGGTAGTATTTTTTTGAAAAAAGATTTTTATATTGAGAACTTTTCTTTTATAAGAAGTGCGCAGCTGAGCATTAGATCCAGATTAAATTACTGGATTAGGCAAAATATTTTTGAGTTTCATCTGTAACTTCTCAGTAGCAGCCTAGAATCTGAACATATATCCGGTCAATGACATTAGGCTCGTTCCTATTACCTAGAACTTAAACATAAAAGGGTACATGTAAAAAATATTAATTTAGTCCGTCAGTAAGATAACCTAAAAAATATTGGGCACGTATTTTTTCTTTTGCCTCGTTATCAAAAAATTACGACGACACAGTGTGTTGAAATATCGCGTGACGACACGGTGTGCTACAATTTATAGTGACAAAGTGACGACACAAGTCCTCACTTCTGAACTTTGATGCGCTTTATCTTTGTAATTTTTTATTTATTTGATAAAACAAAAAATACGGGTTCAATATTATTTAGAAAGAAAAAAGAAAGAAAAATATTTATTTGTGACCCGCACAGGAGACACGAGAAATAAGCATAAAAATTACACAATAGTCAAAATAAAAAACCCCGTGCGAGACCAAAAAGGCTCCTATCTCAGCATGTGCAGCGATATCCAAAAAGGAAATAACCCTGCGCTGATATTCTGATAGGGCCCACTGTTCATGCCACGGACACACTTACGGAAACGGAAAATTGATAATTGATTGATTTGATAATCTCACTGACGGACTATAGGATATATAGGATATAATTATATTTTTTCTACCCAGGAAGCTATTTGTCTAACCCGTAGGGGAAACACAGGCGTCACATTATGTTACTAGCGTTTACTCTAGTAGTGCTAGTTGCGTCTTGGAAAACCATTTTATTTTTCCTGAAAAGGATTTCTACTTTTTAATTTTTGCCTTTCTTTTTCTTGATCAAGGCGTGGTCAATTCATCGTACCAAGTTGTCTTTTCTAACATGCCATCGCGTCGGACGTCTTGAGATACCCTCTGGGTTAAGATTTAGACAATTCAAATTTTTGAATACCCGGGTTGCCAGTCTCTTTTTCAAATTAAATTCTATGTATGGATACAAATCTTATTACCAAAAACAGAATTCTCTGGTTTCTAATTTATTTATGAAAAACAGAATTCTGAAATTTAACTCGTTGGTTTCTAATCCCATTTTCAAAAACGGAATCAAAAGTGAAGCTACCTAATCCCCGGTCTTGATTAACGCGGTCCGTTCCGGCTTGCGTCCGGTGATCGGAATTAGAATGGGCGCCCCGTTCCGATCATTACGCGTTCCGGACCGGCGGCCGATGTAACGACTAATTGTTGATACGGCAGCGCCTTTTGTGTGGCCGCCATTATGAAGGGGTATTAGGTTAGAATTATGTTCGGGTATCAATTTTGTAGGTATTGTTTTTTGGTTTTAATTGTTTTGTGGTGATTTCGTTGGTTAAGGGGTGATACTAACTAAACTCAAAGGTGGCTGTTGGGTAAATAACTAATAACCCCTTTTTACCCGACTGCCGAAGGAGGATAATGTGTTTATCAGTCTATGTATGTATGTATGTATGTATGTTTGTTCCTATGTGGCGTTCTAGAGAGCAAACGCGTTGGCCGATTTTGGTGATTCTTACGTCAATCGATTCGTCTTAATCCTGCGAGTGTCACTGGCTACATTAAAATGGGAAAAAACTAAAATGGCGGATTTTGGGCGCCATTTTGTGGGGAAAAATTTTTTTTTTCTTCCTAACCCATTGTGTGGGGTATCAAAATAAAGGATTTTAAGAGGCAATTTCAAAAATATACAACACTTATATGTTTAAATGTACCTAATTCTAAAAAAAAAATAACTAAAAAGTTGTAAATAAAAAAAGTTAATTAAAAAAACCAAAAAACCCGACTGCTTAAAAAGCAAACTAAAAAGACATCTGGTTTTGGTCCGCCAGCTCGCGAATATGTATCCTCCGACTGCACAGCATGATATTCTTCTTGTTTACGTCTTTTTAGTTTGCTTTTTAAGCAGTCGGGTTTTTTGGTTTTTTTAATTAGTTTTTTTTATTAGTATTGGTGTACCCTATGGATAAGAATTAACGCAATGTTTAGAAAGGTGTATGATAAGTTAGTAGGATACCAATCAAATTATTGATTTTTAAAAGGTAGTTTTTTTTCTGATTACTGTTTCTATTTCAAAATTGCTGAAGTTTTAGTAAGTCGGGAGTGTCTCTCTCCGGCAACCTTACCCAATGTTGAGAAACGATTATTCCTAACATAATTATTAGAACAATCCTGTCTGAACCACTAACAATAACAAACATGTTTCCCTCTACCAACTCCAAAAATTAACCCCCAATAATAATTAAAAATCGTACTAAATCGTCCGAAAGTTAATCAACTCCGAACGAAAACTTTTCGAACAGAGTCTCGGTCCCCACAAATCACGAACAAAATTGTAACTAGATAAAAACATCATTGCCGAACAAAACCCGGAACTTTTGCGAGTCTAATAACTGCTGAGAGAGTTAATGACTTATGCCGGTGGAGTGTGAACGCACTTTAAATGTTTTTGGGTAAAGCTTCCCCTTAAATTTTCGGTTATGGTGGCGTGGTAGTTTTGAAATGTGATTGTGTTTTTCTGTGAGTGGGAGGAGAGTAGTGACTTAGTTCTACAGCAGTTTCAAGCCAATGATAGAGGTTTGAGGAGGAAGAGAACAGTGGTGGCCCAATGGCAGGCAGGCGTTTTACTCTGTGTAAATTATTTCATCACCACTGCTCTCAAAACGGTGAAGAAAAACATAGTGAGAAAACCGGCATGTACTAGAACCAAAAAATCGAAGTCATGTGACATCCTCCAACCTGCACTGGGCCCGCGTGGTGGTTTACGGCCCATTCCCTCTCTCATAGAGAGGAGACTTGTGTCCCAGCAGTGGGAACATTACAAGGTTTATGATGATGATGATAGATGATATTTGGCAAACAACTTAAATGGGACTTTGGTTTGCCATCAGTGACGACATCAGTGGCGTTATGAGATCCTCAAACCAGCAGGTGTTAGTGCACTCTAAAACAATCCTTGTACTTCTGGAACTATTGTGTTTAATATACTCTGATGCTGATGCCGTGGAATTAGCAAAGTTTTAGGCCAAAACATTCTGAATTACTGTCATGCCAGTGACACGACGAAGAAGAACATAATGTGGTCCTAATTCACAAGCATCGCGTCTTAATCAGAATGTTGCCAAATTACTGCATTCCCGACAATATAGAAGTATATTTGCCAATTTCGTTGTATTGCTAATTTACTCAAACAAATTGTAAAGAAATGGAATGAGGACAACATTCCTTTTGTTTTCCCAAAAATTTACAACCGCAAAACAGCATCAACTTCCTCAACCACTGAAACAGTTACAACAAATTCACGAAGGAAGAGTCGAAACATTATGTACTTAAATCCAAACGAACTATCGCAGTAGGCGGCACTTCCAGTTCGGCCATTATCTTATCGAACGCGCAACGAATCAGTGGGCACGGGAGTTACGACCGTCGCCGAATGCCGCCGAACTTTGGCGAGGGAAACGTTTCAAAATTCGAATTCTAAAAACTGTTGTTAAGGGGTTGGTGGTTTTGAAAAGGGTTATTAAAATGAAATAGATTTACGCAATAAGAGATTTTCTTGTGGCGATAACACTCATCGGCATCATGAGACTATTTTAGCTAACGGTATTGTTGTCATTTTTACTGCATTTTTAATACGTTTTGCAACTCTAAAAATGGTAGGGCTAGTTAAATAATAGCCAATGGTAAATATCTAGCCCTGGGCTGACACAAATGTAAATCATTGGGCAGGCTCATTGCCTTTGCTCTGCAGTAAGATGCTAGGCTGACAGTAATCAGCAAACAATCTGAACCGTTTGCTAGGCTTTAGTCTCTTCTAACCTTTAAAGTATTAAAGCCTGCGAAGGGTCGTTAATTTTTTAGCACAAAAGGCTCATATTTCAGATGTATTCTTATTTTATTAGTACTATACCTGCAACAAATTTCTGCATCCTTCACCTTGCCTGTTCACTTTTAGAACAGGCATATTTTAGGCACGCTCTTTACATCGTAGACCTCACTGATCGCTTCTCATCTAGCGAAATCAAAAATATTCACTAGACATTTTCTATGTTTTCCCCCATACCCTTAACAAGCTCACCTGTTAATCGTCACATAACAGTCCTCACATTGGTAGGCACGAGTGTGTCGACGTGTTAAACCAGATATCGTAATGACGCCAAAACAAATGGCACGGAACGATTCCAGTTCTTTTATTCTAATGTGCGTGTGATTAGGACAACTCTGGATTCGTTGTTTGTGGAACCTCCACCTAACCGTATTATGTGTTGTTTGTGACAAGCTCCTGGCTGAATAATGACAGCAAGGGTCGGGGTATATTTGAGGTTAATCAACGCTTGAGACCGGTCTGTGGATAGGTAACCAATCATAACATATCGAGACTCCTTTGTCACTCGGAAAGCCTGTTAAACTGTTGGTTTTGTCTCTCATTTGTAGATCTTTCAAGCAGTTACTAGATTGGGCAGGTTAGATAGGTAGTCACTTCATCTAAAATACTGGGTATCCACTAAAACTAGTTAGTCTGGAATCCGACCCCAATATAGTTACTAAAGGATGAACAGATTGACTGTTGTTTGTGGCAAGCATGGTGGATTAGAACAGGTGATGGAGGTAGAAACACAGTGTACTTACTGCGCCTTCACTTGACTATATTGTGTTGAGCAATAAACATTTGAATTTTAGTCGTAAATATCTTAAATGCTTTAGAAACATTTTTTATTTTTATTTGAGATCGGTTTGCTCTTGACTCTAGTTTAGGTCAGAGGTGAGAGAGACAAATGACGACGATGGAGTGAGCTTACCCTAAAAAAGCCTGTTCACACTAACTTTGAAGAGATTCGGGTTGAATGTGTTCGGAAACACAGATGCAGGTAGTGAGTTCCACTCTGTTGCTGTGCGCATTATGAAGAATGTTTGCAAACGCTTGGTGCGGATTGGTGGAAAGGCTAATAGGTAAGGATGGTAACTTGCAGTGCGTCTAGATGTCCGATGGTAGAAGGGGGGCGGTGGTCGCGGAGTGGTCGTGGAGTTCTTGAGCACACTCACCGAAGTACAGTCTGTAGAAGACCGATAAGAAGGCAACCTTGCGGCGATGAGCCAGACGGTGAAGCTTGGCATCCACCAGTTTAACGTCACCAATGAGCCTCTTAGCTCTGCGTTCCACAGAGACAAGAGCGGCAAGTTGAATTTCAATGCAAGATGACTGGATTTAGCTACGATTGCCTTGGTTTTGATGAGATGAGAGTCCCAGTGAGCCTTTTAGAAGATCCTTTTAATTGGTTACCAAAGCACAAAAAAAAATTGAAGTGAAAATTTGCACGCCGTAGTATGTGGCAAACATGTTTCATCTGAATGGTTTATTTAGAGTAACGATTAATCAGTGTTAATTAAGGGAAGGATTTTAATCTTTTTTGCTTGTCTGGCATTTTTTCCTGTCAGATATAAATAGGTAAAACCCTTCTGAAAGAAACATTGGAATATAATGTATATATTAAATTGTTTTATTTATATTTCTTTTCTCTACTTGTTTTTTAATTAAGTTGCATCTGCCATATTTTATCTCTGCACCACCCTAAGGTCGACTGGTAGAAAATGCCTAAGGCATTAAGTCCGCCTTAGTACTTGTGCATAAAGTTTCATAAATAAATAAATAAAATACTGAAATAAATGATTCGTAACGATTTATGATCAGTCAATTCAGGTATGTGGCAATTCTAAATCCATTTACCGAAATATCTATGTATCTTCATTCTTTACCAAAAAAAATTAAAGTCACCGTGTACCAGGACACCATCAACACTGTAGAACGTAGTCTGTTTAATATTTATGAGTTTCGCAAAACGCATCAGCGTGCGGTTTGTTTAATAGCGTTGTTTTTAAACGACTATTTGACGGGGAGAGAAACCCTTTAGGCTATAACTGGGGAGCGATAGGGTTGGTGGAAAAATGTTTGGTTGTCTCTTTGGGTTTGGTAAAAACGTTACTAAAGTATCAGGGCGATGATAATCAAGATTTGTTTTAGGCATTACATAAAAAATAATAATAATTACATTGTATTACATAAAAAATAGTGCACACTTAACAGTAAAACAGTTTTGGAAAACAAAGTCATGTTGAGGTAACTGTGACATGACTTTGTTTTCCAAAACTGTTTTACTTTGAAGATTATTATTTTAATTATTTTAATATTGCATTGCCGTCGCACGTCCATTTCCAATTCCAATTAAATAAAAGCGTGTCAAAAAGGGCACCAGAGAGCCCAGACAAAGTGACATGCCATCAGCGATAACAATTGCTAAAGATCTTTTTCACGAAAAAACATTGTCGCGCATATCTTGAAAACTGCTGCACAAATTTTGATGATTTGCAATGATCAAATGGTTTGAGTCAAACCAAAATCAACGTGTTTGATTCAACCCGTGTGACAGTCTCGGAACATAATTGCCACACATTTTTATCAATCAGGATGCTGAACAAAGCTAAGGCAATAGGGCCAAAAGGACTAAGGGGGTTTACAAATAGGATGAGCCTAGTTCTATTTAAAAAAACTTTCCGTGACAGCCCTACAGGTAGTGTCGGCGGGCGCTAAACGGTAGCGTACCCGCTCAAACCGTGTTACAGCGTCATCTTCCAACACAATCTTCTCTAACTGATTTATACGCCAATTGATATCGACACTTTTTCAAATATCTATTACTAAAGAACTGATAATCATTATTTTAGTATACTCCATAGATTGTGGTTCTCTCCATAGTGTGCCTATCTATTTGGTTTCCAAAATTAAAATACTAGAGAATTTGGAGTTAAACAATGAAATCTCTGCGCACGTCTAATCTGGGCGCACGGTTGGCGCAGTGGTTGAGCGATTGACTGCTGCGCTGCGTGTCGCGGGTTCGATTCCCGCACGGAACAAATATTTGTATGACCTACAGATAGTTGTTCCGGCTCAGGGTGTTTGTGTATGTGAGTTTATATGTTTGTAAATGCACCCACGATATAGGAAGAAATTCCTAGTGTGGGGCAACGTTTTTTTTAAAGAAAAGAAAAATAAAGTTAACAAGCTCAAAACTTTCACAGTATTTTTTTTTAAATTTTCTTCTGAGCAATTTGATTCTAATGAGGCAGTCACAAAAGTATAAAAGTAGGTAGTTGCCTAAGCCTTAATTTTAAATTTTAACACATAAATATTTATATCAATGCGCCACTAGTCTATATTTTAATTCACAATAAAACTCCTTTCTTCCTAATATTTTTCTGAACAAAATACACCCTACAAAAATAAACCCACTGTCTACCAGTACACCACTTCCATTACACAGCATAACAGGTTAAATAACATCACAACAGTTGTCTAAGTTAAAACGGATCTGGTATTTGCATATTCCAATCTCGTAGCGCCCGGGGCTGCGCGCTACGGTGCTACGACGTAGCCGTGCTACGGTTTCGTAGAGGCCCCGAAAATGTGGAGCCAGAAGTTTGATATCACTTGTTAGTAGGCTTAATATGGGACTGTTTTTAGGGTTCCGTACCCAAAGGGTAAAAACGGGACCCTATTACTGAGACTTCGCTGTCCGTCTGTCTGTCTGTCTGTCTGTCTGTCTGTCTGTCACCAGGCTGTATCTCATGAACCGTGATAGTTAGACAGTTGAAATTTTCACAGATGATGTATTCCTGTTGCCGCTATAACAACAAATACTAAAAACAGTATAAAATTATATTTAAGGGGGGCTCCCATACAACAAACGTGGTTTTTTGCAGTGTTTTGCCATAATGGTACGGAACCCTTCGTGTGCGAGTCCGACTCGCACTTGGCCGGTTTTTAGTTTGTATTGTTTTTACAAACGCATCAAGTATTCATTTATTTATTTTTAAATTTCAAGAGGTCTCTCACTCACAAATAGTCACTATTCGCGAATTGTGAATTGGAAGGGACAAACGAGGTGTAGGATAGGTTGATCAGAAACTATCAGGCATTCTGAATCCAGTTATAAGAAAACAAGTACCCGAATTCACCTTATTGTCTACAGGTGAGTGTGCTCAAGAACTCCACGACCTCATCCCACCAGCCCCCTTCTATCATCGGACATCTAGACGCACTGCAAGTTACCATCCTTACCTTGTTGCCATTCCACCAATTCGCACCAAGCGCTTCTAAACATCCTTCATAATGCGCACAGCGAATGAATGGAACTCACAACCTGCGTCCGTGTTTCCGAACGCCTTCAACCGGAATCTCTTCAAAGTTAGAGTGAACAGGCTTCTTCTGGGTAAGCTCACTCCATCGTCGACTCTGTCTCTGTAACCCCTGACCTAGATTAGAGTCAAGAGCAAACCCATAACAAATTTAAAAAAAAAGGTAAAGTCAAGTGCAGTGAAGTTCGCATGTTGCAACGAACTGAACAGTATGCCTGCATGCTGGCAGAACACACAGTTTACTGCTTTTGGAATATCATAAGAGTTTAGTAGAATACTTTTTAAAATAAGAGAAAAACAACTTGTTGACTGGTGTATCAGATATGAATAAGCTGGAAAGATTTAGTTGAATTAAAAAAACATGTGAAGATGTTGTTTGAATACGACCCGCAAGCTTATTACGTATCTTTTTGGGCAAAATTGCTCTTCAATTTAGAAGTACTGTTCTCATCTCTAGGACGGATCTGCCAAATACCAGCTTGATGCACTAGAGTCGATCGAAAAGCGGGCCAAGAGGCTCTTAGGCGCTAAGTTGCCAGCTTGTCGGTTTTTATCGGTTACATTTCGGTAAGTGTGCGATGGAATTGCATGATCTACTTCCGCCCAGCCCGTTTTATCATCGGACTACCAGACGTACGGCAATGTGCCATCGGTACATGGTGGATATCCCACCCATACGCACTAAACGTTTTGGGAACACTTTTATTATGCGTATAGCTAAGGGGTAGAAAACCCTACCGGAGTCTGTATTTCCTGACACTTACAATCTAGGAGTCTTTAAGTCAATAGTGAGTAGGGTATTTCAAGGCAAGCGTGCTTCACCATCGGCCACTTCATTGCTTCATCAGGTGAGATAGTGGTCGATTTGCCTCAAACCGGTTTCATTACAAAGTGCGAAGAAAAAAATAATAATAAGGAAACATATTGGAAGGTAGGGTAAGGTAGGTAGGGTATGGTAGGTTGATCGATAGGTAGGGTAGGGTAGGTAGGTATGTAAGGTAGGTAGGCAAGTAGCGTAGATCGGTAGGTAGGTAGGGTAGGTAGGGTAGGGTAGATAGGTAGGTGGGTACGGTGGGGTAGATAGGTAGGTAGGATAGCGTACGGTAGGTAGGTAGGCTGAAGAGAGGGAGAGGGAGATTTCATCCACTCACCCGATCCGCAGCGGACGCGCCGGGCGTCGGCGGAGGGCGGACAGCGCCCTCTTCCGGCCCCCCTAAATGGGTCCAAGGGCGACGGACTCGGGGACATCAGTCGCCCCCCACACATCTGGACCCGAGGTGGTGGCGCGTAGTGTTCCACGCGCGCCCCTCTTAGACGTCTCGGGGGGAGTCAAACACCTCACTTCCCCCCCAAGCCGAGATCGAGGCCCGGCGGCGGGCCGGCACTAGCCGAGGGTCGTGGAAGTATCGTTGTTCCCGCGACCCCCGGCGTAGGTGTGAGATGGAACACCGGGGTGGTTTTTAGTCAGTAGGAGTCTGACAGACCCCTCCGCCACCCCCAGGGCGGAGGACATCCAATGAGGATTTCCCACCACGGAAACAAAAAAAAAATAACAAAAAAAGGGTAGGTAGGTAGGTAGGGCAGGGTAGATACGTAGTTAGGATAGCGTAGGGTAGATAGGTTGGTAGCCAGGTCACGGGAGCGAAGCCGCAGGGGACAGCTAGTTTTTAAAAAAAAAACACGATTGATTAAAGTCCGTTTTAATAAACCATAATATTATGCTGTGTGAGATGTTACGAAAAACCATGAAGCATAAATCGTCAACAGAAGTATTTGTAAAGGTTTCATGATATGAACCTGACACTGTTTTTGGTGTCATATTTCTGTGCAAATCTCAGGAAATTCAAAGAAACTCTTCATTCGTATCAAATAGACTTATAGTAGTGTATAGTTACCATACATTATCCTCTTAAAACCCACCATATAGAACATAGCCTGCACATAATAAAACGCCTATACCCATCACGTCAGCCGACCGCCGCGCGGGTGCCGGCGCCGCCCTAACTCTCGGTTTCAGGCCATTAGCGGAAGGGTTTGCCAATTAAACAGTTTAACATGGCCTTAGCTTCATTTTATTGTGGTAACATTTGCATGAAAATAACCTGGAATGGGGTTTGATTTTGTTTTTGCACGATTAGTTGGGTAAGTGGAGCTGGTTTTATTTTTACCTGACTGCAAGGAAAGGGTTATGTTTTTCGTGCGTATCTTGTATGTATGTATGTTTTTTGTATATGTTGTATTCTTTATTACCTCATATCTTTAAAACCACAAGACGGATCTATATATTTAAGACATCGTTAGATAGGTTTAGTTAGATTAGGTCTTCACCGCCCAAGTGTGCTTAAATAGACAACCAAAAAAAAAAAAAATCGGCTTTTGGGCGCCATATTATCGTGGTCAAAATATTTTAGATTTTTACAAAATGAGGAGTTTTAGTGGTGATTACAAAAATATATAACACTTATATGTTTAAAAGTAATTCGAACAATAAAAGTAACTAATACAAAAAGTAACTAAAAAGGTGTAAATAAAAAAGGTTAATAAAACCCGACTAACTAAAAAGAAGTAAACAAGAAGAAAATCATGTTGTGCAGTCGGTGGATACATATTTGCGAGCTGACTGACCACCTAATCCTCCGACTGCACAGCATGATTTTCATCTTGTTTACATATTTTTAGTTCGCTTAAGCAGTCGGGTTTTTTAATTTAATAATTTTTATTTTATTTTTTTAGTTTAAAGGCACGTAAGATTTAATAAACAATTTATAAGCTAAGAAGTTTTATATAAAGCCGAAATAAACATTACCTGCCTCAAAGGCTTGAACAGATCATTAAATAGGAATCCTATGAAAGATCTTATTATTCTCATTTGTGTCAGTATATTTTAGCCGACTGCCGAAGGAGGGTAATGTGTTTATCAGTCTATGTGTCTATATATGTATGTATGTTTGTTCCTATGTGCCGTTCCAGAGACCAAACGCGTTGGCCGATTTTGATGATTCTTACGTCAATCGATTCGTCTGAACGCTGCAAGTGTCACTGGACTGCTGGAGTACATTAAAATTGTAATATAGAAAAATGGCGGATTTTGGGCGCCATATTGTAGGGACCAAAATTTTTTTAGACTTCCAATCCCGTCGTGTGGGGTATCAAAATAAATGATACGAGGCAATTTCAAAAATATATAATACTTATATATACCAAATTCGAAAAAAAATAACTAAAAAGTTATAAATAAAAAAAAGGAGGATACATCTGGTTTTGGTCAGCCAGCTCGCGAATATGTATCCTCCGACTGCACAGCATGATTTTCTTCTTGTTAACTTCTTTTTAGTTCGCTTCTTAAGCAACCGGATTTATTTGTTTTTTTTATATTACTTTTTTTTTTACTTCGTGAATGCCTACAGGATTGTATTTACTTTTTCAGCTTATTAATACATCTAACTTTCCCACCTGCTTCTAATTACATTTACCACATTCGTTACCAATAGGTAACGTAGCACCAAGCGTTGTACCTACAGTTGTAACAGATTTAGTACCTATTTTTGACATGCAATTCCAACGTTTACCCACAATTCTTACAAAGCAATAAATCATAAGCAATCAAAATATGAAACGTAGTGTCACTGGACTAAACGTCTTCTCCGAATCAGGGGGCAACACTGAATCATATTTTGTTGTGTAATGAAATGCGGAGAACACCCTTCATATTTAACGCACTGCGACAAATAAAAGCTATGACTACTCCTGGTAATTTACAGAACATTTAATTTAATAACATGGAGATAGTTATTAAACATATTAGCTTATGGGACATGGGCAGGAAGATAATGTTGAATATACCCTGAGAACAATTTGTTATACGGAAATACAACCCAATTTGAAACATTACTCAAGTAATAATCCGAAGAATCTTAATTAGGGTTCCGTACATCAAAAGGTAAAAAAGGAATCCTTATAAGATGACTCTCTTGTCCAACAAATCGGTGGTACTGGTAACACACGGACAGACAGACGGACAGAGGCGTCTGTCAATCGGTGTGTCACCACCGATTTTCTCAGGAACGGGTGTTCATGAATGTGAACGGGTGGTGATCAAGTTGAAATTTATACTAGATACTGAGGTCTATAGTCCCTATTAGGTGTATAAAAATCATCTGAGTCATCACGATAAAAAGATATGGGCAAATTTAGATTTTTGCGAAAACTTGTAAGTACCATTTACCTTAATTTTGAACTTTTATATTTTTCGGAATTTTCCCTTTACTTGTGCTGTAAGACCTTTCTTTTAAGCAAAATTGACAATTCTAGGTCAACCGGAAGTAACTTATCGGTTTTAGGTCGAAAACCTAAATGGTAGTTCCCGTTGACCTAGAATCATGAAATTTGGCAAAAAGTAAGGTCTTACACCACAAATAAAGGAAAAATTTAAAAAAGTTGAAAATTAAAGGATGTGAAATACATACATAGTTGACGCCACCTTTGTACGGAACCCTTCGTTCGCGAGTCCGACCCACACTTAAAGTAATATTGACTAACTCGCTTACCAGATCTTCCAGATTTTGTGTTGGTTAATTTTGTTGAATTGTTTGTTTGTAAATTTTTACTTGTTTTGTGACCTAAACATAACTGGCAAAATGCGAATATACTAATATATATTGGTACATTTCTGCCCGACCTTTAGGGAAATACAGGCGTGATATTCTGTTATGTTGTTGGCTATTATGGACATGTTGATTGTCGAGTTAGAATGTAGGTTAAACTACAAGTATAATTAAGCTCGCCGCGTTTCCCGTACCCAGTGCGTCCACCCATTAGCGAATGACGATAGTAGCGCATCAATCATAGCGCAGCCAATTCATTACCACCACTCGGCGCAGATTGCCCGTAAGCATTACTGTCCACTGTATACCCATTCATTTATGGTCAACGTTTAATTTCAGCAAATTTTCTTTTTTCATAGTGGTTTTACCCAAAATAACTCCCCACTCAAAAGCCTCTAGATATGTTTTTAACAACAAAGTGACGTTTTACAAAGATTTATGTTTAACTAGAAATCATAATGAGGAAACCGGTCACCTTTGTGCTATTCTATCTTTATATGTACTTTCTGTTTTAAATGTTTTGTGTGTGCATAAATAAATAAATACATCATGAGAACTTCAATGCCTATTATAATATCGAAATTGTGAATATAAAGTGGTACCCGTTTCGCACAAAATTGTGAATATAAAGTGGTACCCGTTTCGCACAAAATTGTGAATATAAAGTAGTACTCGTTTCGCACAAAATTAGACTTGGTTAGCTCATATCCTGAATTTCTAAATATTTGGTGAAAAATTTCCTATTCTGTATGTTTGTTTAGTCACAAACCAACTTGGTTCTGACCTCGCCGCCGAGGCCCGTCGCGTCATCCCTGTCAAGATATGCTAACAGGCCAGCGCATTGCTGAGCCGAGTTAATTTATTAGTTAATAAAAAAGGAGTTTCTTGTCCGTTCTTCTCTACATAGGTATTTTCCGTACGGATAGTAGAATCACTTAATCACGATCCAGCTTTTGTTGTCCCCCAGCGGCGCCGTGAGCCAAAGTTCGACCCCATAGGGGGTAGCTCAGCGTGGTCGCTTAGGTTTAGATTTTGATGCCCTGTTTTAGTTTAGTCTTCACAGGATAGCCCGGTTAACAGTAGCCAATCACTATGACCTGTTACTATTTAAGTGGTGTACAATGAAGTATATAATAAATAATAATAATAAATATGATTGAACTGCGAGACGCCGCATAATAAAACAAAAATGTTTGTTAAGAGTAGTAAAAAACCGGCCAAGTGCGAGTCGGACTCGCACACGAAGGGTTCCGTACCATTATCGCAAAACACTGCATAAAAATCACGTTTGTT
This sequence comes from Anorthoa munda, assembly GCA_945859665.1. Taxonomy (NCBI): domain Eukaryota; kingdom Metazoa; phylum Arthropoda; class Insecta; order Lepidoptera; family Noctuidae; genus Anorthoa; species Anorthoa munda. Next base: position 3,130,116 of record OX243907.1, on the reverse strand, counting down.
GTATGGGAGCCCCCCTTAATTTATTTTATTTTAATTTATTAATTATTATTTTTTGAAGTAAATATACAACTAAACATTCTGTGAATATTTCAAGCGTCTACCTGTTGCCGTTATTAATATCGAGCAAAAAACGGCAAAAATATCACGTTTGTTGTATGGGAGCCCCCCTTTAATATTAATTTTATACTGTTTTTAGTATTTGTTGTTATAGCGGCAACAGAAATACATCATCTGTGAAAATTTCAACTGTCTAGCTATCACGGTTCATGAGATACAGCCTGGAGACAGACGGACAGACAGACAGACAGACAGACAGACAGACAGACGGATCGCGAAGTCTTAGTAATAGGGTCCCGTTTTTACCCTTTGGGTACGGAACCCTAAAAAGAGAAAAATTAGGCCCACGCACAACAGTGTGTGAAGTTGGGCTGTTGATGATGACTACTTAGCTCAATAACTTAGAAGGGAAATTTATAGATGGAAAATGATAACTCATATTTGTTAAAAAAAATACTGTAGTTAATAAGTACTGCTCCTACAACTTAATAGCCCAAAATCAACGTCGAAAATGCAAAAAATAAAGAAAATCTCAAAAAAATAAGTGACGTTGCCAATATTTCTAGAAAATATTGTAATATCACAGCATGATCGATGATGTAGGTCCTGACGTATCACTGTGTTCATATTGTGACGACAACTTTGTCGGCCGCATATGTGATGGCTCTGACGCCACACTGCAATCTAGTAAATGGTTTACGTGGAGTTGTGAAAGAAGACAGATTTATTTCAAAAAAATGGTAAGGATCTCGTGCGTGACCGCAAAAATTCTGGTCTCTGGCGTGGAAAAAAGTATTTCAATAAACAGAGAACGAGAGATTTTCAGTGAATTTAGTGGTAGATTTATCTTCACTGAAAATCTCTAGTTCGCAATTTTGTCAGATCCTTAGCTAGCCCTCAAACTCAGGCAAGAGCATAAAAAAGCGTAAACCCTCAAACACAAGACGACAAAAAGAAAAAGACACACTAGAGCTAGATTACGAATGACCAACGTCCAGTTACAGAAATTAGATGACTTTAAAACTTCCGTCTATGATAATATCATATGCGCTATGCGCTGCCACTGACGATGCCTTAAAAGTGACAAAGTTTTTAAGTGAAAATCATGAGTTACTGTGGAGCAAACGACACAACGACGACATATTTGCACGGTGGTAGGGTACTTTGTAGTACCCGCCTGGCTGGCAACCACCCCCAAGTTGAAAATCTGTCGCCAAGCACCTTCCGGTGTGTTCCGACAGCAGCACTTGAGAGCCAGTTCCCTTCTAGGCTTTGTGTGCTTACCACCATCGGCCACATCATCACTGACCACGGTGAGATTGTGGTCAAACACAGGCCTATACATAGTAAAAAAAAAAAAAAAAATAATTTAAGAACAAGCAAAATCTGATACCACTGTTCTTGTAATGTAATGTTTGTATGTCGTTTTTTGGCCATTACATACTTTTTCGTTATTTCACTAAGAAGAAGAAGACTGTATTTATATATATCACTAACGATTGTTACAAAACCATAAAAAAAACAAAAAAATAATCAGTCTCTAAATTTTCTACACTTTTCAGATACCACATCTACATCACCTCCTTCCAAGCTCGTCATACCATCTGACAGGTCCACTGCGTTCCGTTGTCCAATTTAATTATATTTGTCGGGTCGCCAGCCATTTTTAATATTTCTTCGCATGTCCTGACGCATACGTATTGCGGAACGTTTGCCAAAAGTTATATCTGCTTTGAAGACAGACTTTTCAGGCTGGACCATTTTTAGGATTATATTTCTTGTTCCATATTGAATTGGGTGGGAAATCTGGGTTTCGAATTGCTGATGCTTTTAAAGGAAGTGCATTTAGGAACAAACCAGATGTCAACATAGTTGAAAGAGAAACAATATTAATATTCTTCTATAAATGTGGCCAAACATTGCTGTTAAGACTTGGGTCACAATATTCATTGATGTAGTCCTGTCTCTGAACAGACACATCTTTCCTTTTTTTTATTTTTGGCTTATATGATACCAGTGCTGGGTAAAGCCCTCCCCCTACAGTCAATATTTCCTTAAATTATAAAACAAAACTAGCTGCCACCAATGGCTTTACCCGCGTTGACTCTTTACAAATTATAGTCTACTAGCTGTTGCCCGCGAGATCGTCTGCGCAGCATTAGTAATTTGAATAGCCTATTTTTTATATCGCGCCATAATATTATAGGTGTGAGTGCTGACTCACTTGAGAAATTATTAGTTCACCATAGAAACTTCCACCCCCCTTTCCACCCTCTTAGGGATGATTGCCGGGATAAAAACTGTCCTATGTCCTTCTCAGGGTCTCAAACTATCTCCATTTCAAATTTCATCTAAATCGATTCAGTGGTTTAGGTGTAAAAAGATAACAGACAGACAGACAAGGTTACTTTCGCATTTATAATATTAGTATGGATGTCAAAGTCAAATTCAAATATGTTTATTTCAACTAAGCCAATAAGCGGCACTTTTAAACGTCAAAAATAAAAATTTACAAGTAATAACAATTGATTATACCGTCCATTCGGAAAAGTAGCTGTCAAGTGTTATTTTAATGTAAAAGCTATATTACTGAAAAGTGTCATTAAATTCCATTCAGTACTTTTTGCGTGACAGAGGAACTACTTATTCTTACATCCATACTCTGAAACTTTCAAATTTATAATATTAACATGAAATAATAGTAGGTAGATTGGAAAAATATTTAGTTTGCTAAAAAATTAGTAAGTGGCCTTCTATTGGCTATTTAAAGGCCGCTTCCAAGTTGAAACATAAAGCTAATTTTCCCACGTCCATCTACAGACGTCAGCAGTTTGCCACAACTCAGGTAAACACTGAACATCCTCTTGATATAACTCACGTCACCCAAAAACCAAACGCTCCTCTTCAACTCCTAAAAGCTAGAATCAACAGTAGCAACTACTTGAAAACCACTGACTCAATAAAGTTTGACGAGTTTCGAAGAAACGATAAAACTGTCTTGGATCCCGCAACGAAATTAATCAGAAAATAACAACGAAGGAGTTGTCAGCAGGTTGTCGCAGCCCGAGGTAAGTGCTCAATATCCTCTTGACACAAACCCCTTACTCATGTCAGCAAAGGACCAAAGCCACCTCTTCTTCTCCAAGATGTAAATCACAGTCTCGTACACAATACGTTGACTACAATAGCTCCATTTAATCACGAAGTAGCTTATTGCAGTAACGTTATTACGACGCCCTCTGCCCCACTGCGATGCAGTAAATTTCAATCAAAATGATGGTAACTGCCGGACGGACGCATGGGACGATTCTGGGGTTAGTTGGAGATGTAAAAACGATATCGCAGACACATCCACAAATAGTGGCGATAGTAAAAATAGTGGCGATAATAAACAATATCGAAGATACTGTATCTCTAACTTATGGGATAGTGGGATATCATGAAAAAACAAGGCATATTTTAAAATAATCTATGATCGTTTCTGTAGTATCTGGAATTATAATATGAAAAAAAGAAACTATCACTTTGATTATATTTGCAACAAGGTAAGGTTTGGTTTGGATATATATATATATATATATATATATATATATATATATCTGATCTTGATCAAGGAAAAACCGCAGTTTAATTCGTTACGTTTCTATGCTAAATTGCCGACATGAGTCCCTAATAAATAGAAAAAAGCCAAATAGAGGCAAATCAGCAACTATGTTCAGCACTACAGCGAAGACGTTTTTTGGCTGTTTAGTTCACATGTTTCTAAATCCATAGATATCATTTCATTGTTTTGAAATGTATTTTTATTTTGGTAAGACCAAAATAGACATTGGAATTAAATTTTGTCTTTAAATTCACCTTATTTTCCTTTTCAGAAATCCTTAACAATATTTATTTATTTAAATAATATGAACGACTTATAGCTGAATAATTATTCCGAACACCACAATATTACAACAGAATCTGCCGTCCGGCGGGCGGCGGGTGGCGACGGGTAGATGAAATATGCGGCCCGAGCGAAGCAGAGACTACACGACACGACACTTTAAAATATTAACACCCTATATTATTTACGAATAAACGGATTATCTGTTTATTTCGGATCGGTTTAGATGTATGAAAAATTGCTGTGAATACAATGTTTCGGGGTTGCGCTTTGTCGGCCGGTAGAAATTTGGTTGATTTAAATGTTTTGGCTTGCAGATTTGAAATTCAGATGTCATTTATTAGACAACTGGGTGGGACTTTGGCGTCCATCATGTCATAGTAAAAGTTAGATTAGGCACTGTGTTTGTACGGCTGCCTTCAAGAATACATTCAAGGTAGAACCTGCCCAGTTTGTTGAAATGAAATCATATAATAAAAAGGAATCATAGGAATTTCAATAATTATATATGGATAAGATAAAATCACAGTAAGCATTTACATGTTTGAAGGAATATCATTGTACCACGAGTATGTTTGTGTAACAGTGAAGATTCGCATATTAAGAATCTGTAAAAGAAAATGGCCTAGTACAATAAATTTGTTCGTACTCATTATTGACTAACGAGTTAAAGTAAACAAGAGATATTCATTCCAGAAAAACTTAACCCTTGCAAAAACAAACCAACATATCCACCAACTCAACAATTTTGCCGAACTTACGGCTCCTAAATCATAAATAAACAAAATAACACCATGATACGGCAGTTTGTCGGCCGGCTGTAATGGCGAACAGTTTGCCGGTAGCGGCACTGAAACATGGGCAATAACTTTAAGAGTTTTCGCTATAAAGTACCTAGGCGACAATACGCCAACACGAAGATGTAAGCTGCAGGAGAGGTGACAATGGGCAGTGTTCATTGCTAATCATCAATCGAGCTATCAGAAATTGCACGGCAGAAATGTATGTTTTATATATTTTTAAGTGTTTGCCATATTGTGTGGTAAGCGTTTCAGCCTGGTAACTGAATTATAGAGCAGTGGCTTATTTGAAATGGATGTAATAAAAAATATTCAATCATACATATATTATTGATTAATTGTTGCCCGCGGCTTCGCTCCCGTGGACCACCCCCAGGACGTTAGCCTATGTCACTCAAGAATAACGTAGCTTTCTATTGGTGAAAGAATTTTTTAAATCGGTCCAGTAGTTTCGGAGTCTATTCGGTACAAACAAACAAACAAATCTTTACTCTTTATAATATTCATAATATTATTAGTATAGACAAGCAACGCATAAGCCTAGGCTGCTGGGTCTAGAAGTATGAAATGTTACACAAGAATTCCATTAACAGTGAAGGTGTAAAATAGCAGGGAACACTCTCAGTGTGTATGCAATTCGTCACTTTTTCGAGGAGGAATCCCATCTGCCGCAAGGCTTTCATTAAGTTAAAAAAGCTTGTTTGTAAATGAGATAAGGCAACACACCTACCTAGATTTTTTGACAAGCACGGGAACCATTTACTTTTCTTATTCATTTCATTCGTACATCGTTGTATACTTTGGCAACAATATGCGGGAACAATCCTACGTGAAAGCCTCTCCGTATGCTCGCTTATGTACATAATGTACATAAAGATGGCCGAGTCCAAGGAATAACGCATTCCTTATAGCTAAGTAATTGAATACCGGGATGGAAATAAAAGACACACTTCTACTTCTGAAGAAACTGAGAGGAATTTTCTTGCCTTAGATTTTAGAGTAAGTATAATTTAACATAGAGGTATAGTTTTTTTTAAGATGCACGGATAAAAATTATTATTCCATTTAGTACGTCAGTTACCAAAAAAATTGGACACGTTTTGTTATAAAATAACGACAATACCTACAGTGGGTTTAAATTTTACATAACGTCACTAAGGCCCAGTTTTTTGATACGTAGTTAACTCAACCAATGATTAAATATACTAACCAATGGTTGCAAATTTCGATAAAACTCCATTTTTCTTCAGTTGTTAGCCTCACAAATGATCAAATAAGTTGGAGAGTTAATTATTTGACCATTTGTAAAACTAACATTTGAGGAATAAATGCGATTCACATTGGTTGAGTTAACTAATCAAAAAACTGAACCTTAGAAGTGATTTCATAAACTCTCACTCTTGAACTTTGATGCGCTTTATTTATGTAATTTTTTATTGATTTGATACATAACATTGGTCCAATCGGCTTTCACTTAGCCACGCTTAAAAGAAAAGCATGTCCAAGCTGTTTTATTGTCAAAACCACAACTATCTGAACACTACTGGACTGTTAGTGTAGGTCATACTTTACTGTATGGCGCTCTGTTTGTGTCATTATAATGTATAGATACAGCTTACTAATTAACACCCTACGGAAAAAGAGGAGTGTTATAAGTTTAATGTGTGTGCCTGTGTGTTTGTGAATTTGTGTATCTGTCTGTGGCATCAAAGCTGCAGCTAAACAGATGAACGGTTTAGCCGTTCAAAAGTTATGGGTGTTTTGTTCAATAGGATAGATAGACCCTCTTTCCACACTTAGACTCGCATGTGGTCCGTTGTGCGTGCAGGCCTCCTCTCTGTGAGAGAGATCGGGCCGTATTCCACTACGCGGGCCCAGTGCTTATTAGTGGATGCCACATGTCTCCGAATTTTTGGTTCTAAGACATGCCGGTTTTTCCTTCACCGTTTTGAGAACAGTGGTGATGAAATAATTTACACAAAGTAAAGCGCCTGCCTGGGTAGGAACCTACGACCTACAACTTGTAAGTCGCAACCGTTACCACTGGGCTGGGCCACCACTGCTCTTCCGGGGCAGTTCCTTGGTATGGGCGTTGTACTGATTGAATCAGGATATCGCAAATATCGTGTCATAATTACGTGTTCGATAGATTGTCGATAAAAAATTGTCTACTACTAGATAAATTATGTAGATGAAAATGTACGAAAAAAAAAATTGTCGGGGATTTTGGGAATTTTATTTTTGAGTCGAGCGTATTGTAATCTTACAAAAAAGTACTAGCTTTTTTGTAAGATTACAATACGCTCGACTCTAGACACATAACATTCTAACAAGGAAAGCGTTACGACAGCGATTGGATACATTTCAAATATGTATGGGATTGTCAAGCGATATGGGCATGTCTCGTGCCCAGTCCCTTACATTTTGGCATTTTGACCATCGCTATCGCTAAAATCGATTGACGCTTGTCTCAAAATCGAAATATTTTTATTTCAAATAAACCATTTAAAAGTACTTTTGAATTGTCAAACAAAAGCATAAGAATTAGCATATGTCTAGAGGCCTTAATCAACATATATATTCATACATCACACATCATCAGCCTATTAATGTTCCTACTGCTGGGACACAGGCGTCCTCTCTGTGACAGGGAATGGGCCGTTATCCACCACGCGGGCCCAGTGCGGGTTGGTGGATGTCACATGGTTCTAGGTCATGCCGGTTTCCTCACGATGTTTTCCTTCACCATTTTGAGAGTAGCGGTGATGAAATAATTTACACAAAGTAAAGCGCCTGCCTGGGCTCGAACCCACGACCTACAACTTGTAAGTCGCGGCCGATACCACTGGGCCATCACTGCTCTATATATTCAACCATCTTTAAATAGTAAACAACATAAGTAAATACCTACTCCCCTACATTAAAGTACCTATATGCCCATCACCCAGTACATAACCCTCAAAATTGGCATCGAATAAACAAGTGTACCTGTGCCACACATCCATAAAGCACGTGCCGATTCCACTTCCGTGCCGCCTCCGCTTCCGGCACGGCACAGGGTACGGCACTGCTAGGGTTGTCCCTAAAGCTGAACAGACCAGCCAGTTTAATCTAATCCTTTGGTAAAATTGGAAAAAGTATGAAAAAGTAAAGTTATTTATTCTGCAGTAGCAAAATTAACCTTTCGAAATTATTCATGTAATAAATTGTATTAAAAAGGCCAGACAGAGTTATGTTTCTTAGTTTTAGGCCTGATTTTTCAATAGTCTTGCACCAGCCCTTAAAATGATAAACCTACTGTGTATGTAAATCTAGGTACTTTTATCCCTTATCAAAAATCGTTTTCACTTTTAATGAAGTAAAAAAAAAATTTAAATGAATCAATACTTAAGCAATTTTCAATGACAAAATAAAAAGGGACTGGTAAATAAGAAACGCGAAATATGCCTGATTTTTATAAGCCAATTTATTATGCCAAATTTGAACCGCGTGCCTTCAAAGTAAGAGTGACCAGCCGGGCGAGCACGGCCTCTATGATATGCTTGAGTTACGCATTTTATCATGGTTAAAAATGAGTGACTCAAGCCTGTCACAGTAGGCCGTGCTCGCCCGCCAGGCGTCTTTAAAGCTTGCTGGCTCGATCGTAGCGTAGACTTAATCCATTGCTTACCATCATACGAAACCGATGTCAAGAGTGGGCTCATAGGGCCACAAAGTTATTCTAAAGTTTTAAGTTATTCTTGTCTTTTTCACAGTTCGTATGTGGCGGTGTAGATGTCACTACAGTCGGACACTCATACAAACAGCCAAGTGCAGTTTCATCCGAACGTCTAAGGCCGCTTGTAAAAGCCAAGAAAATCACCGGGCTGGCAAGAATTCTTGTCGTATACGACCAATTCATCATTTACAAGACAAGAGTTTTGGCGAACGTAGGCACAGATCTTGTCTAGCGCAGACAATTTTTTCTTGTTCTGCAACGTGGCAGTGTACACACACAGTTCGTGTGTAGAAAGAAACGAATTATTGCGTAAGCCCGGTAACTTTTCTTAGCATGTACATAGGGTCTGACAACCCTAGGCAGGGTACAGCGTAAGTACCTACGGAGCCGCGTCGCCCGCGCCCCGTATGTAAATGTAACGACTCGTAGATTCCCACTTGTTATGTGATTTAATACCGACTTCGTTTCAACGGCCACGACATGTTTATTGCCTTATAATAACTGTTGGTTTTAATTTTTGTTGGGGCAAGTTTTTGCGTAAGAAATGCAAAGATTTTTGCTTGTTTTTGTAAAACTTTAGAAGTTATCTGGATGGTACAGTATTGCTATACATTGTGGCCCTAAATATGTATAGTGTATGACAGTAGGACGGTGAAAAATAAAGCCTGTGAGATGCGGCATTTTCTTCTGTGAGTTAATGATTTTCCAAACCCCTAAATATGTAGTTCTATTTTTTTTGTTTTTTTAATTTTGATTCTTTTGCTTGCGGTGACAGAGACAGAGTCGACGATGGAGTGAGCTTACCCAGAAGAAGCCTGTTCACTCTAACTTTGAAGAGATTCGGGTTGTATGCGTTCGGAAACACAGACGCAGGCAGCGAGATCCACTCTTTTGCTGTGCGCATTATGAAGGATGTTTGGAAGCGCTTGGTGCAAATTGGTGGAATGGTAACGAGGTGATAAATGATAAATGATTTATTTTCTGTAAGTTGGTTTGTACAAACACTTTCACATGTCGATCATATTTTTTAAAACTAGATGAGGTCGGCGTTTCCTGTCTGACTACTCTGAGAAGAAAGGCCGAAACAAACTCAGAGGTCACAGTCTCTTTTAAAGTCCAGACAAAAACTTGGTTAGATCATGTGAAGACCATGTAGACTGATGTCTGAAATGGTCTTTTGAGAAAAGAACCAGCCAGATTGAGTGGACCTGTCCAGTCAGTGCACGCATTTGTCAATAACCGTGCAGCTCAACTTAGAATTTAAGGAGCTCAACGAATTGACGAACAATACCAAAGAAAGGACATTCGGGTAGGCCGCATAAATACTCAAACTGCCAGACCATGATTAAAAACTAACTAAGATAAATTAAAATTAAAAAAAAGAATAATCCACATAGTCTTCACATTCACAATAATTAAAATAAAATAATATAATACTTTAAAAAGTAAATATTCTTGTCATTGCAAGAAAAATTAAAAAAATAAAAATATAATTAAAAACTAAATCCATGAAGCAAAATAAAAAATAAAAAAAAATAACGAAATTAATTGGAGCAGCTCAATCCCAAGCTTTTTTGTCCTCAACGTAATCTTTAATGTTATAAAACGCTTTCTGGCACAACTTACGTTTAATGAATGATTTGAATTTATTAACACTTAAACCTTGTACGTCGCTTGGAAGCTTATTATAAAAGCGTACACATTGACATCTAAACGAGCCACCTATTTTCTTGAGCCTTGTTGTAGGTACTACAAATTTGTGTTTGTTCCTAGTATTTATGTTATGGATATCACTGTATTTTTTAAACAATTTTATATTTTTATGGGCATATAAAAGATTTTCATAAATATACTGAGAAGGCACAGTCATTACATTAATCTCCTTAAATTTCTCTCTGAGAGAGTGTCTCGGGCTTAATTTATAAATTGATCGAACAGCTCTTTTCTGCAAAACAAAGATAGTCTGGATGTCGGCGGCATTTCCCCACAACAGAATACCATACGACATTACACTATGAAAATAGCTAAAGTATACTAAACGGGCTGTCTCTATGTCAGTTAAATTACGAATCTTTCTAACAGCATATGCTGCGGAGCTTAGCTTCTTTGACAATTTATCTATATGTGGGCCCCACTGAAGCTTAGCATCCAAAGTTAGGCCTAAGAATACTGTGCTATTTTCAGGATTCAATTCTTCGCCCTTTAACATCACATCAGTTTTCACCTGCCTAACGTGAGGTAGGGTAAACTTAATGCATTTGGTTTTTTTTCCATTTAAAAGTAAATTGTTAACATTGAACCAGTGAACTACTTTTGAGATCGCGCTATTTATATCGTCAGTAACCAGCTGCTGACGTTTAAGTTTAAACAAAAGTGAAGTATCATCCGCAAACAACACTATATCATGGTTATCCTTTATGAGGTAAGGCAAGTCATTAATATAAATAAGAAACAAGAAAGGGCCAAGAATTGAACCCTGCGGGACTCCCATTGTTACTATAGATCCGGGAGATCTTTTTCCATTAACGTCAACGCTCTGAATCCTATTACTCAAGTATGACGTAAGAAGAGCCAGAGCGCTGTTCCGGATCCCGTAGTGGCGGAGTTTCCTGATTAGCGTTTCATGAAGAACACAATCAAATGCCTTGGACAAATCACAAAATATTCCCAAGGCATCGCACTTATCTTCCCATGCATTATAAATATGTCCTAAAAGCTCAACACCGGCATCAGTAGTTGAACGACCCCTTGTAAAACCGAACTGTTTGCTATGTAATAATTTATGTTTATTAAAAAATCTTTGCAATTGCTCTAAAATTAATTTCTCAAATATTTTACTAAACGTAGGTAGTACTGAAATAGGTCTATAATTTGTAGGGTCTGAAGTACTACCTGATTTAAACAAAGGTATTATTTTACTATTTTTCATTAGGTCAGGAAACTCCCCACTGTCGATACAATTATTAAAGATAATAGCTAAACTAGGTGCGACAATGTCAATAATGGACTTAGCAACTTCTACAGAATGTCCCCACAGATCTGCAGTCTTTTTAACATTTAAAGTGTGAAAGGTTTTAATTATGTCTCTACAAGTAATATGTTCAAAAAGAAATTCCGAATCACAAACATTAACATTTTCTTTTAGTATAGACTCAGCAACAGAAGGTGATGAGTTTAGGGATTTAGTAGTTGAAATGGGAATATCTGAAAAGAAATTTTCAAAAGCCACTGCGACTTGTGAGTCTGATTTTATGATGTTATCATTAATAGATAGGCTGTAGTCAATATTCCGGTTACCAGATCTTCCCGTTTCACTATTAATAATATTCCAAGTCGTTTTAATAACATTACTACTACTTTTAATCTTCGAACTCAAATAACGCGACTTGGCCAAACAACAAACTTTTTTAAATAATTTTGAATAATTTCTAACATATAAATTAAATTCAGCAGTGTTTACATAAGTCCTTTCACTGTACAGCTCATAAAGCCGTGTTCTGCTTTTATGAATACCAATCGTAGCCCAATCACCGAATGAAGCATTACTATTAACCGAGATAGTTTTGGGAATAAAAGTGGAATTAAATTGTCTACAGTATATATTAAAAAAATCATCATATAGATGATTAGGTTTAGAATGAATTGCCAATATTGGTAATTCATTAATAAGTTTAACTTTAAAAGCTGCCAAGCGACTTGCAGTTTTGGGGTTAACAGTGATATCCTTTTTAGCCACTTTGTTATTTTGGTTTGGTATAGTAATCCTCTGCCCGCAATGATCAGAATCTAGTAAATTTATAATTTCTTTGTGTGGTGAGGATGATAACTTGCAGTGCGTCTAGATGTCCGATGGTAGAAGGAGGCCGGTGGGGTGGAGTTCATGAGCACACTCGCCGAAGTACAGTCTATAGAAGACCGACAAGCAGGCAACCTTACGGCGATGAGCCAAGCTTTGAAGCTTGGCATCCACCAATTTGACGTCGCCAATTAGTCTCTTAGCTCTGCGTTCCACTGAGTCAAGCGCGGCAAGTTGATATTTAGCTGAGCCATCCCAGAGGTGGCTGCAATACTCCATGCAGGATCGGACTTGCGCCTTGTAAAGAGTTAAAAGCTGTCCAGGCGTAAAGTATCGCTTCACTCTGTTTAGGATGCTCAATGGAGGCGCCGAAGTTACTCATACATACATATGACATATGTCCATAACATACTCGTACTGTTTTTTTTTTGTTTTATATCTATAGTTTTTTTTTGTTACCAGCCTATTCTGTTCCACTGGGCATAGGTATATTCCTTCAAAACTTCACTATTTATTGATTTCAAACTGAACAATGAGACTCGAAAAAGCACCTCCGCTGTCTTTCAGCTGATCACCTCTAATTTAAAATTTTTGTGATTATCTACGGTACACATTTTCTTTTTTTTTTCTCCACATAGGTTGTTCTAGCAGAACAGGGCCCTGAAATATGTTATTATCATATTCAAGTCGCAAGAAATGAGATGTACGTAGTATAGTTTTACGCCCCGACTCCGCCTCCCCATTACCTCGCCGCCCAAGGCACTGTGGTAACTAGGAAACATCACATGGATATAAGAGAAAAGGATTCGCTAGCATTGGTACCGATACTCTATCGACCAACAAAGAAATGTGCTACCTTATGTGACCAAAACTGATAATTTGCTTACTTTATCGAAATAGGTTAACAGGCAAAAAGTGGGTTCATGGGCAAAAAGTGGCCGAGTATCTAATAAAAACTTACGCCTATTATTAATAGGTAAAGTTAATGGTTTATGTTTGTTTATGAAAGGTAATATCTTGAGGTAGATACTAATCCAATTATTAAGTTATATAATAATTGTTAAAAGCTCATTACCGCTCATTTGGTGCAACCTTGACATGCACACCACACTGTGTTTTGATTGTCATACCTAAAGTTACTTTTATTTCTGTAGGTATGGTTTCCTTTTTTTAGGTTAGCCATATGGCAAAAACGGAACCCTTATGGATTCGTCATGTCTGTCTGTCTGTCTGTCTGTCCGTCCGTATGTCACAGCCACTTTTTTCAGAAAATTTAAGAACTATGCTGTTGAAACTTGGTAAGTAGAAGTATTCTGTAAACCGCATTAAGATTTTCGCACAAAAATAGAAAAAAAAAATTGGGGTTCTCCATACTTAGAACTGAAACCCAAAAATTTTTTTTTCGTCAACCCATACGTGTGGGGTATCTATGGATAGGTCTTTAAAGATGATATTGAGGTTTCTAATATAATTTTTTTCTAAACTGAATAGTTTGCGCGAGAGACACTTCCAAAGTGGTAAAATGTGTCCCCCCCACCTCCCCTGTAACTTCTAAAATAAGAGAATAATAAAACTAAAAAAAAATATATGATGTACATTACCATTTTACCACGGTTTTTACCATGTAAACTTCCACCGAAAATCGGTTTGAACGAGATCTAGTAAGTAGTATTTTTTTTTAATACGTCTTAAATCGTAAACCGCAATTTACCAAGTACGGAACCCTTCGTGTGCGAGTCCGACTCACACTTGGCCGGTTTTTTATTTCTTTTTATGTTGGCACGTTGTTTTTAAACATACATGTAAATTGTATTAATTTAATTAAGATTTTGTGTGTTGTGCTGTGTCTTTTGTGTGCACTAAATAAATGATTTATCTATTTATCTATCTACCGCTAAGTGTAATAGACTATTATTTATTTATTGGAGGAAATGCCATGGAACGGAGGACGGCAGCTGAAACAAATGTAACAGTAGCGACCATAACGTAATTGTTGATGATCTTAAGATGACGCAAATAAGATTTTATCTAACGATAACAACAGAAATACACCTAAATGACGTCTTATTGATTTCAATCCCAGTGAAACTAACGAAATCATCACAAGCGTATCCAGTCAACACAACTCTTTGTAAACCCGGTGTGCAAGATAAAAAATAGGAAGAGGCCTGGCGTAAAATATGTAACTTACATATTGGCAGCGCCGGAGCCGCCATATTGAGTGAGCGGTCCACTGATGGCCCTGCTACTGTATAACTTGATATACTTCGGAATAGTTCGGGAAAGGAAACCCATCTGCATAATAAATATTATTTAATGTTTTAGTTCAAATCCGAGCAAGTACCAATGTAACTTTTACAATTCAGTTTATCTTGGACTTCGCTGACATCGGTGAAGGAAAACATCGAGTGAAAACCTGAAATTATAATTATTAGAAGTCTGAACCGCCACCCACCTCGAGCAAGCTTGGTGAGTAATTCTCGTGCCTTCTCTGTATGAGAAGACGCCTTTTCCCAGCAGTGGGACAGTAACAGGTTGGTATTATTATTATATTATTAATGTAAATAACGTAATAAGTATTCTGCTATTGAGAATGTGGAAAAGGTCTGAATTTTGAAAGTGGTACGGATGACTAAAAACTTGTGTGACAAGTAAAATTTTAAAATCTCCCGACACATTTTTAACTAGAAGTGGACACGCTTCGATGGACAATCTATTAAACACGTAATTATGACACGATATTTACGAAAACACCCCGATTCAAAGAGTACAACGTATAACTTTTGAAGGGCTGAACCAATTTTCATCAAACATAGGTAAGAACACTTAAAAAACTAAATCAAAATCGATTGATACGTTTAGGAGCTTTGATGCCACTGACAGACACACAGATACACAGACTCACAGATACACAGACTCATAGATACAGAGACTCACAGATACACAGACTCAAAGATACACAGACTCACAGATACATAGACTCATAGATACACAGACACACAGATACACAGACTCACAGATACACAGACTCATAGATACACAGACTCACAGATACACTGCAACACACCTCAAACTTATAAGACCCCTCTATTTCCGTCGGGGGTTAAAAACCCGCATTAAGAGACTCGTCTTCGTTTTCTATATACCATTTTTCTCTAAATCTTATTCAGCTAAAGTAAGACTATAACTAAGCTAAGAAAAAAAAGTCTTATTTTCCGTTTCTATCTTTAAATATAAAACAGAATGAAAATGAGACAATAAGTGTAAAGTGTTTTCCCCAAGGACTGGGGTACTTCGGACAGGGGTCACTTTGGATCCAATTTATGCACAATCTTACCTTCCTTATGATATTGAATAGTTTTTGTTACACAAATAGGATTTTTGTGACTTGGGGTCATGGTTTTAAAGCTGTTTTGTTTCTTATACCTACAGATGCCAATCAAAGGATGTGCGAAAATGATTAAATTGATTTCTAATCAATTGTTATCTGTTTGATCAATTATTCTTAATAGTTCCAGGAAAAACTATAATTATAGTCGTTTTTTTTACCCTTTCTTTATCCTATACCCTAGGTATTAAAAGAAGTATTATAGTTAGGTGGTTTAAATAGTCTATTTATTGTTTTACCCAGGCCATGTCTTCTCCACGAGCAGAAACACTCGGAATAGTGAGCTCGCTCCGCGAAGCCTTTGAAGCCCCCAGAAATCTTCTGTGATTTTGGGCAGAGTGAGGCTGGCTACCTTCTGATGAGGCCCATTGTGAGCGACCACGTCTCTGACCCATAAGTGACTGGCAACACACACGGGTCTTCGTCTTGGACGTTTGACTTTCGTCTTAAGACACTGGTAAGATCAGAAAGCTTAAAGTCACCCAAAGGGCAATGGAGAGAGCTATTTCTTGATAACATTTGATAACTTTATATCTCGTTTTACTTTTTATTTTTAGTTTCTAACGTTTTGTTGTCCTACGTTGTCCTCCCATATTTAAGTAATGCTGTAACATGGAAATATTGTAAAAACAAACCATATTTTTAAAAGAGTAACCATGGAGTTTCTTGCCGGTTCTTCTCCATAGGAAACGACCAACCCGAACCGTGCGCCTTTTGTCGACGTTTTATAAGTGCCCATGTAGGCCTATGTAAAGTAAAAAAAAATGATTTTGAAGTTATGCTCGGAGTTACCTTGCGTGATCGAATCAGAAATGAAGACTCCGCAAGAAAACCACGGTTACTGACTTACCCCGAAGAATTTTCAAACTTAAGTGGCAGTGGGTAAGGCACATTGCACGCAGAACGGATGGCCGTTGGGCTGAAAAGTTCTAGAGTGGTGACCGCGTACCAGAAGACGAAGAGTTGGAAGGCCTTCCTCTAGGTGGAGTGATGACCTGGATAATATGTCCAGCAGTGCACGTCTTTCGGCTAAAATGATGATGATGAAGGCTGGCTACGATAACTAGAACCCTCAAGCACAACGGACCAATGGAAGACTAGGTTCAAAATAGGGTGTACTACTATTACTAGTTTTACCCAAAAAACCTGTAACTACCTACAATAACGTGGAACAAAGCAGACAAAACTGGGCTGAAAACAGCGTAGGTACATAGGTAGGTATATTCCACCTACACAATCCCAGTCTTGCTCACCCCAGATACCTATAAATTAAGACAGCAAGGAATATGCATAATAATATATGTTATATGAGCTCCGTACAAACAAACAGTTGTTCTAGCGAGTATAACGCAGGAAGTGTGCTAGCGCACACAATGTCTTATGTTCACCCGACTGGATGTGGCGGGAGGAGCGAATGTCGTGGTGGTGGATATGGTATGTAAACGTGTTGGTATATCCATCAATATCAAAATTATTATATCGTAGGGTATAAGCTCAATACAGCGTATAATAACAAGTAAAATTTAAAATTCCTCCGACATATTTTTATTTCATGCTACATAATTTATCCAATATTAGACACTCTTCGATCGACAGTTTATTGAACACGATATCTGGCGAAACCACTCCGATTCAAACAGTAAAATGCCCATAACTTTTAAACAGATAAACCGATTTTCATCAAACATAGCTAAGAACACTCTCGATAAAGACACCTTTTAAACAAAGAAGTCGGTTCATCCGTTTAAAAGCTATGATGCAAATACACAAACACACAGGTACACACATCAAACTTATAACACCCGTTTTTTTCCTATTAATAAAATAGTTCCCTTTATTGCAGTCTCTTCAATGTTCATGGTGGTGAAGTGTCTGTATAAAAACGTATGTTTAAAAATCTGTTTATAGAACCAGGCCGCAAAAGTCAAAACCATCCACAGAGATGGGTGAGGTAAGAAAACTATATTTCTCCGAAACTTTATATCGCTGCACGCTGGAGAATTTCTTCAAGGTTTTGGACTGGAAAGGGCTTCGCATCAACGAGCTGTTAACACTT
This sequence comes from Anorthoa munda, assembly GCA_945859665.1. Lineage (NCBI taxonomy): Eukaryota > Metazoa > Arthropoda > Insecta > Lepidoptera > Noctuidae > Anorthoa > Anorthoa munda. The sequence goes on along the minus strand of OX243907.1, from coordinate 3,112,415 downwards.
ATGTTTACGTAGCTTTGAGCTGTCTAGATGGTTTAGTTGGTTGATAGCTGACTGCACACAATATCCCTAGTTACAATACGCCATGTCCTTGTGTCCGGATCTCGACCAATCCGCGAGCTCAGATAGTCAGTAGTCCGTGTTTGATTTTTCTAGGAAGAGTAAGAACCGCACAAAGCCAGAAAAAAGTCTACTACGTCGTCATAAGTCTAGAAGCAGTCCAGTACCGCACTCATTTCCTTTCTCACATCTATGAGCGCGCCCCACCGCCGCCACTCACATGGGAGTTATGCAGATTCGCTCGGTATTTATCGCGAAACTTCAACAGATACGGGCCGACACCGCGAATCTGATTCCGTTTCTACTATCAGCCAGATTTATTGACTGTAATAATGTTATTGCACGTTTGTTTTCTGGCGTACTTTTTCGTGATAAACAATAGGTATTTTTGGCGTGTATCAGATTTTGCGTAGGTTTGATGTTACGTATGTAGATTTGACAGATATCTACGTTTTGGATTTTGTTTATTTCATGTGCGGTTGGTAAAATATTTTTGGGGAACAAAGACGTTCGAAATCTTTCTTGTGTAATTTATTTATGCCTTGTAGTTCCTTGCCATAACGTCGGAGAGTGATGAAGGTTTTGGAAAATGGCGACCGGACAAACAAAAAGTCTTGTTTACGTAAAAAATTGAGTAATTGCATTTTAAATGTGTTTTTTATTTCGACACCACTAATTTTATTATTATTTGTATGCTCTCGTGTAAAATTTAGCGAACTTATTATAACATCCTATTGTATTGAAACCTACATTTACGAATAATTCTGATTTGATTTGATCTAATAGTACGAAACTGTGCAATTGAAAAACTGATTGGGGGAAATGGTGGTAAATACATCAATCAATCCAGTCTAAGTGGTTTCAGTTGGATAGAAAATACACAAGAGTATTTTAAATCCGTAATGATAATTTATCTTCTATATTTTTCATAAAATATCATTCACCTACAAATAGCAAGTAAACCAAGGCAAAAACCACAGCTAATACAAAACTAGAGCTTTAAGCCTTTTTCTTCCTCAAAAATTCTTCCTTCTTATCAGTGAGCGTGATATTTTACATCGTTGCGTGGTACCTCCATCCTCTCTCGTATTCAGAAGGTGTTGCCAGTCATTACTCGCGGCAATATAGATGTTTAAGTGAGCATTTAATATTTTATTAGCAAGATTCGCGGAGAACGCGCTGTTCTCTAGGGTTGACTGTTGAGAAAACGAGTAATTTTGGTCTTAAACTTATGAAAAGTGAAGGGCATCATCAGAGTCTCTATGCACATTTAGGTACCCGTTAGGCCAGTCAAATACAAGAGACGACATGACATGGACAAACAGTAGAAGACATACTAGGGATGAAAATAGAACCAAGCTGATGGTATTTGGAAAACCTTGTACTTGTACAGGGCCTAAACCACCAGAGTAATGCGAAAATATTTCAAATTATGACCTATGTGTTTTTGCACATAGGATATAGATCTCTGTTTTTGAGCAAAGCGCGTGTTTCCCAGAATAAACACACCAGACTTAGCGTTTTCTCCTGTCTTTATTTATTTGCTTGTACTGTAAATTCACCGTCATACATCCTGCCTCTAAACAGTCTCGAGTCTCAGCAAAACCCAGACCCACACATACCCAGATCACAAAAAGTTTCTTGTTTATTTATTTAATACTTTAAGCACACAAATGTACAGAGACGGCCTTAATGCCTTAGGCATTTTCTACCAGTCAACCATCAACCTTGTCAACCTTCTTGTGTTTGTTTTGTTGTTGTTTTGTGTGTGTGTTGCGTGTTCTTTTATCTCTGAACAAATTCACCAGTAATGCCTGACTCTAAACAGTCTTAGCCGAAACAAAAGCTAGTCCCACCACCCCTAGAACACAAGAAGCGTACTCCAGCGTTATCTAGATCACGTAACGCGGATCGGGCTCGCGCCTTGCATATTCCTCGTCTTTAAACCTTATCGTTTTATATAAATTAATTGCGCGGAACAGAGATTTTGGTGGTTAGAGCGCTCTGTGTACTTACAGTTGAAGCTTTGAAGGCAGCGGGTGTAGAAAATGGTAAAACCAAAACGCTATAGTAAGCTAACGAATTAGCTTCACCGTCGACCACATCATCGCTTATCTTCAGGTGACATAGTTGTCAAACGAGAGCATATCGTTGCATAGAGCATAGAGCATATGTTAAGAAGATTTGGACAAAGACAGGACAGTACCGGACAAAGTGTAAATAACAGTTCAAGAGATTATTCTGATGAACTACTGATCTCATAAAACTACTGCAATAGGTATATTTACCTTGAAATACATCTACTTTGAAAAATATTCTACGTACTTTTGGACCTCCCTTTGTGTCTTTGTTCTTCCTAGGTGTCATAAATAAAACACTTGAAATTAAGTAGAAATTTAATCATCTCAACCCCCTTATTTTATTAAAATGCCCATGAAATAAGTTAATCTGAGAAATGGCGTTGCAATTTCCAAATCATTCTATTTAGCATGTGTGTATCTTGTTATAATATTTTATGATTATTATTACATGAACTGAAAATACCGGGATATATTTCCCACTAGTTTTACCTCATAAAATGTATGAGAGGTGCCAGATTCGCTTATTTCAGAGCCACACAGAGTTTCTTAGTTATCTAGCTTGTTGGTTAATTGAAACCATTTTGCGTTGATTTGGAGGGACTATAAAATTTAATATCTACTCTTTCGAATTCCATTAATATCGCAGTAAAATGAAAAAACTTGCAAAATCATTTTAAATCAATTAAAATGTTCATTTATAAATTTTGAGTCCAGTGGTGGCTTAGTGGTAATCGGCTGCGACTATAAGTTGTAGGTTGTGGGTTCAAATCCAGGCACGTGGTTTAGTTTATGTAAATTATTTCACCAATACTGCTTTCAAAACGGTGAAGCAAAACATCGTGAGGAAACGGCATGTCCTAGAAACAAAAATTCGAATACACGTGACATCCACTAAACCGCATTAGGCCAGCGAGTTGGATTACGGCCTATTCGCTCTCACAGAGAGGAGGCCTGTGTCCCAGCAGTGGGAACATTAAAAAGGCTGATGATGATGATTTATCAATTTATCGTGTTGGGGGTAGAATGCACTACAAGTTCTTTATTAAAAAATAAAAACAATCGTACAACTTTTCCAGATTGATATTTACTTTTCCTGGTTTATATATTACTAGCTGAGCCGGCAAACTTTGTTTTGCCATAAAAACACCTAACATTCATCTACCCTACCTACCCTACCCTACCCTACCTACATACCTACCCTACCCTACCTACCCTACCCTACTTACCGTACCCTACCCTAAAAAAAAATAAAAGTCCCTATGTCCTTCTTCTGGTTCTTAGCTACACTCTCTACCAATTTTCAGCCAAATTGGTTTAGCCGTTCTTGAGTTATAAATCGTGTAACTAACACGACTTTCTTTTATATATATAGATATGAAGTAGATATTTTGTGACCTTCCCCAAGGCCAATATTTGCCAAAACTATAAGTTTGTACTATCCAACGTAACTCTTCGGTTGACTAAGTAGGTACCACATCACAACTCAAGGCATTTATTTCAATAAAACCATTTACAAGCACATTTTGTCTCGTCAACGACGTAAGTCAGAAACATGAAGCTAGGTGCTCGTACGAAAGAGTTGATCTCTATGAAGAAGAACATGAAGTTCTTTAGCTATCCTACAATAATAAACTGCCTACTGATCAACATACAGTATAACCAACTGAAAAAAGTCTGCTACCAAATTCAATCCCAAACTAAAACCAAAGAACAAATACATAAATAGTGATGAAAAAAATAATAAGCAGAAAGCGATCAAAGTTTTCGTTAGACACCCCATCCTCGATGCTCGGCGCGGGCGCGGGGCGAGGCAATATCGCGTTTATAGTTAGAGAACAGTCCCGCGGGGACGTTGTAACTAGCCAATGATTATTTTGTTTCGCTGTTAGGGAGCCGATTCTGGTTGACTGAGAGGAAAATGTGTTATTTTTTTGGTTTATTACTTTATATTTTTTCATTATAACGATTTGCTTAGTGTTTGCATGCTGATTTTGTTTTTTTTGTTCTATATATATACCAGCTACCTTATGCAGTACTATACAAACCCGATTTTTCGTCATACGTATAAATAAACTCACATCTTTTTTCCATGGGATAGGCAAAAAGTAAAGAACGACACATTTTTTTTTGATACCTACTTCATTTACGTTCATTAATTTAGTCATACACGTCGGCTATGAGTATTTACTGCGCACCTGAAAGAAACCTTTCTGAAGAACCTCAACATTAAAATCCGTGTATGTCCTTCTAGAGTGGCCCTTCCTGGCATTCCACTCTCTTCTGCCTTTAAAATAAAAAATACAGATATCATTCATATATACCTAAGTAAGTAGTTTTTATTATAATTTTCCTTTATTTCACTCAGCTGAAAACTAAAAGCGTTGGTAGCGCAAATCAAAGCTAACTAAAATCGCACCTTATTCAATCCAGCATACTCAGAATAGGCGCCCTCTCACCCTCCACCCCTCTTAAGATGCTCATAAACATGTTTTTGTCGCAATAAAAATGATAAATCATCCGGTTTTTTATATGGTCAATCAGTAGATACAGTGTTTTCGCCATTGACAGATAAAATCTATGGACTCACAGTTTGTCTTTAATGGAGGAAAAACTCGACGAAGTAATAAGAAAAGTCCGATTGTGATTGATGGTGTTATGATAAGGGGTAGCTTTTTATTGGTAAACAGCTTTTGGGTGAGATTTGTATTTAGAAAATCGAATTCTATAATTGGGCATACTAAGTACCGACTTAATCACCCAGTCACTTTACAAGAAACTAGCCTTTTTCCCACACGGCCTGTCCATTTTTATTTCCGTGGATAAATGCTAATGCATACTGCGCTACCACGGGGAGATAGCGCAATTATGTGGGACTCCAACCCACTACAACTCCACGGTGTCCTCCTGTGCCGCTTATGGTGGGAACACGAGCACGCGTTAGCACTCACCGCGAACCCGCCATGGCTGTCCGTCACTGACCAACTTAATCACCCTGTCACTTTATAAGAAACTAGCTTTTATCTCAAACTAACTGTCCATTTTCCTAGGTCTATCAATACCCATTCGAGAGTGTGCGTGCATTTAACTGTAACCCGGGCCCCTGAACCATGGTGGCGCGATAGCATATACTATGGGTTTTTAGTTGGTTAGAGTCCGACATAACTCTCCGTTCCCCAGACGAAAGGTCTACCAATGAAGAATTTTTGTTAATGGATTTGTATTCCATGAGATTGATGATAAATCTCATGGAATACAAATCCATTAACAAAAATTCTCCAATCCAGCGATTTCCCTTTATCTACAAAAAATATTACCTCTTTTTAATTAAGATAAAATGATGCTACAGTTTAAAAAAGAAAGGCAACTGTCACGGAACAAAAAACCAATACATTCTGAAAATCTACCAAACCAAACGCTTTCTTTCTAAAATTTTAAAATGTATTTTCATCTTACATCAGAAACAATGTTGGTTAGAAATAATATTTAAAAGTAAAAATATTTTTAAAACATGCTTTTAATGGACTTAAAATGTATGAAATGTAATATCGCTACTCAATACACACCCAGTGAGCCCAAACACAATAGTCCTACCCTGTCTGGTTGATGAGTTGCTATATGTATATGCCATAGTACCATATTATTTCAATGTTGCCAAAGTAACATAATTACACCAAGTTTCAGCTTAGTTGGATGCCAGGAAGTGCTTGAAAATTGGACTACTAGTTACCGCACACATACACACATACGAAATCAAGGTATTATAAATTTTATAAAAAATTTAAAGAGACAAAGCTCAGGATAGGTGCCTACTGAAATAAGAAAAAAAGTTCTTTCTACATGAAAAATAACATACCCACCAAGTTGATTTTTTTCTCTACTTTCAATAAGCTCACGAAAAAACCTTATTCTTTATACAACGCTAGAAAGTCGAGATTTTTATTGCCTACCTATCTCGTTTCTTGTAGGCAGAGGCAATAATGTATTACTTATGACGATTATAAATTATGCCGGGCTATTCTGCAAGCAAAGCTTACGTTATGCCTTATTGAGTATGCGACGAAAACAATCGATGAATTATTGCAGAATACGACCGCAAATAAGTCTTATAATATATTTTCTTTATTAATATTAGGCTACTCATGGATAATAGTAGCCAACTTTGTTTTTAGAGAATCTTTGGGAAATAATAATGGAATGAAAATAGATTCAATGTTCTTAATTTGCATTTTAATATTGTTATTGTAATTTTGATACTAAAAGATCTGAAGTACTCGCAGCTTAACAATAATAGCCGCACGGGTCGATCTTCTAGGTTAAGCAACGCTTACCGAGGTCGGTCCCTGGATGGGTGACCATTGCCGTTGGTCCCGGCTGTCATTTGTAGATATTTGACAGTCATTACGGGTAGTCAGAAGCTTGAGATCTGGCACCAGTCTTGTTAAGGGATACCGTGTTACCCAGCTACTGGGTTGTGGAGGTCAGATATGCAGTCGCTCCATGTAAAAGACTGGTACTCAGCTGGATCCGGTTAGACTAGAAGCTGGCCCCAACATAGTAGGGACAAGAATAGGTAGGTAGATCTGACTTTTAAACTACTAGGAGGCAGTACCGTCTTTACCATAAGGGCACACGGGGCCCGTGCCCAGGGCCCCCATCCTCAAGGGGCCCCGAAGGACCGACAATTTCTCTCACATTTATTAAAAAAAAAATGTGCGGGCACAGTAACATTGAGCACCCGGGTCGAAAATAAAACTTACTTTTGTTTAATTCAAAATAATGACGATTTTATTTAATGAAATTAAGGCAAAATCAAGTCAAACCACTATCGTAATCGTAACCAAAAAACCAGCAGCATACTAATATCATTAATGACATGATAATGATAGAAGATAATAAGAAAAAATTTAGTATAATTCGCTTTCTTTACTTTCCAAAAGGGCCCCAAATTCATGTGTGCCCAAGGGCCCCACATTCTTGTGTGCCCAAGGGCCCCAGCATAGTTTAAGACGGCCTTGCTAGGGGGTAATATCATGGTAACAAAAGCCTTTAAAAGTTGATCTCTCGATCAATTTAAATGATATTATTACATTATCATAGATAAGAGAATACTAGCCTACAGATGCCTCATCCCATATACAGAAATCATGCCGACGTGATTGGCGCTATTCGTCTGACTAAACTGATTATTTTACACATCGATTTTTTAGTACATCGAACGCGGTTGGTTTCGTCCCAAGCAATAGATGGTGTTAGCAGTGACATCCAAATAAAAAGGGTTTACTCGTGAATATTTTTTCCTTAAATAGGTATAGTGACGATTTGTTGTTTAGTATTTTTTATTTTATTTTTCACCGAACAAAAATGAAAAGTGAAAAAAAATAAAGTTTTTTTTTTTTAAATGCCTTAGATATTTAAAACCGCTTCCTCTACTGGTATGGATTTTAAATGATCCGTTCAAATAATCTTTGAAATGTGAAATAAGAGACCAATATTCCATAATTTTGTGCTTAGAAGAGTTGATTAAACAAGTTCATACAATTTTTATGATCAATGCTAGAAAATCTTAATTTTACACACAATTCAATAACAAATCGATGAATATCGCGCCATCTAGTGAAATTTATTTGAACCTAATTTTCATTCTTAGCGTATGGTCCCCGTGACTTTATCTACCTATGTCCGTCGGGAGAAATGAAAAGCGCAGGTTTTTAGATACCTTGAGCATCTTAAATAACAAATGAGGTAAATAAATATCTAATTGCGAGACACAACGAGATAAAGATAAATTGCCTGAAACCATTTCTACCAAATCAAGATAAAATGTTTACAGCCTGTATAATAACAAGCGAAAGTCTTCGTTTTTTCAGCAGCCAACACTAAAATATTATGTTTTCGTCCCCCAACAAAAACTAGTTAAACAAAACGATACAATAAGTCTCAACAATAAACAGATAACAAAAATTAACTTTACAACTAGTATACAGACACTTCGTTCCTTATTATTTATCCCCTAAAATGTTTTCCAAAACATGGCACTGTGTTTTTCAGTGTAATACATCCAGTCCAGATTTTATGGCAGAGAGGAACACTGTGTTCGAAAATTGATGGTGTGTGTCCGCAGGAACAGTTTACATTATGGTGTTGGAATCGGCGCCAAGTTTTGATGATCATGGTTTTATTAACCAATATTGGTTGACGGAATTTCGGCAGGGGTTTGCACCGTGGGACGTTTGTTAAACTGAGGTTTAAGCTTTATTTTTAATTGTTAGTAACAATTTCTCCCATTGTTGCCTTGTGAAAACAGGTTCTTCATTCAAAACTGGAGAATTACTTTAAGTTCAACACATGCATACGTAGTAGTAGAAGTAGACAGAACTTAAAAGAAGACTTTATATTTCATTGCTAATGCACCTGAATCGTCCAGATGAGGTACTTATAATTCGGAAAACAGATGCTTATCAAGTTCCGAACGAAACTGAAGAAATAGTTACCAAATAACGAATGAAGATTACTTTTTGGTTTTGAGACAAACGCTTGTCAGCCACAAGCAACGCGGCCGTCCCTAGCAGAAAGCCACACAAAAAATCATGGCTAAAAATCTTCTCTCTTAACTATGATTCAAATCTGACGATATTCGGTGCAACTGAGTGTCATAAGGTTCCCCAGGGAGCGGCAGTTAGTCGCGGCGTCGCCTCTTGATTGGGATCGTCGTAAACCGATTCTCGACAACTACAATACTAGGGAGATTGTCGGAACTTGTCGATGGAACCGCATTTTTAACCGACTTACCAAAAAAGGAGGAGGTTCTATGTTCGACATTATGTATGTTTTTTTTTTTTTTTTTTTTTTTATGTATGTTCACCGATATCTCCGTCAATTGTGGACCGATTTTGAAAATTCTTTTTTTGTTTGAAAGAGTATATTCCGAAATTGGTCCCATTTTAATTTGGTGAAGATCTGATGAAGAACTTCGGAGATATACTACAGAACTCTTCAATAAATAAAGGCAAATCTCTCGGGATTGCTGCAATCGCATGGTGTTTATTGTTTATACCATTTCATAACATAACATCACGCCAGTACGCTCGAAAGGGGTATGCAGGTCTCTCATTTAACCGGTTATATTCAAGTTTCATGTTATTCGGGTAATCTATTCTGTCGTTATAGGTACTTACTTAACTACTTCCCTATTAGGTAGGTACAACTAAAAACCGGCCAAGTGCGAGTCGGACTCACGCACGAAGGGTTCCGTACCATTACCGCAAGTAACGGCAAAAAAATCATGTGTCACGTACGTTTGTTGTATGGGAGCCCCACATAAAAAAATATTTTATTCTGTTTTTAGTATTTGTCATAGCGGCAATTGAAATACACCATCTGTGAAAATTTCAACTGTCTAACTATCACGGTTCATGAGATACAGCCTGGTGACAGACAGACAGACAGACAGACGGACCGCGGAGTTAAAGTAACTTTATAGGGTCCCGTTTTTACCCTTTGGGTACGGAACCCTAAAAAGTGAAAAATAAAAACTTTTTTGAAAAAAATACTACCGACTTCCAAGTAAGAAAACTAGAAAGTGAAAAATAACTTTATTTTTGGAAGTCGGTGTCCATGACTTAAAAATTTGGTACCTACCACAGACACCGACTTCCAAAAATAAAGTTATTTTTCACTTTCTAGTTTTCTTACTTGGAAGTCGGTAGTATTTTTTTCAAAAAAGTTTTTATTTATTTTAGAATGAGTTTGGACGTATGATTAGGAAAATGTTTGAAAAAAAATTCAGGCTTGCCGTTCCATCAGACTATGAGAGTAATGGAACAGAGAGTGCACTTGTGTATGCGCACACACTTGTTCACCTTAATAAAGGGTCTTTCAACAAGGACGGGTCGATGTTAAAATTGAATAAAACAAGATGTGTGTGAGATATTAACGAAATTTATTTTTTATAAAAGGCCCATTTATGCCAATTATGGATGGAATATGACATCGTTCAAATGTCCGCCGCGGCTTCGTATGGTGGCACGAATCCGAGAGGTCCAATTTTTAATGACTCTGCTGCATAGATCGAGCGAGCGCTACAGATTAATGATAAACAATTTCTTTTGGCTTGAATTGAACAATATGGACGTGAACGACATGTGGTTCCAGCAAGATGGCGCTACTTGCCACACAGCGAACGACACAATCGACATTCTGCATGAACGGTTTGAGGGTAGAGTTAGAGTTCCGCTAGACTTTTTCTTGTGGGGTTTTCTGAAGTCGCAGGTCTATGCCAATAAACCACATTCGACCGTAGCCCTGAAAGCCAACATAACGCAGGCCATCGCTCGGATTTAGCCGGATCTATGCAGCAGAGTCATTAAAAATTGGACCTCTCGGATTCGTGCCACCATACGAAGCCGCGGCGGACATTTGAACGATGTAATATTCCATCCATAATGGCATAAATATATTAATTTCGTTAATATCTCACACACATCTTGTTTTATACAATTTTAACATCAACCCGTCCTTGTTGAAAGACCCTTTATATCCCGCGCCGATGGCTAGTCTCCACTGAGGTCTGGAGGACCATTAGGTCCTAGTAGGAAGATTGTCGGATCATGATGATGGAACAGCGTTTTCCAATTTTATTAGAAAGGGTTTGGACGTATGATTAGGATGAAGAACATCAGTTCCATCGTGCAGGTTGAAAGTTGTTACAACATAATCACACGTCCAAAAAGTTTTTCGTATCTGGAAAAATAGGATTTAGAATTTAATGACAGCCAAGTGGGCTGAAAGACCACGGCGCAAGTGTTACAGGACTCATATCTACTCTTTACATACGTACTAGTGACAATACAAGGTACGATTTTGTACCTGGAACGCATCGGACGTTGATATTTTATGATCATAAACAACATTTGCGTAGTCTTTTTCTCAACGTCATTGTGGTCGACATCCAATCTATCCGGATGCTGCTAATTACCAGTATTTTATATGCAGCAACTGCCTATTATGATCTCCACAACCCAGAAACTGAATAACACGATACCCCTTGGCAAGAATGGTTTATGATCAGAAACATTCACCTTAGAATTTCTACATCTAGCTCCCAAAATTCTTAAAGAGACACTTCAGCTAACTTACCTCATCATCATCCGAAAGATGTCCACTGTTGGACATAGGCCTCCCCCAAGCGTCGCCACATTGACAGGGCCCGTGTGTCCCGCATCCAGCGGATCCCCGCAACTTGCACCAGGTCATCGGTCCACCTGGTGGGAGGCCTTCCAACGCAACGTCTTCTGGTTGGCGGTCGCCATTTCAGAACTTTTCTGGCTCATTGGCCATCCGTTCTGCGAGCAATGTGCCCTGCCCACTGCCACTTAAGGATCTTGCGGATATCTACATTTCTGATTCGATCACGCCATGGCCATCCATTGCCCTTTGGGTGATTGTAAGCTTTCTGATGAGGCCCATTGTGAGCGACCACGTCTCAGAGCCAAAGGTCATAACTGGCAACACACACTCACTGGTCATAGACTTTCGTCTTGAGACACTGTGGTAAGTCTGACATACCTATTATCCTAGAATCCGAGGTCAATTAGTTAGGTCCCCAGAAAAAGAGTCATTCTATTAGCGATGCGATGGTGACGATTGAAATTCCAAATTGATCACGTGACATCTCGATAGCACTTCACAATCCCGTATTTTTTACCCGACTGCCGAAGGAGGGTAATGTGTTTATCAGTCTATGTATGTATGTATGTATGTATGTATGTAAGTATGTATGTATGTATGTATGTATGTATGTATGTTTGTTCCTATGTGGCGTTCCAGAGACCTAACGCGTTGGCCGATTTTGATGATTCATACGTCAATCGATTCGTCTTAACCTTGCGAGTGTCATAGGGTACATTATAATTGGAAAATAGGAAAATGGCGGCTTTTGGGCGCCATATTGTGGGGGACCAATTTTATTTTTTCTTCCAAACCCATCGTGTGGGGTATCAAAATGAAGGGTTTCAAGAGGTGATTTCAAAAATATATAACACTTCTATATTTAAATGTACCTAATTCGAAAAAAATATTAACTAAAAAGTTATAAATAAAAAACTTAATTAAAAAAGTCAAAATACCCGAGTGCTTAAAAAGCACGCAACAAGAAAATCATGCTGTGCAGTCGGAGGATACATCTGATTTTAGTCAGCCAGCTCGCGAATATGTATCCTCCGACTGCACAGCATGATTTTCTTCTTGTTTACGTCTTTTTAGTTCGCTTTTTAAGCAGTCGGGTATTTTGATTTTTTTAATTAAGTTTTTTTTGACAAAACGTAATCGCGTCGCTTTCGTGAATAGAATGTCACTTGTGTAGAGCCTCAGGGCTCCTGGATAGCTAAGGTCGCATACGCTGAAAATAACCAACAGCAACATAACTGCAGAACGCTTTTCACAATGTTTTACTTTAAAATCTAGTTTAAACATGGTTGTATCAAAAACTTTTTAATGAAATCATCGACGCGATTCGCAACACTATCTATTCACAGCTTTGAATTCAACCTAGACTGTAACATTTTCAGCTTTTTATACTCTACGATTTCCTACACTTACCTACCTACTATGGTTTTTCTCTGCAGCTCTCTAGGACATTATATACTCGTATCTTTTAGCCAATCTGCATTTCTTTCTTTTTCGTCACAGTTCTTGTCTATGTCTTCACAGCTGTTCGTCTACCTTTTTCTCGTTATCAGGGGGCGCCTGGACTTTTAGGGAAAATACCAGTAAGTGGGGATTTTACCACTCCGGTGATCAGCATCAGCACATGTACCCTCTGCTGTGCAACACATTTTAACGCACATTAGTTATCCATCTACTGCATAGTTTGCATATTCTCCCCGTGTAGTAGTAAATAGTAAAAAATGCCCCAAATTCTGCACATCAGACTGCTTTTACCAACCCTCGGCAATTAGCAATCTGCAAAAACGAAATGTAGTTCTTCGCAACTATAGAAAATTGTGATTGAGACCCCCATCAGCTATCCGTTTTGCGAGTTAGTAAAATTAATCCTGCCCACTGCCATTAGGTTTGCAATTCTTCTATCGGTTGGTTACCTTAGTACTCCCGCAATTCATTTCATGTCTGATTCGATCACTCGAGGAAATTCCAAACCTCCAAGCATCGTCTTCTCTATAACCCTTTGGGTGACATCGGGAAGCCAACTTCAGGGTGGTTATGAAGTTTGGCGAGAAGTATAAATAATGTCTTCTCGTCTCCGTATCGTCACCCCATACTCTAAACAACCCCGAATCAAATTCTCAAAGCGTGAATATTCGGAACAAACCTATGTGTTTTGTTTGACAACTTATTGGCGCAGAAACTGTTGTTATTCACATTATTTGTGGCGCTTGTTTTTGTTCGACAGCTAACGATTATGAGCTCTTGTGTTGTTATGCGGGTAAGTAAACAAGTTTGTCTTAATTTTAAATGGGAATGTAGAATATAATCATTATTTTGTTCGAGGTCATTTCTGCTAAATTATTTTATATTAATCTATACTAATATTATATAGAGGAAAGATTTTTTTGTTTGTTTGTACCCAATAGGCTCCGAAACTACTGGATCGCTTTAAAAAATTCTTTCACCAATAGAAAGCTACATTATTCCTGAGTGAAATATGTTTTTCTTTTCCCAAAAACGGGTCCTGTGGGTTGACCCACGGGAGTGAAGCCGCGGGAATAAGCTAGTTTATTATAATAATTATAGGTATTTTGTTGTACACCACAAAATACGTACAGGACAAACGTTTACAAAAACAAGCGTACAATGGGCGGTCTTATTACACTAAGCAATCTCTTACAGACAACCTTTGGATCTGAGCGATAGGAGAAGAATTTAGGGCTGTCAGTGTACAAATATCATCATCATCATATATATCTTCTACATATATAAAATGCTTTGTCCTGAATGACTGACTGACGGATCAACGCACGGCCCAAACCGCTGAACGTTGAGACCAGAAACTTAAAACGTGTATTCTTTGTATGATGTAGGCATCCGATAAGAAGGGATTTTCCGAAATTCTACCCCTAAGGGGGTTAAAAAGGGGGGCAAAGTTTGTATGAAAAATCTAATTCCTTCGACTAATATTTTTGAAACTTGGCACAAATAGTAATCTAAGTACATGATAAAGATTGACATTATTAGTTTTTTGAAACTACCCCCTCAAGTCGATTTAGGGGGTGTTGAAATTTGTATGGCAGAATCTTATTTCATGGGTAACTAAACTTGAAACATTACACAAATACTAAAATAAATAAATAATAAAGGTTGTTATTATTAGTTTTTCGAAACTACCCCCAAAAGACGATTTAGGGGGTGTTAAAGATTTTTTGAAAAATCTTATTATTAGGTTAATAAACTTGAAACTTGGCATAAATACCCAACTAAGTAAGCAACAAAAGGTAGAAAGAAAGAAAGAAAGAAAACATTTTTATTTGTGACCCGCACAGGAGACACGAGATAAGAAAAACACAAGCAATAATAAAAAAATAAAAATAAATAAACCCGTGCGAGACCAAAAAGACTCCTATCTCAGCATGTGCAACAATAGCAATTATTAGTTTTTCAAAAAAGAGTCAATATAAAGAGTCGATTATTTTTTTTGAAGAATCTTACTTCTTAGGTTAATAAACTTGAAACTTGACACTTTTCTTGAGCTTCTAACTTAAAATATGGGCAGGGATGTAGTTTATAGATAGTAGACGTCCACTAAGAACGAATTTTGCTAGAGGGCCGGCTTTAGGGGGTCTAAGGGCTCTCGCAAGTTAGTATGAAAGTCCTTCATTTTTTGTGCTACAAACTTGAAATTTGTCATGAAAGTAGTTTTTAGTTAGTAGATGTCAGCTAAGAACGGATTTTGCGACAGGGCCGGATAAAGGAGGTCTAAGGGCTCGCGCAAGTTTGTATGAAAGTCCTTCATTTTTTGTGCTACAAACTTGAAATTTGGCATGGAGGTAGTTCATAGTTAGTAAACGTCCGCTAAGAACGAATTTTGCGACAGGGCCTGATTAAGGCGGTTTAAATTTAGCTAGTCTAGAATTTATGAGTAGGAGACATAAGCTAAGAAAGAATTTTGTGATACTCTATTTTTTTTTTCTAATTCGTGCTTTAAAAAATGATGCTTTGTGTGATAGGCATTTTATGTTGACTGAAATATAAAAATAGTTTGCGTTAAACATCATTAATCTTTATATCTTCTTAACCACGCGGACGAAGTCGCGGGCAACAGCTAGTATCATATATAATACGAGCAGTTGCCCGCGGCTTCGCTCCCGTGGGCCACCCCACAGGACCCGTTTTCGGGATTAAAAAATAGCCTATGTTACTCAGGAATAAGGTAGCTTTCTATTGGTGAAAGAATTTTTTAAATCGGTCCAGTAGTTTCGGAGCCTATTCGGTACAAACAAACAAACAAACAAACAAAAAAATCTTTCCTCTTTATAATATTAGTATAGATTAAGGAGACATAATAACATAAATTAAAACCGACTTCCAAAAAAAAACCCTACAAAGCGATTTTTTTGCCGAAATCCGTGTCTTTGGTACCTACCGATTGTTTTTCGTTTTCCGACACCAAGTCGGTCATGAAGGAAAATAAAGTTACTTTTCGCTTCGTAGTGTTTTTTTTTATTTTTGAGGTCGGTTTAATTTTTTGTTAAAAAGATTTTTTTTCTCTTATTAGTTTTGGTACCTCAAATTTCCATCACGTCTCATTATTACGTCTCATGGCGATTCTAATAAGCCCAAACACGTATAGTATAATACGGAGTTCCAGTGCCTGTCTTCCGGCTTCATCAACAGATCAGTTCGATGATACCATTTATTATTTATATTATAAGTATTTGCTTCATCATAGTCGGTTAGCTATTTGAGATATTTTATACCCGTGACAATACTTATAATTAAGGAGTTCCAGTGACCATCTGTGGTGTTCTTCATCAGTTCCACTTCACCAAATGATTCTTTCCGAATGCAAATCCTGCAAATGATTGCATTGTTGATGAGAATTCCTAAATCGCTATGTATGCCTATAATATTTAAGGAGTTCTCTCGAATTGCATGGGATTCCATCATCAGCTTCTGACTTGGTAACAATCGGACCACCTCAGGAATATACACTTTCAAACACGAAAAAAAATCAAAATCCGTCCACAATTGACGAAGAAATCAGTGAACATACCTACCTACATTAAAAAATTACATACCTACAGTCGAACAAAGAACCTTCTCCATTTTGGGAAGTTAGTTAGAAATACAAACATTATATATTAGGTACATAATATACTAATACATATCAAATATATAACAGAAAAGAGAAGAAGAAAAATTATAATGAAAGGTAATGACACCATTTTCTTAATGCATAGCAGTGTTTGAACACGCCTTAATTCAATAGATAATACTTACATTCCACAACCGAACTGCTTGAATCGTGAAAAAATTTCAAAGAAGGAAGTGTTATGCATGCGAATACTTAACTTTAAATTATTTGATGATCTTAAGGTAGGTCCTTCCGAAGGATTAACATAGATAGTATGTGGGCAATCTGAAGAAGGCGAATAGGTAGCCATTTGAGCTTAGTACGAAATTCAAAAACGTGATCATAGTTGCCGCAAGCCAAATATGAACCTGATACAGAGATTTTGATCAAGCTTGTCCAATTAGTTTTGGGTGAGATCAAGATAGCTGACATTAGCCTAGTCTAGGATAGGAAGAAGAAGAGATTGTGCTATCGCAATTGTGATGTGAAGAAAATTACGAAGACGTCTCAGGCAGATCTGAGGGTATTATGTGTCAAGAGTGAATAGCATAGCCAACAAGCATTCAGCAAGATTTTCTTAACTTAAACCTACGTCCTCAAGGCTCTTCAAAAGCTAGATATAATCAGACGGGTTACCCCCTATTTTCATAAGAAAGTGCGCTCGCTCTCCTGCCCTCCCACTTGCTCTTATATTTAAAAAATCTCTAGCTACAGCCAATTTCCCCATCTGAATGGAAAAAAGCAAACGTTGTTCCAGTGTACAAAAAGGGTGATCGACCCATCTCGATGCTCTCTATATTCTCGAGAGTCTTTGTGTCCATGGTATGTCCCGTTCTGGCTGCTCATAATAATAATATAAGCCTTTATTCAGACACAGAATTTTTACATAATTATACTGAACTTAACCTAACGCCTGTGGCGAGTCGGTGACACCGACAACCCGGTCTGTTTGCCCAACTTTGGCAAAGGCCTCCTCCATTTCTTTCCACTCAGGTCTGCTTAGCGCTTTCCTAGTCCATGTTTTTCCTGCTATGATTTTAATTTCGTCTTCCCACCTTCGAAACTGTCTACCTCTTTTTCTTTTTCTACTTCTTGGGTACCAAAACACAATTTTCTTGTTCCACTTTTCGATGCCCCTTATTATATGGCCAGTCCATTTCCACTTCAGTTTTCTAATTCTCATTATTACATCTTCAATTTTTGTGCGTTTTCTGATGGTTTTATTATTTATTCTATCGGACTTCCTTATATTCAGCATGCTTCTTTCCATTGCTGTCTGACAGGTGTATAGTTTCTTATTTTGTGCTTTGGTGAGAGCCCAAGTTTGGCAGCCATATGTTAGGACTGGAAGTATGCAGGTATTGTACAGCTTTGTTTTTACGGTCATCTTAATTAATGTGTTCTTCATTACTTCCCTAAGCCCCCAGTAACATTTCCATGCTTTGGCTGCTCATATGAGATCACAAATAGTGTTCCAGCAACACGGGTTCTGCAACAACAAGTCAACTGTTACGAACCTAGTGTCTTATGTATATGATCTTTCTGCTTCCGTAGACACTGGCGCGCAGATTGATGCCCTTTATACTAACTTCAGCAGAGCTTTGGACAAAGTCGACCATCGAATTCTAGTGTTAAAACTAGAAAGACATAGCGTGCATGGAAGTCTTTTAGTGTGGTTTTTATTTATTTATTTATTTAGGATCACTAACGAGTAACATAACAAAAACTTACAGAAAATATATATATTGAAAAACATTATCATGTTATGCACACTCAATTATAGGGAACCATGTACCATCTCTTATTGCTAATGATCAAAAAAATTGTGCGCTGAACTACTTCAACGCGAACTTAATGCATTCCAGTCAGGGTGTGACACGAACGGGATGGTACTGAACACAAAAAAATGTGAGTGTTGACCTCTCTCTTAACTTACACATTGACAACTTTGTTGCAAAAGCAGCTAGGATATGGCTAGGATGACCGGATTCATAAAAAGAACCTGTAGGGAATTTAAAAACACGCTTGCCGTGAAAATTCTCTACAACTATTTTGTGCTCAGCACACTGGGATACGCATCCCCGGTCTGGAACCCAACCTACAATGTTCACACGAGCTGTATCGAGGGAGTCCAACGAAATGTTACGCGTCATCTGCAATTTAAGGATCACTCTTGCCCCTATAGAGCCGACTACAGGCATCGTATGCGCCACTTCGATTGACCTCCTTGCAAGACCGTAGAATCTTAGCTGACATGACTCTCTTATACAAAATTATGAACGTACAATGGGAATGGGATCAGCTCTTGCAACGAGGACATTGACATCTTTTTTGACTCTCTGTCGAAATTTAAGTCAAATGTCGCGCTGATTGATTCGTAGTCTCACCTAAATTGCCTGCTCATACATGTGAACATTCTCTTATTGGTTTTTTTTTCTCTAGTTTATAACGTGATGATTATTTGTTTATGGTGTATGCATGTACGCCCGAGACGACATCTGTTATCGACGTCTCCGAAACCTTAAGAACTCTAGGTTCTCTGTACTGTGGGCTTTGGTGGACACGGGCCTTGATAAAATTGTCTACGCCTGTGTCTACCGCTCGCACAGCGGGAATCAGGAGACAACCAGGCTCACAGAGTACCTTAGTGAGACGGCTGATACGGCACAGCAGCGGTACCCTTCTGCCCAATTAGTGTTACTGGGGGACTTCAATGCCCACCACCAGGAATGGCTTTTCCCGTGCCAGTACACTAATCATGCTGGGCGAGAGACGAGAAAGCGCGCGCTTGCGTTAAATCTCGCCCAGCTGGTCCAGGGGGCAACGAGGGTTCCGGATGTTGATTCGCACACAGCCAATTGCTTGGACCTTCTGCTGACAACAGATCCAGACCGCTACTCGGTGTCGGTATCTTCACCTTTGGGTAGTTCTGACCATTGTCTGGTGAAGTCTGTATCCGTCCACTTCCCACCCGATCCCAGCCCAAGAGGCGCTCGTCGGGTTTGGCGGTACAAGTCAGCAGATTGGGATGGGATGCGTTCTTTTTTCGCATCGTATCCTTGGCAGCCTACTTGCTTCTCTTTGGTTGATCCTACGTCGTGCGCGGACGCCGTGTCGGATGTGTTGCGTCAGGGAATTTTTTTCTTGATTTTATTTTACCACTTTGTCGGAATTAATAATATGCCAAATTATATCTTTCTAGTACTTAGATTCTCTGAGCTAAGCTGCGGACGGACAGACGGACAGAGCGAAACTGTATGGGTTCCTTCTTGACTTCGGAACCCTAAAAACTAAATGAAGGATGATATTGCAGCAAATACATAGATCTTTATGGAAGAAAACTTTGTTGTGCCGACACAATATATATTGGGCAAAGGGCAGCAGGCTGATGAGGTAGGTATTACCAACTAAAATTATTCGATTAACCCACGCACGAAAAGAATAAAAATTTGCTAAAGGCAAAGATAAGATAATAAATAATACTAGTAAATGTATAAGTAAAGGTAAAGTGGTTTAAACTTTAGGGAAGACCTTTAAAAAGATAGCCAACTCCATCTACTATCCGTTTTCAAAAACTTTTTAGAAATACTTAAAACTGCCATCTATGTTTAGTTTTTCTACATTCACAATGTGATGCTGTGCCACGGTAGCGAATACATGTACAACTATTTCCTATATTGACTACTAGATGGCGCTGACAATAAGTTTTATTTCAACCTCAATTCACTGCCTCAGCGAATCGAATAACATTAGCAGCAGTTCAATACAGTAAAAAACTCACTGTGTAAACTTAGGTGAAGTGAGCTTGACAGCTCCTACCAATTGATGTCAGGCATATTAAGTACTAAGCTGTAATCTTTGAGGATAATAGTAGTGTTATCCTCAAAGATTAGAATTAATTATCTACATAAACAATAGATAGAATAAATTAAAAACCAGTTGCTATGCATCTAACATTTAATAAACTTCTCCAATATTCTAACATATTGACACATTAGTTCTACACAGTTATTTAAAATAACACATTTATTGACATTACTAAGTTTATTTAATGACTCTTTCACACTCTCTAACTTCGCACTCACCATCGGTGCAATAATAATATTGAGATTATTATCATTGGAACAGATGGCTGCGGAATATATCAATCTGCTCACATCTGTACTCTGATCATAGTAGTACTTTACAACTAATAATAAACCATAGAAATTATAACTTAAACCTTTATAATCAATATACAAGTCTTTACTCAACCCATGATTATTAATAAAGGAAATCTGATCTTGGGATAATTTAATAGATTTTGTTTTTAAAAATGTACTAACTTCTTCAAAGGTAAACGACACATAATCCAGATCATTCTCTGGCAGGAAAAAACCATATTCCGTGATCAGTTTCAAATTATGACTGTCTCCATAACATATGAAGACTTGTGTATAAGGATCAAAATCATTTTTGGTGTATATTGAAAATTGTACATCTGAAAATAAGTCTTCACTTAAACTATTAATGCTAACATTTTCTATATTCTTGCTAACCAGTAACTTGGTCTCATTCCTTGCGTTTGGACTGTGATTGATCATATCTAGGTAAGGACACAATGATATTTTCGTGTTATCACTTATAAGGGTTATAATGGAATTCTCTATATTTTTTAAATCAATCACTTTAGTCAGATCCATAAACACACATCTTGTATTTACTGTGAAGTATGCCCATTCATATCCAGCCAAGGAAAATGACTTTCTAAAGTCTTGGATTGTTTTATCTTTACTAACATTACTCAATAAAATATTTTCAAAAATACTATAGGAGGAATCAATGATATCTTTTTGCTTTAGGATCACAGACAGAATGTCACTATTAATATTTTGTTTCACTTCATTTGGCAAAAAGTAAGGAACAGAGTACTCTTTTGGCAAACTTTCTAAATAAATATGCCACTTCGTTTTGCCACTTTGGAATTTTAAAAATGCGAGGTAAAACGCCATTAAAGACTGAAATGAAACAGATTGCTTATATTCTACTACACAACGTTTGGAATTTTCTAAAAATATTTTATAAAATAATTTGTCCATCAAAATTGTTGTGACATTGATGGTTAAGTTTAGGGGTAAATTCATAAGTTCCTCTCCACTTCGTATCTTCCTCTTCGTCAAGACTCCTCGGCCTGTGTCGTGGAATACGGCCAGGAACAGCTTATCGTTGCGACCAATGCCATTTTCGGAAAGCCAAGAGTTCAATTGAATTATTTCATCTTTATCATCACAAGCGCAAAAGTCGCGCGCTTTTCTTATGTTTCGTTTGCGCCGAGTTCGGCCCATAGCTGACTTCATATAGCACACATTTCAATTTCATTAAAATGATTCACCTGTTCCAATTCCAACTTAACCATTACATAAATTATTTATTTAATAGAAATCGAATGTGTTTGTTGTCATGACACTCGCGCATGCAGTACGCGCCCGTGTCTCTGCCCGTGCCACAGAGAAAAATTGGCCCGTGCCGTGACGTACAGCGTTTAGTTACTTACAATATTAATTGGTTCGTTGCGATAATTGCGTTATCGCGTAAGGCTTATGCGATTTTATTCGCGCGAATAAAAATGACTATAACCCTAAGGCTTAACACTTATTGCGATTTATAGCCTCGCGGATTCTACTCACGTGAATTTTTGTCCGCGTACCATATAATAGTAATCTTTGCCGTGTACTGAATCTAACTAACACGCACAGCGGATAAAATTCCGCGTGATTTTTGTCTCTTTCTACCTTCATAAAGCTCAAAATATTCTCGCGAATTTAATCCGCACCGCAGTGCAGTGGATTTTGTGGCAAAACACGGATTTCTTGCGGATTTATTCCCGCGCAATTTTTTTACCGCAATGCGTCCAGCTTCATACGATTCCATAGGTCGCAGAATGGGCGGATAAAATTCGCGCGAATACAGTATCGTTTAATAAATTTATTTTTCACCTAATGTTATAGAATACATATTATTTCTTCAGTTCAAATATTTATTTGAACAATTTCGATCACTTCGATTGGTCACGGCTATTTTCCTTCTTTGTGAATAAGAAAAACGAAACGTAGAATCAATAACAAGTTTTCTACAAACGTTCAGAAATATTAGCAACTTAACAACAAAATGAAGCTATCATTTGAACAGTCAGACAAATAATGCAAACATATCCCTAATTTAATAACCTATGATTTTAATTAACAAAATTACTTTTGTCTACTAAAGGTGGAAACATACTATTAAAACCCAACGCGATGTGACGTGTCGACACCCGATGCGTACCGTGCACATGCACATATAAAACACGCCACGTGATGCTACAACACGCTTCGTTAGATAGGGTTACCATCCGCCCGGGTTTCCCCGTATTTGTCCTAGTTTAGAATGCATCCGGGGAGCGTCTGCGCGGGGTTTTATTTGTAGTCCGGGTTCTAAAGTCTTCAAATCACCAACGGCAATTTTTCACCGATTTCTCCGTCAGTTGTTGACCGATTTTGAAAATTCTTTTTTGTTTGTAAGATTATGATCCCGAATTGGTCCCATTTAAATTTGGTGAAGATCTGATAAAGAAATTCGGAGATATTCAACGGAACTCTTCAAAATATCACAGTAAATCACCCGGGATTGCATGTCTATTTATTGTACACTAGCTTCTGCCAGCGGCTTCGCCCACGTCAAAAGTGTTTTATCACCCAAAGGAACATTATACCGGGATAAAAAGTAGCCTATGTGCTATTCCTGACTATAATCCATCTGTCTGCCGTCCGTTTAGCCGCTCTGACGTGATTGAGTAGCAAACATACATCCAACTTTAACATTACTGACCACTAACTGTGGCGTACCGTAAGTTGCCACAACAAAAACCAGCCAAGTGCGAGTCGGACTCGCGCACTAAGGGTTCCATACCATTATCGCAAAAAACGGCACAAAAATCACGTTTGTTGTATGGGAGCCCCACTTAAATATTTATTTTATTATGTTTTTAGTATTTGTTGTTATAGCGGGAACAGATATACATCATCTGTGAAACTGTTCAACTGTCTAGCTATCGCGGTTCATGAGATACAGCCTGGTGACAGACAGACGGACCGCGGAGTCTCACTAATAGGGTCCCGTTTTTACCCTCGGGTACGGAACCCTAAAAAGTGAAAAAATTTAAACTTTTTACAAAAAATACAACTGACTTGGAATTAAAAACACTTCAAAGTGAAAAATAACTTCAGATTTTGAAGTCGGTGTCAAAAAAAGAAAGAAACGAGGTTTCGTTTCTTTCTTTTTTTCAAACGAAACAAAACCGAGTTTGTTTGTCAAACCTGACATTATATTAGAGTAGAATGATAAGGACAAAAGATTATTTTTTGTCTTTGTCACCGTGGCCGGTTTCTGTTGTTTGTCAAACTCTAATACAATGGCAGGTTTGACAAACAAACTCGTTTTTGTTTGATTTTCTATGATTTCGTGGTATTATGTGTTAATTTAGACAAGGAATTTGGGTTATTTATAGATAATAAGTGTCAGTGCGATAGTGGGTTGTAGTGTTCTTGTTCTTGTTGTAACACCAGAACTAACTATTGTTGTCTCATGTGCGGTCAGCCAGTGCTTAATCTATAGGTATCTAAGATGTGAATGAATCATTTTCGAATCCAATTTTTCGTTCGGAAACTTCACTTGCTTTGCTTGTTGGTTGACATTTGAGTGATTCGAATTCAACAGCCAAACGGTTTCTTACTTTCTTGTTTCTTGTTTCTTTTGTCGTTTTTGTAATTTTCTTTCATTCAAATCTAATTCAATCAGTTGCCTTGAACTTGCACAAAGTTTATTCCACGATGTCTCAACAACAAACCAAAAACTGTATAACACTGCGAGGATCGGCACAGATTATTTGTGAATATCTCAGTAAGTAATAAAGTATGGAATCATTGAAACAAGAAAACAAATGAAATCTGATCTGTCATTCATATTCTTTTCATATAATTGTGTTATTACTTTCGGCCAAAACTTAATTGTTAAACCTTTTTACAGAATTTGCGATAAATTCAGTGTTGTTTCAAAGAGGTTTATATCCACCGGAGACTTTCAAAGCTGAACAACAATACGGCATTACACTGCTCATATCAGAAGACGCACAAATCAAGAGCTTTTTAACGAATCTTCTTACACAGAGTGAAGGTAAGAAAAAATATTGCAAATTGGTTCAATGAGTAATTCTTTTTTGGTTTAAAACAAATACCTACTAATGAATAATTACATGGTACTAAAAAGAAGTTTATTTATTTGATACGAAGAAAGAACATAAAAATTCTAATTTTTATAGAATCCTCAAAAAACCGGCGAAAGGGTTGTTTAAAAGAGGTGTAGACATCATGTGTACACCAAGTTCTTTGAGCTAACTAAACCAGACTTTTCTCCTATTGCAGCAGATGAACTTCTAAATAATTAAAATTAAGTAGTTTTTAAGCACTCCTATGATTTTATCCTATGTAGTATTGTTCCATGACTTAAAAATTCAACAAAAATAACAACTGATAAATACATTCTGGTGGTACGAATACAGCCCTGCAAGGTTGTTAGTATTTTACCAATAACCCTGATAGATGTTTGTAATTAAATTTAAATAAGACCATGACCTGGATTATTACTGAGGATGCTTCTTATGCCTGTAGCACAGATATTATAATACTAGCATACAGATGCCTCATCCCATACTAAGAAACCGTGCCGACGCAGGTAGTGTTTGTCGACGGACTAAACCAATCATTTTACTAACAGTACATTGAACGCGGTTGGTTCTCTTCCAAGGGTTAGATGGTGTTATAATCCCTGGCACGTAAGTTGTCAAAAACTCATTTGATGCGCAGTTTTGTTAAATATCTCACAAATCTTTCAAGTACTGTTTTACTTTATTTAGTATGATAACTAACATTATGTACATTTATTCTTATTAAATCCAACTGTGGCACGGCGAGCAAGTACCACTCCATATCGCACCATCTAGTAAAATTTATTTTAACCAAATCTTCTTTCTTATAGTCGGGTCCCCGTGTCTGTAGTATGATGTCTTAGTATAATTTTCGCCTTTCATGCGGACTGCTTTACACATGTTACAAAAATAACTAACTATTCTCTTGTATAATTTTCAGAATGGATAGTCAGCAAGAAAGTTAGCAAGCTCTCCCTTGTCATTCTCAACGTAGCCAACAAAGAAGTTCTTGAATGCTGGGACTTTAACGTCCAGTACGAGGAAGGAGATGCTGCATTATCTAAAGAGAAAAATGAAACCGTAGGTAGCAAAGACTTGAAGAAAATCCAGCAGGAAATTAGAGATGTAATGTTGCAGGTAGCTGCGACAATATCTTACTTACCGTTCTTAGATTGTAGGTGCTCGTTTGATGTATTAGTTCATGCTAAAACAGATTGTGATGTGCCGGAGATGTGGGCGGAAGCAAAGCCCATAGCAATAGCTAATGCACAAAACGTACAGTTGAAAAACTTTTCCACAAGTCTTCATAAAATGGAAACCGTTGTTAGTTATAAGTTACAAGATTAGTATAGAATTTTAGAAGTATTGTTTTTAGAATATTTACCTGATTTTGTATAATGTGCTAAAACATGCTGCTTCAATGAATTGAATATGTAGTACTTACAGTATTAAATTAATGTTTTGGAAGTAATTTTTAACCAAAGTTTTTGTTCAATACTTTGTTTTATAGTTTTTAATTAATTTGTGTATTTTTGTTTTAAACTATTATGGTCTGATTGCATGAAAACCTTTAGTTGAGCAACATTGTTGGGGCTACACGATTTTTTGTTGCTGGCTGGCTGTTACATGATAATGTTGAACATACTGCATGCAGTGTACCAGAAACAAAAAAATTGTGCTGACAAGTTGCAGCAACATTGTTTTACATCTTTTGTTTTTAATTATTAATCGGGTTACAGACTCGAGCCAGTCAAGTTACAAGTTCAGCTTGCATAGCTCAGGAAATTTTTCATACTTCACAGGGGTTCGCCCGCGTGGGTGCCGGGAATGTCACAGGATAATTGTAAAAATCGTTAGATTATGAAATATCTCGTGTTTTTATAATCTATCGATAAATATTGTGAACAATTTTAGAATAATACGACCAATCAATGCACCAGTCTACATCTGTTTTGATGTAACCATTATACCGTAAAGACGCATCGTCATCTTATTCATATTCTTTATTGTACACAAAACGTCTAAACATACAAATACAATTGGACAGTATATGTACAAAGGCGAGATCACACACATCATTTTCATCATACGAATATCATTGTCATCATCATTATCCCAGCCTCTCAAAATAAAAGAATGACCCATCCCAAAACCGATCTTGGCAACTGTTGCTTAACCTTCAACCATCAACATCCGATATCGGCAATTCGTAGCTCTATGACATTCGCGTGAACTGTGCAAGTACTGGCTCCAAACTGACCAATGGGTGCCGTCTTACATCAACACAGATAGATTGTAGACTGGTGCATTGATTGGTCGTAGGTAGGTAGGTCTATTTGAAATTTTCAGGTTACAATTTATCGATAGTTTGTAGAATCTCGTGATATTTCATAATCTTAAGATTTATAAAATTATCCAGTGATAGGAACATACTACACAAAAAGTCACCTATGTGTGCCATATTTCATCCATTCATCCAAACTTTCAAGAGCGGTGTTGGCCCAGTGGTATCGGCCGCGACTTACGTGTCGTAGGTCGTGGGATCGAACCCAGGCAGGCGCTTTACTTTGTGTAAATTATTTCATCACCACTGCTCTCAAAACGGTGAAGGAAAAGGTCGTGAGGAAACCGGCATGTCCTAAAACCAAAAATTCGAAGACATGTGACATCCACTAACCCGCACTGGGCCCACGTGGTCGATTACGGCCCATCCCCTCTCACAGAGAGGAGGCCTGTGTCCCAGCAGTGGGAACATTATAAGGCTGATGATGATGATCGTAACTTTCGCATTTATAATATTATTAATAGAATATAAACACGTAGTAGGAAGTGAGATTAGATCAGCTATGCTAGCTAAACTTCGACTTTTTACCGTCAATTATTTGAAGTCTGGAAACCTGTTTACCAAGATGTTGTTTAACCTAAATAGCATTAGTCCTGCACCCAGGCTTAAGAGCAGCTCATACATTCCTGTTTTAATTATTAAGTATCCCATTGTTGCATGGATTTTTTAAATGTAAATAGTTGAAATGATGTATTATAAACACACACTGTTTTGCTTTACTTTTAGGCTGATTTTAGAGTCACGCTGACCGAGTTCGTCATTGGTCGAGAGCGCTGACGGCCGTCAGAATCGACCAATGACGAGCTGTCGGCGCCGACGGTCAGCGTGACTCTAAAATCAGCCATAAACTATCAAGGTATAACTATAAACCTAAAACGTATCTGTTCAGCACCCTAATTGCGTAACTGTTTTGACAGCTCGCAGCACGCGCGCTCCCTTTCATCTTGATAAATCAATTGTATTCATTGGTTTTTGAACATGTTAGCAAGCAAAGCACGTGTGCGCGT
This sequence comes from Anorthoa munda, assembly GCA_945859665.1. Lineage (NCBI taxonomy): Eukaryota > Metazoa > Arthropoda > Insecta > Lepidoptera > Noctuidae > Anorthoa > Anorthoa munda. The sequence goes on along the minus strand of OX243907.1, from coordinate 3,084,400 downwards.
ATTATTTGTGTCATTTAAGTCATAATATTAATGTAATATTTTCTTAGCCAATCAACTGCATCAGGAGGTGCCACTACACTGCTTACCTAGTAATGTGAATTTGGCTTTATAAACCCTTTTGGTTCATTTACGTTCATACATCTGGCTCTGCAGCTTTATTTCGTAATAGATACGGCAAGGCAAAGGGCGGAAATCAACATCGCTTCTTTCAACTCACATGTGATTTGTCGATTGTTCATACTGTTTGCCCTTTGCCTTGTCGAATTGAATACGCAATAAGGCTACTGGTATATATACCTGAACTTATTGGCGAATATCACCAATAAGGTCAGTGTATATTCTGGATGACATATTTTGTCAATTTTAGTATTTTTATGATTAATCTTGAGTTTAATGAGTCATTTTATAAGTGATCCTTATGAAGTGGCTGTTCCCAGAATATGCATTCTCAATTTAAATATAAGTTTCAATAAGTGTAGTTAGTAAATTTTGTTTGTAACTATGTGTAAATTTTTTTAATGGCGCTTTAATAGAAAATTAGACTAAAACAATTTGTTTCTGTTTATTGGATACCATTGATCAATCTGCGTTCCAGTCAAACCAGATACAGCTGAGACCCAGTATTTTAAATGGAACAACTACGTTGACAAGACTGGTGTCAGGTATAGTGGCGTCTGACTACCTTTAACAAATTGTAATACTTAAGGCGCAGATACCACTCATAGTAGCCGATTTTAAAATGAGATTCGCTTTTGAACGGCTTGTCGTAATTTTTTGGAAAAATATATGTTACATAAGACCATTTCTTATACTCAGAATATAGGTATTCGCTGAAGGTCATACAGGTCTACGCCCCGACTTCGGTCCAACTCCGAAAAAGAGGTCAACCGTCGAATCCGACTTGGCTGGGCAGCGTTCGGGAGGTTGCGCGGTATCTCCTTGTTCAACTTGCCACAGTGTCTCAAGACGAAAGTCTTATATTTTGGGACAAATCCACCGCACTATTCCCAAACCACTGCAACTCCTGAAAGCCAGAATCAACAGTGGCGACCACCAGAAAAGCGCCGAGGCAATGAAGCTCGACGAAGTCCCGGAGAATGAATTTAACTTTCTTGGATCCCGCAACGAAATTAATCAGAAAAGAATAACGGAGAGGAAAAAATACAAATTTCCACTTCCCTCCATATCAAGCAGGAGACAGAACAAACAAGGCCAATAGGCACAAAGGGTCGTTTACAACTGGTATAAGCCCAGTTGCCTAGCACCACGGATATAAATTAGCATTAATATTAATGAGTCCTACATTGAGAGCTACTATATATTTGTTTCCAATAATAGGTATGGCAAAAACGCTTGAACGCACGGAAATTTGTTCTAGTTTCCACAAGGTCCGTATAGTAAACAACTCCTGATGCGGCCTGTACATTATTCAACATAAAATTGCGTTCATTCTGCCAAATAATACACTTCCTTAAGATATGATTTGCAGATTGTTCATATTCGCAGTCAGACGTAGAACACTGACATAAAGGTGAGGCAACGAGCTTGCAAGGAAATAATTTACTTTTAAAGTTACCCTGCCCTGTGAGAAATTGGGCAACAGTGATCCACCTCCAGCCAAGTCCTGGCTAGCCGCAGCCGCACGCGAACGGATGGAAAAAATTGATGGAGGTGTCGGCCCTTGATCCATCAAGTATTCATAGTTCGAACTATCCCACCTACATTGCCATTCGGATAAAAGTTCCTCACAGACGTCAATTTTCTTTTTTTTTAATTTTCATAAAAAAGGTACAGATGGCGAGAAAAGAAAAACTTATACTAAATTTACAAGCAAGATATACAAGGTACAGTATAATATGGTAGAACATGTTGAATATGTGGTTTAAATAATCTAGAGATTTTCTCATGGTCACACCGCGTCCATGGTCTCTCGTGCGGAATAGTACATTGATGACGAAAGTCGATGACCTGTGTGTGTTGCCAGAGATTACTTACGGGACAGAGACGTGTTAGCTCACAATGGGCCTCATCAGAAAGCATAAAGTCACCCAAAGGGCAATGGGGAGGGCTATGCTCAGAGTTTCCTTGCGTGATCCAATCAGAAATGAAAACATCCGCAAGAGAACCAAGGTTACCGATATAGCCCGAAGAATTGCCAAACTTAAGTGGCAGTGGGCAGGGCACATTGCTCGCAGAACAGATGGCCGTTGGGGCCGAAAAGTTCTAGAGTGGCGACCGCATACCGGAAGATGCAGCGTTGGAAGGCCTCCCTCTGGGTGGAGCGACGACCTGGTCAAGGCTGCGGGCATCCAGTGGATGCGAAACGCACAGGACCGATCAGTGTGGCGGCGCTTGGGGGAGGCCTTTGTCCAGCAGTGTACGTCTTTATGCTGAAATGATGATGATGAAGACCATTTCCTTAATAATTTGATCTAAGAAAATAAGTTTTTTTCGTTTATCATAGCGTAATTAATCTGTAAAGTTATGCCTAACACGGACAAAAATACGACAATCGCATCAAAACCACCAAATTGTCACCATCTCAAGACAATTTAATTATCTACATTTTGATCTGAGACTTTTTTTAAAAGTAATAGAATAATAAGGAAAGTATGAAAATCTACTGAATTTTGGGTCGCGCGAGTGTGAAACGAGTGCGCGTTTTGTACCCTCAAGGTCGTTGGCGACTGTCGTCGTCCTAATACCATTGTATGGTAATTTGGTAATGCTCTTGATACTGGGCCAGGAAGGAAAACGTGCTCAAGACGGACCAATATGGTCAGACGCGATTTAGAAGGATCTTGGTGGCAGCATGTACGAGATCCCACAGCTATAATCTGCGGGTATTTTGATTAAACTTAATTTTCATAAATTATACTTAGTAGTATATGAAATAGTACCTAACGATGGTTCATGCGAGAAGGAAGTGCGCAGAAGAATTGGCATGGCTAAGAGCGCCATGTCTCAGCTTGGAAAAATCTGGAGAGATCGTGACATTTCCGTAAAAAACAAAACCAAACTGGCACGGACTTTGGTCTTCTTGATCTTTTCGTATGGCGCTGAGACTTGGACACTGAAAGCTGCAGACCGCAAACGCATAGACGCCTTCGAGATGTGGTGCTGGAGAAAGATGCTCCGTATCCCCTGGACAGCATTTCGGGCTAACGTCTTCACATTGCGAGAACCCAAAGTCTCCTCGCGGCTGTCATCCGAGTGTCTGCGCAAAGTTCTAGAATACTTCGGCCACATTGCAAGGAAAGACGGTGGCAACCTCGAGAGGCTCATCGTGACCGGCAAAGTGGACGAGAAAAGGCCTCGTGGACGCAGCCCAATACGTTGGTCTGACCAGATCCGCACCGCTCTTGACTCTACAGTTTACAACGCCCTCCACACCGCCAGAGACAGAAACAGATGGAGAAAGATCGTTCGAGAGAAGGTGATGCAGAAGGGTGGTCACGACCCTCAATACTGAGGAATACGACGCAAGGAGGAGGAGTATATGAAATTACTGCAGATTTAGTGGTGGGATCTTAGAATAAGAGCGGTCCACACTGATAACTTGAAAACACGCACGATGAAGATGACAAGTTTAGTCACAGGTTAAAACTAGTAGGTATAAGTGTATTACTACAGCTGTTAATAAAACAAATTATTATAAAAATAAAAAATAAAATATTTTTGCAAAAAAGTAGTACCGACTTCCAAATAAGAAAACTACAAAGTGAAAAATAACTTTATTTTTGGAAGTCGGTGTCTTTGGTAGGTACCATTTTTTCCGATTTGGACACCGACTTCCAAAAATAAAGTTATTTGAACATAACCGGTGAAATGAGAGTGTACCAAGGTGAACTGTACACATCTGCGTACCTCTTTAGAGCGTACTGACGTGATGTTATGTTTTGAAATGGTATAAACAATAAACAGACATGCGATTGCAGCAATTCCGAGAGATTTGCCGTTATTTATTGAAGAGTTCTGTTGTATATCTCCGAAGCACTTCATCAGATCAAAATGGGACCAATTTCAGAACATACTCTTTCAATCAAAAAAAGAATTTTCAAAATCGGTCCACAATTGACGGACATATCGGTGAACAAACATAAAAAAAAACATACATAATGCCGAACATAGAACCTCCTCCTTTTTGGTAAGGTTAAAAAGCCGGTTAAAAAGCCCGACTGCTAAATTATAACAAACTGAAAAGAGAAAAACAAGTACTAGGTATAATTTATAGATATTATGTATGAGCTGCCAGAGCGGTGACAAACGTAATTTTGGTAGGTGTTTCTATTTTTTTTATCCCCGCCTGCAACTCCTCATAATATTTAATAATATACCTATTAATTATACCCAGTACTCGTTTTTCTCTTTTAGGTTATTTTTTTTTAGCAATCGGGTTTTTTGTTTTTATAATAATTTGTTTTATTTCTGACTTTCTAGTTTTATTCATGAATGAGTTCTGCAATTAAGTTATGATTGTGGTAAAAGATTATTTATTTTGAATTTGTGTCATAATAGTAACATAAAAGTGTAACGATATATATATATTTGGAATGGTCTATTTAGTAGCTTGCATTTGATATCCATATTGTTATGAAAACGGAAAAAATATTGTTTCACCCTATTTTGGGGGAAGGGGGGGCGGGGAGGGGATATTAAAAATTTATATAGCCTATATCACTAGGGATTGACATAGTCTATATAACTTTTTAATATCCCCTCAATTGTAGACGAGCGTGCACGTGTGTGTGTGTGATTGTGAGCGTGCTATTAATATGGACATACATACTTACATATATGCGCTCGAAAAACATTACCCTGCCACAGTCGGGTAAAAAAAAATGTTATACCATTAAGTACCGTATTTCTGAGAAAAAGAGAGATTGGGGACCTTACCCTGACGTGTCAAAAACATCATGGTTCGACTGTGAAAAATAGATCCTTAGTAGGTACTATTAATCCTGCATAGCTCCGTCTATCTCTCACAGTAAGAACCATGATACTTTTGAGACTTCTGAGTATCTAAAGATTACAGTATAAAAACTTGAAGCATTGAAGTCTCCTCTCTACGGGTAAGGTACTTAGGTACCTAAATTTTGTTGCATCTTTGTACCAATAACAAAAGAAATAAAATAAAACGCCATACATTATTCACATTTCGTTTATTATTATAACAAAGCACTTAAACATAGCAGTTAAAAGCTACAATAAATAACACCTAATCAGCAAATAATACTGTACATGACTGTTAATACAACTTAACATTTTTATTAATATTGCCTTATTCCTATGAAGAAACTCTAGACAAAGTGTCATTCTATTCCTTATCCATTTTTACGGTTCCGTATCCAAAGGGTAAAAACGGGACTAAGACTCCACGGTCCGTCTGTCCGTCTGTCACCAGGCTGTATCTCATGAACCGTGATAGACAGTTGAAATGCCGCTATAACAACAAATACTAAAACTAAAATAAATATTTAAGTGGGGCTCCCGATTTTTTTGCCGTTTTTTGCCATAATGGTACGGAACCCATCGTGCGCGAGCCTGACTCGCTCTTGGCCGGTTTTTTTTCTTGTAGCAATGGCGATGGTCGAAATGCCAAAATTTAAAGAGATAGATCACATGACGTTTCGGTAGCGTTGGACATTTCCATACGGATTTGACATTTAGTCCAATCACAATCGCCACGCATACGTGGATAGAATGTCACTTGGCTAGAGCCACAATTCAAAGGGCGAAATACAAATTGTTGAACAAAATTTTTTGTGTCAGATCCAAAATATTATAAATTCGGGCATATTATTAGGTGCTGTCCGAAGTATTTTTTCATAATAACCAGTTTTAGGTACAACATACATTGACAATACATTTTTTTTTCCAAATTTATTTGTGCCCAAATCAAATTAAAAACAAGTAAGTACCTACCTAGTTGCCACTGGACTTTAGTGTTTAAATGAAATTAATGAGTTCTAACGAAGTAAGTAGATCTACCTATAATAGGATTCACAGTTTCAAAATTAATATTGAGTCATAGTGCAAAATACCGACTGAATGTATGTAGGGATAGCATAAAAAGTGATCTACACATAGCACAGTGTTCAAAATGTCGGTATTATGTAGACAAAAGTTAAACAAATCACGAATCATTCGTTAACAAATTCATTTAAAAATAATAATTCAGATCTATAAATATTTTGATATTGGGCATTATTTAGGCATTTTACGCAGTATTTAATATTACTATTGTCACTCTTTTGCTATCAGTCTTCTATTTTGGTTTCCTATCACCTGTTGCCTTCATTCACCGCATAGATGTCGCTACTTGACTAAACATAGATAATTTCAATCCATCGCCACCAACTATAGGCTAGGCTTTAGCGTTGAGTATTTAACGTTGATTATTAAGTGACCCATCTATTGAAAAGGCCCCAAAAAAGAGTAGGTTGCAATAGATTTCTAATTTTGTTATGTAGGTAAGTATATATCTCTGCCATAGAGTTTGTTTTTCCAAACTCGTACTCGAATTCTGAATTCAAATTAAGACTTATGGTTTGATCTTAGTCAAAAGCTTAAAAAATAGATTTTTGAACTGTACACATCTTTTTATTTTTTAGTGTTTTTTTTTGCGTATATGTTAAACCGTAGGTACCGTACCCGTTAACGGTACCGTTCGAATATTAGGAACATAGAATGGAATTAATTTTGTTAACACTCACATTTTCTTAAGCACCACAGTATTACTTAAATCTAGATATAGTACAAAATGTAGTACAAGAGTAAGCCTATATAAAGTACATATTATTTAGATATACTGGATGCAAGTACAGTCAGAGAAAAATTATAATCGATTTCACTCACTTTTAAGGTTGAAATTCACTTGCACGTCACAGAATGACAAGTTCTATTTTTGTATGTGACAATTGGATAGTGTGAAGTTTCAATTCAATGGGAATAGTTGCCAAAGTGGTAAACCATTTCCCTGACTGGACCTAGGTATATCTATTTATAGAATGTGCAAGCCGCGATATAGCCTTGCTATCCTAAACGCCCTGTGGGCCATACGTCGCTTTTGTAAGCCACAAGTAAGACCATTAGTCTTATCATTGGTTTTTTATTCGTCTAAAAAAACATGTAGACTAGGTACTTACATAACAGTGTTAATAATTAAAATAGCTCTTGCGCTGTATGCAACGAAAGACCTATTTTGTTACGACAAACCTCGAAAATTGAGAAGTACCCAGGGACCGAACTATAAAGTGTCTAAGCCATTATTATGATTCCGCTGTGAAAAAGGGATAGTGCTCTTCATCCTGTATAGCTGCTTCTCTCTCAAACAGTTGAATCATAATAGTTTTGACACGTCAGAGTAAGGCCCCTGGCATAATTCGATTCAAACTACCCTACTCGATGCGTACCCGACCCCTTACACTTGTAGTCACATGTATTTGCTACTGCGCAGTGACTAGCCTCGTGTTCTGCGCAGCTTGAATTGCCATCTTGAATCATGTTATTATTTCTGTTATCGGCTTGCACTTAATTAATTTAATTTAATTCGACAAATAAATAGGCAGTGGGAAATCGTGTCTTTAGTTTCTATCCATCATAATATTCATAGACAAAATACGTAAGTACCTATATTAACAAATCGCAAAGTATTACCTACATCGGATAACATTAAAATGCAGGAATGCTTTTTCTTATTAGTATTTTATATAAAAATGCCAAAATATAATTTCGCTTCAGTCGTACCGTTTCGTTATATTCGTTGCGTTCATCACCTCGAATCACCACAGTGGTTCACCTTTACCTGTGAGCAGACAAAAATGTTACAGATTTTTCCTAAATGTAAACTTTTTCGCATGCAATTGTTATACCTACAAGTTATTGTTATCTCACAACAAATAGTAAGTTTACAGAAGAAACATGCGTTTTGCATGCTTGACCCCAGTTTATTAGTACCCACGAACATAAAAAGCATTAGTAGGCCGTGAGGATAGTCAAATGAAAAAATGTAACAAAAAAAAGAAAATAAAACAAATTATAAAAATGTTACATTTTCCCATTCATCGAAGATGAGTGCGGATTGTTAAACGAGTGCACGACATAAAATAAATTTCGATAATACATACCATTTCAGATTTTTCTAATTCCCATGTTCATTCCGTCGTATTTTAAAGGATTAAAGGAAAATGCAAATGAAAAATAAAAACGTCGGTGCTCCGTAGACCAATTGAAATCTGACCAATTGGTCTATGGGGAATATTGCATGTATCCATCGTCCAATTTCCAACTGGTCTATGGAGAATTGAGAAATGTTCCGCTGTCCAGTTTAAAGGTATACTAAAGCCGTGTCCATAAGTATTAAATAAATATATCATAAACAATTTTTGAAACCGCTTAATAACCATTTATTGAATAATTACGGCATAACAATTTAAAAAAAAAACAGTGAAAAATACGCAGATAGGACAAACTGTCTTCCTAGTCCTTGCCAATTTTTTTGGCCACCCTGAAGTTGGCTTCAATGGCTGCGCAGTCGTTAATCTCATACAAAAACAGCACCGTTTCGTGCCTTGCGAATCGGAAAGTCAACTTCAGGGCGGCCCAGAAGTTTAGCGAAGACTATAACATTCTGCAACAAAATGGATAATCCTTAACAGCTCAAAAACGGTTTACTGCCGTGAAAAAAAAAAAAGAATTATCTTAAGGTTCTTCAATTCTTCCCACTGGTAGGCTAACGAGAAATCAATTAATTGTCATTACATTGACACCATAATGACACATAAGTTTTCTGTGAAGTGGCCATTTAAAAAGTTTACATACTTTCCTATCTTTTCTTTTCTTTTCATTGAAGATTCTATTATAATTAGCTGAAATGAAATAAATACAATATAAGGTTATTGTATTTATTCCTTTATAATATTTTTGAATTTAGTTTGATGTGAACCCAAAAATATAACAAAGGCTTTTTTGAACCCAAAGTATAGGAAACTGGTGTGAACTCAGGGTTATAATGTGATAATGGAACATAGTTTTGGTTTACGTCGAGTATGCTCCATAGACCAGTTGGTAATTGGACGATGGAAACATGTAATTTTCCCCATAGACCAATTGGTCGAATTCCAATTGGTCTACGGAGCACCGACGAATAAAAACATAACATTGTCGCTTTTCTGTTAATTCCAACACTCATTCTTTTATTGTGGTTTTGGTATATCCATTACATTGACTTAACATGATGTTCGCGTCATAATATTTGTTGTGAGAATACAAAAACTCAAGTTAAAAATGGAATGACGTCACTCAAAGAAAATACTGACACGGGTCGATGATGCAAGTGTTGTACCAAGTGGTATTTATTCAATTGAAAAGCTTTTAAGTACTTGACTTTTATTAAAGTAAACGTCGAAGATAATATTATTTACTGACGACTCCAGAATTTTCCCAAACGACGCCATTTCATTTTTGTCGTATAAATGCCCTAAAAATCCTCAAAATTTTATTAAAAATAAATAGTCAGTTTTCTACTTTAATTACGTAATATAAATAGTGAACTTAAATTCGTAAGAACTTTATACAAAATGAAAACAAGAATTGTAAAACTATTGTGCAAGTTTCGGTCCCATATAGCGAGTTAGAAAAAAACAGAGAAATAAAAAATGTTATCGCTATATCCACAACCATACGTCCAATTAGACACACTCATAAAATTATATATAAATTAATTAATTTATTACTACCTAGCTATAGTTAAAACTGGTATCTGACTAGGTGATGTGATGGACCGGTGAAAATATGGAATTTGCCTTTTTAACTACTATTTTGGCTGTACTTGCTATGCATTATGTACCTCTTAAAAATATTAGCTTATTTTTACCATGTCATTTATTTTAGTCTGTATATCTGCAAATCAATAAAACATTACAAAGAATACTCAAATATTTATTGTTTAAATCAATACCTACTTCTTGTGATTTAAAAAAATACCGTATACAAGATATTATTTTTATTTATGTTTTTTATTGTTACCTGTTTTATTATTGTAAATAAAATAATGTATAATTAGGGTGTCGGTACCTGGCATAGCAAGCACGCAATACTATTTTCAGAATTGTATTTTTGTAAAAAAATCCCTTACCCTAATAGATATGTACATAAGTTGCAAGTCTCTTTATCATAATATTACATACTACTAGTTATCAAACCTTACAGTTAATAATAACAATAATAAATTGCAAATATTACAAATAATGTTTAAAATATTTACATCTTCAATAATAGAAGAAAAAAATGGATTGCAAAAGTTATCGCTCATAGTAAAAGTTAAAGAAATAGGCCTTTTTGCAATAATACATAAAAATAAGTCTTACAATAGACTTAATTCGGTTATCACCAAAGTAAAATCGATAAAACTCGTGAAATGTTGAGAGAAATCAGTTCAGATATAATTATAGTTAATATAATTGTTGGAACTGTTAAATGGAAATACTTAAAAGTTTATAATCTCACTGGGCTATTAGTATAAATAATTTAATAATAATTTAAAGCTCCGTGAAGTTAAAATGTTACCGATTTCAAATGAAATATACCTACATAAAAGCGATAGATATTAACGAGTAAAAATAATAGGTTAGAATCTTGAAATCCTGTTTCAGACTCGAGATTCCTAAAGACATGTTTTTTTAAATTATTTACAAATGCCATACGCACGGCTGGCTACTAAAAATCCTAAGTTTTTAGCATAATACACTGTCGCAACATATACGACAGCTCGTATTTGCAATATTCTCGTATTTTTTCCTACAAGCGTTCGCGATGGAATCACTGGGCTTTAGGGCTGTGAAAACTATAAAAACTGTAATCATAAAACAAATTGTAGCATACCAAATAAAAGTGCGATACCATTAGTATAAATTATAAAACGAATAAAAACGTATTTTACATTGATAATTCTAAGAAATATGAATGTAAATCTACAAATAGATGCAGATATCTGTCTCGTAAAACGTAGAAGTTTTCACAGTCCAGCCGAGTGCGTCGGAAAGTCGCGAGCTAAAAATTTTAAATTTAAAATTGGAACGAGGTGGGTTATGCGCCTGCGCTTCGCTGGCTAACAGTAGTATGTATTCGAGAGGCCCAGTTTACATGTGTAGGAATGGGACATACTGCTTCTGTTCGATATATCCTTATTCTCGCAACGCTGCCCGTTGAAGCCTTCGGGACATCTGCAGAGAAAGAAAAAAAACAATATTAGAACTTATTTTGAAGTCGACGAAATTATTATCAAACTTGTAAGAAAGACACTTTGGTTTCGTGAGATCCATTTGCCACCAGCCTCAAAATAACTTACCCACTATTTTACCCAATCCAGACAAAAAAATGTAGTAAGAACTTGAGCCATACGGAGGCGCAAATCAATTTTTAATCAACGTCAATGCTCGACTGAAATACGAGCATATTATTATATAAAATATAAAAAATAATCTTGTTATACTTGATACTCACTTGCAAGCCTGTTCCTGAACGATCTCGAAGAACAAACATGTGCCACCATTGAGGCAGTAGGACGACGGGTCGGGCATCGGACATGGCGAGCCCAGCGTCGCTGTGAATAAGAGAATAAAAGACGTTGTAATATAGAGCAATAGTATCCGTGGCTCCATAAGACTGGAACCTCACAGTAACATAGCTGTGAATTCCTATGGCAAGACAAGCAATCTCAAGTTGAAGAAAGAGTTCGGCGAAAATCATAGCTGTAAATGCCCATTTTTTTATAGACTTGCCCCCTTGGTCGTGCCTTCTCTATATGTGTAGAGGTAATTAACCTGCAGTGGAACAGTAACAAGTTGGTATTATATAGACGTTTGTGAGGCAAACTATAACGCTGTTGACGTGTCGGAATTCCGGTCAAAACATATTTATTTAATTTAGGAATCAACGCTACGACGATGATGAAGAAGAGCCCATATTAGATAGCGATTGATTCAAAACGTATCGAGGCATCTCAGAATCATACGTTTTGTCCCTAACAGAACGCGATACAAAAAATAATGATACAACAAACTCATTATACAGTGTAACCGATCACCCTATTGGCCTGTATACAGACATTGTTTGAGCGACATTCGCGGAAGAAGCAGTAAGTTTCCCAAGTGTTCCCAGTACAACGGTATGAGTATCGGTAAACAATGTGACATGGTTTGTTGTGTTCCTTTGTTTACATATCGATACTGTTTGATCAAGGTGAGGGTACTGCGATTTGATTGTCGCTATTCGTATCAGGCTCAGATTTTAAAGTCCTGGCATTTCTTTTCCGTGTCCTAACAACACACGGAAAAGAAATGGGGATATCAGTTAGCATTTTAAAATGTAGGACTAGCATTTGCTGACACAGACTTAGGTCTGAACGTTTGAAATTAACGTTAAGACATGGACAATACTAAAGTATTAATCCAAGCATGTTTAAGATCTTGCGGAACAAAAATGTAAAAAAATAATGAGACAATATGACGATTACCAAAACAGATTCGGTCCAACCATTGAACCTTGTGGGACACCTGCGCTAAACAGAAAACCTATCAACCCAAAGGTATTCTGTCAAGTATAGCTTCGACCTCACGCGTATAAAGACATGTTAGCCCATTGTCAGGCAACAAAAGACCAAAGTTAAGCAGAAGATACTCACTCGAGTCATCAGGAGCGGCTGTGACTGGAGGTAGAACGCTGACGTTGGCGCTGGCGACGGCTGGAAGACCCACCGCACCTTGGGCCCTGCATTCATACATTGCGGAGTCTTCACTGCGCGCGTGCCTTATCACTAATACCGAGCGCCTCCTGAAATTTGTTGAAAAGATGACAACAAGGAAAAAAAATATATTAAAGGAGTGGAAAATAATAGATCGAATCTCTTCAAAGTTAGAGTGAACAGGCTTCTTCTGGGTAAGCTCACTCCATCTTCGACTCTGTCTCTCTCACCTCTGACCTAGACTAGAGTCAAGAGCAAACCCATCCCAAATAAAAAAAAAAAATATTCGGCAGAAGTAAACTCCTGGTCTCATTATTGTGTACTAAATACAGTACCTACGCAATAAGCTTGTTAGAAGCATAGAGGAGGAAAAAAAATGCAGACATACAGTTTAGTTCTATGTCTTTAATTTAAAACCATACTAAACAATCCCAGACTACACCAAAACTATGTAACATGCATTTGCCAAACAGTTCTCTTGTGCAAAATATCTAAATCATCATCAAAACGCCCAACGACCCATGAAATTGTCCGCGACGCTCAATCATAATAATTACTCTATACATCCATTTTGACCTCTTAAGGTATTGCGTTGTCTTCTATAACTTCCTCTTAAGGTTTATATTTGCTTGATTCAGCAGCAAAAGTATTTAGGGATGCACTTCCAGGTCGGTCAATGACAGCTGTCTGCAGTTGCGATTAGTGTAGTAATCGTTGCATTTAATGTTAGCACCATATGAGTGCATGCCTCATTTGTTTGCAGACAACATTGTTACTATTTAGCTGTAGTAAGTACGTTGCTAGTACATAAACATGCTCCCATTTTGGATCAAGATCAACATTGCTTGAAGTCAACTGGGTCATTACGGTTGCAGCTTGGAAGATAAATACTGGTAGATTTAATATGCGTTTATTTATTATTAATGGTCATCATTAGCCTGTAGTAAGGGGAATATTAGCGCATTCGTCTTTAAACGTCGCTTTGCTTCGTAGATTTATTATGGTAATACGAATGTCTTAAGTTGAATCCTTGACTTGTGTGATTATTATGGAAACACACAAAGACGAGTGAGACGATACTATAGTAGGGGGTGCCAAGCACTTGCTTTAATTCCTAAACAAATTCTTCAAAGCTAGCCCTTTTAAATCAAAAGTGCGATAATTAGTATAAAAGAAAGTGGCTGCCTGCCTGTTTATTCCTCTGCTTACTTCTTCTAAACTCCGCAACGGATTTTGATACGGTTTTTACTAATAGAAAAAGCGATAAACTAGGAAGGTTTGTGTACATAATTTGTCTCGTTCGAAGCCGGGGCGGGTCGCTAATATGTATAATATAAAAGTGAACTCAAGAAATGTTCATAGAATTTAACTATGATCACTTACTTACGAGTATGTACAACTTAGATCTTACCTAAAATTCTGCACCCGGAATCTCCTTAACGCGATATCGGCGACGGGCTTCCCGTCCTTATACCACGAGATGCGAGGGGGTGGCCGTGCGCTAGCTTTGCACTCTAGTCGCACCCGATTGCCTCGTGTCGTCCGCACCGACTGCATTGGTTCCACGCGCGCTGGCTTACCTGTGGATAGTAATGGAATATTAGTCAAGATTTTAAGAATGGCTGGAATGTTTTACATTTGTTAAACCGCGGAATCGTTGTGCCCTTCTCATGGCAAAATACTGCATGCTGAATCTCAGCCCAACACTAGTAATGATACAATGTAATCTAGGACTCTATTTTTATAAATAATATATATAAGTACGTATTTTTACACCGATTTTAGAGCTATTCCTGAAATTCTGAGACTAACTAATTATTATTTTTATACGTCTGTCGTTAATCCAGTTCCCGAGTTCCAGTATCCTACATACAGTCTCGAGTGTATAGGCAACAGAAATCGAAGCAGAACATTCAGAGGAAATTGGAAAAATCACTATCTCCACACAAATACTTAAGCAAGTCGCCTTCAAAAGTCCCGAACTAAAAATAAGCCGCTGTCATTAGGCCAATGGCCTTATTATTTTGTGTGACGAGTAACATATGTAAGAACAGAAATAAACTCGTATTATCTAAACGGGACTCACTCGTTTGGACAACATCCCATCCACGGACGACGGAAAAAAATTGGCTGTGTTTCAGTGTGTAAAGCGAAAAAAACGAAAGCGTTAGTAGTAAATCATTAACTATTTCTTTAGGATGTGTCATCCTTAATGTCTGGTCGGAATAGATAGGATTGCGAAAGCTCGAACACATTTTATGTTGGCCATATATTTTTATATGAACTGGACTTCCAGGCGCCCCGCCCGATGAAAACTTTATAAGACACGGTAAAGTTTGACCAAACGTTAACAACAATTGGCAGAGAGCCGCGTTACGTAGTGTTTTGTAACAGCTGCAAGCGTGTGTTCGTACAGAACTACAATTAGATTCAGTCTAGGTTGTAATAAAAAAGATATAGATAGACCTTCAATGACTGTTTGCAAGCGACGTCTTTACAATGATAGAAGATTACAAGTTAATCCTTTTTAGCATGCCGTGGATTCGCCATCGGTAATGGCTTGTACAGATTAACATCATGCCTCTTCCAAAAAATCAGGCCCTTTTTCTTTGATACAAATTCCTAGACTCACGTTACTGACACGTAAACCTTTAACAAATACCGGAGATATAGGCCACAGCCATACATCCTACATAGCTAGGTCCCTTAATGGATGACCAGCGTAGGTACTTCAATTGACACCCCATACAATGCCCTATGAGCTCATCACAGTGACGTCACTCATTCATCCACACACCCACTCACTAGTTCATTCATAACTTTGACTGATCAGATTTATAGTATTCTTTGATCGCTATATTATCACAATCGTTTTGCGATATGCTGTTGAAATGTTCAGAGAAACTTCTGAGAATACATTAGAAATGTGGGTTTTCTTTGTGATAATAGGATAGATTTGGAAGTGTGCATGTTAAGATAGTTTTCAAGTACAGCGAGATTAAAGACTTAGGAAATACGTTGCACCTGCTTGTTGAATTGAGGTCTTCTTTATAATTTGTGGTAAATATTGGTATCTATTAGTTTTTTATTTTTCTTAGCAACCAATAGTATCTACTAATGCAGAATTATATTGCATTAAACTATTCGTTATTGGGTTTTCTCAAGTTCTCTCCAATGGCCAACTGTGAAGTATGCCATTGGAGAGAACTTGAGAAAGCCAACTATCCTTTTCGTGAGACGGCTTGTGCTTTACCCCTTGTGACGTTATTTGATTTCTTGTACATAATGATGTGTACTTCAGATTCATCATCGTCAGATATCTTTACCTGCTTATTTTTCAATAGTCGTTAATCCGCGTTTCTCTACTCTTGCGTCCCTTCCCATTCAAATACTTCACGTTTTTCGCCAATACTGAATGTAGGCGTAACGTAGCAATTCACTAACATCCGTCACGCTTGAATGGAATGCCATAAAGCCATTTGAATGGAGGATCATTGACATTCATGCTAATCCTACTACCCACGCTTGTAGGTCTGACGTCACAGGTCTTTAACCAGTAGTTTTCAGCTCATGAATGGGATTTTTACGCCATTTCTATTGATGAAAGTGGGCAATTACTTTAGAGGAAAGTAGCTTCGAGCTGCCAAGGTAAATAGGCACGTCTTTTGAAGAGTCGTCATTTAATATATTAGGTACCGACGTGTTGATGCGCAGACAGGATATTATGGCGACTGCTAGTCACAGATTCGCCTAGTTTAGACTTTTTTCACTTTTTTTTTTTCGTTTGTCTAGAGTTTCAAACGTAAACTGGTTGACGCAGAACAGGGTGTTGATTTCAGTGCAGTCTCCAAATTTTGTTAAAATCACATCAATATTGATCGCCATGTCACTTCAGCCGATTGCATCACTCCCACACCTACTAAAAATCAGTCTGCAAGCGTAGACCGTGGCTAATCAAATACATCGTCACCTAATATA
The DNA here is from genome assembly GCA_945859665.1 of Anorthoa munda. Classification (NCBI taxonomy): domain Eukaryota; kingdom Metazoa; phylum Arthropoda; class Insecta; order Lepidoptera; family Noctuidae; genus Anorthoa; species Anorthoa munda. The sequence continues at coordinate 3,067,677 of OX243907.1, read as the reverse complement.
AATAGTCTGGGAGCTAGGGACCACATCCTGAACGGAAACTGAATTGGAACATCACAGGTGAGGTGAACTGGCTGCTAGCCAAGTGACTCAGAACAGTGTCGTTGGAGACGACCGAACGACAAACAATTGTCTAATAATGTGAAGAGCCGAAGGTCGAAGATTCATTACCTGGTACGACTTTGGTACTGGTAATTGGTATTGCGAGGCTGAAAGGCATTTGGCAATATAAGAAGATGGATGCACTTGATTAAGTCTCAGAAGCCCGTTAAGCTTGTCATGACTTCTCCGAAGTGTTGACTTTTCAGAGGTCGTGGCATTGTTTCATTAATCTGAATTTGAAGCACCTGTACGATGCATCAGGTAAATAAAAATAGCACGTAAACTAAACATGATGCCTTCTAGATTTATAACATTCATCATTATCATTAGCCTTTTAATGTTCCCACTGTTGGGATACAGACCTCCGTTCGGCGATAGGGGGAAATGGGCCTTAAATCACCACGCGGGCCCAGTGCGAGTTGGTAGAAGTCACATGTATTTTTGGTTTAGGACATACCGGATTCCTCACGAAGATTTCCTTCACGATTTTTAGAGTTGTGGTGATGAAATCATTTACACCTATGAGCCGTAAGTCGGGGCAGTCATCACTGGGCCACCACTGCTCTCTTTGCATTAATAACATTAATGGTATTCAATATCAACTACAAATAAAGTTAAAAAGAAAATAAAACTTCAAAGGCTTTCACGCAAGCTTCTGCTACTCAAAAACAGATGGCGCTAGCTACTCAGTTACCATCAACAACCGAACATCAAAATAATGCACCACACAAAGTAACAGCTGAAAATTTATCACAGATTGATATGTTAACCAAATCAAAAGAAACTATAAAACAAATTGTTTACCTAGCAATGAAAATAAGGAGCGTTAGTGTGCTTGGCCGATATAAATATCCGTGGTAATTAAAGACAGCCCAGACGGGCCGACAGTTTCAAAATAAACTGCTTTTTATTTTTAACTCTGCAGCCACAATAGATGCAGCTTAGTTAGAGTGTTTAGCTATAGCTTTGTTGATAAGCATTTATTTACTACAGTAGCTTTCATAGAAAAAGTCTCAATTAACGTATTTTAGCACCACTGACTCATGTGATGAATTCGCATGGCCTGCCAATTTTGTTAATTATCTCTACGTAATAATATAATACTTTCAAGTCATAAGTATTCTAAGAAGTGCCAGTTCTTGCTACTCAAGAATTTCGACGTTGATGGAGTAATAAATTAATCTCTAGTATACTCTTCTTCTATTATCGATCTTCTTCTGCTTCTATATTCCATTTACCTAAGCTTAGTTTATTGTCTTGCCTAAAGAATCATGAGAACGCGTCAAGAGCAAATGAAAAATTGATTTTTCATTTGCTCTGCTACCATATCACATACTTCACCGCCTTCAAACTCAAGTAAATCTTAACTGTCAAACTATCTCCAAACATAAACACAAACCATCTTCATAATACTACTTGCAGGTCATTTTTTCTTACACATAATATAATATCGACAGCAATTTATGTTTTACTGAGGATCCGAACCAATCTCCACCTACCGTGGTGGCTTCGTGTGTGTCCGTTCAAGAAATTGCGTTACAATCGCCATAAAAACACGCGTGTTTATATCTTCATCGGGATGATCGGGTGTGAGGGCTGCCTTTATTGCTAATTCACAGTTTTAGAGCAGTTTGTTATACTTTACAAGTTAAGATGACTTAAAAGTAAGCAGGAAAATAAGTTGAAGTAGACTAGAGCGATTTTAGAATAGCGAAGTGACTTGGAAAATTGTAATCAGGACCAATGGAAGAAATACCAAAGGAAAAATAATATTATCATCCATGTCACACTCAATCTCTGGTAATCTGGCCATGGCATTTAACCATCATATTTTCTAGTACCTATTCATGTTCTTCCCTCTTTCGTTGTAGCTATCCCTAACCTACCAGCTAATACAAAATTGCAATTGGATCAACTTTAATGCATTCGACATTGCCTCTACCTGGCCTCTTCATTACTTGACCAGCTATATATCGACAGATTCAGGTTACTTCTTCATATTAAATGCGTCGGTGGTCGATCAGGACACTCGTCGTAAAAATTTAAGTGCTTCGGTAATAATTCCATAATAAAAAACATCATTCAATCATGGAGCGGCTTGGTTTTCATTATGCTTATATTTAGCTTTAAATGAAGGATGGGCATTAACACACACGGGCGCACACTGACGATTATTTTGCGATAATGCGGAAGAAAGTTGCCTCAGTAATATCCAGAGTGAGGGGAAGCAGCAACAGCATTCTGAGGGTGTTTGCAGAGAGGCTAGATGGGCCTACGATGGGGAGGTTTATCAGGCTACATGTTGGCAACAAAGCCTGTTAAGCCATCCCGTCATTGTGTTTTCGTTTTGTTATTATTTTTGAGTGTTCCTGCATGTTACTAACATAGTTTTTAAGTAAGATGTAATACTAATACCCTATGGGCCTTGATGCCTGACAATAAAATATTTTTATTTTTATTTTTATTTTTATTTTTTTTTTTTTTTTTTTTTATTAAAATTCAGGTGATTAATATGTCTATTTTTATTATACTTTTCTCTTGATATATTGCTTTCATTAATATTTGAGGTGGACATATTTAAAGGATATTTGTAGGTAGATTTATGTATTCCTGAAAATCTAAAATATTGGCATGTACATACATTATTTTAGAGAAAATATCTAGATGCAGAGAAATAAATCCTATTGAAATATTACAGAGATCTCTCGGTTTCCGTATTGAAAACTCAATCTTCTTGAGCATAAGTACATAAGAAATTGACAAATTTCTGCACTAAATTAAAGTTATACAAGTTCTTCACATCAAATACTCAATTCAGAAGCCGTGCTGAATAGAAATATTCAACCAACATTAATTCGGTTACAATTTTTGAGATCGAATATTTCTCAACAACAAATAAACGGATTCACTCTTCTGAAGACTCGTAATTACAGTGACCGATTGGTGACCGAGTGGCGTTCCAATTTTTTACATTTTAAAATAGTTCACCCACTATAGGTACCTACTTAGTTCCGAAATGACAGGAGCGCCGTAAGTCGTGTGTGTAAATTTAAACGTAACGATCTCAACAATAAAATACGTTTCCCTGAGTCACAGGTTTTCCTCGAAATACGAATGCATGCTGCGATTTCTCACGGATTAAATGAGCTAGATTGTCTTGGGTTTTACCTGTCTAAGTAAATAAATAAAATGATGCAATTAAACTATTTCAAAATCAGTGCATTCGTCATTTTATAATTGAAAGTTGAGCATTAAATTTCTCTTAAAGGTATTTATTCTATGATGCGTTATTGTGTATTCAATAAATTTTCGTTATAAGAAAACTCGTAAAGAAACTTTGGGGAGATAGATAAAAGCATATACGTCGCGGAAGCTACAAGTATGTACATAATAATAATAACCGTTTTTTTGATGTACGGCACTTATGCCTTTATAAGATTGGCCACCTTCTGCACCCAAATTGTTTAAGAATTGAATCACCATCGACTCGAAAAATGTATAAATCGTCATCAATGTTCGGCTCCTAAGCTACAATAAGGGTTGGCAAACATCTATATTACTACATATTTATCACTGTCATTACAAGGATTAAGAATTGTTTTCCAAAGCTTCACAATGTAAAGGTCAATGCGCTTTCACACCCACGACAAAAAAAAATGTCAACAAGTCTTTAAAAAGTGTTTAAAAAGTTGGCAAATTCGCAGCCCTATTAATTTTGCAAATGACCACTGATTTCGATGGTCGTTGGCATTTATTAGTGAAAGGGCAGATAATTGAGGATGAACACGTACTTTTACGAGTCGATTTAATCGGTATAAATTATGAGACGGCAAAGTACCTACATATAGGTTGTTAATCCATGACTTAAATTAGCCATTATCCTTTATTCCTTATCGTTTATTCGTCATTAGAGAAAACAGAAAACTCTCTACTACTCTATGCACTAACTTCAGTCACAATCAAAAATAAATCTTTTGAAAAATAGTCGTAGTCGTCGAAATTTCTAACATAGTCCCTTGTGGCACTACAAGTGGGTGAAAAACTTTCATCCAGTAGTTTAACGTCTAATCAGTCACATGATTTATTTATGTAAATACTAATGCTATTTTTCCCATTTCTGTATAAATATTTTGTGTCACGCGCTTCATCATTTGTCAAAAACCATTCAATAACAAATTGGCACCCGTCCGAATCTACGCAAGCAAGCATTACGACACTTACCTACGATACTCAGTTAAAACATACAAAAGTTTAGTATAATACTAGAAGTTACGCGTACGTACGGTTCAACAAAAACAAAGTAAAACTGCTATTTTCTGAATTTTCGGCCATGGTAACAACTTTACCAACGTGAACCATTTCATATAGCATTTTCAAGGAAATCACAGACTAACAAAATCTTTTCTTATGTAGACGTATGCATATTTTATATTCAAAGCATCGCTATATTAAATGCAAATCTCTCCTTAAAGAAAACCACTTAATTACTAATCCTAAACATTTCCACAAAAACTACAAACCACACGACAAACGCAGTTGCGATCGGTTTGTTTACGCTGCGCCGGTGCGAGCTAAAAAAGCACGTAGTACGCATGCGCGACGCGCGGGGCAGGGGGAGGGGAGGCATTCTACTACGCTACGGCGGCGATGACTTCGTTTTTTACCACAATCGGGTTTCCTTTTGACTTGAGCGCCTGGTTTTTTCGTAAGCGCCCAGTTTGGCGTAGCAACTCCATATACAGTTACACTGGAGAGGCAACCCCGCAGAATTGTTTTTAAATGACGACTGCTTGCGCAGACGCTGCGACGCGCGTTGCCTTAGAGTGCGTCCTTTGTATGATTTTATGCCGAAGGAATTTACCGTGTGCAGAGATGACTAGTAAAGGTATAGTGCGCGACACGTAAGTTGAACCAAAATGTATTATCGTTTTATTGAAATTAAACAATTTAAACCGAAATAAATCCCTTTTCTATGACCTAACCGTTTACAATATATAAATATTGTCAACGGTTAGGTACTAAAAAAATGATTCAATTCAGTTGAAATCGATTAATTTAATTAAAACGATAATACATTTTGGTTCAACTTACGTGTCGCGCACTATACACAAGACATCTCTGCAACTCCGCTAATGTAACGCCGCCGTACGGTATCGAGTGCTTAATGCCCAAGTATATGGACCTATTATTTCTTAAATTTATAGTTTCACAATTATTAGTTTGTTTAAAATAAGTTCGTGCATACCTAACCAAAAAACAATAAAAACATTGGAACGGCCTCTTGTAGTCATCGAAGAGCCTAAATGAGTAACTCTTACCACATTATAGTTCCTCACGCAAATCAAAACAAAGGTAGCTGGAAACCAAATACTCCGACAACTTAAGAAAAAAGGGCTGCAGATTCAAAGATCGCACTAAAACCGCGCGCACGGCCTGCAGTCGGCAAATAAATACAATCTTTTGTTCATCCCCACATGGTGCGGAGTTACGATAAGCGAGTCCATATCCCATCCCGGCCGAGGACAGTAAAAGTATCCATTTATTGTTGTTTTTTATTTATTTCATTTTTACTTGCGTTTTTCCTTATTTTTGTGACGATGCCATTTGAGATGGTCAGCGATATTGAAATGATTGGGTGTTTAAAGATCGGTTAAATTCTAACGTTCTTTTTTAGTTTCCTTCAGGTTGAAAACTAAATTAAAATCTTGAGAAAATGAGAAAAAATCACGTACTCTCTCTGCTATTTTCACCTTGTTATACATTGCTTGGCTGAAAAAGAAATGTTAACATTTAATTTTTGGTTGCTGGTTACGAAATTATTGGGATTTGCGAACTTTGTCTTAACAACAAAATAGAGATTTGCTTATTAATTTTGTATTATTTTATTTTCTAATACCTAAAGTTTGCTTATGTTTAAAGTTACAAAACTGTTCGGTTATCCCGTTTTTCAGTGTTGTTGGAAGTGTGAAAAGAATCGACTGATTTAGAACTCTTGGTACATAATTTTGTGTAGCGCATTGCCACTAGTAGAAGAAACCAAAAAAAACCGGCCAAGTGCGAGTCGTACTCGCACACGAAGGGTTCCGTACCATTAGTGGTAGGGACTCCCTTTTCCGCACTTAGACTCCCTTTTGGTCCGTTGTGCGTGGACGACGTTGTGTTTGGTCCGTACCATTATCGCACAACCCTGCAAAAAATCACGTTTGTTGTATGGGAGCCCCCCTTAATTTATTTTATTTTAATTTAATAATAATTATTTTTTGAAGAGAATATACAACTAAACATTCTGTGAATATTTCAAGCGTCTACCTGTTGCCGTTATTAATATCGAGCAAAAAACGGCAAAAATATCACGTTTGTTGTATGTGAGCACCCTTAATTATTTATTTTATATTGTTTTTAGCGGTATTTGTTGTTATAGCGGCAACAAAAATACATCATCTGTAAAAATTAGAACTGTTTAGCTATCACGGATCATGAGATACAGCCTGGTGACAGACGGACAGACAGACAGGCAGACAGTCAGACAGTCAGACAGACAGACAGACGGATCGCGAAGTCTTAGTAATAGGGTCCTGTTTTTACCCTTTGGGTACAGAACCCTAAAAAGAAGAACAAACGAACCTAAATCATAACATTCCAGCCTAACAACGAGACATTCCGCCTGATTAATTCTTACTTCTGGCATTCACTTGAAAGTAAAACGAAAGTTCGAATTTAACAAATTATCACCATTATAACCGTATAAAATTTCGCAAGAAACCATTGGAATCATCAGGCCATCGGAATACTTTAAATTCACGAACAATACATGCTTCAGGCGGTTAACAATTTAAATATTTATAGGGCACGCGTGGTAGCGAATTTTCGTATATTTTTTTGTGGATTCCATCAATTTATTGTGAATAGATTGTGATCGCGTGATATTTGAGTGTAATGCCACCATGGGATTAGGATTATCCAGGATTTATTAGACATTAAACACAAACATACACCCATCTTAAATACAGTCTTCTAAAGCAGTAATAAAATCACTAGACCAGTGTTGCCAGATCACTAGTAGACTGTGGCAAATCTGGTAGCTGGTCAACTGGCTGGTCGACAACTCTGTACGGAAGATTCATTTTTTTTGGACCTGTTTATGACTTCCTTGGAGTAAGTTGGTCATATACATGAGCAGAAGCAGTATTTTAAATATGATTGCACCTGTCGGTTACGCCCTGTATACTTTAGGAAACGATCATCCAAAATTTAATAAGTATATACCTACTTACTGATTGGCTGAAATTGAAAGAGTGACCTATATAGGTCATTCAAATTATGAGACCATTACAACTATTCTTGCTAATTTCGAATATCACTCGAAAGTTTATCTATCGAATCAACTCTGTAGAAGGCGTTTTTTCTGTTCTGTGAATCAACTCATAGAATAAAAACCAATATCCGTTTCAATTAAAGAAAAAGAGTTAATGTTTCCCGATAGCAATAACCAGGGAGTCTTCAAGTCAAGAGTAAATAGGTTTCTTCTAGGCAAGCTTCCTTCATCGTCGACCACATCATCGCTTACCATCAGTTGAGATTGTGGTCAAACGCGAGCCTATCAATAATAATAATAAAAAAAAGTTTGTTTGAGCCAGGTTTGACGGATTCTATAAAAATAAAAGAAAACCAATTAATACAAACAGGCCTTTAGCCTTTTTCATCCCAACTTATGGAGTTGCCAAAGCACAGTCCATTCGCACCCTAGTAATTGACGAATCTTTAGGGACGTTCACCGTTTTAGGAAATATTTCAAGGTTCAATGACTCTTGCTTAGAGGTCAGGGTAGGTTGCTATGCAGAGGGCAGGATGAGCCCAATCATGTGATAGCATGAGACACCTGCCTTTCGCCGGCTAATGACCGACTGAATTAGATGTAGTAGTCTGAATTAATTCAGGACAACATGAATTGGTAATTTGTCTGATATGGTAATCTTTGATGATGGTTAGCGGTTGTTGGTAGGCCTTAGCGATAGGTCCTTTTGGGTTTAGCCTAAAGTGCAGTGAAAGATTAAACAATTACTGTTAGACTAGAATGTCAGTCGGATTTAGGTATTCTATATATTTTTTGCCAGTTAGAATGATTATATCGTGACTCAAAACGGGTGGAAATGTTACTGTAAAACCTAGGATTTACCGGTACAACCTAAGATTTACCAAGTCTTACCGGTAAAAGTCCGAAATGATGCATGATGATCGCTAATTTCGGGTTTTTACCACGATTAATCTTAGGACTTGACACTCTTAGAGACTTGACACGAAATGATGAAAACAATTACGGATTTATTTATTAGCGTCACCAAAGTAAGTACTATGTTTATTAGACAATTTCTTTTTCGACGAAATCGACTTTTCGAATCACAATCTATTTATAACATTTTTTTTCATCCATTAATCTCAGCATTTCGTATAATAGTGTTTCACAAATAGACATATAACTTTTCAACATTTACAAGTCTCTGAGGAAAAAAAGCCTAACCTTGCCGTGTGATTGCTGGTAAAAGCTTGAAATTAGTGATTATTATAGAATATAGATCATTTCAGGCTTTTACCGGTTAGACTTAGTAAATCTTAGGTTTCACCGCTAAATCCTAGGTTGTACCGTAGTAAAGGCTTTTACAATAACATATATATGACAAAAACCTCTGAATAATCTTAGGTAGATTACTAAAAGGCCGAGTATGACGAGGTACCTTCGTATCAATCGATGATTGAATTATACAAATACTTTCGGTAAACACTTATTGAAATTTTGAAAGAAAAAAGAAAAAGAAAGAAAAAATATTTATTTGTGACCCGCACAGGAGACACGAAAAATAAGCATAAAAATTGCATGCAATGCATTGCATTTTGGAAGCTTTGTCCAAGATATAAACAACACGTTTTAGTTTTACAACGTGTCCTAATTTAAGCGAATCAGATGCAGACATGCGTTGATACATAAACTGTGGGAAGTGATTGTTTCTGGTGTAATTATACGATAGTCATTATTATTCGGATGATGGTGAGATACGAGTTTGTGTACCATATAGACGGCAGTGACGTAGTATAAAAGCAGACTATTTTAATAATCTATTGAATATGCTTATATCGTGGCAATACTGCAGCGGCTTCTTTATGATCAAATCCGAGAATAAAGCTTAGACTGTAAAATAAAGCAAATAATACAATCAATATAATACTATTGCTAATATTATAAAATCATAAAAGATATATTTTTTCAAAAAGCCATTAATAAATTTGAAAGTAACAGAAAAGTAGGAGCTTTAACAGAATAACAACGTATCATATCAAATAGCTATGCCACAAATTTAACTATATGCGTATTAATACAGATGTCAACGTATTCGAGGAATGTAGACCAACCAATTGAACAAATAAACAATATACATATAAAGAAACCCAAATAACTATATCGGCAAACATGATAAGTAGTCGGTGTTAGTCAAAAAGGCGAAACATTCCCAAAGCAAACACAGAACAATTGTTACAGAAAACCTTCACATGGTGATGTTCAAACAATATTTGATCACAATACTGAACCTACTGTATTTGTTTTCCACATGGATTGGGCATATTATAAAGAGAAGGATGGTGTTAGAGAATTTGTTAAAAAAGAAAAAGGAGAGAGGATAGAAACACTTGAGACCACAGCGGTCTGTGATGAAAGGACAGAATACAAATGAGAGTTAGTGACAATACATTGGAATCCAGAGTCGGCAACAAGTAGGTTAAAAGGTGAACATGGCAGCTATTACTGTAATTAGAGGTGTGTTGGCATAGTGATGCAAATGACGAGGCTATGTGGAGCTAGCTCGAAGCTCGCGTGTCGTATTGGAAATGTAGACCTGATTATTAAGTAATTTGAGTGACGTCAGAAATACTGAGACAGGAATGTTTGCACTGACTCCATGAGGCGAAGGCTTTAATCCTTTTGTTGATTCTAATGAAACTAAATACGATTTCTAAGAAGTATCAGCCCTAGGTCCACGGCGCCACTTAATGATCAATAGCAACGTGGATGGTTTACAAATCAGAATTGTGTATAAATATTCAGGCATATATGCAGAATCGTCAGAATAATTCACTGTTTAAGGGATTGAAGTACGTTCTTATCTTAGATGGTCTCATGACACTGCGGAAGGTGACAAATCGAGTAGTAGTTGCTCTCAATTTGTTGCTAAATGTGCTATATTCCAAGATATGTGGTCCAACTCGATTACTCGGCTCCATCACGAATCACCAATTTATAGCTTGGCATTTATTGACATTAATCGTGTTTTTTTTCCGTTGTCATGGCGCCTGTGTCTAGTGGAGGTCCTTCACACAGACATGGAAAACGGGCCCATAGAATCCAATTGTTAACGTGTTGTCTAAGGTCAGAATCAGTGACTGATTGGAAATGATGATATACGAAAGGTAAACAGTTAAATGGTAATCAAAAATATTGTTTTGAGAACAAAACAAATATACCGACTGCAAGACCTTTAAAGGAATTACTTTTAAGAAAAACAAGTCACAATCCTTTAATCCTAACAGAGTTTCTTATTCGAATGCATTTGAGGACATCGGAGAGGTCTAATTAAACAGTTTCGAAAACTTTTTACTGGGGAAGCCATAATCGGCCTTAATCGGCCGGTAATTAAGGCGATTGCTATCGATTCGGCCGTGGGAGATGCAGGCACGACGAAACACTCTGTGAGGCCGATTCTTTTAATGTTCCATGAGTAAAGTGAATTAGCAAATTGCTGAAACTAAGGGATAATGGAATTTCGCCTTTTTTGTTGATGAACGGTAAATGGTGTATGGGTTTGGTATGAAATGTCTTTAATGCTAAATGGTTTTCGCTTTTGCTTGCTTGTTACAGTTTTTGTTTTGAACAGTTCGTGTTATTCCTATATTTCGTCCATTCTTCATGCTGGTGTTTCTCTATTTTTCTGTCTTTTTAGTATCGATATACATTAGGTGGACATCAGTCCACGTTTCGACCACATTCGAAAGTTTGTGACAGCGATACGATATAATTTTGGCCCAGAATTATACCTTTGCATAAATAAATCATGAAAGAAGCATTCATCATTAGCTACTCATTTCAAGTTCCAATTAAAGATTTCTAATTAGTCACTCGATACATTATTTGTTATTACAGTAATTGGTTTTTCTCAATTCTGAAAAAGACTTGGCAACAAATTCAGCCGGAAGTCACCCGGGAAGCAGACGAAATCAAATAAATTGTCTATTTTTGTCAGTTGCAGACACAATTTGAAACCTTGGCTGTATGGTGATATTAATTCGAAGAATAAAAGAGAAAGTTGCCATAGATGTCCTAAGTTCCAAAATAAGAAAACTGAAAAATGTATATTGAAATCTATTCTCGAATAATTGGTAGATTGCAGAAGGTGTCAACAATTACATAAAAAGAAGTATATTAAAAATTGCAAAAACCCAGTTATAAAATAATAATTCGTAAAAATATTAGCAAAGCAATTGCAATGTTTCATTAAAGAGCTTATTAAAGTAAAGAAAATTTGTTTGGTTTGTTGTCAGCAGATACGTAGACCTCGGCCCACCTTCCGGAGTGCGCAGCATGTCACATGTACTCGTGCAAAGATCTTATGTCTCCGTCACCAAATGGTGGTACTGTAGCTGATTCTGGGCCGATCATAATATGCTATTGAAACGCTAAGAAGAAGAAGAAGCAGATACGGAGAAGCGAATTATGAACTGCTGTTGTTCTTACTCATCAGACTTCTATATAATCTTTTTCACTTTACAACAGAAAGAACGCAACATAAATAAAATAATCAAAAAAAATTAACAATAAACACATTAAACTCGAAACTATAAAACAAAATACACTGAAAGTTCTCTACTTATGAAAACTTTCGATAAACATAATAAAGTTCCAGCCATTGTGAAACAGCGCAAAGTGGGGAAAACATGACACGTTTTTATTTAAGTCTCTCATTCAAAATAGTGTGGCGTGGCCTCAATATGCGATAGACGACGATACCAAGTGGGCGGGAACCTTGACACTACTTGCATTGTGTCCAAGTCCTGAGTTCCAGACCTCACAAAAAAAATTGCAAGTCTCAGAATCTCGAGATTTTTTGCAGAACATGAAGTTTTATGTCTAGTAGTTACGTCTATTTTCCTAATTAAGGTCTGTTCCGAAGTAGTGATTGGATTTACATTAATTGGTGTTACTGAAATGTTTTGACCTTTTTATATTGTGTTATTGTTCAGATACGGTAGATTCTTTAGAAGTAACTTAGGAACTGTTTCTGACACTTACGCTAACTGCTTAAAGACTACAATTAAAATCCAAAGTCAGAGGAATAAAACTCTGACAAAAATAAGTTAGCTCTAACTTCAATAAATGCATTTGTACAAGTAAATCAAATCGTTAAGTTTAATATTTATAGAGACACCGACTTCTCATCCAATTATTGACACTAAATGCGTCGAAAAAATAATAAAAAGGAATACAATAAAATCGTTTATCTTTATCGCCGAATCCCTAAATCAAACCCTGGGATCGAACATCAGACAAAATAAAACTGCGAAGAAGCAATGGATAAAATTGAGATACTGTTAGTTGAGCAAAAAGCATTCCGTTAGTCCTTGCTGCAGGCGCCTGCGCTCAAATTTGTGAACCTAAAAGTCGTGAGTGATTTTTTTGGTGCAAAGGGCTGAGATTTGATATGCGGTGGGTTTTTACTCGTAAAGTGACATATTTAATCTGATGAACTGTAGAAAAAGATAAGTAATGTCCCAAATGGCTATGAAATTTTGGTTCAGGTCTACTAGAATTTGTATTTTATGCGATGGAGATGCATGCCTAAGCAAGAAAAGGTCTTTACCGGTCGCTCACAGGAAACTAGGTACCCATTTTTGCATTGTACAGAGAACACACGAACTTAATGCAATGCGAAAAAGTGCGTGCGATTAACCAAGTACATGTGGCAAACAACACACAGTCCAAGTGCGAAAGCGTCATAACCCGAAAAAGCGAACTTTCCCCTCCCACGGTTTTTTACACACTCACATTGTTTTTGGCCGATGGTTTCTGGCATTTTCGGAATTCAGCCATTTACATAAATACCGAGGAGTCTTTGTTGAGCCGCTAAGGCGCCGCAGAAGGAACGGGTTGCGTCGTAGTTGCGTACGCACAGTTGTTCGTAAATGGTGAACATTGTTGTTTGTTTTCTGTTTTTTGCCAATTTTAAAAGTTGCGATATTTGTTTGTTAATATATTTGTTCTTGAAAGTTTTGGAAAGCTAGTCTGATAAAGTTTTGTTTTGTATAATTATTTTGATGTTTTCAAAATGATGTGGCGTGCTTGCTTACTTCATTTGAGATACGTTTTGTTTGTGCCATTAATATTGCTAAATGTTTGTTTATATATATCATCATGGGTAATTATTTTTTTATAGTAGCTATAAGATGCTTAAGCTTGACTGTTTTACTTACGTTTGCTTGGGGAATACAATATTATTTATTTTTATTGAGGGATTAGCAGACAAACCACACTTAAAAATACCTTAATGCAGTCCATCAAAGCGCCACAGCACCCTAACCTATAAAGTTGAGACATAACAATCGAAATTCTAATTAGTTTTCAATATATTCAACCCAGGAGTCGAACCGAAACAGGTCATCAATCTTAAAGAGACGTGGCGCCGTCTTTTCACTGACCCCAACACCCCATTTTGGTAAAAAAAACAACTGACGCTACTATAAAGAATGGCCAGCAAAAACCATAATATTCTTTAAGAAATCAAACGCATAACCGTGAACTAAAATGAGCTTTATCTGTCTAAAAATACAGATGATGTTGCCAGCAAAATGAAATCGTAAGTTTGGTAATTAGATTCTGACAGTTTGAAATCGACAAAGAGGCCGACTGTCAAAAAGTCGGCGCCAGAATCTGTGTGTTGTAAATAAAACATTGCAATTCCAAAATTTACAATTCTTAGGTTTGGCACGTTCTCTTTTTAGACGCGGGGCATTATTCGTATACTTTATCATTATATTCGCGCGTTTTTATTTATGAAAGATAAATAAAATATTAAGTGAAAGTCCTCCTATATATTATTATATATAGGAGGACTATTATATTATATTGTTTGTTATAAAAAAAAACAAGATACAAAACTTATTACACAAAACCTGGTTAATTAATGTAACTAATAAGCTAAGATGTTAATCGCACAACAACTTATTCCACCTGCTGTAATAATTTTAAATGACCTTGCTCCATTTTATTTTTTTCTCTGAAAGCTTCTATATGAAAAAAAACTGTGATCTAGAGTTTTTAGTTTTCTATCAAAAAGATCAGCGAGCCTAGCCTAATAAACATGAGTACTAAAATCAGATCACCCGATTCTCATAAGATTCTAACGCTGCGATCTCTTGTATTCTAATAACAACTTTCGGCAAACGTTGCCAATGATTTTATGTGATAATATTTTTTTCTATTATTACGAGAATTGATTCATCCAAGCGGTGTTGCCCAGCCTTTATAACTCAAATAGATATATTACTCACTCTAGCTTTAATAATATACGATTCGCTTTTTTTTTCCGACTTCAAGACCGTCAGCGTATTTCTTTCTGATGGACTTCAAATTCTAATATATGTTTTTGTAAATCGTTTTGGGGTAGTGGTTTTGTCACTACAATATGTTTTCATTACTGTCGTGAGATTTTCATATAAGCTGTTAGGTATATATTATCGAATAAACTAGTCGAATCTAATGGTGTGGTGACAGTTCTATAGGCAGTTATTGCAAGGCCAGCAGAAGTAATGTAAAATTAAGGTGTCTAGGATACTCAGTCTTTAAAAATAACAAAATGATTTTCTGTAAGAATCATACATACACTATCTACTCTTTATTAGGGTTCCGTAGCCAAATGGCTAAAAACGGAACCCTTATGGATTCGTCATGTCTGTCTGTCCGTCCGTATGTCAGCCACTTTTTTTCGAAACTATAAGAACTATGCTGTTGAAACTTGGTAAGTAGATGTATTCTGTGAACCCCATACTTAGAACTGAAACTCATTTTTTTTTGTCATCTATCCCATACGGGGTATCTATAGATAGGTCTTCAAAAATGATATTGAAGTTTCTAATATATTTTTTTCTAACCTGAATAGTTTGCGCGAGTGACACTTCCAAAGTGTTGAAATGAGTGTCCCCCTGTAACTTCTAAAACAAGAGAATGATAAAACTAAAAAAAATATATGATGTACATTACCATGTAAACTTCCATCGAAAATTGGTTTGAACGAGATCTAGTAAGTATTTTTTTTAATACGTCATAAATCGTAAACAGCAATTTACCAAGTACGGAACCCTTCGTGCGCGAGTCCGACTCGCACTTGGCCGGTTTTTTTTAATATGCCTAATAAAAACAAATCACGCTCCAATAAAAAAGATTTTCAAAATGGTAACTACCCTACATTTAAATCCAGTTTGATCGTTTAGCGTACGTCAAACGACCTATAAGTTAGTATGTTGGCATCAAATCTAATACAAATCGGCCATTTACCAAGCTTTCTTTTGCTACGTTTATAAAATGTTAAAAGTGCATTATAGCTATCATAAATCACAGATCTAAAAAGTTTACTTGAAGAAAAACTATTTGCAAAACTGATTCGTTTGTTTACAAACTTAAAATATATAGTTTTGTTTTCCTCTGTTCCTATGAGTGAAATAATATTATATTTTGTATACATTTTTAAGAACTAGGCAAAGAGAAAATCTAGGTTAGGACATTTTCTTTAGTGATATCCAAATTCTACTAATATCTTAGAAGTATTTTCATATTTAAAACCCTTATTCGCAAAGAAAAAAAAACAAATAAACTGAATTCTAAAAATAAAATAAAAAGTTGATAATTCAGAAAACAAAGAACATTGCACAATACACTACAGACATCTGTACAATAAAAACTAACAATAAAATAAAACAAATTAAATTACTGAAGACGCTATCTAGAAATTTATCGGTCCTGCTAATGAATAGGATACCAGTGCACCTGCCCTTAGTGACTATGATACCGTTATATTTAACATTTACCATAACGTGTTCGTAGTAAAAGGTGAGGACTATAATATTTCTTAGAAGTCTGAAGCCTAAAGGGCTGGACAAGACACTAGAAATGATTGACATGATGTTAATCATACTAAGAATGGGTTAGGGGGTGATAAGGATCGTGATAGTGATCGAACTTCAAATTTGAAAGCAACAATGGCTTTATTATAAAATTGGATACTAAATTTTAACCCAAAAAATTAAATATTGAATAAAGGACCTTATTGATCTACATATTTTTGTGGAGTGTTAAAACTCTTTGTCATAGTGCAACATGCATTACATACGGAACTTTACAGCGGGCGATCCACATCAAATGTTTTATCTCTCCATCAGCAAAACAGGTGGTCATTATTATAATTTACTTAAACATTTATTACTTCAAGTATTTTTGATATGAAATATGCACGAGAGTTTGAAAATGTGTCGTGTTTACTTCTGACTCACGCACTCCGAGCTTACGCAAAAATTGTAGTAGTAAAAAATTGTTTCACAGAAGTTTTTAAAATAAAACAAAATGCAAGACGACGTTGCTATGAGAACTGTCTGAGAATAACTGATTGTGACTTTTCCTAAAGATGATGATTGAAGAACTAAAGGAAGGTTGTCCAATTAGAATATCTACTGAAGGATAGTAACTGTATTCATAAAAACTTTTTAAAACCGACTTCCAAAACAAAACACAAAAGCGAAAAATAACTTTTGTTTCGGCAGTAGGTGTTGGTAGATCGTAGTTTTTTCTTTTTCTTTTTGGCACCGACCTCTGAAAAGAAAGTTGTTTTTTGGCTTTTTAGTGTTTTGTTTTGGAAGTCAGTTGATTTGATTTTTTAATTTTTCTATTTTTAGTTTTGCTACCTAATATAATCCTGCTAATATAATTACCATGAAAATCATTTATAGCCAGAGGGCGTCTCCTTACAATTCCAACAAGCTTAAACACAACTGGGATATATTGTTTTATTAAGGAGTTCCAATGCCGAACTTCCGGTTTCATCACCAGATCAGTTAGATGGTACCATTTTCTTTAGAACCATTAATTTAAGTTTGCTTCGTCACAATCATTTAACTACTCGAGATATCTCATACCCAAAACATACTTAATATGAAGAAGTGCCAGTGGCCATCCGTGGTCTTCTTCATCAGTTCCACTTCACCAAATGATACTTTCTGAATGCAAATGCTTACCATGTTGATGAAAATACTTAAATCGCTATATTTATGGCTATATATAACATATGAGGAGTTCCCTCGATTTCCATGAGATCCCCTAAACAGATCCTGACTTGGTGAAAATGGGACCACCTCGAAAGTATACCCTTTCAAACCAAAATAGTAATTTTTCAAAATCCATAATTGATGGAGTAATAGGTGAACATAGACAAAACAGACATACAACTGAACATAGAACCTCCTCCTTTTTGGAAAGTCGGTTAAAAAGAATAATAGTGCCAAAGCCAATGATTTATTAATATTCAACGGCAAAGATATTATAGTAGAGATTTTTATGAATAATAATCGCATTTTCATATTTAAAATAGAAGACACGTGTCTAACTCGAGAACCCGGGCTATCTAGGAATATACATAGATGTACTATGATGCCTATGATGAGCCAGTAATTCAAGACAGATATGACTAAAGCAAAGCAGATGACAATAAATCAAAGAAAACCCAGAAATAAATAAGATTTTACGGTTGAACCTAACTAGACTGTATTTTGTCTGTGAGTAATCGCCAGTTTTCATTCTGTTCCGCGGAAAACTGACTCAGAATGTCAATCTAGACTGTGAAAAGTGACTATGATTTATATTTATTGTGCAGCAAAGCAGCTCTGAAATCACACTCAATTCAGCCAAGGGCTTTCTCTACAGTTAGTATTATCAAACCATTTTGTATTTTAAGTGCGTTGCTATTTTCTACATCCATAACATTCTTAGCTACAGCTTTCATTGAAGAGGAATCTGATTTGTCCGTTTTATATTTCCTGTAAGCACCACCCATAGTAACAAATTTAGTTAAAGTTCGGCTATATTAACATTTATTATTAACCTCTTCTCGCTTCACATTGTGACAATCAGAGAAAAAACCTTACATAACAAAAATTTTTCATTCATAAACTATTCAGCTGCAGTTCATGTTCCGTTAAACGCCCGCTCTCTCGTCCAGACGAATTATATTTAGACCAAGTGACTTTTTTCGTCGCGTCAAGTATTTTGGTTGCAAAATACCATTTCGACTCAAAGTGAGAATGCCAGCGTTATAATTTATAGTGTTATACCACGCTTCTAAATTAATGTGCAATAGAAAAAATATAATAGAAACTAATAAAATACAGAAAATATTTTCTTACGGTTTTGTATCAATTCATATATCGCTGTAGATAATGATCATAATTTAGTTCATTTCATTTGTTTATTGGTCAAACGTCATACTTTTCGCGTGAGATATATTACTCACCATATTTTCGAACTTATTTATTAGTTCGCTCGGTACAACGACATCAATAATCCGCGATTCTTCATACAGAAACATTTATTTGCAAAAAAATGTGTTGACAGGTGGTAAAAGGCTTATGTCATTTCATGCAATCGTCGGCTACGACATTTTTAACGTGTATAAAGTTATTTTCCTCGCTGTACAATGTGACCCCGATTTTTCAATTTATTCAGAGATGGCGAATTTTCTGGAAAATCAATGACGTATTCGTTGAGTTATTATCTTGCCAAATATATCACGTATACACGTAATTAAGAAGCCTAAATGATGTCATATTGGAATGACATATTTCTTCTTACATTTGTAAACTGGTGATGTAAGAATATTAACAACCCATTCGGAGTAATCAAAACAAGATATATTTGTTATGTTTTCTTTCTTTATTTTTGCATCAAACATATGAGATCGTTTTTGCAAACAACTGTTTATTAGTCACATTATGGCGACCACTAATCTGCCTGACTGCGATTTACCAGTAACATATGTATATGGTGACAGAAATGGACATCTGGAAGCCGATAAATTTTATTTAATAAAATTACATACAAGATGGAACCATTTCAATGCCCTCGAAAACTACACATAGACATATGAGGATTCTATTTCTATAACACAAACGAGACTCTATTCCACATAGTCTTTTTCTATAAATCTGGCTAAGTGCTAGTCCAAAAAACCTTCCAACTAAATCATTCTTGTAAAGAAGCGTTTACACGCAATCATACTCAAGTACAAATGTTATGATTTCAGTGATACGTAATGATGGGTGCCTACTTATGAAAACTTGGTGTAAGGGGAGACCCAATAGCCGAACGTTTGTATGGAAGCACGTAATGTCTCAATTTGAATGTGCACTATGTGGGGAAAAGAAAGAAGTTCGGTAGAGTTAGCAGAGACATCAGAAACGATACGTAATTTCATTTTCAGTTAATGATTCTTTTTATATTTTATAAAGAAATTACAAAACATAACGACTACAGCAACAGCGTCTTAAACAATAACCAAAATTCAATCAACTACTCCAGTATATTTGTCAGAGTTTAAAGTGGTTTCTTTAGACTGGGTTTTGTGTCGACTTAGACTGACACATCACTTGTGCCTTGGTAATAACTCAGATCTAAGAACACTGACTTTGTCAGTCTCGTTATTTACTCGACTGTATAGGAAAATCGTTTAGTCTTCTCCTAGATCCCGACGAACCTTATAAGGAAAAAAATAAAAGCCAGTCACGCGACATTTCCTAAAGTTTCCCAAGTTTTCCTTGCCGACGGTATCGCTCCGACGCGCCGTCTCGGCCGCGCTATTTCGGTCCTCGCCCGCCCAGCCAAGTTTATTGACACGACTTAACGCGCTATACTATGCCGGGATTTAACTGCTAATACCTCAACCGAAGTGCTTGCTAGTGCCGTGCTAATATGTGGTCCGGAGTGCGAGTTTGATGTCCTTTTCGAGACAGACGAAACGCAGAAACTGTCCTGGATTGAACCCTGTTTGGTTTCGTTTGAACGAGAATCGCAAATTGCACGACGTATTGCTAGTACAGACGGAACTGAAATGTCAAATAAGGACTCGTTAGTCGTTAGCACGAAAGAGCTGGGAGTGATTAAGCTCGAGTGTCGTGAAGAAAATAAAGAAATCCAATTTATTCTGTACCTACTAAACAGTATATTAACATGAAAAATATAGAAAGAAAAAGAAAAAAATAGGCGAAATGAAGATTTCAACCAGCATACAGCCCATACCAAAAAAACACTAGCCTTTACTTATGATGAGCTTTTGGAAATAAGCTTTTATAAACCGGCCAAGTGCGAGTCGGATTTCGCATACCTATTTATGGCCGCAAAATTAAGTTGGTTGTAATAGGAAAAAGGTTGCTAAGTGCTTGTCGGACTCGCGCACGAAGGGTTCCGTACCATTATCCGATCTTGACTCGGGGGAGGCTGGGTTGACCCAACGCGAATGTATACGTACATCCGTGGTGGGGCGACCCGGACTGCCAGGCACTTCTTCTCATGCAACCGAGCGGGTGGGCAGGTTGCGGATAGCCCAACCCCGGCTGCGGTACAAGCCGATGGCGGCTTCGCTCGCTGTTGGTTTTCCGGCGGTCGGGGCATCTGATAAAGATCCCGGACAAGAGAAGTTCCCGAAAGCCAAACCCCAGGCCTAGGGTAACCCAGACACCACTCTCCCATGAGCCTATCACCCAAATATTCCATCCTTTCCCTATCCGCACACATCCCGTCGATCCCTAAATCCCGAGGTTAACTCCCAAGCCTAGGGTGACCCCCCAAGACCACTCCCCTATCCATCAAATTCCCTCCTTCCTTCTCCTTAAATCCCGTCGATCCTAGAGGAAGGGTAACCTCGATTCCAAAAAAGCCCACCCCCCACATCATGAACAATGCAGGAAGACAAGACAGTTACCCAGGTGGGTCCCGGCCAAGCCGGGGAATCCCACACCGCTTCGGCGGTCAGCTCCCATCGTAATATGGGGGGAGCATCTAACTGCAGTAATGATGTACTGATGCCGCGCTTTTCTGCGCGGCTGGCTGCTGATCTAGCGCCCAAACCACTGGCTGCGATAAACGCGCCCACAAACCCGACCCTGGCTGCGACTAACGCGCCTTTAGACCCGACTCCGGCTGCGACCCACGCGCCAACACCCACTACACGGGGCATGCCCCCCGCGAACCTCTGGCAACAGAGCATCGTGCGGAACAGCTCCAACTACTCAGACCGACACGACAACATAGACACGGGGAAGGTCGACAGGCCTGGCAGCTCTATCACTCGCCCGGCTGATGTCGATGAAGTACGCCTGGAAAAGCGCGGAAAAATCCCAGCCGGGGAGAAGGAAGTAGGCGACCGAAAGCGCAGCACGCGCGAAGGCAATAGCCAGCGCGAAGCGCGATCGGACGCTGAAGGGAGGGTACGCGACCAGCCACGAGTACGCGCAGGGGCAACCCAGCGCGGAAAGGGGCCGGACGCGGGGCCACGCGATCGGCCGCTTGCACGCGAAGGGGAAACCCAGCGCGACGAGCGACCGGACGCGGGGCCACGCGACCAGACGCAAGTACGTGCGGGGGAAACCCAGTGCGAAAAGCGGCCGGACGCGGACCTAAGCGAGCGGGGGAAGGTACGCGAAGGGGCAACCCAGCGCGAAGAGCCTCCGCAAGCGAGAGCATCTGCCGGGGCCGCCGCCCGACCCCAAGACACCGACAAAACCCACAACCAGACACGACCGAAACGCACTAGGGGAAAGCGCTCTCATGCCTCACGCCGGGCGTTGCTGACATCCGACGCCCTGCCAGGCACCTCAAACCCGAAGCCTGTACCAGGTGGGACGGGGCCGGGGAAGAGGACGCGCCCTGACGACACGGCCTCACCCAGTATGCTCCAGGGGGACGCCAAGCGCGTGAGAATTCACTCCGCGCAGGGAGGGCAGAGAACCTACGCGCGGGCCACAAAGGACATTCCTGCGCGGCTGGCGGTAGCAATCTGCCTTCCCCACCCCAGTAGAGAGCTAACTGGGGATGAGGCCGAACTCATTAAGACTGCCCTTGAAGACAGACTCATAGACTCGGATCCGTCCACACCACTCCCGGCCTTCCGCGGATACCCACGGGTAGCGGAAGGCACGGTGCAGATATGGTGTGAGGACGAAAACGCCCTGACCTGGCTGACCCAAAACGTCCCACTTATAAAACTCCCCGACAACGACCAGACGCTGACGGTACTGCGACAGACTGACGTGCCCACCCGGGTCCGAGCCTCGCTCTTCGTCCCTCGCTATAGAGGTGATGTGGGCAGGCTCCACGGTATTCTGATTCGTCAGAATACCTGGTACAACATTGCCCGGTGGTCACTATACAGGGCGACTGCCGTCGGTGGCGACCGCTACGGGACGTATCTGACCCTGGGGCTGCCACCGGAGGAAGCCGAAAAGGTCCTGGGGCGGGAGCGACGTATATCGTACCTGCTAGGGTCGATATACGTGCGCTTCTGGCCCAAGACCCGCCCCTCTGACATCCAGACCGACGGCACAGACACTAACGCGACAGAACCGACGACGACACAGACGGGCGACACGGACATTGTCCAACTCGAGGAGTACATGGCCCAAACGACAATGGCCGAGGTCGCCGAACCCATACTGCCCGCATCACCCGGCTGGAATGCGCAACTTCTTGCCTCCTCACCGGGGGACACGCACGACGACGAGCTTTACCGGGAGGTGGAGACGGAGGGACTATCCGATGGATCTGTCTCCGATTAACCCCGCTCCCCCTCCACCAGCCCCCCTCAACATCATCCAAACTAACCTCCAGCATAGCCAGACTGCCACGGCTAGCTTACGCAGGGCACTGGAGGTTAAACACCGAACCATCGCACTGATCCAAGAGCCGTGGATCAGGAACAATAGAATATGTGGCCTCGGTAACATCGGAGGTAAGATAATTCTCGACACACATGGCTCAGGAAAGCCAAGAACCTGCATCTATATACCCAAAGAAATTCCCTTTACGACACTAACACAATTCTGTTCCAGAGACCTGACAACTGTCAGGCTCCATACCGAAGTTAGCGCTCCGGATGTTGTACTGGCCTCGGCATACATGCCAGGTGAGGACACAGATTGCCCACCAAAGGAGCTGGCTGACCTGGTGCAGCACTGTGAGCGCGCCGGTTTGGACCTGATCATCTGTACTGATTCGAACGCACACCACCCGCTCTGGGGCAGTGTCACACCGAACTCCAGAGGAGAGGTACTATCCACCTTTTTATTTTCTACTAATCTTAACATTGTTAACCGCGGCACGGAACCCACTTGGGTCACGGCCCGGGGACAAACAATCATAGATTTAACACTCGCCACAGAAAACGCGACAAACCTTATCACAAACTGGCACGTATCGGACGAGCCTTCTTGCTCAGACCATAGAAGGATACGCTTTACACTTACCACAAACACCAAAAAACCCGCACCAAGGCGAAACCCGAGGCGTACCAACGTTCCAAGGTTCAAAAGCCTTCTGGCCTCACTTTTAGCTGAGCATCTAGCACTGGCAACCGTAAGGGACCAAGCACAATTAGAACACACTGTAACGGAATTATCCAAACACATAACAGAAGCTTACCACGCATGCTGTAAATCAAGAGCGCCA
The DNA here is from genome assembly GCA_945859665.1 of Anorthoa munda. Classification (NCBI taxonomy): domain Eukaryota; kingdom Metazoa; phylum Arthropoda; class Insecta; order Lepidoptera; family Noctuidae; genus Anorthoa; species Anorthoa munda. The sequence continues at coordinate 3,043,781 of OX243907.1, read as the reverse complement.
CAAAGCAGGAACGAGAGGAACCCCTGGTGGAACGCTGAACTTGGTAAACTCAGAGATACGCTGCGTAAGCAATTTAACAGAGCAAAAAACACGAGACTCCCGGAAGACTGGGAGATATACAAAGAGACCCAATATGCATACAAAAAACAGACTAGAACCGCCAGGAGGATGGCGTGGCGGAAATTCTGTGAATCCATTGAAACAAACAATGAGGCCGCAAGGGTACGGAAGATCCTATCAACTGATCAGGACCGATCCCTCGGCGCGCTGAAAAAACCCGACAACTCATACACACAAACCGACTATGAAACCAGCAAGGTCCTCCTCGAAACTCACTTCCCAGACTGTCAAGTCCTGGAGGACAGGATGTGGGAGGCTGAACCCGAATGGACCCCGACGGAACAAGACTGGTCAAGAGCCCACAATATAGTAACAGTAGACCGGATAAAATGGGCTATCAACACCTTTCAGCCATACAAGTCAGCGGGGCTGGACGGCATCTTCCCAGCCCTACTACAGTGGGGGGTAGATTATCTAACGCCATGGCTGTTGGAGATCTATCGGGCCTGCATAGCACTAAGATACATACCTCTCGGATGGCGCGAGGTGAAAGTCATCTTCATACCCAAACCTGGAAAAACTGATTACACACAACCCAAGGCATATAGACCTATAAGCCTCACATCCTTTTTGCTGAAAACCCTCGAAAGACTCTGCGATAGGCACATCCGTGATGGGCCTCTGCGAGAAAAACCACTGCACAAACAGCAGCATGCGTACTCCACAGGCAAATCAACCGAATCCGCGTTGCACAACGTGGTTTCAAAAATTGAATGCGCAGTGGACCACAAATGCTCTTCATTGGCTGTCTTCATTGACATTGAGGGCGCTTTCGATAAGACCATGTTCAACAGCATAAACACGGCCCTCGACAGACATGGCATAGACCCGACCCTAGGGGGTTGGATCACCAATATGCTCAAACTGAGAGCGGTCCAAGTCACGGTTAACGACACTACAAGGGCTATCGTCGCGAAGGGCTGTCCACAGGGGGGCGTTCTTTCGCCACTTCTGTGGAACCTGGTAGCTGACAGCCTCATCAAAACACTCAACGATAAAGGTTATTTCACCGTTGGCTACGCGGATGACATAACAATAATAATAAACGGATCCCACGAAAACACCCTATGCAATCTCATGCGTCAAGCCCTGAAAATAGTAGAGGAATGGTGTAGCGAGCACCAACTCTCAGTGAACCCCGCAAAAACTGAACTTATTCTCTTCACTAAAAAGAGAAAACCGATGACACTGCAATTACCGCGTTTCTTCGGAACAACACTAAGCCTTTCAACTGGAACCAAGTACCTGGGCATTTATTTGGACAAACAGTTGAATTGGGCAAATCACATGAACCACATCATCACAAAAGCCAGCATATCCCTGTGGCAGTGCAAACGCCTGCTAGGCAGGAATTGGGGTATTAGCCCCATGGTCACCTACTGGCTATACACTACAGTCATCCGACCAATCATCACATATGGCTCGCTGGTCTGGTGGCCCAGGACAGACCTCAGCACAGCCCAAAGAGATCTCGAAAAACTACAGAGGTTCGCCTGTGTTGCAATCACCAGTAGTATGAGAACCACACCCACTGCCGCCCTACAGGCAATGCTGGGACTCCCACCTCTGCACTTAATTGTGAGGGAGGAGGCAGCCCTAGCCACCTTTAGACTCTACCTATCAGGTTCCCTAAATAAAGACTCCAGAATTAAGCACACACGCATAAAGGAGGATGCGATTAAGCGTAAACCGATGCTAGCATCCCCATGTGACAAAGCCCCAAAATCACACCACTTTCACAGGCACTACAACATAACACTCACAGAGGAAAGATGTGACTACTCTGGCCCGAAAGAGATGAGAATATACACCGACGGATCGAAAACCGACTTAGGTACCGGAGTCGGAGTCTTCTCATACGATTTCAACATAAACATATCCAGACCGCTAGGAGGGTTCAACACCGTCTATCAGGCGGAGTGTGTGGGCATCATACAAGCGGTCCATGCCCTAGAAGCCAGGAGGGTCACGGACACCCACATACGGATACTCTCCGACAGCGCATCAGTCCTCCAATCCTTACGAAAAAATTACATTACATCTAAACTAATACTAGAATGTCACAACGCACTGGAACAGATAACTGTATCTAGCCGTAACACGGTGACACTACAATGGATAAAGGGACACAGTGGATCGCTGGGCAACGACGCGGCTGACGAGCTTGCGAGGCGCGGATCCAGCTCGACGGTCTATGGACCCGAACCTGTTGTACCCATCCCCTTCAACCAAATACGCAGGTGGCTACAGGAATTCACCCAGACACAGGCGGAGAACTGGTGGGCCTCGGCACCGGGCTGTAGGCAATCCAAAGAAGCTCTGCCATTCTTGGACAGTAGGCTTACCAGGCGTCTTTTACGCCTGGACAGGAATGGCCTCCGCCTGGTGACGGGGACCATCACGGGACACTGCTCACTCAATAAACACTTCCACACAATAGGCATAACGGACAGTCCTCTGTGCAGGGCATGCATGGAGGCTGAGGAAACCGTTGCGCACGTTCTCTTTGAATGCACAGGTGTCACACAGATAAGAGCACAAACCCTCGGGTCACCCAGATCTTACACGGATGTTCTGAGGAAACCAGGAGCTTTAATTGACTTCTGGAGGGAGGTGGGCTGGTTGGAATGACCACCCAACGGCCGCCATGGCCCACGTACAAAGGTCCATTTGAAGGACTAAGTGCGGAAACCAAACCCCCCTAACATAGAACATAGATAGAACCATTATCCGATACAAAAAACGTGTTTTTTTTGTCGTACGATTCCGTCAAGTAGTATTTTGGATGTACCGGTCCTGTCTGCGAGTGGTAATGCCAGATCGTTCTCCATGACGCTCGGCCACGCTGCCTGGATCCAGCTTGCAACATTCCGACAGCTCTTATCATCTCTTCTCGTGTCAAAATATGATAATGCTCAAATATGGTATTGCTCCATATCGATGCAATTTTGTTCAGTTCCGATGCAGAAGTTGTAATGGCTTTGTAAAAATGCTATTACACACTTTAATGGGAATCTTGATTGACAGTTTATTTTCTATTTTTAATCCAAATTTAAAGAAAATTCTTTATTCAAATAGTGCAATTCACTAAAAAGTATAACGACCCAATAACGTTAAAATTCAGGAGAAGGGACAAAAATAGAGCTAAAGATCTTAGGAAGATCACCAAACTGAAAGATGCTATATTCCATATAAAAAGAATGAAATGGAGATGGGCCGGGCATATGCTCCGTGATAAGAAAAAAAGGAAAACAAAAATAATGGTCTACGGCTTTAACAGAATGGCAAGTTAGAGATGGATCAAAGAGAAGTAGAGGTAGGCAACGCAAACGCTGGGACGATGATATAGCGGCGATAGCTGGTGCCTTGTGGACCAGAGTTACACGAGACCGTGACAAATGGAGGAGCCTGGGGGAGGCCTATGCGTCAAGGGACGCGCTGATGAACGACGCCGAAGTGCAATAATTCCTTCTAATTGGTTATGGATTATATTGTAATTATTATTATTAATTATTATTGTTTATCAGTAAATAAAGGCTATTTTAATTTTTAATTTTAAACGTTAAAATAATACATACTCTAAAACTTACTTGATCCCTAGACACTTTTGATGTGTGTATTTGGTTAACGCCAGATAAGGACGAATATGACGATTCTGAGCTTAAAAGTTTATGGAAGTTCTGTTTTTAATATCAGTTGGACACAAAGCTAGTTGGTGACGAAATAATTAAAGAAGGTACCTACTTGAACATACATAGATACAGTCGCGAACATTGTTTTTTCACGTGTGAGTGTACACTATAAGCAATGTTACCTACGTCAAACGTTCTTTTAATAAAATGATGAAGAGTTGTTTGCTTTATAAAAGTTTGATGTTGTATATTCATATTAACCCAACCTAAATTAGCTGCTATATAAAAATGTTTGAAAACAAAATAAGTTTAATTATACACGGTAGGTGTGAGCGTAAAAAGTAAAAATAATTTGCGAACATGTTTCTCGTGGCAATTGTAGGGATGCAAAATGAGGTCCCACGAAAGAGTTTGAGACACAGAATAGGATGTGCAAGTGTATAACGTCAAAGAGAAGACTTACGTGCACATTTTCAGTCTTTCAGTATGCCAATAGTTATTCTGTGCGTAATCTTATGGATAATTCAGAAGATGTCCTATAATATTTTATGAGCTTAATCATCTATACCAATATTATAAAAAGGAAAGATTTTTTGTTTGTTTGTACCGAATAGGCTCCGAAACAACTGGAAAGATTAAAAAAAATATTTCACCAATAGAAAGCTACATTATTCCTGAGTGACATAGGCTATTTTTTATCCCGATACGGGTCCTGTGGGGTGGTCCACGGGAGCGAAGCCGCGGGAAACAACTAGTATTTAATAAATGTCTTTTCCAAAAGGTTTTCGTGACAAACTAGCGTGGCATATAATTATGTAGATAACTACCCTGATAATACAAAAAACTATCTCATTCAATCCAATATCTCTAGAATGCAAACTAAGCCGTAATTCTCAAACGAAATATCAACTATAAAGCTCCAAACAAAGTAAAAACCACCTCGACAAATTAACACCCTCCAGCACGTACTTTCCGATCCATTTACAGACAGACAGACAAGCTCCAACACAAGTAGTCGCGTGCACAGGGCAGATGTTAGGGCAGCTGCGCGTGCGACGACTCGCGAAATGTAACGAGATCTCGCTAGCGATGCCGCGGTGACGTCACAATTATGTTGTTATGACCGTTGGGTTTGTTTCTGTTTGCTTAGCTTTTGTTTTTGATTTAACTGACATGACGTGTTTAATAGAGATTAGACCTTGGGTTAAAGACAAGAAAATTCACTTTAGATCTTGGGTTAAAGTTGTTGTCTTCCATCATCCTACGCGTGTGAAAGAATATGGATTATCTTCACCGTGGCGATTTTACTATAATACGGTATTAAGATATTATCTTTTTAACGGTACCTATGAAATAATTATAACATTTAGTCCTGCACCATATTTATACCAATTTGTTTAGGGTCGCAGTCGTTGTCTCAGTATCCAGCGAATAGACATGTTCAAAAGCTAGGTTTACCTAATAATCGGATTAAATCGGTTCATTGAACGTTTCTTATCCCTAACAATATCGTATCAAACATAATGAAGATGGGGAGAAGTTGTGTTTTCCTAATAATCGGATTTAAACCCGGTTGAGTAAACATCTATAATACCCAACAATTATATCGTAAAACATGTTGTATGAATGATGAATATGGCCCTAATGCAGAATTATTTCATGTATACTTAATACCAGACCATAGTTAAAGCAGACTTCCCAACGACTACGTATACACAAGTAGGGCAGCCCACCGCCACCGCCAGGTGGCGCAGGTGTGGCCCCGCTCCCCGGCGCCTGCGCACTCGACTAACGTAAACGATTCTCTTTTACGCTAATCATACATTTATCTTTGTTTAGTTTGGAGTTCGCCGTGATCGGGAGAGAAATTATTGTGTTGGATAAAATATGCAAGTCGTTTGAATTTACGTTTCTTTCCAGTCTTATGATAATATAATGCGGATATATATAATACGGATTTTAGAGTTTCTAATATAAGCCTTCTCAACGGTTGCCAAGAGTGAATGGCAGAAGAAAACGTGTTACGCCGATGTCAACCCAAATAACATGGAACGAGGGCAGGAAGATGATGATGATGAATAATTATGATTTTTGATTTTCCATTTTATGGAATAGAATAAAAAGATTAGAAAACATTTATTCGACGTAGCCACAACACAACAACAACAATCACAAAGCAACAGAGAAGAATAGTAATCATTTTCATATAGTCTAATAGTGATTTTCCTGACAAATGAGTCTTGCTTCTTTGGCTTCTGCGGTGGTTATCATATTCCGATCGGCATCAAATATTGTGAAAAATAGAAAATAATTTATAGGTGTTATAGAATTTTAATTTACTTATCTTTATTTTAACAATAAATAAATGAATTTGAAATTTTACACCAATTGCCAATAAATTTGGGTTTTGATTATGCTACCGGTTTTTCAGATTTCTTCATGATTTTCAATGTCACTTTCCTACACTGTGATAATTGGTTTGAAGCCAAGACTGCTCTTTTGTTTGAACCTAGTTTAGTATATCAGTAAAACGCATTCAAATCCACCATCAACGTGTAAATCGAGCTCATCGTACGAACTGAGTTAATTAACACTAACCGGTGCAAAGCAGTTCAAGCCGCCATTGTACTACGGCGCCATATTCCCACGACCGCAACACATATACGTACATACAAATTATTATTTATTTTTTTATAGTTCTTTTATCTTTCTAAATTATTCTAGGAAGATTTTTGTTTAATTGCAAGATCTCTCACATGACCGGAGATGGTTCTATTGAACTTGCTATTCGTGAGCCTGTGTTTTATTTCAGTTGGATTTACTCCTATTTATTAGGCCTTCAACCGGACAAATGCGAGTAAAACATTTTTTACGGTTATATACAATATGAAGAAATATAGAATGTAGTTTGGCTATCCTGGCATAACAGTTAGCTAGCAATTATTTTAAGTTTTCTTTATAGGCTCGCGTTTGAATCGTCTGACGATAAGCGGTGATGTGGTCAACAATGGTGCACGCTTGCCTAGAAGTAAACCATCCACTCTTGACTTAAATACCCCCAAGTTATACCTAGGCTAGCTATCAGGAAAAACAGCTAAGTTGCATATACAATGTATTGCACACTTTTGAGTAATTTTTCGATAAAACAGCTTATTCTTTTAGACTGTTATCTTTGTAGCTTAGCTATATATGCTTGTGATACAAACAGTTAATCTCTTCTACAAACTTCATCAGTTTTAAAAACCTTGACTATTACCTAACCTATTGTCTCTACCATCACTCTATTTTAAGCATCTCTTTATTCATCCATTAACGATTTAGACATTAGGAACCCACGTGAAACCACGAACAAATCCATCACCTGTAACATTTGAAACGTAACGATCAAACGTTTACACATGCCTTTCTTCCTAGACGTGTTAGAATAAGACAAAGATACGTATCACGTAACACGATACAGAAAGAAGGAACAAATTGTTTCCACGTATTCCATTGAATGTTTAACAGTGTATTTGGGTAACATTGCCCATAGCAATTAGTCGTTAGATAGGTCAAGGTTTGTGTGTATCGTTTTGCCAGCAAATTTGTTCGCTTCGGGTATTTTGTTAGGTTTTGTTTTTAATATTGGGATTTCATGTAAGAGTTTTTGACGGTAGTTTAAAGATTTTTCTTCTACTTATTACACCTCACCACGTCCCCTAACTTGGCTCAGTTTTTCTAGTAGTTTGAAGATTTTCGTGATATTTTCTACTACTGATCAATACAGAACATGAATCTAATCATTGACCGCTAAAAAGTTTAAAAGAGACATAAATAAGCGAGAAGAGATTTTTTTTTTTATCGTTACGTTCTGCGTTGATTGGTAGGAACTAGGAGCGGAAAACTCCTGAAATCTGTATATTCCGAAAAAAAAAGGGAGAGTTTCAGCACTGTTAGGCTTGTAAGAATCTCGCTTGTCATACTGTGATAAACTAGGGGAGGTGACTCGATGGCAGTCAAGAGGCTCTTGAATTTTCTGTTGAATAAAGGCGCGGAAAATGAACACTTATCTTTTAGAATACATGACCTGTTTGTAATCTAATTTCACGGGTACTTACCGTCATACAATACCGTCATGTAATATATATAAATGTAGGTTTGTATGTATGTTTAATGTCTAGACTCCCGACAGACAGGAAATCACTGTGTGTCATTCAAACCATTTATCTTGTTAATATGATACCTCGTCACAGTGTAGAGTTTACAGTAGAGTAATGATATTTTTGGGGTATTGAAATGAGTCATCAACAGCGGTTTAGTGGAAAAACAAAACTATAATACAACTAATCAATGCACGTAGTTTTTCCTGGTAAATATCATCGTCATCATCATTTCAGCCGAAAGGCGAAGGCCGGTCCCGTGCGCCTCGCATCCAGCGGATTCCCACAACCTTCATCAGGTCATCGGTTCAAATATTATTATTTAAAGATACAATAGTTGAAAGATCAGATCTTAAAATTTCCTAATATCTTTAAAAACTTTAATTCATACCACAATCATATTTATATATTAGTTTTTCGGAGCAAGAGGCATAAGCATGATTGAGGAGGCTTTAGGTCTGGAACCATGATGTGGTCAGTATTGGGGAATCGACATAAGGAGGAAGAGGTAGTGAAAACCAAAATATCCTGACATCATTCATCCAGCCTACTTACATTATTTTCGAAATCAGATCAAAGTTAAACTTCTGCCTCACCTACACACACTGTGTCCTCATCAATTGACACTGGATATGCATTCTTCGCTTTTGTTTACAATCTTTATCATGTTCCGGAAATTTTGCTAATGTGGAGTTTTACATTGCAATGCTTCGTATACACCTTTAGATAGAAGTATTCATACGATGTCTTTCTGAAAGATAGATAGAAATAATAAAGTATCTAACTCAACTTAAATCATACTTAGTATATTTAATTCAAATCAATTAAACCATTTACGCCACTTTTGAATTGTCAAGGACCATAATCTCAAACATAATAGAAAAAAATCGATAAAATTTAATTTCTACTAGGTACCTGTTTCGCCAAATACTTCAATCATGAAAGCTCTAATTGAAGCATCATGCAAGTTTCAAATGAAAAGAAAGACGTTCCAAGAGCCTGACTTAGACAAGAATAAAATAACAAAAATAAATAACACTACAACAGGTCTTTAAGTAAAACCGGCCAAGTGCGAGTCGGACTCGCGCACGAAGGGTTCCGTACCATTATCGCAAAAAACGAAAAAAGGACACGTTTGTTGTATGGGAGCCCTACTTAAATATTTATTTTATTCTGTTTTTAGTATTTGTTGTTATAGCGGCAACAGAAATACATCATCTGTGAAAATTTCAACTGTGTAGCTATCACGGTTCATGAGATACAGCCTGGTGACAGACAGACAGACAGACAGACGGACCGCGAAGTCTCAGTATTAGGGTCCCGTTTTTACCCTTTGGGTACGGAACCCTAAAAAGTGAATAGCTTTCTAGGCAAGCATGCTTCACCGACGACTACATCATCGCTTATCATCAGGTGAGATAGTGCTAAATGCGAGCCCATCATCATAAAAAAAATCGATTCACGAATTCCTAGACCTAACAACTTACCAGCTACCGAGGTTTTAACCATTACAACCTCAAAAGTTAGGTTAGCAGCAAAAAGCTTATGATAAAAAATATTACAGTATCTACTAACATGTTTGTTTATAATATCTGACGTTTACAGTTATAAATATGAAGAGATATTCAGCGCCAGACATATTTATGTAATAGTCGTGTAACTGAAAAACTGATGTATTTATGAGCATTCGTGTAAACAACACGTATTTATTTGTAAAGAAAAACACAACGGACTGTGAATGATTAACTTGAGAGTTTTCACTCAACGATTCATTCATCTGTTTTTCACTGGAAACATTTGAATATCAATTCGTTCTATAAAGTTGTATGGAGGAATAACACTATGCCGACAACTTGTTCTTGACCGGAATTATGTAAGGCTGTTGAAAATGATGAACTAGGTACGAGTATGATTGGCCCTGGCACAAGTAACTGAAGTATTGGAAACATTTTATAATAATATGATCATTGTTTTAAATGTGTTTAATAATGAATATCTAGACGTTAAGAAGCTTAATTATCGTATTCAAAATGTATGTAACCAGTATAAAAAATGTAAATTCCTAGAAAGCGAAACATTTACAATATCCGAATTATGTACTAAAATTAATTACTACATTGATTGTAATGACTATAACGAGAACTACGTAAACCCTAGAGAACTAATGAAGCGTCTAGCAGGCTACAGATCAAGTCTTAAACTAATTGACAAATATAATGCAAATACAGACAAATCTAATGCACTCAAAAAAGGAACAATTCCTTTTTATTTTAATAAGCAAAACACGCTACAGTTACATAATACGGACAATACCGTGATAGGTCCACAAACCAATCCTAGCGATAAACCACAAAAAGGAACTATTCCGTATTATTTTTCGAAAATGGCAAACAAAAATACGTTTTTTCGAACCTCAAAATGCGCCTCGTTTAACGCATAACTTTAAAATACTACATCAAAATATTGCTAGTCTCTTATCTAAAAAAGAACTACTCGAACTAACCTTAGAAGAACTACGCGAAGAACAAAATGACCCAGATATAATATGCCTCTCCGAAACATTTGTAAAAAAGGACTGCGAAAATTATATTAAAATCCACGGCTATGAGATGGTTGCTAACTTCTGCAGGGAGAAACAAAGAGGCGGCACATGTATTTTAGCAAAACAAGACCTTATCTTCAAGGAGATACCTTTTATAAAAACCCATGCTATACAAAATATATTTGAAGTTTGTGGCATAGAAATAACCTATCATAAGCTGGTCATCATCTGTGTCTATCGAACACCTAAATCCGATCCCGTTCAATTCCTAAATAAGTTGAGCGGTCTTTTGTACCAAGTATTTCTGAAATATAAATCAAAAATAAACATAGTAGTGGTAGGAGACTTCAACATAAACACTCTCAAAAAAGGCAATATTACTAATCAATTAAAAGATCTATCATACAATTACAATCTAGTATTACACATTAATGAACCAACTCGTAAGTTGTCTTGTATAGATCATATCCTCAGCAATATTCCCGATGCTATTGCTACTCTATTGCCACTCCATCTATCCGACCACAACACTGCTCAAATGTTGAGCTTTCCTATAAAGCACGAGACACAAAAACAGGGAACATACTATTTGTACAGAAGGGATTACGGTTTGAATAACATTCTGAAGTTTAAGGATTTATTGCAAGGTATGTCTTGGACGGAGATGTATGCAGAGAAACATATGAATCCAGCATTCGACTCTTTTCATGAATTGTTTTGCCTGTTTTATAATCTATGCTTCCCTAAAATAAAAATTAAAGTTAGCACCGGTAATAAAAAAAAACAAAACTGGGTCAGCAAAGGGCTGAAACAAAGCTGCAAAACAAAACGGTATTTGCGCTACCAATATTACAAGAATAAAAATTCAAGAAATAAAGCTAAATATGTCAAATATTCTAAAATTCTACAAAAATGTATTTATACATCAAAAAAGAACGTGAATATCAAATTTATTAATAATAATGAAAACAAATGCAAAGCCGTATGGAAAGTAATTAAAAATGAAATATTGAACAATAACTTTAGAGACAATATAGAAAACATTAAAATTGCAAATGCAGTGCTTACAGACCCAGTAAAAATAGCAAACGCATTCAACAACCACTATATTAATATGGCACACCCTTGTGGTACTCATGCAACCGCTAACTTGCACGTAATTTCAGAAGCACATTCATTATTTCTCAGACCAGTGTCTGAAAGCGAAGTCAAAACGGTGATCATGGCGTTGAAAAACACAAACTCTGAAGGTTATGATGAAATTAATACCAAAATTATAAAAGCCTGCGCCAACGAACTGGCTGCAACTATGACGCATTTGATTAATTTGTCGTTTTCAACCGGTATTTTTCCCGAAGCATTAAAAGTATCGATTGTTAAACCTCTTTATAAAAAAGGAGATAAATCTGACTTAAATAATTATCGACCTATTACCTTAATACCAATTATGTCAAAGATATTCGAAAAGTGTATGTACAAGAGAATAATTGACTTCTGCAACAGATTTAATATCATTAAGAAAGAACAGTTCGGTTTCCAAAAAAACAAGTCCACTGCACTAGCTATTTTTACTGTGATAAAAACTATATTGACTAACCTTAATCAGAACTGTCTTACTACTGGATTGTTCTTTGACCTAACTAAAGCCTTTGACCTAGTTTCTCATGAAATATTACTACAGAAGTTGGAGGCAATTGGAATTAGAGGAATCGCCCTTCAATGGATATCGTCGTATTTAAATAACAGACAACAGCGTGTTGCCATTGCAAAAGTGGATAAAAATAACGACTTGGTATTACACTTATCCGAACCAAAATGCATCAAATATGGCGTGCCTCAAGGAAGTGTTTTGGGTCCAATTCTATTCTTATTATATATAAATTCTATAATTGACATGACTATTCATAAATGTATATTATTTGCCGATGACATTTCAATTATTGTGACCACTGATAAAAAGAATAACACAATCACTGACCATGAGACTGATATTAATAACACAATTGAAAGACTGATTGATTGGTTAAACATAAATAATTTATCAATTAATCTAAAAAAATCCGTTTATTTACAATTTAATCGTTCAAATAATACTAGATACAATTTAGATAAAATGAATATACATAAAATTGATGAAGTAACGCAAACTAAATTTCTAGGCGTAACATTAGATCATGATCTAAACTGGAAAATACACGTTGATACTGTCTCCAAACGAGTAAATAAGTTTGTTTATGCACTTAAACAAATTAGAAATGTAACAGACATTAAAACTGCAGTCACTTCATATCACGCATATGTGGAATCTGTATTACGCTACGGCCTGATTGTATGGGGTAATAGTACTGACCATAACAGAGCGTTTGTTGCGCAAAAAAAATGCCTTAGGGCCATATACGGTCTTCGATCTGACGAATCCTGCAGGCCGATATTTAAAAGACTTGGTTTGTTGCCGCTACCGTCTCTTTATATTTACGAAACTTGCATGTTTGTATGGAATCACAAGGAACTTTTCACTAAAGAGAGTGATGTGAGCTGTAGATCCCGGCGTGACCCCCACAAGCTCGTTTTCGATTCATGCCCAAGACTAGCTAAGTATAATAAAAGCTGTATCTGTTTGTGTGTAAGAATTTTTAACAAAATACCTAGTGACCTTAAAGTCTTAAATACAAGATTGTTTAAAATTAAATTGCATGAATGGCTATCAGTAAATAGTTTTTATAGCGTTAAGGATTTCTTTGATTACAAATCATAAGTTAAATGCCAAAATTTGCATGCTTACTGTTAAGCAAAACATGTATGCTCTTGTCATTTCTTTTCTGTACCATCCTTTTATACCATGTTTTAAGCAAATAAATATATTCTATTCTATTCTATTCTATTCTAAGGAACACGGGTGGGTTTTAGTCAGTAAAAGTCTGACACGCCCTCCCGCTTCACCCAGAGCGGGAGAAGTCATTGGATTACCCAAACAAAAAAAAAATACTAGTTTTTATTTTGGGCTTTATCTGTTTATAAGTCAATGTATGTATAACTATGGACTGGAATTATGTCTGAAATAAATAAATTAATAATAATAGTGGTATTGAAAGATTAACCAAAAAAATATGGAAAAGCAAACTAAGAAAAATGTCAGTGTACAGAAAAGCTTATTAATTGACCTAAGCATAGCGGAACACTGGCTGTGGTGAGAAAAGTAGACGGAAAAGGTCCATGCAGGTATTAACCTAACAAGACTCGATGAAATCACACACACACCTAAGAAGAATCGAATACAGATGCTTAACAGCAGGTCTTTATGACTTTCTAGGACGGGTTCGAATAAGAAGAAGCATAGCGAATCTTATCATAGCCCTGAAATGCTTATGATAATTATAAAAACATCCTAAATAAAATCTACCAAAGAGCCTATAGATAATTTTCCCACAAAGTTCAGCGAACTTACTCGACTTTAATGCCTAACATAAACCGACCTCACCAATGATAAACCCGTTTACAGGCGATCGGGGAAGAATTATTGTTTGTTGTTACCCAATTGTGTAAATCTTTACTCGGTGGTAACGACTTGCCGTGATGGTCGTGACGCGATGTCCTTTGGTGTGGCTCATTTTGTTTGTGGTCCATTAATTAATGGTTTCTTTGTAGATTTCGGCTTTAAGGGCGATTTGCGGGGTATGGGCATGTTGTTTGGGGTCGTCTAGTTTGTATAGAGTTATTTATTAACATATATACAATTGAATATTCTAAGAAAAACAAACCTATATACAAATACAAAAGGCGGAGTATAGTAACTTCGTGTCTTAATTTTTTCTTGCTCCACCCGTGCTAAAACGAACTGATCGATAAACAACAATTTGTTAATAAAAGTAATTATTTAGGTCATAAAAATTAAGTCATATACTCTTACTAACTGATATAAATTATGTTAGATCTTTAGAATTAACTTTACAGCAAAATATTTGGCAAACACATTGATGAGCAGATGATATCGAAAGCCTCTTACGAAACTGTCTTTATATAATAAGGTAGTAAATGAAGCACAAAAATAAATAAAGTAGTTATTAAATAGTTCTCAGAACCTGAAAGCGCACAAGTTTCATTACTCTAACAAGTCACTCACATCCCAGTAAAATAATTTCTAACCTTTCTCCCTCACAATGCGCCCTTTTACATCCCATCATTTGATTATCACACACTTAACTGTTCAAGATGCTTTTCTAGACATATAAAGAAGTTATCATCTAATTTACGATCACCCATACAATATTTAGAAATAACATTTTTATGTATGCACTTGGGATTTTTGATAGCTCATAATAATTTTATATCGTGATCAATCAGACTATATTTGATGAAGTGTTTAGTAGGTAGTAAGCGATTTAGAGATCTTATTGATGACTGGTCTGTGGCCCTCTTAATATCACATTAAATTATCGGCAATACAGTGTATGATGCTGGCGGTTTGATCGTGTGGTGATTCTTCTCAAAATATTTATTGCTGTTAAAAATATCATGGCTAATTTGGTTAAGATGTGATGTTATACATACAATCAAAGCTAATCTTGATAATTAAGGAGAGAGAGTGTAAAAATAGATTTAGAAGATAAAATTTCATGGCAAGAAATCCATAAGATACCAACAGGGATTTCAAAAGAATGGAATAGGCAAGAACTCCTCATGAAAATTTGATAGGTTGGTGTATAAAACAAAAGAAACTTGACAAAACATCAGACCAAACAAAGAAACCGAAGAAGATATAAACCCTTCCAACGGTTATTTTACAGAAGAATACAAAATGAATAGTCTCACGAGTCTCCGACGTTACTCATAATTTTTCATTACCAAGGCAAACAATCAAGATAATATAAAGCAATCTAAATCTGTTCCACTAAAGTCGTAAAATCTAGAATATATCGTGAAATCACTTGATTTCCCACGTGTAAAATTGTTAAGAAAGATATACTCCTGTGAATAACAAAACAATGTGTTGCAGTTCCGGATTCGTCCGGGGAGTTCATTCTGGTCTTGATAACAGGAAGCGTATGATATTATAAAATGATTTATTCCGTTCTAATACCAACAACTAATACCACTGGTATTTGTTTCACCTCATATTTATTTTCAATTCCGAACGAATACCAAAACAAGTTCAAAGATATAGATACAGTCAGTAAAAATGCTTACAGTAAAAATGTAAGCAAACGTATAGTTCAATAATAAAATATGATTAAAAATCAACTTTAATATAATTTTAGTCCTTGTACTTTTGTATTATATTTTTTTTGGCAAAAACATCAAAACAAGTACAATTTACTTACAATCTAAAAATATCTCAGAAAATCAACTCTTAATTTATATTAAAATTTACCTGACATAGTTATTATTCGATAAGTACGTAATTACTTACATCTACCTATGTAATAATAACTAATTTTAATGTAATTTATGTAGTAATTTATTTACAATGTTTTTGTAAATAAATTACCACAATCACTTTTAATCTAAGAATTGTAAAATGTCATAGAGAATCAAGTTTTTCCTTATTCAAATTAGTCATTACCTATTTATTATTATTAAATTTTTACTCATTTTTCTCATTCAAAAAACAACAGACTAGGCGAAAAGTGTATATTTATGTGCGTGTATGTAGTTTTTATATATAGCTATTGAATGGGCTAATATTCACGAATATAAAACACCAAGACGAAGACGATATATTGGAAGGCCTCCCACTAGGTGGACCGATGACCTGGTTAAGGTTGCGGGAAGGCGCTGGATGCGAGACGCACGGGATCGGTCAATGTGGCGACGCCTAGGGGAGGCCTATGTCCAGCAGTGGACGTCTTTCGGCTGAAATGATGATAAAACACCAAGAACCATAGGTGTAAATTAAATTCGATAACTATGCCGACGTCCACATAATTCAAGTTGTTAGTATTCGTTCGCACATTAAATTTAATTATTTAAAGTGTGGTATTCATTCGGAATAGAAAATAAATATGAATTGAAACAAATACCATTGGTATAAGATGTTGGTATTAAAACGGAATAAATCTAAAAATTAAGCGTTTTCGCAGCGCTTTTTGTTGTTTCCGTTTTTTTTTATAAGTTTGTCTATTTTCTCAATTTCATTCCCGTGGTCTACAGGAGAAATTGCATTTTAGATTTTTTTTTCCGGGAAAAGGAATGCCAAACAACGGTATTGCAGCTTTCCGTGTAAATATTTTCTTAATCGTATCAGTACAAAGAGATATTTTTTTTATTAGCTTACGCTGTCCAACTTTGTCTCCTGCCTTCACCAGCCAATCTGGCAGGAATTAAAACAAAGAAATTTAAACCTTATTATATTATCAGGTTCGATATCAGCCTTATATTTCGGTTTCAGCCTTATATTTCGGTTTCATCGTAAGTCGTTTCTTGTCCTTTTCCTGAAAGAAGTAACCTTGTAGTTTGTACCCGATTAAATGCCCCATAGAGCTTTATTTTCATAATTTGGTAATTCAATGCCCGAGTTAGTATCTCCTCAGTAGTTCCGAAGATATGTACTATAAAGATTAACAGTTAATGATTTGATTTGAACGTATCCCAGTAGTAGCGTCAGATTGTATGTGATAGGCATCGAGCCAAATGAGATAATAATCGTAATATTCAATTCTGAGCACAGGTTGTCTATGTTTGACGTTAGATCTGGCAAAACTAAAAGGACATACGCGTTTACATATATGCGTAATTGCGTATGCAACCATGTATTTTATTTTCGTAGTAGGCAATATAATATAATCTGATGTTAATTTTAATCATATTAAATGCTGCCAGGCTGTCATCTCCTGATAAATTCAAGCATCTCCGTATGTAGATAGAATCTATCTTTTTCCCCTTGTACCAGAAGCAGACCTCTCAACTCAACAATTCCCGACAGCTACAATCTATCTTTAAGTCAAGAGTGAATAGGTTTTTTCTAGGCAAGCGTGATTCACCGTCGACCACATCATCGCTTACCATCAGGTGAGATAGTGGTCAAGCGCGTATAAGGCCTATAAGGCCTATAAGGTAAAAAAAACCTCTGTCTCAAATGTCTGATTGCTTTAGTTTGAAAACTACCTTGTCTAATTCTTCAATTTTCTATAATTTATCTCGTTCTATTTAATATATTATTATTCAGTCTTATTCTAGGGATATCCCTATATCCATCGCTCAGCCACTTCACGAGTTGCATGATTCATGTCTCAAGTACGTTTGAGCCGGCTACTCATCTGTTATAAGCAGTTAGTGAAGCAGGCTATCGACAAATGATATCGATATTATTGTATTGTAGTCCGATCTCGAGTACTGTGTTGAAAACTGGTATCGATATTTAAGTAGTGTTGTAGAATGGATTAAGGAGTGATAATTTGTTAATATTTGGAGTTAGAAATGATTAATTTGTGTACTGAATAATTATATTATTGTTAGGTTTTTGATATTAAGTATTTTTTTATTTGTCAGTCTAACTTAGTACTTACATTATATATTTTGTAACTGCTATATATATATATATATACACTCGAAGGCTCTTTGCGTCATATTACTATTTATATTAAATACAGAAAAATAAGTAATACCTACCTAAAACTAATCTTATAAATAACTGAAACCTAAGAACTCTTCAGCAAGAAGCCCTTCTTCTGTGTTTTTATAGAAAACGTACCGATCCGTATGGTAGACAGTTTTGTTTGCTCCATTTTATCAATAATAGATCATGATTATTTTCAGTGGTGCCTATGACTGATCCATAATGAATGTTTTGAGTATTAATAATTCGCCTATTTGCTTATTGTTTTCGGACATTTACCCATTTCGAATATGCGCCAAAATTCCAGGGGCCACAGGAAACGTACCGATTAATCAACAAATCAAAACAATTAAAATTCTTCTGTCTCCACAATTGCTTACAAACATTCACAAACTTCGTGATTGTAAAAAAAAAGAAACTATTAATTAGCATGAACCATTAGTAGTTTTTATAAACACAGTTGCCATCCATTAATATTAGTTATCAAACAGTCTGACACTGTTTGTGTTGCTAGCTGCAAAAAGTCGAGAAAAAAAGTATAAACATGCTCTGTGAGGCTGAGAAGTTTTCCCACAATGTCGTAGCTAAAAGACAAGACAGGAAAAGAATAAGAACACCTTAACAGCTCCATAATGTTTATTACGATTCAGATTTTCCATAACCTTAAAAATTACTGTAGGTGCCATCCATCAGGAGACGAGATTCAAAAATCAGAAAATAACTATTGGTATATCAATACCAAAAGCCGTGTAAAGTCCATGTACTACTAAAATCAACATACATTGTGATTTTTATTTTCAGCAACGTTATTTCCTGGAAGGCAACATGAGCAGTCCATTTCGAAAAACGCAAAAGGTTATAGTAAAAAATATTTTGACAAACATCGCCAGCACTTAAAACTGAATGAACAATTTACCAACACAATGTAGCGTAAACTACAACCATCCTCATTAAAACAAAAATCACTGCATTCAACTCCAACAATTCACAACTGGTGGTTAGTCAATTAAAATCATAATCATCAGCGTAGCGCCACCGCGGGGCGGCGCAGGAGCAAGTAATTAGTGCCAGCCGACTGGCTCGCCAGTCAGCCTAGCTAGTCACGGTCGCTTCCGTCAAAAAAACACGTCACAACAATGTTATATCACCAGACGAACCGATGTTGGACTTTTGACGAGTTTTGGTGCGTAGGTGGGCTACAGACGGGCTAATTGCTAGGTGACGGATTGGTCCTTGTGATCGTTTGCTTTTGTGTGGAGTCGTTTTTAGGGTTCCGTACCCAAAGGGTAAAAACGGGACCCTATTACTGAGACTTCGCTGTTCGTCTGTCTGTCTGTCTGTCTGTCACCAGGCTGTATCTCATGAACCGTGATAGCTAGACAGTTGAAATTTTCGCAGATGATGTATTTCTGTTGCCGCTATAACAACAAATACTAAAAACAGAATAAAATAAATATTTAAGTAGGGCTCCCATACAACAAACGTGTTTTTTTTGCCGTTTTTTGCGATAATGGTACGGAACACTTCGTGTGCGAGTCCGACTCGCACTAATTGGCCGGTTTTTTTTTCTGATAAGCTATCTATAGCAGTGGGTCTTCTTAGGCAAACACTTCACGTCATAGCTTAAGCACAGAAAGGTCAATGATTTAATGAATGTGTTTAATTTGAACCTTGATGACTTATTTATTAGCTTTCATTTTTGGTAAGAAAGCACAACTTCGTGGTTGGTTGTTATTGGCCTTGGTCTCAGATGCATCATTCTTGTGCTATATTATGGCGTTACTAAAGCACGATGAGGGACTACAGAAATATTAGATGATGATAGTTTTGCTTAGAACACGGCTAAAATAACTGGTAAAAAATAGCAGGAGCTACCCGAGATATCTAAATACAATGTATTTTATAGCTGTAACTATATTCCCATCATTCTATTTGTAAGTGGCGATTAATTGACATCATAAACAGCTTAGGTTTACTTTTGAACCATATCAAATTGATGTAGTTATTTTATTCTTGTACGTGAATCAGGATCTGAATGGATCTTAACATAAAGCTTCCATAAATTAGCTTCAACTGTATCGATAAGTTTTTCTTCTACCGAAATTAATAGATCTAAGTTATCCCCATCCATTTTTCTCTCGTTAAAACAAATGCCAAATACAAATGTTTATATGGTTTCTGCATCAGTATCTGCTTTATTTTTTTTTCCTAGCAACATAATTAGCGACGTCACCGTCGATGTGAACGAAATCGATAGTCGATCCAGTGGAGCGTGGCAACACATTTTTTGTCGTTAGTGCCTGTGCAAGTTAGGGGCGAATGCGATATACAGAAGAGATGGAAATATTATTTAGCTTTAGTAACATACACGTGAATAATGCAGTAAACAATCAGATAAACATGATGTCAAGACAGTACGAGTAAATGCTAATATAGCCTTCGGGAAAAACGTAGGTACTTTATGATCTAAAGCGCAGTTACACTGATAAAATAATTTATAGGAATCGCACAATTTGTGAACATTGCCGAAAGCCGGTATGGCTGTTTGTAGAAAACAAGGACAGCAATGATCAATGACATCTCAGTATGTTCTTATATGAAAGTGGATATATTAGAAGATACAGATATTTATCAACTTCGAGAAAGAGGTCAACCGTCGAATACGACTCAACTCAGCAGCGTTCGGAAAGTTGCACGGTATCTTCTCGTCCAACTTACCACAGTGTCTCAAGACGAAAGTCTATGACCAGTGTATGTTGCCAGTGATGACATATGGCTCTGAGACGTGGTCGCTAACAATAGGCCTCATCAGAAAGCTTACAGTCACTCAAAGCGCAATGGAGACGGCTATGCTCGGCGTTTCCGAATCAGAAATGAAGAGATCCGTAAGAGAACCAGGGTTACCGACATAGCCCGAAGAATTGCCAAACTTAAGTGGCAGTGGGCAGGGCACATTGCTCGCAAAACAGATGGCCTATAGGGCAGAAAGGTTCTGGAGTGGCGACCACGAACCGGAAGACGGTGCGTTGGAAGGCCTCCCACCAGGTGGACCGATGACCTGGTGAAGGTTGCGGGGATCCGCTGGTTACGAGACGCACGGGACCGGTCAATGTGGCGACGCTCGGGTGAGGCCTATGTCCAGCAGTGGACGTCATTCGGCTGATATGATGATGACGATGACAGATATTTATCAAATTCACGTTTTTTCAGTATTCACCCCAACTCCTGCCAATTAGCCTCAAAACTATACCACACTTAACAGTTCTGTTTTTTTTCAACAAAATCAACTTAGACATTTCGATGAAAAAACACTAGTTTCTGAGGAAATCTAAATTAAAATACCTAAGTATAGAACTAAGGTTTTTTGCTCCTAACTTATTCACAGGTTATTAAGTCTGAATTGAATAACGTAGATTTTCATTTAAGAAATTTGGATAATGATAATTAGGACCATTGTTGGTGTGCATTTAAAATATGCAATTGTTCTTCAAAATATGCGATTATATTCAACGGAATATAATCGCATATTTTAAAGAACAAATGTAAATGAATCATCTCAACGGAGATGATGCATTTACATTTTAGCGCCTGGCGAATTCGAATATGCGAATAAGTAGGAATTTGTAGTGTTATCTAATTATAGTATAGTGAGAGTGAAAGAAGGTGCATCATCAAAAACATCATAGCCGACTATAAAGAGCTACAGACGATTCAGAAGAGGCACGTGGCGAAGCAGAAGGAGTAAAGATAGAGATACACCACCTCGAAGCTGACCTCGATATATCAGAAAAAGGCTAGACTAACGATGATACAACTACGTAAAGAGTTTATCGACATACAGAGCACGTGGTTTTCATGAGGTTAGGAATGTTCAGTTACGCGCCTTACGCACATCGCGCCGGCTCTTTGATCCGTCGACAGCACATAACTCAGGAAGGTGGGCGGGCGTTAGCATGCGCTTCCAAAATGTTCTAGCACATCTATATCTATATGTGCTATTAGATTCGTTGCTATATTGTTATCGCCATCTGTCTATGTTTTGATGAGTTTTTATTTCACTCGAATTATCAAAACCACCTCCAATACGCCGGCCTCCGTAAGGCAAACCTGAAAAATTTACATAAATACAAACTTCCACGCCTTTAGCCACTCCATGTTCAATACTGATACATATTTGAAGTACTACAATTTCTTCTGAACGTCAGAGTAAAGTGGTACTACAGCTTTTAATAACAAAGAGAATCAATTCCTGTTTACCTTCTAGGATACACAAACAAGAAACGGAATAGCACATTCATCTACCTGGCAGTTTGAATTGACTTTTGACTACTATAGACTAGATGAGCTTTGACGTTAATGTGATTGGGCTGATGGTGCCGTGTGATTGACTTTATGGGAACGCTTTACGGTTAGTTTGAACATACATAGATGATTCAGAAGATCTGAATACTAAAGTAAATTATAGAATTATTGCAACAGAAAATGTTGTAGAGGACATTTATTAAACTCAACATAAAGAAGATCAATCATCTCCGTTTCAGTGTTAACGCTTGGAGATTGTATCGAATGTAGTTGCACCGACATCACTTAGAAGACATCTGTACAAACAGACGAACATCTGCTGTACTTATTGTACCGATCGATCGCTGTGACGTAACATTAGCACTGAAAATCACGTGGGTAGGTATCGACAGGTGGTTCAATTATATACATCCAAATTACTCGTAAGTTTTCAAAGGTTTCATTCAACTGACAGGAATGTAATTGTTGTAAGTTCTAACTACCGTTGTTTTATGAATATCACTAGATTAAAGAATAATGGTTCGAACGAAAACTTAAGACACGTGGTCCTTGTGGTACCTCGAAGAACATTCTGAGACCTACATAGAACATTACAAAATGATAGTGATGATATAGGAGGCACAATTTTCAGGATGACTATAATTCGATGCACTACTATTCTTAAATGAGAAGCAGACATTTCTACGTAAGAAATATTTCCAGGAAAATCTTAGCCTAGAGAGTACGTGAGCACCTGAGTAGGTGTCAGACTAAATAAAACGCAGGTACGCATGTTTCTGTATGAAAAAAACAATATTAGGCCTTTGATTTGGCGCTCTGAATCTATAAAATTCAAATATCTCCGGTGTTTGTATAGATTTACATTCTTTTATCGTAGCTAGAGAGTAAGTTAATTGAACCAGTTATAAGTTTTTTGAACCAATAAGGAAGATGGTGACTAGAACCAATCTAACAAGGTTTATCAAACCAAAATTCGAGTGCAGTATTGTCAAGTCGTCTTTTACTGTATTTAATAACATTGTTTTGTAGACCAGGATGCTGTATATGAAACTAAAGTGCGAACCTAAAAACTGCTCGTGCTCGCCTGTCTTTAGAGCAAGAATCAATGCTGTTTCTTCATCCGTATTACCACATGGGCTACTACCGACTCCGTTGTGTTAAGCGCTATAGTGAACGTCTAAACCAACATTCTTAGCTAAAAATACACGAACGCATCTAAAGCTACTACTGACTGGATCTAATAATAAGTCTAACAAGTCATTCGCGAGGCTGAGTAACTCATCTATTGTTGAATTTGCACTTGCTAATGTTTTAGTTTTTCATTTGCTTTGGCAGTAGCATGACTAATGTCATTGATCAGAGTACTTTCTGGCGGTAGCTACTTCTAGCTTTCTTGGCGAGAGGTGCCATTTATAGGAATGATAACAAAGTTGTTAACTGAAGTCAAGACAACGTGAAGCGGTCTCTTAGTTAGTAGCAGCAATATTATTTCAAATAATAAAAATATTGAACCTAATTTTTTAAACAGATTTTTTGAATTTCTCGAACAATTTCTCTCTGTTCAACATGAACACACTTTCATCACTGAAAATAATCTAGTTTGTGAAATTGTAAATTTTTGTATTCTTCCAAGTTTACCGATGAATTACCTTACTTATAAACAAAGAGAGCGAAAAAAACATAAGTTGCACTGTTAAAATATATATCTGGCCATCTGATCGATCTTCGTAGGTTTCTATGTGAACATATTGCTCTTCTATTGTTCATCAGTTTATTATCGATTGTAAAGTTATTCGTTTACTTATGCTATACTACTCGTATTTATATATAACCTAAATCACAAGCAGGATAATTACGCACTGTTACGTTTTATTATCGGGGTGGACATTATATTATGCATTTCCAAGTCATAGTGCATTAAATCTTCATTTTTAATATTAAACGTCTCTGGCATGCCTCCAGTACTAAATAAAAAATGTCTGGTCTCACTTTCACTGGGATATAATGCGCAATAAGATTCGATATTTTTTTTTGTAGCAGTCTGCATGAGCAATTTTCGTTTTATTCAGAGAATTTGCCGTTTTTCTGAGATTTTACTACAAGAGTACAAATTTAAGTTACACGTTTTATTTTAGTGTTTATTTATTCGTTGTATAATATTAAAATAACATGATTCACAAAAGATAACCTCTCTTAATTATGCAAATTAGATATTCTTTCACTTTCTGTAAAATCAGATAATCTTAAATCAAAATAGTATCCAAGTTATATAACAATATTGCTGGCAGAACGTTGACCTGATACATTTTCAGCGGAAGTAATAAATCTGATTCTTTCTTTTGCAACTTTTGTAATTGGGTCGTTTTTCTTCAGTGCAAAATCCAGAATACTTTTACTAGAAAGTTTTTGAAGTAAGCTGCCGATGTAGCTTTATTTATATTTCATTGATATTACAGTGACCCGATACCACTTTTCGAATTCATATATATTTCCATAATAATTTTCATTGTTCATAATTTCTCGTATAGTAACCCCATTGTTTAAACTCTCTATATTATTTACCTGATCTACAATTTGAATATTACTCATAAGTGAGTGATCTTGGATATTGAGCCTTTAACCTTTTGCATCGTAACCTTCACCCACTTCACGAGGCGCGTAATACATCACACATCAAAATTACCCCGCATTATCTTGTTAACGTGATTTTAGATCATTTATCTCCTTTGATTTGAATATGATCGTTATCAGGGAAAATTATAAATGGTTTTGTGTCCCTGTTAGTATTAGCTTTGTTTGGTATCATCTCTGTCATTTTTCATTGGATTGTCTGTAACAGTTTTTTGATAAAAAATGATGTCTATTGCGGCTGGGTTTTCAATATATATCTGTATCAAGCACAACCCCTTTGGTTCCCTATGTACATTTCTGTAAAATTTTCAACACGATTGTATGTCATCATTTGGATTGTTAATAAGACTTCTTCTCTTTAAAGCACCAACACCGTAAATTACTGTGATTGTTTCTAATGTCCACTGAATTTAAGTTGACGAAGATCAATTAGTTTCCATCCGACACCTGTCTGCAGGCTGTCATCTCTTCAAATATTACATCTTCCAAGCAAATATCTTCGCAAACGTCTTTATAATAAACATAAATAGACAATCAGCCGAATGATTTATTTCCTTTGTTTCACGGCTCTATGAAAAATAATGACCTTATAAACGTCTTGTACTATACGAAGTTGTGCATAATAGTATGTTGTCTATATAAAGTTAAATGGACATAATATGCGGCAGGATTGTTGATTGTTGCAATTTGTTCTATCACATTTTTCTAACAGTATTGGTTTGGTTCCCACGATATGTGGGTAGTTTTTTTATTCTATAAAAAAAATATACACTCGTTTGCAAAAAAAACGGGCACCTAAGGAAATTTACATTCAAAGGTCGATTTGAGTTAATTAAATGAAATTTAATTGTTTGACGTAGTCTGTATTCTTAAAATCGTGTAAATTAATACGCGTGAAGTGAATTCTTTTTTACTTTTTTTTATTAAATAAAGTTACAAATGTAAAAACCTAATAACAAGTGTGACCTCCTCTTGCCAAAATCACAGCTTGAATCCTTCTGGGCATGCTTGCCACGATGTTTTTAATAACGTTTTTATTTTTGTTTTTTATTGTAATCGGAAAACAAATAGTCTTAACAACTTACAAATTTAACATCAAATTAACCAACTAGTAACCAATTACATGTTTTCGCATTTAATTTACTATGAACAGCAAGCTTGTTAGAGAAAAAAAAATTACAATGGTGGTAAGTACTTTAAACAATAACATACAATCACAATAATACCTCATCATGAACTGCAATAAAAACAGTTATTGAATACATGCGGCTTAGTAGTGAATAAGTCAAATTCTGAAAAGTAAACCAATTTTTTGTAGGAATTAGCGCATCTTATAAAGAACGAATTCTATATTGTCTGTAATTTGTGCAGCAGCGGGGGACGTTAAGAAAAAGAAAGGGTATTCTAGCAGATCTGGTAGGGGCGCGTAAATTAATCTCAGATAGAAGTTGCGGGGCGTCGATGAAAGATTGTGCTAACTTAACGAGTAAGGAGATATCTGATATACTCCTTGTCTCCCTAAGTGGAAGTAAATGGTACCATTTGTCTCTCGACTCGTAATTATCATCGCGGGTGTTACACTTGTAACACCCGCAAAGCACCCGCACCCGCTTGTAAAGTTTCGATGGACAGATTCCAATCTTGAGATATAAACAGCATACATGGGATTCCAAACTTGCGAACAATATTCAAGTGAGCTACGGACGAAGGAACAGTACAATATCTTAACTATTTTGACATCCGTGAACTGGGAGCAAGATCTTTTTAAAAACCCCATATCTTTGTTAGCTTTATTAACTATGTGATCTATGGGCATTCTTTAGAGAGTATGTGTGCGATAAGCTGTTGGCTTTGTGAGTAAATAATAAGGGCCCGGTTTTGAGGAATACGTTCCCACTCTTCTGCAATTACTCTTTTTAGCTCCCTGATGTTTTGTGGAGCAGTTTGCACTGATCTTACCCGTCTCTTTAGAACATCCCAGAAATGCTCAATTGGATTGAGGTCAAGACTTCGAGCTGGCCAATCTATACGACGGATCCCAACTTCTTGCATGTACGCTTCCAAGTCACCAGAACGGTGCGGGCGAGCATTGTCGTCCATAAAAATGGAATCATCCCTAAGTGCAGTCAATTCGGGTTGTACATATGGAATTAGGACTTCCATTATGTACCGGTGTGCATTTAATGTTCCATTTTCTATGAAAACTGACTCCGTACTCTCCGTCGAATTAATTGCTGCCCAAAACATAACGGAGCCTCCGCCACAAGGAGTGATTTATTTTAAACACACTTCCGCATAGCGTTCACGTGGTCCTCACAGCACTCGCCGGCGTCGGTCCTCTCCACACAAAGAGATTCTAGCTTCATCAGAAAACAATATTTTATTCCAGTCGCCCAGAGTCCATGAAGTACAGTTTCGAGCAAACTGAAGTCGAGCAACCCGGTGCTCACGGAGTAATTTAGGACCCCGAGCGGGGCGTTACCGAACTCCTGATATTGGCAGCCAAAAGCCTTCTCCTGACAGTCCACAAGCTAACTTGTGGAGTAGATCCTCTTACTTCTTCAAGGCTCTTCTTCAGGTCCACATTTGACGCTTTACGATTCCGCAACGCCTGACTCACCAAACAGCGGTCATCTCTTGGTTCTGCGCATCGTTTTCTTCCCGAACCGGGTCTTCTTTTGACCGAACTGGTCTCTTGATACCGTTACCAAGTTAGTCCACATTTAGCCGCTGAGATACGTAAGTTTGCGAACAACCTTCTTCAAGTAGGGCTATAATTTTACCGGCCCTTATCGCTCTATCACTCATATCAAAAAGTGGATTTAATGTAAAAAGAAAGATTAAATTGTTTAATTTGCAGAAAATATACAAAAAGTTTAAAAATTTTAGTAATCAGTAAAAAAATCGTTTCAGCAATTCGCGCCATTAGTAAAGCAATTTTACAATAATCCACAATAATCAATATTTTTCTTTTGTTAATTTCAAAATTTAAATTTGGATCTTTAAGAATCATTTTATTTATTTTATTTTATTACTTTTAAGAAGGCTTACAGTCTAATTACAAATAATAATAGGTAACCACAACATATTATCAAGTTGCTAATAACAAGCCTCCACAGATATATAACATATCGATTAAATAAAAGCCGAACAGTTACAGTCCAATGTGTACATAAATAAGTATGTTATTCCTATTAATTTACTTATGTTGCTACATATTAGTTAAAGAACCACTGCCGGGACATTATTCAAAAAAAAAAAAAATTGTCTAAGAGCGTCCTTGATGTGCTCATCTTAATGCAAAATAAGTCAACATCGTGCTCAGAAGACACATCATTGAAGCTTCGAGAGCTTCTTATAAGAAAAGCATTACACCTATGATTAATAGTGGTAGAAGGCACACCTAGAAGCGGCCTTTTACGTAATCCAATAGTGCTAGTGCGAAATGCTAACTTTGTTAGTAGTTCAGGACATTCAATCGAGCCATTCGCTATGTTAATCAAAAAACACACATCATTAATGAGCCGCCTACGATCCAATGGCAGAAAATGGTACCTCTTACAACGGTGACTGTAATCTATAGATACTTGGTGCGCCCTTTAATCTAGATATCTCAGAAACTTTTTCTGGATACCCTCAATGGGTGACTTATGGATACTCCAAGTGCCTGCGCACGAACGAACAGTATTAAACTTTGATAGGTTTCAGAGAACGGAAACAGGCTGTTGCTCTGATACAAATCCTAGTGCCCTCGAAGCCTTGCCCACAATCATGCCAGGATGCTTCAAATAACATGCCAATACATCGTCAAATTAATAAACCCTCTTTCTTGTTCTTCTTCATTGAAGTAGAGAAAAATCTTAAGTGCCCGTTTTTTATGCAAAAGAGTTTAGTTCAAAACAACATTATTAATCAGCTTTTCTTAACCGCGTTCATATTTTTAGATGTAACAACAAGGCCACAAACCGCAGTTTGCGGTTTCAACGTTGATAAGGCACCAATAAATACTAATTAAAACTAATTCTTTGCCGAACCTTGATCGCTTGCTTCCAGATAAGGCATAACAATGGTTACAAAGCGGAATATAAACGTCGAATATATTGTAGAGAATAGACGTTGTAAACCTTTTGATGTTAGTGCGTCCACAAATTTTCCATTACGGCTTTAATAGTAAGAATGCATTTTATCTCTGGCTTTTAACGATTGTCAAACATCGGAAGGAAAATTTTCATCAATAGTTTTTTGGATAACAATGAGAAAAAACGTGATAGTGATTTGTATTGACAGAGAGATGAAAGCCTTGCTAGAGAATTGTTTGACTATTCCCACCTAGGTTACTTCTAGGCAAGCGTGTTACACCGTCGACCACATCATCGCTTACCATCAGGTGAGATAGTGGTCAAGCGCGAGCCTATCCATAATAAAAAAAAAAAAAAAAAAAAAAAAAACCTAGCTGGCGTCAAAGCTAAGTGCAGTTAGCATTTTGAACTTCAGTGCATTGACGTTCGTTGTTTCGACGTTTACGTCTACGGTAATGTTGCTTTCTTGTTTTGTTTTTTCAGTCGCCCCAAAATAATTTCAATACGACTTCTCTCTCTTCTAACCTTTTCTAGTATCTCTGCATATCAACCATCAACCACCAACACGAGACAGCACAGATTACATAACAAGGAGTTATCAGCTGATAGGTACCCAGCCCTGGAATCTACCCAACAGTTCCCCATACAATTATTAAGCAAAACCAGTTCACCTAAATATAATATATGTAGCTAGTCTAGACAAGTAAACTCCATTTTATACGAGTATCTACGGAGTTCTATAAAAATGGATCTGATCTAATGTAAACAGTCGGGTCAATGTATTGTGGCGTGTTGGATTCCGCGAATACTAAATTTTAAGCTCGATATGTTTCTATTCAGCCACGATCAAGGTAGCAAATCATTCTAATATTGTTCTGTCATGTTACGTCACACAGGATACGAGGAACATCGGTTATGTTTAAAATTTACGCGGTTTTCTTTACGGAGAGCTCTCTAAACGAAGCATGCGGTAGTTACTCCACGTGCGAATGCTGATTTGAAGATTGGAAGAATACAGTATTTCATATTTGAAATTTTATTTTTATTTCAAAATCCTGTGTTTTAAAAGAAGTGGTGATAAAACAGTATCTACCAGAATCGGCTTTTAAAAAGTGGGAAGAATTTCGAATTTAGGCTGAGCTCTTAAAGATACAAGCGATTGTAAACTCATAGCCACGTGTAAGAAATAGGTTAAATACAAAGTAGCTTTGAAAAACATGGAAATACAGAGATTTTCTCAATTAATACAGAAGCTTACTTCGGTTAAAGACGAAAACTTTTCTAAAGCTCCCTTTAAAACGATGCATGGCTGGAAGATAGTGGTGAAACTTTCATGCGTAATTGTTACGTAGTATTGATGAACTTAGGTCTATCGAAAAGTCGCAATTAAACTTAATCAAAAATGTTAGTAAAATCTAGTCTAATCTTTATATTTTAGAATTATGTTTTTATTAAAATATATATCACTTACACTATATCTGTATGTTTTTATATCTTAGGATAGTCGTACAATTTTCTTCTCTTCTTGTTCTCACACACTAAATAGTGTGTGAACAAGAAGAGTCTACATTTCTCCATCATTTCTCCTTTTTGCGTGTCTACTGGTAGAGAAATAAGCAGTATCTTTGTACTCTATGTCTTGATGTGTTTTCTGTATGTATTACTGAGTGTATATTATTAATAAAATTAAAATTGAATTCCTCTTTATAATATTGTACAATATTATAAAGAGGCATTTTTTGTTTGTTTGTTTGTACCGAATAGGCTCCAGGACCGATTTAAAAAAATCTTAGCTACATCATTCCTGAATGACATAGGCTACAATTTATTTTTAAAGAAATTATAGATCCTTAAGAAACTTGCAATAATGTTACCCAAAGTAAACAAATATTACTTACAATATTCATTCTTTGGTATGCGCTGAGAAAACTGTTGATGATACACAAAAATTATGTACTACATGATTAAAGTACTCATTATTACCTACAAGAAAAAAGACTCAAAAAAAGTCTGCGAAAGAATATATCTCACTATCATAGTTAAGTCACAATAGCAGCTTTTGTGTTCTAAAATTTAATTAGTTCGCCGGTAGAAACAAAAGTTGGTTACATTCGTATTGTAGTATTAATTCTTAATCAAATAAATAGTTAAACAAATTGGTAGGTAGGTAGGTAGGGTAGGTTGATCGGTAGGACAGGTGAGTAGGTTGATAGGTAGGTAAGGTAGATAGGGTAGATAGCCAGTTGACGGGAGCAAAGCCGCGGGGGTCAGCTAGTTAATAATAAAATAAAATGGCATGATATTACGTAAGATTTTGTATATTTAGATGACATCATTGTGTTTTCTTTAAATAAAATAATATAAACGTTAGTTTCAGTGGTAAATGAAAGTTTTCTTAGCTTACCTTACGTCTCGCTGCATTTATATCTTAAATAACAGTCATAAAGTGTGTTATTTATAAACGTAGTGTAACTGTAATTATAAATCAAAACTTTTTTATAGCCAAGACGGAAAATAGCATAAGTGCTTTAGAATAGCATGTTCGTGTCACTCGTCACCCTTTGTCACTTATCACCATTAATAAAATACTATTTAATAACATGGAGAAACATTCAATTTATTTAACATTATTTATAAGTTGGTTCTTATATTTTACCTTCTCGTGAAGGTATATCTTATAATATAAGATTTTTTTCTTTGTTTCGAATAGAATTTCTTTTGGATGACATGCTCAAAATCGAAAGTTTGGTGATTCTCAAAAAACCTTTTATTCTTTATATATAAAATTCTGCAGAATAACTAAATAAAAAAAAATGTATTAATCTAGTTATACAATCAAAGAGAACATACTAACACTAAATTAAGAAATAACTACACTTCTATGCTTTATTTTTACTAACACCACTATTCTGTAAACCTAGATTCTGTAAGAAATATAGGCTTTTTTATTTTTATTTATTTATTATATAAAATTCTGGATTTTTCACAAAAATAAAGCTCATTATTTAGAAATATAGCATATTTCTATTCTTTGTATTAGAACAGCTTGCTTATTAGGACAAATGCGAGCTTACCGAATTGCTGCTTGCAGTTAACCCAGAATTGGATTCTCTTATGGAAAATCTTTATTCGACAGTGATCTTGCACATGAGGACAATCAATAAGAGCACAATAAAACACGAAAATAACATTACATTCGCAGCTTGAATATTCTTTAAAAAAATTTCTTCAGTATGAAACTACTCTCCAAAAGCAGATTAATAAGCCCAATTTATCATAAAACACCTCATGTAAAACTATCGAACCCACCTTTTATCCGCGCCGCATCTTCAGTTCATTCATTGTTTACTTCACCAGTCAGAATATTGGCGCCAACGATCCAAGCTTCCCAGAACATCATGAACCGTATCAATTATTATAAGTTTAGTTCAGAAAGTAAACACGAGAACACCGCTTTGTTTTGGTCCGTCACTCTCCACTGGAAATTTATGGGATATCTATGTGTGTATACGGAATGATTTTGAATACTGCGTGCTGCTTCAGATTAAAGAAGATGCAGATTCAGTTATTTAAATTAGGCTAATGGCAAGCATTGGTAAATCTGTTGTGAACCAAATTATAAACCAGCTTGTTACTAGCTTGAAAGGATATTGTTGGTGAAAGTCAATAGTTCAAAAGTGGGTAAAGAAACATTGTAAATCGAGGTAAACGAACATGATCTTCTTGAAACCGACCTCAAGTGTATTGAAACAACTAGTCTACACACTCACAATCAAATAGCTATCTACACAAAGAAAGAGAGTAGAAATATTAATATGTAGTCACGGTAAGTATTTTAATAAATATTAAATAAATAAATAAACTTTACACCAGACATTGCTACTAAAATTGATGATAATACCGCCAAATATAACTCTCGGTTTAGAGCTGTTAGGAAGATAAATGAAGAAATGCATAGGCCATTTAATAACGTTCGGTAGGCGTGAAGAATTCCCTTTAACTGTTTACGTGAGCCCAGACAGAGCAGGGCCGGCTGTTTAGTCTAGTGTTTTGTGAAGTCTAGATGTCAGGAAGTGGGGAAACGATTCTGGAAATTATTGGAATATTTACCATTCACCTTGTAAATAGCGGGGTTTAGGTGTCAAGTCGATGTTAGTGACTTTTTGACACGCTTTTATTAGCTTGGTATATACGTATTATGTAACGGAATCTTTGAACGTGATTTTCACCCCCTTCAAAACGTCGGATTAATAAGAAACGTCGGATATTAAAACGTTTGTAATTATGTCGGTAGATTTAAGTCAGTCTAGTAATAGCTCTGAGATGGAACGCTCGACTTTTATTTAATAACCCTCGAACATTACAATATCCGATACCCGGTAGTCTTTGTGCCACCAAGGCGCGTGCTAAGGACATGCATATGGCTTAATTTTTAGTTATATCGGCAGACACGGTTGTGCCTGGCGCCAAGTACACGTATTAAATAATTGTTCCGGAGACGCTTGAGAAACAGTTATCACATCCAGGGAAGGCAGTATCCCATAACAGGGAGCTAGTTGTATTAATAAATTGTCATTTAAAAAACTAAAATACACGCTATCATGGTAAATTTAACTAAAAAGTAAAAAATAAATAACAGATTAAAAAAAACTAAAAAAAATATAAAAAAAAAACACTAAAAAAACACGATATAATGGAAAACTAAACTAATAAGTAGAAAATAAATTTAAATTAGGAATAGTATGTTTAACATTTTAAAAAGCGTGGGATGCTTGATGTCAATTGTTATAATATTTTATTGATATATATTGGTAAAAGTAGTCATTTTGAAATATATTAAAAAGGACCCCACGCTATTTTACATGTTAATCACACTAATTTTATTTAATTTAAATTGATTGAAAATTATTTCCTACTTTTTACTTTGATTTTTCATTAAAGGGTATTTTTAGTTTTTTTAAACTATTATTTTAGTAAGCAAAATGATATGGCTTCTTTGCTGTTTCTAATAATCAAGCCAGAAGATGATGATGATGTCCACGTTTTGCATGATGCTTTTCAAACATTTCAAAATAATTTATTTCTTTCTTATATTAATAAAGATATGATTTCGATTGACTTCTCTATTGGTAGCCTACAAATAAGATGAGTTGAAATCAGTAAGCTTACTATGATACCCTGCAAGATCCACGAAGAGCTATTTCCCTAGTTTCCAACACATCTAAAGCTTCTAAGAAATACATATATTCACTTACATAAATATTCGAGTAAATGACTCATATTATACACGGGGAATAGATGCCAGAATATATAGCGCCACCCACGATACCGAGAAGTGTTTTGTATTAATTTATCGATTTCTCATCTGCAATGGCCCTTGGAAACTGTCCCAGAGTGAATTTAAGAGTGTTTTGCTAATTGTAAATTGTCGCTATGTTGAATATCGTAAATTGTCCTAGAAACATTTGAGAGGGCAGAAGAGCAAAAATATACGTAGTATTTCCCTATTTATTGGGGCTGACATAAAAATACTGGTGAAATGTTAAGAAGTGTCCGAATGTGCCGCTGCTGCAGATAATAGCCATTTCAGTATCCTATGAACAACAAAGATCCAGGACTGTTTATTTCTAAATAAGATTACTGTATATTCTTAATTACAAGGTAACAATTACGAGCTGATAATTTCGAAGTTCAATTTATTCAATGAATGAGAGAGAACATCTTAGGACGGTTCAAAGTCAAAGTCAAAGTCAAATATATTTATTTCAATTAGGCCAATAAACGGCACTTTTGAACGTCAAAAATTAAATGTAAATAAAAAATGTACAAGTAATAAAAATTGACTCTACCGTGCATTCGGAAAGTAGCTTGTTATGGAGAAGAACGCACAAGAAACTCCATACTTACTCTTTTTAAAAAAAATATGTTTTACAATGTTTACTTATGTACATACATTAATAAATTCATATATGTGAGGACGATGCACCCAAAAATAGCACTACCCAATTCAATGCAGAATAACATGGACTCCGAGAAGATAGTGAATTCACTCTCTCTCTCTCTGCCTCACGAGGTTCCCTAAACATATTATATTGCACACAAATTGCACTCTCTGTTATCAAAACAGTTTGGGGATATTAATAAACAATATCTCTGTTATGGTTTCTGAATCAAGGAATGCAAACTTTGCCAGAACTATCTGCTTATTGTACCTTGTCTCTGTGGATATGGGTTACATACGATGAACTGCGCAAACATATACGATATAATATTGTTTCTCGAGTTATTGAGTGTTGAAATCTCGTTGATCTCTAGACAGACAGATATAGAAAACCAAAACATTTAGTAAGTACCAGCCTTAAGCCTAGTTCTCAATATGATGGGCCGTCTGTTCACCTACTAACACTTCTGTCTGTTTTGACGGTCTGTCCAATCAGATGGCACGTCCAGTCATAGTTGTAACTGGGTGTTACTGACAGATTGGTTGATACTGACATACGTGTTAAAGGTATACGCCGCGTAAAGTACCTTTCGTAATTAGGATTACATGCATGACAAATAGAGTATTTGTCATCCGGAAGGCCCACAAACAAATGCGATTGTAGTTGGACCAGTGTCTTATTATCGTGTCGTGTGCATCATACTGTGGGAGTCTTACGTCCTCTTTGCTTTATTTCTAGACTTTCGTAAGATTCTGATACTATTGCAAGGCAATAAATCAGAGTAAAATATCAGTTCTACCAATATTTACGATGATAATTATGTAGTTCACACATTTGCTTTTACAAACCTATCCCAATAAAATTGAAAAGATGTCAATCAGTGTTAAATATATAAACCTTCAATTTGCCGGTAAGATCAGTCAGCAATGACAAATAAACGGTACTTATTTTATAAAAGATTAATGTGTTAATGTCAGCTTGTAACTCTATATACGTTTAGATTGATTAGGACGGGTGGTTGTGGCCCAAATTGTGAGTGACAGCGAGTTTTTATTACCTAAGAAATATGTTTACAACGATCGTAATTAGCCATAAAAGTTACTAAATAATATCACAATAATTTATCTTATGGCTATGGTTAGGTACTATAGCTTCGGTGTAGGCATGAATTGACAAAAAATATTAAATTATTTTGTGTTATACATAGATTTGGTTTAATAAAAGTTTGAGTCATATTTTTTGGTACTCACCTAAAATACAAGTATTGTTCAATGACGGGTTACGTTGTATATTCTAGTACAAAACATCACTTCATAAAAATAATTAATTGTATCACATGATCATCGTGTCTTTGAATTCACTGTGTATTTGCAGGAAACGAGCAACGACTTCGATTGTCTTGCATGCTATTATGTAAAGTTAATGGCTTATATACATGTGTATTTGTTCCCAATCCGGATGTTTGTGCATGTGTCTTGCATTTTTAATTCCTGACAATTCTAAGCGTCTCGTTTTCTAATGGTGTTCTGCTTAATCAATATGGAATGAGTATTGACTGATGCGAGAGACTTGACATTTTAATTATTTAATTTTTGTGTTAAAGCTGTTATGGTACTAACATTCAAATCGTAATTTGTTTCTTTTCTTTACCTACTGATTCTTTTCCAAAATTATTTACTGTCCCTTTTCCCAGCTGTGGGACAATATAGACATTAAAAAAAACTTTTTTCAGATAGCTAAGTGTATTTCATTAGTGAAGGCATGGTTAACAATGGAGAATAATAAAAATGGCATTCAAATTATTAAAATATGGAAAAAAAAACTAAAAAAATCGCTACCCCTTTCATCTTGCACCACCGCTAAGCATGACCGAGGTCGGCCATACATATTAGGCACTGGTCAGACTATGTGACGCGCGTCAGCAATGAGCACTTGCCTTACTACTAGGTACTACTGAACCTACTGGCTACCGTGTTACTACTTCCAGTACTATCTGATTTAACTAGTTGAAGGGACGGAATGATGTAAAGAGTCTAGTTAGACAAGTGATATCATAATTGGATTAAGGAGGCTTTATAAAACAAGTGGTGAATTTTTGATATATGGATCAGCATCCCTGTAATTTTGACTGTTGAAAAATACGTAAACCCCTTTTACCAAGTGTAACATCGTACCTTGAACCTCCTCTGCTATACTGATAGACTTTCCCTTGCGAAACTGAAAAAAAGACTAAGGGTGGGTTTCTGAATTGAGTATTTAGAACTAAAAAAGTATCCAATCCACATTTAATGTTAAGGTTTGACAGGATTTCAGGCTGAAGTAGCGTTTGACATACTCAACTTCAAAATCTTAATTCAGAAATCGGAGGCTAGTCCAGTTACTGATGGATTGCGATAAGCTTATCGAGCTAAGCTATCGTTATTACGATTGCGCTTTTCCTCTATTTGTTAATAATATTATAAAAGAACATAGTATTAGCAAAAACTTAAATATAAACTTGTCATATCGACTGGTTAACGTCATAGAGATTGTAGAATTGACCATTTAGGTGACATCATATATAATTGCAGTGCAGTTGACAGCTGTCTACTACTATTACTATAAATACTACAAACTATTCAAGTTGTGTTTAAAGGTCCGTCTGATATCAAATAGCCTAGTTGCATGAGATGAATTGATAGCAGGACATTTTAATGGAATAATTAAATATGTATCATATTTAAGTGTGTAATCAGAAACAGGTCAGTTACGATTACGATTAAGACAAATGGTTCGGGCGAATTTTATATATGCAGTTTTATGAACGAATAGAGAAGGATCAAGAATTAAATGCTGATACCCGACCAATCTGGATGGATTAAAAGCCCATTGGCAACATATTGAAGAATACGACAAGGATATAATTTCCAATAAAGAAGAAGGATTATTAGGTATTTACACATCAGTGAATGATACTGGACTTAAAAATGATGGCGAAAATGGGAAGGATGAAAAGATAGTTAGAAAATGTTGAAATAGATTTGGAATGGATTTTATAATCTGCTTTAGTTAATCATCGTGTGTAGATTATAATGTTAATAATCAATAATAATATGTTCAATGTTAATGACACAGGCACATGCAGTTTGTACTTCTAAATCAGTTTAAACATCCTTGTTAAGACGTTCACCGCGTCAGATGTTATTATTGATCGGTTAGTTGCAGTATAAATTAATATCGATAAATTACGGACTAATAAACCTACTTTTCCTATATTTGAAGGAGTATATTGCTTTGACTATTGTTTACATGCATGTTCATCTAAATGCAAAACTAAATAGATTTATTAAAAAAAAAATTGCTGTAACTTCACTTCATACTTTTTTCAAATTTGCATTTGACCATATCTCAACTCATGCGAACGACCATACAGGGCTAAATGGTTGCCTGATGGTAAACGACGATGCAGTTGTCACTGAAGTGCATTATTTATTTAAAGTTAATATATTAAACAACCAACTGATAAGTATCAGCAGGTGTGACGTCTATTTTCGCCGACGGTTACCCCTAATTACAAAGAGATTGCACTTTCGTCGACATTTTATTATTTCTGTCGACATTTTCACCCGTTCGGCGCGCCCCACAATTAATTCTAAATGTCATATGAATCGCCCACTTTAATTTTAATTTAAGTTATTTACTGACAGCGGTTATCGTGGGAATTTGTGTTGCAATGGACGCGCACTTTAGTGACGACCAGCTGTATTTAATTTCTGGGATATTTTCGATTTACTGACGCAAAGTTGGATTTGGATGAGCTTTCAGTTTAATTCTTCGATTTAAAAAATAAAAGATAGAAAATAAAAATAGTCTATTACAAATTAATTTTCAAGG
Organism: Anorthoa munda; assembly: GCA_945859665.1. NCBI lineage: Eukaryota > Metazoa > Arthropoda > Insecta > Lepidoptera > Noctuidae > Anorthoa > Anorthoa munda. The sequence continues at coordinate 3,004,969 of OX243907.1, read as the reverse complement.
TCAAGGTCAACTTTTTAGAATTTCTTATAAGTAAAGGAATTTATGTCCAGAATAAAACATTATAGGGTCAGGACCAAATTTTTGACGAAATTGCACAACGGAAATCACAATGGAATGTGACACACTGTAAAATAAATGTTCGAATATAAATCGCACAGTTGAATGAAAATTATTCACGATTTACAACACGACATTACAACAAAAACAGTTTTAGGATGTATGTAAAAACTATAATAACAATGGTCATTATGCTATTATTATTTTATAAAAACGATTACCTAAGCCTTATAGGCGTTAATAATATTAAACTATAAAGCTAGCTTACGTTAAAAAAAAAAACCGGCCAAGTGCGAGTCGGACTCGCACACGAAGGGTTCCGTACCATTATCGCAAAACACTGCATAAAAATCACGTTTGTTGTATGGGAGCCCCCCTTAATTTATTTTATATTAATTTATTAATTATTATTTTTTGGCTTATGTTTAACTTACCACCAGATATAGTAACATATCTCCAAATAAATCATTGTTAACCCAAAAGTAGTAAATGATCACCAAAAGTAGTAAATGATCACCAAAATTAAACCAATGACCAAAAAGATTATAAAATTTCTGGGAGCAACTTGGAAGTAGCGCTCGCCGGCCGCTGCCGCGGCACCGCTCGCTTTGCTCGCTCGGCTCGCGCGCGGTTGGTCACAGTTCTAACCTAACCTAACCTATTTTACAACTAGCGCAATAATTTGCTATTAAAATTTGGTGATCAATTTACTAAATTTGGTGATCAATTTACTAAATTTGGTGATCAATTTACTAAATTTGGTGATCATTTACTATTTTTGTCAGTATATTACTAGATTTGGTGGTTAGGGGTTATCGTCACAAAGTTTTTTTTGGTGGTCATTATATTTATTCCCTTATTTTTTGAAGTAAATATACAACTAAACATTATGTGAATATTTCAAGCGTCTACCTGTTGCCGTTATTAATATCGGGCAAAAAACGGCAAAAATATCACGTTTGTTGTATGGGAGCCCCCCTTTAATATTTACTTTATACTGTTTTTAGTATTTGTTGTTATAGCGGCAACAGAAATACATCATCTGTGAAAATTTCAACTGTCTAGCTATCACGGTTCATGAGATTCAGCCTGGAGACAGACGGACAGACAGACAGACAGACAGACGGATCGCGAAGTCTTAGTAATAGGGTCCCGTTTTTACCCTTTGGGTACGGAACCCTAAAAACAGCTTCAAAAATAAGTACTTTTATTAAGTTATAAAAGACACCGAGCTTGGTATTATATTTTATTTGAAGAAATTAAGCTTCAAAATTATTTATTTGATGAATTAGACTGCTTACAATATATTATGCTATTATTAGCAAATTCCAAAATTATTTTAAGCTGTTTCAAGTACCTACGCAATGTTTTGTCACTTATGACTCGGACACGGTGCACCTGGTAGTAAACTCACCTTTCTCTAATTAGGTTTAAGGCCCATGTAACAGCCCAATATATAAAGAGGAAGAGACAAATATGTAAAGAAATTGATGACACGACATGTCCGCTCGCGCTTCATCCTTGCACCACAAAATCTCGCCCTCGACATTTGCACGTGGTAAATTTTACCGAAACGAGCTGCAACCCGGTCAACGCTTACGCAATATGTCGAGCATAAGATCGTTCGACTTCGTTATGAAGGGAAAAGTGCACCCGATTTATTGTAGCCGGCTCATTTGGAAAATGCTTTATTGGCTGATGCTTATCAGAAGATTTGGTGGCAGATTTATGAAGAATTTGGAAAGTGCTAAATGTTTTTGGAGATGGTTGTCTTGATTGAAGAGTGGTCTACACCATCGTTAACGTGGTTATGCCGCAACCTTCTTTTTTTGCTAACGAAGATTTTTTTAGTTGGATGAAAAGACCGAATGCTTTGTTGATCTAGTGTATACACCACACTGCTGCTGCGCATGGGTTCCTGGGATTTATTTGGTAGTCTGCAATAGAAAAAAGTAGAATGGCCTATCTAGTGTCTGACTGGCAAAAGTGTGTCCTGAACCCTAGCCATACTGCTGACGTATATTCTTTACCGCTCATATTTGATACGATCTATAACGATACAACACGATTTTAGTCTCTATATTTACCAATACAAATAATAAATTTGCACGCTAGCACAACCACCACCACATACCACAATGCCCACCCCAATCTTAAAACAGCGCTTCGAAACACCGATGCATCGCTTATAATAAATGACATAATAACTAAACACGAGTGCACCCGATGTTTACCGAAGTCCATTACGCATGCGTACAGGTGCGCAGCTCTCATTATAGTGTGCGGGTGGTCACTAATGTCCTCTGTATTACCGTACCCTCTTGAGTTTAACTGGATAGAATATATTATAGAAGTAATATATTATGAAACTGTATTGATACTGTTATTATTTGTTGTTGAATATGGAATAATTGCTTGATCACTATCAGGCAATTTTTTTCTATTCGACAAATATTTCTGCTTCGGAATCGTATAATGGGAGGAAAATTGCATTAATCAGGATGATTGGCTGGAAAATTGTTGATGGCAGTTTTATGAAAAGATTGATTTCTTCTAAAGTCTTGGATTTTTCCGGGCAGAGACTACAATTTAGGACAGCATTTTCTTTATTCACTTCTAGAAGATACATAATCCGTCATAGCTGGCAGACGTTTTGTTGACAGCAGTTTATTTCAATTCGCGTTCTCATGGTACTGGCACTTTTAAGTTTTAAATACAGCATTTGTTTTTTCCATTCTATTTGACACTGTGTTTTTCGTATAGAATATATTAAGAGAAAATCTTAACTCTTACAATTTCAACCAACTCAATCGCATTATGCTAAACTGATTTCCTAAAGGAAAAAGAACCTGCAGATACAACGGATAAATTCTTACGTTCTTCCCAATTCAGTATTGTAAACGCAATTAGTTTCCGCAAAGATCCATATTCAATAATACATAAACAAACGGCTCACGCGCGTCGTCCAGGTCGTCAGATCAGGCAGGCGCCGCACCATACACGGATCAGGGTTTTTCTAGCGATTCGAAAATTAATGTCTTCACCTTAGATGTAGGTAAGAGGGAATACATGGCTTAGGATCCATAAATGGACACAATTTGTTTTATGTATTGGTCATATCTGAAGGTTTGAGGTTAAGTTATATGTTAGACGTCGTTGCTGTTCAAGATAATGGAAAAAAAATGTTGGTGGAGAATTTCGTCGGTAGGTTTCCGAATCAGCATATGTTAGGATGGTCGTTAAGTAATTAATTAAACAAACTGGCCAAGAGCGAGTCGGACTCGCGCACGAAGGGTTCCGTACCATTATCGCAAAAAACGGCATAAAAATCACGTTTGTTGTATGGGAGCCCCACTTAAATATTTAGTATTTGTTGTTTACACACTTAAATATTTAGTATTCTGTTTTTAGTATTTGTTGTTATAGCGGCAAAAGATATACATCATTTGTGAAAATTTCAACTGTCTAGCTATCACGGTTCATGAGGTACAGATTGGTGACAGACAGAACGATAGACAGAAAGACAGACGGACCGCGGACTCTTAGTAATAGGGTCCCGTTTTTACCCTTTGGGTACGGAACCCTAAAAACGAGTCAGTTATTGATTAGCGTAACCAATAACTGACTCGTCTTAAGTATAACCTAAAACTGGCATAGGAAAAGTGTCCATATATAGGAATATTTAAATTACACTTTGAAATGAATTTTGAATAAGCTTTGTAACGTGAACTGAAACTTCCTGAACCTACTTCGTCATCAAATGTGGACGCGTAAAACAAAATCCTGGTTAAAAATTTATTTAAAGCTCACCTCAGTTTTATGATCAAACGGTCGATTCGCGTTAACTTCGCCTTAAAACTTCGTCCTAGCTTTAATTATAACGTGAGTTGCGTAACACGTGAGTGGTCCGAAGTGAATATTATTTTAGGAGTTCAGAGACCGTGCTCTGGCTTCCACATTTGTTGCAATACCGACCTTGCCTTCTCAATCATAAAGTTTATTTTATACTGTAAACTTTTCTAGTATTTGTGTCCTTTAAGTTTCAATGTGCCGTCACATGTCGCATATCACTCAACGGCTCGCTTCCTTTTCGACAACAATAAAGAAAAAAGTTTGGACGAGTAGGTTTGAAGCTGTTTCAATGAAATTAAGAGGTGATAGATTGTTATTTGAGAAAATTATGAAAGAGTGTATCTTGTAGTGATGCTCGACATTTTACATCTCAGAAATCAGAAGTCGGGCAGTGGGATATAAAAAGCTTTTTACTGGTAATCTGCACGAAATCTTTTGAGCTTTTGAGATTGGTCCTTTGAGCCAAACACTGATTTGACCTAATTTGCACTAAAAGTAAACTGATAGTGAAATTTCACTATGTATCTGGTCTCTGTCCTAATCGTTGACTCATAAATCTTCTTCTCACTCCAGAAGAATAAGAGCATAAACGTATATTTGTCTGTTTTAGTATATTAAAGGTGAGTCCGATGTGTACTTCAGCAGCTTCGCACAATCCTATTGACCTCGTTAATCGAGTCTTATTTATTTAAGGAAGATCTATTTTAGAGTGTTATATTAAAGAGTTTCTCGTCTAGAAAAAGTTCGGCTTTTATATCTACGATGCTGTGTGATGGTGATTTGGATGTAAGTCATACTTTCTGGTTTTATGAAAGGTCAGATGATATCATTTAGTATATCATATTGGTTATGCCGTTGATTATATATGTTCTCTTCTTTCTTCTAGTTTTGGTTATTAATTTGTTGGACACAGACCTCGGTTTATATTTGAACACTAAACTTTTTCCCAAATACAGAAATTGGATGAGCCATAATATGGTAAATATTATATGAACATGCTTGAGGCTTTGAAAAGACTTCCAACAATATTCCACTACAAAATGAAATATAGATGATATTAAACTTGGTACGTGTATTCGATAAACAATGAGATAAGCTGCTTTATTAATACGAAAGTTATTTTCAGCAAGTGATATTCCACTCAAAAAATAGTTGATTGGAAAGCTTTTAATCCAGAAATAACATAAATTGTCTAGTTAGAATATTTTGTGCTATGTTAGACATCGCCAAAGAATGGCAGTGTTTACATCGATAAGAATACCGCACTCATTGGATCTGTCTAACAAATTTTATGCCAAGGTGTCAATCATTAAAATGATATTGTAATCAATCAAAATTTTTGATTAGAATTTTGTTTATATTCTTGAACTAAAGCTAAACGTTTTGGGAATACTTTCATTGTGCGTACACTTAAGGAATGGAATTCCCTGCCGTGGTCTGTGTTTCCTGTTACCTACAACCTTAAGTCATGAGTAAATAAGTTACTTCTAGGCTACTTCTGCTCCACCATCGACCACATCGTCGCTTATCATCTATTGAGATAGTGGTCAAACGCGAGACTATCAATTTTAAAAAAGAAGCTAATACTGCTACTCCTGTCATAAAATTGACTTGTATGTCAGACACATTATGATTTGTTTTTAAAGAATTTGCCGCAATATTTTCTTCTATCATGAAGTCGTTGTTTTTCGATATCTTATATGGTGTTTCCACCAATAACTTCACTGATATCGTGTTGCTATACATGGTGTTTACATCTTTGCAGGACAATGGCATCGCTAGGCTCTCGGTAGAATCGGTCACGGTTATAGTGCCTGCGTGAAACCGACTAGAAATACGCGTGCGTCTATGATCAGTAACATTTGTACCAAGAATCGTTAAATTTATTGAAAATTTTTACGAGAGTTGTAATAAGGTGCTTGTTTGACACTTTACCTGACTGTACCTTGACCTGTGGATTTGTTTTCTAAATCCTTTTCTTCCTTGATCCTGATTGTAAGTTTATACTAATTTAAAAATAAATAGTGTTTATACGACATATCGAGAGCCACAGCTTTATATACTGAACATATCTATGTACTCAATAGAATAAGAATCAGCCAAACAGTGAGTCAATAAGTATTGGACCAGTTAGTGGTTGGCTGATTTGCAAGTTTACTTTAAGATTTTCTGCCATCTTAATCAAGCCTTTGTTCTTATCTTTTCTTCAGCGTCAATCCCAAAATGATATCTTCTAAAATTAATCTTTTGCACTGACCTATCTGTATTCAAGTGAATCCGGGGTAAAAAGCCTATAGTAATAAAATGGCGAACAGTAACGGTCCCCGACCGCGCCAGTATGTGTGGCAGACGCGTTCAGCAAAAAGCGGGCCTGGCAATGTTGCCATATTCGTTGATAACGATTATTATGCGGCCAGCAAGCGTTATCAAATGATCGCTGCGGACTGTTTTGATTTAAGTGAAGATTTTTTAGCTCGGATTGAAAGGAAAATGCAGTAGTTGTTTCTAGGTAAGGTACTTGAGGAAAATGCCGTTTTTTACTAATAAATAATGAAGAATATAAAAAACAAGGATGTATTAAGAATGCATCAATTGATAAAAAAGGAAATTACTAAGATGCAAGAAAAGCACAATAAAATAATTATTATAGCAAATTCACGTTTATCGAAAAAGTTTTATAAATATGAAGCTCCACTGCACCTTATAAAATGATATTTAGCCGAAAAGCCAACTAACATAAAAAACCTTATATCTTTTCAAAATTAGGAGTAATATTACCTACACTAAATGGTTGTTTGTGTGCAGAAGAAATCCTATGGAAGTAAGGTAGTAGGTACTATCTACTACTCACACACTGATAACAAGGTAACACTATTTAACAGTGCCTTAGGCAAGTTTATCCCTAAAAAATGCACGATCCCTGTGGAACACGGGATTGAAGCCGCAATAAAAATTAAGGATCTAATAAGAGCAATGGACATCAAACAGTAGCCAGCCTTCATGGACCATGATCCTTCTAACAATTACGCAACCACACAGTCAGATCGTTATCAAACTTTTTTGTAGACAGAATAGAGACATAGATAATAAATAGCACTGTTGAACCTGTCAATTGAAGTTAATGGGTAAATTGGACGAAAAACGTCTCCCAGGACAATTGTCGAATATTGGATTAACCAAGCATCCAGTGTATGTGAGGAAACTAGTGACCTACTCGCGAATTTGACTGCATTTTTAGGGTCAGGCATCCGGTAAAATAATTTGTACTGAAGAAGCTCAGAAAATTATGTGAAGGGTTTGTCAATATTTTATTACAGGTCCCTTTTCTAAGAATATACTTTATTGTACACCAAAATAGTTATATAACTCTTTAAAAAAAACCACGGGTAAAATGTTGATCTTTTCGCGACAGCGATATCTACCAGATAACTTTTGAATGGACTAAAAGAACTAGAAATCAGGGTTATTTGGCGAAGATCAGAATTATTTTTAAACTCTTTATATTTCTAATCGTCACCCAAATAACGCATCCAGTGATCATCATAGATGATATACGACGTTTAGACGTTTAGTCGTCCGAAATTCTACTGATGAATTGTCGGACGACTAAAAAGACCAAAGTATCACCCTTCAAGCTTATTAGTCACGAAACATTTCAGAACGTCGACAAGCTATACAAGATTTATTAGAATAGTCTTTGAAAGTCTATAAACCCATGTTCGCTCATAACATTTTATTAGCTACTTCCAATACTGAAACTGCAGTTAACAATAGTTTGGTCCTAAAAGCATGCTATGAGAATTTTACTCGGTACGATAGTTAGTGCCACTCTAATAATCTATTTAATTAAGATGTCAATATGGAATTAACGTTGTAAAATGAATGGGACTATAATTGTGAATGTTATAAATCAAAGAAACGAGGTCTGGATTCTTAATAATATAGCTAGAAAAGAATTGCTTACTGAAATGATTACGAATAAAACTTGTGTGAAATCAGAAGACATCCCGCGATGAAACCCGAAACAAATAAAAAAGTTAGAAATGATGATGATGACCACGTACAAGGTTAAAGTAAACTAGAACAGTACAGTTACCGTAATATTCGCGACACTAAAAGCTGTGACGTAAAAATATAAAAAGTAAGGAAAAACAGAACGTACGCGTTGGAACCGCACAGACGTCGCGCCGTCTAATTGGAACCGCCGAAATACCTAGACGACGTTATGTGACATATAAAAATTCCACAATTTGGATATATTGGTCTGGTCGCCCCACGGTTTGATAGTAAAACGAATGAAATGTTCCGTTCTTTTCATCTCGTGTGTAAGATATAAAACGTGATTGCATTTTAAAAATAGCGGTGGTTGAGGTCACCTGTTGAAGATACGCAGATGCATGTTTGGGTGCTGGTGAAATTACAAGTAATGGTGAATTATCGGTCACGACAGGTATGATGAGGGTTCCTGTTGTAGTTCCCATAGGCAGAGGTTGACACCAAGAGTTGGACTCTCCAGCTAGGACAATCATCCTTAAAAACGATGCTAGGATAGGCTGGATGCAAAAGGCGGACGACCATGTGTAGTGTTGCGTAGCTTGAGTAAGACCAATTCAGTGCCTTAGTAGATGGATTGTGCGCAAGATTTTTGTTTTTCTTAAATAAAATAAAGACACATCGTGATTAATGCCAACTTTAACAACTAGATCTTCATGTTTTCTTTCTTAAACAGACATATAAGTAAAGATCTATACACTTAGTATGTACATTACCTGCTTGACAAAGTCGTAACAGTCAGCTGAAACAAATTGATTTCATCTAAGCTAAATCCTAGGGCCGACAACCCCGTACCATTCGTCATGGACGCTAAAACCAACTTATTATTACCTACACACCTTTGAAAAGGCGCCTTAAACAATTTAGTATTCCTCCAACATTAGCTGAGCTAGTTAAAACTAATGAAAATACGAGAACTCTCATGTATGTACAAGTACTTTCATTAATTTTAACTCTCACTATATATGTAACAGACCGATATTAATAAAATTATGGAGCATTATTATAATTTATTTGTAGGTACTATTCTTTTAAGGGCAGTCGGTATGCCTTTGGTGCTAAAGGCGTCGCTTCATAGAAATTACATTATTCAACAAACGACATGGGAATATGTACAAGCTGAAACTTTTACAACTTTGACTAAAATTAAGATCTGAAGATTTGATCTTAAATAAAAATCAACATCTGAGGCTCTATACAAGTGGCATTCGATGTCAACGAAGGTGATAGTCGAAATGTCAAAATGTAAGGGTTTGATCGCGTGATTTTTCGATATCGCTTGTCAATACTAAACAATTTTGTCATTTGACAATCGCTATCGCCACGCTTTCGACGGTAGAATGTCACTAGTCTAGGGCTTCAGGGCTGGGCAGGTAGGCTTTTAGCTATGGGACGAATTCACACTTTTACGAAGTGGAAGATCTTCGGTCGTTCGTGTATATTTGAGTTACGTACTGATTGACCTTTATTGATATGTCACAATACTTTAGTATATATCAATTTTATTATGCGAACGTGCAAATAGCTTCATATTCTGCTTGAAAATTCAAAAGTAAAAAAATAATTGGTTAAATGGTTAAACCTAATGGTTAACTTATAAAATGGTTTGATTAAAATCAAACTCACAAGCTAGATATTTAAAAAAAATAGCATATTAAGTAAGTAAGCATATAAGTAGCTCTCTAAGTTCACCAAGTCCTTTAATATAGTGCAAGTGCCATCCAACCTTTTCAAAACGACTTTACGATTACATGTCGTTACATTTACATTATATTTAGAAGTGGACTCCTCGACCTTATCGTATCTGATGCATTTTCATTACAGCTGTTCATTACGCGGGTTTAGCTACCAATGACACACAATTAATGTAACCGGACAGTAGGGACGCCAAGTTCTAGACTTGGGTGGGATAGTCCCGTACGATATATTTGATTGAAATAGTTCTGATTTGTCCAATGAAAAAAGTAAGATTATTGTTTTGTATTTTTTTTAAGTTTGGATGTTCTCTGGACCGTTCGGTGTGGCGGCACTTGGGTAGCTAGGAGGCCTATGTCCATGGACGTCTTTCAGCAGAAATGACAATGTTGATGAAATGTCCTCAGAACTATTATACATCCTCGGGCTTGCCAGACTCTTAGAACTAAAACCACACCATTTTCCTTACTATTTTCAATTTAATTATAATTCACTTCTTATTTCATTTCTGGTTAACAACTTCTACCATATTTTTTATCTGAAACTATTACATTTTACTAGTATTTTATAGAAACTTTTGATTCCATAAAATTGTCAAAAAATGCGGTGAAACCAAATAAAAAATTTGTTAGTAAAAAATCGTTGGTTTTTACAAAAAAAAAACTAAAGTCAATTTATCAAGTCAACTTTAAATCTATGGTAACCCTAGGCCAGGAGGGCGGGTGCGGATATACGCGTTAATTGCGAGGCCACCGAGCCCATAGATCGATCGACACCATTGTCGAACTCCGGCCATCGTGTCGCGGGCCCCATGGCTCTCGTATGGCAGACAGGCCATTGTTGCTATGTGATTGCAGTTTCATTGGGATTTTGATCTTGGTTCGATGAGATTCGGCAGAAAATATTTTGTGGTTTATTTATAATTTTTTTTTTTTCATTCTGTCTAATCTCAACTAATATTATAAAGAGCGAGCCCGGGTTTTGTGAGTTTGTTCATATGTGTAGAGTAGGATCTCTGGAACGAGTACAACTATTAGAAAAAATCTTGAAACGTACATTATTCCAGATGTTAAAAGACTATAAATTAATTATGACCCAGGCAAAGCCGGGGTGGGCCACTAGTATTTAATTAAAATATTAGAACTTACCAGAGGATCTTGGAAAAGTGACATTTTGTCAGCGATAACGTAAAGTTAAAATGTGGGGGTCGAACCGTGACATTTTGGTAGCACATGTTAATGCGTATCTATCCATACATTTGTACAACTTGACAATCGGGTATCGTTAATAAAATTTTACTTTGTCTAGAGCTTCAGGTTCTTGATTAAACTTACTAATCATTTGTATCGCTATTTTGTTCATCATCATTAGCCTTTTAATATTCCCACTGCTGGGACACAGGCCTCCTCTCTGTGAGACAAGGTAATGGACCTTAATCCACCACGCAGGCTCAGTGCGGGTAGAGGACATGCCGGTTTCCTCAAGATATTTTCCTTCACCGTATCGCTATTTTACTAATATTGTAAAATGTTTTTTAGTATTTTTAATCGGTTTAACACGTGTATTTTTAAAATAACGTCTAGTAAGTCTAGGAATTTCATTTAAACATCCAATCATTAAAAATAGAAACCACCTTTCGTTTTTAAAGCTAATGAAACATTTTTAGTTCAGCTTACAGTCATAATTTTCATAAACTTTTTATTGAAGCTATTTTTGTTTTAGAAACACTAAAACGTAAAAAAATATTTGGATGAAGAAACAGAAAAAATCTGGTTATTATGTCTTTACAAAGTTAGCTTAAACTTTTCCTTGTTTATTCATCAGTTAATGACGGAGAATCTCATGGTAAGCATATTGAGGATAAGGTGAAAAAATATTATATCGTCATCCATATTCATACTAATATAACAAATGCGAAAGTAGCTATGTCTGTCTGTTACCTTTTCACGTCTTAACGGCTGCACGGATTAGGCTGGAACTTGGCACAATGGTAGATTATATCCTGGATTAGGACATACCTTTATCCCGAGTGTATGTTCCTTTGGAATAATATCCGATTTTCACGGGGGCAAAGCCGCACCCAGAAGCTAGTTATTTACAAGCATTAACATAGGTACTCGAACATTTGAAATAAAGGATTATTATTGTTATTATAAAGTTAACATTTCCATTTTTTTTTTTATATTTCATATTTTAGCTCAAAAGGAAAGATTTCATGGTGAACATACTTCTGTACTAGGAGACTATTAAGCTTAGTTAGAGGGGTCTACAAGGGGTCTTTAAGTCTCTTGACTTGACCCCTATGAATAGGTTACTTCTAGGCAAGAGTGATCTACCGTTAACTACAACATCGCTTATCATCAGGTGAGATAGTGGTCAAACCGACTTAGAAAAATATATATTTTTCGCTATGACTATGGCATCAAAATTGTTATGTGTTTGATGCTGAAGTAAATCCAAAAATAATCTAGACAGAACAGTAATTAAAAAAAGAAACATGGTTAAAAATTAAAGAGTAGAAGTAGACAACACAGTGACGTCACCTCAAAGCGATAAAATCTTTGCAAATAAAGCTACAAATTAAAATTAATTACTCAAAACATAGTTTTTACTTCAATCTCGGTAATGACTAAAATTAAACGTACTGAGCGATTTAGTAAAACATTTCGCACTATAAAACTAGGATTAATTACTTGAAGTAGACCTGTTTATCAAATCAGAATTGAACCAGGCCCAAAATACAGAAATTATAATACTCTGTCTATATACAAGGTATGCATATAGACAGAGTTTACGTGATACTTTATGGGACATTATAATTTTTTGAATTCAAGATTGACTTGACGTCTAACGTAAAAGAATTAAAACTTTGTCTATACTTACAATACGAAACACATGACATTGTGCAAAATTACATACAGATGGTCTATAAAATAGATAGAAAAGCAGTATACGCTTTACCTGCCATAGCTTAGTTTTTATTAATAAAAATATATACCAAAACCTTCCCTGTTTCCTTTCCTGCATTGCGACAGCGTCCCAAGACGTTTTATAAATATCATTGCATTTCGCTCACCACTCTGAAACAAGCGTGTTGATCTTGGCAAACCGTCACGATTCCTAATTGTAGGACTTATTGGAAGATGTATGTGATGATCTGATACTGTGATGTATTGTCTGCTTCTACCTTTTTTCAAAAATCATCTCTAAAATTTATAGATATTGCTTTTAATATTCTTTGATCACAAGATTTGCTCCTGTCTCTATAAAAGGTTTCATAACCGTTGAACCGTTGCCCATTTTGTAAAGTTACAGTACATAAGTTCGCCAGTGTCACTAATAACGAAGCTTATCAAATCGACGATGATTTCAATTAAAATCACAAGCAAGCTGCTTGTTTCAAGCAATCAACAGCAACAAATGCACAATAATCCTATGATGATACTAACGAGTACAGTCTTATAAAGATAGCGGGCGTCGTAAAATATAATAATTTTACCTATGTTAATATATAATAGGACAGTAAAGCCAGCGGAGTGCGACGCCATAATGGAGGTGTGGCAGGGTGGAACGGCGTGTTAACAGCCATAGGACTTGCAGCTAGGAGTTTTAGCGTTCAACTGTCGTGGATTTTGATTATGTTTGATTAAAACATTATCACCGTCAATACTGCAGGCATTTGGAAAGCACAAGCAACCCTTCACGTATGTTTAGAGTCTTTTCCTTGTTTTCTTGTCAGAGAGAGATTTTAAATATCATTATGATTCTAACAGGGTAACATCTGAGAAAGGTCTGTAGATTCAGAAGTGTTTGTGAGAAAAGATTTTTAGGTACTAATTTAAATGGAGATCCAATGAAAGGAGGTCTGGTTAAAAATGGGTTTTGTATTTTAGGATTAAAAGATGAATGTGGATGGATATGACAATCGTTACTGAAACAAAATGTTTCTTCTGTTTGCTCTATAACGCGTATTCAAAACTAATGACCAGAAATCATCTACACAGATGTTCAATAAACCATTTCTTCTATTCAAATTCTAACCCAAGAAAGTTTCTAACAAACCAGACGCCATTTAGACGAGTAGACACACAACACTTGCTGTAAAGATTTACAATCGCACCCGAGTTCCGAGTTACCGACATTAACAAAGGAAAAAACGAAGGATCCCGAAAAGTAAACATTTTGGCTAAACATCGTACCGACGATGTAAACAGAACACCACGTTTTACGTGTAGAGTGTAAAGGTAAAGATTTTAAGTATAATTTTAATGGCGTAGTTATAAGATCTACAGAAATGTTTTGATTGGCAGTCGATAGATGCAGTATTGATGACAACAGTTTTGAAGAGCGGATGAAGGGACAAATCAATTATGGTCCTATGACTGGAACTATGAGAGAGATGATTAACAACAATTATAAATGATATCATAGAATAAAGTTGATCTTTCTCATTTTCCTCCATACAACAGATTAGTGGGTTTCGTCGCTGGTATAGCGATTTACTCTTCGTAGTTCATTCGACTAATGTAGACTCCGACAGACTGATGGAGAAAAAAGTCTTAACAGGTAATACGCTGTAGTCCTCGTATACTTAGCATTACTTAAGCAGTAATAATGAAATTCGCATTATATCATGACAAAGTCTTATAGTAGTGGCCAAAGACATAAACTTAGAAGCCAGCGATATTTCATGCATGACATGACAGGTGCAAATTCTCAAGCTATTACACGTTAAAGTTTATTGTGAAGGCGTGGGATTCAAATTATATTGAATTAAGATTAATCATATATAAGATGATGCATGAATTAAGGGAATTTTGTGAATAATACAGATCTTGGTTCATACCAGTCTTCAGGAACATAGATAGGAAATACCGAATGAAATGCTTCGTGCAGAAAAGCAGGTGATTCACAAAATAATTATGTGATACGTGATTGATTTCTGTAGGTGGATAAATATTCAATTTTTTTTTTGTTTTATTTTTAGTAATTGCAGTTGGCAACTTGGTAGTTTATAATAAGATTGTCATATCATCATAAATTAATGAGTCATTCTTCGGTTCTTTGGTTTACGAGTAGTAGTATCATCACGATCTCAATGATACTACTAATGAAAGACTAATATATTTTCTTCTCTTCTTCAACCTATTTCTGTAGTTGCATGTGCATGCTCCTTCGTTACCAAGTTCTCCAGAATTCTGGTACCAAAATCGCCGAAACGATTCGTAAATCAATAGTTTTGACAATAAACCAGTAGCCAAAAGTTCGTGTATGAGATCGTAACTGGCAGCGACAAGTCCGAACTAGAGCGTGCAATGACGTCACCCATTGAGTCGCAGGCGCAACGGATCATCAGTTTATCATTACTGGATTCATAATCTAAAGATTAGATCGCTCTTCTTAGTTATGTGGCGGGGACAGAGTTGTTATCAAAATTGCATTACAGTTCAGAGTCAATGGAACACTAATAAAAAAAAATTATAGGCTCTAGTTTGACTATTATCTCATCTGATTAATTAATGATTAATTGATTAGTAAGAAATTATGTGGTCGAGAGGTGAAATTTTCACTGCTTCATTTTATGTTAAGGATATACAAATTTTGATATTTTAATGATTCAAAAAAATGCAGCAGAACATTTTTATCAGTCATCATTACGAATGATTCTGTTACGGGTCGTTGCAAAAATATGTAGAGTAATTTTATTAATTACACTATTTCCTTCTGCATCGTTTCACTAATGGTTTTGTGCCTTGATAGTAAAACTAAATACTTTTAATAAATTGATCACCTTTTTTTCTTTAAGTGCTTGTTTTTGCACTCAAATTGAGTATAAAAAGTATATTATAGTATGTTCTTTATTCATTAAATTTGTTATTTTGTACATGTTAAAATATTTTTTATAAAATAAATTAAAACAAAAAAACATTTAAAAATATAGAAAATAGAGGCCCACCGGAATTATTACATTCTTATTATATTATACGACTGAGTTAAAGAAGAAGTGTTTTTAGAATTAACTTTGTCTTCTTTTTACTGTTTTATTTCTTTTTGATTTTCCATTTTAAAATTTTTGTCTTTATTTTCTATTATTGATACTGCTACATACTGTGTTTTGCATTCAACTTCATGCTAGACAAGATAAAGATAGTGAGGATTATCTCGTGAGAATATCAATAAAATTATTATCAAAAACTTTGCTTCGGCTTCCACGTGGTTTGGCTTAGTGTTTTGTGGAAACTGTTACAGGACAATTAAATCATCATTTTCCAATAGTTGGAACTCAATGATAATGTGGTGACAATTTATTTCCAGCAGTTGATATTCAACTGCATCTGGTCAGAACTGGAACATGTTGAAAAGGTATGCTTATGGTAAAAATGGAATATTGTGGTCATGCTTATCGTTAGCAACAACGTGTAATTAAATTGGTCAAATGATTCAATTGTTATGTTTATCTTTTCGTTTTCCGTGTTTATGTTTTCGAATATTGCAAATACTTTTCCTATTATTTTATCGGCCTATCTTCTACCTACGTTGTTTCTTTGTTTTAGTGTTCTACTTTTAAAAATTAATTGCAATCCCATTTTGTAATTTTTTTGTAACTCATCTCATTTTTCGTGTTTTTCATAAACAAAATGTGTCAAGGATTTGTCAAGAAAAACAACTTTATGGAACTGGAAAAGATTATGTTTCATAATATTTTTTGTAGTTACTTTCAACGTGTTGTAAGTAACGTTTAATTTTAGCTTTATGTTATCTGTTTCCTATACACCTGACCGTTTACGAAGGGTGCATAAATGAGGTCCGGCTTTGTACGCGTAAGTGGCATGCGCTTAGTATGTTTTGCAGCCGACCACTATTCACTGCTCAGCCTAAAATGGACTCATAATGGCTACTTGTTCCTACGATACACCTGCTGTCATCGCATATTTGCTGCCAGTATTATTTGTATAAAGTTCTATGTGCGGCTAATGATACATTCGCGAGTCGATGCGACTTATTATTATAGCATGCATGATCACATGGAATTTGACAGAACGTTGGTTCAAAATTGAATTAAGAAGTGATTTTTTTATACCTTCGGTGTCTTCAAGTTCCATGCGACCGCGCGGCTCGCATCACACCACGTCGTACTCGTAATAGAACACTGATCACTCACTGTAACCCTCCTTGTAGACAGCACGGATTCTCTGGACCAGCTTGCTGGTCCTCTTGATGGGCGGGCCGAGAGCAACGCCGCCGGTGTGGCCGCGCCTTTCGGCGAACACGATATAGTTCCGTCTATTTTTCAAAGGCACTTCGAAGCGGCCGGAGCAGTCAAGATGCTCGGGCGGCAGCTTGAGTCGAATGACGGCGTTCTCAGATGGCCAGCCTTCGACCTTGCGGAAGACGCGCTTGACCTGGACGGTGGCGGCGCCTTTGGCCAGCGACTGGACGCGCGCCTCGAAGGTGGCCGGCGCGCGGTAGGCCCGCCACGCCACGTCGGCGCGGTCGCAGTAGAGGCGGCGCGGCGCGGCGACGGCGGCACAGCACAGGGACAGCAAGGCCCACAACGCCGCGCGCCTGTCTGTCTTCATCGCGCCATCGCAACAGCGCTCGGTGACTCCCTGCTCGTTCGCGGTGCGCCTATGTTCTCCCGTGAGCGGTCGGCGCGCGACTGGCCCCACTGAATCACTCTCCGCCCACACCGAAATAGTCGCGACTCGCGGTACGGAGCGGGCACGCGTCGCTAATTTATCTCGTCTGATGATTAATTTGCGCTTGTTATATGTAATTAGTGGGTACCATGTCGATTGTTTGATTGGGGTGCGATTGATTCAAGTTGAGTGAAAGTTTTAGCTTTGAAAGCGTTTTTTTAATGGGAGTTTTATGAACTTTATTGTATAATTTTAAAATCATTATAATCAAATAACACTTTTCTTCAATAATTTGTTAAAACTACACACAACTATTTCTAACACTATTTTTGTAATCTGCTACGACATTGCGCCGATTTTCTTTTTTGTGAAAATTAGCATACTATTCTATACACACTACTATTTGTTGTCTAGCGACAAGGGTGTTACCCACCGTAGCAGAGGTGTTCGACTGCGGCTCTCGTAGCGGCGCGGGCGCCTACGACGAGGCTGTAGCGCGTAGACGCTCCGTAGCTTTGACCTCAGGCGTAGACCCCCGGCCTTGGGCTCGTAGCTCCAAACATTAAATATTTCATGACTTATGTTGAAGATTTTTACACTTTTGATCTGAGATTTTATAAAACGGTTAGATTTTAACGAAAATATTATAATTCTACTTAGGGTAAGCATTGAAACAAATCTTGTCGCTAGTTAATTGTTATCTAGTTAAGTTATGAGAAAGTGTTTATTGTTTTTTTTAAATTTGCCTTCTTGATATAAAATCATTTATATGGGTGAACTTACTCATTAATTTGATAAAGGGAAATATGTAGATACGAGTTTTCTAATAATCAATAAGTTCATCGACGCTTAATAAATAATTGGTCCTTAAGTATTATAACGGGACTTTTAAAACCTAATGAGTTATTACTATGGACAAAGGATTGATAACGTAAGTTTTTGGCAAAAGGAAAACCACAATTAAATTAATTTATTATAATTATATTTATCGTATTAGTTTGTATTTGCTGACGCAGAATTGCATTTATAGTGCATTCGTTTAAGGATTAAAGTGATCATAGTTATTCAATGCAGTCACCCACAAAGGTTGCCATAGCTATTTCATGAGTATATTATCTCTACAAAACGAAACGGAATGCAATAAATTAATATGATTATGACATTTTAATTTCATTTTATTAAAATATGATTATGACATTTTCAATTTTATTTTCCCAATGTATCTTCCTGTCAACTTATATAGTTGAGATAAGGTGTAATTTCTGGAGTTTTATCCTACTTCCTACTAATATTAAAAATGTGAAAGTTTGGATGGATACATGGATAGGTCAATGTTTGTTACTCAATCACGCCAGAACGGCTAAACGGATCTGGATGAAATTTGGCACAAATATAGACTGTAGTCTGGGATAAAACATATACTTTTATCTCGATAAACTAAGTATAATGATCCCTTGTTATAATAAAATACTTTTCACGCGGGCGAAGACGCGGGCAGAAACTTGTAAAAAAATAAATACACAAACAAATAAACAATTACCCGAATAACCACACCTGACAAAACCACTAACACATAACAAAATTTCTTAATACTTACTACCCAATCACATCCTTAATACCTGGAAACACCACCCTCGATTCCCACAGGATGAATGAATGTATGAATGATTGAGACCTAACGGTCAGGACCAATTGCCTCACATCCGGTACAAAAGGTAAAAAAAGGTAAATAGTGGGAACACTACGTCTCGTAGGTACTCTCAGGTAGGTGGACTCATTCATAATGGTTATGAATGACCGGTGGATTTTGGGGTTCCGTGGAATCGTCACAAAATCTAAGTTCTACCAACGCTTTTATGTTTTTTGTCATCTGCAAACAAACAGAACTTGAATATAATGTACAATGTATTTGAATATTTATCCAGATTTTCTTATTAAGTTTTGGTGTTATATAAAGTAGATAAATATTGAAATTGCATAACATTTTACTGTCCTGGAGATTTTCCAAAAAACGCCTTATTCCATAACTTAAGGTTACACTAGTCGATCATTCTTCCATACAAACGTAGTCTGGCGATTACTCCACTGTTTGACAATGTACATTCAAAATAAAATCAATTCGTCTCATCATTATCTAGCCCTGTATGGAAACAAAAAAGTAAAAAGAAAAGAAGACGTGTGGCACTCGGGGACTGCCGCGGTAAAGCTATTGCATAGCATTTTTTATCAACTTATGCAATTATAATTATTTATTTATTTTTTATTTATGCTAAATCTCAATTATAAAATGTTCATCCATCAGTTGTAAAAACTTCTTTTGCCACCCGAAATTCAACCTCCAAATTACAAAAACACAAATATAAGGTCGTTTTCTTTGAATACCAATATTATTAAACGCCAGACGTACAAAATCCTCCATCACAGGACGACCCGAGCTGACACTTTTCTAGAACCGACCTCGGGCCGCCACCAAGAACGAACCGGCGACCAAATCATAAAAACTAAAAAGTCCCATATCTTGGAAACGGCTGGAGCTAGCTTAATTCTAAGAAAATTTTTGCCCCCCTGCCGCCCGTCCCTTCAGGCCGGCGAATAAGATAGCATAATCCCCCCCCTCCCGTTAAATCTTTACCTTCCCCCCCGCAAAAAATTTTTTGCTTCAGTCTAAAAATATCAAAATGAAACTTCTATAAAATCGCGCAACAAACCCCCTCCTGCCTTTCACCCCTCACCCCTCGCCCGCTCACACACTCGAATCCATCGTCCGATTTCGGAGCAGCTCGGGGTGTCAGGTTTTTTTTCGTTACGGAATTTCTTGATTCGGTCGCCGTACTCAATCGGTCGCCGCGCTCAAAGCCCGCGATAAAAGCTATGCAAAAGCTTAAAAATATTTAAAATAATTATTAAAAATATCGTGTCATAATTACGTGTTCAATAGATTTGCGATCGATAGATAAATTATGTAGCATGAAATTAAAATTTGTCGGAAGTTTTTTAAATTTTGAAATTATACTTGTAAGCTCGTTTGGTTTGGTGTATAATAAAGGGTATTTTATCCATTTATCTATCAAGTATGAAATATTCTGTCAATTGGCCTGCATTTTACATTTGGTACAGTTTGCAAAATTTGCTCTCCTTGATTTGCCAAGCATTTATTTAACACATCAAAAATGAATTTATCAATATGTTAGTTACTTACAATTATATATTGCAATATGTTAATTAAATCCTTTATATCACGGTAAATAACCTATTTAGCACACATATTCGTTCATTATTTATTTCACATCATACAGAACCCACCCTCCAAGGTGGATTCAAAATATTTTTTACAACGTACACAAAAAAGAGTGCCCGGAACTTACCTTTTGTTGTGTCCCATTGAGCCAAGCACGTGGGTCACGGTGTGAAGGCGGTCTCGTTTGTAGATGAATTACTGCCAATATTTGGCTAATAGCTTCCATGCTGATCTGGAACTTGTAAAGGATATTTTGTTTCTTATTTGCGAAATGAGAGGAACACCTCTATTTATTGAGTAATAGGCATGGACCTACCCATTTATTATAGCGCCACTCGGTGTGAAATTCAAAATACATGATCCGTTCTTTTAAACCCACCATCCGTTCTTTTAAACCCATAAGATTTACTAAGACCATGTATGGGACATAATTAAGTTTTAAAAGACAACGTTTCTTGTTTTTGTAAGGGAGAATCTACTACGACTAAACAGAGGCGATCATAAATAAATAATGGAAAGTCGTAGAAACGCAGCTTCTGCCAGAAAAAAATGGCAAAACATCTTTAGTACACCATGTGATTACGGCTAGTTACAGCTACAGTTTAGAAAATATATAGATAAGCAAAATAAAGTGAAAGCAATCCCAGAGTAAGACAGAGAATAGACCAAAATATTCCCTTTTCACTCTACCATAATTAGAAGTAGGAAAAAAAAAATGCCAAATCCCAAACATGTGTCGCACCGTTGCACTTTACAAATCGCTTTACCTTTAGCTATTCAAACAGGTGGGAATTTTATCTTTCGAACAAAAGTCCTAAGTTTGAAGGAAAAGTTTAATAAAACAATAACAATAAAGCTGTAAAGGTGTCACAAACGGGTATTGTTTGACAACACGTGTTTGTAATTAGCTGTGGGAACGCCAAAAACAATTGTTTGTCAAAAACCGTTCTTTTGTTTTTTTGTCGTGTTTTGTATTTATATTGCACGGTGGGATTGGTTTGGTGTAGGGATAGAAGTTGGTGCGTATTTTTTTGGCAAAGAGAGATAAATTTATTGATTTGGACTTTGGAACTTTAATACTTTCCTTTATAAGACTTCCTAAAATGTAATATGTCCATGTTTGTGCTTGTGTTGTTGATGTGCAATAAATACGTTTGTTATTCATCTAGAATTATAAATTCTTTATAAACATATTTACCAAGTAAGCTATGTAATGCATGCTTTTTTATAATAACAAGGTGTAAAACATATTTATATAATATGCACATGTTCATTCATTCATTGGGCGTCAAAAAATTAATCCACATCGCTGTCAACGTGAAAAGTGCCCAGTGGGCTTAGTGTGAGTTTTTACTCTCGCTCAATCGCGTTAACGTAAACGTCTTGAAACGTAAATTTACACAAGACATAAGAGATCGTTTACGTTAACGCGATTGAGCGTGAGTAAAAACTCGCACTAAGGCCTCAGAACGCTAGCATCATTGCCACGTTGGATGGCAATGCTGATTCTCTGGCCGAGGAAAAGTCGACTAATCGTTTGCATACATCTCGAAATACTCTATGAGTACTCGGCCTCCATGGACCTAATGTTTCAGCCCCAAACGGCTCAAATATATAGCTTCCAATAAGGTTTTTGTATTTGCGCCGTTTGAGATTTTCTGCACCAGCAGCAGCTGCGTTATTATACGTGTTCGTAGTTTTATTTTTATTTTATTTAAGTGTATATATAGGAAGTTCTTGTTAATTAAGTATTTTATACTATGTAAATTTATAAAATTTTAGTTTCTTGCAAAATACTAGATATAAAAAGTTATGGCCTTATTTCTACAAAATACATATGAAGTCGTTCAGGCATAGCTGCAAAGCTTTACTGAAGTATGTGCTTATTCTGTCCATTCTTACTTCTATCCTAAAACAGGTGCAACAAATAACCTTATCCTCATACAAAAACGCCCAATGCCCACCTCACTCAACAGACATAAAAAAAAGTCGCCAGTTCTTGTAAAATGGTCCAGATGGTCGAATTTCGTGATGTCTTCATTACAGCCTGCCCGCGGTAGTAAGTCATCGTAATGCAAAAATGACAAAATAAATTATAATGTAGGGCCGCGCGAACCGCTAACATTTGGCGGGCGAAACGGGTGAAATGTGGCTCTACTTGATGAAATAATAAGGGAGTCGGTGATGTCTGCCTGTCTGTCACGTTTTATGAGTTTTCTTGTTTATTATATACCATAGTACCAATTTTGTAAGAGAGTTGTGTAACTATTTGGTGTATAATAAACTCATGACCATTCATGTGATACAGTAAATAGTTCTTAGTTATTATAGATAACTTCATTGGGATTTATTTCATAGAAAAACATTTATCCCTTATCCAAGCTTTTATTGCTGCCTGTATCAAACATTCTCATTGACCCATAGGGAAAGAAAATATTTCATATTTTAAAATTTCGTGGACCCGTTGGGATGTAAAGTATGAATTTTAATTCGAGAACAATAGACTCGTGGACCTCTGGGAACAACCCATTATTTTGTATCTGTCTACTCACCATATAGAACAACATATAGAACACTGGACAAATATTAATAAACAAGTGTACAAAGGCCGATCTCTTACAGACAACCTTTGGATAAACTGAAAAAGGAGAAAGACTACTTACCTACTTATATTCATTTTTTTAAAACATGAAGCGTACTCGTATTAGTTTAATTTTTTGAAAGGCCTGTATATAGGAATAGTTTTCACTGAAAATACCCAGACAGATTTTTATTAATCTAACAGAGTTTAGCACTACTAAAACCTTGAAATTCCAAGTTTTTTGACCTACACAAAAGAATGTGTATTTTTTAATTAAAATAACAAGGATTTAATGTCTATATATACGACTTAATTAAGAAATATTTCCAGCATAGTATAAGTATCTAGGTTTATTGTGGTGAGTTTTCTTATTTATAAAACGTTCATGATCTTTTTGAAATTATTTAGTATCATAGTTTCTTAGGTGAATTATAAAAAAAATCATCCTATTCCTTAATAGATTATAAAATACTAGCTGTTCCCCGTGGCTTCGCTCCCGGGGATCATCTCACAGGACCCGTTTTCGGGATAAAAAATTGCTTATGTCACTCAAGAATAATGTAGCTTTCTATTGGTGAAAGAATTTTTTAAATCGGTCCAGCAGTTTCTGAGCCTATTCGGTACAAACAAATAAACAAAAAAAATCTTTCCTCTTTTGATATTGGTATAGATTAAGTGCTATTCCTCTCTCCTCTAATAAGGGGTCCAAGGTCTTTGCAAGAGATCTCTCTTGAGGCCTATGTCCAGCAGTGGATGTATTTCAGCTGATATGATGATGATGATGATTCCTGTCTCCTAGACACTGACTGTATCTAGAATGTTGCTGTGCCCGACAGGATCCATAATTGTTTCTGTAACTTATATTTACCACTGTATATATTATAGATGCAATAAATTTAATTTGAACTTGAGCAAGGAAATATTGGCGTTGACTAAAAAAGAAGTAGAGCATACATTTTCTGATCTCGAATCTAAAACTAAAAGAAAGGATTTAATTTGTTTGATATTTGTAAGTTCTGTACTTCCACAGATTATAAATAATCAAATAATTTAAAATTATAATTACGAAGAATAGAATGACTAGATGTATGAATGTGAGTGAAGCAAAAGAAGTTTGTAAGGATCGTAGCAGGTGGCGTTCTGTAGTTTCTGCCTACCCCCATGGGAAAAAGGCGTGAGTTTATGTATGTATGTATGTATAATTACGAACATTATTTTAGTGATAGAAAGCAACACTTAAGTGAAATATCATATTTATCCAAAAACAGATGCATGATTCCTGTCCAGAAGTTCGGGATAGTCCACGATAGCGAAGCCGCGGGCCAAAGATCTTGATACCATAAGATAATAAATTGTCGTGAATGGAAGATAATAAAACACATTTATTGAATGAGAAAAATAGATTTTTTTTTTTATTGTCTATAGGCTTGCGCTTGACCACTATCTCACCTGATCGTAAGCGATGATGAGGTCGACGATGAAGCACGCTGAATAAAACATATTTGTGTGCCTTAAGTATTAAATAATAATAATAATTTATTCAACACAGCAACAAACCCAGAGTAAAAGAGATGAATAATAAAAAAGTACAATCACAAATTTCAATTTGATATCCTGCATGTAGAGCCACTTTCACGCCCCTACATCTCTGCAGCCCACCCTCAGTGACGTTCGTTTCTCGTTAACCGTATAATTGTTTAAATTGTCATAATTTCGCCCGCATAATGTTGCCACATAAATATTTATTTATTGGCCCACTACTGATAACCAAATTGCTGATGAACACCGCTCTTCACTTGATTTAAGACCTCCGTATCTGAACTGAAGCCTTACTGCTTGTATAGTGGGTACACGTAATTTGAGTTCAAATTAAATTCCTGTAAAGCATAGAATGTAGCACAAGCAATGAGTAGTGGTGGCCCAGTCATAACGGACGCAATTTACACGTTGTGGGTCGCGGGTGAGAGCCCATGCAGACACTACTTTGTGTAAATTATTTTATCACCACTGCCCTCAAAACGGTGAAGGAAAACATCGGGAAGAAACCGGCATATCCTAGAACCAAATTTCGAAGACATTTGACATTCACTGGGCCCGTTTGGAGGACTACCACCCATTCTCTCTCACTGAGAGGGGGCCTGTTTATCAGAAGTAGGAACATTTTATTTATTTATTTTATTTATTCATTTATCCTCGCACTGGAACGCCTTGCAGCAATTACACCAATGGAGCACAATCTTATAATAATCTCACTATAAGTCCAAAATCTGTTGATGATAATACAATGTAGGTACTCGTAAGCTTAAAAGCCAAGAAAGAATCATCATCAGCCTGAAAGAAGGAATATTACAACGAAAACCTGAAGTCCTGAACTGTAGAGGAAAATTTTAATGTTATGGTAAGCTTAGATGGACATGTACATAGATGGATGAGAATGACCAAACTCATGCATAGGCATACAGGTCGAATATAGGCGCTCCATCAATTATCTATCTATACTAATATTATAAAGAGGAAAGATTTGTTTGTTTGTTTGTACCGAATAGGCTCCGAAACTACTGGACCGATTTAAAAAAATCTTTCATCAATAGAAAGCTACGTTATTCCTGAGTAACATAGGCTATTTTTTAATCCCAAAAAAAAAATTTTGTGGGGTGGCCCACGGGAGCGAAGCCGCGGGGAACAGCAAGTTCTGTATAAAATAACTCATTATAATTTTATTTTAAAAGAAATAAAATATGTTTTACTGTAGTTGTTGTGCCACCTTGCCATAATTCGTAGAAAATAGATGCGAAGGATCTTCTGTGTTTACGCATTTTCATGAAGCAATATAATTTACATACATACATTTATGGGTGTAAACCTATCCGTTTAATAATTCCAGTTGCCATAGCATGGCAGATTAAATCGAACCAGATAATTAAAATAAATAACGCGATTCAAATCATAGAGAAGCTGATGAAATGCTCTGTGTGTATTACGACATGTTGCAAACTTATTGCTTAGATTTACACCATGATTAGATCAATTGGCAATACCCCAACTGCCGGACTAAGCCCTCACAAAATACAGATAAGACGCCAACATTGATCAACACGCTTCCTCAAGGCTCTTCATCCATTACAGATCATTTCCTCCTCATTGCCGAAGAATATCTTCCTAAGATATATTATGCTATGCCATTTTTATCAATATTCCGTGTAATAAGACTGTCTTATGATACCATCCATGAATATATCATGAATCCATCATTGATCAACACGCTTCCTTTTCACAAAGTTCAAAAATGGTATGAATTTGATGACGGCCAGCGTCATCAAATTCATAACATTTTTGAACTTCGTATTCGTAAGACCCGGTATCTGATCCAAGAGAATAAGTCAAACTCTACCTACTTTAACATGAAAACCAGTCATTTGGCATTAAAGCAGTGTTTAAGAAGTTTTTAATTTCAAATTACTTTTCCTGTCTGTACGAGTATTTTGTGATCGTTGCTCTTGTGTTGTGGCTATGTCTAATGAATGTATTTTATTCTTCTTCTATTCTAAATTCTCAAATTGAATCCATGGAATCCTAACGCCAGTCCCAGCATAGAAACAAAACGGTCAGTATCACCAGTAGCAGTTCGTAAGCAGCACACGATCGGCCGCCAAAGTATCCATTCGGTAGGTCGCGCGTGGTTTATTTCTCTCGCGCCCTGGAGTAAATATAACTCGCATGCTACGGGTGTTAGTTTTACTATTGGAAGTTTAGAAGTCGATGGTGGAAGGAATTGTCAGTGAGTTTGAATTTGGAACGTTGTGTTTGGTTGTTGATGCGTTTTTTTATCAGTTGATCATTCAATATTATTAGTAACCATGATTCTACACAAAGTTTTTAGTACTTTACTAGAAAGTCTTGTTTAGGATTCCACTAGAACTACCCATGAATCATCAAAGCACTGTTCTAACTATAAGATATAAATGAGTTAGTATCAGACTACTACTAATATCACATTACAGCCCCGAGTAGACTTAAGAGCCGGAGAGTTTTCTTCGCTACACACAGACCATTGAAGACCTACCAACTACAGTGAGAGGGAAGCTGTGGGAAGAATTTCACTTACTTCTTAAAACCCTAGGACCACCTGCCACTTGGATGTGAACTGCAGGAACTTATATGGAAAGCACTCAATCGATTGCGAACCCAGATAGGCCGTTGCAAACATAATTTAGCGATCTACAGACCTTTCTGATTCCCAATGTAAGTGCGGTGCTCCTGTGCAGAATATGACACACATGCTGGAGTGCCCCAAATTCCCAAACACCTGCACTTTAGAGGGCCTAATGAACGCCACAAGCAACAAGCTCGTAGATTTTTACGATGCGACATCGCACCGCAGTTTGGTGTTTGCACCCTTTCGTCCATACATCACAATTCGCCGTCATTTCAAAAGTCACTCCTTCCTAGCTATATCATTTTTCACACAATCCATCCATTAGTTCGTTGGTCTTCCTTTATCTTATAACCATCTACATTTCCTTTCTCTTAAACATTATTGGATACAGCGAACGCGATTTTTATTGATTAAGCCAATGAGATTTTACCAATAGAGACGTCATACTCATGATTTATATCTATAAAAACTGGCCAAGTGCAAGTCGGACTCGCGCATGGAAGGTTCCGTACCATGATCGCAAAAAACGGCGAAAAAATCACGTTTGTTTTATGGGAGCCCCTTAAATATTTATCAAACATATCCATTGATAATATCCATATCCAATAGTTTTTATTATATTGCCTACTCATATTGGGCATTTTTCAAATTGCCCGGGCATTATGAATCGTCATAGGATTTAGTCATTTTTTTTCACCAAATCATAGAATTATTAGTATCGAGTGCACTGCCAATAGTAGGGGTAGAGCTCTCACCTATACCACGTGACTTAGTGACGTCTATTTTCACTACATTTGTTAGCCATATCAGGGTATTACAGTAGATGGACGAGTTCAACTGATAATCCATCACTCTCATTGTGTAAGTTCAAAGAATAGGGTACGGATTGTTTCCCTTGCATTCATTGCTTCATATGTTCGTTCCAACAAGTAATGAATATTGTTGAGTTACCTAAATGAAAGCGAAGGAGTGTACTTTGTGCTGCTAATATAGATACGCAATTAGGGTGCCGGTCCTAATATAAGTCAATGATCGTTATTGGTAAAGCTACGGCTTCTGAACCTTGTTAACAATAAGGGATATGAAGCGTATGTTTCAGCAACGCGGTGCTTCACAATCCTGAACGTAAAATTGGCTACTACAGTTGGCTATGCCCTGCCAAGACCAAATTGCTGTCTCCTGTGCGGGTCACAAATAAATCTATTTTTCTTTCTGTCTTTAAGTCCAAAGAATGCTCGTCATTATGATGCTATCGTTATTATGATCTTTGGTGCGATTTAATACCAAGTGGTTTTCAAAAACTATTGATTTTTGAAAAGGGTTTACTGGCATAGCATGGTAGGTATCGCTAGAGACTTTAATATCATCACAGATATATAATGCTAACATAGTTTACTGGCATAGCATGGTAGGTATCGCTAGAGACTTTAATATCGTCACAGATATATAATGCTAACATAGTTTACTGTCATAGCATGGTAGGTATCGCTAGAGACTTTAATATCGTCACAGATATATAATGCTAACATAGTTTACTGTCATAGCATGGTAGGTATCGCTAGAGACTTTAATATCGTCACAGATATATAATGCTAACATAGTTTACTGGCAAAGCATGGTAGGTATCGCTAGAGACTTTAATATCGTCACAGATATATAATGCTAACATAGTTTACTGGCATAGCATGGTAGGTATCGCTAGAGACTTTAATATCGTCACAGATATATAATGCTAACATAGTTTACTGGCATAGCATGGTAGGTATCGCTAGAGACTTTAATATCGTCGCAGATATATAATGCTAACATAGTTTACTGGCAAAGCATGGTAGGTATCGCTAGAGACTTTAATATCGTCACAGATATATAATGCTAACATAGTTTACTGTCATAGCATGGTAGGTATCGCTAGAGACTTTAATATCGTCACAGATATATAATGCTAACATAGTTTACTGGCAAAGCATGGTAGGTATCGCTAGAGGCTTTAATATCGTCACAGATATATAATGCTAACATAGTTTACTGGCATAGCATGGTAGGTATCGCTAGAGACTTTAATATCGTCACAGATATATAATGCTAACATAGTTTACTGGCAAAGCATGGTAGGTATCGCTAGAGACTTTAATATCGTCGCAGATATATAATGCTAACATAGTTTACTGGCAAAGCATGGTAGGTATCGCTAGAGACTTTAATATCGTCACAGATATATAATGCTAACATAGTTTACTGGCAAAGCATGGTAGGTATCGCTAGAGACTTTAATATCGTCACAGATATATAATGCTAACATAGTTTACTGTCATAGCATGGTAGGTATCGCTAGAGACTTTAATATCGTCGCAGATATATAATGCTAACATAGTTTACTGGCAAAGCATGGTAGGTATCGCTAGAGACTTTAATATCGTCACAGATATATAATGCTAACATAGTTTACTGGCATAGCATGGTAGGTATCGCTAGAGACTTTAATATCGCCACAGATACTAACATAGTTTCGTCTTTTTTTTTTATTTGAACCTGAGTACCATAGCTTGCTAAGCTGTGTTACACGATACAAGTAAAAAAGCTCGCCTAACTATTCTCAACCACGATAATAACACACACCAGAACAAAGTGGTACCTTGACATCTACATTAGACGTCTGTACATCATGTTTTCAGGCGAAAACTCTAATATATCATACGCATAACAGCCCCACCCAAGTATTGACGCAAAATTCTCGTACTACAAAAGTTGTAATAAACTTAATACCACTTACTACCCCGCATATAGAAATATAGTCCTAAAAAAATCGTCTGTCGTTCCAGACTGGCGTTTAATTAAAAAATAAACACCGTAAGGGCGTCTACAGCCGGGCGGCGGGCGGCGCATCTGCGGTCGGTCGCGTGTCGCAGTCGCCCGCTGACTTAATTAGATACAATACGGGTGGTATGGAGAGGACAGAGAACTAGATTTTTTTGTGTTTGTGTAACTGGTGTTTTCTTTATTTAATTTGAAATAGGTTTATGGTAGTTATATATTTGATTGCCTAAACTGCATAGCCTAAAAAAAATAAGTTCAAAAACTAAAACCCGACTACTGAAAATCACGCTCTAAAAGTATGAAATAAGAAAATATTCTCTCTTCTTCTTTCTTTGTCAAATCATGATAAGTAGTTTAGAAGCTATGAGGCAACAGATGAACATACATACATACCGGTCAAAAACATAACCCTCCATTTTGCTTTGCCGTAGTCGAGTAAAAATACTGAAACAATTGATTAATTAGTAATTTGAAGTTAGCTATTTTGGTGAATGGAAGAAAAACTAAGTAAAAGGTGAAATTAATAAAAGCCCAATGATAACTCAAGCCTGTCTGTATTATAATGTGGGTCAGAAAGAGAGATAAGATATCAATCTGTTATAAAAAACAACACAAAGTTAAAAAAAATCCATTCTACGCACGGCGCTGTCCTCAAACAAGCACCACACACCTGTACATTAAATAAAGGTCTCAGTTAATATGATCGGACTACCGCCAAAGGCAATAAATAATCTTTGACATTTGTGAGGTTTTCTTACAAAATAATAAAAACTATAGCGAAACATATCAAAATTACTTGTTCTTATTTTAATATACGATATGATACTCGTATTAAAAAGATTTTTTATTTCTGAAAATGTTTAGTCTCATTATCTCATATACCTCTCCGCGTATTTCACTGTTTCAAACGGTCTTATTACACCTGTACAAGTGTACATTGACGTTTGTAATCGCGGAATGCGCTCGTTTCTAAAAAAGAATATTTTCATGAATCCCATTTGTCTCGATTTCAAAGGTTATGGTGACATGTAAATTTTAAAAGTTATTATTCACACAGTTTTTTGTTTTTATTTCTTTTGTACACTAATTTAATGCTTTGATTAAATATAATTAAATAATTTTAATTAAATACTGGATTCATATTCTAAATCACAACCGATAGTTACAAAAAAACACCGAATAGATTCGACTCTACAGATTCGTTGTTAAAACCTTTTTATTCAAGCGTTTAGGTGTTTGAATGACAGGAGATATTAAATTGACTAATTCTTTGTGCAGTAAATCACTTTTTCTTATGAACTAGGTTATGAAAATAAAGAATTTAAATAAGATCAGAAATAATACGCAGGTTATTAAACTTACTACACGGGGGAAGTGAGTGGTACGGTTCTGGAGTGGCAACCACGTACTGAAAGTCGCAGGTTTGGAAGGCCACCCACACCCACAGGATGGACCGATGGCCTAGTGAGGGCCACAGGAGTCTACTGGATGCGACGACGATGTGCGTGTCGAACGCCTATATCCAGCATTGGACATAGGAAGTCCGGCTGAAATGATGACGATTATAATGGCATTATGGTTTACCGTGGTTTCTACACTAAGTTCAAACCTTATATTTCGATTGAATGTAGAATGTATTGTATATAATACTGTCTTACTTATAAAGATTATTTGACTTCAAACAATTATTCCAAAAACATGACGTCTGTGTACGGCTATTCCAATTATTCTCAAAGTATGTCCTCTCCACGCATTCCTCTGCGTTCAAATACACCTGTACATTGAAAGCTGGAATGTACTCATACCTATATTATCAGACAATATTTTCATAAATTCAGCGGACAGTGGTACTGCTGCCGCGGGCTATACGAGTTAGGAATGTGTGCACTGAAAGCTAAGCTATTTGCGAATAAATACTGCTACGATAGTTCTATCCGATTTTTATCTGAAGTTGTAAATTGCTCTATAGCAAAAAATTGATCCAATTATCGTTTTCATGGGTTTAGACCCATGAAAACGATAATTGGATCAATTTCAAATTTAACTTTAAGTTAACTTTTAATTTAATTAAATATTGGGTTAACTTGATAAGTATGAATCATCCTCCTTTGGATCGCCTTTTTAACAGTGCGGTACTTCTTTCCGATACCTAAGATATCTGTGACATTTTCATATTCTTGTGTTGAAAGCAGGCTAACCTTTATTTTCGCCGTAGTTTTCCTATGCGATAGTCTGTTAACAGAACTTTCACTCTATTTATCTGCTTTTCATTTCCAAATACTTCTTGTCTGTAAGTCAGTCTTACACCTTACTTCATTCTGTCTCTATTTCTAAAATCTACAAAAACAACTACATCTTATGCAAAAATATCTTGCAGTAGCAAAGCTTTTACTGTGCCCGAACCTAAAATTTTGGGAGGTCATCATTACTTTAGATTATAATCGCGCGCCGATTCGAATCGACATTTAAAATTGTTAAAATCGATATCGTGTTACCTTACCGATACTTGAATTTCGTATCGATTTAATGTGCGATGTTGAATTTCGGCCCAAATACTTGACATGATGTTATTAAGTGTTTAAAATAAGGGGTTATTTTGTTAAATCAATGGTGTGGTCTTTTACTTAATTAAAGTATGCCAATGGCCCTGTGGCCAATCCTTTGGGCATTTTATTGAACTTTTTGGCTGTATGTCTTGGCTCATAAAAGCTACTTAGGAAAAAATGGTGGAGCAAACGGTGGGACGAGAGATATTCACCATCTCAAGAGTTTTGTTCAGCCCAAAGAGCTACTGCCTCTCGGCTGTGCAAGTAGCCCGCTGCATATATAATTTGACGAAGTGGCGGATTATTGATCCATCAAACACCGTGCGAATGTGGTGCTTTTGATTAGACTATGTCTCACTTGCTGGAATGCCTCAAGTGTCCGTATACTTTATTTTTATTTTTTATTTGTTATGGGTTTGCTCTTGACTCTAGTCTAGGTCAGAGGTGACAGAGACAAAGTCGACGATGGAGTGAGCTTGCCCAGAAGAAGCCTGTTCACTCTAACTTTGAAGAGATTCGGGTTGAAGGCGCTCGGAAACAGTGGACGCAGGTAGTGAGTTCCATTCATTCGCTGTGCGCATTATGAAGGATGTCTGGAAGCGCTTGGTGCGAATTGGTGGAATGGCAACAAGGTAAGGATGGTAACTTGCAGTGCGTCTAGATGTCCGATGGTAGAAGGGGGCTGGTGGGATGAGGTCGTGGAGTTCTTGAGCACACTCACCGAAGTACAGTCTGTAGAAGACCGACAAGCAGGCGACTTTGCGGCGATGAGCCAAGCTATGTAGCTTGGCATCGGCCAGTTCAACGTCGCCAATGAGCCTCTTGGCTCTGCGTTTCACCGAGTCAAGCGCGGCAAGCATACCTGCACCATGACCAAAACGACGTCGATACCACCGACGGCGACGCTGCAATAGACTTGGCCACCTACTGGGCCCAAACAGTATAATTTAAATGTACCACGACACGAAACAACTACTAATAGTGTCTCAAGACGAAAGTCTATGACCAGTGTGTGTTGCCAGTGATGATGTATGGTATAGGTATTTTATTAGGTAGCGGTTTTTCTAAGACTCCTACGAGTAACAATACTTAACAAATGAATCACCACCTCAATCAAAATAACACAAATAACTAAAAAACCTAAATTAGTTAGTTAAACCCACATCACCCTGACACTAGGCACTAATTAAAATACTTCTTTGTAACAGAAACATGTCTTAGCGGCTAAGTGAGGAATCCCAAAAAATATAGAACTTCTCAACTTAGGTGGCAATAGATTTTTTGCTTTTAATAAATTAAGAATTTAAATGCTTTGTGTACGGGGTGGACGTGATCGCTGGCGGAGAATAGGGCTTCTGGAGGTTGTAAGGCTCCAGCACCAGCGCGTTGACACCCTTGCACCTATAGTTCAGTTGTCATCAAGAATTCTCGCCTCTGTGAGCTGCTTGAGGTCTGCCAGATGTTCACGGGTGAAGATATGATGTCCAGGAAATAAAAGACTTTATTCTTCTTAGTGTTTTGCGATGTTTTCACAGGGTCTTCGTGACATAAAGTTGCGTGGATTCTTCTAATACAAATTTGGCTACCGATTTGCTCGATGCGCATGCGCACTATCGTACTACCAAACTTTACCGTCACGAGGACCCTGATTTTTTAGTCGCACAAGTTTTTTATTTACCTAATTTTTTATTATAAACTTATGCTATAAATCAGCAGAACCTCCCTTCCCGATGTCATGACTATGGCATGACCTATATGGTTGGAAGCGCCTTGAAATGGCCCATCCAACGGACCTTGGTCCAGGCCCCTAACTATCTCCGCCGAGGAGTTCTGCTAGGAAGAACGAGTGATGAAGGGAAATTCTGCTGGTTTTTCGAACTTATGGCTATTACATGCTAAAGTATACATTTTTCCACTACTTTCATCGCGGGGGTTCGAAAGCCCTTTCCCTAAGCTATAGGAATCCAGTGTTTCTATAGCTATATCTATAACCTTCAGGCGTGTAGGTGCCTGTAAGTGTGCGTGAGTAGTGAAAGATGTTATTTTCTAACATAAAGTTAGTTTGTACTCAAGGTACCCGTGGAATCCACGACCACCAGGCATTAATCGATGGCCATCATGACAGGCCACCCTATGGTGCCACTCTGGTGGGCGTGGGTTCAACCCTCGAGTCAGTATTCACCCTGAAGTGTCCGAAAATGAGAATGTCCCGGGGCCGGGCAATATATTTCGGTGGTTATCTCCCTGGTCACCAGAGCTGGGCTCCTTACAAAAGTGTGATCAGGGAGGCCATGAAACAAGGAATCGAATGGTGTGTGTAACTAGGGTATACCACCAGCCCTTCTGGTGGTTTTGGTGCCGGGAAGCGGCCGAAAAGGGAAATATTTGCCAGACCCAGGGAAACAAACAGGTTTTATGATATGCCCGAAGGTCAGAGGACCTGGGGCCTATGGGAGAATCCGAGCGCCTGCCTGCCAGTCCCCGATGGTATTGCTTCAATAAGCAAATCTATATTCCTTCAGGCTCAGAAGGTACCTGAAGGCGGGCGGGCCGCCGACAAGCGCTCGAAAACCCTTGTGTTCTATGTATACAGACACACCATCTCAAGCAAGTGGCCTTTATGTACTAGAACTATGTGAGTACTATCTGTTTACATGTCCTAGGCAGATATCTAGGTTACCTAGAAGTGCTGAATCGCTTATAACGAGTTCATCTTACCACTTACTTGAGCGAAATGTGTATGTATCTAGTGTTTCAGGGTGATACTCTATAGTCCCTGGCTATGTACTGTTGTTAGATATCATTTTTCAGTCATAGCCTTAGGGCATCCAAGTTAGAACACCTAGATTGTGTTTCCTAACAGTGTAGTGTATGTAAAGGTAAATAACACACATTGGTGCGTGAAGATGTCGCACCCGGCGCTACTTGCGCTCCCGCTTTTTAGGGGACCCCTAATCGAAAAGAATTAAATTCTTTATTTACCTATGCTATTACATACATTGCTTACTTAAATAACTTAAGTATTTTAACGGTATATAGGCAAGTATATAGACTATAAGCTATGTGTCGCTTCGTCGCGAACATCTCTCCCGCCGTGCAGTGCAGTGACGACACGTAGCGACGTCGGCGCGGCGCTGCATCACGCCGGTGAGCGACGACCGTCGGCGGCGCTCGTAGCCACGACGCTCTGCGACACGTCGCTCAGCTCTCGCCGCTGGAACTCTGCTACGCTCATTTAGGTAGCGGTATGAGCTTCTTCACCGGACGCTTTAGAGTGCCGCCAGTGGTGCGCACCTCAGCGGTCCGGACTTCACCATCAGGGCCAGGGTAGATGGCCTCGATGCGGCCTCGCGGCCACGTGTTGCGAGGCAGTTGGCCGTCGGCTATGAGGACGGGGTCGCCCACCTGCAGGCCAGGCCCGCTGCTGTGGGGCTCCCGCCGGTTTTGAAGCTCCGGCAGGTACTCTCGCACCCAGCGGCGCCAGAACATGTCGGCCAGGATTTGTGACCTGCGCCACATCTTCTTGTGATCGACGTCTTGCTCGGTGAACACGCCGGGGGTTGGGAGTCTAGCCGAGCCACCAAGTAGGAAGTGGTTCGGCGTGATGGACTCGTCGTCTTCACCGTCGACTGACACATGAGTCAACGGTCGGCTATTTACTGTGTACTCTGCCTCACAAATCAGTGTGGACAACACCTCTTCATGTGGGTGTTTTTCTGTGAGCACAGTATAAAGTGCGGTTTTCACGCAGCGAACGAGGCGCTCCCACGCGCCTCCCATGAAGGGCGCTGATGGGGTAATGAAGCGCCATGTGATGCCTCGGCGACTGGCCTCCTCTCGGAAGGCCTCTCGGAGCTCTCGGTCGGCACCATGCATGTTGGTACCGTTGTCAGAGTGGATCTCTGTAGGACATCCTCTGCGGGCGGCGAATCGGCGCAGCGCTAGTATAGCGGAGTCTGCGCTGAGGCTGGCGGCGATCTCGAGGTGGACAGCTCTAGTTGTGAGGCACGTGAATAGAGCTATGTATCTCTTCTGATGCTGACGACCGACGGTGACGGATAGCGGGCCGAAATAGTCCAACCCGGTGTATGTGAACGGCCTCTGATGATGAGCGAGGCGCGTCCTTGGGTGGTCGCCGGTCGCAGGCACGGGTGCTTGTGCCTTACGAATACGACACTGAAGACGTCTTGATAGTACCTTCTTGGTCGTTGGTCGCATCCTTACGACCCAATAATGCTGCCGCACCTCATTGATAGTGAGCTCCGTCCCGCTGTGTAATAGACTGCGATGCGTCCAGTCTATGTAGAGCTGTGTTATGTGATGGTCGCCATGTAATATAGGTGGGCGCCTCACATCTTCTGTAATTTCGTCGGTGGCGGCTATTCGACTTCTAATACGTAGTAGGCCATCTACTACTTCTGTTTGTAGCGAATGTAGCGGGCTATTTTTCTCCACTACCTTTTGTTCGTGCAATCTAGCTATCTCTTGAGCGAACGATTGCTGCTGTGCGACTTGTACGAGTATTTTCTCAGCCTTCTGAAGAAAATTCGCTTCTATAGTCTGTTTCCGGGCTTCTGGCTCTCTATGTAGAGTTGGTTTAGCTGCTGCAGTCGCTGTCTTCTTTTTCTTTCGCCAGTCCGGGTCGTCTTCAAATTTCTTTGTTCTCTTATAGAACGTTTTCTCTGTTTTTTGTTTACAGAGATATATGAAACGCAGGACGCTTGCAGTCGCACGTAATAGCCGCTCCCATCTCGAAAAGTTTGCGGGATTAGGTATAGCTTCAGCGAGCTTTACATTTGTTTCGGCTTTTTCTATGAAAGCTTTCTCTGTGAGAGCTTTCTCTGTGACAGTGAGAGTTCTTTCTTCTCCTGTCTCTTCAGCGATTAGAGGCTTCTCTGATGGCCATGAAGAAGGGTCTTCATACAGGAATCTGGGGCCACTATACCACTCGTGCTGTGAGTCGAACTTCTGTGGGACGTCACGAGTAGCGATGTCGGCGATGTTCAATTTTGTAGGAATCCATCGCCAATCCTCTACTTTGCTGCTCTCTTCTATGGCAGCTATTCGATGAGCTACGAAAGCTTTATATGTTCGTGCTCCTTTCCTTATCCATGTCAGTACAGTTTTGCTGTCTGACCAATATGTGACCGACGACGGTTTGCAGTCGTGCTCACGTATAACAGCTGTAGCTACGCGGGTTCCCATCACCGCTGCTTGCAGCTCGAGGCGAGGTATCGATTGTAGCTTCAATGGGGCTACTCTCGCTTTAGCCATGACTAGGCTGACACGCTGTGTGCCTTCTGCTGTGGTGGCTCGCCAATACACAGCTGCTGCGTACGCCATCTCGCTTGCATCGGTAAATACATGTATTTGTATTTCTGTGGCATCGCTATAACCAGGGTAACATCTTGGTATGCTGATCGCCTTGAGCTGTCGCAGGTGCTGTGTCCAGTTCTTCCACTGGACTGCCAGATCTTCATCTAGTATCTGGTCCCAGTCGACCCCTCGCCTCCAAGCTTCTTGAAGTATTTGTTTAGCTCGAATCGTTATAGGTGAGGCGAGTCCGAGCGGGTCATATAATGACATGACGATCTTGAGGGCCTCTCTTTTTGTCGGGGCCTCTTTTTCAAGGATTCCCTGCGGCAGTCTTGCAAGCGTTAGGTTGAAACCTAGCGTGTCCTCACTAGGCCTCCAAATCAGGCCGAGAATCTTCTCTGTGCCTGCTGTGTCTCCGATGTTCACAACCTCTGTATAGGTTTGTGACGGATCTATATTCGCTATCAGTTGCGAACTGTTTGATACCCATTTCCTCAGGTCAAACTTCGCCTGTTGGTGTATTTTCTTCACCATAGTCGCGACTTCTGTCGCCTCTTCGACTGTTCTATAGCTGTCCAGATAATCGTCCATATAATGGTTCTGTACTATTGCATTCACTGCTACTGGATGCTTCTCTATGTGCCTTTTTGCGTTCCAATTTTTCGCAAAAATGGCGGTGCACGGTGAGCTGGCCGCGCCGAATATGATGGACGTCATGCGGTACTCTTCTGGGGCTCCTTCCCTTCTATTGCCTCTCCATAGGTAGCGGAGTGAGTCTCTATCTTGACTCCGTACCTTGACTTGCATAAACATCTCAGCTATATCTCCCGAGATGGCTACGTTGTGTCTACGAAATCTCATCATGACGCCGGGCAGCGACTGCAGCAGGTCCGGTCCAGTGAGCAGGAAGTCGTTGAGGGACTTTCCTCTCGATTTTGCAGCGGCATCATGAACTATACGAAGTTTCTCTGGCTTCATTGGGTTGAAGACATCGAAATGAGGCAGGTACCAGGTTCTTCCTGGAGTACTCGACTTGGGAGCCTTCTCAGCATATCCCTTCTCTATAAGGGAGTCCATCTGTTGTGTGTATTTCACACGAAGAGCGGGATTTTTATCCAGCTTCTTCTCGATAGAGACTAGCCTTTTGAGGGCTGTCTCATAACTATCGGGCATTTCTATGTTTTCATCTCGCCATAGCATGGCGGTTTCTATGTGCCCGTTTCCTAACTGTCTTGTGTGACGGTTCAGGATCTCTTCTGCCTTCTTCTCTGGGTCAGAAGCTGGTCGTCCTGGATTGATGACCAATGATTCGATAGCGAAGAATTCACGGAGCTGCTCGTTCAGATCCGCATCTTGCTTGTTGTCAACAGTTTGATATCTGTTGACATAGTGCACCCGTTGTCCCAGGGTTCTGGTGTGCGCGCCGTGTAATGTCCAACCCATCATGGTTAACGACGCGATGGGTTGGTTTCTCGGACCTCTGCGGATCTCGCTGGCCAGTAACAGGTGCCAGTTATCTTGGCCGACGAGGATCTTTGGCACTCCAGTGGGATAAGTAAGCTGCGACGTCAGGTCTTGAAGGTGTCTGCATCGTGCTACATCTTCTCGACTGACTGCCTGTGGTGACAGGTTGAGCTTCGGAATGGTGCGCGCCTTGAAGGGCACCCTATTTTTCTGTTTACTATTGAGAACGACTGTTATTCGTCTCGATGAGGGAGTGTCGATCATGGTGTCACCAATGGCACCGATCTTCAGTGGGTCTATAGGTCCCACTGCTCCCACTCGCTGGGCGATGGCTTCATCTATCAGCGAAACGGTAGATCCGTCGTCAAGGAGTGCATAAGTGTCTGCCTCTCCCGCCGGTCCAATGACTCGAACCGGTATCATTTTCAGGAAAGCATGACTCGAACTAGTTCGCGAACTAGCCACCGTTTCGTTAGGTTCCTTCTTCTGGTCCTCTGGAGCAGTGGTTTTCTTAGACCTATCTGTCTGAGGCTTCTTACTATAATGAAGAAGTCGATGGTGCGTGGCTGTACATCCCTTGATGCCACACTTCCTCTTGGTACATGTGTGGCCTTCCCGACGAAATCTCAGGCAGCGATAGCACAAGCTATGTTTCTTGGCTAGCTCCCATTTCTTGTCACTTGCTGCGTCTCTGAACCTGGGGCAGTCAGACGAGTAGTGACCTTCCTTGTCGCAGACTCGACATTTGTTTACCGGCTTGTCGGTAGCTATGTGTGTCCGTTGTATGACACGTTTCCCCACCAGAGTGTCTGTCTCCTTGATGGCCTCAGGCGGGGCGAATGCACTGCAGAAGTGAGCTTGTTCCGTTATAAAGTCGCTGAAGAGTGATAAGTCTGGCAGCGACTGATACTTTTCCGTGAACGTTCTGTACCACTGTACACGTAGAGAATTGGGCAGCTTTTCGGTTAATAATCGCATTAATTCAGCATTGATCAGGTAATGATCCTTCTTGAGTG
This sequence comes from Anorthoa munda, assembly GCA_945859665.1. NCBI lineage: Eukaryota > Metazoa > Arthropoda > Insecta > Lepidoptera > Noctuidae > Anorthoa > Anorthoa munda. Next base: position 2,964,541 of record OX243907.1, on the reverse strand, counting down.
CACGCAGGGTGACCACTCCGCTTCTGACCCGACTTGCAAAGGTACAGATGTCCTTGGGCGACTCGCTGCATCGTGGCAGCCCTCTAAGTCGATCTGTCTCGGCCTGGGCGATTGAATCAGGACGTCCGTATTGTAGCTCCAATTCTCTCATGATCTCATCCGGTTTTGCGTTCCCGATGAGTTCTGAGCTCACTGTCTCCAGTGCGCGACCACGCAAGCTCCTTCTGAGTCTTGCCGTGTTTTCTATGTCGCTGAAGTAGGCACGAGTTGCCTCATATATGGCTCGAAAAGATAGCCATTCGGTATGAGCTCCACCAAAGTTCGGTAGAGTCATGACAGCCTTCGACGCCGAAGGGTTGGGCGTCCATGGCTCGATTTTCCTGTCGGCTAGCGACGCTATAGCGGATGTCAGCTCCGTTAGGAAGGGACGGAGTGAGTCTTTCGCTTCTATTTGCCTTGACGGCTCTGTGTTAGCCTTCACTTCTTTTGCTGTAGGATCGTGCGTCCGGGAGTCCGCTATAACGTCGACAGTCGCAGGCGGGGGCTGCTGTTTGCTTTTGTCCCCTTCGGCGGCGTCATCCTCCCTCAGTGGCTCAGGTTCTGGTGCCTCTTCCAGCCAAGAACGCACGTACTCTTCATTAGAGTCTCTGTCATCCATATATTCGGCTTCAGAAACTTCTTCTTCTGCCTTTTGAAGTGCTAACTTAGCAAGTTCCAACTTAATCTTCAATAAGTCTTCACGTGCCCTCGAAATTTTCTTTTGTGACCGGGTCGTCCTGGTCGACGGCGGTCTACTTTGGACGTTACGGGCGTCCCCCCGGGTAGCCATGGCAGTGCCTCTATCAAAGGTCTTATCTTGAATCCCTTGTATCCTATCAGAAGGCTTCAGTGTTCTATCTGAAGATCCTTCCCTCCTGGGTGCCTTCCTGCATGTGCTGGGGCGATCTGTTTGTTCCTTATCATCTATATCTCCTGTAAGTCTCTGTGTGAGCGGGTCGTCACCTATATGTGACGTCGGTGCAGACTGTCCCGTCCCTTCGGTCGTCGTAGGCGAGCGTGGGGGCAGTTGATGACGTAGGCCTGTTGGGTTATCCATGCCTACTGTCCACGCCTCGGCCTTCCTGTCCTGTGATCTGGTCATCGGCATGTTGACTTCTGTTTCAATACTTCAATTCGAACGGGTTAAGTCCAACTCTAGACTTCAGCTCGAAAGGGTTTGGTCCAACTCTAGACTTGAAACGGTTAAGTCCAAAATCCAAACTTCAACAGGAACGGGTTGACTATTCAAGACGTCAGCTTGAAAGGGTTAAGTCCAATTCTAGACTTCAGCAGGAACGGGTTAAGTCCAATCCAAACTTCAGCAGGAACGGGTTAAGTCCTGGACTTCAGCACGAAAGGGTTAAGTCCAACCCTAGACTTCAGCTCGAACAGGTTAAGTCCAACTCTAGACTCCAGCACGAACGGTTAAGTCTATTTTCAAGTCTTCAAACGGCTATGTCCAAGCTTCAAAGAATTTCTTGAAAACTGCTAAGTTCTAACTCTGGGTTAAGTTCGGTCCCAGACGTCAGCTTGAAGTGGATTCGCTTCCTTTTTCAATTTTCGAAATTTTAACCCCGGGTTAATTCTTAACTCCAGGTTAGTCCGATCCTCTTAACTCCAGGTTAGCTTCCAGGCTATAACACGTTTCAATCGAAAAATCCAATCTTGACGGTCAAATCCAGACTGAAGGAGTTAGTGTCCCTGATTAGGGTCGGGTTCTCTTCCACACTAACTCTTATTACCCGACTGCCGAATGAGGGTAATGTGTTTGTCCTCGTATGTGTTTGTTTTCGTTCTATCTCATAGAACAAATCTTCGCCTTCACACGTTCGAAACTTCTATGTTTTTTCTTAGGGATAGCGCCTCGGTGATAATCCTTCAGCTATAATTCTGCAGGACTCGATGAACGTCGTACGTGTGTTCTATCTCCGAAACAAGCTCTCAGCACGCTATAAAAACTTCTATCATAAGTTTCTTCTAGCGATAGCTCTCTCAGGGATAGCGCTTTGGTGATAGTCCTTCAGCTATATTCTGCAGGACTCGATGTACGTCGTATGTATGTTCTATCTCCGAAACAAGTTCTCAGCACGCTATAAAAACTTCTATTATAAGTTTTTTCTAGCGATAACTCTTAACGCTATTTCCTCAGCAACTAGGTTACCAGGACAGTAATCTCCTAGTTTCTTCTCAGGTTCACAGCCCAGGGTCGGCAGCTGTCTCCCAGGAACGGGTAGTCACGAAGACCGGCTGGTTTCACGTCTCTTGACGACGGTAACCCTCCAAAACGCAGGTTCACGCCACTGGATCGCTTCAGGGGCGTAACGAAAATTTCCCAGGAATGCGGTTGTCTCCCAGGAACACGGTTTCCACCCAGTATCTGGGTTTTTCACCCAGGAAAAGGGTTTCACACGTGGGGCCTAATCCACGTGTGAGTCTCTTACCGTCTGTGACACGTCACTGGCACACGTGGGGCTCAATCCACGTGCGTCTCTTAGCGACGGTAGTCGTCTGCTATTTCAAACGGGACGCGTGGCAGGACGGAATCCTGTTGTCGACTGCCCTGATGTCATACGATACTGGAAATCCCACCTTCCTTTCTTTCTTTCCTGGAAAGTGTTCTCAGGAACGATACGTAACGTTTTTGACTAATCTTTAAAGAAATATGATCTTAACCTTGACACTTGTAAGGTTTACGAGTGGGACGTCAGGCTTCTTTATTCCCAGGAACTCTTCACGGGAACGTGATGGTTTCGTACCCCAGTCGGTACTTTAAGTATGGGAATATATTTCTTACCAAATTTGTTTATGGGGTATGGTTCCCAGGAAACGGACGTCAGGTTTCTTTCTTCCCAGGCACTAGGTTCTCAGGAAATGTTCCCAGGCGTGGGCATCAGATTTCTTTGTTCACAGGTACGGTTCTCAGGAACGGTACGTTACGTTTTGACTATTATGTGACGTGTTAAAGAAATAGGAATGTACCCTCAGTTGACGAGGTGTACTGGACATCAGGCTTCTCTGTTCACAGGAACTGTTCTCAGGAACGGTACGTTACGTTTTGACTATTATCTGACGTATTAAAGAAACAAGAATGTACCCTCAGTTGACGAGGTGTACTGGACGTCAGACTTCTTTGTTCACAGGAACTGTTCACAGGAACAGGGCATCAGGCTTCTTACTTCACCGGAACTAGGCTTTTCGTTGGCCTATATGTTCACAGGAACTGGACGTCAGACTTCTTTCTTCACCGGAACCAGGCTTTTCATTGGCCTATATGTTCACAGGAACGGCTTGGTTCTTGAAAATTCGGCTCGAACGGACCAGTAAATGTACGGGGTGGACGTGATCGCTGGCGGAGAATAGGGCTTCTGGAGGTTGTAAGGCTCCAGCACCAGCGCGTTGACACCCTTGCACCTATAGTTCAGTTGTCATCAAGAATTCTCGCCTCTGTGAGCTGCTTGAGGTCTGCCAGATGTTCACGGGTGAAGATATGATGTCCAGGAAATAAAAGACTTTATTCTTCTTAGTGTTTTGCGATGTTTTCACAGGGTCTTCGTGACATAAAGTTGCGTGGATTCTTCTAATACAAATTTGGCTACCGATTTGCTCGATGCGCATGCGCACTATCGTACTACCAAACTTTACCGTCACGAGGACCCTGATTTTTTAGTCGCACAAGTTTTTTATTTACCTAATTTTTTATTATAAACTTATGCTATAAATCAGCAGAACCTCCCTTCCCGATGTCATGACTATGGCATGACCTATATGGTTGGAAGCGCCTTGAAATGGCCCATCCAACGGACCTTGGTCCAGGCCCCTAACTATCTCCGCCGAGGAGTTCTGCTAGGAAGAACGAGTGATGAAGGGAAATTCTGCTGGTTTTTCGAACTTATGGCTATTACATGCTAAAGTATACATTTTTCCACTACTTTCATCGCGGGGGTTCGAAAGCCCTTTCCCTAAGCTATAGGAATCCAGTGTTTCTATAGCTATATCTATAACCTTCAGGCGTGTAGGTGCCTGTAAGTGTGCGTGAGTAGTGAAAGATGTTATTTTCTAACATAAAGTTAGTTTGTACTCAAGGTACCCGTGGAATCCACGACCACCAGGCATTAATCGATGGCCATCATGACAGGCCACCCTATGGTGCCACTCTGGTGGGCGTGGGTTCAACCCTCGAGTCAGTATTCACCCTGAAGTGTCCGAAAATGAGAATGTCCCGGGGCCGGGCAATATATTTCGGTGGTTATCTCCCTGGTCACCAGAGCTGGGCTCCTTACAAAAGTGTGATCAGGGAGGCCATGAAACAAGGAATCGAATGGTGTGTGTAACTAGGGTATACCACCAGCCCTTCTGGTGGTTTTGGTGCCGGGAAGCGGCCGAAAAGGGAAATATTTGCCAGACCCAGGGAAACAAACAGGTTTTATGATATGCCCGAAGGTCAGAGGACCTGGGGCCTATGGGAGAATCCGAGCGCCTGCCTGCCAGTCCCCGATGGTATTGCTTCAATAAGCAAATCTATATTCCTTCAGGCTCAGAAGGTACCTGAAGGCGGGCGGGCCGCCGACAAGCGCTCGAAAACCCTTGTGTTCTATGTATACAGACACACCATCTCAAGCAAGTGGCCTTTATGTACTAGAACTATGTGAGTACTATCTGTTTACATGTCCTAGGCAGATATCTAGGTTACCTAGAAGTGCTGAATCGCTTATAACGAGTTCATCTTACCACTTACTTGAGCGAAATGTGTATGTATCTAGTGTTTCAGGGTGATACTCTATAGTCCCTGGCTATGTACTGTTGTTAGATATCATTTTTCAGTCATAGCCTTAGGGCATCCAAGTTAGAACACCTAGATTGTGTTTCCTAACAGTGTAGTGTATGTAAAGGTAAATAACACACATTGGTGCGTGAAGATGTCGCACCCGGCGCTACTTGCGCTCCCGCTTTTTAGGGGACCCCTAATCGAAAAGAATTAAATTCTTTATTTACCTATGCTATTACATACATTGCTTACTTAAATAACTTAAGTATTTTAACGGTATATAGGCAAGTATATAGACTATAAGCTATGTGTCGCTTCGTCGCGAACACTTTGTCTGTTCATTGTGTAGGTAAGTTTCTGTAGGTTTTGCGAAGATCTGAGGGTTTTTTACACGTGTTGCCTTTTTTGGGAGACTTTTTTTTTGGAAAAGGGTTTAATACGTTTTTAACTCCAAAAGTCTATACTCCCAATTTAGAAACCGGCCTTAAACTGGCTGAAGAGATCTAAGTTATAAACGACATATTTATTTTACACTAGAATGGTCTTGTCTCAAAAATCTAAAAATCCAGTTATTTATAACTAGTGCTCTTGTTCAGGTTCGGAAAGTCTATAATCTATACATCTATACAAATAAATAAACTTGAAGTGTCTGTATGTAATATCAAAATAACAACGTTTTATTTAATGCACGTGAAAGTATATACGGTACTAACAACAAATAAGCAATTTTTAAGATTTTTGTCTTTTTGTCTGTTTGTTCCGGGTAATCTCCGAAACGGCTGGACCGATTTTGACGGGACTTTCACTGGTAGATAGCTGATGTAATAACGAGTAACATAGGCTACGTTTGATAGTTCCGGAGGGCAACAAGAAAACAAATTTTTTTTTACGAGTTTGACGCGGACGAAGTCGCGGGCAACAGCTAGTCTATACTAATATTATAAAGAGAAAAGATTTTTTTGTTTGTTTGTACCGAATAGGCTCCGAAACTACTGGACCGATTTGAAAAATTCTTTCACCAATAGAAAGCTACATTATTCCTAAGTGACATGTGCTATTTTTTTATGGGGTGGCCCACGGGAGCGAAGCCGGGGGGAACAGCTTGTTATATACATTTTAGTCTAAGTGTGGTGCTCCTGTAACGAAAAGATAGTCTGACCGTTTACTGAAAATTGAAAATTAAATCGTTTCGTGAAAACCACAGGTGTATCACGAAACGATTTAATGGTGTAGCGGGCTAATTTTTCTTCTACTTATATTATAACTAGCTGTTCCCCGCGGCTTCGCTCCCGTGGGCCACCCCACAGGACCCGTTTTCGGGATTAAAAAATAGCCTATGTTACTCAGGAATAACGTAGCTTACTATTGGTGAAAGATTTTTTTAAATCGGTCCAGTAGTTTCGGAGCCTATTCGGTACAAACAAACAAACAAAAAAATCTTTCCTCTTTATAATATTATTATTAATTATTATAGTATAGAAGTATAGATTGATAACTTGTGTAGTTTAAAACTATTTAAACCATCTCACCTTTTACTTAGCACCTTCTAAGCTTGCATTTAAGTTCGTAGACATTGGTAGCATACCTTGGTAGATGTGCAACGCATGGTGGAATGCGCACAGAATGGATTTATGGAATCACTGCCTCAGTTCTGCTCAGAATCAGTTATCTACAGGGGTTTTTGGTCTAGGTTGAGTGTAGGTGTGGTGTGATAGTTCAAACATCTTCATGAGTTATGTGAACTGAATATTACAACGGGCAAGGTTTGGACTTTCAAAAACTCTAAATTCGATGTGCTATTGCTTTAAGTGCAGCGCTTAGGTAAACGAGATTTGCGCAAGTATTTGCATAAGGTCCTTTGTTCGAGTTCCGAATTTGGTAAAATGTGATTGATTTTTAACATCTGGAGAAATTTATGTTATTTTTTTAATTATTATTTCGGCTCGCGCTTGATCTACTATCTCACCTGATCGTGAGCGATGATGTGGTCGACGGTGTAGCGCGCTTGCCTAGAAGTAACCTATTCACCCTTGACTTAAAGACCCTGAGGTTGCAGCTATCGGGCAACAGACTCCGGCAGGGCATTCGACTCCTTAGCTGTACGCATTATGAAAGTATTTCCAAATCATTAAGTGCGTATGGGTGGGATGTCCACCATGTACCATGTGTTATGTCCAGTCAGTCAGGATTTTTGATTCCTCTATAGTCTACATTATAGGGGACTCAAACTAAAATGTAGGTGTACTATAGGAAACGAAAACAACTCTGCCTTATCCTTTTCGAAATACAGTGGTGATGTTACGTGTTAAGTATGTTAAGATTACTTCAGATAATGTGATATTTGTTAAGGTTCGAAATGTTTTGCACATTATTGAAGGGTCCTAATTTATGGTCAAATTCCAGGCATAGTATTAGGAATCAGCGTCGATTTAAACTAGGTCTTGTTATTAAGTAATAAATCTTTTGTTCTTAACTTTTTGCATGCATGCATCAGTAACTGTAGCTGTTAAAGGGAAGCTCTTATTTATCTCTAACTTTGTTAAATAATTGTTAATAAGTACAATTTAGTTTATTGATCCTCAATTGATTTTTTTAAATGGGCCTTATGAGCAACTAGCGTTCTCTGGAAGTTTCTTTTCCGTGTCTTATAGCTTTTTAGTCATGCATTTTTTTTTAAATAAAAGTAGCCTAATACTCAGCGAAAATGTAGCTTTCTACCAGGGAAAGTAAATCTAAATTTTTGTAATAAAAAATAGATCCTTACGGAGATTAATGCCTACATGATGCAAAAAACGCTTCGTTGTCACTAGTACCATAACAGTTCCATGATGGAACTATTGATGATTTTTTTAATCACTAGTTCCATTTTAGAAGAACCTGAAAATAATGGAACTAATGTTGATTTTTTTATCACTAGTTAAACATGTAGGCAAACTAACAATTTTTTTTACCACCTTTCAATATGATTTTGGACATGTTAACTAGATATCTACCGAAAAAGAATTTCTACCTACTTAATCAAAATCTCGAAACAATCCTTGTAGCTTAAAAAATCGCTAGATTGGTAAAATATAGAAAAATATTTACAATGACACACTGAACATCGTTGCCTTAACAACAAAGGCTGGATCAAAGAACAAAATGCATATAAAACGGATAAAAAAATAATGGCAAAATGCGACGGGAATGCGTGGGAGTCGGATCGATGCCGAATTCTGACTCATTTGTTCTTAGAGTATTTAATTTATTAAAAACGACTCACTATTGTATTTATCCACACCTTTATTCTTTTATATACTTACTAGCTTTTACCCGCGGCTTCGCTCACGTAAAACGTAGAAAAGGAAACACAGAGTAGTAGTACAAAAATAGTGTATTTTGCGTTACATAAAATGCAGTTGGTACTAATTTGATTTTTGATTCTTATAAATATTGTTTAGGTCGTCAAAAGTGTGGAAATGGGTTGTGAGCACAGAGTTGTAATTTTTAATAACTTACTTTAACAAAGTCGTGTTAACAATATTTTTAGTTTTACCATCTTTTGCTAAAACATATTGATTATGTGGACTTGATACTCGAGAACACGCTACATACAGTTGTCCATGGGAAAATCGTTTTTTTCTAAATGCACTCCTACAACTTTCAGTGTTTGCCCTTGAGCTTTATTTATGGTAATCGCGAATGTCGCTTTAAGGGGAAATTGCAACCTTTTAAATCGGAATGGCATATCAGTTGGGATTATCGGAATACGTGAAATCATTACATCTTCTCCCTTTGCTATTCCTGTCATAATTATTGCCCTTACTATATTTCGTCCCAGGTGTGTTATTTGTAGTCAGGTGCCATTACATAATTTTGGTGCGTCCTGATTTCTCTTTAACAGGACTGGGACACCAACTTTCAGCCTCAACATATGGGACGGTACCCCTGATAATTCTAAAGTTTCAGTGTGAGTCACTCTGCTGCCACTTGCTTCCACTTGCTTCAAGCTTGCTTGGAAGCATGTATTATATTTTCTTATTCTGCTTAAAAAACGGTGCGATTCATCACTGTCATACAAAAGCAAAGACTTGAGTGGTTCTTCTGGCTCACCAAGCGAGCAACACATACCCGGTGTCTCATCATTCCACTTGAGTGCTTCACAATATCTACATTTTTTATCCATGTTCCCTATGAGAACTAATCGATGGCAAGTGTAATCAATCAATGGGTCATAATCAGACGCAGCGTTGTGGAACGACTCCCATGTATTTCTTGCAAACGTACGTCTCCTTTCAGACTACCGTTGAGCTGTATTTGGGATTGTTCAGGCGTCTCAGCAGCTATCAATGACGCGTGACGTTAGGCATCTAAAATACGACGGGCCTGTGTTTGCTCAAAGGTCTCACCAGCCCTTTGAGTTGCGTGACGCTCAGCATCTGCGAGTTGGCGAGCCTGAGTCTGGTTGAAAGTCGCAGCAGCCCTTTCAGTTGCGTGACGCTCAGCATCTGCGAGTTAGCGAGCCTGAGTCTGGTCGAAAGTCTCAGCAGATCTTTGAGTCTCGTGACGCTCAGCATCCGCGAGTTGGCGAGCCCGAGTCTGATCGAAAGTCTCAGCAGCTCTTTGTGTTGCGTGACGCTCAGCATCTTCGAGTTGGCGAGCCTGAATCTGATCGAAAGTCTCAGCAGCTCTTTGGGTTGCGTGACGCTCATCATCTAAAATTTGACGGATTGAGTCTGCTCCTCTGTTTCTTGGCTTCTAGCTAGTCTTGCTGTTCGAGGTCTGCTAAAGCTACGGCTCAGATGAGATTTACGCTTGCTAGGCATATCCACAGCAAAAAACTATCTCCCTAATAATATTAAGCAGTAGAATATTTTAAAGTTTTGCTTAAACTACCACTTTCACGGACACTGACATTAAGTTGACTTTTTCAAATTGACACTCAAATCTTTCATAAACAATTATATCATGCCTACAGCTGAATAAGAAGGACGCCATAAAAGAAGTTTTATATTATTTTCATATTTTATAACTACTCCACCCCATTTCTACCGCAACTTGTTTTATACAAAAAAGTAGGCTAAGTCCATCCCAGGGTCTCATACTATCTGCATACCAAATTTCATCTAAATCGGTTCAGTGGTTTAAGCCATAATAAGAAGTTTCACACAAATCTAACCCACCCCCCTATTTATTCCCATTTGTGTTTTATGCAAAAAAGAAGTAGCCTAAGTCCTGCCCAGGGTCTCAAACTATCTTCACACCAAATTTCATCTTAATCGGTTCAGCGGCTTAAGCCATAATAAGAAGTTTCATTAAAAATTAACCCCCCTCCCAATGCCCCCCCTTCGCATTTTTTGCAAAATAAAGTAGCCTATGTCCGTTCCAAGGTCTCAAACTATCTTCCTACCAAATTTTATCTTAATCGGTTGAGCGGTTTAAGCGTGAAAAGGTAACAGACAGACAGACAGACAGACAGACAGACTGACAGAGTTACTTTCGCATTTATAATATTAGTATGGATTGGCTTTGTCACCTGCACCCATAAGTGTAATGAGGGCCATAAAGTAAGTCAACAAAAAGATGCATTATTATGTACTAGCTGACCCGGCAAACTTTGTTTTGCCATAAAAACACCAAACATTCATCTACCCTACCTACCGCACCCTACCCTACCTACCCTACCCTATCTACCCTACCCTACCTACTCTACCCTACCTACCCTACCTATGTAGGTAAGATAACTTTTTTTTTTTTCTGAATAACCTTCTCCTAACAATAACAAACACAATAAAAAGAATGAGCGAAATCGGTCCAGCCGTTCACGCGTGATGCCGTTACCAAGGGAAATAGGGATTCATTTTTATATATATGTAATAATAATATATATAAAGATTAAAAATTTGAATATGAATATTTTTCAAACTATTTTAACCTGCAAAAAAATAGCTTCACACGGTTTTTCACTTTTTTAACTCCAAATACTCAATTGCAGCCACTTGCCCAAAGAGTTTTGTAAGTACATAAATGGATAATTTTGTTTAATGCAGGAATACAAATATCTACATGACAGTAGACAGCACAAGTGCTCAACGAGCCTCTAATGCAAAATTTTCTGATCCGAAACTTAAATAATTCATCCTGAAAGTATTGCAGTTCTTCCACAATATTTCATTATGTTAATAAACAAACACGGCAATTATAGAACGATTATAAAGATCGGTGCTATCTTGTGATACGGCGCCGCGGTCTACCGAGCAGCTTGGGGTAGATTTGCAATAAAGATAGCCGGCACAATGGAACAATTGGGGGTAGGGAGCTTTCACTTAAAACGTACCTATACCTATGCGGGTGAGGACGCGGACGTCTTCCGGTCAACATGAGGATTCGATAAATATTGCGAAAAAGGTTTTACATGACCACAACAGTGGAAGTACCAACAAATTTCCTACTGTTTTGCTAGACCTCTTCTTAGAATCAGGCATTAATCACCGAGCTTCCTAATAGGTATTGAGACACCATACCAATATTTCTTTAAATCTTTTTTCTTGCCGCAAACTAAGGACAGGATGGCTAAATTAAATTGTTCTGCAATCCTCTACTTACTCCACTTTAGTATTGCACATATATTCTGAATAGTTGCAGGAAGGAAGGTAAGGCTAAGGAATTTGACTAAAATGCACCAAACACTCCTTTTTACCTATGTTTTTTGCTTGGATTGTTCAACTAACAAGAAACACAGGCTACTTTAGGTCATCACGCAGCATCATCGACTACAACAAGACTGTTTCACTTTACATCAATCACTATATATCACGGGGTCCCAGCGCTAACATAGAAAATTTGGTTCAAATAAATGTCACTAGATGGCGCAGTATGGATCGACTTGTTATTGGATTGTGTGTAAAATTTACATTTTCTAGAAGTGACTATAAAATTGAATGTTCTTTTTTAATCATAACACTATGGAATATTGGGATGCCCCTCAAGTTATAGAGGAAAAATTATAAGTCCATCATTAGACCTGTCGTACTGTATGGATCAGAATGTTGGGCTGTGAAAAAGATGGATGAAAAGAGATTGCATGTAGCAGGAATGAGAATGTTGAGATGGATGTGCGGAGTGACGAGAATGGATAAAGTGAGAAATGAGTATATTAGAGAAAGTTTGAAAGTGGCGCTAGTGGCAGAAAAGTTGAAAGGAAACCGTTTGTCCTGGTATGGTCATGTGATGAGGGAGGGATGAAACGCATGTTACTAAAAGAGTTATGAATATAAATGTGGATGGATGGAGAGGGAGGGGACGGCCAAAGAAAAGATGGATGGACTGTGTGAGGATGGATATGGAAGAAAAGGGAGTCAGTGATGGTGTGACGGGGGTAGGGCGGTGTGGAAGAAGAAAACGTCGTGACTCCGAGAAATATGGGACAAGGGCAGGAAGATGATGATATGGAATATTGGGCTCTTAATTTACATTACAAAGGTTATTTGAACGGATCATTTAAAATTGATTCCAATAGATGGCGCGGTTTTAAATTTCTAAGGTATGCCACTCGATTTCTTAAATTTATATTGTAACACATTTTGGTACACTTAATTGTGATTTGTAAATGTATTGCGACAAAATACTGGGCCTATTACAAATAGCGAGCCGCACTTCCAACGTGTGGCAGCTTATTTAAATTAAATCCAGCAGATCTAAAACAATCCACATCACATAGACTCCTCACCTCTTACCGTCCTCCGGTCACACGTCGCGACCTCTCCACGGTCGGTAGCCCTCGCCCCCAGACGAACTAATTACCGACGATAACATCCAACGCGTAGACGGCAGAGCCAGAGAGTGCACCCAGCGTGACCGCATCAAGATCGCATGTGAAAGTGGGACTTGATCGGAGATTTAAGCTTTTTATGGGGTTTTGTACTGTTACTATGGTGAATTTTTGGCTAATAGAGACTTCTGAACAAACCAATGAATACTTTGATGACTAAAAATCAATATTTCAGAATTAAGTCACTCTTGGAGGTCCTAATTGCTGGTGTAGGTATAAAACAAAACACAGCACTGTAGGATTAACTCATAATAATTTATTAATTCAAATTATTATTAATTCGTTTATCCTCGCACTGGAACCGCTTGCAGCAATTACACCAATGGAGCACAATCTTATAATAAACTCACTATATAAGTTCAGGTTTCCTCACGATGTTTTCCTTCACCGTTGTCAGCGATGTCCAAGATAAACTTAGATAATACATATAAAATTTAAAAAGTCACATTGGTACTTGCCCGGATTCGAACCCACGACCTCAAGCACGAGAGGCGAGGTCTTAGCCACTGGGCCACCACGACATATAATCATCATCATGGATCATGGTCGATGATTAGATAGTCAAATTCCAGACTTACGAATATCATATTATGGTCTAACCCATAATAGAGAACTCATGGGTCTGAAACGAACCAAGAAAATATAGCAAAGCACGTCTTTTGTAAAGGTACAACTGTCTTGTCACTTAACTCAGCCTCTTTTATCCACTAGGTTTGACTCATTTGTCTGTTTAATATTAAACTTATTACAAGCTTTTATTCAACTTGCAATGTATGTATATATGTATGTGTATGTAACTTTGTTCGGGTCAAATCTTGCAACTGAATTTTAAAGCAGTTATCCTCCACCGATTAAGATGAAATTGCATAAACTTTTAGTTTTGATCACACATATTGGATGTAGAATGAGTACTAAGTGACGTCATTCTAAGTTCAATATGGCGGACGGCCCAAGATGGCGGTCTAGTTATTTTTTGTGCACTGCCATGATATGGGTAACAAATGAAAGGGTTTGCTGAGAAAAATACGACAAAAGCTTGATTAAAAAAAATTGATAAATTTAATTTTTCTATAAAGCCATACTACATCTGTCTTTATCCCATAAAAAGTCTTTTCAAAGAACCCTCGAGGATAAAGAAAATTTTTCCCCTTATATTTATTTTCTCAGAATCATTCGATAAACGGAACGTAATCTATTTACAATGCTTTGTAAGTAAATTAGTCTCTACAGGTTAATTATGTTATTATGATATCATAGTGGCGTCATAGTAAGTGGTACAGCGGTAATAGGTTTAATTTTAACTATGTACATTTAGAAAATTACTACGGATTACCGCTTTGTTACGAGTTAACGATAACTAGCACCGATCGACTAGTTGCCAAATATTTTTTAAGGTGGCAACACATTTTATCGGTACTAGAAATGGAGGCTTCGCATTGATTAGTGTAATATGGGCGGGCCTACTGCCATCAACAAGCAACGAGGGTGCCGGATGTTGATTCGCACACTGCCAATTGCGTGGACCTTCTGCTGACAACAGATCCAGACCGCTACTCTGTGTCGGTATCTTCACCTTTGGGTAGCTCCGACCATTTTCTGGTAAAGTCTGTATCCGTCTACTCCCCGCCCGAACCCAGCCCAAGAGGTACTCGGCGGGTTTGGCGGTACAGGCCAGCAGTTTGGGAAGGGAAGCGTTTTTTCTTCCTATCTTATCCTTGGCAGCCCACTTGCTTTTCTTCGGCTGATCCTTCGTCGTGCGCGGACGCCGTGACAGGAATGAAGTACTACATTCCATTCGCTGACGTAGCAATGTCTTGCGTTGACCGGCCATGGTTTGGTGCTGAGTGCAATCGCGCCAACACGCTTAAACATGAAGCGTACTTGGCATGGGTCGACGCTCGGACGTGCAAAGCTAATGACGTGAGCCAGCGGAAGAAAGCCTTCAATAGGGCTGCCAAATCCTACAAGAGGATATTGCGAAGGGCTCAGTTCGACTAAATAAGCCGTATTGGGAATTTGAAACTTCCTATCCAGCCGGTAGTAAAGCGTTCTGGTCCCTGGCTAAGTCGGTTGATTCGAATTTCTGCCATCCCTCTCTACCACCACTGCTGAAAACCGACGGAACACTGGCCCACTCCACTGAGGAGAAAGCAATCTTGTTTGCTTCTCTTTTTGCGGAATCCTCACGCCTGGATTCTGGTGACCTTCTCCTGATAGATGCGAGACGAGTATGTCGAACATTTGCATCCATCAAAAGGACGTCCGTAGGGTGCTGCACAACCTTGACGTGAACAAAGCTAGTTTCCCCGACGGGATACCGGAAATTGTTCTCAGAACTTGTGCGCCTAAACTTTCTCAGATCCTGACACGCCTGCTTCGCCTTTCATATGAGACTGGAAATGAACCGAATGCTTAGAAGCAAGCTGACGTTCAGCCTGTGCCCAAGAAGGGCAGTCGGGTTGACCCGGCCAATTATAGACCCATTTCAGTTACGTCCATCCTCTGCAAGAGTATACCTAGAAGCTAACGATATCCTCAATGACCGCCAATATAGCTTCCGCCAAAATCGGTCAACTGAGGATCTTCTTGCGTATGCCATTCACATCTGGAGTGAGGCCATCGAGTGGCACGGACAAGCGCTTGCCGTCTCCTTCGACACCTTGAAGGCGTTTGACAGGGTCTGGCACGAGAGCCTTAATGGTAAGCTTTCTCGCTTCATTCGGTCTGCCCAGTGGTCTGTGTGATTGGATCGCAGACTTCCTGGGGGACCGGTTTATACAAGTCAACGCCGGCGTCCCTCAGGGTACGGTACTCTCAGCAAAATTGTTCTTGCTGCACATAAATGATCTGCTAAAATCTTTGGGTATGCAGAAAACAGCACTGTTGCTGAGAGATACGTATCCGACGCGCGCGCTACTGGGCCTCAAATCCGTTTAATTAAATTTTTCTGGAAGGCCACGGTTGGGCGCTTGAATCTGTCCTTGAAGGCAGTGGGGTGATGCCAATCTGCCCACCCGGCTCCTTCTTGCCGTGGTATAGCCGTGCCGATAACGGAACATCTTGAGCTTCTTGGCGTTACGTTGACATCGACCCTAAATTTTGGCCCATTCATTGAGCCAAAACCTTAACTGGCTGCCAAAAAGTTGGGGATCCTTGCAAATGTGAGACGGTACTTGACGCCAGAACAGTTGCTCAACTTGTATCAAGCGCAAGTTTATCATGCATGGAGTACTGCTCTCATCTCTGGGACGGATCTGCCAAGTTCCAGTTGGATGCACTAGAGTCGATCGAAAAACGGGCCAAGAGGTTCATCGGCAATGAGATTCTGGTGGAGTCTAGGCTCCAGAGCCTTGAACACCGGCGCCAGTCTATCGGTTATTTATCGGTTACATTTCGGGGAGTGTGCGATGAAATTGCATGAACTAATTCCTCCTAGCCCGTTCCATCATCGGACTGCAAGACGTACGGCGATGCGTCATCGGTACATGGTGGACATCTCAACCATACGCACCAAACGTTTTGGGGATACTTTTATTATGCGTACAGCAAAGGAGTGTAATTCCCTGCCGAAGTCTGTATTTCCAGATAGCTACAACCTGGGAGTCTTTAAGTCAAGAGTGAATAGGTTTCTTCTAGACAAGCGTGCTACATTGTCGACCACATCATCGCTTACCATTAGGTGAGATAGTGGTCAAGCGCGAGCCATTCATTTATATAAAAAAAAATAAAAAATTTAACCCAGGATATCATGCTCAGATTTTTTTAAATCAGTCCAGTAATTTAGTATTCGGTACAATTACGTACGGTACGGATTTTTTGTTTATTTGTATAAACAAAAAATCTTTCCTCTTTATAATATTGGTATAGATTATAAATTAAAAAAAAAAAAATGTAGTAAGAGTAAAAGTACGTAGTAGTAAGTACGTAAGTAGTTTGAAAGCCAGAGGCCACCTCATTTACCCCCTTTCGGCGCCCATGAATTTCTTGTTATCATCAGTGTATTTTATGCCACGATTGGCCGCCCTAAGCCCGGGCCTACTGGGCCTTGGGGCAAATCCACCACTGAGTTGAGCAGATTAGGGCTTAAACTTGTCAAGGCAGGTAAGTACGATGAACTTCGAGACTTTCACAACATTGTCGTTGCTCGACAACTGCCCTTTTCACCCTACTCTCGGCATAAATTACCGAATCGCTTACAAATTACTTACGTGATATAAGTATGAACTATTAACGCACGAGACTTTTGTAGTATGTCCACATAGGTATCTACAGTAATGAGTCATCATTGCTTTAGAATAAGACAACTTAGATTAGACGGTAAACAGAATGCAACAATAGATATATATTTATTTTTTACTATGACGTTCTCTATGTGGAGAAAATTCTAAAAACTAGTAAGTAGCAGGGGAAAGTAAATAAAAAAACAACTGGAATCTACTCAAAACGCGCCGGTCCGGTCCCAACCAGAAAAATTGTTGGGGCTCCTTATGGCGCAGTGATTAAAAAGCTCAGAGTACGGGTTTGATGCCCGCCATAAACAAAGTTTTGAGTACTTAATGATTACCAGCAGTAGAAACTGTGGAGAGAGCTGGGAGCCGAGGCACGCAGGAGTATCGGTATGTGTTACCGCGGCCCTGGCTCATGTAACTGAAAAATACGGGTGGGTTTTAGTTAGTAAAAGTCGGACACGCCCTCCCGCTTCACCCAGAGCGCGAGAAGTCATTGGATGACATACAAACCCAAAAAAAAAAATACAAAAAAAGGCATCTCGGTATGTAATTGATCCATTCACGGTTTGAACTCGGCAAGCATGGCATTGCTTAACCTCGAAGATCGGTGGCTGTTTATTTTAAATACAGATCCAATTTATTAGTACGTTTATTTTTTTCAATTCTTTTCACATTAAGTTCAATCACAGCTCCCATAGTTTCTAGCTCATCAGCGCAGATTCAGAGGGTAGCGTGTAGGTACAGACAGCGCGACAGCCTTCGTGGCGCCGCCGGTGGTTTCCTAGCAACCAGGCGCCGACGCGCCGTGGCGACGCGACCGGCTTTACTATCTCGCCGTACAATGATGTTGTGGGACTGGAAATGGCTCATGGATGCCAAGACGGTATCTATGAATCTTGGTTAACTTTGAGAGCAGCAATTTAAATCTGAGATTTTGTTGAAGCTGTTTGTTTGTATATAAATTATGTTTTGAGCTTAATCTAATTTACAGTCACTTGCTTATAGGAAACCATTTCATCCGAACTCAGTATCAGCTGTTTAATGATACCTTATTTATTAGTCCGCAACTCACAGCGATGTCTTTATCTCCGGAGTAGCGGATAGACCGGCAGTCATCACTTATCAGTTCTACAGAGTGTAACGGAAACTGCTTCTGCCCGTGTTAGTATATGAACAACTTTCTGCAAGGAATTCAAAGACAATTCTCAAAATAGTGCATTCATTCGTAGTGTATCAATACTAAAATATCCTGAATATCGATATCATACTATACCTAATCTTGTTCTAGTTCTATGTCGTTTGGTTCAAATTCAAGCCTATGTTGAGAGGGAGTGATATGAAGATTCGAATGACGTCTTTACGAGTGGTAGGACAGTTCGAAAACGCATTGAGCCGAAAACCACTATATCGAATGACGTTGTCGCGAACACGCTGATTCGAAAAACTGTTTGACTGGTACGCTAGTATGAAAGTCTTGGTATCGAAATCCACTGTTGCGAATAGCATGGTCCAATCTGAATTTGTCTGGGGATCAAACTCGCGAGCCAACATGTTCGAATCTTCATATCACTCCCCAACATGGGAGTGATATGAAGATTCGAATGTCGTTATTGCGACGCACGCTATTTTGAAAAACTTTACGAGTAAAGGTACGCCAGAGTCGACAACCGCTATACCGAATGACGCTGTCGCGAACACGCTGATTCGAAAAACTGTTTGTTGAAAGGATCTAACGAAGTCAAGAAAGTGCAGGCCACTTCCAGCCACACTATCTTCTACGTTGTCATAACCAACATTATAGTGAATTTAAACAGCAACTTTATACTCTGCGCATTGCCCATAACATCGGCAGTCAGTTTACTGGTGGCATTAACGATTTGCTTGCGCTGCACGCTGTGGAGAAAGATTTTACGATAACATCGTTAAAATGTTTCATCAAATTAGTTTTGACAACTCAATGCGTTCGCTTTATGGTCAACTTTGTATGCCGTCTGGTGACAAATATGCTCAATGAAGTCGGCATCTCAATGTTCCGGTTAGGCAGTTGCTTCGGACTACATTTTCGTGTGATTCATTTATTAATTAATAATGAATACATTTATTAATTAATACAGAACATGCTACATTTTAGTACCTACTTATTAGGAACATAGTTATAAAGTACCTAGACTGGTACTCAGCATCCGGTTAGACTGGAAGCGACCCCAAGTCGGGAAATGCATAGGCAGATTGATTAGTAATAAAGTAATGCTTGCAATGTTAGGAGGTGTCCCTACCCTGAGCGTCTAATTAGCAGACACAATAGAACAACAATAGCTTACGCACACATGGAGTGCACGCGAGTCGTCACGGGTCGGTTTGCTCCCAAGTTGGCCCTGTTTTACGCACCTTTAGTGATTTTAAGACTATGATTTATTAATTCGTAAAAGTCCACTTACACGCTATCCGAAAACTTATCTATAAGATTTTGAAATCATCGGTCTAAAGATAACTATTGACACCGGCTTCCCTTTTCAACTCAAAGATACACAGTTCTTGATTCAAAACCTTCCTTCCCACGACACTCGGCGTCACCGTTTTTCACCCCTTCATTACTATTCGCAACTTCCATACAAGCATCAACCGTATTTCCCTTTGAAACGAATTTATTTATTATCAGGGATGTTAAGGAGCACCGTAACCGAAACTATCGGATGTCCAAAATGAAAATATATCCGTAACCGTAACCGAATCCGATATAAATGTTTCGGATAGGGGCGCAGTCTAAATGAGACTCGTTATAGCAGGTTTTGCTGCCCGGGAAGGACAGCACTCAAGCTGCACGCGTCAGTCACTTGCATGTTTGTTTATTATATACATCTAATATCCGTATCTGAAACTTTCCGAAACTTACGGATAAGCCGAAATAATTTCATATCCGTAATCGTATCTGAAACCGGTACCTACAATATTATTTCTATATCCGTATCCGTACCTGTCCAGATCCAAAATTTCATATCCATAACATCCCTGTTTATAACCTAAACTTTCCCACATCTATATACGCGTATGTGGCAGTGGTACGCTCAAATTGGGCAAAGCTGGAAACGACCAGCGGCCGACCACCCAACGCCATTGTCCAGTGTCGGTCGACCAAGCAATTTACACTTGTGTGTGTATGCTTATTGGCGGGCTACCGGGTGCGTTTGCGCTTTTCGATTGCGAATGTTTTACTGTGGTGTTGTGGCGTATATTTAAGGACTTTTACAGAGTCTAGTGCTGACTTCCCACGGTCTCAAACGAATTTTCGGAACTGCTACTACAGTAGGTAGATAGTTTACCGAAATACAGTAACCAACACTCTTAGCTACTTTAAATTTAAAATATAGTGTCAAACTTTAAAGAGAAAAGTTACCCTAGAATTAAGTTCAACCTAATTTTTGGTCGCTGACTAAAAGCTATATGAAGTTCTAGACAAATTAGTGTCATTACAACGGCAGGCGATGATCTAAATGCCAAAATGTAAAGTAGATATTGGTCACGTGACATTTCCATGGCGCTTGGCATTCTTATAAATATTTCACATTTCCCAATACGTAATGTTTTTAAACAGATGCAATGTTGTAAGATTTTATATAATAACTAGCTGACCCGGCAAACTTTGTTTTGCCATAAAAACACCAAACATTCATCTACCCTACCTACCCTACCTACCCTAACTACCTACCCTACCCTACCCTACCTACCCTACCCTACCCTACCCTACCCTACCTACCCTACCTACCCTACCTACCCTACCCTACCTACCCTACCCTACCCTACCTACCCTACCTACCCTACCTACCCTACCTACCCTACCTACCCTACCTACCCTACCTACCCTACCTACCCTACCTACCCTACCTACCCTACCCTACCCTATATCTCAAGTTGGACCAGACTGCTCACGGTGTGCCAATTTAATTTAAAATCGGTTATGTAGTTTAGGAATCCATCGCGGACAAACATCGTGACAGGAGATTTATATATATTAGATATAAGATATTTAGATATATTTTGCTTTTTGTACAATTTGAAGTGTAGAAAAAGTCACAATTTTTAAATTTTTGTTTGTTTTCGACAAATACCTCTACACACATTCGCAATCGAATCGAAAGTCACCAGCGCCCTCTAAGCCTCGCGGGCGACCGTGGGAACTCGCAGATTCCGTAAGATTAATCCATCGGTCGATGCTTCCCGCCACTTTGCATACTTTATTTATGTCTTTGAACAGTTTTTGCTTATAACCATACTGACGCATACTATGGGAAGATCATTAAGAGATTATGGCACGATTTATAGGCTGAAGTAAGAACAAAGATTGTTTGAACTAATGAAGACTGTATTCTCGTAGGTACTACCTACTCTTTCTTTACATAAAAAGTTAAGTGTTATTGCGTGAGTGCTCTAATTAAAATGTAATCATGATATAATTAACGCCTATAAAGAGCTGACAATGAAAAATAATAATCTATATTTGGTCCATAAAGGCGATTTTTCTTCTGTCTTGCTTCTTTTGGATGTGTAATCCACATAAGGGAGCTAATAACTAATAGAGTGATTGCAAGTGTCAATAATGACATCGTAATTAGTAATAATTATTGCAATAAATTGAGCAATCTAATTTAATATGAATTAATCCAATTAAGAACTATAGAACTTGATGAACTTTACCATATATACCTAATGCGTGGAAAAGTTCATCAAGTTCTGTATTTAAAATTAGGATCAAAATTGACAAAGCTCACTCAGGATTGAGTTCAATGAGGATCACCAGGCAGCTTTTAGACATATGCACATTAAGTACATACCTTCTACCACTTGTGTCGTTGTCAAGGTCTTGTTAAAGGTATTAAAGGACGAGTACATGGATGAAATGATTTAATTATTGATCATCATTTGTCTCATCATCTTCGCAGATTTTGTATGGGCACTAAATATTTCTATAAATATACCTCACTTTATAATAAACTTCTCGACCATGACACTGCATCCAGCAATTTCAATAGCCCCAGCAATATTTAACCTTTCCTAAGACCTAGCTGCCCCAATGATTGAACAGAAAAAATATGTGCTCAATACGTCACTACTGGTATATATCGACATAATTACCGCGTTTTAAATCTGTTCACACACTACGTACTTGGAACTGTACGATACCATAATCCTTCACTCGTCCGCGACGCTATTTAAAGTAGGCCCTTACACCGTAGAAGCGAATATTGCATTCTTTGCATACCTGGGGGCTTGGTGTAAGTTAGTAGAAGTTAGCTGGTTTCTGCGGCTGGTCATGATTAGTTAGATATTTAAAAGTTTGTTTGTCCTTGTAAGATCTTGCTTGAAATTTTATTTAGTGACTTTTATTTGCTACAGATTAAGAAAATTACTAGGTTTCGAATTCTGGCAAAGCAGCAGAATACTAGTACATAGTAATGGCAGAAGGAAGAAAAAAGAAAGAAAAGAGGTTTATTTTCACCAAGGACGTTAAAAGGTCAGGATAATGCTGCCAAAACAATGCTACAAAGTTTTCTAAATGGTTAAACTGATTTTACCAAATAATATATTTTTTGCAGACCAGATGACACTACACTTATGCAATGTACGATTCCAATCCATGGATGAAGGAGGAAGAGGGTTATCAAAGAACAGATTGATATATTGTGTAAGAGGTGACATTAATGGAAAGGATAATAAATGATTGACCAAATATTCTGCACTAACTCATCATCTGCCTGCCCTTATCCCATGTTACTTGGGGTCGGCGCAACACGTTTGCTTCTTCCATACCGTTCTATCCCCCGTCATGTCATTACTGACTCCCTTTTCTTTCATATCACTCCTCACACAGTCCATCCATCTTTTCTTTGGCCTTCCTCTCCCTCTCCATCCATCCACATTTATATTCATAACTCTTTTAGTAATATGCGTTTCATCCCTCCTCATCACATGACCATACCAGGACAAACGGTTTCCTTTCAACTTTTCTGCCACTGGCGCCACTTTCAAACTGCCTCTAATATACTCATTTCTCACTTTATCCAATCTCGTCACGCCGCACATCCATCTCAACATTCTCATCTCTGCTACATGCAATCTCCTTTCATCCATCTTTTTCACAGTGCATTCTGCACTAACTCCTGAACAAATAACACTCATTAGAACAATCATTCAGAACCAAGTCGAACTCTATTGTTCATTCAACTATTTTATTGTTTTCTTCTAGTTATAAACTCACAATAGTAGAATTCCTTGCAACTCCACCATCTTCTACATCTCCTATTTCCATGCCTTGTACCGTACCATAAAACGACCGATGTGAGAATTTGCATCGAATGGAGTTGGGACGCGGCACAGCCTCTACGGGGACGCGCTCGGCGCTCGTACGTATTGTGTGTCGTTTTATTATCTCCCGTACGCACCTAGATGTTCCACGGATATTGGTTATGCACTGCACCTTTCTTTTTTAGATTGTCATTACTTTGGGATTGTTTGTTTAGTTCACATTATATAACGTCATGCGTTCATTCCGCGAAGGCTTTAGCGCAGGTGTACCTACAATACTCTCACAATTTGCCAGTTATCTACGTTTAAGTCATATTTTATGGAATGCCCTCAATCGAGCGCAAAGCCAGAGTCTGGGATGCTACTTCAAAATTCCAAATAGAAAAGCCCAATAACACTTTCACCGATCTGGGAATCGAGTCCAAGAGCTCATACTTAATAGTAGCTCTTGCGAACACCAGACTAACGAGAAAGAAATATAAAAAAAATATGGTGTTATAATTTTTGTTAGATTAACTAGCATGTCTACCTAAAATACGCAGTGTTTAGATGATTTCTACTCTACTTGACATTGACAACTAGTTTAGGTTCTTTGCAGATACCTATCTACTTAGTATCACACATAATGACCATCTCTTAGCTACGGCTAAGCTCTTTCTTAAGAATCTTTCTTAGTCTGTGTTCAACACAACATCTAAACTTATCTTGGAAATGATGAAATGTACAACTCAAATAAGCAAGACAAATGAAGCGCATACTACTGATGACAGATATCTCCTAATTGAACAGTAATAAGACTGCAATAAATATCCACAAGAACATAATATTTCACCCGATGCCAAAGTCACTCAATTTCAAATTCCACGGCATCGTTCAAAAATAATTAAGGTGCTATAAAGGGAACTAAGAATCTACGTGAGTGCCAGTTTCAACCCAAAACGTGTCTATACCCACTTTGAAGGGATTAAAAAATAATATTGGGCCCAGTACCGGGAACCACCCCATGTCGAATAATACCTTTTGCATTTAAACCCCGGCGGAACACGTTTGTATGGGCTGTCATTGATGATCATTTTTTTGGGCGCTACGCCGTTTGTCGGAAGTCACGAATTGACTGCAACGTAATGTGGGAATCGTAGCGAAAGTCGACCGGTAGTTCTTTTTGTTTTGTTTTTGTTACTGCAGCTCTGTTGTACTGTTCTTAAGTTTTTGGACTGCCTATATACTTATAAGAGTATCTTTTTAACTGACATAGTTGAGATGGCTTTTAATACCTTGGGATTAGAATAAAAAAATAACTTTGGTTTTGCTTGTTAATATCGATACATTGCACTGTGTCAAATCTATTTGCCTACTTAGCACATATGTACAGTGATGGCCTAGTGATATCGGCTGCGACTTATAAGTTGTAGGCCGTGGGTTCAAACCCAGGCAGGCGCTTTGCTTTGTGTAAATTATTTCACCACCACTGCTCTCAAAACGGTGAAGAAAATTGTCGTGAGAAAACCGGCATGTCCTAGAACAAAAAAATCGAATACATGTGACATCCACCAACCCGCATTGCCGATTCCCTCTCAGAGAGAGGAGGCCTGTGTCTGAGCAGTGAGCACATTAAAAAGGCTGATGACGATGACGACTTAGCACATTAAGCCATGCCCTTCCATAACAGCCGAACCGGAAGACGATGCGTTGGAAGGCCTCCCACTAGGTGGACCGATGACCTGGTTAATGTTGTGGGAATCCGCTGGATATCTCGATTCATCATGCATCCAGTGGATTCCCGCACGGGATCAGTCAATATGGCGACGCCTGGGGAAGGCGTATGTCCAGCAGTGGACGTCTTACGGCTGAAATGATGATGATGATCCATAACAAAGTTCTTAGATGTAGTTAAAGAATGCTCCACGAACCTACGGTGCATAGTCAATTACGTCGGATATATTAGACTATTCCACCTTTGATTTGAAAATTTATTGCACCGACCCCAAGTAACATGGGAAACGGCAGGACGATGATGGTGATTTGAAAAATGCGAATGCTTGTTAGTAATTCTGAAATTACCAACTACGAAAACGGCAGTGAAAGTTCCATGCGCACAGTTGAAAGATATCCCATAATCCTGACACGCTCTAATCTCCAAATTATATCCATCTCTGAAAATTAAGTAGGATGGGCCAGTCCCTGCCGTACCACGTGACAAAGCAAAGGTAGACCCCGTATGCCCAATTGCCCATCCGAGATTGCGATCCGGACACACTAATCTCCAAATTATGTCCTGGATCTCCAAAAATTTGTAGGGTGGACCAGTACCTGCCGTACCACCTACGTGACAAGGCAAAGACAAACCCAGTATGCCTGTCCGGAATTCCGGAGACACTAATCTCTAAATTAAGTCCATCTCAATGGGAGGTCATCTCTAAGTACATGGTTAACATCCCACCCATACGCACCAAAGGCATTATGAATACTTTTATTGTGCGTAAAGCAAAGGAGTGGAATTCCATGCCGGAACCTATTTCCTGATTGCTATAACCTAGGGGTATTTAAGTCAAGAGTGAATATGTTACTTCTAGGCAAGCGTGCTTCACCGCCGACCACATCATCGCTTACCATCAGGTGAGATAGTGGTCAAACGAGAGCCTACCAATAATAAAAAAACTCCTAAATTAGGTTGTTGTGGTCCACCCGCCACTGCTGCCACGTGAGAAAGCAAAGGTAGACCCCAGTATGCCCCTTAATCGGGCGAGACAAGTCCAAAGGCAGCAAATTAATCGGAGTTGCGCAGTCGGTCTCGTTAGGTGCGACGCGAGGGGCGAAGGGGTGGGGGGAGGACCACCGCTGCGCGCGCGGCTCGCGACCACTGTAATATGAACGCAGGGCTTTTGCGCAGAGACTTTGTTCGTGTGCTTGAAGGATATTTTTGAGTTTGAGAAACCTCATTAAACTTTGTGTCTAAAGCCTATCATAAACGGACTATATTTCAAGAGTCTGGCAATATTGCGGAAACTTCACGGATTCAAACACGGGCGGGCGATCAGTAGTATGGAGAAGAAGGCGATAGTATGCCTACCTCGATGGTCAAAGCCAGCTCACGTGGCGCGAAGACTAGTGAGCTGGTGATTCTTCAAACACGTTCACACGACACTATCCACAGTTTTTATATCCGCGAAGCGGGTAATAGACACAGTTTATAAAGTTATCTGCAATTCAACTTCAGCCATGTGGCATGAAGAGTTGGCGGTGAGATACGAAGTCCTCTGACGGTCAAGGTTTAATTCGTACATAAAACTGGCAAATCAATGCAGGAAGGGAGTGAGATAGTTCGGATCTCGATCGCCCTCGAAATCTGAAATGCGTTTTTCAATGTATTCGGTCATTGGTTTATGACATATTACAAGATAATGGCGCCACCAGAAAGTAGACTTAATGAAAATAAAATAATAATAATTATTGAAATTGGAATATCAAGCTGTTATAACTTATATACTGTTGACTAGCTGTTATAAATGCAAAAGTCTCTGTCTGACGGCCTGTCTGTGGACTCATTTGGATTAAATTTGAAACACGGGTCCTGCGTAAGGACATATAATATTTTTCATCCTGGGCACGTTCTCTTGGGCTATTTACTGACACTCACGCGGGCAAAGCCGCTGCCATAAGCTAGTATCTAATTTACAAATTGAATCCTGTGTATGAATGAAATTGATCAATTAAGTATATGCATGTGAGGTATTGCGTAACACAATCCATGGCAACTCCATTGATGTGACAATGAAACTACATTAATGGAGTTTCTTGTGCATTCTTCTCCATATCAACCTACTTTTCCGAATGCACGGTAGAATCAATTTTTTATAACATGTAAAATTTTTAACGTTCAAAAGTGCCGCATAATGGCCTAGTTGAAATAAATACATTTGATTTGATTTGATTTGATTTGAATTGAATTATGTATTATGCCGAAACATAGAACTTTACGAAGCAACGGATTTAGAAGTTTCTTCAAATCCTTCGCATTGTGAGAAAAAGTGTGTTAAAATATAGCTAGTGATTTAAATGGCGAGCTAAATTGGATGAGAAACCCATGAGTTACGGGAGAACTGTCCAAAATTTGTGCCTCAGTTAAGTACAATGTTAGATAGGCACTTTTTTATACTTTTGTACTTATCAGATATATCGATAGCCGTAGCCAGTTTTTAACATGAACCAAAACTATGGACTTTAAATCTGCGGTACCGTTTCCCAGCACACGAATAAAGACCCGTACGACTTTTTTTTCAACTTTATTTCCATCGCGCTGTGCCTCCAAAATTGAGTTGTACGGCTTTCGCGGACTTTTTTTGTATTTTTTTCGACTTTTTGCAACTCCCCGGCGGTCGTTGGTAATCACTTGTATGTTTATTTATTTATTATTAACCAACTTCGAAGATCTGGTGTGATGATTTTGAAGGTACTGTGGGAAACTTGGGTTTTCAATAGGAATGTTTTCTAATTACTTGATCACTTTTTAATGTTGCTATTGGTAATCGTCTTAGCTGACCTACTGGTTCTATCCAACAAATTATATCACTTCTTGAAAGGTTAGGTGGACTGATGATCTATGGGACAGCTGGACTCAAATAAGTTAGCTGACAATCTATATTTATTACTAATCAGTAGTAGTAACATTGATTTGAATAATTTAATCCCTTTATTATCTTGCTCTTACTTAGCTCTATAGCTATACTAATTTAGCTTGATCGTCCTTCCCACTCCGCTTGATAGCAGTATTTATAAATTAATACGTAGTAGTATGTTATCCACACACTTGGAATCTGTCCGAATCGTTTGACGTTATGGGCGTTAATCCTTTTTGCACTTCTTTAGGAATTACCGCGTAGTAGTCACGATTTATAAGGTACGGTCGATTGTAGGACAGCTGGCCAAATCATATATATACATCTAAGGACACGGAATGAGAATGTTATATCCTCATGAACCGGTAATTATGGTGTCACTAGGATGTCGTCCAAGTGACACCAGAATTACCCTCTGTTAAAGTATTAGTAGGTTGCGGGAAGGCGCTGGATGCGAGACGCACGGGCTCAGTCAATGTGGCGACGCATCGGGGAGGCCTATGTCCAGCAGTGGACGTCTTTCGGCTGAAATGATGATGATGAAAGTATTAGATACCTAAATTGTATTAATTCCTGGATATATTACCTACTACTCTAAGGTGTGTACTATTCTATTGGAACATCCAGTTTTACTTACAGGAAAAATAAATTATTATTTTAATTATTTTCACAAAACAAATAAAATACCAAAATCAGTTCAATTACTCTATCTACCGGTCCAAATGAAACGAAATGACTGCCTGAGACAGTTCCCTTCAAGAATAACGGCGAAGCTAAATTAAATCGAAGCAGATAAAAAAATACACAGACTTATCACCGTAACAGTACTGCGATGTTGGTGGCATTCAGCGCTTTTTTTCCAAAACACATGTATCGGTGAGTGGAAAAGTATAAGAATATTGTTTGATATGGTTGAAGACTGCCTGTAGGCTGGACTTCGAGCAAAATCGTCATCTTCACGTTATAAAGCATCAGCATTGGTGACAGAAGGTTCTGTATCCGGATTTCGCAAAAATATCAACAGGGAAATGATCTCTGGAGCTTGTGCTGGTGAAAGGAGTTCTACAGGGCTCTATTATAAGCCCGTTTTTATTTTACGAATAACAATAAAACTGTGTTATGACACCGTACTATGGCTGACCTCATAACTTAGCTTTTGTTTACATTACTTTGTAGATCTAAAATTAACCATAATTTGGTGATGGACCACTTTTACCTAGGTATATGCAGTTTCAAATAAATTAATGATGAGTTCAATGTTAACAAAATAATCTTGGCAGTCAAAGCATACTAGATGGTTGGAGAAAAACAATACAAACTTATAGTTCAAAAACACAGACAGTCCTCAAATACGAATTCGCAAACCCTTACGCACCCGCCAGTACATTATCGGCAAGGTAAAAAGTGGCGGGTAGACATGCCCCCTCCCCGCACTAAGGCAATAAATCATATGTGTAGTTAATTATTTTGATTAAAAGAGAGGGCGCAGTGAAATTGTACCGCCCGATATCTGGGCCACATACCTTACTCACAAATATTTTAAGGGTAATGTTGCTTGAGCGATTTTGTCAATGATTTGGAGTGTTTATTTTGGGAATAAGATGAGCTTGAGTTTCGGAGTGGCGACCACGATCTGTAAGACGCTGCTTTGGAAGGCCTCCTTCTAGGTGGACCGATGATCTGGTTAAGGTTGCGGGAATGCGCTGGATGCGAGACGCACGGGATCCGTCAATGAAGCGGCACTTGGGGGAGGTCTATATTCAACAGTGGATGTCTTTCGGCTGAAAAGATGATGAAGATGGGCATATGACATTAATGGATCCTATACAAGTTCCAAAGCTTTTCGTCTCAATAAATATATCTATCTATCTTTTACTATACCGTTGTGTAGAAGACGCAGTATCTAACTAGGAGTAGATACAACCTATAAGTAGGCGATTTTCGTCCCGAGTTCCAGACACTCCAGAGTAAAAATCGCATGTTTCTTAATGCTGACAAGTGTTACCATATAACATTCACAAAGAAACACCGTACGCCTACTTCTTTATATTCGCTCCACGGAAGAGCACTTCAAAGATTCAACAAAATCTGAGACTTAGGTGTTCTCCTTAACAGTAAGCTTACCCTCATACCTCACTTTGACTCTATTGCTTCTAGGGTTACTAAAACACTGGGATTCATAAAAAGAACCTGTTATGACTTCAAAACTGTCCAAACCGTAACAGTACTTTAAAATTCATTTGTACGAACTGTTTTGGAATACGCGTCACCTGTTTGGAATCCAATTTATGTTACACATGTGAATCGCATAGAACGGGTAAAAAAAAGCTTTACACGCTATCCGCGTTACAAATCTGACAACTGTCCTCTGGACGCTGATTGCTCGCAAAGGCTAAGTCACTTCGAAATTATAACTTTAGAACAGCGAAAGCATAATACTCGTAAAGACCTGATTTTCGAAATCATTAATGGTTACTATACAAGTTCCAAAGCTTTTCGTCGAAATAAATATATCTGTCCCTCGCCATATTTCACTCAGATCTGTATGCATCCTGGATGTGTTCACTCTGTCCCCAACCAGAAATAACCTCGGACATTCGGCAATAATGAACAGGTTGATGAGGATGTACAATGAGCTCCATACACGTTCCAATAGCGTCAACATCTTCGCCAATAAGGTATCGCAATTTTGCAAACAATTGTTACTGACCCACCAGTACCAGGTGCTGAAACCAACTCGCAGAGGCCTTGTTAGACATGTAGGATGAAATGTGACACCAACCGGCGATTATCCCTGTATGCACTAGTCACTACGCAAGAGCACTCAAGGACAATCCCCAGCTGGTATATGAATATGGAGATAAAACATATTGGGCTATGGGTTTGGGAGGTTTCGTGGATCGATTACCTAAAATTATAGAAGGACTATTGGCCTCTACCTGACCATTGTTGATCTACACGGCTTTAAAATGGTAGGGGAGTTGTACACTAAATTAATGGGACCCCATTAACAGTCGCTAGCCCTTTAATGACGTTTATTATCTATCTTCTATCTATCTATATATACTAGCTGACCCGGCAAACTTTGTTTTGCCATAAAACACCAAAAATTCATCTACCCTACCTACCCTACCCTACCTACCCTACCCTACCTACCCTACCCTACCTACCCTACCCTACCTACCCTACCCTACCTACCCTACCCTACCTACCCTACCCTACCTACCCTACCCTACCTACCCTACCCTACCTACCCTACCCTACCTACCCTACCCTACCTACCCTACCCTACCCTACCTACCCTACCCTACCTACCCTACCCTACCTACCCTACCCTACCTACCCTACCCTACCTACCCTACCCTACCTACCCTAGCCTACCTACCCTACCCTACCTACCCTACCCTACCTACCCTACCCTACCTACCCTACCCTACCTACCCTACCCTACCTACCCTACCCTACCTACCCTACCCTACCTACCCTACCCTACCTACCCTACCCTACCTACCCTACCCTACCTACCCTACCCTACCTACCCTACCCTACCTACCCTACCCTACCTACCCTACCCTACCTACCCTACCCTACCTACCCTACCCTACCTACCCTACCCTACCTACCCTACCCTACCTACCCTACCCTACCTACCCTACCCTACCTACCCTACCCTACCTACCCTACCCTACCTACCCTACCCTACCTACCCTACCCTACCTACCCTACCCTACCTACCCTACCCTACCTACCCTACCCTACCTACCCTACCCTACCTACCCTACCCTACCTACCCTACCCTACCTACCCTACCCTACCTACCCTACCCTACCTACCCTACCCTACCTACCCTACCCTACCTACCCTACCCTACCTACCCTACCCTACCTACCCTACCCTACCTACCCTACCCTACCTTTCCTATCCTACCTACCCTACCCTACCTACCCTACTTACCCTACCCTACCCTAAACGGGATTAAAAGTATCCTATGTCCTTCTCCTGGTTCTTAGCTACCTCCCTACCAATTTTCAGCCAAATCGGTTCAGCCGTTCGTGAGTTATAAATAGTGTAACTAACACGACTTTCTTTTATACATTTTCCATTTTTTTTTTTTCAATTGTTAATCTAAACCATTCTCGAATCTCCACGAACACACACAAAAAATTTCATCAAAATCGGTCCAGTCGTTTAGGAGGAGTTCAGTCACATACACACGCACACAAGAAATATATATATTAAGATAAAAGCGAAAGGTCACTCACTCACCTATCACGAAATATCGAATCCGCTTGAAGTACAAAGATGAAATTGTGCAGGGAGGAAGTTTATAGTCAGTAAACGTCCGCTAAGAACAGATTTTGTGACTGGGGCGGATTTAGGGGGTCCAAGGGCTCTCGCAAGTTTGTAAGAAAGTCCTTAATTTTTTGAACTACTAACTTAAAATTTGGCAGGGAGGTAGTTTATAGTTAGAAGACGTCCACTAAGAACGGATTTTGCGACACGGCCGGATTTAGGGGGTCTAAGGGCTCTCGCAAATTTGTATGAAAGTCCCCTTAATTTTTTGAGCTACCTACACACTTAAAATTTGGCAGGGAAGTAGTTTATAGTTAGTAAACGTCCGCTAAGAACGGATATTGCGACAGGGCCGGATTAAAGAGGTCTAAGGGCTCTCGCAAGTTTGTACGAAACTCCTTCATTTTTTGTGCTACAAACTATAAATTTGGCAGGGAGGTATTTAATAGTTAGTAGACATTCGTAAAAACGGATTTTGTGTCAGGGCCGGATTAAAGAGGTCTAAGCACTCTCGCAAGTTTGTTTGAAAGTTCGGTTTTTTTTTTACTACCGTCCTGAAACATAGCATTTCTAGAGTTTATGAGTAGGAGACATAAGCTAAGATAGAATTTTGTGATAGCCTGGACTAAGGGCTCTCGCAAGTTTATATGAAATCCTTGGCTTTATGTACTTTAAAATTGGTCAAGAGATAGAGTATAGTTAAAACATCCCACGAAAGAACAGATTTTACGTCAGGGCCGGTTTGAAGGGAATGTAATGTGTGGAAACGCTCTTGCAACCCTATGTGTTCAACAAACATTTATTGATGACTTATAATACAACAAACAGAAAATACAAAAAAAAATATTCAAACGAAGGAAGATATGTATTTATATATTTTTATTACAATAACATTTACGTAGTTAAGTAGTTTCATCAAGTGCTCGAATATTTTTTTGTTTTTTTTAAAGACTGATTTAGGGGGTGTTAAAGATTTTTAAGAATTTTACTGTACAGGGCTGTTTATGATTTAGTGGAGCATTAGGAAACAATTTTTGGAAATTCAACCTTTAAGAGGGCGAAACTAAAATATCATCTGTAGAATAAAATACGGATCACGCGAACGAAGTCGCGGGTGAAGTGCTAGTTAATTATAAAATTTGAAATATGTAAGTGCTGTGTACACCTGTAAATGACAAATTCACTCTAGATTTTAAGTTTAATTTGTACCCCAAAGAATGTAGGTATTAGTGACGATGGCGTTGGAGTGCCATAATTAAATAAATAAATAAAAATTAAAGCAAGGATTGACACAACACTTCTCCAGTGGGTTATATTAATAAAGGTTTGCTCACGACACTTTTACTTAACTAAAAGTCAGTTAGTGATAAGAAAGGATTATTCATAGGTAGATATAGCTAAGATACTGGGCAAGCCAAATGGGTTTATGCTGGTTTTGGATCCGCAACCTATAGGCAGACGGGTCAGAACCTTAACTTTAAACAAACACATTGTAGAGTAAGATGCAAATTGATGATATAATCAGAGAGCTGTAGATAGGTAGATAATCCCATACATCTAATACTGCAATTAAACTAGATAATCGAGGTTTAATTTATTATCTTAAAGTTGTATAAATTGTTACGTTCATGATTGTCTGAAAGTCTTGTTTGATTTATTCCGTTCTAATACCAAAAACTAATATCACTGGTATTTGTTTAAAAATCATATTTCTTTTGTATTCCGAACGGATACCATGGTTTAAACGAATACCAAAACAAGTATGTACAAAGATATAAGGTACAGTCTTTAAAATGCTTTGTATGTAATTATAAGACCTTTAATTGAAAAAAAATAAGTTCAATAAAGTCAATAATATAGTCTAGTTCAATAATAAAATATGACTAATAATCAACTTAATTATAAATTTTAGTTCCTCCTTGTACCTGAATAATATTTTTTTGCAACTACATCAAAACAAGAACAATGTACTTACGATCAAAAAAATACAAAATATTTTAGAAAATCAACTCAACAGGTTCACTGTCAAAATAATAAAACAATAGTTAGTGTTAGTATTATATTACGATCACATAAAACTATCAGAAAACCTATTCATTTGACTAGGTTTGACTGTGCTGACTGGACCAAATTCAAGTTGTTGGTATTCGTTCGCACATTAAATTTCGTTATTGTTATTCGAATGGAATAAATCTCTTTTTTGTGATAGGACTAGCCCATACAAATAACAAAGACAAAGCTATAGATATCTACATAATATCTCAGAAAGGATTAAGTACTTACAAGATATATTATATAGTACCTATTGGTATCACTGTGAATTGAGGATAATAAACAAAACATAGGTACAATCTTGAGTATGAAATCACATAGACACGATTCCTGTAAGTTAATAGTATAATAGTTCCATAATAATCTTCAAAACAAAAACTTATAGACATAAAACACCAAAATAGAGTTAGGGAACCACTACACCAGTAGGTACATCGTTAACGGCTGACCCGATTCGCTATCCCGAGGTAGTAGGTGTGGCAGAAATAGAACATCTATACACCTGTACGGAGCTTTGTTGTCAAAATATGGTGTTTTATAAGCCTTCCTTCTGCCTCTTTCGTTTATTGTGTGTTGCTCTGTATTGACTGCGTGTGTTGCTTCAACGTTTTTAGCGGGCGTCTGTGTTGGGTTGAAGATGGGCTTGTGATTTATGGCTGGGTCGAAAGGTTGGGTCTGTTTGTAAGTTGGAGTTGTTGTTAAACTTGTAATGTTGCGCTTGCCAGATTGTTTTCGTTTCATCTTGTACCTATGACTCTTCAACGTCGCACGTCGTTGCGGCATCTTCTGTAGGATTGTGAATCTCTCTCTCTTTTTGCCTAGTTTTAGGTAGGTAATACTCTTCTTCATTGTCAAAATATGTCGTTGTATAAACCTTAATCCATCTCTTATTTGTTGTGTGTTGTTCTGTATTGACTGTGTGTGATGCTGCAACGTTTTTGGCAGGCGTCTGTAGATTGAGTTGAAAATAGTTTTGTGTTTTAGGTATAGCCAAGCAAAGAGATTTGGTCTGTTTGCAGATTGTTATTGATAAACTTGATAAATAGTTATCATTATTGCTAACAAAAGTTTCTGTTCTGATGTCGTTCAAATATCAAGAGGGAAATGATTCTAATATGCATAAGTATTCCCGTGGCAGTAGGTGCGACAGAAACCGAAATCAAAAGCCATTTATTCAAATTAGGCAGAGAGCCAGCACTTTTTCGACGTCAAAGTTCTACACAAAGACAGATCGCCCGCCCGTCACCACTTCTTACTACATCTGGGGGTGACCATAAGCTCTTAGAGTAAGGTTAGTTTTAGTGTGTGTAAAGGACAGATGTATATGACTTGTATACATCTATTCAGTCCCTTACTCACACTCAAAATAAGCTTATGGTCACCCCCCTGTACGGAGCTATGTTGTCAAAATATGGCGTGTTATAAGACTTCCTTCTTTTGTTTGTTGTGTGTTGCTCTGTATTGACTGCGTGTGTTGCTGCAACGTTTTTAGCGGGCTTCTGTGAGTGAGTTGAAGATGCAATGGGCTTGTGTTATAAAGCTAATTCGAGAGATTGGTCTGCTTGCAGGTTGGTGTTGTTGGTAAACTTGTTGCACTTGCTTTTCTGATTGTTTTCGTCTTGTCTTCTCAGACTCTTCAACGTCTTTGACAGTGTCTATACACAGTTAGTCAGTTACGTAACAATAGGTACCTAGAT
Organism: Anorthoa munda; assembly: GCA_945859665.1. Taxonomy (NCBI): domain Eukaryota; kingdom Metazoa; phylum Arthropoda; class Insecta; order Lepidoptera; family Noctuidae; genus Anorthoa; species Anorthoa munda. Next base: position 2,928,740 of record OX243907.1, on the reverse strand, counting down.
TTTTAAAACTTCAGGTGTTCATCACTGGGACATTTTCTGTAAGGTTGTGACTCTGTTTCTTTTTACCTAACCTTATCCCAGTATTTGAGCTCCTCGCCATTCTTCACCAGACGTGGCTCAGTGCAGCCATACATATACATATGAACATAGTGTTCTAAATTTATCTTCATTTTCGACAGATTCAAAACCAAAAGCAACTTAGTTAGATTTTGAACTGACTTCAAAAAGGAGGAGATTCTCAATACGACGTGTGGATGTCTCTAACTATTCTCAATCTCATTTTTTCTTTTTTTCTCTTCTTTTAATTAGACTTTTTACAATGGTTTTCAATCATCTTTATAACCCTTTGCTAAGAATAGTTACAGCACTGATAATTACATTAGTGCCACATGTTAAATTTAGTCTTGTTATACATTTATTTTTATTTTTTTTACCTTTGTATAGATGCTTTTACCGATTGTTTTGTGAATGTGTGAACATTCCTTCTTCTAGATTTCTGGATGCTTGATAACATTTCATAACTTTTTATCGCGTTTAACATTTTATTTTTAGTTTCTAACGTCTTATTGTCGGGCCTACGTTGTCCCCCCATATCTAAGTAATGCTGTAACACGGAAATATTGTAAAAACAAACCATATTTTTAAAAGAGTAACCATGGAGTTTCTTGCCGGTTCTTCTCCATAGGAAACGACCAACCCGAACTGTGCGCCTTTTGTCGACTTTTAATAAGTGCCCATGTAGGCCTATGTAAAATAAAAAAAAATGATTTGATTAGATTTTTTGTTTTGACGGTTTTTTTTTTATATTTGTTTCCTCAGAACGTTTTACTGGGTGAACCGATTTTGATGATATTCTTTTATTTGAACGCGTGCTTTTCAAGTGGTCCCATTATAGATCTGATGAAGAACTTCGGCGATATACAGCAGAACTCTTCAATAAACAACGGAAAATCACTTGGGATTGTTGCAATCGTATGTCTGTTTATTGTTTACGCCATTTCAGGTCAGTGGATATGAAACGGTGCACTATGAAAAAGACAAAAACCATCCATTAAATCAAGCCTTCGGGACCAGGTGGGATGTGGGAGTAATAGGGTGGGGGAACACCATGTGACACTTCAAGGGCATTGACCTTGACTTCAGGGTCATTGAATTTGAAAAATTCTGAAAGTCATGAACCACTATTCTCTAAGATCACTGGCCTTGATATCATGGTCATTGACCTCGAGGCCAAGGTCATAATTCCGAAAGTGCGATTCCGCGATTCAAAGGAGCAGTAACAGGTCAATATTTATGGTTAGTGACCTTGAGGACAAGGTCAATTGACCTTATGGTCAATGACAAATGTCTTTAATGTTGTGTTAACTGTAAAGTTGCTTCTGCATTGTCACCGGCGCTGCGAGAAGTGCAACCCATTCGCTGTTACGTAATAAAGGTCAGGCATCCATGCGCTCACCTCCGCAGCTTCGGCTTGCTGGACTAGCCTTAGTCGCTATGGCTCGCTAGGGTGCCTATGCTTTATTACAGCGGGCAGGGGTTGCTCTCCCTTCGCGCCTCCGGTTTTTATATTCAGTCTAGGGGAAGCAGCCAAAAGACTACGTGAAGTTGGGGTGCTCCGATTTGGTTTTGGAACAGTTTTGGCCTATTTTAACCATGAAGTGTCATGAACTACAAGCTTTGACCAAACAAAAAAACAATTGTTAAAAATGTTCTAAGTTCCAAACGTATTTCTTCGTCACCATTTTTCGACAAACGGCTGGTCCTTTTGAACCCAAATGTTGAATGGTAGAGAATGCCTTGTGGCATTAAGTCCGCCTATTTACCACTATTGGATATGAAGTTTAAATAAATAAATAATAAATAAATAAATAAAAAACACCACGACGCTTTTAACCTTATTAGGTGTTATATACGATACAATCGAGAAAATAAAAGAATTCAGATTATAAGTCTTTTTTCCTCAGTGCCCCGTTACGTACTTTTCGATCCCATTTCATAACATGACATCACGCCGCTACGTTCTAAAGGGGTGGGTAGATATGTATATTTCACCCTGGTACATTCACTTTCACCGGTTATGTTCAAGTTTTATGTTATTCGGGTAATCTATTTAGGCATAACTTTGGGCATTATAGGACCTTACTATTGAGCGTGCTCAATAACTATACCACAATTATATAGAGAAAAAAAAACTTTTTTACAAAAAAAATACAACTAACTTCCTAATAAAAACACTAGGTACAAAGTGAAAAACAACTTAAATTTCGGAAATTGGTGTTAAAAAACGAAGAAAAAAAAACTTCCACACCGATTTCAGAAATTGAGTTATTTTTCACTATGTAGCGTTTTTATTTGGAAGGCAGTAGTATTTTTTTTGTAAACAAGTATTGTTAAGGACTGATAATTAAAGTTGATTATGTTGTCTGCCAACTGTTTCCCACAGATGCTACGCTTGATCTAAACACTCAAACAAGGTACCGATCATTCATGACTGTTTCCAGGAACCTTTTCCATAGAACTGAAAATATCACAGAATTTAGACGCCGCGCTTAGATCAGCACACTAACCTGGCGATAGGCTGACTAATATAACATGTCTCAAAAATCTAGGACGCCATCTAAATATAACGCTAACGATCAAAGGGTATTACGCGGATGCGGAAGACTACCTATTGCTTATAGATATTTTATCGAGTCGACAACGTAACGGGCCATTAGTGTTTTGGGGTTCAGTCAATTTGCGGTATAAAGAATATATTTGGGGATTTACTACTGTGCCTATATAGGTAGGTATGATGAACGACAGCTCAAGTCCTACAGCTTTTGGATAGGAACTTTACTATTCATTCATTGATGATACGAAATGAAAGTCTGTTGTGTTCAATAATAATGTATACGAAATTTTAACTAAATCATTGTAGTCAGTAGAACTCACTTTATTATAATGTCTCTCACCACCCCTATGTATAATATACTCTGTGATGTCTCTGCTTTAAAACATTTCTTTCTAGAATAAAAAATGTGTTGCCATCATATTTATTTAGAAAAACCGGTAGGACCTTATGAAAAAGTTTTCAGGCAGAAAATGCAGGCCAGAGACTATTTTGATTATAAGATGATTTTTTTATGAAAGAAATGGTAGAGATCTACCTACACGAAATTATTAAACTGTAAGTTTGGTAACCATTGGTTTAACAAACCATAAATTTACAATCAATGTCAACAAACTTAAAGCCTGGTAGCCTACATCAAAAAGATTTTTTTTTTGCCAAAAATTTAGGTACCTACCTAAATATGTTCTTGTTACAGACTTAAGGCCTGTAAAAAAATACATATAATATGTGTTGTGTTCGTACCAAGACCCAGATATAATTACTTATTCACTAATGTTGCCTTTAAGCTTTCTGATGAGGCCCATTGTGAGCGACCACGTCTCAGAGTCATAGGTCATCACTGGCAATACACACTGGTCATAGACTTTTTGATATGAGACACAGGCCTCATCAGAAAGATTAAAGTCACCCAAAGGGCAATGAAGAGGAATATGCTCGAAACTTCCTTGCGTGTTAGAATCAGAAATGTAGAGATTCGCAAAAGAACCAGGGTTACCATAGCCCGAAGAATTGCCAAACGTAAATGGCAATGAGCAGGGCATATTGCTCGCAGGACGGATGGCAGATGGACCAGAAAGGTTCTGGAGTGGCGACCGCGAACCAGAAGACGTTGCGTTGGAAGGCCTCCCAGGTGCCAGGGCAGACCAGGTGGACCGATGACCTGGTGAAGGTTGCGGGAATCCGGACACGGACGGCACGGGACCGGTCATGTGGCGACGCTTGGGGAAGGCCTATGTCCAGCAGTGGACGTTTTTCGGCTGATATGATGATGATGATGAATGTTGCCCAAAATCTCTCTCGTAAAACGTTACATATTTCGATCAACAGAACCATTTCTTGAAACCACGCTCACGCTTGCCCAGTTTCCGATATCGATCCTGTATGTTAGTGTGTTTGTACCTTTGTAAATATTATGATAGCGGGAGAAGCTTTAAGATAATGGTATGTGCGGATTAAGTCGAAGAATCAGTTAACTATTTTTATTGTTTAACTAGCCGCGTTTTAAGAAAGTTATTTATGGAGCCAGTTTTGTGGGTATTTTATTGAAATGCGTTATTGGCGATTTTTCCTGTTACTTCTAGTTTGTCTTAATACAATAAAAATAAAACCAAATAGATGATAATCTCGAGGCGGTTCTGCTTGTTGATTAGATCAAAGATAGGTTATCATTATTAGAAAAGTTGACGTTTACAGCAGGCGCTGCTGTCCATCGCAGCGCATTGGTAATATTTCGGGCCGGTGTTAAAATTAAATATTATGCAAAAACAATAGTACAAAATAAAAACCCCACGCGAAACCAAAGAGGCTCCTGTCTCAGCATGTGCACTTGTGCAGAGATATCTAAAAGAAAAAAAAACGCTGTGCTGGTAATCTGATACCCAACTAGCACACTAGTGGAAATAGCAGCCTATTTTGCAACTTTTAGCTGTACAGTAGCGCTTTAGGGGTTCAGAAAGTGGTTTTAAGTTCTACTATTGCTTCCGTAACTGCTCATAGCTGTAAATGTCACTAGGGGTAGCAGAAACTGAACCAAATGCCACTCTAGGCTTTATAAGAGTTCATTTTACAACCTATTGCCATCTATAGCTTTAAAAGAGAGTTAAAACATGTATTTTTTTTCTATTGCCGCTGCTGTACGCTTCAGAACTGTATAAAGACTTTAATTGCAGACTTTTTAACGGAACTGTATAAAAGATAAATCTACCACTGTTCTACCCATAGAAATATTAAATATATCTATGGTTCTACCACTGAAAGTTTCATTGTAGAAGTGATTTGTACTTTTGCGCAGACTTAAGTAGCAATTTGATCGACTGTTTTACTAATAGCGACATTAAGGCTTCACAATAGAAGCAGGAGCGTAATAATGCGCCAAGTTCGAGTTTAACAAACACAAGCGAGGGTCCCGTAGATTTTGTTCACGTAATTAGTGATAACGGACCAGTTAAAGAGGAAAAGTAAGTTATAGCTTTGTGTGGCATATTATAAAAAGTTCAGAGTACGTGTGTTCGCCGTGTGATGTTAAATGTAAACTTGTGGTCACTCGATATGAATCGGATTTATATTTTGTTCCTTTACTACACACATTGTAACTAGTACAATCGAAGCGCCTCTTGTATAATTGTATTGGTGAATTGAAATTAAAAAAATATTTGAGATAGAATCAACTTGTTTTATTGGCAAATTGGCCCATTATTGACATTATTAAAATAATTAAACTAGGTAAATTTTAAAATAACAACAGTATTAACAATATTTGCACAAGATTGTGTCTTTTCATGTGTCTGACATGGTGAATCGAAATAGACCAAATATTTGAATCAAAATCAACATGTTTCTTTGGCAAATTGGCCTTTACTTACATAATTGACATAATCAACACGTTTATTAATAATAAAAATAAATATTCGGGACATTTCACACACACAGATGCTTGGTTGCTTGTAATTTTCTCCAAATCTGAATGGTCAGTAGCTACTACGGGAACAGAAGTGGTTTCATTGTTAACAGTAACTACAGATGTAGGTTCATTAACAGCAACAGTATATAAGGGTTCCGGATTTGTTCTGGCGAATTAGACACTGTAGCAGCACCACGATTTAAGGCCTAAAAATAAGGAAAACATTTTCACTGTAGTCAAAAGAAAAGAAAGAAGAAAAAAAGTGAGCTCTAACTTAAAAACTGACATAAAACGTACCATTCCTATTTGCAATTCAACCATTTGAAAGTTTTAATATAATAACACAGAGAACATGTTCGGTCAGTGTAACACTCCATGTTTTTCCCAGGTAGATGGACAGATGCAAAGTTCTTGTTTATTTTGTTGTTCACTATATATGTTTGAATTATTTTGATAGGCATTCTGAAAACATGGTAAGACATAGTAAGTGTTAAATAATAGAAAGAGCGAAAAATATAGAAGCAGCTACAAACGATCTTCGTATTTTAGGGTTTTCAACGAGTTCTACGGATCTCTAAACAAATAACCATTAGTGTGGTTCGATACCTGCAGTAAGTACGAAATAAAAGTGATTGTAAAGACTTGAACTGCATTAGTGGTGCAGGTATTACTTGGACCTTCAGAATAGTGAAACTTAACGCTTTGACGCGCAGAGAGGAAGTATTAAGGTTGAAGTTGCAAGTTAAAGCTGCATCTCATAGACGCCATGCTTACAAGACAATTATTTATCATTACTTGAGAAATGTGTAGGTTTTTATCACAATTTGTAGTAAAATATAACTAAATATAGAACCAGCAACTTACTAAATACAAAAGTAGTCAAGTATGTAATTTCAATATCGTGTAGTTATGTGATATATTTTTATTTATATAATAATATTTTACATACGATATTCTGAAGTAATTATTGAGGCGCGTTAAAAATACTCCAATAATATCAACTAGATGCACGTTAAACTGATCTGCGTTTTTAGCCACTTGCATATAATACTAAAATATAGCTCAAAAACACTTACCTTAAATTCACTTCACTTATATTTATTTGTATTCAGAATGTCTGACTCAGGAACAACAGATGTATATTAATAAATGAGAGACAAGGTGAATGATCAGTGATCCTTTATTCGTTCAGTTAAACCTGTCATTCATTCAATAAGCGCCACAAGAGCTTTAGTGTGGTGTTAATTATTAGTTGCAGCTCCTGTAGCGCTTTTATGCCACTATTTTGAAGTTCTAATGGAACTGTAGGTTGCAAAAAGTTGTGCCCCTTTGGCTGCAAAGCGGCTGCATAAGGTCTGCAGTGCACGCTCTGGCGCTTGAGCTTGGCGCCTTTGGGAATAATCGGATTGGCTCCAAAGCTCTTAAGCAACTAGTTTGTGCTACTTGGGTAAGGCCCACTTATTACTGTTTGTCTGTTCCGTATGTTCCCCACACAACCTGCACATGGGTGTCGAGATAAGACCCATCTTCATGAGCATGTCGTTGGTTCCAAAGTGCCCAGTAAAGGCCCCAAGCAGGTAGCGGATTTGCCACCTCCTCATATTCCAGATGCATTCCCGGGCTTAGAACGTAGAGCCTAGGAATTTCTTGGAGTGTTGTAGACTAGTAGTGGACAGCCAATGTGTTTGTTTTCTGTGATCTGCGAACTCTATAAAAGTGGCTTTTACGAGTCACGTCAAAATGCCTACACATGGTTCTGGACCCACAAAATCATTTGCTGAGCCCTCTCTTGCCAGTTCATCTGCCATTTCGTTACCATGGATTCCTTTGTGCCCAAGGACCCACATCAGTCTCACCCTGTTATGCTTCCCAAGCCTATTTAGGGATTGGACAGCATCCAGAATAAGTCTGGAGTCCACTTTGTGGGATGCCATGGCTTTGATTGCAGCCTGACTGTCACTTAGAATATATATGGATTTACTTCTGGTTCCTCTATCTATATTCTCTTGAGCACAGATTATTATGGCATATGTTTCCGCCTGGAATACAGTTGCCATCTTCCCTAAGCTTTGGCTACATTTGTAACATTTTGCGTATATACGTGATCCCATTTTGGATCCATCAGTGTACCACACCAGACTATCTTGTTCTGGTGGATCGAGTCCCTTCGTCCATTCCTCTATTTTAGGGATTTAGTTTTAGTTGGAAAGGTCTTTTAAGACCTTTCAAACACAAAAATAGTTTGCATTTTATCGGATATCATGCTAGTTACCCGATCCAGGCCTTCATTGCCATCGAACCTTGTATGGTTAGTCTTTGGCTTAGAGGCATCCCACAGTCCAGCAACAGCAAGACGATGTAATGTCTTCCTTGCCTCGAATTCAACCATCATATGCAGAGGAGGGATATTAAGGTATCTCTCAATCGCTGCCGTAGGTGTTGTCCTAAAAGCACCCGTGACTCCGAGACACACTGTTCTTTGTAACCTGGTGAGTGGCGCTTTGCACGAGACAAGCTTTGTTCTTGGCCACCACACTATGCTGCCGTATGTGATAATAGGTATTATCATTGTCCGATACAGCCATCGTATCACTTTGGGCTTTAGTCCCCAAGTTTTACCGTAGGTGGAACGACACATGCCGAACACTCCTAGGGCCTTTGTCGTAATATTTTCCACATGAGTTTTCCACTTGAACTTTATCAAGCATCATCATCATCATATCAGCCGAAATACGTCCACTGCTGGACATAGGCCTCCCCCAAGCGTCGTCACATTGACCGGTCCCGTGCGTCTCGCAACCAGCGGATCCCCGCAATCTTCACCAGGTCATCGGTCCACCTAGTGGGAGGCCTTCCAACGCAACGTCTTCCGGTTCGCGGTCGCCACTCCAGAACCTTTCTGCCCCATCGGCCATCCGTTCTGCGAGCAATGTGCCCTGCCCACTGCCACTTGAGTTTGGCAATTCTTCGGGCTATGTCGATAACCCTGGTTCTCTTGCGGATCTCTACGTTTCTGATACGATCACGCAAGGATACTCCGAGCATAGCCCTCTCCATTGCATAGCCCTCTCCATTACATAGCCCTCTCCATTATTATCAAGCGTTACATCCAGATATTTAACTTCGGTGGACCAGGGCAGCTTTATTCCATTGAGGGATGGCTCTCCTAGGTGTTCTAGTTGTCTCTTCCTCGTGAATGGAATAATGACTGCTTTGCTTGGGTTGGTAGAGAGGTGGTTCTTTGTACACCATCCCTCTGTCACCCTCAATGCCTGTTGTAATAATCCAGAGACTATGTTCGGCAATTTACCATTAACCATTATAGCTATGTCATCTGCATAGCCTACTGTGTAGAATGGTCCGGTATTGAGCAGGGGATTTAAGAGGCTGGAAGCCCGGTATGGCAAGCTTCAGTTTATTTTCATCTACCACTTTCTTTGCCGTGAGCCAGTTATCTTTGGACGTGTGCCTTGTGAGCTCGTCCCTTGTGACTGGTTCCTCTTCATCGCTGTCGCGCAGTATAAATTCCGGGAAGTGAGTTCTAAACATCACGCCCAGAGTTTCCTGTCCAGTTTCCGTGAGATACCTATTCTCATCCTTTACAGATGATAGAAGGTTTGTCTTAGTCATGGACATTGCTTTGCACAACCTCATTCCATTTGGCAGAGTTTCGATGGAGGTGCAATGCTGCCGCCAATTAGTTCTTTTGGCCTTGCGTACCGCCGTGCTATACCTCGTCAGCATGCTGTGATAGCCAGCAAAATCTTTCCTGGCTTTTGCATCATTAAAGGCCTGTCGTGTTGCCTGACGTATTTTAACTAGTTCAGGAGTCCATCATGGTATCTTTTTGCAAAAGGCCTTTTTCTCTGGGCAATTATCTTCCCATGCACTGATGGTGCCCACCTTGATTCTGTCCGCTTCAAATTCTATATCTAATAAGGAATTAAGCTTAAGGACTTATTACACTATACGGTATTCAGGGCCCTATAACTCTAATTTAGGGTAGTGTAATAAATGTTAGGGAGTTAGAGTTCTCGAAATATCGACCTTATTGACACGGAATTATGAAGTGACAGTGACGTGTGTAATAAGCCCATTACCTTTAGGGCTCCCTAGATTTACTTTTAGGTCCCTCCTGTACGAGTCCCAATTTGTATGCCTTGGGTTTTTCCTTTTTTTTTAATTTTTATTATAGATAGGCTCGCGCTTGACCACTAAGTCGTAGTCATAGTCCTTCGTCTAGTTTCGGCTTCTCCCGCCGTCCTAAACCTAAAGCATATATAATTATGGTCAGACAGAGAGATTTCGTCCGAGACATGCCAATTTTCAATAAGAGCTTACCACAAAGTTCAACAAAGCCTACCCTCGTTTATTGACATCCGAGCTACCCCAAACGACGTGGTATGCATTCGCATTGCAGCCAAGTATCAGGTCGAGGTTTTCTTGGATGCCGTAGTCAACCAGTCTTCTTATTAGTGGTGTTACTGGTTCCTTTTGTTCATATGGGAGATAGGCAGAGGCAAGGATAATTTTCCTTTTCTCTGTTCCCGTCCCCACTTGGATAAAAGTTGTTGTAATATCCCTGTAACAGAAAGTATGTTAGGGCATTGCCTCTATACCACCCCTGATATAGATGCAAGTCCTCGCGTCATTAGTTGGACAGTTATAGAGCATCATGCCCCCTGTCCCACCTAAGCCTTTTATAGTCCCTTTATACAAATAAGGTTCCTGTATCAAGGCAACGTCGTGTGTATTAAGCTTCAGTTGCCGAGCCAGAAGGGCAGTAGCGGCTCTGCAATGATGCATATTGATTTGTACACACCTTAGTCCCTCCATCTTGGATATCTTGATGGGTTTGTGTTGTTGTTGGAGTGCCTCAGTTTTGAGGCTCCCCCTCCATCGCATCCTCCTCGAGAGCAGTTGGCGACTCAATCCCCAGAGTATCGAGGCCCTCAAGGATGTCATCCTCGAGGTCCGCCTCTGACGCCCCGGTCTGGATCTCTGCCTCCTCCTGCGCTACGTCGTGAGCAGAGCCCTCGTCAAGGGCCTCCTCAGGCATGAGATATACCTGCAACATTCTATACCCGGACTCATGACCATATACCCAGTACTAAAACCCAGTATCAAAATACCTATGGGTATGTTCAGACCTGGCCTTAGCGGTCGACTCAAGTACATTATACCTAAAAATATCTTAAAATATTTTCATATATTCTAAAATCACCTCTATCTTTATTAGCGTCTTTAGAACCCATTTTCTCAGTATCAAATACAGTCCGCAGCAACAAGATATTACACTGGAGATAAGAGAGATGATTGCTGCAAAACGGAGACTGAGACGTCAATGGCAAACAAGTAGGAATGCATATGATAAAAGGGCTCTCAATAAAGCACAAAAGAAACTAAAGCAAATGCTAGCAGAAAATGAAAATGCCACTTTTCAAGATAAACTGAAGACATTATCACCTCTTAGAGTAGATGACTACTCCCTGTGGAAAATCACAAAGACACTAAAACGGGCACAAGATCACACGCCTCCGATAAGACAACCAAATGGTAACTGGGCGAGGAAACTTAGGGAAAAAGCCGAGAACTTTGCCGAATTCTTGACAAATGTTTTCAAGCCAAATCAACCCAACACCATGTACCCAGAAGAAGAAATTGATGAAATTCTTGACAGCGATCAGCAAATGTCCCTACCGCTACGACTATGTACCCCAAAAGAGTTATGGAAATCTATCGGAAACCTGAAGAAGAAAAAGGCACCAGGTTTTGATCTGATTACAGCAGAAGTACTGAATCATCTACCGAGAAAAGGAATTGTTCTGGTTACTATTCTCTTCAACGCAGTGTTGAGACTACATTATTTCCCGCGCATCTGGAAAATCTCAACCATAAATATGGTAGCTAAACCAGGCAAACCTCCTGCTGAAGTTTCTTCATATAGACAAATAAGTCTTCTTCCGTTATTGTCTAAGCTGTTCCAGAAAGTACTGTTACAACGTTTGACACCTATACTGGAGGAGCAAAAGACCATTCCTGAACACCAATTTGATTTCCGGGCACACCATGGAACGACGGAACAAGTGCACAGAGTGGTTCACACAATCAGACAATCACTGGAGAATAAGGAGTATTGTTCAGGTGCTTTTCTTAACATACAACGTATACTTAACATATACGTGACACTACTGAAGTCCTCGAACTCTACTTACAGACTTTAAAGAAAACGAATAGCGTCAATCTAATATCACTGATGCATAACGAGATGACGTATCGCAGGATGTGAAGAATCTCAAACTGTTAAATGAAAGAAACAACCAATCTGATTAAAGCCCAGAGGCTGATTGCAGATGTAAAATGAGAAAAAAAATAAAAAAAAGTACCCATTTTCTGGAAAAAAAGTAATTCAAAATAAATAATAATCTTTAACATTAATACGCAATTTACTTCCTTATTAAAATTATAAATAAAGAACAAATTTGCATCAACGAATTATTTGGTATGCCTAAAATTTTTCGTTTCAATACGGGCTCGATCGGGAGTATTCGGGAAGCGCCGTAACCTTCGGGTAACTTCGTATTCTCTATGGCGGGCGGTCGAGCGCAGGCGTTACAGTCCGTCCAACGAAAGAAGTTCCGTAGACGCGGCGCTAGTTTCTATGCGACTGTACGCTATCCTCTAACAAATCTTGTTAGTTCCGTGTATTTCCGAGGGACTTTTTTCGTTGGACGGACTCTATGAACTACTGCGCCGCCGCACCCGCCGCACTGGGTATGACGTCATACCCGATGCGGCAAGTATTCTGTGGCGGGTGAGTGGTGAACTACTGCGCCGCCGCACCCGCCGCACTGGGTATGACGTCATACCCGATGCGACAAGTATTCTGTGGCGAGTGAGTGGTGAACTACTGCGCCGCCGCACCCACCGCACTGGGTATGACGTCATACCCGATGCGACAAGTATTCTGTGGCGGGTGAGTGGTGTAATACGATTTAGGTCGGTGCGTAGCTTGACATTATACCTATCGGGTACGGACCGGGTCTCAGCTGTCCGTCCCGGTCTGCGTACTGATAAACTCGTACTTGGTTTTTATACCTGTACCAGTAAATACGCACCATGCCTACTCCTCACACTGCAGTGAACCTCTTCGGAGGGCTCCACTCCTGCTTCCGCAGTAGGTGCCTCTCCCTTGTCCTCTTCCAGGAGCTTGAACGAGTAACGTTCAATTCCTCCTGGAAGAGAGTAGTCCACGGCCTTGATGACCCCAGCGGACACCCCGTCCATGAGGACGATACGACGGATGCCGGTCTGCTCAGTGAGAGCATTTATGACCTTCCAGTCGTCCGTCCTCAAGGCATGGTTAAGCCGCTGGAGCAACCGAATGGCCCGAGCCGAGTCTTGCAGCGCCAAGTTGCGACTCATCCATGCCATTTTGACTGGCTTTGGAGGTCCTTGGCGTTGACGACCTTGAGCTTCAGGGAGCCAAGTTCCACATTGTGGATGGCACCCCGAAACCAGCAAGCTGCGTCAGAGTCGTCGCAGGATACATGCACTGCACCCGCGACAACTCCGGGAGCAACCGTGAAGACAGGTAGAGGATCCGGTGCTTCCTCCAGTTTCTCAATTATGAGTTCCTGGATTGGCATCAGATCCTTCGCCTTCAAGTTCTCCTCCGGGTACTTGACTGTAACGATGGCGAGTTTCACAGCCGCCATCGCATCCCATAAGGATCCGGTCGAGGACGATTGACCTTGGGTCTTCATCCACTTGGCCGCCATATCCCCGCTGTTGCTGCTGAGAACTGCACACGGCCCCTTTGATGGTCCTCCCGTAGGAGTCCCTTCTAGAGCCGCCTGCTGTTTCAGCTTTTGGCGCTTTTTTCTATGCGCCCCAGATCGACCAACCCGGCGCCAGCCTGATTCCTGCCGGCCGCCGGGTGACGAAGAAGTGCTGACTTTGCCGGTAGCGTCCGAGGCCGGAAGGTCGTTCGACTTCTAACACAAGGCTCTTGTACCGCGCCAGCTTTGACAGTACCCTTATGCCCGGTGGGCTTGATTACAGTACCGCCCAGCGGTGGTCCCGCAGCAGTGCCGACCCTCGACTCGACAGTGCCGCAGCAGTCCCGTCTTTTGACAGTCCCGCCGCAGCCCCACCTGCCACCAACCAGAGGTTTTGGAGTACCGCCCAACGGTGGTCCCGCAGCAGTGCCGACCCTCAACAGTCCCAGCTTTCGCCGGTCCCGCCTTTCGGATCGCATTCCCAGCTTTCGCCGGTTCCGCCTTGTGGTGGTTTATTTTTATTTTTGAAATCCATAAAAATTCCTGAGTGAATTTTCATCCCTCAACTATCCCAACCCGCCATGGAGTGCTCAAATGGCGGTGGCGGTGCTACGGTAGCACCAGGGGTTAGTCGAGGGAAATAGTCCCCCCCCTATTAGTTGCTCACGAGACTGCACAGCACCAACTCACACCTCTACCACTAGCGATGCGAGCGAGCGCCGCCGTCTGCAAGTCCCCAAAGGGAGTTAACTCGCCTGGGGCCCGTCTGACCGGACCCCACAGCCGATTGACCGCAGCTAGCTAAGCTACTGCCTTCCGTGTAAGAAGAAATCGGGGCCAATGTGGAGTGTTGCCTCAGAGACGTTAAGCCGCCTAAGCTCATCGGCTCATCCACCAGGATCCCATCATCCTCCCGTAAGGCTTCTCGCGCACGGCACAAACACGCGGTAGGTCATTACTATCCATCATTGTTCTTGTTCAATGGTGGACTCCCAGGCGCATGACCTCGCCACCCCTGTGATAAGTCGCCCGGTGATTTCTGTTACGTCTTAGGGAATTATACCAAAAACAGGGCGGCAACCACGAGAACGAAAATCACCGCACTTGCCTTGAGGATCTACACGACAGTAGCGCTCTCCCTCAAGACCACGCCACCTTGCCGTCTCTGAAGGAACCAGGCAAGGTAGGACTGCATCAACAAAGCCATGCCCTACAAGGCTTGTCACTGACAGCTCAAAGCGTAAATTTGCTAACACAGCCCAGCCCCATGATTAAGTACCTAGTCTGATTGAACATTGAGTAAAATTAATGATAATATAATATCGGGCCCCAGTGCTCGTCTGCTTTTAATGTAAATCTCTCACCGACTGATCAACACTGTGGTCTGTGCGTGACCAAAGCCAGCTCTTTCCTTGCCCAAAGAATCAGCATTGCCATTCAACGTGCGCAATCCGAATTCCGAATAGGAATAAGTCCACAGAAGACGGGCAGTATAGTGTAGTTAACGTAAACGTTAATAGTATTGAAACTGGATAAGCGTCGTCTGATGACACTATGGGGCAATCTCTTTTTTGTATACAAATGGACACAATAAGTTTACGCGATCAACTGTAAAATGGGCTAATTTAATCGTCTAATGTTATCGCAAATGGATTATAGTATAGTTTAGTATAACTAATTATTTAAGTAGGTATGTACATGTTATTTTATTTACACAAATAAATTTTACATTGTCTTCAACTTTAACGTCAATAAAATTATTGGATATCACACTATATTACAAAGGCGAAAGTTTGTGAGTGTGTTTGTATGTTAGTTACTTCTTCACGCTCAAACGGCTGGACGGATCTGGATGAAATTTGGCACAGAGATAGATTCTAGTCAAGAATAGCACAAATACTTTTATCCCGGGAATATGTTCCCTCGGGATGAATTTCGACTTTTATGCGGGCGAAGCCGCTGGCTAGTTTTTGTTATAGTTGTAAAATATACTATAGTCCGTATGATCTATAGTGTGATTTTTTATTTCGTGGACTAAACTGACATTTGGGGGGTTGTCACTTTATCGTTACATTAAAATAGTGTCGTACCCTAACTATTCTGAGTGATCGAAAGTAAATCGAAAATCGTAGTAGATCGAAAATGAAACTCTTTCACGGCATATAAAATAATTTGTTTAGAAACTAGCGGCCCATATTTAGTTTCTACTCATTTATGTCAGACTTAATTTTATCTATTGCATTTATTTTATTGTTGATTTCATATTTAACACAATAAAAGTTGATGTACTATGTGTATGAATACTGTTATATTTAAATAAAACGTTGCGTTTATATTCATAAAACATATAATTACACCAATTAGTAAAAATAAATTCAGCAGTCACGTCACATCGATTCGATGAATCACTTATGATTGAGCCTTACCTACAACAATATGCTCCGCGCTTGCAACATTTTGAAAAAATAAGGTCAATAGCAGGTGTCAGTTTAGTCCACGAAATTAAAAAATCAAAGTACAACTGACACATTTAGTTCAGGAAAAAAATAATAACAAGTGGCAACATTTTTTCGTCATTTGTCAATTCTGTCAGTGCCTGTCTGACTGTCTGATGGTCTGATTGTCAGATGTCAGTTGGAGTTGTCAGTTTACCACCATGGCGGCCACACTGCTGTCAAACAAGCAATTTAGCAAATTAATTCGACATCACGTTAAATTCGCGAATTCGTTACCTAATTTCACATCAAATATTGTAAACAAATCGCCGCTCAACTTACTATGTCACCAATGTGCAGCCGCGAGCCATTACAGGGTAATATTCTGCGCCCAAAAAATTAGTTTTCATTTGGATACATTTCTCGTTGTTTTAAAAAGTTTTGTGCAAAGAAATGGTGTTAATTGGACTGTCCTTTGGTTGTAGCATTATTCGTCGTCAAGCCCGGCTCCTTCTGGAAGCTCAGACGTAGCGAAAAATGTATTGGCAGCTGTGTTGGCAAACAAACCAAAAACGGGCAAAATTCCTGTTGGTAAGAGATTTAAATAATTTTAATATTGTTATGGAACAATTCCAATATGGAAATTCTAATTTCAGTCCTCTTTTCCTAGTATTTGTGTCAGGAAATGACACAGTTACATAATATTTGTTAATGACCTTGTAAGGAATGCTAATTTAATCACTAGACAGCGAGTAAGCACACTTGAATGATAAGTATAAAAATAAAGTTATGTTCACGACCCATATTACATGTACTGATAGTGGAACAATCGAGTGATGACTATACAATATTTAGGACATATTTACGCAATATTACATTACTGTCAATGTAATAAGAATAGCTAACAAGTGACACAAGTCAAACTAATAAGTTTGGTTTTATGTAATGATACAATGATAAAGTTATTTACATTGTTTGACTTCCAACCTGCCATGATTTAACAAGTTTGCTGCCGAGCCCGCACTGGTGGTGGCATATAGCCCGAGGGGGTTTTGCCAGCACTGCGCTTGACTATTTGTGTTTATATTGCTCTGGGTGTTTGTGTATGTGAGTTTATATGTTTGTAAACGCACCCACGATACAGGAAGAAATTCCTAGTGTGGGGCAACGTTTTTTTTTTTTAAATAAAAATAAATAAAATAAATAATATTGGCACTGGACTTGAATTTTTACTATTTAAATAAAGTTAATGGTTTCTAAATCGTGTTACGCGTTTTTATTTTACAAAAGATTAATGTAATGGCAACTAAAAAAATGATATGATGAACGATACAATAATAGGTTCGGTGCCCATGTAACAATTTTCCAGTTAGGTTTCCATATAAGATAGCATCGGGTGTTTATCTGATATGTGTTAGCCCGTTCACTGTGATTATGTTTTGGGAGGCCTGTGCCCAGCTGTGGATATCTTAGCTAATAATGGTATATGATGATGATAAGCATTTGTTGCTTGTTTAGCACAAGGATGAAAGGATAATTTGGATGGTTTGTTTAGAAACATTAGAAATTACTCATTCCATGTTGGGCAGTTCTAGATAGGTGCTTTTCAAGCATAGTGATCACTCATGAAGAGATATTGTTGCCATTGTGGGGAGAACTGGATAAGTGTTGGGATTGGCACAAATAAAGAGAGCCTCTGCCTAGCAGCAGGCAAAGTCAGACTGTGGATGATGAGGATGATCAATCATAATAAAATTTCCGTCTAAACATATTACATACATTCTGAAGTCATACATGATGATGATGACTAAAATTTTATAAATGAATTTTTGAGTTTGTGCTTGTTAAAAGTAGTTTATCAATAACTTAAATTAGTAGCAATTATTATCTTAATTATACCTACCTCACTATCAATGTTTAGCGTAACTTATTGTGTGTACCGAATTACTTCCCTTGTGACGTTTTGTCTAATTTATGCATACTACATTAAATATGTTTCCCACTGTTAATGTATTCTATGAATAATTCACATCGCTAATGCATAATCCTTTTTGTTTTATGCCTTCAATTAAAATGTGCAACAAAACCTGCTACATGCTACCATTTCATACTCCATAGTATGTAGAAATTGCACAAACATTTATGATTTCAGCTTTTCAATAAACGTGCAACTGTTATTTTGTGTTTTTTATGTTACTAATACTTGGTTGGAACGCAGCTCTTTGTTTTTTCCTTTCATATCCTTTTGATCCTGCATGTGTCCTGCCCGCTTTTAACCTATCCCTGTACTTATAACCTTGCATATATCCTTAAAACATCCTGATTATATTCTCCCCTCCTTAGGTATCCAAAAAAGAGACTGCTTTCACCCAGGTGCCTCTGTTTTGTCTCGTGAAGATATAGACTTGGCGGATGCGAAGCCGGTCACGGGAATGGATATGATCCGCGGAATGCTGGAGTATGTGTGGCCTAAGGTAAGATTTTGTACCTGTGTTTAATAAAGGCAGATGGTTTGGAGCAGCTGTTGTAATAAGTACTAGCCTAAAATATTAATTTATTGATTTGTTGCATGAAAATTAATTGGAAATTGCGAAAAATCTGTTCTTTTACAATGATGAGCATCCTCATTACAATTTAAATTTTTTTTCATTAAGACATTTTCCTTGTAACATCTAAATGTTTTTCGTTGTGTCAATCATGAATGCGATTTTAACTAAGTTTTCAAAATCCACTCATGATATAATCTTTTACCAAATGCAAAGTCATTTCACATAGGATTCACCATGTTTGAGGTGTTTGAATATAGATTCACAAAATTCACAATTATAGTTAGAATACATTATTTGTTATGAAACTTACTACATTATCTCACAAATCAGTCAATACTCACACTTGTTGCCACTTCTAGGATAACCAGATGATCAGAAACCGCGTGATGCTATCCCTCTCCCTGCTGTTCGGCGCTAAGATGGTGAACGTGACGGTGCCGTTCATGTTTAAGTACGCCATAGACGAGATCAATACAGCGACGGTCACACCTGCGGGCGATGCCTTGCTGGGCATGGCGACTGTGCCACAAGCGCTTGGAACTACGGCCTTCTCTTTGCTGCTTGGATGTGAGTATGCTGAGTTGTGTTGCCTGAAATCTACAACCTGGGGGTCCATAAGTCAAGAGTGAATAGATTACTCCTTGGCAAGCATGCTTAACCGTCGACCACATTATCGCTTACCATCACGTGAGATCGTCATCAAACGCGAGCCTACCAATAATTAAACGAATAAACTGCCAATATTGTGCCAATTTGAGTACGCTATTGATGAGGTCAATACGGCGACGGTCAATCACAACTGCGGGAGACGGCTTGCTGGGCGTGGCTACTATGCCACAACCTTTTGGAACTACTGCGTTCTCTTTACTACTTGGATTTGAGTATGCCTTGTGCCCATTTGAGTAAGCCTAGTAAGAGATCAATACGGCGACGGTAAAACTTGCGGGAGACGCCTTGCTGGGCGTGGCAACTATGCCACAACCTTTTGGAACTACTGCGTTATTTTTACTGCTTGGATGTGAGTATGCCTTGTTGTGCCCATTTGAGTACGCCTAGTAAGAGATCAATACGGCGACGGTAAAACCTGCGGGAGACGCCTTGCTGGGCGTGGTGACTATGCCACAAGCTTATGGAACTACTGCGTTCTCTTCACTTCTTGGATGTGAGTATGCCTTGTTGTGCCCATTTGAGTACGCCTAGTAAGAGATCAATGCGGCGACGGTAAAAACTGTGCCGCCAGCGCTTGGAACATCTGCTTTCTCCTTACTGTGAGTATGCCTTATTGTGTACATTTGAGTATTTTTTGCCTGGAAGTAAATAATGGTGAAAGGAGGCCGCGGCAGATTACGACCTCCCTCCCTTACCGTAGCAGAACGATCTCCGGCTGCCATAGGGCGAGGCTCTAGAAGAATTACGCTCTCAGGGGGTGACGGGGCATGATTTTAGCGCCCGATACGTAGCCGGGAGCGCGTGACGCAATGCGCAAGCACTCCATCGCCCCGATCAAAACACCGTGTGGTTTTCATCAAGCTAATCTCTTACCCCATTATTATGTACTTTTTTTTGGGTTATATTTGTTTTTTTTTTTATTTCAGACGGCATAGCTCGCTGTACAGCGGCGGGTTTCAACGAGCTTCGGAACGCGGTGTTTGCGAAGGTGGCGCAGCACTCCATCAGGAAGCTGGCCTGCAACGTGTTCATACATCTGCACAATCTGGACCTGAGCTTCCATTTGGGGAGGCAGACGGGCGCTTTGTCCAAAGTAAGTCTTAATACCTATCCGACTGAGCCTAAATAAACTAAAAAGTACCCTCTACTCAAAAATAAGAAGACGTTGTTGTTTTAATGGTCGCAATCGTGGAAAATTACCGCGGGTTTCGATCACTAGAACCCAAAAACTGCAATAGATTTTGAAACAGCATAAAATCGCCGCACTGCGATTGGCAGTGATCATCATCTGCCTGACCTTGTCCCATGTTACTTGGGGTCGGCGCAACACGTTTTCTCCTTCCATACCTCCTGTCCCCTGTCACGACTGACACCCTCCCCCACTGACTCCCTTTTCTGTCATATCACTCCTCACAAAGTCCATCCGTCTTTTCTTTGGCCGTACCCTCCCTCTACATCCATCCACATTTATATTCATAACTCTTTTATAACATGCGTTTCATCCCTCCTCATCACATGACCATACCAGGACAAACGGTTTCCTTTCAACTTTTCTGTCACTGGCGCCACTTTCAAACTTCATAAATAAAAAAATACTCATTTCTCACTTAATCCATTCTCGTCACATCCATCTCAACATTGGTACTGGAACGCTTCTTACAGTTTTGTTCGTTTTAACTGTGCTCCTAATTTTTAATTTAAACAAGTCAAAAACTTTGCGGTTTGTGAGTGTTGCTGATTGCACTAATTAGCCAATAAACTGTGCCATCGAACAAAGTGAACTGGACTACGCTGTAACCGCTTTTCATAAAGTTATAGTGAAAAAACAATTCGAAAGTTGTATCAAACGGCCTTTGTCATCGTACGTCTGACACTGAGCCCCCCACAACCAGCCTACCACCCGCTGACGCCAGATACATGCTTCACATCGCAACAACGCAGCGCTGTAACGCAAATCGGCTGTCGTCTAACTACCTTCGTTCATCACTGAAATTATTATTTTTTTCGAGAGCCAAGGCTAGTATTTTGTTTCCATAAACCCCAAGAAACGAACTACAATCTTTAATACATACCTAAATCAAACGGCCTAATAGTACGAACGACTGTAATGGCTACACGAAGCACTCCACCTAAATCACACTCGGCTCTTGACACAGACCTAAATAAAGTGGCCTCTGAGGTCATAATATCACCCACTAAAATTTCCCAACGCAAAAGCAAAAGAACACGCTTAGTTGAAGAATGCACGCGTGAGAACTTTGCATCCTTTAAAGAAGAAATATTGTCAATGATTAACGAAAACCGTGTGTCTCAAAATAATCGTCTGGATAAATTGGAAGAGTATCTGAAATCCATTCAGGAGCAAAACAAAGCCATACACAAAACTAATTTAGACATTGAACACTCAATCTCACACCTCTCGACTAATGTTAAAGCTGTCGAAGACAAAATTGATCAACTAGAACATGAACGCAAACAAATACAATTGCAGATATCTGTTTTGGAAGAAAAACTAGATTCCCAGGAAATAAAAAGTCTGAAAACGTTTGTGGAGGTTAGAAATGTCCCCAAAGTACAGCATGAGAAGAAGCCAGATCTATTTGGTTACGTCATAAACTTATCCAAGTCTGCAAATTATCAGGATCTATCTAAATATGACTTAAGAGATGTGGTCCGGATGCCGTCTAAAAAGGACACAAGCAGTTCCTCAGTCGCCATTGAGTTTACCAACACGCTAACCAAAATATCCTTTTTAGAAGCAGTAAAAAGACACAACCAGTCTAAACAGTCACCTAACCAACTTAACTCTAATGATATGGGCATACAAACATCAAAACAACAGATCTACATCTCGGAACTACTTACTGCTAAAATGAAGCGCCTCTTATTTCTAACGCGAGACTTCGCGAAAACGGCTGATTACAGGTTTGTGTGGACTTCAAATGGGCAAATTTACCTTCGCAAAGCTGAAGGGAAACCTTACATCAGAGTCAAAAGCGAGGCTCACTTAACTGAAATAAAGAAGAACCAGAGTATTGAAAAATGACTAGTCCTAAGGCTAACTCTTGTTTTGCGCTTGTATTACCTTTTATCTTTAATGCTAATATTACAATTTTATAAATTTAATGCATGCTTAATGTTATTTAATGAATATTTCTGTACAATACTTAAATCTGACAATGTTATGGTACTCCTAAAACAACCTAAACAAACATTACACATAATATACAGCAACCCATTCACCACTATAACTGCTCATACAATTACAATACTTCTGCACTTACTACACTACTCACCTACTAAAATAAACACACCATCCCTAAACGACAACTTGTTCAAATTAAATTTTTTACTGCACATTGCTGTCTTATCTGCACTCTCTTCGCAAAATATGTCGGACATTATAACACTATTTACAAAGTTAATCACAATAACAATAACTGACATCTATTTTCTGTTTTTATTCACTATCACTTTAATCGTAATTGACAATATGCTACATGGCCCTGACTCAAACCGCACAGATCGCAATGCAAATAATTGCGTAACTATGACCGGAGTATTCTCTACGGTTACATCACACACATTTACGCATACCCACTTAACTCCTAACATAATAATCTTTACCTCCTACCCTCACATTGACGGTTCGCATTCGCCAAATAAATTAAACATAAACAAGCAGATACCCGCACCTCCAACTTGTTCATAAGTATATATATATAAGCGTCTACTATTCCGTGGTTCTTTTTATAGTACATGTTTATTCTAAATGGCTAATACTAACGTAGAACTTGACGACTTAACTATATCGGAGTCTGTGGTCTGTGATGTCTTGGATTGTTATAACCTTCTTTCACACACTAAAACAAACCTTAAAATACTTAAGCAGAATATACGTAGTATTTCTCGTAACTTTGACGAACTGGTTGTCCTTTTGCACTCAATAAAGATAGAATGTGACCTTATAATACTCACTGAATGCTGGCTATCGTGCAATCTTACTATTCCTAACCTACCTGGCTACAAGTCTCATATGACACAGAGTTATAGAAACCAGAACGACGGAATAGTAATCTACACTAAAGAATCGCTTAATGTTGATGTATTTGAACCACCCTTTTCTGAAAGCAACTGTCTAATTCTAAAATTAAATAATGACACAGCTATAATTGCACTATATCGATCACCATCATACCACAATTTAACTCCTTTTATAGATTCTCTCAATTCAACTTTATCGAACCTAAAAAACATAAAATCTGCCGTTATCATTGGAGACATTAATATAGATATCTCAATACAATCACGTGACACTAAAGCACCTGAATACTTAAGTATGACAGCCTTTCAGGGATTCTTGCCAGCTCATACTTTTCCTACCAGGCAAGGTAAAACTTGTCTCGATCACGTTCTTCTTAAAACGAAACTAAAATCAAATACCTTAGTTTTAAATTCCACCATTACAGACCACAACGCGGTGTTACTCTGTCTTTACCAAGCACACAAAGACTCCAAACAAACAAACAAAGAATCTAAACTTAATATAACTGCTATTCGTGAACAACTGAATAATACGGACTTCAATTTCATTGGCGAAACAGACGATCCTAATCAGGCCATGGATAAATTTGTTAAGAAGTTACAAGATGTGATAAATGAAAACAGCACTATTGTTAAAATGCCTCGGAAAAAACGCATTATTAGACCCTGGATCACTCCAGGATTACTTAGATGTATAAGAAATAGGGATCGCCTTCACAAAGACTCACAAACTTCACCCGACAATCAAACTCTAAAACTAACATACACCCGGTATAGAAACTATTGTAATGACATATTAAAAAGACTTAAAAGGCAACACGATAAGAGTGAATTGGACAAAAATATTAATGACAATAAAAAGCTTTGGGAAGTTATTAAAACCATAACAAACACAAACAAAGCAAAATCGGCTGCTACCGACCTTCTTGTTGATTCCCCTCAGCCATCTTTGCCTTTGTCGAGGTGTCTTTCCAGATGTACTCAAAAAAGCAATCATTATCCCTATCCACAAGGCGGGTGACAGACGCCTTGCCTGTAATTATAAGCCAATTGCTATACTACCAGCTATTTCAAAGATTTTGGAAAGAATAATTAATCGTAGACTTGTTAACTATCTCGAAAGTAATAATTTACTGTCATCTTGTCAATTTGGTTTCCGCTCTGGGAGGTCAACGGAGGATGCGGTGCATAAGCTTACTGACCATATTATTAGGAAACTTGATTATGGGAACAAAGCACTCGCCATCTTCCTTGACCTTGCCAAAGCGTTTGACACGGTGTCCGTCCCGCGTCTACTAGCAAAATTAGAGCGCCTGGGAATAAGGGGGTTGCAACTAAAATTGTTTCAAGACTATTTAAGTGGTCGTAAACAGTGCCTGAGGGTGGATTCCCACATTAGTACTGACCTACCTGTCTCTTTTGGTGTCCCGCAGGGCTCAGTGCTAGGACCTACACTTTTCTTAGTTTACCTCAATGACCTCTGTGAGCTGAAACTGGACCAGGGTACCATTATTTCCTATGCTGACGACACAGCATTGCTATTTTCTGCTGATGATTGGGAAAAAACCTTCACGTTGGCGCAGAATGGCTTCAACAAGGTGTCAGACTGGCTGAAACAAAATGTTCTCACCTTGAACACAGATAAAACTGTGTACATGCCATTTTATACGCGATATCCTTATAAACCCCCTATAGAACTGACCCTTAAATCACACTCTGTTCATGTCCCCCCAATTAATTCTGCTTCTTGTTGTTGCCCTTGTCTGATCAGAAGATCTGAGGTTAAATATTTGGGCGTCATACTGGACTCATCGCTGAATTTCAATGCACATATATCTTTACTCCAATCCAGACTGAGAAAACTCATTTATGTTTTTAAGAACTTACGGCATGTAGCAGATATTTTAATTTTAAAAAAAGTTTATAGGGCCCTTTGTCAATCGCTCCTAACTTACTGCATTTCATGTTGGGGTGGAGCTGCCAAAACCATTCTGCTCCCCCTTGAAAGAGCACAACGGGCAATTCTAAAAGTTGGCTCCTTCCGACCCATAGATTACCCTACACATCTTTTGTATCAGTCGTGGAACCTACCGACCGTTCGACAACTCTACATCATAGCTACAGTCTTGAAACAACACTCCCTCACCCCTCTTGACAGGAATATTGTTCATAAGCGTCGTCGAAATGCTGTAGTTCCACAGCCCCTTCAATTTAAACACTCATTTACAAATAGGTTTTTCTGCTGCACCGGTCCTTTTCTATACAATAAATTAAATACTATTCTTAACATCTATACATTAAGTAAACGAGAATGCAAATTCAAACTATTGAACTTCCTACTTACTTGTGATTACGAAACTACAGAAGATCTTCTTAAAACCTTAAGATAAAGATAAACACATAAACACACCTAATACAAGCACACCACACTCACTCGAACACACTCAACACAAGCATACAACACACAACACTCGCTCAACATTACACTTATTCTGTTTGTTGTAAAACCTTATTTTGCTTTGAAGCTATATAATATTATGTTAAACGAAACTACTGTTGGTCAAAATTTCTGTAAAGTGAACTGCGTCCTGAAATACAGGCTCGGCCTAGCGCAGGCGCAGTCGCTCATCTTTCATTCTTGTGCATATTCTTAATAGCTTTAAAAATAATGATATTGTTCAATCGTTTGGGCGCATTATGTCCAATTCGCAAAATGTCCAGCTGTCTAATTCGCAATTGGTCCAGTTCGCAATTGGTCCAGTTCGCATTTGGTCCAATTCGCAATAGGTCCAATTAGCAACTGGTCCAGTTTGCAATAAGTCCAATTCGCTATTGGTCCAGGCGGTCTTGATAACGAGAGGCGTATTTAGACTACCCCCACGTGAGGTTGGGTGAGATTCGGCTCTAAGTAAAAATGCATATAATTATTGATCAACACATATATTAGAAAAACAACACATATCGGTATAAATAATTAAGCCTGATATATCATAATCACTCAAATGTAGCGACAAATCACTCAAAAAAGACATAAAAATCACTACGTTTAGTTACTGAAAATGAGGTTACTAGCCGTGTGGTGAGGGGCGGGCAGAACAGAATACAATTGAATTAATAGTAGTATGTACTTATTAATAAATAGTATCATATTAATACATACGTTTGTTGTTTATAAAAATATCAGAAAACGAAATTAAAGGAAACAGAAACGTATTATCTATCTACTAAACTTCGTTAACAATGTTTTTGAATGCCTTGAACTATTCTACTACGATGCGGTTCTAAAGCTCAATAATCTCTGCGTATGAAAAAGATTTAGGAGGATTAAAATAGCTAACAAGGATATCTATACCTAATTAACGACTATAATTTGAATTGGTCAATTTGCTTACTGGACCATTTGCTAATTGGACAATTTGCGATTTGGACAAATTGCAAATTGGACAAATTGTGAATTGGACAATTTGCGAATTGGACAAATTGCAAATTGGACAAATTGCGAATTGGACAATTTGCGAATTGGACAGTTTGCGATTTGGACATTTTGAGCCCATTGGACATTTTGCGAATTGGACATAATGCGCCTAAACGTGTTCAATTTGTACAATTTTATGGAGTAAATAAATAAATAAAAATAAATAAACATTCTCATCTCTTTTCATCCATCTTTTTCACAGCCCAACATTCTGATCCATACAGATTGGCAATGATATTACTCGTACTAAATAATATTCGTGCTCGCGCTGACCACAAATTTAGGCTGTCGTAGCCATACTCAGTACAGCCACGACAAAGTTTCTGTGAGGAAACGGTGACATTCACTAACACGAGTCTATGTATGTATGTTTGTTCCTATGTGGCGTTGTAGAGACCAAACGCGTTGGCCGATTTTAATGATTCTTACGTCAATCGATTGGTCTTAATCTTGCGAGTGTCACATTAAAATTGGAAAATAGAAAATGGCGGATTTTGGGCGCCGTATTGTGGGGGTCCCAATCTTTTTTTCTTCGAAACCCATGTGGGGTATTAAAATAAAGGTTTTTAAAGGTATAATGTAAAATTTTACAAATTCGAAAAAAAATTTAACTAAAAAGTTACAGTAACATCTGGTTTTGATCAGCCAGCTCGCGAATATGTATCCTCCGACTGCACAGCATGATTTTCTTCTTGTTTACTTCTTTTTAGTTCGCTTCGCAGTCGGGTTTTAGACATTTTTAATAAATATTCCCTCTCTGTGAGAGGGAATTTTCTGCTGTATCCCAGCAGCGGGAAAATTATAGGCTAATTATGTTATGCGTGCATTCAATTTAACATTAAGTATGCTGTACAAATATAATGATTTTTTATTATTGTATGTCCATAGACAATAGACCGTGGCTCCCGCGCCATTAACTTCGTGCTGTCAGCGATGGTGTTCAACATTGTGCCCACGATCTTTGAGTTGGCGCTGGTCTCCACCATACTTGGGCTCAAAGGAGGACTGGCTTTTACTGGTAAATAATCTCTACTATACTTAATTTTTATACATAACTAGCTGACCCGGCAAACTTTGTTTTGCCATAAAAATACCAAACATTCATCTGCATCTGCCCTACCTACCCTACCCACCATACCCTACCTACCCTATCCTACCTATCCTACCCTACCCTGCCTACCCTACCTACCCTACACTACCTACCCTACCCCAGACTACCTAACCTACCCTACCCTACACTACCTAACCTACCCTACCTATCCTACTCTACACTACCTAACCTACCCTATCCTACCCTACCTACACTACCCTACCCTACCCTACCTACACTACCCTACCTACCCTATCTACATACCTACCCTGCCTATGTAGGTAAGGTACCATTTTTTTTTTTGCTTTATTTTTTTTCATAAGAACTTTCTCCTAACAATAACAAACACAACAAAAAACAAATAAGCGAAATCGGTCCAGCCGTTCACGCGTGATGCCGTGACCAAGGGAAATAGGGATTAATTTTTATATATATAGACTAACACAATTACTATGGAATTTATGGTCTTAAAAAGCATACAAACACGCCTGTATCGTAGTAGTAGCGACTCTATTTTCCGCACTTAGACTTTCATTCAGTTCGATTTATTTGGGATCCTTGCTAAGATAGTCTGTCTGTACTTTCCAAAGGATTGAGCAGTGGTAGTGTACCTGTAGTACAGCGGGCCTACTTACAGCGGTCAAACATTCCGACTGCATGCTGAAACTGAGCGGGTGGGAAACTCGAACACACAATGCCCGACCCGGATTATCACATTCATATTGGAGAATTAAAGTTGGGCCAGATAACAGGCAGAATTAACTTAGCTGTCCTAAGGGAGGCCCGTAAGGCGTATGGCGTAAAGCCCGCTACCTCTCACAGAGAGGAAGTCTGTTTCTCAGCTGTGGTCAACATTCTACAGGCATATTAAGATTTTTAAGCTGTAAATCTTTCATTAAATTAGGCTAATATCACAATTGTTCGTCTTTCAGGTCTAGCATGGAGTTGCGTGGGAATATACGCAATTTTCACGCTGGCTGTAACACAATGGCGCACCAAGTTCAGAGTGTTCATGAACAAGGCGGAGAACGAAGCGGGCAACAAGGCCATCGACTCGCTCATCAACTATGAAACTGTTAAGGTTAGTAGAAACTAAACACAACCTTTTTTCCAGGAATCTTTTTACATTCACTACCGAAATGTTACTTGACTTTTGAATATGTGCTCGCCCAGTAGGCATATGACATGCAGCGATGTTGTAGATTTTCTATCAGTAAGAATTTTCTTAACTGAATCACTACTGTCATGGTACTGGATGCCAAATACCAGCTTGATGCACTAGAGTCGATCGAAAAGCCGACCAAGAAGCTCATCGGCGGTGCGGCGCTGGTCGAGCCATAGCTCCAGAGCCTTGAACATCGTCGCTGAAATGCTAGCTTGTCAGATTCAGATATATTTATTTGCAAAAACATGTGTATACATACCTACAACAAACAATTGTAAGTGCATGCAGGATAACAATAAAATAAATGGCTCGAACATGTTTGCCACATACTACGGCGTGCAAATCTTGAAATCGGTTGTCGGTTTTTTATCGGTTACATTTCGGGGAGTTAGCGATGGAATTGCATAATTTCATCACCGAACTACATGACGTACGGCGATGCGCCATCGGTACATGGTGGATCCATCCCACCCATACGCACTAAACATTTTGAGAAAACTTTTATTGTGCGTACAGCTAAGGAGTGGGATTCCCTGCCGGAGTCTGTTTCCCGATAGCTACAATCTAGAGGTCTTTGAGTCAAGAGTGAATAGGTTACTTCTAGGCAAGTGTGCGTCACCGTCGACCACATCATCGCTTACCATCAGGTGAGATAGTGGTCAAGCGCGAGCCAATCCTTCAAACTATTTTTGATAGAAATCATATTTAAACACGTATTTGGTGTAAAATATAAGCAGAATTTATTAAGCACAAGACATGACCTAAAAACATTTTTGACAAGTAACAGAACACAATGTCAGTCATTTCAATAAATTGGAGTCGACCAGGATTAGCAATAAGGTTTTAACCCTCCAACACGCCCTCTTAATCCTGGCGGACTTCAAGCATATCTCGTACAAACGACAAGTGCTTACAGCTAGGCAGTGCCTTCGTGAGCACATCAGCAGTCATCTGCTCTGTTGGCATGTACATCAGTTCTAGCACCCTATTCTCAACAGCTTCACGAATATAGTGATATCTAATGTCCACATGTTTTGTTCGCTTATGGAACACTGGGTTACTAGCCAGCTTCGCTGCAGACTGATTATGACTATACAGGGTTACAGTGTGACATTGACCTATCAACTCAGCAAGAACCGCACGGACGTATACCGCCTCTTTGGCAGCTTCAGACAAAGCTATATACTCCGCCTCGGTAGACGAAAGTGCGATACACGATTGCTTATAACAACCCCAGGAAATAACATTCCTACCTAGCTTATAAATATACCCCGTGTAAGATTTACGATCCGCCCCGTTAGCCCAATCAGCGTCAGTAAATCCATAAACATGAAATTTATCATGTTCATCACTTTTTCTGTACACAAGACCTAAATTCATTGTGCCTTTTAAATACCGCAATACACGTTTGGCCGCTGCAAAGTGTTCCGCTGTGTAGCAAGTATTAAACTGACTTAAGAAACATGCAGCAAATGAAATGTCAGGTCTTGAGGTCACAGCTATATACAATAAACATCCTATCAGCTCCTGATACGGTAGTCTACTCTCGTGGGTGGCGCTATCAGAAAACTTTAGACCTACATCTAAGGGCGTCTTAGCAACTTTACAGTCACTCATACCGAAACATTCAAGAAGCTTTTCAATATAGGTTTTCTGACTCAGCTTCAACTCACGACTAGTGCGCTGTACTTTGATGCCTAGCATATGTTTAACCTCACCTAAATCTTTAATTGTGAAGTGAGACTTCAGTGACGTTTTTAGCTTATCAGCAAGCTCGTCACAGTCGTAAAAAACGAAAAAATCGTCTACATAGAGAGCAATAATAATGGTTCGCTTACCCACTCGGCGACTGAAGATACAGCTCTCATACTTGCTCTGCGTGAAATTCTCTGCGAGTAAAACTTCCTTTACCTTATCGTACCAGGCACATGACGCCTGCTTTAACCCGTACACGGCTTTCTTGAGTCTGTAGACCATATGCTCATTGCCTTGCTTGACGAAACCTTCAGGCTGTGACATATAAATTTCTTCACTCAAATTGCCATTCAGAAAAGCAGTCTTGACGTCAAGGTGATCAATCTTCAGATCTAATTCTACCGCAAGAGACAACAGCATTCTCAACGAACTATGTCGCACAACCGGAGAAAAAGTATCCATGTAGTCAATTCCGAACTTTTGGGTAAAACCCTTTGCAACCAATCGCGCTCTATAACACGCCACTTTGCCATTGGCGTCACGTTTGATTTTAAACAACCATCGATTCTTGACAATATTCTTGTCTGCCGGTCTGTCAACTAGCTCCCAAGCCTCATGCTTATTGAACGAATCAATCTCATCTTGCATAGCTTGCCGCCAAAGCTTACTATCACTCGATTGCAAAGCTTCCTTGACATTCGTCGGCTCACTCAACTCTGTCTCGAGCGCAGACATCGTCCTCGGTACTCTCGGCCGTAAATTATAGGCTGGTCCGTCAGATGATGGCTTCCGTGGCATTCTGGTTGTATCACTAGATGAACTCGGCACCTGCTCGTCAGCCTCAAACCACACTTCAGGCGCTACCGGTCTCTCCGCCTCAACCTCAGCCTCTACAGTTGGTAGTGATGGCATCTCCACCTCAAGCTCAGTCCCAGACTGATCACGAACATCCGCATCTTCAACGGTATCTCCGTCATCACTAGTCGGAAAGAAGATCTCCACGGGCCGTTTACTCTTAACACCTGGAAAAATTGTTTCGTTAAAAACAACATCACGACTACGAAAAACTATATTTTTCACCGAATCGTAGAGCCTATATCCATTACCGTCATAGCCAAGAAATATACAACGCTTGCTTTTTGGTTCAAGCTTATTCCGCTTCACTTTATCAACGTGAGCATAAGCTTCGCAGCCAAACACACGTAAGTGTTTCAAACTAACCTTCTTACCTGTCCAGGCTTCCTCAGGAGTTTGCCCTGAGAGCCTTTTCGAAGGTGACACATTTATTAAATGTGCAGCAGTACAGGCAGCTTCTGCCCAAAACTTGTGGTCTAGGTTCGAAGTATACAAGAGGCACCTTACTTTTTCTAGGAGGGTCCTGTTTAGCCTTTCCGCACAACCGTTCTGTTGAGGACTGTAAGGCACAGTTACCTGATAGACTATCCCCTTACCTTTCAAAAAGCCTTCAAGGTCTCTGTTCACATACTCGGTCCCATTGTCCGACCTCAAAACTTTAACTTTGTCACCAGTCTGAGTTTCGACTAGCTTAATAAAGTTTTTCGTGTATTCACTCACCTCGCTCTTACGCTTCAGGAAATACACGAACACCTTCCTCGAATGATCATCCAAGAATGCCAGGATATACCTCTTGCCTCCAAGCGAATTCACCGGCAACGGACCACACAAATCGGTATGGATTAAATCCAACCGCTTTACAGCCACAGACTTCTCAGGATTGCTGGGAAAAGGAAACCGAGCTTGCTTTCCCTTTAAACAAACTTCACAGGCAACGTCTTTACAAGGGTCGTCCTGAAAACTAATATCATTAGCAAGTCCCTGCCTCAAAAGCTTCATATTGTTGGCGCTTAAATGGCCAAGTCTTTGATGCCAAGTTGCAGTGCTAATAGTAAGATTCGCCCGTAGACTGCAGGTCTGAAGTCTGTAAGCCCCTCCAACGTCATTTGCCTTAATCAAAACATCGCCCAGCTTAGAAATTGTACAACCAGTAGTATCAAAATTAACAATACAACCATTCTTAATCAATTGCGAAACAGATATGAGATTTACAGACAGCTTAGGTATATACAACACATCAGTTAACGTCACGCTATCCGACAACTTAACAGTACCTATACCTGTACACCGCAGTTTATCTCCACTAGCAATGGTGACGTGACCATCTCGCGATTTGAAGTCTGTCATCAAATCACGCCTGCCAGTCATGTTATTTGTAGCCCCCGAGTCTATGTACCACGAAGATTCCGAGTCAGTTCCAGTACTATATGCTGATAAGACACAGTTTCCTGAAGAATCCTTCGCGTTCCGGCAGTCTTTCTTCAGATGTCCTTTCTGTCTACACTTCCAGCACCACGGTTCTCTCTTTCTAGCGGAATTATCCTTCGCTTTTGACTCATCCTTGTGCTGCTGCGCTTTTCTCGTCCAGGAGTCACTCGTACTAGCGCCTTTTCTTGTAGAATACAAGCACTCACTCGAATCTCCACGAGTAGTCCAACGTTGATCCTGTAGCAGTTTCGATTTGACTAGATCAGCAGTAATGACAGCTCCCGAATGCTCTAGTGCCATGATCATGGGCTCGTACTCTGTCGGTAAACCTTTGAGCATCAACGCACCAAGAAACTCGTCATCAACAGGTTTGTTCATATTCGCCAATTGCTGCGCTAATGACAATACTTCATTGACGTAAGCTTCCATGCTAGAATAGTTCTCCAGTTTGACAGCGCACAAGTTCTGAAGAGTTCTCACTCTTGAACCGAGTCCTTTATCATCATATGCACGTTCCAGTGCATTCCAGGCGTCTTTCGCCGTATCCGCTGACATCAAATGTGAAAAACATGACTTTTCAACGCTCAAGCAAATTTTAGATTTTGCAATTTCGTCACGTCGATTTTTCACTTCGGACGTTGTTTTGTCATCCTTACCGTAACCGCTTATACAGATCCATAAATTGTCGTGAATCAATGCATTTTTCATAACAAATTTCCACTCGACGTAATTTTCACGTCCGCGTAATTTTTCATGTGAAAAACTATGTTTTTTCGTTTCCGACATATTTACAATAACGTTGCACTATTTTTGCTGAACCATAACCTGATAGAAATCATATTTAAACACGTATTTGGTGTAAAATATAAGCAGAATTTATTAAGCACAAGACATGACCTAAAAACATTTTTGACAAGTAACAGAACACAATGTCAGTCATTTCAATAAATTGGAGTCGACCAGGATTAGCAATAAGGTTTTAACCCTCCAACAATTTTTCCTCTGTATAATTTACTAGTGTAGATCGATAATAAACACAGACACTTAAGTTGTTTATTTTAATTATTGCTTCGATCTTTAAATGTGTCTTACTGTATACTTATTAACATTATCCTAACAATTCCTTCCAGTATTTCAACAATGAGAAATACGAGCTAGAGAAATACGACAGTAGCCTGAAGAAGTACGAAGACGCTTCCTTGAAGACAGCGTCAAGCTTGGCCGTGCTGAACTTCGGCCAGCACGCCATCTTCAGCGGAGGACTCAGCGTCATCATGATCATGGCGGCCAACCAGATCGCTAAAGGTAACCCTGTCATCATACACTTGGCCGTGCTGAACTTCGGCCAGCACGCCATCTTCAGCGGAGGACTCAGCGTCATCATGATCATGGCGGCCAACCAGATCGCTAAAGGTAACCCTGTCATCATACACTTGGCCGTGCTGAACTTCGGCCAGCACGCCATCTTCAGCGGAGGACTCAGCGTCATCATGATCATGGCGGCCAACCAGATCGCTAAAGGTAACCCTGTCATCATACACTTGGCCGTGCTGAACTTCGGCCAGCACGCCATCTTCAGCGGAGGACTCAGCGTCATCATGATCATGGCGGCCAACCAGATCGCTAAAGGTAACCCTGTCATCATACACTTGGCCGTGCTGAACTTCGGCCAGCACGCCATCTTCAGCGGAGGACTCAGCGTCATCATGATCATGGCGGCCAACCAGATCGCTAAAGGTAACCCTGTCATCATACACTTGGCCGTGCTGAACTTCGGCCAGCACGCCATCTTCAGCGGAGGACTCAGCGTCATCATGATCATGGCGGCCAACCAGATCGCTAAAGGTAACCCTGTCATCATACACTTGGCCGTGCTGAACTTCGGCCAGCACGCCATCTTCAGCGGAGGACTCAGCGTCATCATGATCATGGCGGCCAACCAGATCGCTAAAGGTAACCCTGTCATCATACACTTGGCCGTGCTGAACTTCGGCCAGCACGCCATCTTCAGCGGAGGACTCAGCGTCATCATGATCATGGCGGCCAACCAGATCGCTAAAGGTAACCCTGTCATCATACACTTGGCCGTGCTGAACTTCGGCCAGCACGCCATCTTCAGCGGAGGACTCAGCGTCATCATGATCATGGCGGCCAACCAGATCGCTAAAGGTAACCCTGTCATCATACACTTGGCCGTGCTGAACTTCGGCCAGCACGCCATCTTCAGCGGAGGACTCAGCGTCATCATGATCATGGCGGCCAACCAGATCGCTAAAGGTAACCCTGTCATCATACACTTGGCCGTGCTGAACTTCGGCCAGCACGCCATCTTCAGCGGAGGACTCAGCGTCATCATGATCATGGCGGCCAACCAGATCGCTAAAGGTAACCCTGTCATCATACACTTGGCCGTGCTGAACTTCGGCCAGCACGCCATCTTCAGCGGAGGACTCAGCGTCATCATGATCATGGCGGCCAACCAGATCGCTAAAGGTAACCCTGTCATCATACACTTGGCCGTGCTGAACTTCGGCCAGCACGCCATCTTCAGCGGAGGACTCAGCGTCATCATGATCATGGCGGCCAACCAGATCGCTAAAGGTAACCCTGTCATCATACACTTGGCCGTGCTGAACTTCGGCCAGCACGCCATCTTCAGCGGAGGACTCAGCGTCATCATGATCATGGCGGCCAACCAGATCGCTAAAGGTAACCCTGTCATCATACACTTGGCCGTGCTGAACTTCGGCCAGCACGCCATCTTCAGCGGAGGACTCAGCGTCATCATGATCATGGCGGCCAACCAGATCGCTAAAGGTAACCCTGTCATCATACACTTGGCCGTGCTGAACTTCGGCCAGCACGCCATCTTCAGCGGAGGACTCAGCGTCATCATGATCATGGCGGCCAACCAGATCGCTAAAGGTAACCCTGTCATCATACACTTGGCCGTGCTGAACTTCGGCCAGCACGCCATCTTCAGCGGAGGACTCAGCGTCATCATGATCATGGCGGCCAACCAGATCGCTAAAGGTAACCCTGTCATCATACACTTGGCCGTGCTGAACTTCGGCCAGCACGCCATCTTCAGCGGAGGACTCAGCGTCATCATGATCATGGCGGCCAACCAGATCGCTAAAGGTAACCCTGTCATCATACACTTGGCCGTGCTGAACTTCGGCCAGCACGCCATCTTCAGCGGAGGACTCAGCGTCATCATGATCATGGCGGCCAACCAGATCGCTAAAGGTAACCCTGTCATCATACACTTGGCCGTGCTGAACTTCGGCCAGCACGCCATCTTCAGCGGAGGACTCAGCGTCATCATGATCATGGCGGCCAACCAGATCGCTAAAGGTAACCCTGTCATCATACACTTGGCCGTGCTGAACTTCGGCCAGCACGCCATCTTCAGCGGAGGACTCAGCGTCATCATGATCATGGCGGCCAACCAGATCGCTAAAGGTAACCCTGTCATCATACACTTGGCCGTGCTGAACTTCGGCCAGCACGCCATCTTCAGCGGAGGACTCAGCGTCATCATGATCATGGCGGCCAACCAGATCGCTAAAGGTAACCCTGTCATCATACACTTGGCCGTGCTGAACTTCGGCCAGCACGCCATCTTCAGCGGAGGACTCAGCGTCATCATGATCATGGCGGCCAACCAGATCGCTAAAGGTAACCCTGTCATCATACACTTGGCCGTGCTGAACTTCGGCCAGCACGCCATCTTCAGCGGAGGACTCAGCGTCATCATGATCATGGCGGCCAACCAGATCGCTAAAGGTAACCCTGTCATCATACACTTGGCCGTGCTGAACTTCGGCCAGCACGCCATCTTCAGCGGAGGACTCAGCGTCATCATGATCATGGCGGCCAACCAGATCGCTAAAGGTAACCCTGTCATCATACACTTGGCCGTGCTGAACTTCGGCCAGCACGCCATCTTCAGCGGAGGACTCAGCGTCATCATGATCATGGCGGCCAACCAGATCGCTAAAGGTAACCCTGTCATCATACACTTGGCCGTGCTGAACTTCGGCCAGCACGCCATCTTCAGCGGAGGACTCAGCGTCATCATGATCATGGCGGCCAACCAGATCGCTAAAGGTAACCCTGTCATCATACACTTGGCCGTGCTGAACTTCGGCCAGCACGCCATCTTCAGCGGAGGACTCAGCGTCATCATGATCATGGCGGCCAACCAGATCGCTAAAGGTAACCCTGTCATCATACACTTGGCCGTGCTGAACTTCGGCCAGCACGCCATCTTCAGCGGAGGACTCAGCGTCATCATGATCATGGCGGCCAACCAGATCGCTAAAGGTAACCCTGTCATCATACACTTGGCCGTGCTGAACTTCGGCCAGCACGCCATCTTCAGCGGAGGACTCAGCGTCATCATGATCATGGCGGCCAACCAGATCGCTAAAGGTAACCCTGTCATCATACACTTGGCCGTGCTGAACTTCGGCCAGCACGCCATCTTCAGCGGAGGACTCAGCGTCATCATGATCATGGCGGCCAACCAGATCGCTAAAGGTAACCCTGTCATCATACACTTGGCCGTGCTGAACTTCGGCCAGCACGCCATCTTCAGCGGAGGACTCAGCGTCATCATGATCATGGCGGCCAACCAGATCGCTAAAGGTAACCCTGTCATCATACACTTGGCCGTGCTGAACTTCGGCCAGCACGCCATCTTCAGCGGAGGACTCAGCGTCATCATGATCATGGCGGCCAACCAGATCGCTAAAGGTAACCCTGTCATCATACACTTGGCCGTGCTGAACTTCGGCCAGCACGCCATCTTCAGCGGAGGACTCAGCGTCATCATGATCATGGCGGCCAACCAGATCGCTAAAGGTAACCCTGTCATCATACACTTGGCCGTGCTGAACTTCGGCCAGCACGCCATCTTCAGCGGAGGACTCAGCGTCATCATGATCATGGCGGCCAACCAGATCGCTAAAGGTAACCCTGTCATCATACACTTGGCCGTGCTGAACTTCGGCCAGCACGCCATCTTCAGCGGAGGACTCAGCGTCATCATGATCATGGCGGCCAACCAGATCGCTAAAGGTAACCCTGTCATCATACACTTGGCCGTGCTGAACTTCGGCCAGCACGCCATCTTCAGCGGAGGACTCAGCGTCATCATGATCATGGCGGCCAACCAGATCGCTAAAGGTAACCCTGTCATCATACACTTGGCCGTGCTGAACTTCGGCCAGCACGCCATCTTCAGCGGAGGACTCAGCGTCATCATGATCATGGCGGCCAACCAGATCGCTAAAGGTAACCCTGTCATCATACACTTGGCCGTGCTGAACTTCGGCCAGCACGCCATCTTCAGCGGAGGACTCAGCGTCATCATGATCATGGCGGCCAACCAGATCGCTAAAGGTAACCCTGTCATCATACACTTGGCCGTGCTGAACTTCGGCCAGCACGCCATCTTCAGCGGAGGACTCAGCGTCATCATGATCATGGCGGCCAACCAGATCGCTAAAGGTAACCCTGTCATCATACACTTGGCCGTGCTGAACTTCGGCCAGCACGCCATCTTCAGCGGAGGACTCAGCGTCATCATGATCATGGCGGCCAACCAGATCGCTAAAGGTAACCCTGTCATCATACACTTGGCCGTGCTGAACTTCGGCCAGCACGCCATCTTCAGCGGAGGACTCAGCGTCATCATGATCATGGCGGCCAACCAGATCGCTAAAGGTAACCCTGTCATCATACACTTGGCCGTGCTGAACTTCGGCCAGCACGCCATCTTCAGCGGAGGACTCAGCGTCATCATGATCATGGCGGCCAACCAGATCGCTAAAGGTAACCCTGTCATCATACACTTGGCCGTGCTGAACTTCGGCC
The DNA here is from genome assembly GCA_945859665.1 of Anorthoa munda. Lineage (NCBI taxonomy): Eukaryota > Metazoa > Arthropoda > Insecta > Lepidoptera > Noctuidae > Anorthoa > Anorthoa munda. The sequence continues at coordinate 2,890,158 of OX243907.1, read as the reverse complement.
AGCACGCCATCTTCAGCGGAGGACTCAGCGTCATCATGATCATGGCGGCCAACCAGATCGCTAAAGGTAACCCTGTCATCATACACTTGGCCGTGCTGAACTTCGGCCAGCACGCCATCTTCAGCGGAGGACTCAGCGTCATCATGATCATGGCGGCCAACCAGATCGCTAAAGGTAACCCTGTCATCATACACTTGGCCGTGCTGAACTTCGGCCAGCACGCCATCTTCAGCGGAGGACTCAGCGTCATCATGATCATGGCGGCCAACCAGATCGCTAAAGGTAACCCTGTCATCATACACTTGGCCGTGCTGAACTTCGGCCAGCACGCCATCTTCAGCGGAGGACTCAGCGTCATCATGATCATGGCGGCCAACCAGATCGCTAAAGGTAACCCTGTCATCATACACTTGGCCGTGCTGAACTTCGGCCAGCACGCCATCTTCAGCGGAGGACTCAGCGTCATCATGATCATGGCGGCCAACCAGATCGCTAAAGGTAACCCTGTCATCATCATCAGTTCAGCCGAAACACGTCCACTGCTGGACGTAGGCCTCCCCAAAGTGTCGCCACATGGACTGGTCCTCTCACAGAGGTGTCTAGTGGCAGTGGGCACATAGTGAGCAGAGCGGATGGGGGCTGAAAGTTCTAGCGTGGCGACCGCCTACTGGAAGACCCAGGGTTGGATGGCATTCCACTAGGTAGAGCGATGATATGGTTGATTGTGGCTGCGAGAATCTGTTTGGATTTCGGACAGCACACCATTTTCAGCGGCAGCCTAATTGAACAAGTGAATTTGACAAGGCGAAGGGTTTGACCGCCATCAGTCGGCCAATCACACGCGAGATGAAAGACGCGATGTAGATTTCCATCTATGTGATTGGTCCATTGATGGAGGTTAAACCCTTTGCTTTGCCGAATTCACTTGCGCGATTAGGCTGCGGGAGACTCAGCATTAATGAAAACGGCTGTTAGCCATGTTTTCCTAGGTGCGATTTAATATAAAATAGACTTGTTGGAATGGCTAGTGAGTGCATTCTCCGCCCCTCATCAATCAGGAGCCACATGCAGGCGCGCAGTGTTTAGCGCGCCAACATCTCACTATCGTTAGGACAAAGGGGCAGTTATTCCCAAATACGGTACGAGGCCGACGTGTCAGCATTAGTCTGGGGCGGTGCTAGTCAATAATATACACATCTACACCCTCCGACGTAAGTGTAGGAGGATATCCATGAGGTTTTCTACCCCAAAAAAAAGGTTTCGTAACCACAAGTAAAAATTAAAAATATGCTAATAACCCTGGCAATTTTTTTAAATTTAATACTTTTGTAACTACATAATTTATCTAGTAGTAGACACGTTTCAATCAACAATCTATCGACCACGTAATTATGACACGATATGTTGCGAAAATACTCCGTTTTAAACAAAAAATAGCCCATAACTTTTGATCGACTAAACCGATTTACACCAAACATAGCTAAAAACTTTCTCGACAAAGTCACCATTCAAACAAAAAAATCTAAATCAAATACGTTTCATCCGTTTAGGCGATATGGTGCCACAGACATACACACAGATACACATATACACACGTCAAACTTATAACACCCGTCTTTTTCCGTCGGAGGTTAAAAAGAGAATATATATAACTCATACATACACAAGTTTTTAGAAAAGTCACAAACCAATGATTACATATTCTGAACCTACTGACAGTACTAGAAAATCCGTTTTTTATTTTTTTACACTTTCGTTGACTCTCTAACTCCTTGTTCCCAGGCAACATGACCGTAGGCGACCTGGTGATGGTGAACGGTCTGCTGTTCCAGCTGTCCATCCCGCTGGGCTTCCTGGGCTCCGTGTACAGGGAAGTGCGCCAGGCGCTCATCGACATGCAGACTATGTTCACGCTCATGACTGTGCAGTCTAGGATAAAGGTGAGTTGAAGAAATACAAGTTCAACGGCGTAAAAGATTTATCGCTGTAGTCGCCACATCGATCGGACCTTTGTTTTTCTCTTAAATAAGCTAAGGAATTTTAATAAGGAATCAGAAACGAAACTTTAAATCTAGATCTTATCTAAACTTCTTATAGAAAATGTAAAATATTTAGGATACCTAACAAGAAGTGGTAAAAAGCGCACCCGCCGGTCTTCTTCCACATCTAGTTTTATGCCAACCACTTTCCTAATGTTGTTGGTCTAAGTAGTTGGTGGCGTCCTCCACTATTCATCTGTCATCATCATATCAGCCGAAAGACGTCCACTGCTGGACATAGGCCTCTCCCAAGCGTCGCCACATTGACCGGTCCCGTGCATCTCGCATCCAGCGGATCCCCGCAACCTTCACCAGGTCATCGGCCCACCAGGTGGGAGGCCTTCCAACGTATCGTCTTCCGGTTCGCGGTCGCCACTCCAGAACCTTTCTGCCCCATCATTAAAACATTAAAAAAATTATTGCAAAAAAATAAAATATTATTAATACAACCAAACTTACATAGTTACATTGGCCATCGGCCATCCGTTCTGCGAGCATTGTGCCCTGCTCACTGCCACTTAAGTTTGGTAATTCTTCGGGCTATGTCGGTAACATTAAAAGATAAATATTTTCATTTAAAAAGGTTTAAGCAGTTTCACTTAGAATTTAATCTTTATTATATTAATTTATTTCTACTACACTACAATATTCTTACCTACCTGCAAGGAACATCTACACTTAGACATAAACTGTATTATTAACTCATTTACTGGAATAAATACAATAATGATATTATTACTAAATATAATTTCTACTTGTCACTTAGCAGATAAAATATATAATGGCAACACTATGCTAAAGAAATGAACTTAAAAATCAAATAACATTTTATTTATTATGTTTTTTTTTAAATCTATTTTGGACCAGACCTAATTATACTTTAAAAAACATAAACAATTAATAGAATGTCTTTCGTATATAACTCACTTTCAGACGCTCAAATTTAAGTCAGCTAAAATTTCGCCATTGTTCTTTCACGGGTTACTCCTGTACCCAAGGGAGGCGACAGGTCAAAAGTCGACAACTACAGGCCTATTGCGGTCCTGTCGGCCTTCGGCAAGGTATGAAAATTCTACTATCTGCTACATTATGCCTGAGTGTCTATATAAAAAATAAATAGAGATCCTTATGAAAACCCAAAGTAGCAAAATGTTGCCTATAGAGACACAATTCATTCCTTGGCGTGCGCTGAGAAAAATATCTATGCTACATAAACAATATGTACTACATGATTAATTTACTCATTATTACATACAAAAAAATCTGCGAGAGAATATACCTAACCATCATGGTTAAGTCAAGTTGCTTTTATGTTCTACATTTTAATTAGATCGCCGGTAGTAACAAAAGCTGGTTACATTCTTATTGTAGTATAATTCTTATTCAAATAAATAGTTTAATAAATTAGTAGGTAGGTAGGGTAGGTTAGGTGGTAAGTAAAGTCAAGCGGTCAGCTAGTTATTAAGTATTTTTACAGCTGTCAATTCCGACTTTTTAAATTGTTACGACTATAATGAGAAAGAAAAAAGTAAAATACACTATTGTCACGGGGTCCGAGCGCTAAGAAAGAAAATTTGGTTCACATAAATACGACTAGATGGCGCGATATGCACCGATCTGTTATTGAATTGTGTATACAATTAACATTTTCTGGAATTGAATAGTTATTGTTTAATCAACTCTCCTAAGCACAAAATTATGGAGTATTAGGCTCTTAATTCACATTTCAAAGGTTATTAGAACGGATCATTTAAAATTGATGCCAATAGATGTCGCGGTTTACAAAAAAATAATTATATAACAAATAGTCTGTATTTAAAGAAAACCGGCCAAGTGTGAGTCGGACTCGCGCACGAAGGATTCCGTACCATTATAGCAAAAAAAATCACGTTTGTTGCATGGTAGCCCCACTTAAATATTTATTTTATTCTGTTTTTAGTATTCGTTTTTAGTATTTGTTGCAACAGAAATACATCATCTGTGAAAATTTCAACTGTCTAGCTATCACGGTTCATGAGATACAGCGGACATGACGGACAGACAGACTAACGGACCGCGGAGTCTTAGTAATAATGTGCCGTTTTTACCCTTTGGGTACGGAACCCTAAAAAATATTCATGAACCGAGTAAACCCATTTACTTGCAAGTTGCTGCTAACACCATCTATAGCCGTGGAACGGAACCGAACGCGATCGAAGTACTTATAAAAATAATCATCTTAATCAGACGAAAAACGCCAGTTACGTCGGCACGGTTTCTTTGTATGGGATTAGGCATCTGTATGCTAGTATTATATTATCTGTGCCCTGGTTATAAACGAATTTGTTTAACTTCGTTCGTAGATAGTGCATCGTCTTCAAGTAGCGAATGCGACATCATATTGAATGGCGAAAAGCTGGACTTTGTAAATCAAACAGTTTTCCTGGGAATCACTTTGGACGACAAGTTGCAATGGAGTATCAAGTAGCGAATGCGACATCATATTGAATGGCGAAAAGCTGGACTTTGTAAATCAAACAGTTTTCCTGGGAATCACTTTGGACGACAAGTTGCAATGGAGTATCAAGTAGCGAATGCGACATCATATTGAATGGCGAAAAGCTGGACTTTGTAAATCAAACAGTTTTCCTGGGAATCACTTTGGACGACAAGTTGCAATGGAGTATCAAGTAGCGAATGCGACATCATATTGAATGGCGAAAAGCTGGACTTTGTAAATCAAACAGTTTTCCTGGGAATCACTTTGGACGACAAGTTGCAATGGAGTAACAAGTTGCAATGGAGTATCAAGTAGCGAATGCGACATCATATTGAATGGCGAAAAGCTGGACTTTGTAAATCAAACAGTTTTCCTGGGAATCACTTTGGACGACAAGTTGCAATGGAGTATCAAGTAGCGAATGCGACATCATATTGAATGGCGAAAAGCTGGACTTTGTAAATCAAACAGTTTTCCTGGGAATCACTTTGGACGACAAGTTGCAATGGAGTATCAAGTAGCGAATGCGACATCATATTGAATGGCGAAAAGCTGGACTTTGTAAATCAAACAGTTTTCCTGGGAATCACTTTGGACGACAAGTTGCAATGGAGTATCAAGTAGCGAATGCGACATCATATTGAATGGCGAAAAGCTGGACTTTGTAAATCAAACAGTTTTCCTGGGAATCACTTTGGACGACAAGTTGCAATGGAGTATCAAGTAGCGAATGCGACATCATATTGAATGGCGAAAAGCTGGACTTTGTAAATCAAACAGTTTTCCTGGGAATCACTTTGGACGACAAGTTGCAATGGAGTAACAAGTTGCAATGGAGTATCAAGTAGCGAATGCGACATCATATTGAATGGCGAAAAGCTGGACTTTGTAAATCAAACAGTTTTCCTGGGAATCACTTTGGACGACAAGTTGCAATGGAGTATCAAGTAGCGAATGCGACATCATATTGAATGGCGAAAAGCTGGACTTTGTAAATCAAACAGTTTTCCTGGGAATCACTTTGGACGACAAGTTGCAATGGAGTATCAAGTAGCGAATGCGACATCATATTGAATGGCGAAAAGCTGGACTTTGTAAATCAAACAGTTTTCCTGGGAATCACTTTAGACGACAAGTTGCAATGGAGTTCTCACATAACATCTCTTGCGGGTCGGCTGAGCTCGGCCGCTTATGCTGTTAGAAAGATAAGACAGTTGACGGATGTGGAGACCGCGCGTTTGGTCTATTTTAGTTACTTTCACAGCATTATGTCATACGGTATTTTATTGTGGGGCCGAGCGGCTGACATTGAATCCATATTTATATTGCAAAAGAGAGCTATCAGAGCCATATATAATTTAAGTCACAGAGAATCTCTTAGGGAGCTATTTAAAAATATTAATATTATGACAGTTTCTTGCCAATTCATTTATGAAAATATCATGTATGTAAGGAAAAATATACATCTCTTTAGTAAGGTCAGTGACAGACACAATTGTAATACGAGAAATAAAGATAAGTTAGATCAACCATCTTATAGACTAGCAAAAGTACACTCATCTTTCATGGGGTACTGTGTTAAATTTTATAACAAAATACCTTGTGATATATTAAAACTAAATGAAAGTAAATTTAAAACTTTAGTTAAAAGCACACTTTGTAAACAAGCATATTACAAATTAGATGATTATATTCAAGATAAGAATGCTTGGCAACATGTTGGTCCCGCTCCGTAGGGCAATCTTTGGTGTGGACAAAATCAAATTTGCTAATTTGTATTCCTATTCATAGTTTTTGTATTCTTAGGTTATTTTTTATATTTTTCCAAAATTTGACTCACACAAGGTTCCGTTGTTGTTGAATTAGGTATTTTACCTATGTTTGCAATATTTGTAAGTATGTGAGAACCATGTTCCTATTTATAAAACTAATGAATTTACCTGTTAGTGCTTTTATTGCTTTATACCTGTACGTTGTATAGTGGGTAGTGCTATTTTTGGGTGCATCGTCCTCACATATATGAATTTATTAATGTATGTACATAAGTAAACATTGTAAAACATATTTTTTTTTAAAAGAGTAAGTATGGAGTTTCTTGTGCGTTCTTCTCCATAACAAGCTACCTTCCGAATGCACGGTAGAGTCAATTTTTATTACTTGTACATTTTTTATTTACATTTAATTTTTGACGTTCAAAAGTGCCGCTTATTGGCCTAATTGAAATAAATATATTTGACTTTGACTTTGTCTTTTTTTTAGCTAAGATTCTCTAATTTGATAATCAGTGTTTCCAATTTAGTTTTAACAATGAAATAAATTGATTAAATACTTCAATTTCAATTTCAATTTCAATTTATTCATCAACAAACTTTGAGTACATAATTATCCTTAATACTACCACATAACTATAGCAGGTGAATGAGGCGCGCTGCAGCAGCGGGCAAGCAAGACCCAGCCCTGCGCTAGGAACTAACCTGTGTTACAGGCACTGGGCACCTACTCTACCGTCATACTTGCAGCACACTTACAAACATCGAGGTAGCATACAGGGATTAAGACTCGCTGATGTCCCAGCTTAGGCAAGCCTGTACATAGGGAATCAGTATATTAATATTAATGTAATTTAAACTCACACGATCAGCTCCACCAACATTAACGTAATTTAAATCTAGCCGAACCATATCCAAATGAATTCAATACAATTCAAATAAACAAAATTCAACACAATGCAATACAATTCAATACTATATAAATCAATCCAATTCAATACAATTCAAGACAATTCAAAACAAAACAAAACAATTCAATAAAATTCTATACAAATCAATAAGATTCAATACATTTTAATCCAACTCAATAGTAACTGATATTAAAATAATAATTGAGTACAATAATATTATGTGCCACATTTACATTGTGTAGGGGTGTGTGGGTGCGTGTGATGTGTGAATGTGAGAGGACGTGAGTGCAGATGGGTTAATGGGATTACTTAGGTACTGATGTGGACACTATAGGATTTAAATTTGGCCTTTAACCAGCCTTGCCACATTTTTTTTTTTTTTTTTTTTTTTTTTTTTTTGTTATTCCGATTATTGCATTCAATGACTCACAAATAATATTACTTATAAAATAATAAAAAAAAAAATAATGTTACTTATTATTTTTTTTCATTTATTACTCTTGTAGAAATCTCACAAATAATATTAATTTACCAGGTTTTCAGTTTCTGTGTAATCTAATTGTAAAAGCCATGACTTTAGAATATTTTTAATTTCCTTCTGTTTTAATGGGTAAAGTTTTAATATTTTGTTAACTTTGTTGTATAGGATACCGCTAACAACCGTGTAATGCCGTTTAGCCATTGTCGTTCTGTGTCTTACTGAGGGACAGACTATATCCGATCGACGTTTGTTTTGGTATATCGAAGGGTCGTAATTTAAACTTGTGTGTTTCTTGGTTATAGTCTGCTGTACAAATAGTTGTCTCACCGTCAAGACAGCTGTATCATTGTAAAGCCTGGAGGTGGGGTACCGAAAGATCTTTTTTGTCATGACTTTGAGTACGGCTCTTTGCGCTCTTTCCAGAGGCAAGAGTAAAGTTTTGGCAGCCCCACCCCAGGCAGTAATGCAGTAAGATATTATTGACTGGCATAAAGCATGGTAGGTCATCTTAAGTGTTTCCAAATTAGCGGCATTACGTAGCAATTTAAAAACATAAATTAGTTTTCTGACGCGTGTAGTTAGTGCATCGATGTGAGAATGCCATTTTAATGTTTGGTCTATTTTGACTCCGAGGTACTTCACAGTGGTCACCCGAGATAATGTTGGGCAATCACAGCTGTCGGTAGGTTCCCCACAAGAGTGGGTTTTGATAAGGAAGGAATCCAACGGAGGGAGAGAAGAAGTTTTTAGAGCAAAAGCAATTAGCTGAGTCTTATTAATGTTGAGCGTCAACAGATTACTTGACAACCAAAACAAGGCCCTATTTAAGGCAGTTTCCGCGTGAACTTTCACGTCATTCCATGTGGGACCATGAATAAAAAGCACTGTGTCATCTGCATAAGCAAAGACCTGGCAGTTTGGAGATTTTAGTTCACAGAGGTCATTAATGTATATTGTAAATAAAGTTGGGCCCAAAATGCTCCCCTGTGGAACACCAAAATCCAGAACCTCATCTTCACTGGTGCAATCCCCCACCTTAACAGCCTGTGTCCTGTTGGCCAGGTAGTCCTGAAATATTTTTAATGCCACACCTCTAACGCCTACTTTTTCCAATTTAGATATAAGAATCGGGACCGACACAGTATCAAAGGCCTTGGTTAGGTCCAGAAATAGGCCTAGGCACTTTTCCTTCTTATCCAGGCTATCCACCACCCTGTCAACAAAAGATAAAACCGCATCATCTGTGGATCTATTCTTTCGAAAGCCAAATTGCTGAGCTGAAATAATACTTTTCCTCTCAAGATAGTTCGTTAGCCGCTTATTCAATACTTTTTCGAGAACCTTGGACATTGCTGGCAACACCGATATAGGTCTATAATTATTCACATACTTAAAAGCCGATCGTTTGCCCATCTCCAGGAGACCCCGAAGGCCCCCGCGCTCATATGTGACGCGCGGTCGGCCACCATCGAGTTCCAGGACGTGAGCTTCAAGTACATCAACGGCAAGCCCATCTTCAACAACCTCAGCTTCAGCATTCCGGCCGGGAAGAAGATCGGCATCGTCGGGGGCTCGGGCAGCGGGTGACTACTATGTTTATACTTATACTTAGTAGGGGTGAAGCGTAAGATCATGAAAGGAAAGTCAGTACATAATAGCTTGGTCAATTAAAATTGACTAACGAAATTCGAGATTAAGCCATGGTGACATTAAAAAAGAAAAGGTGTTTATTCGCACAAAAACGACATACAAATTTTTTGATTTTTCCTTAAATATAACTCTTAATGATAGTATTAGTAAGTAGTACTTAAATTATGTTAGTAAAGAAAAGTAAGATTAAAATAAAATACCAAATTTGAGTACCTAGTAGGATGATGAAAAAGTAAACGCAGATACATGTCGTGAATGCATTAATGACCATATCATAAAATAGTTTCATAATCCACCGTTAGAGGCACTGATATCGTTTTTGCGATGCATCATGGCGGACAATTATTCTGATAAAAAAGTTAATAATAATGCGCCAATTGAAGATCAAAGTGAAATGTCGTTATGATGGTGGCACTTCGTGAACAAAGCTAGTGGCCCCGACGGTATTCCAGCAATTGTTCTGAGAACCTGTGCGCCTGAACTGTATCCGATCCTGACACGCCTGTTTCGCCTTTCGTATGAGACTGGAAAAGTGCCGAATGCTTGGAAGAAAGCTAACGTTCAGCCTGTGCCCAAGAAAAGCAGGCTCGAGCTGACCCGGCTAACTACAGACCCATTTCGATAACGTCCATCCTCTGCAAGAGTTTGGAACGGGTACTCAACTCTAAGCTCCTGGCATACCTAGAAGCTAATGACATCCTCAGTGATCGCCAATATGGCTTCCGCCAAAATCGATCAACTGGGGATCTTCTAGCGTATGCTATTCACATCTGGAGTGAGGCCATCGAGAGGCATGGGGAAGCGCTTGCCGTGTCCCTGGACATCTCGAAGACTTTTGACAGGGTCTGTCAAAAGCCTTCGAGAATAATTCCATAAAATTGTCTGTTCTTAGTAAATCCACAATGGTACGCCTCCTGTTCCGTTTCTTCGAGCCGCAGTCGGGCACCATCAAGGTCGCGGGACAGAACATCAAAGACGTCGACCTGACCAGCCTCAGGAAAGCTATCGCCATTGTACCACAGGTCAGTACAAGCAGTTCTTTTCAATGAAATCATCATCATCACCCGAAAGACGTCAACTGCTGAACGTGCTGACCGGTCCATGTGATGACACTTAGGGGACGCCTATGTTCGGCAGTGGACATATCAAAATATACGTATAGTAGTCACAGCGGATCGTTGTGTCTCTGAAGTAGGTCAGTGAACCATTGCGCAAGAAACTGTTTGTCATCGAGGATACTGCATAGAGTACGCGAGATAGGACGATGCGACAAACGTAAGCGATTGAAAGATGCAGTTATACAATGCTATCTTCTACTTCAATATAAACACAAAAGTAGCAACTGCGCAGGGTCTTACCACCAATTTCAGAGACACAAGGATACACTGGACTCGGTTTTCTTGTGTGCGTGTCGGTGCGGCAGTATAAGTTGCTAAATATATAATAGAGTCTATACATAGCTACCGGGTAGTTAACGTTCCGTATAAACCGCTGCCTCACATAGCTGCCTCATGCCCTCGGCCGCGGGCTGGCGTGTCATCCATCCTTGACACGAATATGTTGCTGGAAGTTAACGTTCCGTATAAACCGCTGCCTCACATAGCTGCCTCATGCCCTGGGCCGCGGGCTGGCGTGTCATCCATCCTTGACACGAATATGTTGCTGGAAGTTAACGTTCCGTATAAACCGCTGCCTCACATAGCTGCCTCATGCCCTCGGCCGCGGGCTGGCGTGTCATCCATCCTTGACACGAATATGTTGCTGGAAGTTAACGTTCCGTATAAACCGCTGCCTCACATAGCTGCCTCATGCCCTCGGCCGCGGGCTGGCGTGTCATCCATCCTTGACACGAATATGTTGCTGGAAGTTAACGTTCCGTATAAACCGCTGCCTCACATAGCTGCCTCATGCCCTCGGCCGCGGGCTGGCGTGTCATCCATCCTTGACACGAATATGTTGCTGGAAGTTAACGTTCCGTATAAACCGCTGCCTCACATAGCTGCCTCATGCCCTCGGCCGCGGGCTGGCGTGTCATCCATCCTTGACACGAATATGTTGCTGGAAGTTAACGTTCCGTATAAACCGCTGCCTCACATAGCTGCCTCATGCCCTCGGCCGCGGGCTGGCGTGTCATCCATCCTTGACACGAATATGTTGCTGGAAGTTAACGTTCCGTATAAACCGCTGCCTCACATAGCTGCCTCATGCCCTCGGCCGCGGGCTGGCGTGTCATCCATCCTTGACACGAATATGTTGCTGGAAGTTAACGTTCCGTATAAACCGCTGCCTCACATAGCTGCCTCATGCCCTCGGCCGCGGGCTGGCGTGTCATCCATCCTTGACACGAATATGTTGCTGGAAGTTAACGTTCCGTATAAACCGCTGCCTCACATAGCTGCCTCATGCCCTCGGCCGCGGGCTGGCGTGTCATCCATCCTTGACACGAATATGTTGCTGGAAGTTAACGTTCCGTATAAACAAACCGCTGCCTCACATAGCTGCCTCATGCCCTCGGCCGCGGGCTGGCGTGTCATCCATCCTTGACACGAATATGTTGCTGGAAGTTAACGTTCCGTATAAACCGCTGCCTCACATAGCTGCCTCATGCCCTCGGCCGCGGGCTGGCGTGTCATCCATCCTTGACACGAATATGTTGCTGGAAGTTAACGTTCCGTATAAACCGCTGCCTCACATAGCTGCCTCATGCCCTCGGCCGCGGGCTGGCGTGTCATCCATCCTTGACACGAATATGTTGCTGGAAGTTAACGTTCCGTATAAACCGCTGCCTCACATAGCTGCCTCATGCCCTCGGCCGCGGGCTGGCGTGTCATTCATCCTTGACACGAATATGTTGCTTAATATTTTAAATAGTTAATATTATTGATGGATGACACTTTCCTTCTATCCTTCTGCCAATATCCTTATTTCACTTTGTTTCAGCTCTCTGACAAAATTATAAACCTGTGACGTACGTACTGATCGCAATATTTCTCGAAACTACCCGAGTATAAAAATAAGTTTTTAATATTAAACGCTACTTGCAATCCGTCTATTTCGCTCTGCTGCTCATGGCATAATGATTCACGCCAAATTATTATACATAATATATATATTTTATAACACACTAACATATATCTATTTACCTGTATATTTAACACCGTAAAAACGGATTCACATCCGTACACTTCAACGTAAGGTTCAGATGTAAACCAGCGTCAGGCAACACCTAGTTGACTAGCATTTTGCAGAATTGGACCTATTTGGCGCAGCCGCGGGGCACACTATGTAATTGTTTTAAAATTAAGTTTCCTTTTTATTTGTACCTACATTGTGTGTATCTGTGTGTGTCTAATAAACTAGTTTTCTTTCTTTATTGAAATATTTGGTTTATTGACAAAGTTGACTGGTGGCTTCAAATCACTCACCAGGTGCTCACCATAAGGTGCGTTTCCACTGAAGCGGAAACATGTAGAGATACCAATAAGAAAAAAAGAAAGAAAGAAAACATTTTAATTTGTGACCCGCACAGGAGACACGAGATAAGAAAAACACAAACAATAATAAAAAAATAAATAAACCCGTGTGAGACCAAAAAGGCTCCTATCTCAGCATGTGCAACGATATTAAAAAGATAATAACGCTGCGCTGATATAAGAATCGACTAATAATCACATATGCTGAGCTTATTATACGAGGTGTCAGAAATATTCGATTTCTATCCACTCCACTCTACTCTCTCAATTCACCGGTTTTTTTTCATAAAAAGAGACGGTCCCAAAAGTTCCAATGGCTTATCAAAAATTCACATAACACTTTGTTTACAGGACTGCGTGCTATTCCACGACACGATATTCCACAACCTTCACTACGGCGACCTCGCCAAGCCGCACGAGAAAGTGTACGATGCCAGCAGGATGTCCGAGCTACACGAGTCTGTGAGCACATGGCCAAAGGTAGGCTCTTAGTCTATACTGCTCTACTACTGGGCAAAAGTGTACGATGTCAGCAGGATGTCCGAGCTACACGAGTCTGTGAGCACATGGCCAAAGGTAGGCTCTTAGTCTATACTGCTCTACTACTGGGCAAAAGTGTACGATGTCAGCAGGATGTCCGAGCTACACGAGTCTGTGAGCACATGGCCAAAGGTAGGCTCTTAGTCTATACTGCTCTACTACTGGGCAAAAGTGTACGATGCCAGCAGGATGTCCGAGCTACACGAGTCTGTGAGCACATGGCCAAAGGTAGGCTCTTAGTCTATACTGCTCTACTACTGGGCAAAAGTGTACGATGCCAGCAGAATGTCCGAGCTACACGAGTCTGTGAGCACATGGCCAAAGGTAGGCTCTTAGTCTATACTGCTCTACTACTGGGCAAAAGTGTACGATGCCAGCAGGATGTCCGAGCTACACGAGTCTGTGAGCACATGGCCAAAGGTAGGCTCTTAGTCTATACTGCTCTACTACTGGGCAAAAGTGTACGATGCCAGCAGAATGTCCGAGCTACACGAGTCTGTGAGCACATGGCCAAAGGTAGGCTCTTAGTTTATACTGCTCTACTACTGGGCAAAAGTGTACGATGCCAGCAGGATGTCCGAGCTACACGAGTCTGTGAGCACATGGCCAAAGGTAGGCTCTTAGTCTATACTGCTCTACTACTGGGCAAAAGTGTACGATGCCAGCAGGATGTCCGAGCTACACGAGACTGTGAGCACATGGCCAAAGGTAGGCTCTTAGTCTATACTGCTCTACTACTGGGCAAAAGTGTACGATGCCAGCAGAATGTCCGAGCTACACGAGTCTGTGAGCACATGGCCAAAGGTAGGCTCTTAGTTTATACTGCTCTACTACTGGGCAAAAGTGTACGATGCCAGCAGGATGTCCGAGCTACACGAGTCTGTGAGCACATGGCCAAAGGTAGGCTCTTAGTCTATACTGCTCTACTACTGGGCAAAAGTGTACGATGCCAGCAGGATGTCCGAGCTACACGAGTCTGTGAGCACATGGCCAAAGGTAGGCTCTTAGTCTATACTGCTCTACTACTGGGCAAAAGTGTACGATGCCAGCAGGATGTCCGAGCTACACGAGTCTGTGAGCACATGGCCAAAGGTAGGCTCTTAGTCTATACTGCTCTACTACTGGGCAAAAGTGTACGATGCCAGCAGGATGTCCGAGCTACACGAGTCTGTGAGCACATGGCCAAAGGTAGGCTCTTAGTCTATACTGCTCTACTACTGGGCAAAAGCCATGCCCACAACTCCTTTCAGGAATACAAACCAGGCGCGCTACCTCGCAGCAGCCTCACAGTAAGCAGTTGGCCGCCAGCAGTCGGTGGGGCGCGCCTACGGTCAGCGTGTATGCGGTGTACCGTACAATGACATTTGAGCTTGGTAGCTTAGGCGTTTCGCTGTTGACAGAGCGGTCGCTGTCACGATGAATTTTGTCTGATTGCTGGTGTTCTTGTTACTCGCGTCATGATCTCTCTTCATGGTTAAATATGCCAAAATTGCCCCCAAGGGAAACTTTGGCCAAAAATAATTTATAAGCATATTTTTATTTTATTTTTATTTTTATTTTATTTTATTAGGATCTCCAACAAAGAATACACCTTACATGCTATATTATTATAAAGTAACAGGACACAAAAAAACTATGTGCTTCCTCAATTATAGGAGACCACATCATGCAATAGAGAACAATCAAACAGTATGGGATACCCAACTTAGAATATGACAGTTAAAGTTACAGTTATTTTATATTTTATATCATTACTTAAAGTTTTCCCTTTCTTTCCTTAATAATAATCAGTGTTTAGTGCAAACTTAAATAACAATTGATTAATAGGTATAGGTATATAACTTTAATAGTTATGCCATAGGTAGTATCTCTAGAACAGCTATTATTAAAGTCGGCTTTTGTATTTAAATTAAACAAAAAAAAAGATCAAACAGCAAAGAAAAAAAAAATTAAAAAACATACCTACAGACAAACAAAAACAGCAGTAAACAACAGTAAACAAAACACATCTAGGCAGGCAGTTCAACACCTACATAACACGCAACTGTGCACGGATCAATGACTTATATTTACCCAGAGTATTAGAAAAAATGTCTATGTCTTCTGATGCACATGCCAAGGCATTGTACTGCTGGCTCATTCTGGCAACCGGTGAGTGTTTACCCAGATTTGTTCGGCATTGTGGGGCTTTGAGTAATGGGCGGCAATAACGCGGGATTCTAGCAGGAACATCAAGGTTTATTCTGCTAAGAAGATCTGGACAGTCAATACTACTGCTAAGCAATTTAAACAGGAATGTTAAATCAGAGACTGTACGGCGAGACTTGAGAGGAATGATTTTAAAATAATTCAGCTTGTCCGCATATGATCTCAAATTCCTAACTCTAAACCGAAAAGCTAGGTGACGAACAAGTTTCTTTTGGACTCTTTCTATTCTGTTTGTGTGAACCTGGTATGTTGGATTCCAGACTGTGCTACAGTATTCCAACTGACTTCTTACATAGCTATTGTATAACAGAAGTGTAGTAGAAGGTTTTTTGAACTCTTTGGAAGATCGCAATATAAATCCAAGTGCCCGATAAGCTGAGTTGAGCATTTTGTCAATGTGTTCGTTAAATCTCAAACTGCCATCCAAATACACTCCCAAATCTCGGATAACCGTCACTTCATTTAATGTGTTTCCCTGAATATTGTAGCTCGACTGAATTTTATTACGTTTTCTAGTAAATTTGATGTGGTAACATTTGGTACAGTTTAGATACATCTTATTCCTCGTACACCACTGAGATAAGTTATCTAAGTCCGCTTGCAGCAACTGAATATCGGATTCAGTCAGTATTATGCGTGTCAACTTCAGATCATCTGCAAATAGGTATGGTGTAGTATATTTAAATATGCTCGAGATATCATTCACAAATATAATGAAGAACAATGGGCCCAAATTGGACCCCTGTGGAACACCTGAGGTTGCAAAATAAGGCTCCGACTCATCACCCTCTATGACAACTAAAGATGGCCTTTTGTTAAGGTATGACCTACACCAATCTAATGCGGCACCGGTGATGCCTAGGGACTGAAGTTTAATCAACAATAGCTCATGATTCACCTTGTCAAATGCCCTCGAAAAATCGGTGTATATTGCATCTACTTGTAGACCCTTGTCAACTGCGGATATTAAGTCAGTGACATAAGTGACAAGGTTTGTGTCCGTAGACTTTTTAGCCATGAAACCGTGCTGACTTAAGGTTAGGTAGCTTTTAACCTGGCTGTAAAAAATCGGGTACACTAGTGATTCGAAGACCTTAGACAAAGTACATAGAATAGAAATTGGTCGATAGTTAGATATCACCTCTCGTTTATCATTTTTGTGAATAGGCACTATTCTTGCCCGTTTCCATGTATCCGGGAAGACACCTGTTTTAAGTGAAATATTATATATATCTGCTAATGGGGAGGAAACATAACGAGCACATCGTGACCAAAATATTGGGGGTATATTATCAGGTCCTGCACCTTTTGACAGGTCAAGTTCATAAAGTTTCTTAGATACTGCCTCTTGAGATATTGAAAAATCATTAATGGGTGGAATAAGGATTGATGTAACAGGTAGATTATCGACAGAGTTACCATGGTCAAGACTTAGCGAGTCGTATACCGATGCGAATTGATCGGCAAATAAATTCGAGATAGCTTTACTCCCAGATGCAGTTGCAGTACCCAGGGTCATTTTAGAGGGATAGGAAGTGTTACTTTTTCGAAGTTTTTTAATATGCGACCAGAAGAATTTGGGATTGCCTTTTATTTTATTTTCCAATTCGTCCATGTAATTATTGTAACATGTTTGCATTGATTTTTGACAGTCCTTTCTTAGATAATTGAATTCAACTACATCAAGTGGATTATTATATTTTTTTATTCTGTTATGATATTTCAATTTTTGTTTAAGCAATTTTATCAATTGGTTAGAATACCACGGTGGGTATCTTCCTAGCGTGAAAGTAGCCACCGGTACATATTTTTTAATAATGTCCCTAACTATACTGTAGAATTTATCCAGCATTTCATTTACATCATGAAAACATAGTGCAAATTCATTTTCCCAGTTGATGTCCTTAAGTGCATCAGTTATCGCTTCGTAGTCAGCTTTGTAATAATTGGGTTTTTTTAATAGTTTGCAGTCATTTTTAATAATTACGGGTAGAATGGGCACGAATTCTAAAGCAGGGTGAAACTTATCCAACCTCCTTATGGGGTCAAGGCAATTGCTGACTTCGATTTGGTCGACATCGGAAAGTATTAAGTCTAATATTTTATTTTGGAAGTTTTTGATGCAATTGAATTGTTTTAAGTTATTTAAAGCTATAAAATCAAGTAGAAGATTCTTTACACTGCCAGTGCCACGTGCAGAGGGCAAGCACGACTCATTACCAGTATCATATATCCAATTAACGCAGCCCAAGTTAAAGTCACCAACTATTAATGTGGGACTGTCGCTGTTGGTATTCATAATTGAGTTGCAGTTTTCGGTAAAATGTTCAAAAACTTCCGTGGATACTGGAGGGGGTAAATAGACGCCACATACCTTAAAAGATTTCACGCTAGAACTCGATTTGGTCTCAATCGTAATCCATAAGTCTTCACAGTTACTTTCCCACTCAATCATGCGAGAAGAAATTAACTTATTTGAAACTGCCATAAGTACTCCACCACCGGTTTTTTTATGTTTATTGAAAGAAGATGTTTCACGATCCCTTCTATACACCGTATAGGAGCCACTAAATAATTCGGCATCAAAAACACTACTGCAAAGCCAGGTCTCGGTTAGGACATAAACATCGTACGCGTTATTATGTATGTGTTGACGTACCTCACTCAGTTTACCACGCAGACCTCTAGTATTTTGGTAGTAACATTTTAGGGAATTGAATTATGAAAAATAATGCTATAGAACATTCTTAGAGTCACACTGATACACGAATTTATGTTAACGACATTAGTTTATCATGATCTCCAATAACCACAGTTTGAGAAGTTTCATCCTTCCTCAAGAAAATTCTTCCATTGCGGACCCACACGAACTTGTATGCTAATTCTTTAGCACGTACTCGCGTAGCCGCATGAAGAGCCTTATTTTCCGGAGACAGATGTTCGACGACGAATATTGGAACAGGTTTATCAGCAGCTATACCAAGGTGACTAGAGGAAAGCTTGCCCTTTGGGTTGGCCCTATTGAACCGCATTGATGCCGCCAGGAAGGTATCTCTTATACGGGAACTCATAAATTTTACTAATACTGATCTCGGTCGCATATTCTGTGAGTCCTTTTTAGCAACCCTCGTACAAAGTTGAATGTCACTGTCTTTTATGTTGCAGTCAAGCACTTTGCTCAGCTGGAGAACAGTACTTACCAAATTCTCTGATTTGTGTTCGGGTATACATTGCAACTCAATGTTATTCGATCGAGCATGCTGTTCTATAATGTTCATACGCTTAGTGAGGTCTTTCAGAGAATTCTTTAAATTGGAGTTATCTTTTTCGAGTTTTTCTATTCTGTTGGCCCTTTCCTCCAGTGTCGCCGTCATTTCCTCGTATTTATCGTTAAAAAATGACAGCGACTCCTTGAATTCTGACACTATGTCATTAATTTGGTTGAGTTGGTCACTTACCAGACCCTTTATTGAGTCCTGTAAAGCTTGATTAATTTCTTGCCTTATCATATCTCTGAGGGAGCCACTTGTAATTTCTGTCAATGGCATGTCGGCCTGATTGTCAGGATGATGAGGCAGTTCACAGCATATCTTTGATGTGCAAACATATCTTAATAAATTGGCAACATTGATTGGCTGTGGTAGAAAATAGCTTATATGTATGGCAATACCGACTATCGTGTTTGTTGCTAACTTCGCTTAGTAACTTGTTGGAACTCGTCGAGTTAGGTGTGTGTTTTTGCAGGCAAATTTTAGTGCAAAAACAAGGATAACATTGCCCAGTCATATTAGCAAGAAATTTTTCATAATGTCGTTTACATTCCTAAAGTAATCGTGCCATCTTTGCCAAAGTTCTTGTACTGTTTTTTATGTCATCTGCATAAAGGCCATATTTGCGTCAAAAAATCAATGTGGGCAAAGTGCCAATATAATTTATTTTATATGCCAGATAATTTTGCCCGCCAACAAAATCGAACAAATGTTGAATAATAGTATATTTAGCCATACTAACACATGCACATGATCTTATAGTTGTAACTGATGAAGTAAAATACTAACGTCTCCATAGAATAATCGTATTAAAATTGTAATTATTCGAAAAAAGTGGGCAAAGATGGCATGTTTCACGGTAGCTCCATTAGATGCAAGTTTGGAGAGCCTCCAATCGCAGATTTAATTTGATTCGTATACCTCGTCGGTGACCTCCCGTGGTCTGTTACCGTCCACTCTGCCGTGAACCACCAGACGCTCAATGGCAGCTTTTTTACCTACAGCAAAACACCTGACGGTTATTTCGATCGATGGTTGATAGTCAATCGATATGAAGCGGTCAATATCGGGTTGTACGACCACCTTTAGTTTTTTTTCTGCTGGTGTTCTTTTTTAAGGGTCAAAATACACTCAGACAAAGTCTAAAAATGTACATAGCATATTAAACCCTATCTCCACCATGTTAATCACACATTTATATCAAGATATACAAAAGACGCGCGAAAAGGCGTACAGCCTACAGAATTTAACGCGTCGCTTCGGTTTGACTTTACATTGTGGATATACGGGTCATTAAGCTTTGCACATTAGTATCAATGAGCTTCACCCCAAGCAGATGAGTAATGAATGCGCCCGTACACTCCCTCAGGGCTACGACACGCAGGTGGGCGAGCGCGGCCTGAAGCTGTCGGGCGGAGAGAAGCAGCGCGTGGCCATCGCGCGCGCCATCCTCAAGGACTCGCCCATCATCGTGTTCGACGAGGCCACCTCCAGTCTGGACTCTATTACTGAGCATGTATGTATTTTTATTTAGTTTTTGCCTATCTACAATTGTAACACTGTTCAACCTTAAGGTGATCATAGACTAGAGCATTTACTTGTAACAGAACATCGAGCATTCGCTGTGTTTAAATTTACTTTGGTTCTGCCTTTTAATGACTATCGATATGAAAATGCCTATTTTGTAAATCAGACAAAATTATAAGTTTTGAATGTATAATAAATGATACACTCATTTATCATACATTCAAACCAAACGATATAAAATGATAACAAATGCCAAACGATTTTCTGCGAAATAAAATTTATGCTATCCGTTGTTTTGCATAATAATATTATGACATAAAAAGTTCTGCTATAAAAGGTAGACCCATTATAAAGAGGTAAAGTTTGTGAATTTGTGACGTAGTAGGGGGTAATCTCTGGATCTACAGCACCGATTTTGAAAATCCTTTCACCAGTGGAAAGCTACATTATTCTTGAGAGTTCAAAGGAACACAAAATTAATTTAACTTTTCTATGAACAGGCGATCCTCCAAGCGCTAAAAGCAGCGACAGTCGGCCGCACATCCATCTGCATCGCTCACAGACTGGCCACAGTGGCCGACGCCGACGAGATCCTCGTGCTAGAGAACGGAGCCGTCAGCGAGCGGGGAACTCATCAGCAGCTGGTCAACAACCCACAGTCGCTGTACTCCAAGCTGTGGGACAAGCAGAAGGAACAGCCGCGGGTGCCGCCTGTGCCGCACATGCCGCCCGCGCAGGCCCCCCGGCCGCCAGTGCCGCACCACCACGGGCACGACGGGGGACATGACCATAGTGGGTGTCAACACTAGGGACACGGGACACTCGAGCGATCACTAGTTATTAATTCATTATTTCCGAAATAACACGAGGATAGTTAGAATAAACGCTCGGTCTTGCCTTTTCCAACTAATAATAGTACATTACTGCAGCGGCCAGCAAAATAGGCATTGATGGACGAACGTGTAAATGTGGGCCGAGGCGAAGCCGAGGCACACATACGTAAGTCCATCAATGCCTAGTTGTGGCCAAGGCTTGTATAGTACTTTTCTCAAATAATGCGCGGCAATTAAAACTAAGTAGTACCTAGAACTCATTTTGTCAAAATCAATGACGAACAACAATAATTGTTCCCGCGTTAAAGTGTTCCTTTGTTTTTTTTTTCAATAAACAGCGTTCTATTTGCAAGCCAGTTCGAAATTTAAATAAAACCTTTGATAAGTTACCTCCTTGATTGCCATGTTTCGGAGTAAAACATCGTTCCATTTTTAAACTACACGACAGATATGAGTTTACTATGGAATTTATTTGGCCGCTAGACACGACAGATATGGATTTTCATACAACTTTTGCCGGCCGCTGCGCGCATGTATTTGACCAGTACAGCAATTTCGATTTATCTCGAAGAAGGTTGTCAAAATAATGATCACATTTCCAAGCATGTTTGAGAAAATAAATATGCTTGAGTCTGGTTACAATCTAACTAACTGGATGCAACTGAAGAGCAGTATTTAACGTGGAGCGACCGTCTATCGGAATTAGCAAGGATAGGATAGCAGACAACTATCCTGGTTTGGCGCATGCTAAAGAGGATAGTATATCAGACAAGTAATATTCTAAAAAGCGACCCCTAACCAACAAGCATTGTTGTAACAGACCGTGCAGTATAATGATCGGATTGGATATTATCTTCGCTGGGCACAGGGCCCGATCTAGCAATTTCGTCACTCCGGGCAAGCCAATGTTTGCCGCACTTTGCGCCCTTTAAAATTATGCCTTATAAGGTGATAAAGGTTTCAGGATATCATCTATTGAAAATAAATGCGGCTTTTTGGGGAAGTGAAAACGAAGTGAGCTCGAAAATTTCACCTAAGAATTTTCGCAACTTTATGAATGTTAAGCACAGACATAAATCTAACTAGCTATGAAAACCAAGCGTGCCACTTTTTCACGCTCAATTTAAAAACAAATTTACTTATCAATGAAAGAAAACATTTCCAATGCCTCGGCCAACTTTTTCTATACATTCTTTACAGCTCAATATGGCATAAAAGGTATTTTTTCTAGATTTCGGTGGATTTCCGGTGCCGATATTGCTAAATGAAAAGCTCAGATTAAGATTATTGATCGTAACTTTACTCTGATTTTTGACAAGCAAAGTACATACAATCGCGTCATCTAGTTAGACTTATGTCTGTGATGTTAAGTTATAAAACAGTGGGTTTACAACAAGAACCAATAACATTCGACAGCGAAGCGAGCTTGAAAATTTGAGCACCACACTACGACTAAGTTAGGTTGTCTGATGAAATGAAAAGGGCTATTAGTTCAGTTTGGCCGCCCTCTCTAGGTCCGGCCCTGGCTGACCTCATAAGGCTAGTGCACAAACTAGGATAGTAAATCAATGAAATTATCATCAAATAAAGTTTTAGCTACTACCTAGAAAATAGAACCCAATTCACTGGGTTACTAGTCTAAAATTGAGTATACAAGAGGTCAGAGAGGCTAATTTACTAGCACTTACTCACTATCCTAATATGAAAAACTAAATAACGTCATGTATAGATTATAGCCCGGTATTCGACTACACGCGACGCGATAAACGAAAATCGATTTATTAAATATAGTTGAATTCAAAGAAGGACATGAGTATTTATAAATGTATTAAAACTTCGACAAAATGTAATACGTAATATAAACATATTCTTATTTTTACGCTAACGTCGATGTGCGATCAAAACTAAAAAAAAAACCAATCGATTTGCCACAATGTAATTTAGATATTTTGCATAATATAATTACTTCTATTTAATAAAATCAATACCAAATTTATTTTTTGTGTGAAGTCTTAAAGACAGTATATTTTTGTATAATTATGATGCTTTTTATAATATTTGTTAGTGATTTAAAGTTTTTACCCGCGTGTTACTCAACGCAACAAGGCACTTCGAAGTTTAAGCCTCGCGCGTAATGTGGTACACCGATAAGGTGCTTAACTGCATACACTATTGTTATATCTTGATGAATATAACGTTTTAAGGCCTTTAATACTCTGGTAACTGATTTGAAGTGATCATGTAAGCTATTGTGTATGCGTTAGCTGCAGTATGTTTTAGGCTTTAAAAGGGTTACTTATAATTTATTGGCAATTTTTCAGGTGCAGAACCTCATAAGCGTCAAACAGAGTGAGGAGCTAGCGCGGTGGCGCGGGCGCGGCTGCTCATGACGCCGCGCGGTACTGCCGTACTGCAGTACTACGGTACGGTACGGTACGGTGCGGGCACCGAGCTCATGCGCGGGCACTGCTAACTGCTGACGGTCCTGTTCGCTCGTTGCGCCACAAGCCATACGGCCATACGCCATACAGGCCTATCGGACGAGCGACCAAACGGGGATACCAAAAAAAAAGACGTCGTTCATAAAAACGTTTCATGTCATACAGATACTCATGTAAGTTGGTATTAGGTTTATTGATTTTGGGCCTTTTGTATTCAACTTAAAAAGAAACTACTCTTTTCTCTATTTTATTTTGGTTTGATCCTACTAGCGACTTGGTACATAAAAATTGTAAAACCACTTAACAGCTCCATTTTTTATAATTATTATTACTTTAGTAGAATTGGAATTACCATTTCAAAAGGTTTTAAGATGCGTAGAGTAGCTTTTTAGTAAAAAATTTATGTACCAAGTCTCCCGTAGAATCCGGGATCCAATAAGACAACGCGAGGAGGTCATATGTCTTATTCGTTCACACTATTTTGAGTATTTAACACCTCTAAGTGCCTATGATTGATTAACAACATAAAAATCCATTCCATCAATCCTGTCCATTGTTTATAACCGCTGGACAAACAACGGACCGTAGCCTCCCTCTGTGGCCACACCGCACACCACACACCGCTCACCGCAGACCCCACACCCCTCACCGCAGACCCCACACCCCTCACCGCACACCCGACACCCCACACCCCGCGCCCGCGCCCGCCTAGGTCACCGCGTGTTACTCTGGACAAGCACTCAGTGATATTCTAGAAGATAGCCAATGAGTTAAAAGTCATCCCCTGTATTTAATTTGACAGCTATGTCATTTTACAGATTGTCTTTGACACTGACTTTGACGTGAAAAGGAGTACCATGGATTCAGTACATGATTCTGTACGGAGGTCAGGGGTACGTATATTCTGTACGTTGGAATTTTACGTCGGCTCTTTCATTATTAAAAAAAAAATGCACTGAATCCATGGTAATCCTTTTCGCGTCGTTCTCAAAGACCCTGTATGTACCAGGCCAAAGCCTATAAAAAGTTGAAGCTACTGGTCAGTTCAAAATTGGCCTTATTTTAATAATGTTGTTATTGTATAAATTTACAAGTTCTATTTATATTTTTACTTTAACTGTCGAATACATAAAAAGATAAAAATATTTCAAATAATTAACGTCGATATTCGATCAATCGAAGCGACGTTTTTTTGTCCAACAACGAACATTGACAATGTTTTAACCAAAATCGAGCGGTATTATATTGCTGTCCATCATGGCTGCTAAGAATCCAGCATGAATCCATTCTCAGGTGAACTGGCACAAGACTAGAATTAATAAATGTTGAGAATTGTGATGTTTATGTAAATAAAGAAAGTTGATACAATGTACAGTAACTTGTTAAATAAGTATATTATTTTGGTTACAAATTATGTGTTTTATTTTAAATGCCTTAGTACCTATTTAATGATATGTAATCGTCCTGTGCTAAGACGTGGGGCTCTGTTGGGCGCCACTAATTGATCGAAAGCGCTATCATGGAGCCTCACGCTTGTGAGGACTAAAACTTCAAGACATTAATTTATTACCTATTGTTTTTTTTATTAGTTAATTAATATGATATGATTCCAATAAACCCGTACTTTGTCATCGTCACTCTCTTTTAAATTTATTTGAGATTGGTAGTTGCAGCAATGAAGTTCGAAGAGTCGAGAATAAACTATTACTGTAGGTACTGAATTGAAAGACTAACTGTCTTGAATTCCACAACACATTATTTTAAACATCAAGAAATTATTTAGTATTCATAGTCACATTATGAAAAAGTGTCTACTAAGATTTGTGTTTCAGTACCTAGTTCTCTAAATAATTCACACTAACTTAATGCAGCTTATGTTTGAGCACGCAAGTCTAAGTAAGTCGCCCGGAACCAAACACCATGATTCGCAAGTTCGCGACATCGCGAATTCAATCCGTTTTCACTTGGTTTCCACCTCATTTGACACACATACGAGTCATCGACACAAATCTACAATAGATAATAGAGGTCCCGTGTCGCAACATGCCAGTATCAATACGAATTTCGAATCTATCGATTGACATGTTATCGGTTGCCATAGCAACGAACGTAACAAACATCTAGCTGTCGAAGGGATTATTTTCATAAATATCTGCTCGGTTTTTGAGCGACTCTATTCTGTATAAAAATGGTGTTTTGTATGTAAGGCAAAGAATGTCAGTGCTGAGCCTAATCCCGGAAGATAGACGAAAAGACCAAAGGTAAGTCTTGAAATAGTGTTTTATTTTTCATTCATAGTTCGTGGAAGTAACTTACTAGGTATCTTTGAATTTTTGTGTTGTTTTCACTAAAGGAGTCATGTTTATCTGAAAACACTAATATAGACGTGAGAATATGTAGGTAGATAGGCCAAACCGCCGTGTTATATGTGACAAAAGTGGCAATGCTGTATTGCACTCTGGAAGTAGCAAGGATCCTATAAGACATTTCAAGACAGTGACAATACCTAATAGCGGGAGACGATTTCAAATTAACTGGGAGGATGAGGAACATACAACAGTAGGTATTCTCCAGATAATAACAGTGATCACCATACTTAGGTATGTACATCTAAGACAATTTGGATATCAGAAGAACGTCGGTACAGGAGATGCTATTTATACTTTATTAAAAGATGTGGTTAAATTAGATAGTAAAATAAGAGTGACTGGTATTTACATGGACCTAAGCTCAGCTTTCGACACGATTGAACATAACATACTCATAAAATTGGAACATCATGGCGTTAGAGGTAAAGCCATGTAACAACTCTTCTCATCATTCTTGAAACATAGAAAAATGTTTGTCGAAGTTGATTCAACCCACGTGAATGGTTTAAAAAAGAACTACAGGTCATCTATGTTGAATATTGCAACTGGCGTGCCCCAAGGATCAATTTTGGGCCATTATTATTTATCTTGTTTATTAATGACCTCATCAATTTCCTTCAAAGTCTTTCACCTGACATTCAACTAGTAGTCTTTGCGGTTGACACCAATGCTTTAGTAGCAGCTAACGACGGATGTCTGAGCTCTTGGATAAGAGCTTACTGTATAACTTTTAAACTGGAAAAGAGAACTAGCGGCACTGGATTCATCATTTTCATCTGCTTGCTATGCATTAAGAATCCTAAGGGACGAAGTTAGCATTACGCATCCTAAAAATAAGCGCTGATCGAGTCCAAATTAAGGTATAGCATACAGTTTTGGGGCAACAGCTATCTCTACAGCTGTCAGAGAGCATTC
The DNA here is from genome assembly GCA_945859665.1 of Anorthoa munda. NCBI lineage: Eukaryota > Metazoa > Arthropoda > Insecta > Lepidoptera > Noctuidae > Anorthoa > Anorthoa munda. The sequence continues at coordinate 2,863,254 of OX243907.1, read as the reverse complement.
TATTCTACAAAAAAGGGCGATTCGTACTATTGTCCGCATTTGACATTATAAAGAACTTGGAATTCTGACAGCCCCTAACCTACCTATACATAACAGTTCTATTAAGCACCTTTAAAAATACACATATAACTACGAAACAGACGAAAATAGAATGGAACTCCCTTCCGGGGTCTTTGTTCCCTGATAGCTACAACCTTGGGGTCTTTAAGTCAAGAGTGAATAGGTTTCTTCTAGGCAAGCGTGCTTCACCGTAGACCACATCATCGCTTAACATCAGGCGAGATAGTGGTCAAACGCGAGCCTAAAAAATATAAAAAAAAGAAAAAAATAGGCAGTTAAGGGAAACATCATTAAAATGTAGTAAATATTAATTGAGGATTCTGAGGTTTAATTTGTTTCGATTGTTACCTCCTTTGAATCTCTAGGCGGAAAATGCTGGCTAAATAGAATAGCCATATTATGCCGTCATTCAAGCACCAATGTTAATCCCATATTTTTTTACCTCTTGCCTAATAAATCTCAGCAAACCTATGAGACAGTATTTTCAGATTTGCGTTCTCAATTCAAGCTTGACGTGAATTTTCAACAATATGATTACGAAATGGCAATAATTAACGCTGCAAAAAGTGCACTACTGAAAAAAATTGTGAGACTAACCACAAACCTAGCGTTACTACTGCCCTATCAGTATGTTCCTGAAGGATGGTTAGCAATAAATAAAATATCTTTATTTCAGACCTATAACAGTCCATAAGTTGTTAGTAATTAGTAACAGCTTGTGCTTAAATGCTACGTTAGTATTATTAGTAGGTACTTAAATCTATTTAAAGTAAACCTATACCTATTTCCACCCAGTGTCTTTGGATGGGGCAGTCCACTCTGCCAACAATCATTTTCAGGATGCCATTCCGAGTGCTACGCAAGCGTTGCAGTAAGGAAGCCGCTTTCTTACGCATTATAGCATGAAAGCCGTCCGTACGAGCTGCAGCAAACATTCCCGATGCACTGCAACGTCGAGACAACCGCAATAGCATCCTGAAAGCGTTGTTGTATTGCACGCGCAGGACGTTGTAGGCTCGGCCTGTATATGACACCCACAGGCCGCTCGTGTAGAAGGACTGACAGAATACAATACTTGATGCCAAAAAATTATAGTAGGGCGGAAAATTTTAAATTATATTTTACTGAGCAATGGCAAAAAAGGATTTCTCAGGACATGTGGTTTTGTGCAAATGAACGCCATCGTACCACCAACGCAGTCGAGTCTTGGCATCGGAGATTAGGGATTAAAGTACAAGAAAAACATAATATTTTCATGTACATAAGTATTTTAAAAAGAAGCGAAATATTATTTAAATAAAGTTAAAAGAGAAGATGAAAATCAGAGGAAAACATCCAATATCATAAAAGATGCCAAAATTTAAAAAAAGTTAGAAAAATTATTGAGTGTAAAATTAGATGTGTGGCAAGTTAGTGTTTTAAACTGTGTATGGTATGAATTTGAAAAAGAGTTACCGCGGCCCTAGCCCAAGCAAATGAAGGAACACGGGTAGGTTTTAGTCAGTAAAAGTCTGACACGCCCTCCCACCTCACCCAAAGCGGGAGAAGTCATTGGATGATTTCCCACCCAAAAAAAAGGGTATGAATTCTATGTAAATAAATATGAATTGAATAAATGAGTTAATAAAAAAATATCATGAAGCACTTTCATTTTTACAGTTGATTGTACTTAAATTACTTGTCCAATAGCGTATTTGGCAAATTTCATAATTAGACAAACAGACGATTTGACGAACTACAGCTTTTACCTTAGATAAAGTACATATAGATTAAGCACTAGCGTGGCCGCACATGAGACAGCAATAGTTAGTTCTGGTGTTACAACAAGAACAAGAACACTACAACCCACCATCGCATTGACACTTACTATCTATAAATAACCCAAATTCCTTGTCTCAATTAACACATAATACCACGAAATCATAGAAAATCAAACAAAACCGAGTTTGTTTGTCAAACCTGCCATTGTATTAGAGTTTGACAAACAACAGAAACCGGCCACGGTGACAAAGACAAAAAATAATCTTTTGTCCTTATCATTTACATGGAGCTGCCAATTATCCATCTCGCTCTATCAATCAAGGTCATTTTAAGGCTTAAACTATAGGTACTTTATCTAAGGCTTTGACCAATATTATGCTAGTATTATATTATCTGTGCCAATATCAAATTTGACGAATTGCCGATTTGGCGAATATCAAGCTTGACCAATGTCGTTCAACCCTTTTTGTTGCACTTATATAGGCGGTATAATGTAAAACTCACCGGACGAATGTGCCGCGCGTATGAAGGGTGACCACTTTCCCCTATGTTGTGATGATGATGGTGTTATTACATAGTAACTTAAAATAAAAAGTGAAGTTTTGGCGTTCCCAACTTCCCATGAAGTCATAGCTATATGATAATCAGACTTCGAAATCTAGAAAGTACCTACCTTGGTATTATGAGCTTATGCTACTATCATACTTAGTGTTATCAAACTATGATAGTTGGTATGGGCTTTTAGTGCTTTGTTACACCTAACTACAGTTTTATAGTCTCTACTGAACATGGAGGTTCACCGTGGAACACTATTGCGTAACTTCAGCAGGTAGGGTTTTATTTTTACTACGTGGTTAATGGGTCTGACAAGGTGACCCCAGTTATGCTGACTGCGCTAAAGAAAAGGTTCTGGGGCACGAGGTACGTTAAATATTTTATACACGCAGTAAAAAAGCCGGTAATAGTACATTGTGATACAAGGGCTGAAAGAAGCCAAAGAAGAAAGAGCTACACGCCCGTGTATCACACGACGTTTTTCAATACAGTTGTGGGAAATAGTAAAAACAAATCAAATAATTACATTTGTTTTTTCCATAAAATAAAATTATCGTAAGTCGCCATAAATCTTTCTCGAGATTTTGGGGGCAAAATTTCATCTTGCGCAGTTTTCGCCTCAGATAAAATATCGTGTTGAGTTATTTCAATTTCATTACTTGTACTTGAACACATATTAACAAAAAAATAATAATTTAATAAATAAAATTTTCAGAAAATGGCGCGTTTTTGCAACTGGACATATTTTTTTACACAACGAAAACAGCCTATTCGACTTTTTTATGTGACGTTTGAGAATTAAATGCTAAAACGTTCGACTTCGGACTCATTCATTTTTCCTCGATTAAAATCTATCTTATTTTATTCTATGTATGAAAACTCCTTACTACTAAACTTTTTTAAATTGACTTATACATTTAAAACTCAACTGCAAAAATAATGATCGAGCTCGTAAAAAAAAGTCACGACCGTGTAATAGATGCCTATGCAAAAGATTTAATTTTCGAATCATAATTATAGCCTCTGAAAGTACGCCATGTTTAACAACTGTATTGAAAAATATTATTATTTTCTTAGCTTAATCATCAGCCTTTTAAACAAGTTTACACTGCTAGTACAAATGCCTCCTCTCTGTGATAGGGGATGGGCCGTAATCCATCACGCGGGTCCAATGCGGGTTGGTGGATGTTTGCCTTCACCGTTTTTGAGAGCAGTGGTTATGAAATAATTTACAAAAAGTAAAGCGCCTGCGTGGGTTCAAACCACAGACATAAATCTAACTAGATAACGCAAGTTCCTCCATCTGTATGAAAACCAAACGTGCCATTTTTTCACAAACTATTTAAAAACAAATTTACTTACCAATGAAAGAAAACATTTCCAATGCCTCAGTAAACTTTTTCTTTACATTCTTTACAGCTCAATATGTCATAAAAAGGCATTTTTATAGATGCTTATGCCAAATGAAAAGCTCCATTGATCGTAACTTTACTCTTTTTTTTGGCACGCGAAGTACACACTAACTATAAGATGACTATAATGTGATTTTTTATTTCGTGGACTAAACTGACATTTGGGGGGTTGTCACTTTATCGTTACATTAAAATAGTGTATACCATAACTATCCCGAGTGATCGAAATTTAATCGAAAATCGAAGGTGATCGAAAATGAAACTATTTCACGGCATAAAAAAATAATTTGTTTAGAAACTAGCGGCCCATATTTAGTTTCTACTAATTTATGTCAGACTTAATTTTATCGATTGCATTTATTTTATTGTTGATTTTATATTTAACAGAATAAAAGTTCATGTACTATGTGTATGAATACTGTTATATTTAAATATATTACGTTTATATTCATAAAACATTTATTTACACCACTTAGTAAAAATAAATTGAGGAGTCATGTTACATCGATTCGATGCATCACTTATGATTGAGCCATACCTACAACACTATGTTCCGCGCTTGCAACATTTTAAAAAAATAAGGTCAATAGCAGCTGTCAGTTTAGTCCACGAAATTAAAAATCACAGTATAGTTAGATTTGTCTGTGGTTCGAACCCATACGATTTACAACTTGTAAGTAGCGGCCAATACCACTCGGCTACCACTGCTTCTTCTTAGCTTATGGAGGATAAATATTATGCACCTATATTATTGTAGGTTCACAATGTCTACTTCAGGGGCTTGTGGCAAAATTAAAACAACTGCACTGTTTGATCTTCAAGCTTAAGGAATGCTTGCCGACTTCGGTCCGTGGATGGGTGACCATCAGAATACCGTACCTGCAGACCGTGAAAGCACAGCAGTTGGTTATTACTTGGTTGGAATCGATCAGATCCGGCTGTCGTTTCTTGATCTTTGTATTCTTCCTCCTCCTTATTTTGCGGGATCCAAGACTATTAAATTCATTCGCCGGGACTTCGTCGAGCTTCATTGTCTCCGCGCTTTTCTGTTTTCTGTTTCGGCTTTCAGGAGTTGCAATGGTTTGGGAATAGTGCGGTGGGATTGTCCCAAAATTCTATAATTCTTATTTAATTTTAATTATAATCTTTGAAAGTCGTTCCAGGTAGTCAGAAGCTCGAAAGTCCTAACTGAGTGCTAGATAACCTAACTGGGTAGTGGATGTCATGTAAGCTGTCGGATATTCAACCGCATCGGCAGGCTTATTACGTAACTTTCTAGAGCAATACGATAGCGAGTTTCGCTAAATAATTGCTCATCAATACAGAAGTTTTAAGAGATTTTGGCGATTTTTTTTAAAATAAGTGCATTTGACTAACAGCAAGCGATTAAAACGATGACGACGACACACAATATCGATTGTGTAGGACCTACCATACCTAAAGTGGGAATACCTACTTGAGTGCGACAGCCGTATCATCGAATTTTGTTTGAATTCTGACTTTTATGACTTAAATCGTTTGGTCGCGCGATTATTGCTGTTTCTTACGTAATAAGCCTCATAAACGTTCCGGTTTAAATGTATGCAACACTCTAGACTTTGATGTTGCAACCTAAGGGTTCTTTAAGACCGCGTGACCACTCTGTCTGATAGTAGGTACCTACCCTAAGTGGGAAATGGCTAGACAGATGATACATATGTCTTTTTGTGCTAGTTTTATTCTATGAACAGTGCCCAAGGTTAAAAATCTCTTACCTATTTTCTACGGCAAACTTTTGCACGTCATAGCCATTTATTGTAGTGTATCATATTATATCAAAGGTATCCTTGAACCTAAACGATACCTTTCTTTCAATATTAATCAGTTTAGATAGGTTGTCGCTATACACTAAGCTATGCTATGGATCGACGCACGCACTTGTGGGTTAGTTAGTCTTCAGCCAATAAATAGATTCTTTGTCGCGTCTGTTTTGCTTAGGATTCGCTTTCCATGGGTTAGAAACTTTATTTTTATTATAGCTAAAGATAATTTAAAAGCTTTTGTCGTGTTTCTTTTGAAGAAGCCTTCAGTTCTACCTTGCTGTGTCTTCCATAACATGGTTTGGCGTGCCTTTGAAAATATTAAAATATTGAGGATATCTTCGGTCAAAAATACTGTAGATATTACCTATCTGGGTATTGAAATTCGTATCTAGTGAAATCAGACAGTGGCGGTCCCCAAATCTAGCAAGGCCTGGGGAAAGCAAAGTTGTTAATACACAATATTTTTGCTGAACACTGCATCAGATGGAAACTACGACTGCCGTAAGAATAAATGCTAACTTTTATAATTATATTAGCACAATTGAGATTTCTCGGAACCCTTGGGTCCTGAACCTTTTGAAGGAGTATACCTATCTACTTAGGTATATGAAATGATTATTAGATAGGTATTTAGATAATACCTATATTATTTGGTAGGATACACTAGCAGCTATTTATTTGATGGTTGTGTTTCAAATAGCTAGATGTAATTATAATTTATTGACATTGAATAATATGACATTAAAAATAGTGTGACATGCATTAATTTGACAGCCCTTTAATTTATTTGATTGCTAAGTTTAATTCATGTAATTTAATTCATCTGACAAATTTTAATTTTTTATTTTATTTCACTTTTGACATTTGTAGTATTTTGAATATAATTATTTTATTTTCTTTTGTTTTATGTTTTGAGTGTAATTATTTTGTAATGTTATTTTATTAGTTATTTAAATAGATTGTCAAAAATATAAATATTTGCACACCTTATTACGTAATGATACAGTGTACTTTATATCTATTTGTAACATCTGTTTGAACCTACCTGTATTAAGCAAATAAATAATTTCATTTGATTTGATTTGAAAAAAAAAAGATAGTGGTCAAGCGCGAGCCTATCTATACTAATATTATAAAGAGGAAAGATTTTTTGTTTGTTTGTACAGAATAGGCTCCGAAACTACTGGATCGATTTAAAAAATTCAATAGAAAGCTACATTATTCCTGAGTGACATAGGCTATTTTTTTATCCCTAAAACGGGTCATGTGGGGTGGCCCACGGGAGCGAAGCCGCGGGGAACAGCTAGTATATCATAAAAAAAAAAAGATAGGTAATCAGTTATCCCAATCGGTTCTAGAAGCAGTTCATTGTAGAAGCTGCCAAAACACATTCCGGGAACCTTCCATGCTGTTAAAATTCGGTAAGGCATGATGATGATGACGATGGAATGGCGCGTACTGTCACGTGTCACGAGACCTAAGTTATTCGTCCATTGACGGCGTCAATGCCTCTCCTGCAACGTTCAGCTGCTTCAGGCACCATCTAAGACGGTAGGCTTATAATGTTCAACGCCAATACCAAATAAAAATGTCTTAACTTCCAGAAAAGAATCCCTAGAGAGCGTATACAGCAGCAACTCTCGCCTGAACCTCTTGACGAAGCGCAAGCGACTGAACCCTCTGACCATGGACACTTCCACCACATCGCTGAACAAACGAGGTGGAGACCAGTACGTGACACAACGCGTGCTGTCCGCCAAGACGCACCGCGTGAAGCAGCTGCAGAACCAACTGGCTGATGCGCATTATCATTTGCAGGTAAGACAAGAAAAGTAGAGTAGGAGATGTACAGAAAGCAACAGAGAATCTTCACCCCTAGAAATTTATCAAAAGCGACATCTATGGGTAGGAGGATATACTATGACTTTTACGTGCGCCGCATGCGCGCCATCTATGTGACCACAATGAAGTTAGTTTTCTGTAGTTATTGACATCGATTTCACAAGTAAGCGAGCAAGATATCCATTTAGCAATAATTGTTTATGTTATTGATACAAAATTGTCTATTGTGTGCGCTAACCAACATTTGCATTTAGGCAGCACTGTATGACTATAGAGGGGTGTTGCGGGTCGGCTACTTCCCGTAGGTATAATAATAAAAAAAACGGGTGCTTAAAAGGCGGTCTTTCAAAATAAAGGAGATTCACTTATATACGTAGTATTATTTATTATGTGTTTTATTTAATTTATTTCTGATTTGTTACATTTTTTAATTATTGTTATAAAACAAAAAAGAAAAACATTTAAAAATATAAAAAATAGTAGCCCACCGCGATACCGGTATCGGGAACAAAAAAAAAAAGAACAATATTATTTATTATTCTTATGGTATTAATTAATATAGTTACCCAATTTAGATTCAATAGGTTGGATGCGATGGCTCGCGAGCGCCGTCAGTTTTTTATTTCTAGTTAGAATATCTTAGCACTTTCATTGATATCACAGAGATGGCGCGCGCGCGGCGCAAGTAAACATCGTAGTATATCCTCCTGTCCATAGGTGTCGCTTTTGATACATTTCAAGGGGTGAAGATTTTTTGTTGCTTTCTGTATCGATTGAATAAAACTGTGTGAAGAAATTGATTCTTGGTAAATTAACGACTTAGTTTCTCGTGGTAAGCTAAGGTTCGGTGCCGCCTCATTCAAATGTGAGAAGGAACACCGGCGTGGTATTAGTCAGTAAGTGTTTGACATACACCTCCGCCTGCCATACTGCGGAGGACACCTATGAGAATTTCCATAAAAAAAAAAACGGTTTCGGTGCCGCCAGAAAACAGTCGCTACCTATGTAGAAACCCAACATTATTTATTAATTTTCAAACACATGAAGCATTTTTCAGGAATTAAGTAACGAGAACAGAGTATTACGTGCCATTCAGAAGAAACAAGAAATTGCATTGCAAAGGTAAGCACTGAAATTTTCCTTAAACATGTTACCCATACAAAACCTTGTGTTAAAGCTAATGTAGGAGGTACTGTCTCTACCAAATCGAATTTCTCTTCACGAGTCCTAAGCATCCAGTAACTGAATAAGGAACAAACTTATAAAATAAAAAAAATTAAACCACGATCAGATACGAGAACTCAAATGCGGAACTGCCGCAAGTTCTGAACTCGCACAGCGAAGAGATGAGGATACAACAATCGAGATACAAGCAACTGAAGAATCAATTGAAGGAGGCGACGCTAAAACTGAAGGAAAGGGATATGCAACTGCAGCAGCTGAAAGATGAACACCATCATCTTTTGGAGCTTAGCAAGGATAGGTAACAGTGACTTACTATTTAACGATTTAAAAGAGAGTTCATGTAGTTCCTTGCATGTTCTTCATCATAGAAGTTCGTTTGTTCCGTTCTTCTTTTGCAAGTAGTTTTAATTTTCTAACTGAGCGACTCCTCAATTAAAAAATGGATCAGGTGGTCAGTCAACTCGCGAATATGTATCCTCCGACTGCACAACACAACATGATTTTCTTCTGGTTTACATCTTTTTAGTTCGCTTTTAAGCAATCGGTTTTAATAAATTTTATTTACAACCTTATTGTTATAATTTTTTTCCAATTACTTTTAAACATATAAGCGGTATATAATTTTGTAATCACCTCTTAAACTGCTTCATTTTGATACCCCACACGATGGGTTTCGAAGAAAAAAGAAATTAGGACCCACACAATATGCCGCGCAAAATCCGCCATATTTGCATTGATGTATTAAAAAGAGGTAGATACAGGACTGGTCACAGCGCTTGGTCCTACTAAACTAAGTGATTACCCGTAGTGGGCACTCAGTCGTGCACGGCACATGGTTGATCTCACAGCTCAATAATTTTAGTGCTTTTATGTTTTTTTTGCAATAAATATGCAACAAAATGACTTCCTGTGTAGCTAAACAGTATTTAAATAATACCAGGAAGAAAAATAAGACACACGGGATCACTTACCACTCGTAATTACAGTCAAAAATGTAAATTTGTTGAAAATTACAATAATATTTAATGTTTGCTTCGCCATATTTGATAGAGAGCGAGATAGATATTACAAACATGCGTGAGAGACACGATACGTGTCATTTCATTCATAATAGTAAACATTCGGCCAACATTCGGCGGCTAACGCGATTTCGCTTGCACTACAGCGCCATCTCCTATCTCTGTCTTTGTCTATCGGTAACTGTAGGTTTAGGACTGGTGATGGCACTGAATACAGATGTGTGAGTTTTGGTGCATGTAGTCGTGCGCAGAGCCCAGGTTTTCTGATCGCGATGTTAGCGCGTAACGTATCTTCCTCTTTTTAATACATCAATGCATATTTGTTTTTTTTTTATCCTCACCTATCTAAGAACACTTGGGTGGTCAAGACGTATCTAACAATGTAACTTAACTTAATAAATCCATCTAGCGGTTTGAAAGATATGAGGTAATAAAGAATATTACAATACATACAAACAAACATACATACAAGATACGCGCGAAAAACATAACCCTTTCCTTGCATTCGGGTAAAAAAGCCTAATAGCCTAATAAATGGTTAACTAGAAATAAGTGCTCTGAGTTTGAGCTAATACTCTCACTGGCTGGGAGAAGAAGATGAATATTTTGCGTGAAGGTATCAAATTAATAACTCCAATAACTAGAACTACGCCGTACATAAAATTCCGATTCATAGCATTTATTTGCAATAAAATTCAACAGGCTATTCCCAACACTCACTTCTCGTATGAAATTTCAGAAACCTCCTTGACCGCGAGAAACTCCAGGCCCAAGTGACAGACCTATCACTCAAAGTACAGCAACAGAACGACACGATCACGATGCTACAGCGTCGCATCGCGCTGGAGGCGAAGAACTTCAAGCATCAGCTGCAGATTGAGATCAATAAACATAAGGACACGAGAAATGACCTGGATTTAGCGATTAATAACGCTGATAAGCTGACTACTATTATTGAGGTAAGACGGTTCTGAACTCATGGCATCTACCAATGCACTGCAGCGGCGCCGCCCCGCAGCGGTGCGGGTGAAGTCCTGCGCCACCTGTCACCTGGTGCCGCACATGCACGACTGCAGGACGAGTAGATATGTACATAAATTGTATGGAAAAAACAACTGGTCGTGCGCAGGACGACACCCGCACCGCTACGGGGCGCCGCAGTAGTCCGACACGAAACGTGTTTGTAAGAGCCCTTATATCTACATAATTCACTTTGGAATTTTCCGCGGCACAACCACACTTCAAAAGGATATACATTATAATTTTGGCTTTCACAGTAAACAAAACAGACTGCCATGATGTATTATAACTTTGCTGACACAAATATAATTTGCTCATTGAGTGGGTAGAAACACATTTGCGTGGCGTGTCGTGGCGTGTCGTGGCGTGGCGCGCCAGAAGCCTATCGGTTTCATACATTGAGTATGATTAGAGGTACATTTGAGTGTCGTGGCACAGCGTGGCGCATTCTGGCGTGGCGCGGACTGCGCGACACGCACACGACACGCCAGGCAAATGTGTTTCTCCACCGTGTGGCTCGTGGCGCGCCATTCAATCTACCCCTTGTTCGCATTATGACAGATTCGCTTTAAGACAGATTCGCTTTACGACAGATTCGCTTTATGACAGATTCGCTTTACGGCAGAAGTACAGTGAAGTTGATATATCTAAATCTGTAAAACTTAATAAAACAAGTAACAAAATAGCTTTTTATTATTTATCTTACGATGCTTAGGTACCTTACTTAGGTATCTTATATTCAGCCTGCACAAGCGTTCTACACATTTCAGAACTGAAAGAACAATGGCAGGTGCCCATACATTGTTTTAGCTGAGATTAATTTCGAAATTCTTTAAATGAAAAATATCTGGTTTAACTCAGGGTGATGTTCTGAATAAGTTTGTGCAAGAATTTTTGTTCGAGAATGTAGAGAATAATATATATTCAGTCATAAACTTTTGTAGGTTAGCTTCTGGGTAACTTTTAATTGTGTTTAATAGGTAATATAATTAAATTTCGTGGAAGTAAAAGGGAAATATCGCATTAGTATTTCCCTTACCTAGTTATTTTAGCATGAAATGTGTAGTATACTCTTTGGAAAAAGTATATTTATTTAAACTAAATGACTTTGACTCGTATCAAAAGGTTGTCGTCAACAACCAAGCTATATTTTTTTAAGACTTGGGTACTAGTCTTTTTGCCAATCATTAATTGAAAGTAATTCATTTATTTCTACTACACTACAATATTATTACCTACCTGCAAGGAACATCTACACTTAGACATAAACTGTATTGTTAACTCATTTACTGCAATAAATACAATAATGATATTATTACTTATTATAGTTACTACTTGTCACTTAGCAGATAAAATATATAATGGCAACACTATGCTAAAGAAATTAACTAAAAATCTAATAACTTTTTAAATATTATGTTTCTATTAAATCTATTTTGGATCAGGCTTAATTATACTTTAAAAAACATAGACAATTAATAGAATGTCTTTCGTATATAACTCACTTTCAGACGCTCAAATTTAAGTCAGCTAAAATTTCGCCATTGTTCTTTAGTTTCATGACAATTTTTTAATATTTCTCTGAGTTATTCGTTACAAATACTTCTTTGTAGTAACTAAATGTATCAGTAGTAATTAATCCCTTCCATTGCTTTGAGAAAATAATAGTCCCTGAACACTGAATATTTTTCAGAATCATTCACTGATTCTTGAATAACTAAGATACCTCCAGGGATCAAAATTTGTGATAACAATGCCAATTACATATACATTTGTGTAATACGATCCCCTCCGTCGACTTTCTTCAGAGATTTTGGCTTTTTATGAGAGCGCTTGCCAATAGTGGTAGAAGCAACTGGTAACTTTATCATTGGGTTTTGGGATATAACTCTAACTCTTTAATTACTGCTAACTCGTAATCAAATCTATTCTGCTCTTTATTTAATGAAAACTGAGTCCGCCACATAGTAAACAGTCTATCGTAAGTAGTTTGTGTATTGTTAGGTAAGAGTATATAAATAAAGGGTACAAAATTTACGGTAACATCGTTTTGTGAAGCATTATTATGTAACGTGTATTATTTGATAAAAAGATCTTGAAAAAAACTTTGAAGGTACCGTCACTGTAATCGCATCTCTAGTTTTGAAATTTGGTCTTCACTAATGGTGTTCTAAAAAGCAAAATTTTCTTCTTTCTCCCGTAGTCAAACCAGAAAAAAAATATCCACAAGATTGAGGTAACTTCAGATCATTTAGATCTCTACAAGTTGAAAAATAAAGGAGTTTTCTATGCTTGACAACATACATATATATCCAGATAAGAAGATTGTTATTCAGGGTGTTCCACGGGCAAAAATATTTGCTCGTGGTACCCCAAGGGGAACTAATCTTGGGGACCACGGGCAAGTACCGAAAATTACGTGGCGTCCATTTCAACACGACTGTACAATTTCTGCCGTAAAGAGAATCTACCGTAAAGCGAATCTACCGTAAAGCGAATCTGTCGTAAAGCGAATCTGTCTTAAAGCGAATCTGTCCTAAAGCGAACAAGGGCAATCTACATATCAGTAATCTGTGCATTCAACGACGCGAACTCGTAGCGGACGCTTGTATGCTGCGTGTTGAAAATGACCGACGAGCTTATTGAACTTGTACGTCAATGTACAGTTTTGTATGACACAAATTCTAGGGAGTATAAAGATCATTTGATAAGTACCATTAATTGTGTCAGTACAAAGAATTATGATATAAAATGACGAAGTACTTAGTAAGTGATAATTATTTCTTGTTATATACCAATTAGAGTGTTGTATTTGTTTAGTTTTACGTCCAGCTAGCATGTACGATCATATAGAATCCTTATTTAAACATTAAAAGTATTTATATAGTTTTTTAAAGAATTGATATATCATATGTTAATAACTACGCGAGTAACATATAGACGTAATTTTTGTTTGTGGAGATTTTTTGACGAAGTTTTTTTTGTCAAATGAAAGGTCTTGGTCTAAAACTATTTTATCCGTTTGAATCATGTATAATATCATTATTGTAACGGATAAATAAAATTCGGGCAGAGCTTTGTTCAGATCTTGTATTCACAATCGAAAGAGATAAATAAATGACTGGCAATCGCTTATATTAACACATCCCCCACTGCTTGGCATGGCTTGACTGAAGAGGATGCTTCAATATGGCGGCTTTGCTTCGGCGGGCTCGGTGGGCATTGGTCGGTTGCACGTAGGCTGACGTCACATCCGTAACATTATTATCAAAATGTAAACAAACCGATTTTTTATATTTTTGTTCTAGAAACTTTTTTGAAAAATAAGTTGAAATTGCCTTGTCTTCTTTTTTTGATTTTGCTCTAAAGAAGTTTCATTGCTAGGAGAAATTTATTTATTTATTAACATTTCATGCAACATAAAGGTACATAGGCAGACTTAAAGCCTAAGGTATTCTCTACCAGTCAACCAAGGTGCTGGAAGGGTGGTGGAGATATAACAAATGCACCTGGCATAGAAATAAATTGAAAGTCTTCATCGAAATCATCATCTGAATCCGAAGTTAATATTATGTACGTCTACACGTTGCAAAGGTTCGATGTATAGTTTCAGAAACAGCGCCAGAGAGCGCCACGACACGCCAGCTTAGTGTGCACACTCAGCGCCACGCCAGTATGCGTCACGCTACGCCACGCCACGCAAATGTGTTTCCGCCTTGGCATTGCCAACTTGTGTGTGAATAAATAACAAAGATTCTCACGACACTCCGCCATGTTTTATTCCCTTTTGATTCTTCATTATAACGTAATCCTGTATCCTTCCGTTTTAAAATTATTCTCTTCAGTGTAACTAATTACAATTTTCCTAATCAACGTCCCACTTTTCGTTTGTTTGTTGTTATTATTAATCTGCTGTTTACTCAAAATTCTTCGTTTTTAGCTTTCTTGCATTGGATGGTATTAATAAAGGATTTCTGTTTCTATTGTTTCAATGAATCCAGATTAATTTATAATTGTTTTCATAATCGTTGCCAAAAATATCTCAACAAAGCAAAATTATTTTATTATTATGTAGCTTCTGCCCGCGCCTCCGCCCGCGTGTATTTGTTTTACTACCTCAAAGGATCATTATACCGAGTTTCCCGGGATAACAAGTAGCTATCCAGGTTATAAAATATCTTTGTGTAAAATTTTATATAAATCCGATCAGCCATGTTTGCGAGATTGAAACACAAACATACAAACTTAAGTTATCAGAAAATAAACTTTATTAAAATAATACAACAATAATTAACAAATTGCAAAAATCTGTTTTATTGCTAGAATGTAAGAAAAAAAATTGCAATTTTTAACCGACTTCGCTAAAAAGAGAAGGGGGATAACAATTCGACAGTTTTTTTATTTTTTTTTATTTGTTTTACCTCAGAACTTTTGGGGTTTATCACTTCGACAGTTTTTTTTTTTTTTTACTTCTGAACTTTTTATTGGGTGAACCGATTTTGATGATTCTTTTTTATTTGACGCTGGTGCTTATCATGTGGTCCCATTTAAATTTTCAAAAAAACATTTTTTTTCCGAAGTTTTTCACCATGATCTGATGAAGAACTTCGGGGATATACATCAGAACTCTTCAATAAATGACGGCAAATCACTCGGGGTTGCTGCAATCGCATGTCTGTTTATTGTTTACACCATTTCATAACATAATATCACACTGGTACGCTCTAAAGGGGTACGCAGGTGTGAACAGTTCACCCTGGTATACTCTCATTCCACAGTTTTGTTTAAGTTTCATGTTATTGGGTTCACTTTGCAACTGGTCCATAATGTACCACAACTAAAAAGTGAATTATAAAAAAGTAGGTTGTAATTTTTATAAATAAGTCTTTTTTATTTCAGTGAAGTCTTTGACATGCATTTTAAAATAAAATCATGGTTCCATACACGGAGACGGGCTGTCTTAGATATTGGCTTGGTTTCCTGTAGGGAATTCTCTGTAGGTCGTCAAATGGAGTCCAACTTTAGGTGCCGTTAATGATAATAGGTTTGTCCCCATATTTAATGGGTCTAATGACCATAACCTGATTGGGCAAATGTAGGCTCAACTTTTAGCCATCCCTTTGGGAATTACATTATTTTTAAATTCGGTTTTGTTTTAGCAGTTTTTCTAACTCTGTACCTTCTGGTGCGCGGTTGATACTCCAACCATAAATGGTTGGAGTATCAACCACGCACCGAAGGCCTCATTGGTCATTCGTTTTAAAAGCAGCTTTTGTGCCGAAGCCGTGATGAAGGTCATCGAAATCCCCTAGATGTGAGAAGCACAGGGGAACAGGAGCGGTCCAAGAGGCGATCTATGAGAGAGGAGACCTTTCGACTGAACTTTACACAACTAAATCCTTGTTTTAGATGAAAGAGAAGATGTTGAGCACGGCAGCAAGTCGGACCATCAAATCACCAGTGAAGACGGCTTCTGGCACCCACATCAACACGAATATGACCACGAAGCAGCCCAGCAGAGCCCGATCGGAGACTGACGCCAGTTTAGCGAGGGGCAGGGATGATCGACATATTGTAAGTAAAAAGTGGTTTTCTTAGGTGTCCTATGGAGGTATGCGGGGTGCAAAGTCTCGCATCCTCCATTAAAAATGAAGTATCCTCCGACCATACGGGTGTTGTGTTTGGTCCGGGGAACTACCGAACCGGTTCGTATGTGTACAGAACAACGTATAATTATGTATGTACCTACTAGCTTGTGACAGCGGCTTCGCCCGCGTCAATATCCTAAAGGAGCATATTTCCCGGGATAAAAAGTATTCTATGTGCTATTCCTGACTGTAATCTATCTCTGTGCCAAATTTCATCCAGATCCGTTCAGCCGTTTGAGCGTGAAGAAATAACAAACATACCTACACACGCGCGGGGCTCCTATTTCTGTCTGCAGGGTCTAAAGTAACCTAACATGAAGGAAATGACGGGAGCTGAGTTCGCTCGCTTTATTCGCTCATTTCAGCTCCCGTCCCGTCTTTCTTCTAACCTAATCTATCCGTGTCGGGGTGCCATAAGTTCCCGAGCTCGTTTTGCTCGCTCTTGGAATTATCTATATTATAAAGCTGAAGAGTCTGTTTGCTTGTTTGAACGCACTAATCTCAGGAACTACTGGTTGGAATTGAAAATTATATTACATTACGGTACTACCAATAGGAGCGGAGCTAAATGATAGTAATAAATTGATAGGTGATTATTTATTTGATGTGCAACTAATACTTAATGTCTTTTTTTTAAGAATAAACTTATCTGTAATCTAGATATTAGGCTTTGCTTTGACGTAGGCGAGGATATTGGCTACGGTAACAAAAAAGCTTAAACAAAACCGTTTATTTTAGAACCCGTTATAGTGTTTGTATTGAGATTACGTTGACAATCCGAGTCTAGTCCAATTTACAAACGCGTACCTAAATGTTTGCGCTCATTTGTTTCCCTAGGGAATCCTTTTGTTTTCGAGGGCCCATTGTTAAAACTGAGCATGACATATTATTATGCCTCTGTTACTTTGCTTGGATTATTTTATAATTCAATTTGACGAACGTATTTAAAATTTCTATTCTAAGCCCATTGTAATGAGGACGGGCTTATTAATTACCAATTAGTGGGAAATATAAGTTATTTATTATCGTATAAAGCTGACTCTATTATATTGGCGAATTTTTATTAAAAAAAATCGGAGTAAATATTTGTTTATTTATAATTAATAAACATAGACACAGTGTCTATCATTACAAACATAATAATATATAAAGTTACAATAAGTAGGTACTTACCTAAATAAATACTAGCATATTTAAAGAAAAAATATAACTTTACTATAAAAAATGTTGTTATTTCAGGTGGAGCAAAACATAATGGCGAAATTATGCGAGAATTCTCGTAGTCTTAGCAGCGCCCTGTCTCACGACGAAGAGTCTTCATCATCCGCAGAACCACGATCACGCTACGCTAGAAGCAGATCTAACTCCACTCTCTCCCGATCAACTCCCAACCCCGGAACTAGAAAGAGTTCCAAAGCTTCCGATGAAATCATGGAGTTAGCCAAAACAGTCCAAGATGGAATGGCAGACCTAACAATATACGATGATGAGTTCAATTTAAAATCGTCTCCCGATGAACTGCACACAAAAATGGAAGCTATGAAAACAGAACTTATGAATAAAATAAAGAGTGAAGACGCTCCGTCAAGAAAAGCAAGTGCTTTAAGAAGAAGAAATTCAACAGAAGAGTCTATTGAAGAACAATCTGAGTCCGAAGAACAGGAGCGACCAAAGT
Source organism: Anorthoa munda (assembly GCA_945859665.1). NCBI lineage: Eukaryota > Metazoa > Arthropoda > Insecta > Lepidoptera > Noctuidae > Anorthoa > Anorthoa munda. The sequence continues at coordinate 2,845,275 of OX243907.1, read as the reverse complement.
CTAGAGGCAGGAGAAATTCTAATGTGTCCTTTTTCGATTCAGCAACGGTTGAAGAGTCTGTCACAACAGTAGCAATACACCAAGGAGAAATGGACATCAAACGTCAAACTAGTTCACTAGAACGTAAAGTAGCTGGCAAACCCATAGAGAAGTATTGCAAAGACATCATCCAAGACATAGAGAAAAGCAGCCAAGTTATAGACAAACACATGAAAAGTTTTAATCAATCGAGATTTGAGAGTGACAAACTAGTACAACAGCTAGAAGCTGTTGATAAAATTAATGAGTTTGTGAACGCTAACGGGGAAATACCTGAAGAAGCTTTGAATGAATTGAATAGTAACTTTCAAATGTTGACGGACCAAGTATTTACAGACGTGGTTCCGGCGGGTAGAAAACGGTCCATTTCTAGTAGAAAAAATTCTAGAGAGATTAGATCGAATTTACTTGGAGACGCAAATATGACCAACCAACAGATGTTAGATGATTTGTTGGGGAAAAAATGATATTCAGCCTTAGAATTTAAAACTGTATAGTATTCCAGCAACTACTGAGACTAGGCGTTTCGTGATTTTAGCTGCGGTTTCAACATGTTAAATTAATAAAACAAATTGACTTGCAGAGAAACTCGCTGTCAAACTAATTGGGTAGTTTGCTCAGAAGCCAGTTCATTAAGCTACATCAACATTTTAATATAATTAGCTTGAATGTATTTTTTTATTCTAACATGAACCAACTTGCTTTATTTTTCTCGTAGTTTTGTTGAGGCTCATGATATTCTAATTAATTGGACACAACTTTGTTTTGAAATTAGTTGCCGGAAAATAAAATATTCTCGGAAAAGGAGTTTTGAATTGACAATATGTCCAATTAGATTATCTAAATGTCGTTAGTTAAAATGAAAAGGATCACGTAATAAAGTAACTTTTAATGGCTAACTTCTAATCAATATGGAAATAAATTATTAAAGTCAAACTTATGTTAGATAAAATTTATATATAGCCTTTGGATAACAGTTAGGAAATAAACTTTTTTGATGTTTTGTTAGTTCAATTTATAATCAAGTTCTTACATTATACCGGGATAAAAAGCACCCTATGTGTTAATTCAAGTTATGTGTGCAAAAACTACGACTTTTGTATTATTAGTAGGATTTTAATGATTTTACAACGAACCATTTTCTTCTCAAGTCTGCGCCTTCATCAATTCTTTAGACATCATAATGTTTACCAAGCCATTAAAGAAACCAGATTTGGATTATAGAAGAGTTTTTAGTCAAATAAAATCTTAAGTTAGTTCAACCATCAAATATAAATGATATTGCAGTCACAAAATTAAATTAAGAGTCCGTGTCTTCACTTAGAATATTGCAGTTTATATAGCGCAATTCACCTTTTAAATAATAGATGAACCTAAAGGAATAGTACGGTTAATAATACAGGACCTAATTCTAGTAAAAGTTTCTGTACGACACAATTTCTTCAAAAGCTAATAATATTATAGAACTAAAACTCATGTCTAGGACCAATTTGGATTTAGTGTTGGACTATAAAAATAAATGTAAAGTAATAATCCCATCTGCTGAAATTAGATATTCTGTTTTAGGGTTAGCAAAGAAAATTATCTAAAAATCATATGGTCTTTTTACCCGACTGCCGAAGGAGGGTAATGTGTTTATCAGTCTATGTATGTATGTATGTATGTATGTATGTATGTATGTATGTATGTATGTATGTTTGTTCCTATGTGGCGTTCCAGAGACCAAACGCGTTGATCGATTTTGATGATTCATACGTCAATCGATTCGTCTTAATCTTGCGAGTGTCATAGGCTACATTAAAATTGGAAAATAGAAAAATGGCGGCTTTTGGACGCCATATTGTGGGGGGCCAATTTTATTTTTTCTTCCAAACCCATCGTGTGGGGTATCAAAATAAAGGGTTTTTAGAGGCGATTTCAAAAATATATAACACTTATATATTTAAATGTACCTAATTCAAAAAAATGTTAACTAAAAAGTTATAAATAAAAAAGTTAATTAAAAAAATCAAAATACCCGACTGCTTAAAAAGCGAACTAAAAAGACGTAAACAAGAAGAAAATCATGCTGTGCAGTCGGAGGATACATCTGGTTTTGTTCAGCCAGCTCGCTAATATGTATCCTCCGATTGCACAGCATGATTTTCTTCTTGTTTACGTCTTTTTAGTTCGCTTTTTAAGCAGTCGGGTATTTTGATTTTTTTAATTAACTTTTTTACAAGATATATTATAAATCTTTAGCTTTAAAATTGGAATAGAATTTTTCATAATTTTCTATTGTGCAGTTTTCTTTTTATCAGCCCGTTATCTTGTTTGTTTGTTTGTTTGTACCGAATAGGCTCCGAAACTACTGGACCGATTTGAAAAATTCTTTCACCAATAGAAAGCTACATTATGCCTGAGTGACATAGGCGAAGCCGCGGGGAACAGCTAGTCATGTATATTTTTACAGACAGTGTAAATTCCATATATTCTCCGTCCAGCCTGTTATCTTATTTATAATTACATGACATTGACAATTTAAATTTTCACTCCGACTGGCCAATAAAGGCAAGCCAAAGATGAGGAACACTACTTCTCCCTGGAGAACAGGTCCATGGGGTCGCCACTGCCCACCAGCTCGCAACAAAGCTGCCCTGCGGATTGTATCTCTCTTAGTCTGGCCTGTCACCCTAGGTATTTTGCGGCAAAGTAGAATCAATCGGCACAAACCCAGGGATCATTGGGGCGCATAAGCCCCACAACGACGTCAACGTAGAGATCCTGCGTATTATTATTATGTAACAAATATTCAATTTACGAAATTCGATATATCTTAGAATTTTAATTGATCCGAATAACGGAGCGAAAAAGCAAGTCGCTTAACTACTGTAAGCGTCCATGAAGCATTGCATTTTATTGCCTATGGTTGCCTGTTAATTATTATTAAATTTCTTAATTTGGGACAATACAAACCACTGAAACTCCTGAAAGCCCCGGCGAATGAATTTAACTGTCTTGGAACCCGCAACGAAATTAATCAGAAAAGAATAACGGAGGAGTAGGACAAAATACAAATTTCATAGGCATCTGTCAAAAGTAAAATAATAGGCTGGACGGGTAAAATAATAGGCTGGACGGATAGTAATAGTTTTGATACCAGCCTGTAACTGTCGCATTGCAGGCGTCTCCTCTCTGCCTCTTCTAATACAGAGAAGAAATGAGCACCGCGCTTGCCCAAGGCGAAACTCCCATTCTTATTTAATTTTATAGAAGTGCAATTTCCGCTAAGTAAGGACGGAAATACGAGGTATGCGTTTCGATGGCGTGGCCACGGTAATTAAAAAAAAAACTGCCAAGATTATGTAAAAATTTGTAAAAGTTGATTCCCAAAACCATAAATTTGTCAAAGTTATGGTTAAAAAGTTTGAAGGGTTTGAACCTGGCCGCGCCATTGAAACGCGGCGAACCGCGCGGCCACGGAGATCTTTAAAACTAAGCGTTGCAGAGGCCTGAAATGAAGGGAAATGACAGATTGAATTTGTAAAAAATTTGTAAAAATATAGAAAAAAATCCTAGGTTTATATTTTAGGAGCTGTAAGACTAAAACCGCTGTGGCCGCGCCATTGAAACGGTCAAAAACACGTTATCGCCGATATCTCCCTGAAAAATCATCGCAGAGGTCTGAAGCTTTTTGTAAACCCTAGATTTGAATTTGTCAAACTATGTAAAAATACTCGAAAATCCTAGGTTTATATTTCAGGAGCTGTAAGACCAAAACCCTATGACCGCGCCATTAAAACGGTGAAAAATTCGTTATCGCCGACTTCTCGCTGAAAAAGCATCGCAGAGGTCTGAAGTTTTTTGTAAACGCTAGATTTGAATTTGTCAAAACATGTAAAAATACACAAAAAAATCCTAGGTTAGTTTTAAAGATCTCCGTGGCCGCGCGGTTCGCCGCGTTTCAATGGCGCGGCTACGTCAAACCCTTAAAACTTTTTAACCATAACTTTGACAAATTTATGGTTTTGGGAATCAACTTTTACAAATTTTTACATAATCTTGGCATAGTTTTTTTTTTTCATTTAAATCGCCGTGGCCGCGCCATCGAAACGCATACAATACGAGAAGGCTTCTATGTAGTTAAAGACCTCTTCGGCCAAAAGCTGAGCAAAGATTATTTGTCGTACCTCTGTATATGTCACCGGATTATTGCAGACACCGGTTATGAATTATCGATATATTGTGAACAGACCATTTCAAATAGGTACAATGAATCCCACCAAATTCGATAGTTTAAAATATTGAGAAGTAAGAGTAAACAATATCAAGCTATTTACCATAAACTTACGGTGCTCGCGTACCGGAAAACGCTGCGTTGGAAGGCCTCTCTAGGTGGACCGTTGACCTGGTTATGGTTACGGTAATCCGCTGGAAGCGAGACGCACTGGACCGTCCGCTATGGAGTCACTTGGGGAAGACTTACGTTCAGAAGTGACGTCTTACAGCTGAAATTATGATGATGACGGTGTTTGCAATACTCCGGTGCCATATAAATATATTGATTTATAGTTCAAGATAATTTCAATCCATCGCCACTGACTCGACTACCAACTTTAGCGTCATGGATTCTTAGTTGATTTTTAAGTACACATTTTTATTAAAATGCCCTAAAAATATATGGGTTGCTATGGTATTTGAACTTTGTCTTTGTTATAAAGTTTATTTTTGATAATTATCTTGAATTCTGAATTCCAATATGTATGTATTATGTGTATATATATATTTATTTATAGAATATATTAGTGTTATGTATGTGTGAATGTGTGTGCATGGTTTTGTACATGGATATTATCTGAACTCTTTTTATGGAATTGTTATGATAAAACCTAACTACTAGAATAAACTACGTGATTGAATGGTGAATAAATATTTTATTTTTGAGTATCTCTGTTTAATTTCGACACATTTTGATTCAGAAGATAATTCCCTTAATGCTTTTCTGCATAATCATTGATCTTCTTACACAGTAAGTAGATATATTTGCGTTCGAGGTGATAACTTAATAAAATGCCAACTTTTCCGACACGTATGTTGCTGAGTGAGTACTCGGTTTGGATGACTATGCACAGTAAGCTGAAAAATCTAGTTTTTAAAGAGATTTTTTAAATATATAGCACCAAATAAATACCGGAATCATTTTTATTTCTTAACTCAAGTTAATTTAGGAAATAGTAGGATATGTTAATTTAAATATTTAAGAAGTCGAAATCAACCTTTCATAACCAATTTCTTAGCCCATCAAAAGTAAAGTCTTTCATAAAAACACTGGAATAAGATTTTGTTAATTAGTAATTAAATTTCGAGAGTAGCATGCTGTTAGAGGAACGAACAGATATAAATCTTACTAGATAACGCAAGTGCCTCAATCTGTATGGAAACTAAGCGCGGCCCTTTTTGTACACAATTTATACTTTTTCATACACAGAACTCATTTACTTATGGATTAAAAAAAAAAATGTTTCGACCAATATTTCAGGCATTTTCTAGATTTCTTTTGATATCCAGTGCCGTGAAACAGCTCAAAGAAAGAGCATTACTATCACTCTTACTCCCTTTTTGTCACGTGAAGTAGGTTCGTAGGTAGGTTTACATTCGCGTCATCTAGTTAGATTTATGTCTGTGGAGAAACGTCTGGAACAAATATGTATTAATATTAATTTTGATCTGCTGATTAAGTTATTTAATTTAACATTTAATTTAGAGTAAGACTTCGTTCTCTGTAGGGTAAGTTTCGTGTAAATCAAGGTTTTACCTGATTACTCAGTTTTACTTTTTGGGTTTAACTTACCTTAATCCCTTTCTATGATTTAATTTGCCTTTGAAAGCTGTTTACCTACCTATACCTAGTTCCTTTTTATTAAACAGTACCTGTGCGATGAGCTCTGATCGGGTGAACATACGGAGAAAACGAATTTTCCCAGTTATGAGACCTAGCTAGATCGATTTTTCGCCCCTGAAAACCGCTACATTGTAAATTTTATCGAAGTCGTTAGCGCCGTTTTCGAGAACATAATTACAAATATCGCTCGTTTAATAGTATAGGATAGGATTTTAGATTGTTTCTGGAGTAGGTACAAGGAATAATCATGGCATATCGCATTCAGTCTGAAACGTTATCTCTACTGGGAAACGGGTCAGGTTGGTGGATGTCATCAAATTTTAGGTCATACTGGTTTCCTCATGATGTTTTCCTTAACTGTTTTATGAGCAGCGGTGACGAAATTAATTACTCAATTCAATTGTCTAATACTTTATATTGGACCAACTACGAATTGGACTAAACGCGAATTGGACCAACCGTGGATTGGACCAAACGCGACTTGGACCAATCGCGATATAGGATCGTTACCACTGGGCTACTATTATGTACTGACCACCACCAACCCACAACTTAGAAAAAAACATGATACCCACAAACCCCTGTATTTCTTCCAAAGGGATGCGAATATCAAAGAAATTTGTATTACGAAAGATATTCCACCAATTCGTTTCCTCAATATCATCTGTTATTGCACTCTAAAAATAAAATACGGTCGTGTAGGCAATGTTATTACATTCGTATCGGATAACATATTAAGTTTGATGTACGCAGATATCTTTGAGAATGTATGTAAAAATACACCAATCTAACATGTTTTAGGAATAGCAACATAATAGTAGTTTATGAAACTGTTGCATAACATAATAAGGGGTATTAGAACATGAGTGTGGGTTTATAAACCGAGCCGTAGGTGAGGTTTTTAATAGTATTCACACGAATGTTTTAATACCCAGTTATGTGCAGTTTCATACACTACTTTATCTACACTCATACATTGGGATTGAATCTACTAAATGCCTTTTTTTGCATTTTCCATACCATAAAGTCGTGATAGCACTTATCATATAACTTTCTCGAGTTTGCTGGTAATAGATTATGAGTATTTTCCTTCGCCGCAACTTAAATATCGGGCTAGTAAAATTTTCTTCACATTCACTGATATTAGACATTTTTAAGCAAAAATTTAAAAATCTCATGAAATTCAGTACAGCAAAACCTGCAAAACGTATAAATGGCGCCAAAACCCAGCACATCACCGCATTAAGGTGAACGCGCACCTATCCGCGCCGCAGGAGCCGCACGCGCCGCAGTCATCGCATTTTCTCAAGGCCCCGCGCTATCCGCGCCGAACGCGCCGAACGCGCCGTACGCGCCGAACGCGCCGAATGGCCTAAAGTGCCGCACGCACAGTGTTGTCAGAATCATATTCACTTCTGTATATCTTATTATATGAATATTTTCTGTATAGAACGAACGTACGTAGTGTACTATGGCACTTGATCCTGTTATTGTCGGTTTTGCGGTAGAAGAGGTGGAATGAAAGAAAAAAATATGGGTTCATGACATTAACTTAAAATGGGTACAGTTGGAGAGTATCGCACATTATTTCCTGACTTGAGATAATTTAAATTAAGATCCGGTGTCCCACTACAATCTCGAAAGCATTCATTACTTATAAAAAATGCTAGAAATTATAGTTAAAAAATTTGCTACCAGTTTTATCAAATAGTAGCTGAAAAATAGCTTGATTTAGCTATAAAGTAGCTAAGTTGGCATCACTGTACGCATGATGTCTCCGCGCCGCCCGCACCGCACTCGCCGCAAGCATCGAACGCGCCGAATCTGATGACGTCATCAGCACGCGCTGGTGGAATCCGTATACCTACAGCATTTTGCTGAAATGCGGCGCGTGCGGCGCGGACAGGTGCGCGAGGCTGCATACGATTTCATATAAAGATTTATAAAATGCGATGACTGCGGCGCGTGCGGCTCCTGCGGTGCGGCTAGGTGCGCGTTCACCTTTAATCGCGCATGCGCTAAGGCTTAGCACGCACTGCGATTTTTATACGCGTGATTTTTTACCGCCCATTCTGCGACCTATGGAATTGTATGAAACTGCTCGCATTGCGTTAAAAAATCGTGCGGAAATAATACCGCAAGAAATCCGTGTTTTGCCACAGAATCCACCGCACCGCGGCCCCAAATTAATTCGCGCGAATATTTTGAGCTCTATGAACAGGTAGAAAGAGACAAAATTAGCTCGAATAAAAATCGCAGTGCGTGCTAAGCCTAAAGCGGGCATTGTCACAGACAAGTAAAAATTCAAAATTGGAATCAAATCTTTTTATAATAGGCACTATAAAAACGGCATTACAAAAAAAATAATTGATGGAAACTCCTAAGTGATTAACTTCTTGGATTGCCCTGTATAGTAATAGAAAAAAAAATTATAGCATTATTTTATTAGAGAAAAAGTGTTATAATAAGATTCTATTTTTAAATTTCGGTATTGTGTTTATAAAGTATGTCAATATAAATTCGTTTTGAAGTTAATAATTCGAATATTACGATATGAGAGTAGATAACGTAACATCACGCCTTGTATTCCCTGAAAGGAGCACCTATAATACACCCGTGCACATATCTAATCGAATCAATTTTATGACTAATCGAACCAAATGAACCCTTCGGAGAATACACGCTTGATGTTACTTTATGTTATTATTCTTAAAACATTTATTTATTTATCTACACTCACAACGTAATATTCCAAACATTAATTCAAAAAAGATTGTATAAACACGTACTTTACATTTATGGATAGGCAAAATTAAAAAAAAAAAACATTACAATGCAACATTTTCCTTCGATTTTTAAACAACTGCATCATAATAGTTATTTATGCTACAAGTGCGGAAGCTAGGTGATTTCCGATGAGTGGCATTTTTATTCACGAGCGAGTGAAGCGAGTGAGTTTATAAATTGGCACGAGTCGGAAATCATCTTACGTACGTGTATCATACAACATTTTACTATGCACTGTGCGAGGAAATAAAAAAAAATATCTGAAACAAGCAAAAAATTAATAAAATGGCGGGCTTATTCAAGCGCGCTCAGCATACCACAGATTAACTAATAGTTCTTAAGGCATAACTACTGCGCATGTTCAAATAGCTGTCACGACGTAACGCAAAAAGGCACGAGTAAAATATCCGTTCTGCCAAACATATTTAATGAATATTTAAAATTAATTTATTGATCAAAATGTAATTCTAGAGTAATTAAAAACGCCTTTAATGAAGTGTTAGGTTTATTTTACCTTTTATATGAATGACAATCTGTACTTAACTAATTTGTAAATACTTTTCTCAAATAATAAAAACTCTATACGTCGGGCTGACGTTGGAGTTAAAAATTAAAAAAATACAGAAAAGTAAAAAACACTAGTTAAAAAAAGTGACACTTTCCGCACAGTTTGGCTGCTTGAAAAACGCTCTTTTCGAGGACATGCATTGTACAATAACTTTTTAATTTTTATAGCACACTTTTACTTTTTAATTTATTGGCGCTTATGGGCTCATTGAAGTACTGTCATTGTCTAAGGATTTGCACGCTGCGCAGTCATGCGCAATGAGAATCTAAATTGCTCGCCATACCAAATATTTTTCCGTTTCCACTTTTGTTTTATTGCAACTGTATGAGTGAAGATAAAGTAGTGTATGCAATAGCATATAATTAGGTATTAAAACACTCGCGTAATATTATTATCAAATTCGGCTTCGCCTCATTTGATAAACCTACGCTCGTGTTTTAATAACCCCTATTATATGACCATTGCATAAACTACTATTATTTATTCATTTACACATACAATTATTTTTACAGATAGAACCCAAGGTAACAAAAGTAGTCACACAATACGACACTCAGAGACGCCCCATAAAAACTGATCACACACCTACTCACGTCCATGATTGACCACTCCCAAGTTACGGCTCCGGGCGTCCGCACAAGTTAACTAGAGGACAACACTGTAATTGTCATCCTCTGGAATTCTGCCAAAGAGCAGGTGAAAATGTCCAAACGCTGAGACACGCTACGAGTATAAATAATGGGTCTGTCCCAATAGTCCCATTGGCCCAGTCCCATGATGGGACAAGTGGGATGATATATCCCACTAGTCCCATGGGACAACTGATACTAACAAAACACACCCCGACACACTGGTGCAAACTTTAATAGACACCAGGTTTTACACCTGGGCCCAGAATACTATGGAGTCTTGCCCTTCTCCTTTATTAATTTGTTAAATAGAAACATGGTTCTCACATACTTACAAAACTGCAAACATAGGTAAAATACCTAATTCAACAACAACGGAATAGTGTGAGTCAATTTCTTAAAAAAAAGATATTACAATAACTATGAATATAAATTAATAAATTTGATTTTATTTACACTAAAGATTGCCCTATGGAGCAGGACCAACATGCTTCCAAGCATTCTTATCTTGAATATAATCATCTAATTTGTAATATGCTTGTTTACAAAGTGTGCTTTTAACTAAAGTTTAAAAATAAACTTTCATTTAGTTTTAATATATTACTGTAAATGAAACATCTGGAGAGGTTTGTTGAACAACATTGTTAACCAATTTCACTCTAGTTGACTGACCATTATTTAACGAAACAAAATGTTCTAAAGTTGCATCGTATGAGTCATTTCTATTCGACCAATTGGTATGGTGAGCATTAAAGTCATCTGCTATTAGAAAATTGTGTTTAAATGTTGAAAAAAGGTTAGCCCAGTCGGATTGGATAGTGTGTACTGACGGGGGACAATACACCTGCATTAAAATCTTAATTTGACTACAGTTCAATAATCTAATACATACCACTTCTATGCCATGGTTAACAAAATTAAAACTACACTCTTATACGTTAATAGACTTATGCACCATGATAACAACGCCTCCATATCCATCATCTCGGTTTTTCTTTGTTTAGTTGTTGAACTTTTTGATCGTTGAACCTATTTCTAATGAAGTGTTGTTTGGGAAACTCTAATAGGAAAACTAAATAGGCCCTGTATTAAGTCCGCGATAGGTGATTATGACAAGACGGTGATCGTTATACACCGAAAGCTTTAAATAGGTACGCTTAGAACCTACAAGTATGCACACGGTAGGTCAAGGAAGATACCAGCGGGTTATGTACCAGTCGAGGTAGATGTCAAAAGGATTTTGATGATAATTAGCAAGCTTAAGGTGTCGAGTAATTCAGTCTATCTAACGTATTGTGTTTGACCGTACCAGTGGATTCTGGAGAAGGTCGGGGTCTAGAGAGACCGTTGTGTGAGAGCGATGCGATTGCTGCTCGGCTAGAGAGACGTGGTGTTAAAGATTTTACTCGAGGGTTTCTATAAGCTTGGCAGTTGTTGCTGCAGCAGAAGTCTTAAAGTTTGTTTGGAATGACTGTGGTACATGGCCCAGGGTAATGATTTAGTTAGAGATTAGAATTCTAAAATCTCCCTATTTTCACGAACCCAATAATCTAGTTTGGTCAGGAGTAGTCGAGCGTTGTGTGGCAACTGTGAGCCTGAGTGGCAACTGTTGGCCTGTGTGACAACTGTCGGCCTTTATGGCAACGGTAGGCTTGTATGGCACCTGTAAATGATAAATTATTTTATTTCTGTAAGGTGGTTTGTACAATAGTAATTTATGCAATGGTCATATAATAGGGGTTATTAAAACAAGAGCGTAGTTGTGATAATAATATTACGCGAGTGTTTTAATACCTAATTATATGCCGTTGCATACACTACTTTATCTTCACTCATACAGTTGAAATAAAACAAAAGTGGAAACGGAAAAAAACATGTGGTATGGCGGGCAAGTTAGATTTTCATTGCGCATGACAGCGCAGCGCGCGCATCCATAGACAAATTCACACTTCTTTTCTACATTAAGTCAATGAGCACATACGTGCCAGTAAATTAAAAAGTAAAAGTGTGCTATAAAATTAAATAGTACATTACTGCAGCGGCCAGACAAAGAGGCAATATTGTGGCCAAGGCTTGTATAGAATTTTCCTCAAATAATGCGCGGAAATTAAAAGTAAGTAGTACCTAGAACTCATTTTGTCAAAATCAATGACGAACAACAATAATTGTTCCCGCGTTAAAGTGTTCTTTTGTTTTTTTTTTCAATAAACAACGTTCTATTTGAAAGCTAGTTTGAAATTTAAATAAAACCTTTGATAAGTTACCTCCTTGGTTGCCATGTTTTGGAGTAAAAGATCGTTCCATTTTTAAATAACACGACAGATATGAGTTTACTATGTAATTTATCTGGCTGCTAGACACGACAGATATGGATTTTCATACAACTTTTGCCGGCCGCTGCTCGCATGTATTTGGCCAGTACTGCAATTTCGATTTATATCGACGAAGGTTGTCAAAATAATGGTCAAATTACCAAGCATGTTTGGGAGAGGCGACCACTGCGGAAGCAGGAGTGGAGCCCTCCGAAGATGGTCCACCGCAGGGTGAGAAGGCCATCAACGAAGTCTCTGCTGACGACGTAGCGCAGGAGGCAGAGATCCAGACCGGGGCGTCAGAGGGGGACCTCGAGGATGACATCCTTGAGGGCCTCGATACCCTGGGGATTCAGTCGCCAACTGCTCTCGAGGAGGGTGCGATGGAGGGGGAGCCTCAAAACTGAGGTACCCCAACAACAACACGAACCCATCAAGACATCCAAGATGGAAGGACTAAGGTGTGTACAAATTAATTTGCATCATTGCAGAGCCGCTACTGCCCTTCTGGCTCGGCAACTGAAGCTTAATACATACGACATTGCCTTGATTCAGGAACCTTATCTGTATAAGGGAACTATAAAAGGCCTAGGTGGGACAGGAGGCATGGTGCTCTATGACTGTCCAACTAATGACGCGAGGACTTGTATCTATATCAGGGGCGGTATAGAGGCAATGCCCTTACGTACTTTCTGTTACAGGGATCTCACAACAGCTCTGATCCAAGTGGGGGCGGGAACAGGGAAAAGGAGAATTATCCTTGCCTCTGCCTACCTCCCATATGAACAAAAGGAACCAGTAACACCTCTAATTAGAAGACTGGTTGACTACGGCAACCAAGGAAATCTCGACCTGATACTTGGCTGCGACGCGAATGCACACCACGTCGTTTGGGGCAGCTCAGATGTCAACAAACGAGGGGAGGATTTGTTGGACTTTGTGGTAAGCTCTTCTTTACAAATCCTTAACGCAGGCAATAAACCTACTTTCAGGACCTCTGCGAGAACTGAAGTGATTGACCTGACACTGGCTTCAAACAGGGCCAGCGCTCATATTGAAAATTGGCATGTATCGGACGAAATCTCTCTGTCTGACCATAATTATATATGCTTTAGGTTTAGGACGGCGGGAGAAGCCGAAACTAGACGAAGGAGAAACCCAAGGCATACAAATTGGGACTCATACAGGAGGGACCTTAGAGTAAATCTAGGGAGCCCTAAAGGTAAGCTTAATTCCATACTGGATATAGAATTCGAAGCGGACAGAATCAAGGCGGGCATCATCGGTGCATGGGAAGATAACTGCCCAGAGAAAAAGGCCTTTTGCAAAAAGGTACCATGGTGGACTCCTGAACTAGTCAAAATACGTCAGGAAACACGACAGGCCTTTAATGATGCAAAAGCCAGGAAGGATTTTTCTGGCTATCATAGCATGCTAACGAGGTACAATACGGCGGTACGCAAGGCCAAAAGAACCAATTGGCGACAGCATTGCACCTCCATCGAAACTCTGCCAAGTGGAATGAGGTTGTGCAAAGCAATGTCCATAACTAAGACAAACCCTCTATCATCTGTAAAGGATGAGAATGGGTGTCTCACGGAAACTGGACAGGACACTCTGGGCGTAATGTTTAGGACCCACTTCCCGGAATGTATACTGCGCAATAGCGATGAAGAGGAACCAGTCGCGAGGGACGAGCTAACAAGGCACACGTCCAAAAGTAACTGGCTCACGGCAAAGGAAGTGGTAGATGAAAATAAACTGAAGCTGGCCATAGCGGGCTTCCAGCCTCTCAAATCCCCTGGTCCGGATGGCATCTACCCAATACTATTGCAGGAAGGGGCATCTGTTTTGATACCCCATCTAAGTAAGCTCTACAGAGCCTGCATAGCCTTTGGGTACGTACCCAAGGCATGGAGGGAGGTCAAAGTCACCTTTATACCGAAGGTGGGTAGACCGACTTATGAAGAAGCTAAGGCTTACAGGCCCATCAGTCTATCATCCTTTCTCTTAAAAACTCTGGAGAAACTGGTAGACAGGTATCTAAGAGAGGGACCACTGAAAGTATTCCCTCTACATAAACTACAGTGCGCCTACAGCCCTGGCAAATCTACTGAAACGGCATTGCACTATGTTGCGAGTCGAGCTGAGGTTGCGCTAGAGGGACAAGAGATCTGTGTCGGGGCTTTCCTCGACATAGAGGGAGCCTTTGACAAAACAACATTTGAGTCCATACGCATTGCTGCAAAGGAACATGGCATCAACGATGCCACGTGCAACTGGATCGACCATATGCTGAGAAGCAGAATAGTCAGATCGGAACTGATGGGAGACAGACTTAGTGCAAAAACAACAAGAGGTTGCCCGCAAGGCGGGGTGCTGTCACCATTATTGTGGTGCTTGGTAGTAGACTCGCTACTCACCAAACTCAATACCGGACCATTCTACACAGTAGACTATGCAGATGACATAGCAATAATGGTCAATGGTAAATTCCCGAACATAGTGTCTGGATTATTACAACAGGCATTGAGGATGACAGAGGAATGGTGTACAAAGAACCACCTCTCTATCAACCCAAGCAAAGCAGTCATTATTCCATTCACGAGGAAGAGACAACTAGAAAACCTAGGAGAGCTCTCCCTCAATGGAATAAAGCTGCCCTGGTCCACCGAAGTTAAATATCTGGGTGTAACGCTTGATAAAGAATTCAGGTGGAAAACTCATGTGGAAAATATAACGACAAAGGCCTTACGAGTGTTCGGCATGTGTCGTTCCACCTACGGTAAAACTTGGGGGCTAAAGCCCAAAGTGATACGATGGCTGTACCGGACAATGATAATACCTATTATCACATACGGAAGCATAGTGTGGTGGCCTAGAACAAAGCTTGCTTCGTGCAAAGCGCCACTCACCAGGTTACAAAGAACAGTGTGTCCCGGCATCACGGGTGCTTTCAGGACAACACCTACGGCAGCGATTGAGAGACACCTCAATATCCCTCCTCTGCATATGATGGTTGAATTCGAGGCAAGGAAGGCATTACATCGTCTTGCTATTGCTGGACTATGGGATGCCTCCAAGCCAAAGACTAACCATACAAAGTTTGATGAGAATGAAGGCCTGGATCGGGTAACAAGCATGTTATCCGATAAAATGCAACCTATATTTGTGTTTGAAAGGTCTTTGAAGGTCCAAATCCCTACAATAGAGGACTGGAAGAAGGGACTCGATCCACCAGAACAAAACAGTCTGGTGTGGTACACTGATGGATCCAAAATGGAATCAGGTACAGGAGCGGGCATATACGCAAAAGGTTACAAATGTAGCAAAAGCTTAGGGAAGATGGCAACTGTATTCCAAGCGGAAACATTTGCCATAATAACCTGTGAATATAGATAGAGGAACCAGAGGTAAATCCATATATATTCTTAGTGACAGTCAGGCTGCAATTAAAGCCATGGCATCCTACAAAGTGGACTCCGGGCTTATTCTGGATGCTATCTAGGCCCTAAACAGGCTTGGGAAGCACAACAGGGTAAGACTGATGTGGGTCCCTGGACACAAAGGAATCCATGGTAACGAAGTGGCTGATGAACTGGCAAGAGAGGGCTCAGCAAATGACTTTGTGGGTCCAGAACCATGTGTAGGCATTTCGACGTGTCTCGTAAAAGCCGCATTTAGGGAGTTTGCAGATCACAGACAACGAACTTATTGGCTGTCTAATACCGGTCTGCAACACTCCAAGAAATTCCTAGGCTCTACGTTCAGAGCCCGGGAATGCATTTGGAACATGAGCAGGGGGCAAATCCGCTACCTGCTAGGGGCCTTTACTGGGCACTTTGGAACCAACGACATGCTCATGAAGATGGGTCTAACCGCGACACCAATGTGCAGGTTGTGTGGGGAACATACGGAACGCATGGAGCACCTTCTGTGCACATGCGCTCTAAAAAACTCCCTGACGCTTTAAAAAAATCTATTGTAAAACCGATATTTAAAAAAGAAAATAGGGAAGCCATGGAATTTTATAGACCAATCTCAATAATTAGTACGTTTTCTAAAATATTTGAAAAATTTATTAATAAAGAATTAAGTGCATATTTAGAAAAAAATAATGTACTAGTTAACGAGCAAAAAGGATTCAGGGAAAACCGTACTATAAACATGGCTATTTATGATTTCCTACATAGGGTTATGGTAAATGTTGATAAGACAATTCCCGTCTGCACAATATTCTGTGATATGACGCAGGCGTTCGATTATGTTCGGCATGATATTTTGGTGGATAAACTAGAGGCATACGGCATTAGAGGCAATGTTCAAAAACTAATAAAATCTTATCTTGATAATAGAAAGCAGGTTACGGAGATAACGTCAATAAATGTAAGGACTAAGCGTGAATAAGTGTTTCACTCACATGAACGAGTAGTCAAGTATGGAGTCCCCCAGGGAAGTGTATTGGGTCCTCCTTTATTCATAGTTTATATAAACGACCTGCCTAAGTATGTAGATCATCCAGTAACACTATTTGCTGATGACAGCACCATCACAATTCAATGTAATACTAAAGATAGCTATAATAATGACATTAATAATTCTCTTAAATCAATAATAAATTGGGTAAATAATAATAATCTGAAAATAAATCTCAATAAAACTAATGTAATTCATTTTAGTCAACGCACATCAACTATGACTGATCTTGTGGTCCAATATAATAATAAAATTGTTACAGAGGTTGACACTACTAAATTCCTTGGGGTAATGATTGACAAAAGACTGAACTGGAAAGAGCACATTGCACAACTAAGCAAAAAAATTAGTAATTCTTCATATGCTCTATTCAAATTAGTTCCAGTGCTTAACATTGACTCACTGCTTACAGCTTACCATGGTTTAGTTTCTTCACATTTAAGATATGGGATCATCTTTTGGGGTAATTCTACAGACAAAGATATAATACCTTTCAAAGCCCAAAAACGGTGCATTAGGACTATGTTTAGATTGGACACAACAGAAAGTTGTAAGCCTTACTTTAAAAGATATAAAATATTGACTCTGCCATGTCTTTATATATTAGAAATTGTCATGTTTGTAAAATGTAATCGAAACTTATTTCCACGGCAATCAGAAGTAGTCAATCGTAACAGACGTGATGACTTAATTCTTTGTTTACATAGATCAAAAACCGCATTGATGCACAAAAGTGTTATCTGCATGGCTCCTAAAATATACAACAAACTTCCAAAAAGTTGGAGGGAGGAGAATGCCTGTATATTAAAAAAGAAATTAAAGTTCCATCTTGAAGGGAGAGCATACTATGGTATAATAGAATTTCTTAACGATAAAATTTAATACCATATAAGGTACCTAGGAAAGTTATCGATGCATCTTTGGCAGTGTAGTGAACTGACAAGTACCGTTACATGTTACTGTTTACTATATTTTAATTTTTTTACTTAATTGTTATATTTTTTAGAGGCTTAAACTTGACATTTATTCGAATTGCATTCAAATGCACAATTATTATAATCGTGTTTTGTATTGTAGGACATTTTTAATTCCATTGACATTTAAATTATAGAATTTTGAATGTTGAAATGTGACATTCGAAAGTAATTGATTTGTTATTATTCTACTAATTTATTTTATTGATATCTTGACAAATGTTTTTTTTTTTTATATTTTTTACTGTGACATTCTAGAATGATTATTTTGAAATGATTTATTAATATGACAATTTTTTTATATGTTTTGTTATCTGACATTCTAGAATGGTAATTTTGATTTGCATTATTTTATTGCCATTTGCACATGTTTTATTATTTTTTTTTAATTCTATAATAATTATTTCAACTGTATTTTAATCAATATTTGCATGCCATTGCCCAAGGCAAACATGACGTTCCATGATACTTTTTATTTTAACATCTCTTCATGCTGGCAATTTGTTATGTATGTATGATACTCATGTTTGAGCGAATAAACAATGATTTGATTTGATTTGATGCGATGCACTGGCTGGTAAGCGAATGAGTCTACTAGGGGTTGGATATCCAAAACCAGAAGACTATAGGCTCATATCTCCTAGTCTCGTTGTAAAACTCATGAAAACAGTTTTCAACGAGATTGGGGATGAGTAAGTTATCTAGGGGACCACAATAGATCCCAATGGGTCGAAGTGTCCGAGATATTTCTCGGCCCCTCCATAAGATAAGATAAGATAAGCATGTTTGAGAAAGAACCAGCCAGATTGAGTGGACCTGTCCAGTCAGTGCACGCATTTGTCAATAACCGTGCAGCTCAACTCAGAAATTAAGGAGCTCAACGATTCGACGAACAATACCAAAGAAAGGACATTCGGGTAGGCTGCATAAACTACTCAAACTGCCCAACCATGATTAGAAACTAACTATAAATTAAAATTATGAACAAAAAAAAAGAGTCCACATAGTCTTCACATTCACAATAATTAAAATAAAATAATATAATGTAAATGTAAGTCTGTGTGACACTATGTCTGGTGTGAATATTCATGTTTGTGTTAGGAACCTTATAGAAAGTTCCTGATGAATTAAGAGGTTAAAAGAAAGTAAACTCGCACAGCCAGGCGTGTGGAGAGAACACATGTTATCGTTGATGGCGTTCGAATCGTCAAGCCCTCATTACGAAAATTGACATAATTTTGGTTTTCTAATTTTGATTACTATGCGTCGGTCGTGTAAGTAAGACATATCATAGACACAAAGCTTAAACTTGTACGCGAGCACAACTTATGTGAGAATTGTTTACATTCGAAGCACTCAATAAATAATTGTAGGTTTGGGCCTTGTAGACAGGTTGGGGAAAAAGTTTCTTCGCATTTTTTAAGAAAATTCAAAACATTTTTTAATATAGTTTATTTACATTTAACTAAAGTATGTAGGTACCATTTTGTTCGATAACTTTTTGCCATCTTGTAGGTAGGGACATGATTCCATTGCTATAGAAATTTTGGGACTTCTGATCAAAATACCGCGACAAGTGGTTTTGGCAGTCCTCTCGTGATGTTAACCTGACACTGCCTAAAAAATTCTGAAGAGACTGAAACAGGTGGAAAACTGAAGGTGCAAGGTTAGGACTATACGGCGGATGCATTAACACCTCCCAGCCAAACTCTCTTAATTTTTGCTAAGTGGCTAAAGATGTGTGAGGTCTAGCATTATCATAATGAAAAACCACACCCCTTCTGTTGATTAATTCCGGCCGCTTTCTCTCAACTTCTTGCTTTAATCTCATCAGTTGTTCGCAGTAGAGTTCAGTATCGATGGTCCAGCCTGGTGGTAACAGCTCCTAATGAATAATGCCCTTCCAATCCCACCACACACACAGCATCACCTTGTTGCGAGTTAACCCGGGTTTCGCCAGTCTGTGAAGCCTGACCGGCCTTTGACCACGACCTTTTTCGCACGTTCTTGTTGTACGTGATCCACTTTTCATCACCAGTTATCAGCTTCTTCAAAAATGGTTTGGTTTCATTACGACGTAATAAAGAATCACAAATGAGTACACGGTTCATTAGGTTTCTTTCTGAGCCTAATGAACCGTGCGGTGAGCTTGTGAGGTATCCAAATATCGAGCTTTTTTGTGTACCCAGTTTTTTTCAAATGCGCCAAAACTGTTTTGTGGTCGATTCCCAGTTCTTCAGCTACCTCTTAACTACTGATATGCCGATCTAGCTCCACTTTTTAAAAATGTCATCCATTTTATCCGTAATAGGGCCACCAGAGCGACGTGCATCTTTGACATCAAAATATCCGGATTGAAAACGCTTAAACCAAATTTGTGCTACTCTCACAGACACTGCACTAGGTCCATAAACATCGCAAATTTTTTTCGCGGCTTGCGTTGCATTTTTTCCTTTTTTGTAGTAAAATTTTCAAAATATATCGAATTTCTTCATTAGATTCACTCATCTTGACGGTACGAAAAACAAATGAATATCACACATTTTCCTAATTTGAATTTGGAATAATGTTCTTTAAAATTTAAACTTTCAATGATACCAAAACCAGCCAGATACAAATAGTATAGCCAAAGAGATTTTATTACAAGTTCATACATACTATAACGCGAAAAGACTTTTTCCCCAACCTATATTTCAAGTACCAATTGAGATTGTAGACGAAGTAGATAATGAATTGACGTAACATAGGACAGACAAAATGTCTGTGTGAACAGGTTCAGAGTTCAGAGAGTTGAGTTGACTCGACATCGTGGGGATGTGCGAGTAGAGCAATTGTGATTGCTAAAAGAGCTATGAGCGAGATAGCTAAGAGAGCTATGAGAAAGCTAGGAGAACTAAGTTATGGCTAATAATGAATGGCGTGAATAAGATACCTGGTGTCTTGTTTCTTTTGTTTGACTTAATGTGAGATTAATGACTATCAGTGGTACTTGGACTTTGTAATCACGAAGATTAGGTGCTTTTAGGTACCAAATCGAGTTGCTATTTTCTTTAAATTGGAATTAGAATTACTCGTTCCTTGCAATAGTGAAGAGAGAGGTTTAAATGATCATGTTTGATTGTTTCAAAAAGTTTCCTTACTCACCTAGAGTCTGAGTCAGGATTGGACGAGCGAATACTGTTTGGCAATTTTGTATTTTTCAGAAAAACATCCCTCGTATGGGGCTGGGACTAAGAGGACGTGTGGCGCAACACGACATGAGGTGGCATGGAGCAAGGACAAGGAGATGATGCCTGCGGGTGATAGATTTGGGGAGTCTGTCACCTGAGAGAGGCCCGAGAAGTGCTGTGACGTGCTGTGTTCCACGCTCGCCGCTCAAGAGGAACTACGGCCTACAGTCAGTAGGAGTCTGACAGACCCCTCAGCTTTCCCCAAGGGCTGAAGACATCCATTGAGGATTTCCACATGATTTGATACACTGTTGAAACCTGACAATGAGGAACAGACGAGGACGCCTGTCTCGCAGGATGGCCGTGTCAGGTTTAGTCAATAGTACAGACGTCAAAACAAATCGCAAGCACGCTATCTGGCGGCAAAGCAAGAACAACTACGCATTGGCGCGCTTTTTCTATCCGCTTGCGTGGTGGGGATAGCAGAATATGGCAGTAAAGTACTGACAACCTAACCCTCTTACAAATAAACGCGGAATAAAGTTATACCAAGTATAAACCTATGAAAATGTATGGTTATTCTTTTGTTATACCTGGTATAACTTTATTCCGCGTTTATTTGTAAGAGGGTTAGAGTTTAGACGTCGTAGAATCACTGTCGATCCGTAATATTAGTGAGCAAGATTGTAACTGTGACTTGTGCCTATTTAAATAAACCCAGTGTATCGAATAACTTGTGTGCTTTAATTTCCACGATTCTACTCAACTACCTGCCCACACACGATGTCTTAACCTAAGGGAATACATCCTGACTTCCTGATGGTTTACATCTATTGGCCAGCCTTGATGCGACAAGTATATCATGTTATGAATAAAATTGTTGATGTCTGCTGGGTTGACAAAGCAAGGTTGGTACTTAGAAAAATAAATATAAGTACCTACCTACCCATAATGTTTTCCTGTCACTTTTTCAAGAATTTGGTTTTTCTGTTACACCCTGTAATTTATTTTCAGTCTTAATATTCTACAAAAAAATATGGGTCAAACAGGTTTTTCAGGTTATGGCTTTATTTTCTAAGTGTATGTATAACATCCTCGTCTCGTTTTAAAATGTAAACCAGCATTATTGCTGGTTTACATTTTTATATCAGTAGAAAAGTTTTAGCAATATATTCCCACTTGGCAGTGCTTCACAAAACTTCAGCATTGTTCTCCACACCTACTCAATAGTATCGGTTAATATCGTTGCCAAAATATTATGCGCAAATCATATGAAAGTTATGCTGAACATATACGAAACTTGTTAATAAAAAAAGTTAATTGAAATATCAGAAACCCGCAGAAACCAGCACAAGAAGCGAACTAAAAAGCTGTAAATAAGAAAAATCATGCTGTGCAGTCAGAGGATAAGTGGGTCAGCCAGTTCACGAATAAAATACAAGAAAAATAATTGAAGCTTTTACACAACCATTTTTTTTCCTATTTTATCTAGATGATTTTCTTGCGGACTACTCTGAGAAGAAACACCGAAACAAACTCAGAGGTCAGAGTCACTTTTAAAGTCCTTAATAATTACCAACCAAACGAACCCAAAACCAGCCCAATTATGGGTTAAGCTTGCCTTTGTACATAAGTTGTCTTTCTGTACTTGTATATGTTTGTTTTGTGTACAATTAAGAATATGAATTAATAAAATGGTCAAATCATATGAGACCCATGTAAGTTTATGACTGATGATCGAATCATATGAGAACCACGTAGGGTCGTAGGTGTGTCTGAGGTAGTCTTTTGAAGAAAGCACCTCACAGCTTGGAGAGGAACTGTCCAGACTGTGCAAACATTTGTAGGCTATTGTGTAGCTTTCGGAACTCAACACATACGCGGCTGGCTTCACCACCTCGATTTGTTAGCGGAGTTGGGGCTGTGCGAGCCGCCAGGCTGCGGGGGCGCGCATCGGCCCACGCCTTCGCTACTGGAGCCATCCTATAGGACTAACCTGAAAAAGTTTGCCCCCTTGTCACGCGCCATAAGATTATTAAATATTATATCGAATGAGATGAATGAATGAACCTGCCATGTTATCTCTCCACCACCCTTGGTTGACTGGTAGAGAATGCCTTAGGCATTAAGTCCGCCTATGTACTTGTATGTTGCATGAAGTTTTAAATAAATAAATAATAAATGAATGCACTGAACTGCATTGAAAATTTTGAAAAATTATTTTAATAAAATTTTTTGTTGGATTATAGTGGTATTTTAATTGTATTTTATTGTGTTTATTTGTATGATAATTGTATTTTAATTGTAATTATAATAGTATGATTGATTATATTTTAATTGATATTTTAATTGTAATATTTTTATTTTGTTTTTAATTGTATTTAATGGTATTTTTAATTGTATTTCTATAAGTCCTAATATCTTTGTGGTAGTAGCATCGCATTGGCGTTGTAGCTGTTAAAGTGTTACTTACATAATTTTGAATAAATAAATAAACTTATAAAATGTACTTGGAACAATAAAAAAATTGTACAAATACCATTGAAAAATTACTAAAAATAACGTTGTTAGCTGTGTAAAATAGAGTAAATATATGCTTATGAACCATGTAAAAATAATCAAAAATAAAATCATAACAGGCTTTACAAGTTTACGAGTAATAAATAGTCGAACAACTTGTAAAATGTACTTGCAACAGTAAAATTTTTGTATATATGCCATTAAAAAATTACTTTAATAACGTTGTTAGCACACAAAACAGATAGTAACTGTCCAGACTGTGCAAACATTTGTAGGCTATTGTGTAGCTTTCGGAACTCAACACATACGCGACTGGCTTCACCATCTTGATTTGTTAGCGGAGTTGGGGCTGTGCGTGCCGCCAGGTTGCGAGGGCGCGCGTCGCCCCACGCCTTCGCTACTGGAGCCATCCTATAGGACTAACCTGAACAAGTTTTCCCCCTTGTCATGCGCCATAAGATTTTTAAATATTATATCGAATGAGATGAATGAATGAATGCACTGAAGTGAATTGAAAATTTTGAAAAATTATTTTAATTGAATATTTTGTTGGATTATAATGGTATTTAGGTTTATTTATATAGTACCGTGTGGTGACGGACGTAAAGAATTTCACCATCCCATATCTTCCCGTGGGTGTCGTAAGAGGCGACTAAGGGACACACCAGAGAATGGGCAGCAGCGTTCTCTGTGCACTTTAACAACTAACTGCGATCGCCAACCCGCCTGCCAAGCGTGGCGATTATGGCAA
The DNA here is from genome assembly GCA_945859665.1 of Anorthoa munda. Taxonomy (NCBI): domain Eukaryota; kingdom Metazoa; phylum Arthropoda; class Insecta; order Lepidoptera; family Noctuidae; genus Anorthoa; species Anorthoa munda. Next base: position 2,821,168 of record OX243907.1, on the reverse strand, counting down.
ACCCCCCCCAAACCAAATGAATAGCACACATAAAAAACGGCCCCGAGTGCCCGGCAGCCCGTCTACCCTCGGCTACGGTAGCGGTCGAGGCGATGGCGTGGCAAGGGGTGCGAAGAATCCCCGGAGTGGACCCGGCTACCCCAATAAACACCGACGACTGGACCTGGGAACATATAACACGCGAACACTCCGGACCGACGAGAAGATGGCCGAACTCAAGGAAGAATTGAGCAGGTTACGATGGAGTATTGTAGGGTTATCTGAAGTCCGAAGAAAGGGGGAGGACTCGATAATCCTCGAATCCGGTAACCTGCTCTATTTCCGAGAGGATGACCGGCAGTCTCAAGGTGGTGTCGGGTTTATCGTCCACAAGTCCCTTGTGAACAACGTGGTGAAGATCGAGAGTGTGTCGACCAGGGTGGCGTACCATATACTCAGAATATCCGCAAGATATTCGCTGAAGGTCATACAGGTCTACGCCCCAACCTCGGCACACTCCGACGACGAGGTAGAGGCAGGCCATGTATGAGGATATCTCTACAGCCATGCATGGTTTCAAAACTCACTTCACCGTTGTCATGGGGGACTTCAACGCGAAACTGGGCAAACGAGACGAGGATGAGCTGCAAGTGGGGCAATTTGGAGTTGGACGTCGGAACCACCGGGGTCACCTACTGGCCAGTTTTATGGAGAAGGAGGGCCTCTACATGATGAAATCCTTCTTCAAAAAGCGTGAGCACAGGAAGTGGACCTGGCAAAGCCCCGATAGTGCAACTAAAAACGAGATCGACTTCATCTTGTCAACCAAGAAGCATATGTTCAATGATGTCTCTGTGATCAATTCGGTGAAAACCGGGAGCGATCACCGCATGGTAAGAGGCACATTGAACATTAATGTCAAGCTTGAAAGGTCTCGACTGATGAAGTCCACGCTCCGTCCAGCACAGATCCAGGTCCAAAACCCCGAGAGCTTTCAACTCGAACTCCAGAATCGTTTCGAGTGCCTAGGGAGCTCCGTGGACGAATACAGCGATGGGTTCGTGGAAGCTGTCCATACGGTCGGGTCTAAGTTTTTCAAGACCCGCCGTACAATTAAAAACAAAAAGCTCTCTGATCCTACTCTCAAGCTAATGAAGGAGAGGCGTGAGATGATCCTGCAGTCTTCAGACGATGCGTTGAAATACCGGCAGCTAAATGGACGGATCTCAAAGTCCTTGAAAAGCGACCTCCGCCGCTTTAATACTGAGCGTATTAAAGACGCAATTGAGTGAAATAAGGGCTCCAAGGTCTTTGCAAGAGATCTGTCTATTGGGCAGAGCCAGCTCACGAAACTGATGACCGATGATAGTAGGATCGTTTCCGCCAAAACAGAGCTTCTGAGGGAGATCGAGAGATTCTATGGGCAGCTGTACACGTCAACCAGTAAACCCGTCGCGAATCTAGCGAATGACCCTAGAGCTAGATTGACCCGACACTATACCGAAGACATTCCGGACGTCAGCCTGTATGAGATTAGGATGGCTCTGAAACAGCTTAAGAACAACAAGGCATCGGGTGACGACGGAATCATGGCTGAACTCCTGAAGGCGGGTGGAAAACCGGTTCTTAAGACCCTTCAGAAGCTGTTTGATTCCGTCATATTCGAGGGCAAAACGCCACAGGCATGGTGCAGGGGTGTGGTGGTACTCTTCTTCAAGAAGGGCGACAATGCCCGGCTGAAGAACTATAGGCCCATCACACTTCTTAGCCATGTCTACAAGCTGTTTTGAAGAGTCATCACGAATCGTCTCGCGCGCAGGTTTGACGATTTCCAGCCTCCCGAACAAGCCGGTTTCCGTAAAGGCTTCAGCACCGTAGACCACATACATACGCTGCGCCAGGTTATACAGAAGACCGAAGAGTACAACCTGCCTCTCTGCTTAGCGTTTGTGGACTACGAGAAAGCCTTCGATTCGATCGAGACTTGGGCTGAATTGCAGTCTCTCCAACGGTGCCAAATTGACTACTGGTACATCGAAGTGTTGAAGTGTTTATACAAAAACGCCACCATGTCAGTTCGACTTCAGGATCAGACTTCGGAACCAGTCCTTCTGCAACGAGGTGTGAGACAAGGAGACGTCATATCTCCGAAACTGTTTACTGCTGCACTGGAGAATGTCTTCAAGGTTCTGGACTGGAGAGGGCTAGGCATCAACGTCAATGGCGAGTACATCACTCACCTTCGGTTTGCCGGCGATATAGTGGTTATGGCTGAAACCATGGAGGACCTCAGTACAATGCTCGATGATCTCAGTAGAGCTTCCGAAAGAGTGGGTCTTAGGATGAACATGGACAAAACCAAGGTGATGTTGAATGCCCATGTTACACCCACTCCTATCAAGGTCGGAGACTCTACACTCGAAGTTGTGGGCGACTATGTCTACCTTGGACAAACGATCCAATTGGGTAGGCCAAAGAATATCCGCCCTACTGACATAAAAAATATAATGGCAAAGTGGCGGGCTTAACTGGTAAAAAGGCTTTCTTTGACATTATGCGGCCGGTGAAAGCTGGTAAAAAGGCTGCCGTGACAGCGGAGTGGTAAACGCGGGAACAATTATTGTTGTTCGTCATTGATTTTGACAAATTGAGTATTCAATTCTACTTAGTTTTAATTTCCGCGCATTATTTGAGAAAAGTACTTTTCTCAAACATGCTTGGAAATGTGATCATTATTTTGACAAACTTCTTCGAGATAAATCGAAATTGCTGTACTGGTCAAATACATGCGCGCAGCGGCCGGCAAAAGTTGTATGAAAATCCATATCTGTCGTGTCTAGCGGCCAAATAAATTCCATAGTAAACTCATATCTGTCGTGTAGTTTAAAAATGGAACGATGTTTTACTCCGAAACATGGCAACCAAGGAGGTAACTTATCAAAGGTTTTATTTAAATTTCGAACTGGCTTGCAAATAGAACGCTGTTTATTGAAAAAAAAACAAAGGAACACGCAGGCACAATTATTGTTGTTCGTCATTGATTTTGACAAAATGAGTTCTAGGTACTACTTAGTTTTAATTTCCGCGCATTATTTGAGAAAAGTACTATACAAGCCTTGGCCACAACTAGGCATTGATGGACTTACGTATGTGTGCCTCGGCTTCGCCTCGGCCCACATTAACACGTTCGTCCATCAATGCCTATTTTGCTGGCCGCTGCAGTAATGTACTAATACAAGCCTTGGCCACAACTAGGCTTTGATGGACTTCCGTATGTGTGCCTCAGCTTCGCCTCGGCCCACATTTACACGTTCGTCCATCAATGCCTCTTTTGCTGGCTGCTGCAGTAATGTACTATTTCTCAAACATGCTTGGAAATTTGAGAATTATTTTGACAACCTTCTTCGAGATGAATCGAAGTTGCTGTACTGGCCAAATACGTGCGAGCAGCGACCGGCAAAAGTTGTATGAAAATCCATATCTGTCATGTCTAGCGGCCAAATAAATTACATAGTAAACTCTGTCGTGTTATTTAAAAATGGAACGATCTTTTACTCCGAAACATTGCAACTAAGGAGGTAACTTATCAAAGGCTTTATTTAAATTTCGAACTGGCTTGCAAATGTCTCGCGGCGAAGTTTTTCTACCGCAAAAAGTAGTGAGATCGAATGTAATACCAAGTCGGATAATTTATTCAGTAGGTACCTTATTAATTACAAACAAACACAAACTCATTAACCGACTTGGTTTTACTTTTACATAAGGAGTCGACATTATTGTGTTCGTCTAACGGTCTAATGTATAAAAAAACTTTTTGCAAAAAATACTACCGACTTCCAAATAAAAAACGTGGAAGTCGGTGTCTTTGGTAGGTACAAATTTTTTGCGTTATGGACACCGACTTCCAAAAATAAAGTTATTTTTCACTTTGTAGTTTTTTATTTGGAAGTCGGTAGTATTTTTTGCGAAAACGTTATTTTATTTTTCATTTTTTAGTTGTACCTACCCAATAGGCAAGTTGTTTAGTAAGGTACCTGCTATAACGCCGGAATATATTATCCGAATATCATGAAACTTGAACATAACCGGTGAAATGAGAGATCTGCGTACCCCTTAAGAGCGTACTGGTGTGATGTTATGTTATGAAATGGTATAAACAATAAACAGACATGCGATTGCAGCAATCCCGACAGATTTGCCGTAATTTATTGAAGAGTTCCGTTGTATATCTTCGAAGTTCTTCATCAGATCTTCACCAAATTAAAATAAGACCAATTTCGAAACATAATTTTTCAAACAAAAAAAGAATTTTCAAAATCGGTCCAAAATTGACGGAGATATGCGTGAACATAAATATAAAAAAAAAACATACATAATGTCGAACATAGAACCTCCTCCTTTTTGGTAAGTCGGTTAAAAACCAAATTCCCTGCAGCCCACAATAAGAAGGCAATCCGTGTGTGTTTATTAGGAAGCATACGTTGTGCTCGGAATGAGTTCGCTCAGTTTCGTTTACATTTCGGCTCGCCCGTAATGAATGCCTGCTTACTGGGCAAAACCGGGGCGCATTTATAGTGGAGATATTCGGGCTATTTAGAAAGTAAAGGCTAATCCGTTAATTGAATATGTTTCGACAATTCTGTATTCCTCGAAGAGTTTTGCAGACATGTATCTAGGTACCTACTAGTACCCCAACATTTTGCCAGTTATATTTAACTTTTTATTTTTCTATAGGCTCGCGTTTGACCACTATCTCGCCTGATGGTAAGTGATGATGTGGTCGACGGTGAAGCACGCTTGCCTAGAAGTAACTTATTCACTCATGACTTAAAAACCCCAAGGTTGTAGCTATCAGGAAACAAAGACTCCGGCAGGGAATTCCACTCCTTAGCTGTGCGTACAATGAAAGTATTCGCAAAACGCTTTGTACGTATGAGTGGGATGTCCACCATGTACCGGCGCATTGCCGGTGATGAAAAGGGCTAGGCGGAATCAAATTGTGCAGTTCCATCGCACTCTCCCTGAAATGTAACCGATAAAATACCGACAGACTGGCCACTTGGCGTCGATGTTCGAGGCTTCAGAGCCTTGAACATCGACACCAAGTGGCCAGTCTAAAAATACGAAATACGGGCCAAGAGGCTCACCGGCAACGATGCACTGGCCGCCTCAAAGCTCTGAAGCTTTGAGGCGACCAGTGCATCGTTGCCGGTGAGCCTCTTGGCCCGTTTGTCAATCGACTCAAGTGCATTAAGTTGATATTTGGCAGATCCGTCCCAGAGGTGAGAGCAGTACTCCATGCATGTCCGAACTTGCGCTTTATACAATTTGAGCTGCTGTTCAGGCGTGAAGTACCGTCTCACCTTTGCAAGGATCCCTAACTTTTTTGCAGCCAACTGAGCCTTTGCCTCAATGAATGGACCAAATTTGAGGGTCGATGTTAACGTAACACCAAGAAGGTCGAGATGGTCCGTTATCGGTACGGTTAACTTCTACGTAATAGGGGTTTGAGCCTATAGCCATCAACTGGGTACAAATCCAGACTCTGACCTACTACTGAGCAATTCCAGATGGGTAAACCCAACAACATTGCCCGACCATTGGTTACATGGAATCTTGGCATACAATTTTAAGGCATAACGTTTTCGCATAACTTTTATAAGTATAATAATACTGTGGTATAATAATACTTTGGCATAATGCAAAGGTTAGCATAACTGATTATCATTATTATATTTGTTCTAATAAAAAAAGGTTGGCATAATTTGGAGTTGCATACATTTTTAAGGTAAGTATAATATTTATTGAAACTGAAAAAAAATAAGATTTTATGCAGTTACATTATTTATTATAATTTGGGAATTATTACTCTATTGGATAAAACGCAGCGGCCACACCCCGGTAACCACGTCGACTCGTGGGCTAAACCTGGTAGAGAGGGGCTTAAGTGTTTCGGCACTTACGTCTTGCAGTTGCTTCCTGCACAGGATCTGTCTCGGCCGCAATGGCAATCCTCCTTCGGTGGCGAGGCAGTTAGGCATTGTGAAAGGCTTTAAGGGCGACGGTAGGAGACATAGTTATCGTTCGGCCAGACCCTGTGTGGCGGGTAAACCACCAACAATAGCATTCCCAAGGAGGGTTGGTGTCAGGCTGGCGGCCGACCGTAAAATATTTGCCAAATCCTCTGCAACATGGTTGACATAAATGGAATGCGCGATAGGATTAGGGCGTACCCCACAGGCGACGCGCAGGGGCAGCACCCGGCTCCGGTGGGAAATGGACTAGGGTTGTTGCACCACCCCGGGCGGGGCCAACGTAAGAAGCGAGCTCGAGAAATAAGATTGAGGTATGCAAGTTGGAATGTTGGGACTATGACTGGAAGGGCGAGAGAGTTAGCGGATGTATTAAAAAGAAGACGAATAAATGTAGCGTGCTTACAGGAAACTAAATGGAGGGGAACCAAAGCGAGGGAAATAGGGGAAGGATACAAGTTTTTCTACTGTGGAAGTGACGGAAAAAGAAACGGTGTAGGAATAGTGTTAGATAGTAATTTGAAAGAAAACGTGATGGATGTAAAAAGGATTAATGATAGACTGATAGTTGTGAAAGTTACGTTAGAGAATGTGATGTTGAATGTAGTTAGTGTGTATGCACCGCAGGTAGGATGTGATGAAACGGCGAAAGAGAAGTTTTGGGAGAATTTTGTTACAGCCTTGATGACCATCCCTGTGCATGAGGAATTGATTGTTGGAGGGGATTTTAATGGACATGTGGGCAGAATGAAAGGGATTTATGAAAGAGTTCACGGCGGATGGGGTTTTGGGAGTACCAACAACGAGGGAGAGTCACTGCTACAATCCGCTACTGCATTTGACCTGGCGGTAGCTAACACTTGGTTCCAAAAAAGAGACGAACATCTGATAACTTACAAAAGTGGTAACCACAAAACCCAAATCGATTACTTTCTTGTCAGACGCAACAGCATACAACATGTCAAAAATTGCAAGGTATTGCCAGGAGAAGACTTGGTTTCCCAGCGTAGACTACTGGTTATGGTGCAAGAGGTAAAAGTACAGAGCATAAAAAGCAAAGAGCGTCCTCCCCCTAAAATAAATTGGCATATGCTAGAGAAGAATGATTGTGCGAAGAAGTTTCGATAGCGAGTAGTAGACAAAATGTTAGAGATGGGAGATATGGAAGATCGAAGTGTAAATGAAAGTTGGAAGGAGATTGCTGGTTGTATTAGGAGTGCAGCGAAGGATATTTTGGGAGAGACGAAAGGAAGGGGCACGATAGATAGGGATACATGGTGGTGGTCAGCTGAAATACAAAATCTGTTAAAGGAAAAGAAGAAAAAATTCAAGGAATGGCAAGGTGTAGACCAGGAAAACGCTAGTTTGAAAGCTGAAAGAAAGAGAGAGTATGATGCTGTGAAGATAAAAGCCAAGAAAACCGTGGCTATAGCGAGAGCAAAAGCTCTCGATACAATATACGACACGCTGGATAGTCCAGCAGGCCAAAAAGATCTGTACCGGCTTGCTAGGGCTAGGGAGAAAAAAGCGAGAGATGTTTGTCAGATACGATGTATAAAAGATGAGGTTGGAATGATTCTTTCTGATGATGCAAAAATTAAGGATAGATGGAAGGACTACTTTGAAAAACTGATGAATGTGGAAAATGACTGGAGTGGTGTGTTAGACAGTAAACCTGTGAATGAGGGGTTAGTGAGAATGGTTAGTATGGATGAAGTAAGAATAGCAGTAAATGGAATGAAGAATGGTAAGGCAGTTGGTCCGGACAGAATACCAGTTGAAGTGTGGAAGTTATTGCGCGTAGATGGATGGACGTGGTTAGCTTTATTCTTCAATAAGTTGCTGCGGGAAGAGGCCATACCTGATGAATGGTGCAATAGTTCTCTGGTGCCCATCTTTAAAAACAAAGGCGATGTGCTGGAGTGCAACAACTATAGAGGGATAAAGCTAATGTCACATAGTATGGAAGCTTGGGAGAAAGTTATTGAAAGGCGGCTGAGAGAAGAGAGTGAAATATCGCAGAACCAATTCGGTTTTATGCCTGGTCGGGGTACAGCGGATGCCATTTTCGCAATCCGCCAGTTGTGTGAAAAATATAGAAGTGCACATAAAAACTTGCACATGGTGTTCGTTGACCTCGAAAAGGCATACGACCGGGTTCCTCGTGAGGTTTTGTGGTGGGCCCTTAAGAAGAACGGAGTGCCTGGAAAGTATGTAGAGTTGATTCGAGCGATGTACAGTCGATGCAGTACACAAGTTAGGTCTACAGTGGGCAATACTGGCAGCTTCAGTGTGGCAGTCGGCTTGCACCAAGGGTCGGCTCTCAGTCCCTATCTCTTCTTGTTGATAATGGACGCTCTTACGTCGGACATACAGGAAGAGGCACCCTGGTGAATGCTGTTTGCCGATGATATTGTGCTGGTTGCTGAGAGTGGCCTAGAGGTTCAGAGCAGATTGGAGGTGTGGTGGCACAGACTGGAGAGTGTTGGCCTGAAATTAAGCAGAAGCAAAACTGAATACTTGTTTTGCGATTTCGGCGGTCTCTCCAGTTCCGTGCCCATAGCTCTCGCTGGAACACCCATACCAATCTACTCCGACTTTCGGTACCTAGGGTCGCTTGTCCAAGGAAATGGCGAGGTAGACCGAGACGTAACGCACCGGATCAACTCAGGATGGATGAAATGGCGACAGGTCACTGGAACAACTTGCGACCCACGGATGCCCCTCAAGTTAAAGGGGAAAATCTACAAGTCCGTGATTAGACCTGTCATATTGTATGGATCGGAATGTTGGGCTGTGAAAAAGATGGATGAAAGGAGATTGCATGTAGCAGAGATGAGAATGTTGAGATGGATGTGCGGCGTGACGAGATTGGATAAAGTGAGAAATGAGTATATTAGAGGCAGTTTGAAAGTGGCGCCAGTGGCAGAAAAGTCATGTGATGAGGAGGGATGAAACGCATATTACTAAAAGAGTTATGAATATAAATGTGGATGGATGGAGAGGGAGAGGAAGGCCAAAGAAAAGATGGATGGACTGTGTGAGGAGTGATATGAAAGAAAAGGGAGTCAGTAATAACATGACGGGGGATAGAACGGTATGGAAGAAGCAAACGTGTTACGCAGACCCCAAGTAACATGGGATAAGGGCAGGCAGATGATGATGATTCTATTGGATAAAACAAAACGATTCAAACTTTCTTTGATTTTGTAAAATTCCATGTTCAAGCTATGAATACGAGTGGATGCATGCCGAGTTCACATTATGCATTGTAGCCGAAACACTGCAATAGAGCACAACCCGACTTCCTGGCTTCAATGTTTATATTTAAACTTGGCCCGAATTTTCATCAAGACTTGCACAATGCACATTTCGGCAGCCTTGTTGCGTAAAGAATTCGGCAAGGCAAAGTAAAAAAAGCAAAGTGCAAAGAGTATGACATATTCACCAATCACATGCGAGATGAAAGACGCGAAGATGTGGATTTCCGTTTATGTGATTGGTCGATTTTTCAACCACTTTGCGCTTTGCCTTGCCGAATTCATTATGCAATAAGGCTGCTCGTCTGAAACAATCATAATTTAGTGAAAGTCTTTATGTTTAGTTGTTTATTTGCTAATCACTCAAGCGTCAACAACTGTAAGAATTCGTCTTTTTTCTTGCATCTAAACTAGTTTGGTTGCTATTCAGAAAAAAGTGCGCATGTACCACCAATTATTTTACTCCTAATAGAAATCTTTCTAATATTATACATGCAAAAGTTTGGATGGAAAGATGGTTGGATGTTTATAAATCAATCACGTCAGAACGGCTAAACGGATCTGCATGATTTTTGGCAGAATTGTACAAAAACACACAGCCTACTTCTATCCTAATAAACTCGGTATAGTGATTCCTTGGGATAATAAAATACTTTTGACGCGGGCAAAGCCGCGGGCAGAGGCTAGTAGGTAAGACATAATGCTTTATCCTGGTAGTACGTTTCCGTCGGATAATGTTTGACTTCCACGAGGACGAAGCCACTGCCAAAAGCTATTCAAGCTGTAAAACAATGCATTGAGCTTTTACTACAGTTTCGACGTTTCTATATCTGCGCAGAGAATTGCAATTTCGGGAATATCTAGTTTTTTTTTATTATAGTTAGGCAAGCGTTTGACCACTATCTCACCTGATGGTAAGCGATAATGTCGTCGACGATGTAACATGCTTGCCTATAAGTAACCTATTCACTGTTGACTTAAAGAACCCGAGGTTGTAGCTATCGGAAAACACAGACTCCGGCAGGGCATTCCACTCCTTACCTGTACGCATAATGAAATTATTTCCAAAAAAACATAATGAAAGTTTAGCGCGTATGGATAGGATGTTCACCATGTACCGATGGCGCATCGCCGTACGTCTTGTAGTCTGATGATGAAACGGGCTTGGCGGAATAAGATCATGCAATTCCATCGCATACTCCCCGAAATGCAACCGACAAGCTAACAACTCGGCGACGATGTTCAAGGCTCTGGAGCCTTGAACGAGCCAGTCTTAATTGAATATTTAAAGAAGATTTCGCTACACCATGGTTAGTTTACCTAGTTGTATTGCTAATATATCGCTGTATGTTGGTATGCTCCGTGATTTTTTACTTAAATCATAATATATAGGGAGAAAATATCAATAGAATGCTTTTTACAAAGTTGCTACCAAAGTAGTGTTACCTTTATGAAAATTCATGTGCTAATTTAAAATAAATACTGCACATATGTTTAGTTATGTTGCGTTGTTGAAATAAAATAAGTCTTGATTCTATTGAAATGTTTTGGTTGTTTCGGAAGTTTGTATTAAAACAAATATTAATTATTGTTAAATCTATACCATAAAACATGTAGATTTTTATTTGGATTTTCTGAATATGTTGCCATTTTTAGTTTGTTATAATTTTTGATATTTTTCTGTGTAAGTAGCTCAATGCTGACTTCTGGACAAAATGTCGTGTTTACTTTCCATTGGCTGATACTGGTCTTTTTCCTCGGTGTCAACGAGGAAAAGACAGCCAATCACAATCAATCATCATTGAGCTATGAAAGAGTCTGGATCAAGAGAGTCAGAAAAATTGGAGATGTTCTGTAAAGCCGATAACAAAGTATTACAATTATCTGAGGAAGTACAGTCTTTGAATTATTATATCTGAAAGTTTTAACAGTAGCATGGTGATAATCTTACTTTGTCTATAAACAATAGCTGTCTAGAAAAAATGGCTTTTGATGATAAGTCCACCGTCGATCCATACCGTGATTTTGTATGCTATTTCCTGACCCTAACCCTAAAAATGGATATTACTGAATCAGTTGGCTGGCTTTTTGTAGATCGCCTTTTCTTAAATCCTTAAGAGCAATTGAACTAAATTGCCTGTTCGAAAATTCTCTGAAAATATACGAAACGGGAAGATGAGAGCAGGCCCGAAGAATTTGGTTTACTTTTTGATCCGATTATATTATTCAAAGATCAAAGGTTTTCTTTGTTATCTGAATTTGGATATCTGTGCGTTTTACAAAATTTGGCTTTTGATTTAATATCCAAAGGAATTTTTCAGCTTCGCCTTTTCACATCACATCATCAGCCTATTAATGTTCCCACTGCTGGGACACAGACCTCCTCTCTGTGAGAGGGAATGGGCCATAATCCACCACGCGGGCCCAGTGCGGGTTGGTGGACGTCACATGTCCTTGAATTTTTAGTTCTAGAACATGCCGGTTTCCTCACGATGTTTTCCTTCACCGTTTTGAGAGCAGTGGTGATGAAATAATTTACACAAAGTAAAGCGCCTGCCTGGGCTCGAACCCACGACCTACAACTTGTAAGTCGCGGCCGATACCACTGGGCCACCACTGCTTCGCCTTTTATTTTGTATGAAATTTTGAGATTTAATTCCCTGAAAAATATCCCCTGAAATCCCAACAAGCTTGTTCAACGCTGATTTATTTTCTATTTACGTGCATAATTGCCAATATAGACAATTCCCTGAAAAAGATACCTTCATCTTAGATTAATTTAGATTAAGAATTTTGTTTGATGAAAAACATTTACACAACCCTTTGGGTTTTACCAAGAAGATCGCCTAATAATCATGATTGCGTCCCACACAGTTAAATATAAGGGATGTTCCGGATGGCACGATCCAATTTAAATTGCGTCGATCAGCGATTTCGTGCAACCATTTACTAAGAAAATTTTAGTTGCAAATCGGACGAATTACATCGCATTGCGTCCATGTGATGCAATTGTGCGACGTACTTGCAATTTCGCTTAGTAAATTCTTATCGGTGTGATATACATCGAAACGCATCGAGCAATCAAGAAAGTCCTTTAAATGTAAATATATGCTAATGAACGTCATATAACCCGTGTTACTTGTGAAACAGTGGAATTAAGTCTAAAGTCAAAATTAACTTGCTCTAGGTAGGTTTATTTAGGATAAACTTCCTTCCTCTAGGGACGCGACGTATTAATAATTTTATATGTTAAGTTGGTTGGCTAACATGCGAGTATGCGTAAAGATTATGACTTTCTTGTTGTCCTCTGTTGTTACATTTACTGTTATTAGGTAAAGACCTATTTTCCTTAAGGTTCGTAATGACGGTATGAGTCCGTGTTTAGTGGTGAGCTGATTGGCTATTTTGCTCATAGGTACTATGTCATTAGGGAACAATAGGTTAATAGAAACGACTTGCTTAAAGATTGACTGGCAGAGTATACTTTGAAGCATTAACTGGATCAAAACATCTGCCTAGCTATTTCCCAACTTTGTTCGAGTCGGCTTGCAGTCTAACCGGATGCTGCTGAGTACTAGTGTTTTACATGACGCAACTGCCTATCTGACCTCCACAACCCAGTAACTGGTTAAAACGATACCCTTTGGCATGACTGGTGTCAGATCTCAGGCTTCTGACTACCCGTAACGACTGTCAAAGATCTTCAAATGACAGCCAGAACCAACGGCTTCACTTGCTTTCAGAGGCACGGAATGCATTATGTGGATTTATGAAGTTTAAATAAATTTAGGCACCCACTACTGTCTAGGAGGTTTGCAATATTGCTACTGTATATTAAAAACAGAGTTACTGAAAGGATATCGCAGTTGCGTTTACCCTACTGTTATTGCGCATAAGTACTGTATTGTTCTTCCGTTGAAGCCCAAAACACATTCGTGTCGTATGTTTCCATATAAATCGTTTGGTCTACACTTGTTATAACAGGTATTTATAACTTCGTTAATCGATAACTTTGTGGCTTTACACTGATTCGGTAACCCGGTACCCGGTAATGTTATGCTTTGTAAAGATAAGGTAGAAGATATTTCATTTTATTCATTTTAGGGTTCGTTTGCGTTTCGAAAGCGATGTACCTACCTACCTACTAACCTACTGCATAACGTCCTGGGGTGGTGCTACAAAAATACTATGAGCTTGAACGAGCGCAGAGAGCCATTCTGAAAGCATCCTTATGCCGACCTTTCCAAAATCCAAAGGTTATGATATATAAGGAAGCAAAGATGTTAACGGCTCGGCAACCATTCATATTGCAAACGGTTGCAAAAAAACATGGCCTCACTACCTTTAACGACTCACTCTCCCACAGAAGAAGACGATTCGATCCCATAGTCCGCCATCACATCCGGCTCTCGATTACTTCCTCTCATCGATTCGTTTGCTACCTTGAATGCTTTCTTTATAAAAAAAAAATATAGGATACTCCCAATTTATTTTCCACCAAAACCAAATGCAAAATTAAACTAAGCAATTGGCTCCGGGATTTAAACTATGAAAAAACAGAAAAACTACTTGATGTCCCAAAATAGCCAATTTAATACATACTATTCCCCCCTCCCCCCACACACTCACAGACACACATTCAAAAATCAAAAAATCTAAATCAAACAGTCTTATTACAAAAAGCGGTTTAACTAAAAACCCAGGTTTAAATCTCTATAAACTGTGGTTTAGACAAAAATGATATTACAAATCGTGGTTTAGCGATAAACCATAGACCATAAATCATGGTCTAACACTAAACCTCGATGGTCTAAATCGTATCTGTTAAAGTTTCTCTTTTATGTTTTAGCATTTTTTTTATTGTGTTGTGTTTGTTTTTACCCAAAAATTTATATTAACATGGTGGATTTAATTGATATTTAGGATATTAATTTTTCCTTGGTACTCCAATTCTCAGGTCGTATTTTTAGGGTTCCGTACCTCGAAAGGAAAAAACGGATCCCTTATTGAAGCTTTGAAAAAATCATACTTCTAAGCCAACGCAATCAAAAGATACAGCCGTTTATGCCGCAAATTTTCGACACTCTCAAGAGAATCAAAACCTACAGGGAATTTCCCGTGAACTCAGAATCTTGTAATTTGGTACGAAGCAACGTCTTATAGCACAGATAAAGGAAATATTGCGAAAACCGTGAAGTTTTAGTTACATCATATAATAAAAATATTTTTAATAATTTTAAATTTACAACCCCTTTCCTCATGAACGCGTAGAGGTATTAAATTGAAATTCATATCAAATACTCAGGTCTATAATACCTTTAAGCTGAGATTTGTACGGAACACTCGGTGCGCGAGTCCAAATCGCACTTGGCCGGTTTTATGGTGATATATATATATATATATATATATATACATAATATTATGGTGAACGAATGATATATGTATTAATCTGTGGTAGAAGTAGCATTTATGAAAGGATATTGCAGTTGCGGTTACTCTACTGTTATTGCGCATAAGTACTATATTATTATTCTTCCGTTGAAGCCCAAAACACATTCGTGTCGTATGTTTCCATATAAATCGTTTGGTCTACACTTGTTATAACAGGTATTTATAACTTCGTTAATCGATAACTTTGTGGCTTTACACTGATTCGGTAACCCGGTACCCGGCAATGTTATGTTTTGTAAAGATAAGGTAGAAGATATTTCGTTTAATATATAGACAATGGTTCAAATGACGGTACTAAGAAGATTACGGATATTATAAGTTTTGTAATAATACATTGAGGTGTTGAAGTGTTTGTACAAAAAAAAAGTTAATTAAATATATCAAAAAACCTGACTGCTTACGAAGCGAACTAAAAAGACGTAAACAAGAAGAAAATCATGCTGTGCAGTCGGAGGATACATCTGGTATTGCTCTGTCAACTCGCGAAAATGTATTACTTTATTATCTAGCTTAGCTAGATAAGCTTCGGGTGGTTACACAGCACATCCGATCCGTGTCCGTCAAATTTCGGTTCCGAAGTAGCCGTAGTACTTCTTGTAGGGAAGCTTACGCACTACATCCGAACTCTATCTGTTATAATTCAGAACATTTTGAACTCGGAACTCAAATCACGGAAACGTACGTGTAGTGCCTAACCACCCCTTAGGTACTGTGTTTCGGTCTGCCAGCAAAAAGGTACAAATGTTGATCAGCAAATCTCTCAGCGTAGGCATAGACTATGCCTATGCTGAGAGATTTGATTTGCGTTAACCTATAATAATCGATTGCTATCACGACACTATTTCCTTTTGATTAAACCCGTCATTTTGTATTATTGAAAACCTCAAATAGCCCGAATCTGTTATTAATTCAAATTCTATATAATAAGATGTTAACCTAGCCTTTTACTAAGGTTAGGGCTTAAGCCCAGAGGCAGTTTAACCTTAGTACACGTTTAACACGTTTAACATTAATATTGGCATGACCTACAACGTAACCGATTTGTTTGTATTATACCAAGAAGATAATAGAAGTCTGGTATGAATAAATATTCTATTAAGTCGATAACAAGAGGCCAGACAAGATGAATATTTTAGAGACAACAACTGCGTATTAGGATCAATTTTATATCCAACTAGCTGTTGCCCGCGGCTTCGCTCCCGTGGGCCACCCCACTGGACCAGTTTTCGGGATAAAAAAATAGCCTATGTCACTCAGGAATAATGTAGCTTTCTATTGGTGAAAGAATTTTTCAAATCGGTCCAGTAGTTTCGGAGCCTATTCGGTACAAACAAACAAACAAACAAACAAAAAAATCTTTCCTCTTTATAATATTAGTATAGAAATCTCTCAAAATTAATTCGTAGACAAGACTTTACAAAATTATTATTAACCATTACAGTACATCATGCGTATATTGCCCGAAGGGTAAGGTGGATTGCAACTTTTTTTATTGGGACAATCCCACCGCACTATTCCCAAACCACTGCAACTCCTGAAAGCCAGAATCAACAGTGGTGACCACCATAAAACCGCCGAGGCAATGAAATTAACTGCCTTGAATCCCGCAACGAAACAGAATTCCGTTATTCTGAAAACAAAAAAAAGAATAACGGAGGAGTAAGTAGGAAAAAATAAAAAAATCCATTTCCCTCCATATCAAACAGGAGACAGAAAACATGGCCAATAGGCACAAAGGGACATTTACAACTGATATAAGCTCAGTTACCTAGCACCACGAAAAGAAAAACATTAATGGGTCCTAAAATTGTGAGATGTTCCAATAATAAGTATGGCAAAAATGCTCGAACGTACGGCAATTTGTTGTAATTCATCTCAATTCATACAAGGTCCATATAGAAAACAACTATAAATGCAGCCTGTATAAATGCAATATTATCGAACATAATATTCCGTTCATTCTACCAACTAATTTACTCCCATAAGATATAATTTGCAGATTATACATATTCGCAGTCAGATCATTGACATAAAGGCGAGGCAACGAGCTTGAAGGAAAATAATTGACTTTTAAAGTTACCATGCCCTGTGAGAAATAGGGCAACACAGTGATCCGGATGCTAGTGTGAAATTCCAGTAGAAAATACCGATGACACCTTTGCCCAAAAAAAAACCTTTGCAGAAAAAATATGTTATTAGAAAAACTGCAATCACTTTTAAAGCAAATTAGTTCATTCGACGTTAGCATTTTAGAGGGACTTTCCTTTGAATATTGTCGGCTGTAATGAGGCTGCTGCCGCTAAAGGTATGCAAACTGTGTAGGCGTGCTACGAAAGGCTACGAACTACTATGACGTCTACACTACAATCTATTTTTAATCCCCCGACGGAAAAAAGAGAAAGAGGGGTGTTATATGTTTATATGTGTACATCTGTGTTTGTGTGCTGTGGCATCATAGATCCTAATAGTCCAGTAGGGATACAATTATTTTCCACATAACCTTTGATAATTCAAAAGTTTGTTATTTTCGCTGGGTGGATACCTTATGTGAATTCAACGCTATGTACAAAAATGCTAACGGTTTAGAGTTATGCAATAGGCATAAAGTAGGTATTTCCTATTATTTCGAGTTATAACAATAATATAAAATTTAAATTTAATTAATTTACTGTTTCTTTATTAGTACTATCTAAACTTTATATTAGTGAAAATGCTAACAGATACGTAATGTGGAACAATGGAAAACTGAAAATGGCTCGTAACTCTTTCAATAAAATATTTAAGTTTTCAAATCATTTCCTATACGCATACAGGGATCAGTTATACCTTACAACAAAAGTTCTAACAACTAAGTATTATGCTGCACAGGTTATTGTATTTTTACATTGTGATTTGCGAAATATTGAATTTAAGTTTATAAATTTGCGCCTACATATTCGAAATACTAAACTCTGCCACCATACAAAAGTTTAAACACTTATGTGCTATGCTAGTTTAATAAATAAAATATAATTGGGTATTGCGGGGCGCGTTGACACTCCACTCCGAATGTATTGAATGAGGCGCGAAACCATTTCATTACTGTCACATCAGTATTTAAACCTCGTTCATAATTTCTACCTTCTTTGTTCCTATAAAAAGAATAAGAAAGAAATATTCACAGAACACGGAATAGTTGTACCTGCCGTGCTGACAGTATATCGAGATGACAGAATAATAAAATTCTCCGTATCGTGAAACTTTGACAGTCGTTACGGGTCGTCAGAAATCCGAAAGTCTGCGGCCACCCTAAAAAAAGGGTACCGTATTATCCAGTAGGATTACCGTATAATCTGGGTTGGCAGGGTAGGCAGTCACTTCATATAAAACACTGGTATTCAGATGCGTCTGGTTCGACTGAAAACAGTGGAAGTCAACCCCAACATATTAGGGAAAAGTCCAAGCAAATGCCTTTTCCAAACAGATGTGACAGTAGAAATATCAAACATCTTATAACCGGTGCAACTGTCACATAACTAAATTGACTACATCACTGGTCCTAAGACCTAATACAATAAAGGCAGTGTTACCCACTAACCCTTAGTGGATGACACTGTAAGCATGATATGATGTATGCTTATACAAATCGATGTATTTATGTTTATAAAATATTACCTACTCATTTTTTTATTCAGAATCAATATAGTAGCAACCCTTGTGAGTCCGGCAAGTTTAAGTGTCAATTTTGTGATACGCTTATCAAGATTTAGAACATTTTTTATTTTAAAGGTAGATAAATTTTACATAATCGTGTCTATTGCGCCCTATCTATTAGTTTTTAAACTCTATTATAACGAAAAATCGGCACCACGTGACCTTACCACACGATTGCTGTACATCAAAACCTAGTAAATGCCATAAAATATTACATTCCAGGATAGCGCAAAAATATTATTTAAATTAGCCTATGGAATGTCATCTTGTGTTAGGTAACTAAACGAAAAAAAATAAAATAAGCGAGTACTAAACAAGGCTTACGAGTGAACTGTACGTAATAACACAAATGAAATTAATGGTGTCCTAAATCTATTAAATATTTTACATATCTCTAAACAAGATAATTCAATACCTATTAAGTACCGGACATTTGCTAATTTAAGGTGTTTTTACAATTTGAAGGGACTTTCCTATTGTAAATAATGATAAAATTTATTAATTAAAGCACCAAATCTCAATTCAAATTATAAATTTCCTGGTTAAAATTACACAGTCCATCGCAGCATATCAAAACTCATTAAAATAATATAAATAAGATTATCAGGGTATAAAACCATTATAAAAATATGTCACCTACTGCGTTCTTATATGGGGCAGTCGTACAGTACCAGACATAATTTTATTATTTATTCGATTCGCACGGGGAAGGCTTGTATAACACATGCCAGATTACCTATTTTAGTGATCTTTATTAACGTAGCAATAAGGTTGCATTCATAGGCAAAATAACAGTGAAAGATCTGTCAGATACTAGACGCCAGTTTGAAATAAGAATTTGCGCTGTAATGTTTTTCTAAAAATTATCAGAAGAGTCCGTTTATGATGTGGGCCTCTGTGGTCTGTATGGTTCGAAGAATTTATACTGATCGTACATACCTACACCGCGCCCCGCAATACCCAAATTGTATATGATTTATTAAACTAGCATAGCACATAAGTGTTTAAACTTTTGTATGGTGGCAGAGTTTATTATTTCGAATATGTAGGCGCAAATTTATAAACTTAAATTCAATATTTCGCAAATCACAATGTAAAAATACAATAACCTGTGCAGCATTATACTTAGTTGTTAGAACTTTTTTTGTAAGGTATTACTAATCCCTGTATGCGTATAGGAAATGATTTGAAAACTTAAATATTTTATTGAAAGAGTTACGAGCCATTTTCAGTTTTCCATTGTTCCACATTACGTATCTGTTAGCATTTTCACTAATATAAAGTTTAGATAGTACTAATAAAGAAACAGTAAATTAATTAAATTTAAATTTTATATTATTGTTATAACTCGAAATAATAGGAAATACCTACTTTATGCCCATTGCATAACTCTAAACTGTTAGCATTTTTGTACATAGCGTTGAATTCACATAAGGTATCCACCCAGCGAAAATAAAAAACTTTTGAATTATCAAAGGGCATATTCTTCTGGCTACTGGACTATAAACGGATGAACCAATTTTAATTTCGATTCGATTTTTTATTTGTTTAAATGTTGACATTATCGAGAGTGTTCTTAGCTAGGTTTGATAAAAATCGGTTCAGCCTTTCAAAAGTTATGGGCGTTTTACTGTTTGAATCGGGGTATTTTCGCAAGATGCCGTGTTATAATTACGTCTTTAATAGATTGTCGATCGAAGTTTGTCTACTAATAGAAAAATTATGTAGCATGAAATAAAAATGTATCAGGGGTCTTATACATTTTAAAGTTTTACTTGTTTACTTTTCTTCACTTTGCAAAGTTAAGTTCTAATACTCAGCTGTATCCGATTAGACTGGGAGCCAAGCCCAACATAGTTGCGAAAAGGGTAGGTTCCGCACTTAGACTCCTATTCGGTCCGTTGTACGTGGGTACTGGTTAACAAAGCCAGCCTAGCTCCGACCAAAGGCGCAGAAGCTTCCAGGGGCTTCACAGGCTTCACGGAGTGACCTCACTGTGCCGAGGTTTTCATGTTTGCCTTTAACTTTTTGTGAACCGTGGTTGCGGTGATGGGGCCCGCCCGCAAGCAATAGCAGGCCGACACCAGTCGGGGGTATGCGTGAATTGAATCCCGAGCCCACGACTCATGGTAGCGGTAGGAACTGTGGGGTTTTAGTCGGTTGGAGCCCGACATAACGTCCGGGTTGGGTATCCATGAGGATTGCACCACAATAATAAAAAAAAGGTAATAAATCTACAAAATAGGTGACAACTGAGATGATAGTTGATGAACCAATAAGTAATCTTATTAATATTATAAATGCGAAAGTTTGGATGTATGTTAGATATTCAATCACGCCAGAACATTGACAGACATTGTACATATATATCGATGCACCAGAGCGGCTGAACGGATCTAAATGAAATTTGGCACAGAGATAGATTATAGTCTGGAATAGCACATAGGCTATCTGTTTATCCTGTTATAATGTTCCCTTCGGATGATAAAACACTTTTCACGCGGGTGGAGCCGCTGGCAGAAGCCAGTAATTAATAATTAGGACAAGGTACTGAAATTCCTTTTTCAACCGGATCGAAAGAAAATCAGGGGCCGAAATGCCTACTAAGTCGCCCGTGCCTTAAGTAAAGTTTTAGATTGCTTTCATCTATATTTCTTATACTATAATATACTATAATCTATACTAATATAATATAATCTATACTAATAAAAAGAAAAAGAAAGAAAAAAAAAGAGGGAAAAAAAAAGAAAAAAAAAAAAGAAAAGAAAAAAGAAAGAAAGAGGAAAGATTTTTATGTTTGTTTGTACCGAATAGGCTCCGAAACTACTGTACCGAATTAAAAAAATCTTTCACAGATAGAAAGCTACATTATTCCTGAGTGACATAGGCTATTTTTTAATCCCGAAAACGTGTCCTGTGGGGTGGTCCACGGGGGCGAAGCGGGGAACAGCTAGTATATCATATAAAATTGATTTTCTTTCAATCTAACTCTATTTAAAGTTTGAAGTAGTTTCTTCTTATAATTTGAAACTTCTTGTAACCGTTTTTTGTTTAATGGGCACTTGAGTCTGTTTCATAAAATAAAGTTTGTTAATGTATTCTGAAAAGTGGTTGCTGCTGATGATACTCAAACAATCTCTATTTTTTGCAACAAAACACTGAAAAAAAATAATTGTTTCCAAGAATTCGGTAAAGATTATACAAGGCCTAACTGAAATAATACGAAATCTGAAAAGAGGTCACTACAATAGTGACCTCTTTTCAGATTAAATCGCCATTAAATCGCAAAAAAAAAGATTAGTACATTTTGTCGATTTATGCAAACATAATCTTACTTGTATTATAAATGCGACAGTTTGGATTGATGTGTGTAGGTTTGTTATTCAATTACGCCAGAACAGCTGAACGGATCTGGATACAATTTGGCACAGAGTTAGATTATAGTCTGAAATAGCACGTAGGCTATCTATATACTAATTTTATCCCGGTATAATGTTGCCTTGGGATAATAAAACACTTTCCACGCGGACGAAGCCGCTGGCATAAACTAGTGCAAATGGGTTTCTTCTAGGCAAGCGTGCTTCACCGTCGACCTCATCATCGCTTACCATCAGGTGAGATAGTGGTCAAGCGCAAACCTATAGACAATAAAAATGAATGGGTCATATGATTTTTTTTTCGTTCCTTCAAAGTCGGTGAATGATCTCTTTTCAGGTTTGCGTTACTTTAGTTGCGCCTTGTATACATACCTAATTTTAATTATTTATTTAATTCAGTCACAGGGAAGGTTTTTTTTGCAAACGAAAAAGAATATGATTGTGTTACGCTCACCTCATGTAACATAGGTAGATCAAGAACAGGTTAATAATAAAGCTGAAGGTTTTTTCCAGTAACCTAGCAGACAGTTATTATCTATTGAAGGTTTGATGCTGATGCTTCTCACTTCTATCCTTCACCGAGATCTGTTTACATTAGCCATCAAACCCTTACTTTCAACTTAAAGTTACATCATGTGAAAATCTAGTAATGTATGCCGTGTTTTTTACTTTGCACAAAGAGATTTAAGTTCTATGTGTTAATTCATAGCTCTTAAATTTGATTTATGCCTTTGTTTCCACTGGGATATCCGTAAACACCAATGTTAATTAAATATGAAACATAACGCCGCCGACATACAGTTTAATTTCAAATGACAGTGTGTTCTTATTATTCGTAAATATAAATCATATAAACACATGTTACGGTAATTATAAATCTGGATGTTCCAATAAATTTCGTCCTTGAATCATTGTAAACATACGTTTAGCTACATTTGATTTTCCACCTTACATTGCTAAAATTAAGGTACAATTTGATTTAGATTGAATGTCGTAACATCGTGTTTTATGCAAAAAGTATTTCGTACCAAGTGAAGATTTGCTAAGTTTTTGAGTGTACTTGAGACACAACTAAAGGCTTTGTTGTTGAACTCAATTACTCGTGTGTGTGTCTATAAAACCTGACTCCTAAATAAGTCGTATGACATTTTATTAAGTTTGTTATGGTCAGTTCACACCGCGAGACGCGACGCAGCGCGCAACATTCAGGATATAATGTGACCACACTACTTGAACTCTGTCAGAGTAAGCATTCCACCATTCAGGCCCAGTGCGGGTTGGTAGTTATGGCCACTGCTCTTCAAAACTATATAGAGCTATATTTTCTCCTCAAGAATATACATATTTCAGTGACAGAATCTGAATAACACACCCCGAGCAATTTAAAATTCGTATGAATTCATATTCTCTCACTAAAATATACCTTTTTGTGTAATAAATAAAGATAATCATTGCGTCGCTATTTAACAATAATTTCAAGCAGCGTCGCTTCGCTTCTTGGTGTGAAGTGACCCTGAACGTGAAACATGACCAATCACAAGTTTGGGCTGGAGCGTTGATCGAAAACTGATAGTATCAACGGTCTAAATGACATTTATATTATACGACTTAGTTTGAGTGAGCTGTCGACTGATTGCATTACACTAAAGAATTTCGTTTTCGCATTTGGGAGGCAATTGGAACTTTAGTGAAGAATCTATACAGGACAGGACTAAATCTTGTTAATTCGCGAACATCTGCAGCCTAATTGCGTAAGTGAATTCGGCAAGGCAAAGGGCCCTTTTTGGCAATATCTAATTATTTAAAGAGAATTTGTCATTCTCTTTCATGACGTCAAACCTTTTGTCTTGCCGAATTCCCTTATGCGATTAGGCTGCTGTTTAATAAGTAACACAAAAAAATCTCGATCACGGATTCGGCAACTAAAGTCGTCATCTAAACTAATATTGAAAATTATGAGAAAGTTTGTTGTTTTAGTTGCACTTCTGCCGTGCCCTTCGCAAATAACAGGTTTGATGTTATGTTATGTGTTTGTTAAGCAGTCATATTTCAAGAGCTGAATAGATATGGACGAAAGGACAATAGCAGAAGCTAGCTAGCTGTTTTAGCTGTGATTAAATTCCTACATCTTTAAATGAAAAATATCTGGTTTAACTCAGGGTCATAATCTGAATTAGTTTGTGCAAGTTTTTTTTTCGAGAACGCCGAGAATAATAGATATTTAGTCATGAACTTTTGAAGGTTATGTCTGGGTAACTTTTAGTAATGTGTTTATTTGGTGATATTATTCAATTTCGTGGAAGAAAAAGGGCAATATTGCTGTTCGCGACGAGAGTCACCAACCATTTGAATGGTTTTTGTAAATAAAGTATGTATTAGAGTCATACGTCTGCTCACGCCCGAGCGCCAAGTAGGAATGAAAATGTTGTAAACACGTCGGTCCTATTTATAAGCTCGGTATGTAAGGGTATTTTAAATCGCATTTTTAAGGTAGTAATATAACGTCCTTAACGTTTATTTATGCGTATTGGGGTTTAGTAATACCAGATTAATAGAATAGAAGCATTGAAATATATAAATATTATAGTCTTCATACTTAAAACGTAAAATCAATTTCATGTGAATGCGTGCGTTCGCTGCGCCCGCCTAGTTCCGAATGGTGCGCCAGATGGCGGCGGGTAGTTTTATATGTTGGCGTTTTGCGTACAAAAATTCTGGTAGCTTAAAATCATGATTTGAGGGGTTATATTATGTATTAGACATAATTTTAGTACATAGGAATGATATAATGTGGAAAATGTATAGTTTCCACCATTAATATGTGAATATTGACGTGATGTCTCAGGAAGTGAATTTAGGACATTTAGGTCATTTTAGGGTATATGGGGGACCTAGATCATGACGGGAAACCTATATACAGTTCAGAATTAGTGTACTGCTTTATATAAAGCCTATTTACCTGAGATATCATGTCGGTATATAGTGTAAAACGCGCTGTTTATGGGAGTTTCGACGGGACTATTCTTTTAGGTGCCCTAAGCACCTAGAAAATATGTAGGTGTACTGTTAAAAGTACTACCATTGGAAAGCTCGTCGAAGGGGCTTCCAGACGGTCTTTAGACGAGAAAGATCGCCCGGATAGTTTCCGACATACTCAGCGCGGAAAAATGTAAACAAACAAAATTGTTGAAATTTGTAGACCCTTCAGGTCGAATAACTCCCTGAAGGAAATAGATGTACTTATTATAGAAGTATTTTCGGATGGCCCGTTGGACTAGCTATCAGGCCATCCCTTTGGAGCGAAAATCGCTCATATAGTTTAGGCACAAATCCAGACATGGTAATCTGGACTTGTGATTTTTGGCCCGTTTTTTGGCATTCCCAGGGACTATACACCCCTGAGACTTCCAAAAATAAGGAATTTTCGGGGACTTCCCGATGGCCCGATAGACGCGCCATCGTGTCGTCCCATAAAAATATAGAATCAGTTAAGTAGTTTAGGAGATAGCTAGACACAAAGGGAGTGACTAGCTGTCGAACTAACACTTTTTTGGGTACATTATGTACAAAATGTATATATATACTTATGGAGGCACTAGAACTGTAAAGTGCTCTCCTTCAGCCACCAGGCCACCCATATTCGGTGGTGATAGCTTGGATGGTCTGAGTAGAAATTGAACTAATAGAATAAATTGTCTAAAACGTTAAGGAGCGTGTATTTAAGGGATGATATCCCACGATAAACGTCCGAAAATAAGCTTTTTTAAGCCGCCCATAGACGACTTGCTGAATTTGTCAGCAGGTCACCCCAACCTATAGTACTCTCTGGGCTAGGAATGTTGTTATACAACTTTCCGACATGAAAATAAGGGAACTTGCCCCTTTTTTCTATAGATATAGCCTAGGGACGCTATCAATGCCTGGATATAGATGTATGGATTAGATACTGAGATAGGGGGTGCTACTGTGCTACAGTACACAGAAATCCAGGCGTTGATAGCACCATGGAAGGGATAGTACAGACCCAAAACCCACTGTCGGGTAAGGGATTTTTTTGGCAAATAAAATTATTTTCGGCACAAAATCGCGGGGCTCTCGATAGTAGTAACGACCGAGGGTATAAAACACCCTCGTTCCAAAGATAGAATTGTAGTCATCGGCCATAGCCACTAGAAACAAGTCACTTGAACTTAATTAGTAGTTACTTGTTGAGAGCCCTAAATTCGTACCAAGTTTTAAATAATTGAAGTGTTTTATTTAATTAAACAATTATCATCCCTGCATCCAGCTCAAAGAAGCAGGTGTGAATTAATTTCACAAGTATTAATCAATTGAAGCTGCGCAACATTTAATGGTCCAATCGAACCGGATTTGATCAGCTGCTTGATTAGAAGTCCTGAGGCAACATTCCAAAGAGGTTACCAGATCCAATCTGAAGAGTCAATGTTCTTCGGGCGTCCAGCGCGCCATCCGGGAGATTTACGACCTCCCTTCTCGGGGAAGGCGATCACGCTACGTCCGCAACAATTGCATTAGTATTTTCCTTTCCTAGTTATTTCAGCATGAAATGTAAAATATAGTCTTTGGAAAGAGTAACGAAGCCGTAAACGACTTTGACATGTATCAAAAGGTCGTCGCCGTCAACAACCAAGCTATATTTTTAAAACTTTGATACTAGGTTTATTGCCAATCATTAATTAAAAGTGAGTAGGTAACCCATTTATTTCTACTACACTACAGTATTCTTACCTACCTGCATGGAACACCTATGCTTAGACATAAACTGTATTTCTTATCCGTAACTATTTTAACTATTTTTTTATCCGTGGTGAACCAGTTAAAGTTTTACTTTGAACGTAGAAAATTAATGGCATTTCTTTCAAATAACTCACTTTCAGATGCTTAAATTTAAGTTAGTTAAGATTTCGCTGTTGTTCTTTGGGACTCGTGTAGGTAGACCTTGAACTCAATTAGATCTGGACCTGGATCAAGAGTTTTATTCCCGCAGCGATAGTAAGTCAAAGTCAAATCATTTATTACAATTAGGCTATCAATCGGAACTTTATAGTGCCAAAAACTGAAATAAAAATAATGATGTGATTCTTATTTACGTTCTAAGTTTTAATTTAGTACGCGTAGTAGTAATGGGATGATTTTAATTTCCAAGTTCACGCGGGCAAAGACATTGGCAAAGGTTAGTTGTATTGTATACTGTGATTTTTAATTTCATAGACTAAACTGACAGCTGCCAATGACGTTATTTTTAATGTTGCAAGCGCGGAGCATAGTGTTGTAGGTAAAGCTCAATCATAAGTGACTCATCGAATCGATGTGACATGACTCCTCAATTGAATTTTACTAATTGGTGTATATAAATGTTTATGAATATAACCGCAATATATTTAAATATAACAGTTTGTATTCACATAGCACATAAACTTTTATTGTGTTTAATATGAAATAAATACGATCGATAAAATGAAGTATAACATACATGAGTAGAAACTAAATAAGGGCCGCTACTTTATAAACAATTTTTTTTTTTGCCTTGAAATGGTTTCATTTTCGATCTACCTCGATTTTCGATTAACTTTCGATCACTCAGGATAGTCAGGATACGAGACTATTTTTAAGTAACGATAAAGTGACAACCCCCCAAATGTCAGTTACGTCTAAGAAATTAAAAATCACAGTATAGCATGAAAAACGATAGATATTCCCCACAACCCGCAAGTCAAAGTTTCTCTTTTCATTCACAAAGATACCCATACTCGTAATAACCATTGAGAAAAACATCAAAGCCATAACTACACCATTGAACGGCTATTTATTACAATGATAGCATATTTATCTCTTCTATCGTCCGTTACATTACTACATAGATACCTACAGTGTGAACATCTGGACGAACGCCAACTATTCAGTCTTGCTTGAGGCTGATTTGTCACAGAACACGGAGATGCCTCGGTGGTCGCTGCTAAGGATACTATTGTCAAGACTTCAAAAACGAGTGTCACAGTGATGATGATGATGAGTGTCACAGTCTACTCCTAGAAACTGACAGACCGTGACAATTCTGACTATAGTGACGGTCAAAACTTGTGCTCAGAAAAAATTGAAAGGGGACTAATATTATTATTAGTGCTTTGGTTCGACCAGGGAAACTACTTCCACTCAGGATATCAAATGTCTGAAACCCTGCACATGAAGGCCTAGATAAATTACATTATGACAGCGATAATGACTGTTTAAAGATCAAAATATATGGGATTCGCCACGTGACATTTCGCTGGCGCTTGTCAATACCATACATTTAGAAATTTAGACAATCGTTATCGCTAAAACACCTTCCTCAAGAATGAGCTAGCTGAGCTACACATTCAGCACGTAGACTTAGCCGAACAACACCGGGCACTTAAGCACCAAGCGACATTATACCAGAAGTGCAATGACACGTATGAACTAACTTTAAACCGTGTTTCTGAACTTGAACAAGCTTTGTGTGATGCCCATAAGGCACTATCTTGCGCAGAGTCTATTAGAGTCAGTGAGCAGTTTAATAACACTAATAGTTTATTTAGTGAGTTGGTTGGCAGCATTCAGTCGGAACCAGTGTGTGAGCCAAATTTTATAATAGATTTGACTGGTGATGACACTAGACCATTATGTCCTATTGTCATGAGTCATAATAAATTAAAGAAATATATTAAAATCAAAAAAATTATGAAACGTTCACGGAGAGCAAACAAAAAACAAAATCTCCTAAAATTAAATATTTCTCTTAGAAAGGAACGTGTTAACCTAACTAGTAGACTAAATACCTGCATGGGTGAGCTAGATAATTGTAGGGAAAAGTATGATAAAGATACACAGTGCCTCCAAAAAGATTTATTATACAAGGAGAGTTTACTGAAGAATATTTTTGAGAAATATGAAATTTCACAACAGCAATTGAGTGAGCGCTTGATTGAGGCTGGGGAATTGTTGGACTTGGTGAAGCACAATGCAGAGAGGTATGAGTCTCTTACTAATTCCTCTTGCAGCTGTGTCAACTACCCACCACCTCCCCAGCTTCAAGCTGACTTGTCTCCACCAATGTTGGCTTTTCCTGAAAAGACATGTGTACACAATGAAAAGGAATGTAAAACAATATTATTTAGTGATGAAATAGGTTCAGGCTTTGGAAAAATATTACAAAATTACCTTAGCCATAGTTTTACAAATCATTGTTACCATAATATAAGTTTTAAACAAATGATCAATAGAATTATAAATTCAAAAATAGATAATTGTTCTTCAATGGTTTTGCTATTAGGAAATAGTACTGGAATTACCAAAAGGGACATAATGGCTGGTATTGACACCTTGTTAGGGTTAAATGTAGGAAAGCTCATGGTTTGTGCTTTTCCTTATTCAGATAGCTTCTCAGAAGATGAGAACAAGCGGATTTTTAAATTAAATAACATTTTACAAATGTTGACTTGTCATAGTGACAAATTATTGTTTTTTGACACTAATAGATTTATTAGTGGACTTCAAGTAACGCAGAGAGCTTTCTCTCTGTCACGTAGATGTAGACATAAGATTGCTATGTTGATAGCATATTCTATTAATGAAGTGATAGTAAATCTATCAAATTCTATATTAATTGACGACCCTGTGTTGCCTAGTTCAACTAGCAACATAAATTTAAACTAGTCCATAAGACAATAGAAGTTACCCCTGCAAATAATCAGTTATTATTAGTAAATAGTATGATGGTATCTTCTGGCAATCCATTTAGTGGTACAAAGCTGAGGAGAGAGCAATACTCTTTAAAATTATTAAATCAGAACATTCAAGGTTGCTCTTCCAAATTATTAGAAATTGAACTATTTCTAGAAAAAACTAAATTTGATATTATTTGTCTAACAGAACATTGGTTAAAAGATCACCAAGTAAGGTCCATTAATTATGAAAATTATTGTGTAGTTAGCCATTTCAGCAGAAAACGTATGATACATGGCGGATCATTAATACTTATTAAAAATTCTATTAAATCTAAAGAGAGAAAAGACATTGTTAGACTGTCGGTTGAACACACCATTGAATTGTCCTGTGTTGAGCTTGATAAGCATGTTGTAGTATGTGTCTACAGACCTCCAAGTTACCAGAATCTATCTGTGTTTGACTCTATAATGGAAGATGTGTTAAAAAAAGTTAGTACTAGCAGTAAATCAATCATCATATGTGGCGATTTTAACATTAACTTATTAGAAAATAACTCTAACAGTATTAGGTTATTGGGTCTTTTTAAATCATTTAATCTAACAAATGTTTTTATGGAGCCAACTAGAGTGACAGCTTCTTCTGCGACTTGCATAGATAACGTTTTTTGTAATTGTGATTACCTAAATAAAGAAATTGTAAATAATTTAACATCTGATCACAGTGGGCAAACAATAACGTATAGCACCTACATACCTTTGCAAAAAATGCAAATAAAATTTAGACCAATTACAAGTAAAAATTTAGAAAAATTTAATAAAACCTTGACTAGTAAATTATGTGTTCAAAACTTTTTTAATATAGATAACCCAAATGAGTTCTATGCCGAGTTTTTTAAAGTACTCAACATGCAATTTAATGACACTTTTCCTCAGAAAGCGAAAAGTATTTACACCAAGTTCGTATTTAGCGATTGGGCGACTCCAGGTATTCGTAAAAGCAGGGAAAAGCTATATGAACTTTATGGCCTAAAGCAACATATGAATAATACAAGTTTTGATAAGTATGTTGCGAAATATTCAAAAACCTTTAAAATTGCATGCAAAATAGCTAAAGCGCTGTATATAAGCAATAAAATAAAATCGGCAGACGATAAAATAAAAACTACCTGGAAAATAATAAATAATGAAACAGGTAGGAAAAAACAGCGTAATACTGAATTTGATTTATCGACTGCACATGGCCCCATATCCTCAGATATAGAGGTAGCTCAGGAATTTGAAAACTTTTTTGTTAATATTCCTCTTAAAACTACAGCAGCCTTAAACTCCTCACCCACACTCTCTGCTGCCTTACTAAGAAAGAACGTAAATGCGTGCCCATCGGAGTTCAAGTTTCAACATACAAATCCCCAGGCTATTTTAAAAGCTTTTAAAGATCTTAAAATTAAATCAACAGAAGATCTTTGGGGACTATCTGTAAAAGTGTGTAAACCAATCATTGAAACTGTTGCACCCTATTTAGCTTTAATATTTAATGCTAGTGTCGATCAAGGAGTTTTTCCGGACCTCATGAAACACAGTAAAGTAGTTCCATTGTTTAAATCCGGGGATAGCAAAGAAGCCAATAATTATAGGCCAGTGTCAATACTGCCGGTTCTCAGTAAGGTCTTCGAAAAGTTAATGCTCAACCAATTGTTGCGTCATTTTAACAAACATTCTATCTTTTATGATCAACAGTACGGTTTTACCAAAGGGCGTTGCACAACTGACGCCGGTGTCACCCTAATAAAGAACATCTTTAACGCCTGGGAGGAAGCACAAGACGCCATTGGAATCTTTTGCGACCTCTCGAAGGCGTTCGATTGCGTTAACCATGAGACACTATTGTTGAAGCTCGAGCACTATGGAATTAGACATACAGCCCTTGGGTTACTTAGATCATATTTAAAAGACAGACAAGTTAAAGTTCAGATAAACGGCGTAAACTCACTAGGGTCTGAAATGACAATGGGTGTTCCTCAAGGCTCGATATTGGGTCCATTCCTCTTTTTAGTTTATATTAACGATTTACCCCAATTACTACAAAATCAACCGAAAATGGTGTTGTTTGCTGATGACACATCTTTGATATTTAAAATAGATCGGCGGTCACAAAATCTTGATGATGTGAATAACTCGATTCATCAGGTCCAAAATTGGTTCACGGCAAACAATTTGGTACTAAATGAAAAAAAAACCAAATGTATTAGATTCACATTGCCGAATGTTAGAAGTAGCGAATGCGACATCATATTGAATGGCGAAAAGCTGGACTTTGTAAATCAAACAGTTTTCCTGGGAATCACTTTAGACGACAAATTGCAATGGAGTTCTCACATAACATCTCTTGCGGGTCGGCTGAGCTCGGCCGCTTATGCTGTTAGAAAGATAAGACAGTTGACGGATGTGGAGACCGCGCGTTTGGTCTATTTTAGTTACTTTCACAGCATTATGTCATACGGTATTTTATTGTGGGGCCGAGCGGCTGACATTGAATCCATATTTATATTGCAAAAGAGAGCTATCAGAGCCATATATAATTTAAGTCACAGAGAATCTCTTAGGGAGCTATTTAAAAATATTAATATTATGACAGTTTCTTGCCAATTCATTTATGAAAATATCATGTATGTAAGGAAAAATATACATCTCTTTAGTAAGGTCAGTGATAGACACAATTGTAATACGAGAAATAAAGATAAGTTAGATCAACCTTCTTATAGACTAGCAAAAGTACACTCATCTTTCATGGGGTACTGTGTTAAATTTTATAACAAAATACCTTGTGATATATTAAAACTAAATGAAAGTAAATTTAAAACTTTAGTTAAAAGCACACTTTGTAAACAAGCATATTACAAATTAGATGATTATATTCAAGATAAGAATGCTTGGCAACATGTTGGTCCCGCTCCGTAGGGCAATCTTTGATGTGGACAAAATCAAATTTGCTAATTTGTATTCCTATTCATAGTTTTTGTATTCTTAGGTTATTTTTTATATTTTTTTCCAGAATTTGACTCACACAAGGTTCCGTTGTTGTTGAATTAGGTATTTTACCTATGTTTGCAATATTTGTAAGTATGTGAGAACTATGTTCCTATTTATAAAACTAATGAATTTACCTGTTAGTGCTTTTATTACTTTATACCTGTACGTTGTATAGTGGGTAGTGCTATTTTTGGGTGCATCGTCCTCACATATATGAATTTATTAATGTATGTACATAAGTAAACTTTGTAAAACATATTTTTTTTAAAAAGAGTAAGTATGGAGTTTCTTGTGCGTTCTTCTCCATAACAAGCTACTTTCCGAATGCACGGTAGAGTCAATTTTTATTACTTGTACATTTTTTATTAACATTTAATTTTTGACGTTCAAAAGTGCCGCTTATTGGCCTAATTGAAATAAATATATTTGACTTTTGACTTTTTTTTTTTTGCTAGTAAAATTACACTTTTATTGAGTCTATGGTCTATAGCAGGGCCGGTCACCTATTACTTTCATTTGGGGTCTGTTTTTTTTAAATAATATGATCTTCGCGGTTCATAAGGTATCTCCCCCCAATCGTCACGTGTATTTACTTTGTTAAAAATGAAAAACTTGAATATGTTCTTACATATACAATATTAATGAAGATTTTGACGAGATGATTTGTCCGTTGTCGAATCGACGGCAGTAAAGACAAAACACGGGATAAAATTATTAAATTACGTACTCAAGTAACACAAGTAAATTTTACTATAGTGTTTCCTTAAGGTCCACAGAATATAGGTAGGCGGTCCGGACCCGGACCGCGGTCCGCCATTTGATTTGGTGACCTCTGGTCTATAGACTCGTGTGCCCCGTTTCTTCCAAATCCGTTGCATCATTGAGATTAAATTGATTAACAAACATCCAGACTATCACATTTATAATTTTGGTAGAAAGTAGGATAAGTAGTATAGCGTCTCTAGTCATTGCCGTGCTCTGTGTGCTTTTTTTGTTTATATGATAGATTCGAGTATTGCGAATGGAAAATGCAATTTTTGTCTGTTAGCTAACATTCTTGTTTTGGATAGGAAGTTTGTTCTACATGAGTTATTGAGGATGTGCCATTCAATCGGGCATGTTGGATTTGATTTGTGTAGACGGGGAACTAAAGTGCAGTCAAGATTTTGTAATGTTTGAAAGTGTTTTATGAATGGAAGTAACTGCGGTATATTTTTACCTACAAATTTGGACAAAATAAATTAAATACCTTGTAAAGTCTCTTTACAAAACGACGTCCAAATAGACGTAGGCAAAAATGGTGACAGGGTCGAAAGGGATGAAAGATGAAAGCGCCTCGATGTCGGTCCAGTAAGGAAGTGGCGAAATGATGTGGACGAGTACCATGGCGGCTGGTTCTAGACGGCCCGAGAGAAGAATGTCTGGGTGGACTTCGGGGAGGCCTTTGTTCAGTAGTGGGACAGCAACGGCTAGGTTTAAAATCTATGTGTGATCTTTAGGAATAAAGAATTTATTCATATATTTATTTATTTATTGGCTCACCAACAATTATTTACACTAGTTTTATGCTAATGGTGGAATGCAAAAGTGTATGCATCAGTGCAATAATCACTTATAGGTAAACTCCGGAGTTGTACAAAAAATTATAAAATTAATCTAGTTTTAAAATTATTACATCTAAAAGTCTAAATAATTAATACTTACAGCAATATAATATAACAATTTTAGGTACTTATTATCTATAAACACATATTTTGATCTATTTAACATTTAGCAGATACTTATGAAAATTGGCTCTTAGTTTTCCCAAACTTTCAAAGTGCAAATCAATTTGATCACTGCAGCTATTTACAACGTTGCATAACCTTGCATACGGGGAATTGGCGCCCAGAACCGTTCTTCTCTGCGGCGGGCTGTTTTATTGCACTGCGAGTGATTCTTGAGGGGGCACGGAAAATAAAGGTGTACAATATTTGTGGGCAGTCAATTTTATGGTGCATTACTTTGCACACAAACAATGCGTCAATAAAGCGTCGGCGATTGTCCAGCGAAACCATATTAAAGTGTTTAAGTCTGTTACTGTACGAAAGTACTTTTTTAGTAATTCCGCTAGAAAACGCCAGGTGCCATAGAAAACGCTCTTGAACGCGTTCTAGACGCAGTGAATGTGTGGCATAGTGTGGTCGCCAGATTACGCTACAATATTCTAATATGCTTCGAATTAAGCAATTCTAAAGCGTAATTTTAGTTTTACAACACCTAAACTGTTTGGAGTTTCTTATAACAAAGCCCAGCATTTTAGAGGATATTATATATATATGCACATTAACGTAGGTACCTTTCCATACGTTTAGGCCTATTCTACGGTTGTTTGGCAAAGATTGAATTGTTCTTTTCAATTTCGGGATCTAAAATAAATTACCATCATTCTGTACTTTATCACCCATGAACAAATAAACCAAATAGGAGTCATGGTTTACTCCAGATTGACAAACAGCCAAAGTTGGGAATAATCCACCGTGCCGGAGCGACATGGCTGTACGTCGGATAAGCCATTCGGTATAAGCCTCTCTACATTGTGGCTGTAGGTACGACGAATGATACTTGGGGAAATGCTATAGGTAATCCACGCAAACCTTCCTATCAAAATCACGTCGCAGATAAACTTATGTAAAGAAAATACGAATTTACGGGCACAATTTCAGGTTACTAAGGTTAATAATTAATTCGAAGTGCCAAAGAGCCAGGCAACTGTAGGCTTGCTAAAAGACTACATTTGCAAACCATTTTTATTTTATTTCAATCTCAGATCGTTTCCAAAAAGGTAACTTAGGTACTAAATTCTAGAAAATCAAAAAGTTGAAGACCAAGAGTTAACTTAAGTAGGTTAATAGCTTCCAATTCGAAATTAAAGGGAATACGCGTTCAAAAGTACATGAAGGACATGAGACACTAATAACGTGTCTCTGTTTATTGTTACTTACTAAAACAATGAGGCCAGATGGTATCATGCTTGAGTTATCCTACTTAAGAAAGCCATGTGCAAAAAATCATCCAGCTTTCACTAACCCGTTTAAGCTTGTTTCACTTGGCAAGCAAGGCCAATTTCATAACTGCAAGTTTCCTAAAATTAAAGCGCCCTCTGAACCCGCATTTAAACACACAAAAACTTATTTTTAATAATCACATTTTTACTGCTACTGACTCTGGCAAAAATTTGGCATATAAAAATTGTTGACAAACTCTGAGCTTTCGGTAACGTTGATATAATTAAAGTTGTATTTGTATACCAACACTAATTAGGTTGAAGTTTAGAGGCAAAACGAACGGTTTCTAGTTCATCTGTACATGTTTGTAGTTAATAAGGACTATTCATAGAAAATGAATGTGTGGCGGCCCTGTGCCTAAGACCTCGCCTCTCGTGCTTGAGAACGTGGGTTCAAAACCGAGCAAATGCCAATGTGACTTTTTCAAATTCATATGTACTTTCTAAGTTTATCTTGGATATCACAGGCAACGGTGAAGGAAAACATCATGAGGAATCATGGACTTATATAGTTAATGTAAGTCTGAAATAGCCAAGTCAGAGGCCTGTGTGGTGCCCAGAGGCGGTTAAATTAACTCTGAAACCAGAGGTGGCCATCCACATCCTCACACGAAAAGAAAAAGTTAGAAAATGAAAAGGTTTTCGTAAAAAATTTTGACTACGTGTTTGGCATGCAGTGGTTGAGCGATCGACTGCTACGCTGCGTGTCGCGTTTTCGTTTCCCGCACGGAACAACTTTTTTGTATGGCCTACAGATAGTTGTTCCGGATCTGGGTGTGTTGTGTATGTGAGTTTAATTGTTTGTAAACGCACCCACGATACAGGAAGAAATTCCCGGTTAGTCCCGCTATGCTCGACTCGAAAAATACCTACTAAAAAGTGCTGTTATAAGTAAGCAATGGAAGGTATAGTTGGAAAGAAAAGTGTTTGAATTCAATTATATCGAGCAGGAAGCTGCAATATATTGAAATTAAACTAAAAACATTGAAATCAAATATTTTTAGGTTAAGTTTCTCTTTTACGGAAATACGTTTCTTTTTTCACATTTCTATGGAATGGATTGACACTTTGTTTTTAAAAAGATTGACGCGGCGTGTTGTGTAGCAACGAGGCGAGTGTGCGTTATTATGAAGAAACGGCACGTTTATAATTTTTTCGAACGTAACGGACTTTACATACTAGTTTTTCTTAAATTACTTTTTAAAGGGTTTTATAAAATATCACGCTGTACCACTTTTCTCCATCACTGCCCGCGAATACGATTTCGTGCATAGCGGCACTTTTTAGTATGTCGAGCATAGCGGGGCTAGAGCATAGAGGGACGAACTGGCAATTCCTAGTGAGGAGCAAAGGTTTTTTAAAATAACAATAACATTAAATAGCAAAATTTAAAACAGCAGTATAGAATTAACTTTTTCTTTTTTTATTCGCCTGCTCTAGAAATGGTTAGTAAAATCTGAATCTGACTACCTCGTTGGTTCCAAGATTGTGTGCCCGGCTGATGTCAATAGGCTTGCCCACCTCGAATACAACTAGCGAAATGTGAGTGTGTATTGCATTATACACCACATCTGTATTCACCGAAGGTTTAAACAGCGGTAACTACTTTAAGTATACAATAGGTAGCTTTTTGTTGGCTAAAAATTAGATGAAAATTTAAAAAATGACACGCAGCGATAGTTTTTTATTAGTGGAAGAATTTCCGTAATTGGATCGATACATCCAGAGCTTAAATCCTATAAACAAACCCATATCTTTTTTTTTAATTTATATTATTGAAGTAGATATTTTAACAGTACCTTAAAAAGAACCTTAGAAGAACTTACAAAATAGTATATTATGCAACTAGTGAATAAAGGACGGATTTAAAGCGAGGGCCATAGATGAATCACGAGCATAGCGAGTGATTCAAGTGTTAGAATCATGAGCTACGCGACTGATTCATGGCCCTCGATATAAATCAGTTTTATTCAATAGTTGCTTATATTTTATACCATGACTACGAGAAAAAGAAAGATTTAAGCGAATAGCACAAGACATATTACGAGTAATAAATAAATTTACAAAAAATGTGAATCTCTGACCCCTGAACTAGGTAACAGCACCTGTGTTTCAGGGGCCAGTGTCCGCCTTCGTTACGTTACATAATTATAATTAATTAAACACCATTGCAATAAATATTAGAATTACAATCCAAATAAGTATTCAATAAATATCCTAGACTAAAATCAAAATCATTATTAAAATCCTAAATATAAACCAACTCAAAATTAAAATAGAAGAAGGAGTTCGAAATTCGAGTATTCTCTGCACAAGAAGTTTGTATCGAGTATTTTTTGCGCAAGGAGGTTATATAGCACTGAGACGGAGGTCCAATACATTGGTGTGTTCCAAATTCAAACAGCAAAACAGTGATTAAAAGTGCTTTTTATTCACTGTTTTCAGTGAATAAAAAGCAAAATCCCGCAAAATGTACCTATCTGAGATTTCAATCATACAAGCACGTCTCGGTGTTAGTATTTTCCAAAACGACACAATAAGTATGTTTGCACAGAAAAATATTTAACACATAGTAGATAATCAAGATTTTCATGAGAATATTACGATGTCTAGGTATTCACATTTATACTGATAAATAATATGTATGTGACAAACATTTATAAGTACTGGAAAATCTTATGTCTTACTGACATTTTAATAATGCGAAATAAATAAGTAACCTCGACCTTGATACGTTTTTCTAGAGTTCTTTATTTATTTTTCACGTCTGGGTAGCAGATGACTGTGCCCACGACATGTTTATAATATTCGTAACGTTCTACCAACACTGTTGTACTTAAAAAAAAGCTTATAAATTAACGGAATATTAAAACGTCAAAAGAAATATTTTAAGCTTCTTTTTTGTCTTATTCCTGAGCAAAGGTCTCCCCCATTCCATCCATTTCTCTACAATTTTAAGGCGTATATATTACCCAATGTTAATGCAGTACTGGCCGCTCGGAGCGAGAATATCAATACTGAACCTCCTTTTGGACAGTTTTGTTTGCAAGATATGTTTGGATTTACTTAAGCTATTTCAGTTATGAAGAAATTTTAGCCATCAATTTTTCTGTGTAAAAATATTTTTTAACATCCAAGTCGTTTTGGAGGAGTATCCAAAAGAAGCGACAATATATCGTGTTGATAATTACTTTTTTAAAGCAAAACTATTATTTACAAGAAAAAAACCATGTTTCATAAATAATATTCATGACATTTTTTTTCAAAACCTTTTAACCTAGCCGTTACTAAGAAGTATGCTTTAGAAAGTAACCGTTTTACGGCACTAAAGCGGTGGAAGGCCCTTAAGTTAATTAGGTTTCTCATTAACAATTTTGCAGTAACAACTTATTAAAATTTTAATTTTAGCCTGAGTTTTCTTACAACAAGGTTTGCTTGCTTTCAATAACAACTTACCTGCTGCAAAATTAACAATGAGAAAGTCTAATATTAGGGTGAAATGTATGTAGGGTGAAACCTTTGGTCCGCATAATATATTTAATTTGACTTTATAAGCAGCAGTATCATTTAGCTATCTTCCTAACTTTCACATTGGTCCTTCGAGCCGGATGATTTGCGGACGCAAAAATTATGTACTACATGATTAAAGTACTCATTATTACCTACAAAAGTGTTTCCGAGAGAATATATCTAACTATCATAGTTTAGTCACAATATCAGCTTATATTCTAAATTTTAATTAGATCGCCGCACCGGTAGATACAAAAGTTGGTTACATTCGTATTGTATTATAATTCTTATTCAAATAAATAGTTTAACAAATTAGTAGGTAGGTAGATAGGGTATGGTAGGTCATGAATCAAATTGCTTGACTCCATTTAGATAAATAAATACCCTTCTTCTTTACAAAACAATAATTTTATTGCCTTTCACGCTTTCCAACAAAACAAGATAGTTTATTTTCCTTTTTCCGGAAAATATTTGTCTTATCCGGAAACTATAAGAAATGAAAACATTACAGTATCTGGACAAAATAACAAGACTATTAACTATAAAAGCTGTGACCGAAATGGATGTGAATATTATAAAAACTGCTGCTGCCCATGGAAATTAACAAATTTCGTCAAGGAAGTTAACGTAAATACCCGAAAAAAAAAATTGGATTTTCCATTCAAAGTTTTCAACAGCTGATCACAATTTGTAAGAAAGATATATTTTTTTGAGTATTCACTATAGCTGCTTTGATGAAGGTTGGTCTATGGGTAGATTAGAAGCAGTTTTTAAAATATGACTAAGCATTTCCGTGACACCCTGTATTTTATTTTCAATTGAAAATGAAACTCACTAAAGCCATTAGGTACTTCAAATAAAAGCCGGGCAGCGATAAATTCAACTAATCGAGTACGATTCTAGTTGAACAGTAGATACATTAAGTTGAAATTAACTGTTAGCCCTAGATAGTTTTAATGAAATATTCAATTGTTTTCAGTGAATTTAGGCTGGAATTAAGTTAGTCATTTGACATTAGATTAGGTTCGATGAAATAACATCTTCGGCTTAATATACAGCCCTTATATAGATTGTATATTTCTTGAAGTAAGATTTATTTTAAGCTTAACAAGCATACATACAGCTTAAAAGCATTTACGGGGATTAAGCGGAGAAGGCAAATCACCGGGCAGATAAGAAGGATTTGTTCTTACTCAGCAATGTAACAAAAATGGGTTAATTAGAAAATAAAAAAGTTAATTAAAAAAATCAAAAACCCGACTGCTTAATAAGCAAACTAAAAAGACGTAAACAAGAAGAAAAACATTCTGTGCAGTCGGAGGATACATATTCGCGAGCTGGCGGACCAAAACCAGATGTGAGTCCATTAGTTACAAAAACCGCAATGTCCACAAAAAAGTAAAAATGACTTAGCTATTGTACAAAAATCCACAGACAAAATAGATCATTTTTATATTAGTCATAAAAACCTAAGTCTGCTTAGTCCAATAGAAAATGGCTGTGAAACTTTTTAGTTTGCTACAAAAACAGCATTGTCCGTTCCTGTTTGTATCAAATTACGCATAGTCCATCGCGACCAATCACAACACGTCTTTCAATATGGCGGATTATTGTTGCAGTCGTAAGTTTGCTCTCGGTTTATTTTAGTTTTCTCATGTTGAAAGTTATTATTAGGGCATATTTTTATAAAAATATGTGACATGGAGTGTTACCTTGAAGTTGTTGACAATAAACAGGCACAAAAATGACGAGTAAACGCTGCAAGCTGGAAAAAGAAACGTGCTATAGAACAATGGTGAGTATACTATGATGATTATGTTTTGATACTTTATACCTGTTCACATTTTTGGGAAAAAATATGCGTATAAGCCTTTGCGGCCACCTCAATTATTATATTTTTGGACCATTAGAACATTATTTAGGTAATTTTATTACTTTAAACGAGCAATTCTTGTATATTTATTTATTTCGGGTGTTTCGGCATCGGCTCTAACGATTTATATTGCATTTTATGATCACTATTAATAACTACAAACCCGAATGTAAGGATTTTTTTTTCAGGTACGCAGCTAACGAATTTGCCTGATAAGCCGACATGTGAACATACATGCAAAAAGTTACAATGCTCTTAAATTCGACTGCATGATGTACATAAATTATTATTATCGACTTAAAGAAAAATTAAAACAAGACTCATTTATATTGAAACATGTGAAAAGTATAAAAACACAACGTCGCCGTCCAAGATTTGAATCTAGAAATTAGAAACCTAGAGACTTGCAGCTGAAATATATGCTTTAAATATATGACTTTGGAGTACTATAACAGAGTAGTGCCAACATCACAGGATATACCGGACGAAAATATGGTTGACGATATCGATTCCCTTGAATAGTCGGTATGTGAAGAACAAGAAGAATCACTATTACTTATAATTTAGTATCGGTTTTGTATAGCTAATAAAGTTCTTATAAACAAGCATAGTTTTGAAATTATAAACATCCGCGTGGATGTTCGAAAAATCCCTATGGTACAAGAATTAAAAAAAAAAATGTTTTAATCCAGACTATAATCTATCAGTGTGTGAAATTTCATTTAAATTCGTGCAGCTGAACGAATTTCAATGAAATTTCCAAACATATAAACCTTCACTATAATATTAGTAGAATAGACGGACTATCTTACCTGGCACGGACTCTAATGGTATTTCAAGTAAAAGTATCAATATGTTTTAATCACTCTAGGCCAGGACAGATATGATTCAAAGCCAACAAAGTCCATGCTGTTTTTGCAACAAAATCCGCAAAGTCCAGCCGAGTGTTACAAAGTCAGCAATGTCCATAATGTTTTTCTGGTTATTGTTCTAGTTCGTAAATATTTATCATGATTAAGTTTAGTATTTGACTAACTACATTATTTAAAATCAAATTACCATAGTCCCAATATAACCCACAGGGCCATGCGTACTACGAAAATAATACATTACTCGCGATTCCTTACAACGGACATTGCGGGTTTTGTAACTAATAGACTCATGTATCCTCCGACTGCACAGCATGATTTTCTTCTTGTTTACGTCTTTTTAGTTTGTTTACTAAGCAGTCGGGTTTTTGATTTTTTTAATTAACTTTTTTTATTTACAACGTTTTAGTATTTTTTTTTTCGAATTAGGTACATTTAAACATATAAGTGTTATATATTTTTGAAATCGCCTTTTAAAATCCTTTATTTTGATATTCCACACGATGGGTTCAGAAGAATTTTTTTTTTTTCCCCACAAAATGGCGCCCAAAATCCGCCATTTTTGTTTTTTCCAATTTAAATGTAGCCGATAGTGACACTCGCAGGATTAAGACGAATCGATTGACGTAAGAATTATCAAAATCGGCCGACGCGTTTGGTCTCTAGAACGCCACACAGGAACAAACATACATACATACATACATACATATATCGATTGATAAACACATTACCCTCCTTCGGCAGTCGGGTAAAAAGAGAATAACTGCCGCCTCGTAGATCTATGTATATTGGTCGCAAGTGACCTACGGATGAGGTTTAAGAACATAATCTCTCAGAGTAGTTTTTGCTTTCGTTCAATAATTATAGCCAGAGTTTTCACATACAAAAGTATCACCCAATAAAGCTACACCTAATTATTGTTAAACTTTTTTAGAACACAATTATAATTAAATTATAAATAAAAAACATACGATACGGTGATACTTAATTAGGCTTTCTGTAAACGTAATCATTTATTGATAGCTTCGCCACAACTATTTATTTATAATGCAAAGCATCATTCAACAAGGGACTCCAACAAGGTTTCCCACAACTTTTTAAATTGCATAGAGTACTTCTCTAGCCGGTAAAAGGGATGTCGGAAGGGCAACTCCTATGACAGTATTAATGTCCAATGTGATAAAGGGTGAGCCTTTTTCACCATTTATCGGACACAGGTCCAAGGCCAGTTAAATAGAGAATTTTCCAACCGGAAAAACACATTATCACTTTCTCCGAATGAGGGACCATACCCAAAACTTTACCAGCTTCCGTATTTTGTTGCCATTTGGGTTTCTTGCAAGGCCACACGCACGCCATGACCGGCGTGGGTGTAAGAATAGATGTACGAACGTAGATGAGGCAAAAGGATATTAGGATCGTATCAAGTGGTGTCCTGTAATTTCTGCCTATCCCCGATAAAAAATATAATAACAAAAACCGGCCAAGTGCGAGTCGGACTCGCGCACCGAGGGTTCCGTACAAACCTGTAGGTAACCTGTAGGATCCGCTTTTTCCTTTCGAGGTACGGAACCCTAAAAATATGTGATGTAACAAAAAAAATTAAGGTTTTCGGAATTTTTCCTTTAAATGTGCTATAAAACATTGCTTCATGCCAAATTTCAAGATTCGACTGGAAGTACCCTTTAGGTTTTGATTCCCTTGCGAGTAGTTGCGAGTTTGAAAATTGCTGTTTCTTTTGATTGCGTTGACATAGAAGTTTGATTTTGTTACAGCTTAAAGGTATTATAGAATTAATTATTTGATATGAATTTAAATTTAATACCCCTACGCGTTCATGAGGAAAGGGGTA
The DNA here is from genome assembly GCA_945859665.1 of Anorthoa munda. Classification (NCBI taxonomy): domain Eukaryota; kingdom Metazoa; phylum Arthropoda; class Insecta; order Lepidoptera; family Noctuidae; genus Anorthoa; species Anorthoa munda. The sequence continues at coordinate 2,777,487 of OX243907.1, read as the reverse complement.
GTAAGTTTGAAATTATTAAAAATCATCATCATCATATCAGCCGAAAGACGTCCACTGCTGGACATAGGCCTCCCCCAAGCGTCGCCACATTGACCGATCCCGTGTGTCCCGCAACCAGCGGATCCCCGCAACCTTCACCAGGTGATCGGTCCACCTAGTGGGAGGCCTTCCAACGCAACGTCTTCCGGATCGCGGTCGCCACTCCAGAACCTTTCTGCCCCATCGGCCATCCGTTCTGCGAGCAATGTGCCCTGCCCACTGCCACTTGAGTTTGGCAATTCTTCGGGCTATGTCGGTAACCCTGGTTCTCTTGCGGATCTCTACATTTCTGATTCGATCACGCAAGGTAACTCCGAGCATAGCCGTCTCCATTGCCCTTTGAGTGACTGTAAGCTTTCTGATGAGGCCCGTTGTAAGCGACCACGTCTCAGAGCCATATGTCATCACTGGCAACACACATTGATCCTAGACTTTCGTCTTGAGACACTGTGGTAAATTGGACGAGAAGATACCGCGCAACTTCCCGAACGCTGCCCAGCCGAGTCGGATTCAACGGTTGACCTCTTTCTCGAAGTTGGCCCTACCCAATTGGATCGTTTGTCCCAGGTAGACATAGTCGCCCACAACTTCGAGTTTAGAGTTTCGAGTGTAACATATTAAAAATACTTTTATTATATGATGTAACTAAAATTTTACGGTTTTCGCAATTTTTCTTTATCTGTGCTATAAGACGTTGCCTCGTACCAAATTGCAAGATTCTGAGTTCAAGGGAAGTACCCTGTAGGTTTTGATTCCCTTGAGAGTGTCTAAAATTTGCGGATATTTGCTGCATAAACGGCTATATCTTTTGATTGCGTTGGCTTAGAAATTGTTTTCACAGCTTTAAGGAACAGTAGATCTGAGTATTTGATACAAATTTCAGCTTGATACCTCTACGCGTTCCTGAGAAAAAGGGTCTTGACTGACAGACAGACGGACGCACGTACAACAAAGTGATCCTATAAGGGTTCCGTTTTTTTCCTTTCGAGGTACGGAATCCTAAAAAAACCCGACTGGTTAAGAAGCGAATAAAAAAGACGTAAACAAGAAGAAAATCGTGCTGTGAACAATAAATTATATAGCTAACTGTAAAATTACAAGATATACAGCAAATTTTAGACGAAGAAGTTAAATTAGATTATATTTATTTTTAATGCAAGATTATTTGGTTACCTATAGGTACTTGGGACTGTCGGCCTAGTTGTTACAAGACTGCTGAGCCCCAAAGGGGCGAAAAGGGGCGAAAAGTATTATTAAGTAGATTTTTTCATTAAGAAAATATCAGTACAGCAGGCCAGAACCTGGCTTTGCGCCAGTTTTAATGGCAATATACTCATTTTCTGTTTAATTATTACTAGAGACTCGCTCCGGTTTTGTGTGGGATAAATAACATAAACAAACCTTCCTCGTTTATCGATCTTCCTGTAATTTAAGTCCGTTCGTGAAACCATTCATTCAAATTCGGTACGTGGTTTTGGGAGGAGTAAGCGGAAAATAGACAGCGACTTTGTTTTTTTTTCCATTGCAGGAAATCGACCTTTTTTCGTATATCTCGTTAGCGAAACCATGTGATTTTGGAACCTTATAAAATCTCTAGTAAATTAAAGCCTCCAGCAAGAACCCTGATCCCTCTCTCGCTTCTTTCTGTATCTAGGCCCTATAAAGACTAAACTTATTCATATTATCGGTCCTTATAACATGGAACTTATTTACCATTTTAGGGAACTTCCTGAGGGCGCGATATCGCGCACGTACCTACTAGTATTTACGAAGACAATTTCAAGTGCAAATTGGTCGAATTGATTAACATTGCGTCTATGTGCGCTTGCGCTTAGTAAAAATCGCTTATGGGTGTGATTTAAATCGTTAGGTCGAGCCAACAGCAAGGTCGTTAACATGAAACTTATCATATATCAGATGAGTTTTCTTTACATATTATGACCCTACGACCCCTTCCTTTATACACGCGTTATGTTATTTTAGTAACAGCTCTGGAGGCCCATAAAAATCGCGATGTCTCGTTGGTCACGTTCACCTACAATGTTCGTGCCATGGCATTGATTGTGAAACCCAAAAATCACACTGAAGAGCGTCGCGAGCCTTTAAATTTTACCGGAATCACTTACTTAGGCTGCTGAGTTTGGAAACTGCGCATATTAAACTCTTTTAAAATAAAATAATGATGGCAAGCGCATCACTTGAAAACGGTAGGATTGTTTTTTTTTTTTAAATTATCGTAATAGATAGTCGACAAAAAAAAATGCTAAGATAGATACTTGGATTTATTCCAGAATTATTGGAGAGTTCATTGAAAGGACAGGGAAACGTCTATCGGGTCATGTACATTCCTAGTTTTTTTATATAAAAACCGTGGAGAACCAATATTTTAACTCACATTCTTAACTCAGGTACAGAATTAGGCCTTTTTTGAAAAATTATGTGCACGATATTACTAGAGGAAGACCCTACAAGAAATTGTTTGTTTCGTTCACATTCATAAACAAAAATGTTTTATAAAAACCTTTGCAGAAGGCAGAACATAGTTCTACGCCGTATAAGGCGTTTTTTCTGTTCTGTGGTTCTACGGTTATCTCTAACTGCTTACGACTTCTAAGACCATTTTTGTTAAAGAAACGTTAGAATTTTAAAATTATACTAATAAGTATTATGAATGAGAAAGTCGTAGGTATGTTTATAGTTTATTAATTAATCATGTCCCTTAATGACTGAATGATTTGGTAAGTTGAAATACAAGCCCGAATTAGGACAAAGGATATATTAACCCGGTATTACGTTCTTGTGGGATAATTTACGGCTTAGTAGGCGTTTCGGCCGATGTGTTTCGCACGATCCGGCCGAAACAGGAATTTCATTATTATTAATATTTTTGAGTGGTGTTTCAGACGAATCCTTTTTTACCCGACTGCCGAAGGAGGGTAATGTGTTTATCAGTCTATGTATGAATGTATGTATGTTTGTTCCTATGTGGCGTTCCAGAGACCTAACGCATTGGCCGATTTTGATTCATACGTCAATCGATGCGTCTTAACCTTGCGAGTGTCATAGGCTACATTAAAATTGGAAAATAGAAAAATGGCGGCTTCTGGGCGCCATATTGTGGGGGGGCAATTTTCTTTTTTCTTCCAAACCCATCGTGTGGGGTATTAAAATAAAGGGTTTTAAGAGGTGATTTCAAAAATATATAACACTTATATATTTAAATGTACCTAATTCGAAAAAAATGTTAACTAAAAAGTTATAAATAAAAAGTTAATTCAAAAAATCAAAAAACCCGACTGCTTAAAAAGCGAACTAAAAAGACGTAAACAAGAAGAAAATCATGTTGTGCAGTCGGAGGATGCATCTGGTTTTTGGTCAGCCAGCTCGCGAATATGCTTTTTAAGCAGTCGGGTTTTTTGATTTTTTTAATTAACTTTTTTTAGAGGCAAAGTAACGTCAGAAACATAAAATCGGTAGAGAGTTTCCTATTTTGCTTTTTTAGTTAGATGTTGAACATTCTAAGTATTTATAACTTAACTACCAGGAGGCCAGTATCATGAAGAAGTCTTAATATTTGCGGGGCTGGAATCATTACCGGTAAAGACTAACTTAAGTACTAGGAGATTATAATCATGAGTAAGTATTACTGAGGCTGGAATTATGAGATGTAAAAAGAGTACCGGGAGATTTTAGATTCCTATCTCCTGTTACTTCGTTAGTCTCTACCGCTTATGATTCTAGGCCCGCAAATACTTCTTCATGATTGTGGCCTCCTGGTAGTTTGTGTATAATATAACCCAACCTAAGGTTTCTCATTCTGACTGTGCAAAATTTGCTTAAAAGAATGTATAGTCAAACACCACTCAAAAATATTAATAATAATGAAATTCCTGTTTCGGCCGGATCGGGTGAAACTCATCGGCCGAAACGCCTACTAAGCCTAATTTACGAATTTCAGCTTAATTTAAACTACTTGCAAAATGTTCAGCTTAATTTTCGTGATTTTGATCTAATTTAAATACAAGATTGTTTATACTGGACGGTTCCAGGATTAAGCCGAGCCATGAACAAGGAAATGCGATAGTGAATATGCGATGACTTACGTGAACACCCGAGGCGATACAAGGCTGTGTTTCGAACAGGCTTGAATGAATGTGATAAATACACAACTGGCAGTGTTATTCAGTTGAGTTCACTTAAAATCCCACTCAGGTTAAAATCTGGCAATCGAATCTACGACCAACGAGGCAGTCAAGGTTCCTAATTTACGCTTTAATTTGCACGTATTTACAATGGCTTCTCAAGTTCTTACTAAACTGCATTTACATAATAATTACAAAGGCTAAGGGACAAAAAAGATAATTGTAAAATATACCTAAGGCTTTTGTATCTGAATTTAAGTCGCTTTTCTGTACCTTATCGTAGCAAGATAATGGAATCAACAATTACTTTTTCACAAAAGCAAAAATAGAATAAAACCAATATTGAGAGGAGCGCCGAAAAACTTACACTTTGCAAAATTACAAAACCACACAAAAGTTGTTAGCACACATTGCAAATTTTGTTTTTATTCATCTTTACTGCGACAGCAAAAATAACCTGTCTATACTTATTTCGAAAAATTTTCTTTCTATATTTTGGAACATTTTCCAAATATCATTAATAACACTTCTAATATTATCCGACGCAAAATGTAGGCAAATTTTCATACGTTTTGTGAAGACTGCCGAAACATGGTTGAGCCAAAGAAAAATAATAGTAATCCTATGAGCAAACTTGCTAAAGTCTGTAATATAGTTTGTAAAATATGTTCAATAAAGTACTACGATTGTAAGCTGTTGTGAAGGTAATATTTTGTTTTATTTAGGTGAAACATTGAGTTCTAACGTAAACAAGAAGATATTTTTTGTATGCCTCCTCAATAATGTTTTGGTTTTTTAAGCGCTAAACTTGAAGATGTTTATTTGCGCAAATATTGTGTAGACAAAATATAAATTGAAAAGGACAATTTTATTCGTAGGGACTAAAACTGAAAAAAAAAACTAAAAACTTCTTCAGGGGTCATTGTACTTATCATTATGAGCTTGTACTATGGGACCAGCACTGAAATCCCAAAAATATGACTACTCTATCAGTACATTTAAGTTTTCACAACTAAAAAATGTACTGACCAGCTGAGCTTTTTGTTTTCACTTCAGGTTATTTCCCATTGCAAAAGTTGATCATGATCATAAGTATATGCTTAATGGCCGATGGGGCAAAAACGTTCTGGAATGGCGACCGCAAACCGGAATAACTATTCAAATTAAATGACTATGCGTTGGAAAGCTTTCCGCTAGGAAGACCGATGACCTGGTTAAAGTTGCACGGGATCGGTCAATGTGGCGACGCCTAGGAGAGGTCTATGTCCAGCAGTGGACGTCTTTCGGCTGAAATGATAAATGATGATGCTTAGTAACCACGAATCCTGAAATGGGTTTTCAGTTGTTTCATTTACACCTTCTAAATCAACCTAATATGGTACAATGAAAGATTGTTTTCTCATCCAAGTTGTCATAAACATCTTTGATTTTTTTCCCTGTAATTTTAATTAGTATAGGTCGGCAAATAAATATATTTACTGAAAGGAAATAATTGTTGGGCCCTTGACAGAACTCATTTAAACTCTGATTGGACCCATTGATGTGAAGAATTAATAAAATTATTGCATAACCTGTTCTGTTTCTAAGCAGATAAATAACAATGGTGTATTACAATGATTGTCCTTTGTTTCTATTCGTGTTGGCAACATTATAGAAGTTAAAGGTCGAATTAAGATGTTTTTGGTTGGATGATCTGCGGGATTGATACAGAATTAACACGGTTATCCATGACAAAATCACATGATGGAGGTCCAAAAGTTCGAAGAATATTTTCGTTTAAATATATTTTCTTTTTAAGGGATCTCGTCCGCGAACTTTTGGAATTCCCCTCGTACATTTTAAGCGTCTTTTCCGTGTTTCCAAGATCCTGATAACCTGTTTAGAATTAGGAATAAGTTTACTGGGCTATAACATGAATAAAATGGATAAGTTGCTACTTCAAATTACAAGATTTGTATAAAGTTGAACTGTAACAACAAACAAAAACGAATAATATGTATTTAGTTTAGAAAAGTACGTGCCGACCTTCAGATCAAAACCAAGAGCAAAGCAAGTCAATTGAGCCTGCAACTGCTAGACAAAATAACAAAAATAAACAGTCAATATAGCCATTTACTTGAAGATATCAAAATAAAGAAAAGCATTCTTTATCTTCTAGATCTATTTTTTCAACTGTGTTTGTAGATGTGTACAATAAAAGTGTTCATGGTTTGTACTTAAATGTATCGGATTTAGATTATTATGCGGCCTGAGCCGTATTAAGAGTTAACGTGTCAATAACCTTCAGGTTAAAACGAACTAAAATTAAGGTGCATTTTGACTTGACATCGGGTCGAGTCATTTACCTACCTCAATGATTGCAAGGTATCTTATCAGCGAAAATAAGAAACGATTGCGGTACCTAGGTTCATTAAAAAACAGCGTCAGATTGATCTTCTTTTACCTTACATACATTTTTAGAGGAACAGAAACTCAAAACGAAAAAATGGAACCCACATAGGATCACTTATTTATTTATTTATTTATTTTATTTATTTATTAAAACTTTATGCATAAGTACAAAGGCGGACTTAATGCCTTAGGCATTTTCTACCAGTCGACCTTAGGGTGGTGCAGAGATAAAACAAGGCAGGTGTAACATAATGATATGATGAATAGAGAAAAGAGTATATAACATATAAAAAAAAGGAATGATAAATATATACTTAGATACATACATACATATAAACAACGTTATAGAGAATCCGAAACGAACAAATCAATTTTGTGATGATTCTGCAAATTTCTTGCGAATGTGCTCACGTGCCTTCATTTTGAAAGAAAGCCGACTGGTTGCCATCCTGATGTTCTGAGGGAGCGCATTCCAAAGGGAGATTGCCTGGACAAAGAAGGACGAGTGGATAAACCCAGAGCGGTGAGAGGGACATTGTAGAAGACGATTATTGGTGGAGCGAAGATTCTTACTGTGGGCAGAGCAAAGGAATTGAACGTGAGAAGACAGATAAGAAGGAGAAGTGGGTTTATCAATAAAAGAAAACAGGGTAGTCAAGGCCCTCAGCGCTCTACGCTGACGTATGGGCAACCATTTTAAAAGGGATCGATGTGGGGATACATGATCGTACTTCCGGAGGTTGAAGACAAATCGAATGCAGTTATTTAGAAGGCGGTCAAGTTTATTGAGTAGATCTGCATTCAGGTCATAGTAGCACACATCTCCATAGTCAATTATGGGAAAGATTAGGGACTGTACAAGCATGGCCTTTATGTGAGCTGGGAGAAGATTTTTTAATCGATACAGCGAACGTAACGTTCCCGTGACCTTACGACTGACACTCGTTACTTGTTTGCGCCAGTCAAGGTAAGTGTCGACGAACAGACCAAGATCCTTAACCTCGGAGCTAAACGGAATTGGTACGTTGTCGAAGATTATGGGTGGAACAGTTAAGCCATCAACCTTTCTCAAGCTATGGGGACTCCCAAGTATGATAGCCTGACACTTTGCAGGATTAACCGCCACACCGAATCGGTCGGACCAGCTTTTAATCGTAATTAAATCCCGGTTTAGCCCTTCGATCGCATCCGATAAGTTGTCAACACCTGACTGACAGTAGAGCTGTAAATCGTCAGCGTAAAGATGATACGCACACTGAAGCTCAGTCGTTATAAGATTAATGAAAATGGAGAACAAAAGAGGAGATAAAATACCGCCTTGAGGTACGCCAGCTGCAAGGTCACACCACTCTGAAGAAGAGTCTCCAGCACGAACTGACTGTTGGCGACCCCGAAGATAAGAGGAAAACCATTCCAGTACCTCGTGAGAGACCATAAGATAAGAAAGGATAGACAAAAGGACATCATGATTGATGGTATTAAAAGCGTTTGATAAGTCGATTAACACTAAAGTAGTAACTTTAGTGTCCTCCATTCCCCGCCTTATATCATCAGTCACTTTAAGGAGAGCTGACATGGTACTGTGCCCGGGCCGGAAACCGGATTGAAATGGGCTGATGAGGGAGTTGTGGTATATGAAGTGAGACAGTTGTTTATGAACACAGGCCTCGAGCACTTTGGACAGAAAGGGAAGGATCGAAATTGGGCGAAAGTGACAGGAAAGAGTGGGATTGGTAATCTTGGGCAAGGCTCGGACATGAGCTTTACGCCACAAGGAAGGGAAAATACCGCAGTAGAGAGAAAAATTAATGATGTGGGAAATAGCAGGAAGAAGTTGATCCAACGCCGATACGATCATAAATCGACTGATGTTATCACAGCCCACAGCTTTGGATTTAATGGATAGGATTATCTTTTTGATCTCTCCTGGGTCGACTAGTGCGAAGACAAAGGGGGAAATATTGGGACGCGTCAGACCAGCAAGGTAGTCGATAGTTTGAAGTTTGGTTAGACTATCTAGCATAGGCACAGTAGAGAAAAAGCGATTAAGATCGTCTAAGCAAATTGTGTTAGGAAGGTCTGAATGCCGTAATTTGCCGATACCTAGGGTCCCAAGGAATTTCCAGATATCGGCAGAAGATGACGAAGAAATGTTATTTAGAATGTGGCGTCGTTTAGCGTTGCGTATCATCTGATTACACCGATTCCTAGCTGTCTTGAATAAGGTCCAATTGTCCTCTGATCGATCCCTCTTAAATAACCTAAATGCGCGGTCCCTCCGTCGCATTGCCATCCGGATTCCCCTGTTCATCCAGGGAGCGGGTGGACGCTTTAACTTTACTCTCCTGACAGGAGCATGAGTGTCATATAGTTTGGTCACAGCATTGTTGAACACACAAACTTTGTCATCCACTGTAGCAGCTTCCTGCAAAAGTGTCCAATCAAGATTCGAAGCATCTTTTTGTAGTAGCTCGCTATCCATACGTGCAAAGGCACGCCTGTACTGGAATTTGGGTTTGGGTTTTGGAGGCTTAAGGACATAGGACAGGTAAATAAGGTCGTGATGGGAAAATCCAGGAGCATCAAGCTGACCATGCGAGGAAACTAGGGAAAGATTAGAGATGAGGATCAGGTCAAGCCAGGTATCTTCACCGACTTTATTATGATGAGTGGGTTGGAGAGGCAGTACATGAAGACTGGCTGACTCGACAATATGCAGGAATTTACTGGACCGAGGGGAGTTTTGGGAAAGGAGGTTGGTGTTAAAATCTCCCATGATGATGTGATGTGCATACTCCGAACCCAAAGATTCAAGTACCGATTCGAATTCGGTGAAATAATCAAGGGAAGGGGGACAGTAAACAACACCTAAAACGGCTTTAGCTCCCTTGACACAAACCTCTATAAAAAGGAACTCAGCAGAATCATTACAAGCAGAAGTGCTGAGAATTTTAAAAGGGAGATCTCCGCGAAGGTAAATTGCTACACCACCCCCTCTCTTACCAATCCGATCATTCCGAAGAAGAACGAAACCAGGACAAGACACTTAGTTGTCGGTCTGTCTGTGTGTCAACCTTTTTCTCTGGTACACCATTTTTTTTTTGTTGTATCAAGTTGAAATATTTATCATATAATCAAAGAAAAAAAAAGAGGTCTACAATCCCTTGAAGGTGTGAAAATCAAAGTAATAAATCAACATAACCAAAAGATACGCGTATTTGCTGCATATTTGACACACGCCAGACGTCCAGTCTGTAACCTGCCTTAAAAAGCTATTATCACAGTAACTATATTATTAATGTCAAGTACGGAATTATAAGAATGAATATATTATAATCATGCATTATAATATATTCATTCTTGAGAAATATGCTAGAAGCAGGTGCCTGGTCAGCTAGGAGCAGAATAAAACAACGTAACGTCTTGATAGCACAGCGTATATTCGCAGACTGGCGCCGTGGCGCGGCGGTACTCACAATAACAAATTATAACCTACTACCTACTTAATCTAAATATCAACACATACATCACACCTCCCTTCTTAAATTACAATAGTTTTATCAATACAATAAGTTTTATAATTAACGCAACGTCTTCCGGTTCGCGGTCGCCACTCCAGAACCTTTCTGCCCCATCGGCCATCCGTTCTGCGAGCAATGTGCCCTGCCCACTGCCACTTGAGTTTGGCAATTCTTCGGGCTATGTCGGTAACCCTGGTTCTCTTGCGGATCTCTACATTTCTGATTCGATCACGCAAGGAAACTCCGAGCATATCCCTCTCCATTGCCCTTTGAGTGACTGTAAGCTTTCTGATGAGGCCCATTGTAAGCGACCACGTCTCAGAGCCATATGTCATCACTGGCAACACACACTGGTCATAGACTTTCGTCTTGAGACACTGTGGTAAGTTGGACGAGAAGATACCGCGCAACTTCCCGAACGCTGCCCAGCCGAGTCGGATTCGACGGTTGACCTCTTTCTCGAAGTTGGCCCTACCCAATTGGATCGTTTGTCCAAGGTAGACATAGTCGCCCACAACTTCGAGTGTAGAGTCTCCGACCTTGATAGGAGTGGGTGTAACATGGGCATTCAACATCACCTTGGTTTTGTCCATGTTCATCCTAAGACCCACTCTTTCGGAAGCTCTACTGAGATCATCGAGCATTGTACTGAGGTCCTCCATGGTCTCAGCCATAACCACTATATCGTCGGCAAACCGAAGGTGAGTGATGTACTCGCCATTGACGTTGATGCCTAGCCCTCTCCAGTCCAGAACCTTGAAGACATCCTCCAGTGCAGCAGTAAACAGTTTCGGAGATATGACGTCTCCTTGTCTCACACCTCTCTGCAGAAGGACTGGTTCCGAAGTCTGATCCTGAAGTCGAACTGACATAGTGGCGTTTTTGTATAAACACTTCAACACTTCGATGTACCGGTAGTCAATTTGGCACCGTTGGAGAGACTGCAATACAGCCCAAGTCTCGATCGAATCGAAGGCTTTCTCGTAGTCCACAAACGCTAAGCAGAGAGGCAGGTTGTACTCTTCGGTCTTCTGTATAACCTGGCGCAGCGTATGTATGTGGTCTACGGTGCTGAAGCCCTTACGGAATCCGGCTTGTTCGGGAGGCTGGAAATCGTCAAACCTGCGCGCGAGACGATTCGTGATGACTCTTGAAAACAGCCTTGAAGGCCTCCCACTAGGTGGACCGATGACCTGGTGAAGGTTGCGGGGATCCGCTGGTTGCGAGACGCACGGGACCGGTCAATGTGGCGACGCTTGGGGGAGGCCTATGTCCAGCAGTGGACGTCTTTCGGCTGATATGATGATGATGATGATGAATAAGTTTTATTATTCAAATACACTGGTATCTTATAACGGGTTTGCGTGTTCGCTTTGGGTACTCTGCTTGCTGCTGGGCTGACAAACCAGGTGATTGATTAGATGGCTGATCATAAACAATACCCCCTACTTCATCGTTTATTGTTTGTTTCGACTCACTTTCTTCACTCACACACTCATCACAGCGGTCATCCTCATTCTTCCCTGACGCTATTAAATTGTCCCCAGCCTGCGCTACGGAGCTCTCACCCTCCATCGTTCCCTCCTCTTCAGTATTCGGTCCACCAACCGATACCCGAGATCTGCGCCGTATCTGATCCACGTGTCTTTTAATTAATTGGCCGTTATCCCTTGCTATCATGTACCGACGATTACTATCCACGTTTGCAATCGAACCTTTTACCCATTTGTTTGAGGAATTGTAATCCCTCATCCAAACAGGATCCCCCTCGTTGAAAGATCGCGGAACCCCACCAGATGAATCGATTTGTCTCTGCTGCGCATCCTGCGCTCTGGTACCTACTGATCGTTCTGTCCGTAACAAATCTAACCTGGAACGTAGTGTTCGTTTCTGCAACAACATAGCGGGTGTCTCACCTGTAGTGCTGTGCGCTGTGTTTCTGTATGCTAGTAGAAATGTTTGTAAAGCTGTATCTACGTCCACGCGATCTCTAATTGCCTTTTTTATAGTGCGTTTGCAAATGTTAACTGCATTTTCTGCAGCTCCGTTTGAAGACGGATGATAAGCGGGTGAAAAATACTGCCTAAAACCATTTTTTACCAGAAAATTTTTGAATTCTGTACTGGTAAAAGGTGGTCCCTGATCTGATACCAACTGTTCCGGTAGACCGAACCGCGCAAAAGTCGAACGCAACACTTTAATAACATTTGACGCGTTAGTTCGTGACATTTCGAATATTTCTAACCATTTTGATGACGAATCTATTAATACCAAAAATGTCATACCTCGATATGGGCCCAAAAAATCAATGTGTAGTCTAGTCCAAGGTTGAGTATAATACGGCCATGGCTGAATAGTAGTTCGCGGGGGCGCACTCGCTTCCGCCGCACATGTCTCACATCTTTTACCTAAGTCCTCGATATCTTTATCGATGTTAGGCCACCAGACATAACTTCTAGCCAGACTTTTCATCTTTACAATACCCATATGACTGCTATGCAATTGTTGTAATATTTGGCATTGTAATGCATGTGGGATTACCATACGATAGCCCCACATTATGCACCCACATTCTACATATAATTCGTTTCTCCTAGCAAAGAATGGTTTAATCTCATCACCACTAGGGCAAACTGACGGCCAACCTGAATGTATGTATAACATCACCCTACCAAGTAACTTATCTTTGGATATCACTTGCTTGATATCACTGCTAGTGACGGGTAAAAAATTTTCTACAAAGTTAACATACGTACTTTCTGTTTTTGCCTTACCCGAGTAATTATTCTTACATGGCAGGCGTGATAAAGCATCTGCACTGTTCTTACTAGAAATGATGTACTCAATCTTGTAATTGTAACCCGATAGGAGTACCGCCCACCGCTGTAGTCGTGAAGCGGCCATTACCGGAATACCCGTTTTGTCACCAAAAATATATGTTAATGGTTTATGATCTGTTCGTAATGTAAAGTGACGACCATAAAGGTATTGATGGAACTTTCGAATACCGAATATAATTCCAAGAGCCTCCCTATCTATTTGCGCATAAGCTCGCTCAGTTGGTGTGAGCGACCGCGATGCATACGCCACCGGGCGCTCGCCGTCCACGGTAACATGCGATATTACCGCGCCCACACCCACGCTACTAGCATCCGTGGTCAAAATCAGCGGTAGCTCCGGATTGTAATGCACAAGTACTTCACCATCTACTAAAAGACGCTTCACTCTTACGAATGCTATCTGACAATCTTCATTCCAATTATATTTAGTACCCGACTTTAGGAGATTATATAACGGAGCAAGGACTGTGCTAATATTTTTAATAAATTTCGCATAATACATGACTAGCCCTATAAATGCTCTTAACTCGGTGATATTGGTTGGCGCCGGCGTCTCCATCACCGCCTTAACTTTCTCCGGGCACGTGTGCACGCCCTCTTTACTAATGACGTGACCCAAATAAGAGACAGACTTTGCAAAGAAAACGCATTTTTCCTTCTTCACTCTGAGTCCGTAGTCTTGCAAACGCTGAAAGACTTTATGCAAATTACTTATATGGTCGGCCTTCGTACTACCTGTCACGATTATATCGTCTAGGAAGACACCTACACGCGGCATGTCAGCAAATAACTGTTCTATTCGCCTTTGAAAAATGCCCGGGCTAGATGCTAAACCATATACTAATCTGTTGTACATATATAAGCCTTTATGGGTATTTATCACCGTATATTTTTTTGTGTCATCGAGCTCAAATTGCGCGTACGCTTGAGACAAATCGATTTTACTGTAGTATTCACCCCCTCGCAGACGAAATAACAAATCTTCTACCCTAGGCAGCGGATAACGATCAATTTCTATCACTTTGTTTAAGGTCAGTTTATAATCGGCACAGATTCGAATACTACCATCCTTTTTTACCACTGGAACTATCGGCGTAGCCCAGTCGGAACGCTCCACTGGGGTGAGAACTCCGTCGCGCACGAACTGGTCCAGCGCGCGCTCCACCGGCTCGCGTAGCGCGTATGCCAGGGGGCGCGCGCGCATGAACACCGGTCGCGAGCCCGGGCGCACGTGTATGCTCACTGCGCCGCCCGTGAAGCGCCCGAGACCCTCCGCGAACACGTTACAGTATTTGGTACTGAAAAAAGATATATCATAATTATTATTTTCCCACATTTTATGCACATCATAACTTAAATCGGGTAGTTGTATCTTTAATGCCGCTATCCAATGTCGACCTAAAAGTACAGTTTTTCCCTTTTCGATAACAAGTAATTCTAAAAATTCACTTCTATTCTTATACCGAACTAGCGGTCTTATTATACCCAGCGGTTTTACAGTCTCACCAGTGTAATATCTTAAAATTACTTTACAAGGTTGTAGCGAAAGATCGCTAAATAATTTACTGTAACAATCGCGACTAATACAAGACACTGCACTACCCGTGTCACATTCCATAGCAATGTCTTTATTATGTACGTTCAGTGATATATAAATAGGTTTGCAACTTGATATCGACAACCGACAAACATCAACAAAAGTTACCTCGTCACTGTCCGCCTCTTCGTCAATGTCTGCTGTTTGCACGTCTACCTGATACTGTCCCACCATATTGGGACACATACGTCGCAGGTGTCCTTGCCGGTTGCACACCCTACACACGTAGCTTGCGAACTTGCACGTCTCGTCGTTGTGGATAGCGCCACACACCCGACACTGCCGCTGCGGCCGAGCTCGCTCCCCCAGCCGAGCCCGCTCACCCGGCACCGCCATCACAGACTCGTGGCCCGCGCGCCGCTCCCGGAAATCTCGTCGCTCGCGCCCATCGCGCCGCACGACGCCCGGCTGCCCGCCGCGCTCCACTCCGCCCGCTGTATGCCGTGTCGTCGTCATTGCTTGACACGTCACCGTATTAGTGTTCGTTCCCGCTGACGATTTAGGACCCTCTACTATAGCGGCGTCCTTCTCTGCTGATTCCATGCTGGCGGCAAGTTTATACGCCCTGGCAAAATCCAGCTTTGACTCTGCGAATAACCGTTGCCTAATATTTTCGCTCGCTATTCCGCACACCAGTTGGTCTCTCAAACTTTCCTCGAGCCAACTGCCGAACTCACAAGTCTTCGACATCTTTTTAAGCACGGCCACGTACTCGGATATGGTTTCACCCTCTTTCTGTTTCCTATGCCTGAATTTATACCTCTCGGCGAGTTCACTTGGTTTTGGTTGTAAATGTTTACCCATAATTTCCGATAACTGCTCAAACGTCTTAGTTTTTGGTTTATTCGGCGTACACAGATTGACAAGCAACTCGTAGCTCTCTGCCCCCATAACGGTTATTAGCGTCGGTACATGTAAATCTTTCTTTATGTCGTTCACAACGAAGTATTGTTCTAACCGTTCGACATATAGTGCCCAATCGTCTTTGTGTACATTAAACTCGCTAATTTTACCGATCGACATCGTACACAGTCAATTCCACACGTGAAATGTTCACTTCTCGTCGCCACTGAGAAATATGCTAGAAGCAGGTGCCTGGTCAGCTAGGAGCAGAATAAAACAACGTAACGTCTTGATAGCACAGCGTATATTCGCAGACTGGCGCCGTGGCGCGGCGGTACTCACAATAACAAATTATAACCTACTACCTACTTAATCTAAATATCAACACATACATCACAATTCTAAAAACTTACACTACTATTGTAAAAGTTTTACTATTAAATTCAACGGTCACATAACAAAATAATATTCAGGGATTAAAGGTGACTTTAATGAATGCAAACCTTGGTAACTTTTCGTGATATTGTCGTAGATACTCATAACAATGGAGATAGTTTCTTTGAAACTCATAATGCTGTCGTTAACACTCGGGACACTCTCATCGCTACTTAAGACTATTTCGTCGACAATTATGGCGCTGACGCCCGGAATAAATGTGGCCCTCTCTTGACATCTTAGATAAAGTACCTATAGATTTGGCCATAAAATGAGCTTGAATGATAGAGCGAGATCGCTAGTTGGCAGCCCCATGTAAATGATAAGGACAAAAGATTATTTTTTGTCTTTGTCACCATGGCCGGTTTCTGTTGTTTGACAAACTCTAATGTTATGGCAGGTTTGACAAACAAACTAGGTCATGTTTGATTTCCTGTGATTTCATGGTATTATGTGTTAATTGGGTTATTTATAGATAATAAGTGTCAGTGCGATGGTGGGTTGTAGTGTTCTTGTTCTTGTTGTAACACCAGAAATAACTATTGTTGTTTCATGTGCGGCCACGCCATGGCTACATCTATAGGTCCTTTATCTAGGCTTGACATATTATGTTTTTAATAGACAGTCGTCGATACTCAAAAATTTCGTGAGCAAGGTAGAATACCAGTATAAGACACTCTCTTTGACATTTATGACATTCGTGATACTGTCGTCGACATCTGAAAGAAACAAAAGAAAGAAAAAGTATTTATATGCCATAAAACGACAAACAAATTAATAGATTTGCTTAAATAAATCCCTAAACGACTTTAAATACTTACTAATACTAGGTACAGTAGATACTCTGCGACTTACAGACGGCACTCTCATCTTTTTTCTGTTCTTGCCCCATGTCACTTACGGTCAGGCAAACATTATTTCTGTTTTCATTTCATCCTATTACTGACTTTTCTTTTATACTGCCGCGTCAACGAAAAAAGCAACACCAAACAATTTTTAAAATTGAGTTATACAGGGGGGCCAAAAAATCGTGGATCAAACGCAACTAGGGGCTGGATGGGGTCATCAGCTGCAAAAAAATATTCTACGGGAGGCGTGGAGAAATGCTCATGCATACTGCACTACCACGGGGAGATAGTGCAGTTATGTGGGACCGTGTGCCGCTTATGGCGGGAACACGGGCACGCGTTAGCACTCACTGCGAACCCTCCGCGGCTGACCGTCACCGGACCCTCCTCGGGAGTACCCCCATCACCGGCGCACCAGAACACACTGTACGCCGTGACCACCCCAGGGACCAATCAGCACATGGGCGCCAGACGACCCCGTGTATGGCACCCTTGGTCTCCCTGTGACGGGTCAAGGTCAATGGCCCCGCCACCTACCATTTTTCGGCCGCAGGGGATAGGGAGAGCGGCTAACTCAATACCGACAGTCCTCCTCCCCTGCGACCCCACCGCGTCCGCCATCAGACGGTGGCAACCCCGTCCGGGCCGCGCAAGGCAGGGAGAGCGGCGCACCGCAATACCGGCACTCCTCTCCCGTCGCGGCCTCCAACCCTCAGCCGCGACATCATATGGGACCTGGGAATCTCCATAAGACATCGCGGCCCGCCTCAGTTGCGATGTCGCCTGTTAACAAGCGGCACCGCAATCTACTAGTTGGCCGCTACGTCGTCGGCTTAATCAGCAAAAGCCCTGACGAGCGGCCCCTCCTCGGGTTCGTCTTCGCTTCATCGTGGGTAACCAAGCCACGGTTACTGAGCCCCCCCGCCTCGACAATGCGGGAACCCACCGGGGGGAAGGTCAACCCCTGCAGAGAAATAATTTATTTTATGTTTTTATGAGAAAATGTATATTTTTTTACTAATTCTTATTAAAATTCGAAAAAATCTACACTCTGTATCTTTTTTTATAATTTTCACTAGATGGTACTGATGAGTCCTTGCGTTAGACATGCTATTTATGGTTGTTTATTAGGAATCTACAACCTGTATCTTTTTATAATTTTCACTAGATGGTACTGATGAGTCCTTGCGTTATTTATGGTTGTTTATTAGGAATCTACAACCTGTATCTTTATATAATTTTCACTAGATGGTACTGATGAGTCCTTGCGTTAGACATGCTATTTATGGTTGTTTATTGGGTGTGTTGAAGATAATTTTAAGTTTTACGTTTTTTTTTTCTCATATCATAAACTTTTTGTTTACTTCGGACCACACTTTGAAAAAGAAAATACTCTACCGAAAAGTGACCCTGTATTACAAGTTTAGGCGCATTAAATAGGGATTTTGAAAAAGTATAACACATTTTTTATTTATTTTTTTATTTTATTTTATTTTGGCATCAAACAGTCTTAAACAATCAATATTCAAATTAACAATTATTATTCTTCAGGAAATTGGTTACTTACAAAAGACCTATAGTGCCGACAATGTGATATGGTAAAAATAAGTACAATAAACTCTTAACAAAGAAAGACGTGCAAGAAATACATATTATAAGCAGAACTTATTGTTGGTAGTGGTGGTACCTACCCATTAATATAAAAGCGTGCGCTCGAGCGAGGATCGGTCATTTGCTCCTGAGTCGTCGCACGGTAAGGTTGTCGGTACCTAAGCTACTTGCAGTAAGTTCGTTCCTTATTGTGCTATTTTGGTTTCTGTTTTATTGTTTCGCGTTTTGAATTAACGGTTGTTTGTGATTGCTCGAATTTTAATGATTACTTGAACTATTGTTAAAATTAAGTCTATTCTGAAATAAATTCGTTTTAGTTTGTGTGAATTGTTTTTTTTTATTTGTTTTTCCATTCTGGTCGCTAAAATCAGAAGTGGGATTCAGCCTATTTGCTCATAATTATTAGCCTTGATACATACACAAACAGCCGTTGATTTCAAATAAAAATGCCACTCGAAGAGCTAGTTAGAACGCCGCCACGCTCTGAGGGTAGGCGTAGCCGCCGCAGTGAATCGCGACAGGACCATAGGCATGGTTCACGATCACCTCACGGTAGAACTCGTTCGCGCCGTGATAGAACTCATTCACGGTCACGCCATAGTAGAAATCGTTCCCATTCGCGTCGTGACAGGACTCACTCGCGTTCACGTAATGACAGAACTCGTTCACGGTCATATCGCGGTCGCTCACGTAATGGTGACAATCATGGTTTGCGAGAGAGGTCTAGGTCACGTACACATCGTCGTGGTAGATCTCGATCCCACCCTCATGATGCGTCTGTGAAAAATGTGTTGGGCACTATTATGTCGCGATTGACCGCTATTGAGACAGGAACCGCTAGTGGTTCGCGTGTTACGCCGTCAGTTCGTGACGGCACACCCCCTTTAGATAAAAATAATGTTTCATCGACTCAAGCGCTCGTTGATGCGTTGGGGGTATTAACAAAAAACAGGTCTATAAACTATTACGTGTCAAATTTTGATCCCGCTATAAACAATTTTGAGGTGTGGTGTAACGAAGTGGACAGGGCTAGGCATGTGAACCATTGGGACGATCTTGAGTGTTTCTCGCGTGTGGCTCGTTGTTTGAAAGGTGACTCAAAAACCTGGTTAAACGAGTGGGCTACAAATGATCGTTCATGGTCCTATTTCGTTAAGGAATTTAGGTCGTTGTGTCCGCAAAAGATTAATTATGCCCAAACTCTTCATGAGGTCATAAATACCACGTCCGACAAGTTTTCGTCCTACGCAGAGTATGCGCGTCGTTCGTTATTAAAATTACGTTTAGTGAAAGGGTTGAGAGAAGAACTTATGGTTCAAATAGTGGTTCACGGTATCGGTGATGTACAGGTACGGGCAGCCGCTATCAATGCCGACCTAACGACAGAATTACTAGTTTCCTTTTTAGCCAATTATGTAAAGCCTATTCGTAAGTCTGATAATCGTTACCCAGATAAATCGGCGTCATCCGGTAATATGACTAAAAGGCGTAATTCTAACGGCCCTAGTAAATCCAAAAACAAATGTTTTAATTGCGGCCAGACGGGGCATTATAAAGATAAGTGCCTCAAGAAGCGTAATGTCAATGAAAAAGACGGTAGTATTAATAATGCTAGATCAATTTGTTCTTTCTGTAAGAAGGTAGGGCATAAAGAAAGTGACTGTTTTGCTAAGGCTCGAACTGAGTCTCAAAGCAACAATAATAATCCACGTAAAGTTAACTTGTGTAGCGAACTTTCAACCGCGAGGGATAACAGCGATATAAATACAGCCGTGATACAGAGTATACCAGTTGATATTCTTATAGATAGCGGTGCACTTAATGTATCGTTGATATCGTCAGCGGTAGTAAATTACTTTTCCGGTTCGCGTAAACAAATCAAGTGTTCTTTGAAAGGATTAAGTGATAAAGAGGTTGTTGCTCGCGAATACGTCACGTTGACTGTCGAGTTAAGTAATATCGCGCTTGAAGTAGATTTTGTCATAGTACCCGCGTCGTGTATGAATACACCAATTATCATAGGGACTGACGTACTAAATCGCGATGGTGTTACGTTTATTCGCACTAAACACGGACAGTACTTGACTCATATATCGGATAAGGTACTTAAAGTAAACGCTGTGAGTGTTAATGAATCTGACAAAATAAGTACACCACTCATAGGTGTGGAACTTGTTAAGTTGATGGCTGTGATAGACAAATTCTCTCCGTTTTTAATAACCGGTACCGCCACCAGTACGGTAAAAACTGGCAAAATGCACATCAAACTGACTAGTGACGTACCAGTGGCATACCATCCGTACCGCTTGTCATACCAAGAGAAGCTTAAAGTTCGCGAGATATGTCAAGATCTATTAGATAAAAAGATCATTAGGGAGTCGGATTCCGAGTACGCAAGCCCAGTCATTTTGGTCAAGAAAAAGGATGGTTCAGACAGAATGTGCGTAGATTTTCGTGCTCTGAATCGTGTTACTGTCAGGGATAGGTATCCCCTACCCTTGATTGATGACCACATTGATCGGCTTGGGCGCTCGAGATTCTTCACGTCTTTGGACATGGCGTCAGGTTTCCACCAAATTCCTATTGATGAGGACTCGATCCATAGGACAGGCTTTGTAACCACGGACGCTCACTATGAGTATTTAAAAATGCCGTATGGCTTATGTAATTCTCCCACTGTGTATCAGCGTATCATCAACAATACCTTGCGTAAATTTATAGAAGCAGGGAGTGTCCTGGTATATGTTGATGACGTGTTGATCCTGAGTTTAACAGTCGATAGTGGCATCACCTTGTTACGCGATGTATTGAAGACTTTGACGGAGGCCGGGTTCTCGATTAACGTGCGCAAATGTTTTTTTCTTACCACCAAAGTAGAGTACCTAGGCCGCGTTATTAGTCAAGGTCAGGTTAGGCCGAGTCCGCACAAAATCGAGGCACTAGTTAACGCACCTATCCCTAGTAATGTAAGACAAGTGCGCCAGTTCTTAGGCCTTGCGGGTTACTTTCGGCGTTATATCGAAGGTTACTCGACAAAAACCGCATGTATCTCGCGTCTCACGAAGAAAGACGTAAAATTTGAATGGGGACCTGATCAAGATCATGTCCGCCAAAATCTCATAGAACGGTTAACTAGCGAGCCCATACTTGCGATTTTTGATCCGAACCTTCCTACCGAGCTGCACACTGACGCCAGTAGTGCAGGATATGGTGCTGTACTTATGCAAGTACACGCGGATGGTGGTAAACGGGTAGTAGCCTATTTTAGCAAAGTCACTCAGGGGGCGGAGGCAAAATACCATTCGTATGAACTGGAAACGTTGGCGGTCGTCAAGGCACTGCAACACTTCCGTCATTATTTGATCGGGATAACTTTTAAAATCGTGACCGATTGCAATGCTTTGAAGGCCACTGAGCGTAAGAAAGATCTCCTTCCACGGGTTGCACGCTGGTGGATTTATCTGCAGGATTTCAATTTTACGATTGAATATCGAAAGGGCGTGATGATGGGTCACGCGGATTATCTAAGCAGGAACCCGCCAGCGTTGCAAGTCAATAATATTGATAGACCATCGAGTTGGGCACAAATAGCCCAGTCAGCTGATTCCGAGACTGCCGATCTCCTCAAAAAACTGAGGGATGGTCTCTTGGACCCCAGTAAGTACGTGTGTCAGAACGATGTGCTCTATTATCGATACTCACCTGTGGGTGAAGAGTCGCGCTTACTGTGCTATATACCTAAAGGGCACCGGCTCAGTTTATTACGCGTTTTTCACGACGAGCACGAGCACATCGGGGCTGATAAAGCTTATGATTTCTGGTTTCCTGGCCTGAAACAATTTGTTAGGAAGTATACTTCCCATTGCCTAATTTGCATTTCCAAGAAACGTGTTCCAAGAGCTCCTCGTCAGCCTATTACGTCATGGGAAAAATCGGACATTCCCTTCAACACGGTTCATGTTGATGCATTAGGCCCTTTGCCGGAGTCCAACGGGTACAAGTTTGTATTTGTTTTGGTAGATTCTTTTACCAAGTTTTGTTTACTCTATCCTATGTACAGACAGGATGCAAGCGAATTGAAACGAGTTTTCAATAGCGCCGTATCTTTGTTTGGGACGCCCAAACAGATAGTTTGTGACCGGGGTCGCATGTTTGAAGCGTCGGCTTTTACCAGTTGGGTATCTGAAATGGGTTGTGAAATCCATTACATAACGCCCGAAATGCATCACTCCAATGGGCAAGTCGAGCGTTATGTAAGAACGGTCCTTAATATGATTCGTGTCGAGAGTAGTAACAAAAATTGCATTTGGTCTGATAGTTTATGTAAAATTCAGTTAGTTTTAAATATTACAAAGCAGAAAACCACTCAGTATTCAGCTTTGTACCTGTTGATCGGTACTAACGCGACCACTCCTGTGATTCGTGCACTGATCCGTGACATTGCAGCTGAAAACTCCAGTCTAAACAGAGAAGCCATGAGGGAACTCAGCAGGAACGCCGCTAAGGGATCTCTTGACAAAAATCGAGAGAGCCAAGACGTTCGGGTAAATCGTCAAAGACACCCGCCAAGAGTTTTTCAGGTTAGCGATCAGGTGTTCGTAATAAAGTATTCTCAGTCTGCTGGGAAGCTGGACCCTGGCATGAGGGGTCCATACCGCGTGACTAAAGTGTTACCAAGTGATCGTAATGAGCTGAAGTTGTTAAGTGGAGCTAGAGGCAAGACAACTCAGGCCGCAGCTCAGTACATGGTACCCTGGAAAGGCGAGTGGTGTCCTGAGAGTTGTGCTGCATATTTTGAAAGTAAGTTTTAACTGAACCGTTATAATTTATTTTTATGTTCCAGTAGCACGTGTTGTGTATGCTTGCGTGTGAATGTGAGGCAGGTGCTGGCCTTACTGGTTGGAACTGGTGGCTGACGCAGCCCAGATTCAGTGCGCTCCCAGGGCTGGCGCCCTGGAGTGCCTGGTTTTGGAAGACGCGTACTGTGTATGCGCGGCGGGTGCTGTCCCGGAAGCCGTGTTCTCTGAGCATGCATCGGGTGCTGTCCCGGAAGTCGTGTTCTATGAACATGCATTGGGCGCTGTCCCGGAAGTCGTGTTCTATGAACATGCATTGGGCGCTGTCCCGGAAGTCGTGTTCTATGAACATGCATTGGGCGCTGTCCCGGAAGTCGTGTACTATGTATACGCATTGGGCGCAGTCCCGGAAGTCGTGTACTATGTATACGCATCGGGCGCTGTCCCGGAAGTCGTGTTCCTGGAACACGCATCAGGCGCTGTCCTGGCAGGCGCAGTCCTGGTGAACTTGTACAAGTTAAAGTATGAGTATGACTGAGATTTGATGTATGATGATGTATGCATACTTCTGAAAGTGAAGTGTTTTAGTCTTGGTCGTGAAAGTGTATCTTTGTATGAGGGCCTTGTATGCGTGATGAATGACAGAATAGGCAAAGGTTTACATGTTATCACGTATAATTAACCACTTGTTTCTCATACAGATTGCAATAACGACGACTCTGACGATGTGGGCGAGCCTTCAGGTGGATCTGCTGGTCCTACTGGTCCTACTGGTGCTCGGACAACGGACGAGACCAAGTCGGACGAAAACGGCGATCAAACTCTCGCCGTACCTGCTGGTGCTTCTGAAGAAGATGTCCAAGGTGCAGCCGAGGGCGGTGCAAGATCAGGAGAGGCCGTATAAGCAGAACTTATTGTTGGTAGTGGTGGTACCTACCCATTAATATAAAAGCGTGCGCTCGAGCGAGGATCGGTCATTTGCTCCTGAGTCGTCGCACGGTAAGGTTGTCGGTACCTAAGCTACTTGCAGTAAGTTCGTTCCTTATTGTGCTATTTTGGTTTCTGTTTTATTGTTTCGCGTTTTGAATTAACGGTTGTTTGTGATTGCTCGAATTTTAATGATTACTTGAACTATTGTTAAAATTAAGTCTATTCTGAAATAAATTCGTTTTAGTTTGTGTGAATTGTTTTTTTTATTTGTTTTTCCATTCTGGTCGCTAAAAATATTATTAACTTTTGTATCAGAACATAAGTTCAATGAAACATCATTATCAGTTTACAAAGTAAAGTGAAGGTAGACAAAGTAAAAAAAAGGTAAGTTTTAATTAGGTGATATATCTACTTTTAAGTTTTTGTTTAAGACTATTAAGAGAAATGTTAAAAAGATCTATGTCTGTAAGTTCTCTATTATAATTGTTAGTGGAACGGTATATAAATGAGTTATTAGATCATATAAAAAATGATACATTTCATCTTTTCAAAAAAAAGCTTAAAGATTTTTTACTGGAGAAATGTTATTATTTGCTTAGTGATTTTTTAAACGACCGACTTTAATCCTTGACATTTTGTTTATTAATTAGATTCTATTCCGACTATTTTATATTGGACTATGATGATTTTATTAATTGTATTTGACTGTTTTAATGATTTGTTTTTATTGTGACATTTTAACTGTTTGACTTAATTTATTTTATTCTTTTTACATGATATTTATTAATTGCAATTTATCATTTTTGTTTTTTTTTAATATTATTTATGTTTTTTTGATTATTTTTTATGTTTTCAATTTCTTTTAATGTATACCATTTGGCTGATTTGTTTTTATTTTGACATTTTTTAACTGTACAAGTTTGTTTTATTTTTTACTATAATTTTATTAATTGTTTTTTGACTTTCTTTTAATGATTTTATAAATTTTATTCTAACGGTTTTAACCCTAATTGACAAACTGACTGCTTTGATAGTATTTTGGAAATTTTAACTGAATCTGACTTTATTATTGTTACTTTTACTTTTTCCACCTTATTTTTATTAATTGGATAATTATGTATTTGTTTTATTTGTTTAAATTTTGCATGCCAAATTTTGGGCAGAATGTATGGCTCCACTTTTCTAACAACCCAACATCTTATTTTGTATACCTTCATTCTAGCAAATAAATTATTTGATTTGATTTGATTTGAGTGTATTTTTATTTAGTCGAGGAGGAACAAAAAGTGGTGATGAACGTGAGGGGCGTACGGGTAGGTGAACGTGCGCTTTTAGTGATTGTTTACCAAGTAATGATGGCGAATCGGTTAATGAGTTTAAAATTTTGAACAATTGAATAATATCAAACATATTACGTCTGTTACATAGACTTGTCAGTTTATGCCTACGCAATGCACCTTCATATGCAGCGTCATAAATATTATTGCGATAGTTAAGTGATTTTAAAAACATTTTTTGTATCCTTTCTATCCTATTTATATGTATGTTTAAACATGGGCTCCATACAGTGCTACAAAAGTCTAGAATAGAGCGGACGAACGAAAAATAAAGAATTTTTAGAGTGATAACATTTTTAAAAGGTTTACTGATTCGCAAAATAAATCCTAGCCTGTGAAATGCGGAGCTGACTATAGGGTCTATATGATAGGTAAATATTAATTTGGAGTCCATAACGAGACCTAGGTCTCTAATGGTGGTTACTTTTTTAAGGGTTAAGCCATTTATGGCGTAGTTGAAATTTAATGGGTGAGTTTTCCGCGTATATGACATAATGAAACATTTATCTATGGTGAGATAGAGTTGATTTGTTGTACAGTAATTATGCAAGTTTATTAAGTCACTTTGTAATTTAGAGCAGTCTCTAACGGATTCAACCACTCGGAATATTTTCGTATCATCAGCGTAAAGTAAGTGGTTACTGTGGTCAAATATGGTTCCTATGTCATTAATGTAGAGGCAAAAGAGCAAGGGTCCCATATGGGAACCTTGGGGAACTCCGGAGGGGACAGGGAGGAATTGAGATGAGTAACCTTTAACGCAGACCGCCTAACTTCTATTTTTTATATAGTATTGGATCCATCGTAGTAAGTTGTCATGCACACCGGCCTTCCCCAGTTTTTCATGGTTAATTTTGTCGAACGCCTTCGAAAAGTCGGTGTACACGACATCTACCTGTTGGTTTTTTTCCATCGCGTTTACGATAGTAACATGTTGAATTTCTCGGCATTTCTAATTCCGAAAAATTCAACATGTTACTATCGTAAACGCTATACTGCGATGTTTGAAGAAACCATGCTGTTGCTGAGAAATGTGATTACGAAAAGCGAATGAGATTTGAGATGTTACTATTTTTTCCTAGAACACACAATTTAGAGAATATTGTTTTTGGGTATAGGGATTATAATTGATTTTTCCATTACTAGGGAACACTCCAGTTTCAAGAGACGTGCGAAATATTAAGGTTATTGGTCGAGCAAGTACCTCAGCGCACCTGGATGTGAAAACTGGATGACACACATGACCATAAGTGGCTCTAATATATTTCTAGGACTAAAAAACATAATAACGATTGTGTACAATACAAAATAAATTAAACACAAAGTAAATTATAACTCTGCAGGGGTTGACCTTAAGGACCTCCCGTAGAACATTTTTTTGCAGCTGAAGGCCCCATCTAACCCCTAGTTGCGTTGGATCCACGACATTTTGGCCACCCTGTATACATATTCGGAATCAGGAAACAAAGGCAATTTTGGCGGCGGCGGTGAAGGAAATTTTCAAAAATTTGTCTTCATTATCCACAGAAATAAGATAATCACAAAGGGCACATCTGACATCCAACATCTGATAACTTAAAAAGGAATATTTGACGTTGATCAAGCTGAAAAGGAAGAAATGCATTGGATACAAATTTTATTTCAAATGAAGTTTAATGTTTTGCTAAGTGGAAAAGGCTTCTTTGATAGATGTTAGATAAAAAGGCCGATTTACCAAATATATTCCGTTTCTATCTAAAGCAAACATTCCTAAATAAAATCAATATATTTAATAAAAATAAAGGGCACAAGTGATCAGTTGGGCACATTTTCAGTAATATTTGTGCGGAAGAGATAAATGATTTTTTTTCCGGTAAGTTGGTTTGTACAAACACTTACATGTCGATCATATTTTTTAAAACTAGATGAGGTCGGCGTTTCCTGTCTGACTACTCTGAGAAGAAAGGCCGAAACAAACTCGGAGGTCACAGTCTCTTTTAAAGTCCAGACAAAATCTTGGTTAGATCATGTGAAGACCATGTAGACTGATGTCTGAAATGGTCTTTTGAGGAAAGAACCAGCCAGATTGAGTGGACCTTTCCAGTCAGTGCACGCATTTGTCAATAACCGTACAGTTCAACTCAAAATTTAAGGAGCTCAACGAATTGACGAACAATACCAAAGAAAGGACATTCGGGTAGGCCGCATAAGTACTCAAACTACCAGAACATGATTAAAAACTAAGATAAATTAAAATAAAAAAAAAGAATGATCCACATAGTCTTCACATTCACAATAATTAAAATAAAATAATATAATACTTTAAAAAGTAAATATTCTTGTCATAGCAAGAAAAAAAAAAAATTAAGATCTAAATTCACGGTGTAAAATAAAAATAAAAAACTAAATTAATTGGAGCAGCTCAGTCCCAAGCCATTTTGAGAGTGAGTGAGGAGAGTGGTGGGTCCATTAAATAAGAAGGACACAACTGAACAGGATGTGCCTTTTTATTTTAATATTAAAACAGTATGATAGGCCATATTTAGTTAGTTGTGACTTTACAAAGTAATAAAGATAGCTTAATTATTTTTTCTTATTAAGTCGAAAGGGAAAATCATTATTTTACTAATTATCGGCAAAGATAAAAAAAACCGGCCAAGTGCGAGTCGGACTCGCGCACCGAGGGTTCCGTACAAACCTCAGCGTAAAGTTATTGTAGACGTTGTGGAGATTGTGTGTTTGGTACCTATTGTTTTTTGTGTTTCGACACCGACTTCGGAAAAGAAAGTTATTTTTCGTTTTGCAGTGTTTTTTTGGAAGTCGGTTTGTTTTTTTGTTAAAAAGTTTTTTATTTATCTCTTTTTAGTTTTGATAGGTACTTCCAATTGCCATAAAATTCATATATAGCCAAAGTACATCTCATGACGATTCCAATAAGCCCATACACGACTAGGATACATTGTTTTATTTCGGAGTACCAGTGCCTACCTGCTGGCTTCATCATCAGGTCAGTTCGATGGTACCATGTTTATCAGCACTATGTATTTATAAGTATTTGCTTCATCATAGTCGTTAAACTATTCGAGATATGTCTGGGTTATACCCATGACATACTTAGCATTAAGGAATTCTATTGGCCATCTGTGGTCTTCTTCACCAGTTCCACTTCACCAAATGTTACTTTCTGAGTGCAGATGATTGCATTGTTGATAAAAATACCAAAACCGCTATATGTATGCCTATAATATTTGAAGAGTTCCCTCGATTTCTCCAAGATCCCATCATCAGATCCTGACCTGATGACTATGGGACCAACTGAGAAGACCCTTTCAAACAAAAGAAGAATTTTTCAAATCGGTCGAGGCGTCTTACAGTAATCGGGGAACATACATAAAAAAAAAAGATTCCGACGTATTGAGAACCTCCTCCTTTTTTTGAAGTCGGTTAAAAATAGATTTTCATTTTAATTCAAAATCCATTTTCTACGAGACGTACCTAATTACCTAAAGTCAAATTAATCCTCATGAGTGTTGCGTCAGTTGCGTGTTCGTTTGCGATACATATTATGTTCCGTGGTTTATGTTGGGCTCAATGTAGTATCTGAAATATTTTATATCTGTTATTGTCCAGCACTTCCAGTTTTTTATCGAAATAATTATTATACTGGTAAGAAATGGTCGGTCCCTAAGACCATTTCTCCTGATCGCGCACGTGTTTTCAAAAAATGTGCCAGTACAAGTTTGATCATGCATGGAGTATTGCTCTCATCTGTAGGATGGATCTGCCAAATACCAGCTTGATGCATTTGAGTCGATCGAAAATGATGAGGCTCATCAGCAATGAGATACTCATGGTAGAGTCTAGGCTTCAGAGCCTTGAACATCGGTGCCGATTTGCCAGCCTGTCTGGTTCTTAATCCAATGGCATTGCAATTGCATGAACTAATTCCTCCAAGCCCGTTCCATCATCGTACTATAAAACGTACGGTGATGCGTCATCACTATTGGTGGACTTTTAAAGCTTAATTTTACGCAAACGGATCCCTGAATCGAAAAATTGTTTTCACAGACCCGTAATATTTTCTCATGGCCTAGCCAACGATAGCCATGGGAAAGACGAGAAAAAATAAAACATACCCTTTTTACGTGTACGGTAGTAGGTACCTAGCCATTTGTTTCATTCATGATTTTATTTTACCACTTTGTCGGCGTGATTATGTATATCCAATCCATGCCAAATTATTGCTCTCCAGTACTAAGAGTCTCTGAGCTATGCTGCGGGCAGACGGACATGGCGCAACTATAAGGGTTCTGTTAAGAATTCTACCCAACACTTGGCCTCTGCCTCGAATCTTGCGGGCAGCGGGGCGGCGGCGGCGGCGGCGCGGGAACGGTGCGGGCAACGCAGACCCGCAGGCTTATTACGTATCTTTTGCAAGAGCAAAACGATAGCGATCAAACGCTTTATGTCATAAAAGTCGGAATTACCTGCAGTGTAGGTATGGTAGGTCCTACACAATCGTTTGCTAATCGCTCGCTGTTTGTCAAAAGCACTTATTTAAAAAAAAAACTGCCAACAACTCTAAAACTTTTGTATTGAAGAGCGCAAAAATCGCTATCGTTTTTGTTCGCGACGAAGCGACACATAGCTTATAGTCTATATACTTGCCTATATACCGTTAAAATACTTAAGTTATTTAAGTAAGCAATGTATGTAATAGCATAGGTAAATAAAGAATTTAATTCTTTTCGATTAGGGGTCCCCTAAAAAGCGGGAGCGCAAGTAGCGCCGGGTGCGACATCTTCACGCACCAATGTGTGTTATTTACCTTTACATACACTACACTGTTAGGAAACACAATCTAGGTGTTCTAACTTGGATGCCCTAAGGCTATGACTGAAAAATGATATCTAACAACAGTACATAGCCAGGGACTATAGAGTATCACCCTGAAACACTAGATACATACACATTTCGCTCAAGTAAGTGGTAAGATGAACTCGTTATAAGCGATTCAGCACTTCTAGGTAACCTAGATATCTGCCTAGGACATGTAAACAGATAGTACTCACATAGTTCTAGTACATAAAGACCACTTGCTTGAGATGATGTGTCTGTATACATAGAACACAAGGGTTTTCGAGCGCTTGTCGGCGGCCCGCCCGCCTTCAGGTACCTTCTGAGCCTGAAGGAATATAGATTTGCTTATTGAAGCAATACCATCGGGGACTGGCAGGCAGGCGCTCGGATTCTCCCATAGGCCCCAGGTCCTCTGACCTTCGGGCATATCACAAAACCTGTTTGTTTCCCTGGGTCTGGCAAATATTTCCCTTTTCGGCCGCTTCCCGGCACCAAAACCACCAGAAGGGCTGGTGGTATACCCTAGTTACACACACCATTCGATTCCTTGTTTCATGGCCTCCCTGATCACACTTTGTAAGGAGCCCAGCTCTGGTGACCAGGGAGATAGCCACCGAAATATATTGCCCGGTCCCGGGACATTCTCATTTTCGGACACTTCAGGGTGAATACTGACTCGAGGGTTGAACCCACGCCCACCAGGGTGGCACCATAGGGTGGCCTGTCGTGATGGCCATCGATTAATGCCTGGTGGTCGTGGATTCCACGGGTACCTTGAGTACAAACTAACTTTATGTTAGAAAATAACATCTTTCACTACTCACGCACACTTACAGGCACCTACACGCCTGAAGGTTATAGATATAGCTATAGAAACACTGGACTCCTATAGCTTAGGGAAAGGGCTTTCGAACCCCCGCGATGAAAGTAGTGGAAAAATGTATACTTTAGCATGTAATAGCCATAAGTTCAAAAAACCAGCGGAATTTCCCTTCATCACTCGTTCTTCCTAGCAGAACTCCTCGGCGGAGATAGTTAGGGACCTGGACCCAGGTCCGTTGGATGGGCCATTTCAAGGCGCTTCCAACCATATAGGTCATGCCATGGTCATGACATCGGGAAGGGAGGTTCTGCTGATTTCTAGCATAAGTTCATAATAAAAAATTATGTAAATAAAAAACTTGTGCGACTAAAAAATCAGGGTCCTCGTGACGGTAAAGTTTGGTAGTACGATAGTGCGCATGCGCATCGAGCAATTCGGTAGCCAAATTTGTATTAGAAGAATCCACGCAACTTTATGTCACGAAGACCCTGTGAAAACATCGCAAAACACTAAGAAGAATAAAGTCTTTTATTTCCTGGACATCATATCTTCACCCGTGAACATCTGGCAGACCTCAAGCAGCTCACAGAGGCGAGAATTCTTGATGACAACTGAACTATAGGTGCAAGGGTGTCAACGCGCTGGTGCTGGAGCCTTACAACCTCCAGAAGCCCTATTCTCCGCCAGCGATCACGTCCACCCCGTACAGTTTTGCTCTTGCAAAAGATACGTAATAAGCCCGCCGTTCTCGAAACCAGCGGGTAGATCGCGCGGCACTATAGCGGCGTAGTGTTGTGTTCTATGTGTCGCGAACGAAATGTCTGAACAACGGAGACAACATTTTTTGATTCAAATTTATTCCTAACGCTCGATTTATTGTGGGCAAAAGAAGAATTGAATCCATACTATAGGGCAAGAAAAAGAAAAAGCGAGTTTCGTCGAAATTATGAAGAACAGAGACAATGTCCTGACAAATTCTACGACTACTACAGAATGAATGTAGAAACTTTTGACTATACTCTTGAAGCTATCAATGGCGATTTGTTAATTAAACTGGTTAATGACTCTTCTATTTTTATGTTTCACATCTTTGCTGTTCCATATCGGTGTCCTCTCAAAAATTGCTGAAATAATTTGCTCTAGCACGTCCGAGGACATTTCGACACGTCACAAAAATAAATTGCACAACACTGCAATTCGGACGCGCGGGCGGTCACCGCTTGGCTGGAGTGCACCGCCGCTCGTTGCCCGCTCCCGCGCCGCTGTTTTCGAGGGCCGGTCCATTTGATTTTACGCATTAGATCCAGACGCGCCCGCGCCGCTGCCACCGCCGCCGCGGCGACGCGGCGCGGCTCGGCGAACACTCGCTACCACGGACTCCACCGCGACAGTCGACACCTCTTCCTAATCTCTCATTGTTTGTCCGGGACAGTTGAAATTTGTTATTATAACGGTATTAAACCATTCGCCTAAAAATACAGTCCACTCATTTCATCCACGAGCTAACAGGTTCCTTGTTGACTACGGAACCCTAAAAAAGAAATCTAAAAATCGGTTATCGGGGTGATATAAATCGAATCGCGTCGAGCCATTGAGAGGGTCGCTTACAATTTGGCCATGATATTTTTGCTCATCTTTAGGTTAAGTAACTTTGGCCCTTATGTAGACGAAAGTTAGTAATTGATCGATATCTTTATTCTTATGTTGAATACACAACATTGTAGAGTATCTTAAAAGCTTTCAGTGTAATTGGAAAATTACGCATTCATTTTAAAAGAAACATTTTAAAAGGTAAACAGTTTGTTTTTGCAGTGTCAACACAAGATTTCTTAGCGACGTCGAACCACTTTTCCCTAGCTTTTTCGCTCATTAAAAGTGACATCATTCAATGAACGCTTATTTAGTGCAAAATGAAAATGTGAGAGACATTGAACGCAAAAGAGCAGAAAAAGAACAGCGTTTTTCTTTTGTTTCTATTGCACTGCGAGAGACATTGCAGTTATCTTTTTGCTCCGGGGTGATGTAGCAACCTCAACCTCAAAAAGTTTCAGATTTGTTTTGTTTATGCTTTTTTTTTGTCGTAGGTATTGTTTTGTGTTCTATTTACAATATGGAAAGAATGAATGTTGCTTTTAACTTCAGGTACTGTAAAGCAATTGAAATCAAGTAGGTATAAGACTTCAATTATTTGTGATCGGAATCACAAGATTCTTTCTTCTTACATACTTTTTAGGGTTCCGTACCCGAAAATGCTGCTTCAGAGTGCTGCCACTCACGTGTTCGTCTGTCTGTTTGTCGACTGCCACAAAATTTTGTTCCGAAGAAGAATTTTTTAGGTACGGAACCCTAAATGTGCTCAGTCCGATACGCACTTGGCCAGTTATTTATTAGTCGTTACCCCTTTTCTAGCCATATATATGTTCTTACATACTCACGCCTTTTCGAGTAGGTAGAAACTACAGAAAGCCACCAGCAACGATCCTTTCACACTCCTTATGCTTCATTTAGCCATAAATGTAACTTGTAAATGATATATCTAGAAAGGGGGTGACAACTTCATCCTTCATTTATCCATCGTTTCTTTTGCCTGCCCAACTCTTATATTCATCTCCATTCATTTATCTGGATCTGTAACGAAGTAGGTATATGCATCAAAACTGTGAAAAGCTTCAACTCGTCAGATGCCTACGTAATTTAACTACAAAGTAGTTACACCCATAAAGCTAAAACTGTAAACATTACAGTAAAAACCAATGAATTTATTACGTAAACATGCATTAAGAGTTACCTATTATATCGTAAATCTGTAGCATGCCGTGTTTGTGAGAGTATTTATTAAAATTTAATTTGTTCCATTAGGCACGAAGGAGTCTAAATTGTTTGTTTTTTGAACTTGGAATGCGAAACGTATTTTTTAGTTTTTTGTAGCGGAGTTGAGTTTTTAGGAGAACAGAGAGGGTTTTTAGAATTTTTTGCGAGGTATTTAAAAAAGGCATTATTTTATCAGATGGGTTTGTGTTTTGTGATTAACTTACTATAGGTACTTTAACAGAAATTTTTCCTCGTATCTTTAGTGTTTTTTTACCTTTCATACATAATTAAGTGTAGATAGATCGACGAAGAACTTTATCGACTTCAGAAAAACATTAAATTTTGACCTTGACTTTGGGGGCCTACAATTCCAGAGTGCTTTTTGCTGACTGAACATTATTTTGGTCATGATTAGGATTTGTTTTTAAAAGAGATCTGAAGATACGGCCGTGCCAACCGTGGTTTTCAATTCGCTAGTGTAGAGGAATAAAATATAAAGTCATACTTTCATCATATTTGACAGACATAGGTAGGTACGTCGGATGCATTATGAACAAAGCACATTTTAATGGAGTGTAGTCAGGCATTCTAAAGAGATTTTATTTACTATTCATAATATTATTCTAGCAATCACTTATGTATGAAGGTGGAATGCTAAGCAGAGAAACATTAATTTATAATATACTCTTAGTATTAGAAGGTTTTTCATGTAATCTTAGGTAGTTCATCTTTCATCGGTCTTGTACGAAATTGGACATTATTTCATTATTCCAAACACATTATTT
Organism: Anorthoa munda; assembly: GCA_945859665.1. Classification (NCBI taxonomy): domain Eukaryota; kingdom Metazoa; phylum Arthropoda; class Insecta; order Lepidoptera; family Noctuidae; genus Anorthoa; species Anorthoa munda. Next base: position 2,742,899 of record OX243907.1, on the reverse strand, counting down.
ACAATACAAAGTAAAATACTTTTTCTGTCGAAGATTTTGTGTAATATGTTCGTTTGGTATCAGCCGAATATTTTTTCAAGATTTCGGACTTATTCAAAGCCTCTATTCAGAAGTTTAGACATGTCATTACTTCAAATTGACAGGAGTCTATTATTTATTCTATCAGTAATTTTATACAATCTTATTATTACCTTGCTTACATAGGTACTTTTTATTTTTCTTTGTCTCTAATATTCATGATGTCATCATCATCATCATTTCAGCCGAAAGACGTTCACTGGTGGACATAGGCCTCCCCCAGGCGTCGCCACATTGACCGATCCCGTGCATCTCGCATCCAGCGCCTTCCCGCAACCTGATGTCAATGTCATGCTTAATACTTAATTGCATGGTTACTGAAATGCCGATTTTAGATGTTATTTTCAGAGACATATACCTAGACGGAACATATTTAAGATGCAATTTCGTTATCGGTATTCACTTTCGCACTAATAGATAACGTCATAAGCAAAAAGAGATGGTTATACTTTTGTCTATGCCATCTTTTGTGCCACTGTGGCCGAATACGCTATAGATACTTTTTTATGTTTTGGCTTCGCACGGTTTGTGCATTTAGCCAGTGTCACGTTTAGAATAGAAGTTCTAGTTTCTTTAGATTTTAGTCCAATGTCCTAGTTGGGCTCTAATAAAATGGCGGTAACTTTATTGGAAGCTTCTACGGAGTTTAGTGGACAACATGTACAAACTCATGTTCTCCGCTGTGTTTTACTTGCCCACAATCGTGCACGTTCACTAATATTATTAGAATAAAAAAACACCATTTTTACACTATTAATATTCAATTTAACACAACATTAGGAAAATAAAACAGAGAAGCAACACAGAAAAAATCACGTTCCCGCCAAAAACCCCCTATAGATACTTATCTATAGACATATATCAGTAATAGATCAATGCCACTGTCATATCGATATTATCGAGTTTAGTTTTAGAGCCATCAGCAAATTTGGTCAAATGTCTGTAAGAATTGTCTCTGACTGCGGAAAATTTTTCTACGGTTTTTTTGAGCTTATAATTATTTAAAGATGAATGTGTACAAAGACTGAACTTATCAGTCATTGTAAGAGTACAATTCCACTCACACACCACTTTCACTACTTCACCACTTTCAATTTCACTTTTCTGCGCATTATACGCGTTGTATAAAAATATTTTCAACACACTTGCTCGTAAAGTGAGCCTTATCTCATCGCTTTTAGGGACATAAACCGAGCTATTACACACACGTGCGTAATCACATTACACACTAGTGCGTAATATGCGAGTAAAAATTTTCTATTTAACCGGGTAATACAGTATTTTTTTTAGTAACAATAAAGAGGTTTTATGCCGCTGAAAATCCATATACATTTTTGGAATAAATAAATGTGTACATCCCTAATTAAGTCAAAAAGATTTTTTTTTATTATCAAATTATTCATAATAATTTGTTATAAAATATTTCCATTTTATCACTTAAAATTATACGAGTAATTTTGAAGTAGGCTGTATGTTCACTCACCATGCATTATGCGCGTGAAACAAAAAAGCTTGCGTGCCATTTTCCATAATTTTCATATTTTGTTTTTATCGTATTTGTCGCTGTGTGGTAAATTATTTTGAAATTTCGTGCAGAAGATGAACTGATAGTTATCCCCCGCTATCCCAGCCAGAATAACTGAATGAACCACAAAATGTAAGTGATAGCCTAATCCCCGCATAATCTTGAGAAAAGTGCTTAGCTGCCTACGATAGTTTCCTACAGTGGAAGAGCAAGAATACCGCATCTGTTTCTGGTGGTGCTCAAACATGGTGTGGATATCAAATCGTACTGTAACCTGATGGCATTAACGAAGAGACGGCTCAGATGGATATTATTGGTCGGAAATCTAATGTTTTGTCACAAGCCGACGTTGAAAAGTTTTTGAAAGAAGCTCCGGGTAGTCAGTACCTAGCAAACAAAAGTTCGTTGAATATTATAAATCTAAACGTATCTAAATAATTGCGTAACCTTAGCATAACTTCTTAGAACTAATTATTGATTTATTTGCAGGTTGCCTTAATATTCGGTGTTATTGGTGCGTGTAGGCGACTAAAGCTTTTCATAATACCACAACAAAGGATGAAGAAACCCAAAAGAAGACTCTATTTATGAGTAGAGTCTAAAACAAGGCGAAAATCAGTGACAAAATAACACAAGCCATTAATTTGGAGCCAAAGGCAAAAAAGTTTTGCCCCGAACCACAACATGTGTTTACATCTCGTAGCATGAGTTATTTGGTTCCAACTGTTTTATGATTTGCCTTTGTCGCCGATATTTACATAAGAAGAAAACGAAAGTATCTACTTAAGAAGTGACAAGCACCAATGTAACACAAACTGTGAAATTGCCATCCAATATAGCTTTGAAAATTGTACGTTCACCAAATGTTTTAATAAATTAACGATCTAAGCAATACATGCATGTTTTTTTTTCGCAAATGTGTTGAAAAACGTTGTATAAACTCGTGAGCTCTGCTAATTACACGCTCGACTGAATTACGCCCTCGTTCGCGGCTCGGGCTGCAACCCACAGCCTCGTGTGTAATGAGCAACTTAGCTCACTTGTATCATAATATACTATTAATCATACCTTGCGCAAAAACTAGTTACATGATGAGATCAAAGTGACAGTTTTTGGTACACTCGTACGACTGTACAAACAGGTAATAATCAATATACTGATATATAGTATGCTAGTTCTTGTGCAAGACTGAAAAGAAAGTTTACAGACGAGTATGTATATAAAAGTAATAAAATAAATAATAACAAAATGGTTTAAATATAATAATTTAATTCAAAAAAGTAAAAAGTGAAAATAAACATGATTCATCAACCTTTATCCATAATAGATGGGTCAAGGGTGTTACACGCAGTTGCATAAGGGGAATCGCCAACTTAGCACTCAACACTTTTATTATAGAACGATAACGATTTTTGGGGGCCGAGTCACCCACGTCCGTAGGAGTGTACCCTTTGATTCCCTACACGTGGTCCCCGGGTGGTGCAAATCAGGTGACAATAACTGGTGGTAGGTTTCGGCCGAAGGCTTGCGACCACCCACCGGGCAAAGACGTACCGCCAAGCGGCCTAGCCGTGTTCCGGTTACGATGCTCGGTGTAGCCAACTAGAGGAGTTTGGTCGAGACAGCTGTTCTATTGCTGGCAGACCAGCCTGACGCGCGCTGTTATAGACGTATCGGGAGACTAGTCACGGAGGGTAGCGGGATCCGAGGCACGGTGCGCCGCTGGCCGACCGCAGGTAGTTGGGGGCCCAAGTAGTGTGCCAGCCACACATGAAAGGCTGCCCCGCCAACTGTCGAAAAATCCCGGAATGCATCATCGTGCTGGTTGGCGACCAGATGGGGAGGGCCCGATGGACATTCCGGGGGGGCTCGGGCGTCCCCGCAGTCTCCGGACTAGTTCCCCATTGATGTCGTCTTTTCAATGCGTGTCTGAAGTTAGCAGCGTAGAACCTCGTCTCACTTCCTTCTCCTCTACTCCTTTCACTCTTATATAAAATTTATGAAAAAGAAAAATAATACTGGAGTTAAACAGCGGCTGCACCCCCTCCCCCACAAAGTGCACCTCACCAACATTCGAGGTCTGCACTCAAATCTCTCTGCAGTCCACTTCCACCTGGAGACTGAGAAACCAGCGCTGTTTTTCCTTACGGAGACGCAGATAGCGAGTCCGTCAGACGTGTCGTACTTGTCTTACCCAGGGTTTACCCTGGAGCACAATTTTAAACCGCGCGCGGGTGTGTGTATGTACGCCCGTGACGATACTTGCTATCGGCGTCTCCGTAACCTTGAGGACTCCAGATTCTCAACGCTGTGGGCTTTAGTGGACACAGGTTTGGATAAAATTATCTACGCCTGTGTCTACCGTTCGCATAGCGGAGATCAGGAGACAACCAGGCTCACAGAGTACCTCAGTGAGGCTGCTGACGCGGCACAGCAGCGGTATCCTTCCGCCCAATTAGTGTTACTGGGGGACTTTAATGCCCACCACCAGGAGTGGCTCTTCCCATACCAGTGCACTGACCATGCTGGACGGGAGATGCGTAAGCTTTCGCTAGCGCTAAACCTCACCCAGCTGGTCCAGGGGGCAACGAGGGTACCGGACGTTGATTCGCACACGGCGAATTGCTTGGACCTTCTGCTGACAACAGATCCAGACAGATACTCTGTGTCGATAGCTTCACCTTTAGGTAGTTCTGACCACTGTCTGGTGAAGTCTGTGTCCGTCTATTCCCCGCCCGATCCCAGCCCAAGAGGCACCCGGCGGGTTTGGCGGTACAAGTCAGCAGATTGGGATGGTATGCGATCTTTCTTCGCATGCTATCCTTGGCAGCCTACTTGCTTTTCTTCGACTGATCCATCGTCGTGCGCGGACGCTGTAACGGATGTGTTGCGTCAGGGAATGGAGTACTACATTCCGTTCTCTGACGTATCAATGTCTAGCGAAGACCGGCCATGGTTTGGCGCCGAATGTAAACGCGCCGACGCGCTTAAGCATGGGGCGTACCTGGCTTGGGTCGACGCTCGATCGCGTAAGGCGGGTGACGTGGGTCAGAAGAAGAAGGCCTTCAACAGGGCTGCCAAGTCCTGCAAGATGGTGTTGCGAAGGGCTCGGTTCGACCACATTGGCCGTATAGGGACCAAACTTGCTTCTTACCCATCAGGTAGTAAAGCGTTTTGGTCTCTGGCTAAGTCAGTCGAGTCGAACTTCTGCCGTCCCTCACTACCACCACTGCTGAAACCCGACGGGTCGCTGGCCCACTCCGCTGAGGAGAAGGCAAATTTATTTGCCTCTCTTTTTGCGGAATCTTCACGTCTAAATCCTGGTGACGCGCGGCCCCCTCCTTCTTCTGATGGATGCGAGACGAGTATGTCGGACATTCGTATCCATCAGAAGGACGTCCGTAGGGTGCTGCGCAACCTCGACGTGAACAAAGCTAGCGGCCCTGACGGAATACCAGCAATTGTTCTTAGAACCTGTGCGCCTGAACTGTCTCCGATCTTGACACGCCTATTCCGCCTTTCGTATGAGGCTGGAAAAGTGCCGAATGCTTGGAAGCAGGCTAACGTACAGCCCGTGCCCAAGAAGGGAAGTCGAGCTGACCCGGCCAACTACAGACCCATATCTGTAACCTCCATACTCTGTAAGAGTATGGAACGTGTACTTAATATTAAGCTCCTGGCATACCTAGAAGCAAACGATATCCTAAGTGACCGCCAATACGGCTTCCGCCGAAATCGGTCTACTGGGGATCTTCTAGCGTATGCCATTCACATCTGGAGTGAGGCCATTGAGAGGCACGGGGAAGCGCTTGCCGTCTCCCTAGACATCTCGAAGGCTTTTGATAGGGTCTGGCACGAAAGCCTTATTGGTAAGCTTCCTTCATTCGGTTTGCCCGGTGGTCTGTGTGATTGGACTGCAGACTTCCTGAGAGATCGGTCCATTCGAGTGGTTATCGATGGCTGCTCGTCGGACCGCTTGGATATTAATGCCGGGGTCCCTCAGGGGTCGGTGCTCTCAGCAACTTTGTTCTTGCTGCACATTAACGATCTGCTAAAACCCGGCACCTTTGGGTATGCAGACGACAGCACAGTTGCTGAGAGATACGTGTCCAACGCTCGTGCTACCGGGCCTCAGATCCAGTCTCTCCGTGAGGCCATGGTGGAGCGCTTGAACCTGTCCTTGCAGGCAGTCTCCGAATGGGGCGATGCCAATCTGGTCAGGTTTAATGCTGCTAAAACTCAGGCGTGTCTTTTTTCCGCTAAAAAGAGCCAATTTCACCTGGCTCCAACTTTCCGAAATGTAACCGTGCCAATAACTGACCATCTTGAGCTTCTTGGCGTTACGTTGACATCGACGCTCAATTTTGACCCGTACATTGAGGCAAAGGCTCAACTGGCTGCCAAAAAGCTGGGGATCCTTGCAAAGGTGAGAAGGTACTTCACGCCAGAACAGCTGCTCAGTTTGTATCAAGCGCAAGTTCGATCATGCATGGAGTACTGTTCTCATCTCTGGGACGGATCAGTCAAATATCAGCTTGATGCACTAGAGTCGATTGAAAAGCGGGCCAAGAAGCTCATCAGCGATGAGGCACTGGTTAAGTCAAAGCTCCAGAGCCTTGAACATCGTCGCCGAGTTGCCAGCTTGTCGGTTTTTTATCGGTTACATTTCGGGGAGTGTGCGATGGAATTGCATGATCTAATTCCGCCCAGCCCGTTTCATCATCGAACTACCAGACGTACGGCGATGCGCCATCGGTACATGGTGGACATCCCACCCATACGCACTAAACGTTTTGAGAATACTTTTATTATGCGTACAGCTAAGGAGTGGAATTCCCTGCCGGAGTCTGTGTTTCCCGATAGCTACAATCTAGGGGTCTTTAAGTCAAGAGTGAATAGGTTACTACTAGGCAAGCGTGCTCCATCGTAGACCACATCTTCGCTTACCATCAGGTGAGATAGTGGTCAAGCGCGAGCCTATAATTGATAAAAAAAAAAAAAAAAAAGATACGCTGCAAATTTAACGAACGACGGAAACGGCGAGCTGAGGTAGCACTGTGTGACGCACGGACCTAGTATAGCCAATTATTGTAACTCTGTAAAATTCCATTCCATATTCATACTTCGAATAGGCACTTACACTAATTGTTTTTTTTTTTAATCCTCCGATTGCAGCTAACGTAATTAGGGATAGCAATAGATTCAATGATTCATCAAAATGCAGTAAACACAAGCGAGAATATGGTGAAGGTGTCCACTTATTTCTTAAATATGTACTCTTAGGAAACTTGTGCCCAATCAATAGTAGATTAATAATAACAAATAGCAAATAAACTTTATGAAATAAATTAAAGTAAGTAAAATAAAAATACAGTACTTATCGATAAATCTTTCTTGTGACTGTTATCACATCTCTAACATCAGAATGTAAATATCTATCTCTCAGCGAAAGCATAAAAGTTTATTATTTCACTAAATAGAATTTACAATAGAATTTATTTATTCAGGACAGCCTATACAATGTATTCCCTGCACAATAATTTCAGTATACTAGTCGATAACTCACCTGTAGAAAGATATTCTTTGATTATGTTTTTGTTCTGTCAATACGCTCATTCTACTCTTGCAACCGATAGCTACCTACACAAGACATGGTTCATGCAGATAATGAAACAACAAAATTCTTCCTGATATAAACGAAACAAACGCGTGAAAACAGCGAAAATCTTTAATTTGAGCTGCTAACTGATGTATTACAACAGTGACTAAAAAGTTATCTCTTTGACGTTCAGGATGGTAGCGTTTGTCTCTTTTTTACCCGACTGCCGAAGGAGGGTAATGTGTTTATCAGTCTATGTATGTATGTATGTATGTTTTTTCCTATGTGGCGTGGCCTAGAGACCAAACGCGAGGGCCGATTTTGATGGTTCAATCGATTCGTCTTAACCCCGCGAGTGTCACTGGCTACATGGAAGTTGGAAAATAGGAAAATGGCGGTTCTTGGGCGCCATGTTGTGGGGGCCCAATTTTTTTTTTCTTCCATACCTATCGTGTGGGGTATCAAAATAAAGGATTTTAAGAGGTGATTTCAAAAATATATGACACTTATATGTTTAAATGTACCTAATTCGAAAAAACATTAACTAAAAAGTTATAAATAAAAAAAGTTAATAAAAAAAAACAAAAACCCGACTGCTTGAAAAGCGAACTAAAAAGACGTAAACAAGGAGAAAATCATGCTTTGCAGTCGGAGGATACGTCTGGTTTTGGCCAGCCAGCTCGCGAAGATGTATCCTCCGACAGCACAGCATGATTTTCTCCTTGTTTTTCTATAAGCAAGAACGAAAGAACATATAGTTTATTTTTCTTCGTAAATATGTTCTGTCTAGGCAATACAATGTCTCTGGTTGTTTTATTTGAATTGTAAGTGACAGTGCTATTGGTACCTTCGCTTATCTACTATCTTATGGATCCTACTTATCTTATGGATCTACTGAACCGATTTTCAAAAATCTTTCACCAGTAGAAAGCTACATTATTCCTGAGTGTCATAGACTATAAAATATTTTCAAAAAAATTAGAGATCCTTGAGATTAGGATGATAATTGCAATAATGTAACCCAAAGTAGCAAAATGTTGCATATAAAATTCATTCTTTTGCTTGCGCTGAGAAAACTATTGATGATACATAAAAATTATGCACTACATGATTAGGTAGGGTAGGGTAGTTAGGGTTGGGTAGGTAGAGCGGGTAGAGTAGGTAGGGAAGGGTAGGTAGGGAAGGGTAGGGTAGGTAGGTTTTTTTTTTTTTTTTTTTTTTTTTTTTTTTTTTTTTTTTTTTTTTTTTATACTAATCCCGCTCAACAAAGTTGGCGCCTATTCTGTGCAAATTCTTTCATTCCATTCCTCTTTCATGCCTCTCGTACTTTCATTCTTCATACTAATTGTTCTTCTTGCTTACATCTCTTGTATACGGTGGGTGGGAATCCCACTTTCTTTAAATACGTAAAAGGCAGCTTTATTTATTTAAAATTTGGGTATAAGACAAAAAGTGCTAATATACACGGTTACAGAAAATTACAAATGTCCAAGAAGTGCTGTTAATAAATACAATGTGCAAAAGTGCTATTTATCACAGTCAGAATATAACTAAATATCACAGGGAAAAAGATCAAAATTTTATAAATAGTGCCTTACAATTAGGGATGAGAAGCACTACAGTGCTTTTCATCACACAGACAATCTGTTGTTGCTAGGTACTACCCCAGTGCACCGTTCGTCACTGCAGTTTTGTGCGTGCTATTCTATGCTTCTTACATATATTCTTATAATACTAGTGAAGCATAGTGCCGCTTCAACTTCGGTTTCGTGCAATGACGGTGGAAGCCACATTAACACAGTACACCAGGAACTTTTCCCTGTGTTGCTTACTCATGAGCCCATGCAGGCTCTCCTTCGTCAGTCTCCTGTCCAGCTCACATTCGAGTTGGTAGCGTTCCCTGATAAATAACGGGCAATCTACAAGTATGTGCTGGACAGTCTCTGCCACGCCTGGATCGCAGACACACGATGGGTTATCCTTACACTTGAAACGATTCAAGTATTCAGAGAACCCGCCGTGCCCCGTCAAAACCTGCGTGAGAACGCCTGTGGGCCGCACCTGTTTTATAATACGGAAAGCCGCTATGGCATCCGGAAGAAACATTTTCGTCACAGAAGCTGTCTCGCCCGACACATATCTTCGGTTCCATTCATCAAGCGATTCCAAACGGATCTGTCGCTTGATAAATGATACCGGACACTGGTCGTAGTCCGGCTTCCTCCGTAACGACAATGCTGCCTCCTTTGCCAACTCGTCCGCTCGCTCATTCCCCGGCAGGCCCGCGTGGGCCTTGATCCAGAACAAAGACACAGCTTTGCTCTGGCCCAGGGCTTGAGCCAAATTGGCGCGCGCGCGAACTGCCAGGGGATGGAGAGAGCCATGGCTTGCAAGCGTCTGCAATGCTGACATTGAGTCACTGTACAAACCATAGCTCGTCTCTTGCCGCGTAAGGATCACGTCCGTCGCTTTGCAGATGGCCAGGAGTTCCGCCTGGTAGACTGTGCAGTACGCGGCTAAGCTAAGTTTGAGGTTCCGGACTTCGCCTTCATTATCCCAAATGGATAATGCGGCTCCGACCTTCCCCTCAATCTTGCTGCCGTCGGTGAAGATTCGCACCGCCTGCACATTGTTGCTGTCTAGCAACTGTTGGTCTGTCAGGCACATGAACTCCAGGGGCATCTGTGTAGCTGGATGAGGAGCCTCTGCAAACCTTACCGCACTTTCGATCTCCCTATCTCCTGGTATAAACCGGGATGGCCCTCTCCTCGCTTCATACAGGGCGGCTGCCTCCTGTATGCGCAGATCTAGAGGTAGTATTCCGGACAGTACCAGTGCCGAGTTCAGGGAGACAGTACGGTAAGATTTACAGATCTTCTGGACGAATCCTCGTTGGACCGAGCCTAGCTTCTTCCGTATTCCCAGCTTCTTCGTAGCGGGAGCCCAGGCTGCGGCCGCGTACGTTATTATGGGCTCAATCATAGCAGTGTAGATTGTGTGTATGATCTGTGCGTCCAATCCCCAACTCACTTTAGCGGCGCGGGACAGTTGCTTATAAATGTTAACTGCCCTCCTGCAGACGTTCGCGGTGTGCTCGTTGAAGGTGAGCTTCTCGTCTATGGTTAGACCCAACAACTTCATCTTCTTAACCATACCAATGTCGACCCCGGCCATGCTCAACCTTGGGGTATCATACTTGCGCTTGTTGGTTACGACCATCGCACAGGTTTTGTGCGGCGCGAACCTCAGCTTGTTTCTGACGCCCCAACTCTGAACATGGGCGAGGGCTGCATTGGCAGATGTTGAAACTTCGGTCGCTGAGTCCCCATCCAGAACCAAGACGATATCATCAGCGAACGCCTGCCCGAAGATTCCGCGCCGCTCCAATTCCTGCAATAGTGGGTCTAGAATGAGATTCCACAGGATGGGACCTCCTATTGACCCTTGAACACAGCCCTTGCTAGTCACTCGCGTGCATTCCTCCCCAGCGTAACGAACCTTGACTTTCCTACTGTCGAGGTAGCTGTCTAGCAGCCTTCTTATGTTCACCGGGCACTTTTCCTCAGCCAGTCTGACCTTGATGGCTGGCCACCAAGCACTATCAAAGGCCCCCTCTATATCCAGTGACACCAGGACAATTAGCTTCTTCAGCCTCAACTTGTCCTGTACGTGCTTCACTAGCGTATAGAGGGCGTCCTCAGTGCTTCTCTGGGGCATAAATCCAAACTGGCGAGTACTAAACCGCGGTACAAGCTGCCATTTTAAACGCGCTACTACCATCCTCTCCAGGACCTTCCCCAAAACCGGCAGTAGACCTATTGGTCTGTATGCCTTGGGGTTTAGGTAATCGTCCTTGCCCAGCTTTCTGAGGACCACGACTGTGGCCTCCTTCCAGATGTTCGGGAAGTGTGCCAATTCAAGGCACTTATTGTAAAGGGCAAGGAACGCCTCCAGGTCCTGGTGGATCGCTCGACTGCAGATATCAGACGTCAGTCCATCCCCTCCTGGTGCCTTTTTTGGATTGAAACCTGCCACGGCGGTCTTCAGCTCCAGCGAGGTAAATGGTGGGTCATGATATTCATCATGAACCCACTCATTTACTCGACTGGCTGCTTCTCTAATTCGCCTGTGGTCAGCGTTGTCCTGGTCTACTCTGTCTTCGGGGTAGAACGTATCTGCGAGTAGGGCGGCCGATTCACTTGGGTTGAGGAATACACCATCGCTGCGTAGGGTCAGTTCCTCCTGTCTTCTGGCGGTCCTACCAATCACCCTGAAGATTCCCTCCCAGACCCCTTCCCGATCCTGTTTCCGGCAGAACTCCTTCCAACTTGCGAATTGGGCGCTCTTCGCTAGCATCTCGTACTCTTCTTTGGCCTTCAGGTACTCGTCTACGACCATCGCTCGCCTGACCGGCGCGGCATTGCGGATGCGGTTCTTCAGTCTGGTAAACTCCTTCTTCTTCACAGTGAGCTCCTCGGACCACCACGGACAAGTGATTTTACTTTTAATACTAGTTTTGGGAATAGAATCTTCGCATGCTTTTAAAATACTATCTCTGTAATTTACAATTAATTTTTCTAAATCTACTTTACTATTTATTCCCCTTATACTATTCAAATTTATATTATTTTCAATTTTGATATCCCCTAATTTATCTTTAAATGTATCCCAGTCCGCCTTTCTTGTGTTAAATTTCCTGGTCGTCCTGGTGATATTTACCCCTTTATCCCTTTTTACTTTAATTTCGAAAAATATTGTGTTATGGTCCGAGGATGTTGCTCCTGTGTCGACCCGCCAGCCGCCCACCAGGTCAAAAAGGTCGAGCGAGCATGCCGTGACGTCCACATGGCTTTTATACACTCGACCACCTCTGACTGTGTCAAATGTGGGAGCGTCACCAGTGTTCAGTACCTGAAGCTCTAAGTCTTCCAGGGTTCCGGACATTTCCTCGCCCTTGGAGTCTTCGATGATGCTACCCCACCAAGGACTCTTGGCGTTCGCGTCGCCGCCTATAAGCAATCTACCGGTGGCCACTTCCGATTTGATCTGGGTCAACTGTTCCAGGTATGGCCCTATGGGTTGGTCTGGCTCGAAGTAGTAAGATACTACTGCGATCTCCCAAGCTTTGGTCCGGATCCCCACCACAACGATGTTGTTTGTGGTGAGTTTCGGGTATGGAATGACATCCAGGTCATCATCAAAGACGGCAATTGCCGCCTTTACCCTCCCACTTCCATCAACCTCGCACTGGTAGATTCGCGAACCTCGGTAGTTCTTCATACCTCGAGCCCCTCCCACGTACGGCTCTTGGATAAGTGCCCATGCGATCTTCCTCTTACTGGCCTCTAAAAAGAGTTCGGTCGTTGCCAGGTCCTTTCGTTGTAGGTTTGCTTGGGCCACACGGTATGGTCTTGCGTTTTGTTGGGCAGAAGTCTCCGGGGCGCCCTTAGCAGTACGCTATAACAGAACGGGCTATTGCATCCCACCTTTTTCTGACTTGACACTCCGAGCTGAAAGCGTGGTGGCTGGTGCTGTCAATCCTCGCGCGCGTGCAATTACAACACTTTGGAGGTAGGCCTGCGGCCCAGTCCGCGCACTCCGTCCTCATGTGGGGGCCGCCACAGTGGCTGCACTTTGGCACAGAATCTGTGCAAAGGCGTCGGCTATGCCCATACCCGAGGCAGAGCGAGCATTGGACCAGCGGGGATTGATCCTCGACCCTCACCCGCTGGAACTCCACGTGCACCGACCCAACCTCGAGCATGCGTCGCCAAACCTCTGTGGCGACCCTCATCACTACGTGACACATTAGCGGGTTCCTGGCTCGCTTTCTGTATATAATTTCTATTTTGGCCTGCTCATCTTTGAGATCTTGAAAGATGGCGGCATTTTGGTTCTTAAGGGCCTTGAGTACTTCCTCATTTGGGTTGTATTGCATCACGTCGCGCAACACAACCTGCGGATTTTTATTTGTAAAGGGTAGGTAGGTTAGGGTAGGTAGATTGTCGCGGACAAATTTGAAAGAGTGTTACCGCGGCCCTGGCACAAACAACTGAAGGAACACGGGTGGGTTTTAGTCAGTAAAAGTCTGACACGCCCTCCCGCTTCACCCAGAGCGGGATAAGTCATTGGACGATTTCCCACCCAAAAAAAAAAAAAAATGGTAGGTAGATTATGGTAGGTAGAGTAGGGTAGGTAGGGTAGGTAGGGTAGGGAAGGTAGGTGGGTAGGTAGGTACTAATTGACGGGAGCGAAGCCCCAGTGGGTCAGCTAGTTTTAAATAAATAATTAAGAATCAAACGAACTTACCTTGTGAAGTTTGATTCCAATTATGCGAGGGTCTCAACCGAAGACGATTACAAATTTACTTGCAGCAGTACATGATAAGGTGCTGTCTTTGCCACACTTTTAGATACTCATAGCTAATAAAAAAAAATAAGAACCAAAACCATGACGCAGCGTCCCGTCTCGCTCCCACCCGCCCGCACGCGGCGTTTTCGGTCCCGCTCTTTATTCATTAATTTTAGAGAAATATCAGCTTCTAGCTGATAACCTAATATATTTGAATTTTCCTTTTTGTCTGTAAGGGCTCTCGTAGGGATGGGTGGGATTGTAATCGTCTTCGGTTGAGACCCTCGCATAATTGGAATCAAACTTCACAAGGTAAGTTCGTTTGATTCTTAATTATACTTCGGGTCTCAACCGAAGACGATTACAAATTTACTTGCAGATGTTTAGAGTAAGTATCATGACAAAAAAGGGAAAGCAAACATTGTAGTAATATGATTCTTTTTACTAATCATTCAGGTTATATATATATATATATATATATATATATAACAATAATTAAATATCTAAATATTCTACTTATTAATCAGACTTTTATTGTTAGCTACATCCTGTTACATCTATCCTGATCTTAATTAAATTAGTCAATTCGATAGGTGTACATGATTATTAATATTCTGATTCTGAAGTCTGAATTTATCTTCAGTTGAGTGGTAATAGGCTTGTGCCCTCTAACATAAGACTTAAACATAAAATTTAAACTATCAATGTACGTTAATGTGAGAACACCTCTGCCAAGCCCTTCAGGGAAACCGAGGTGTGATGTTAAGATAATTTCTTATCTAAATATAATTAAAGATTATTAAATATAGCAGTAGCGAAATCGTTGTTAACCGGTTAATGATATCTCTGTTATAGTACTTTAAGAAAACATTAGAAGTATTATTCCAACCTGCGGCCTTCCGTACCACTTCCAGGTTTACACCCATCCTATGCGCGGCTGACGTGGAGGCGTGGCGAATACTGTGGGCTCCAAATATGGATATATCAATGCCACTGTCCTCTAAAACCTTTTTGACCCAGTGAGCTAGTGTCTGCGAACATACCTTTTTATGAGGTTTTCGAAAGCTAATGAACAAGTGGTCGTCTAATTGATTGTGATTGATACGTAAGGATGAGGTCTTATCAATGTAAGCTTGAACAACGGTAACTGGACATAAAGATAAATTTTAGCGAATAAAAGGTAACCTGATAAGGGGTTGGAAGGTCCCAGGTTTTAATTAAGTCGGCTATTTTAATTATAATCATATCATCTTCAATACTGATATTTTTTAATCTGATTTAACTTAGTGTCTGCATTCTTTGCGCAGAAGCTATTGATAATAAAGCAATTGTTTTTCTTGATAAACATTCAAGTGTTATATTCGTATAACAATACCAACTAGACACATAGCTCAATACTTTATTAGTGTCCCAAGTAGCTGTGTACTTAGGATTGGGAGGTCGTAACCTGTATACACCCTTCAGGAACCTATCGATACATCTATTTAGCGTGATTTCTGTACCTAAAATAATTGAGAGGGCAGATCTGTGTGTATTTATCGTATTATAGCTAACCCCTTCGTTTAATTTTATTGTTAAAAAGGAAATCACTTGAGTACTACTGGCTTTAAAAATGTCATAATTGAAGTGTATAAATGTCTTGACAATAAATTAGCCAAGATTTCAGGGTACAGTTATATTGATTAAAGGTTTTTGGTGTAAATGAAGCCATTACGATACCCAAAGATGTTTCCGGAACACCTCGAGCTATCATCGATTGCCTGATAATCTCGCTGCCACTATGATAAGGTCTGCATGTAGTGGATGGTGTGTACTGAAAGGAGAATACAACAATTCTTGATCGGGTCCAAAAAATCATTTTATCTGATATTATTAATTTGGTCCATAGTGGGTATCAAGGTTGTGAACGCCAGTAGGATACAATTAGTATACCCTCTGCCTTATCTTTAATTATTTTTTGCAAAACTTTGGTTATAATGCTGAACGGGGGAAAGCCATAGAAGGAAAGGTCTTTCTAGTTGAAAGTGAAGGCATCTACTATTTCAGAATGGGGATCAAGCTTCCATGAGGCGTATCTTGGTCATTTGTAATTTTGTGGGCTAGCAAAAAGATCAAAGTTGGGTACACCCAGTTTATTTATAATTCCCAAGAATGCATACTCAGCTAGCTCCCATTCGGTGTCCACATTAACTTTCCGTGATTTCCTATCAGCAATAATATTATCCGAAGTAAATCTTCAATTCTAAAAAACATATGAAGCAAATATATGAATTTTCCTAAGTTCACGCCACTGCCAAAAATTGCGGGCTATTTCATTTAAATGTGGATGTTGTATACTCCCCATTCGATATATGTAGCTGATCCCCGTTGTATTATCGATTCTCAGCAGAATATTGCAATTTCTTAGCACAGAAGCGAATATTCTTAAACCATAAAAGGCAGCTTTCAATTCTAAACTATTAATATGCATACTAAGTTCTGATTCAGTGCAGTTCCCGTGTGAACTTTCGTTACCGCAAGCTATACCCCAACCAGTGGTTGATGCATCGCTGTTTATTTCGAGACTATAATCATTATTACGAATAGGACATATTGAATATTTAATATTATTTTCCCACCAACGGAAGTCCTGTTTCAATGAATTTGACTATGTTATAGTCATATGAGTTACTCAGAGCTAGAAATTTTTACCTTTAAATAACTTTGTATAAATCCATCCATAACTGACTGCAGGGCATGCAGAAGTCAGTAGGCCTATAAATTCAGCAAAAACCTGATTGAACATTTGTTTAAATTAGGGAATTTTATAGTTTTGTTTAAGATACGAAGTTTCTTCTCTTCAGGAAAGGAAATAGTCAAATTTACGGTATTGAAAATAAATCCTAAAAATTTACATTCTGTCTTTCGCGTTATTTGACTTTCATTGAAGTTTATTACAGAACCTAAAGATTGTAAAACATTATGTGTCTTTTTAATATTGTATGCACATTCATCATATGATTGTCCAATACATAGGAAGTCGGCTTAGTAATTAATTGACATCAAACCTCGACACGTAGATACTGTAGAACAGGTAGTAACAGTTTGGTAAACACAAACGGGGCAGTACGTAGACCAAAGGGTAAAACGTTAAATTGGTATAGTTGTGATTACCATTCAAAACTTAATTTCTTCCTATCTATAGTATTTATAGGGATTAAAAAAGTTAATTAAAAAAATCAAAATACCCGACTGCTTAAAAAGCGAACTAAAAAGACGTAAACAAGAAGAAAATCATGCTGTGCAGTCGGAGGATACATATTCGCGAACTGGCTGACCAAAACCAGATGTATCCTCCGACTGCACAGCATGATTTTCTTCTTGTTTACGTCTTTTTAGTTCGCTTTTTAAGCAGTCGGGTATTTTGATCTTTTTAATTAACTTTTTTATTTATAACTTTTTAGTTAACATTTTTTTCGAATTAGGTACATTTAAATATATAAGTGTTATATATTTTTGAAATTGCCTCTAAAAACCCTTTATTTTGATACCCCACACGATGGGTTTGGAAGAAAAAATAAAATTGGCCCCCCACAATATGGCGCCCAAAAGCCGCCATTTTTCTATTTTCCAATTTTAATGTAGCCTATGACACTCGCAAGGTTAAGACGAATCGATTGACGTATGAATCATCAAAATCGGTCAACGCGTTTGGTCTCTGGAACGCCATATAGGAACAAACATACATACATACATACATACATACATACATACATACATACATACATACATACATACATAGACTGATAAACACATTACCCTCCTTCGGCAGTCGGGTAAAAATAGGCGTCCTTTAAATCTAAAGTTGCCATAAAATTATTTTTATCTAATAACCATAATGCTGTTCCATTTTAAAGTATTTAAGTTGAATAAATTTATTTAATAATTTCGCCGTTAGCTTTAGGTAATGTGAATATGGGTGATATAAATTGTCCCTCGCAGGGCTTAGAGGTTGTTATAAACTTTGATTTTAATAATCCTGTGATACAATTATCAATAATATTGCATCCCGACATCGATTTACGGGAATTTTGGGGAGGAATAGTTTGTACAGGTTCTTGTTCAAACGGTATACTATAGCCTCGTACCCAAGATAAAATTATTGGATTACTGGTTATGCGACGCCAGTTATGATAAAAATGTTGCTATCTACCTGTGATTGCTACCTTGGTTAATGATGTCAGCGCTTCCTGTTCCGCTGGCGCGCCGAGCTGGTCCGGTTCTGGCAGTACGAGTCTGCGCGGCGATCCCGCGGCGCTGTTGCTGGCCTCCGTGACGCGGGGTTCAGACGCGGCTGGCCGGCTGCTGCTCGTGGATCCCCCCTCGCGTTTAAAGCCCCCCTTGGGTATTGTGTTGTCGGAAGCTTATACGGAGCGCGCTGAGTACTCTTCATTTCCAGATCACATTTGGAAATTGCTTTGGCCGATTTGAGGTGTTCAGAAAGGTTGGAACCGAATAAGTATTGATCGATCTTTGTATTCTTCACAATATCTCAAGTATCTTTATTCAAATTGTTAATGAAGGCATATCGCCTTGACTGTGAATCTCTGTAAAGACAGTCACTTAATGGTTTTATAATTTCCTGTGCGTGTGATAGCGTATCTTAATTATGGACTATACCGATAGCTGTTAAGCAACTTGATAATTGATTCTGCTTGTATTGGCTAAATAGATCTTTTTAATATAAAGGGTTGACAAAGCCGCCTCAATTTCTAGGTTAAGTTTCGGTGCATTCATACTACTACAGTTTTCTGCCAGTAAGTATTGTTTCATCAATTCCAATTTTATTTCTTTAGGTAACCCATTACTTAAAACATGTGCCCATCTAGCAGCAATATCCTTATGTAAATCCTCCCCATGTTCCTTTTGGGTAGTTGGATCTTCACCTAGCATCATTAAAATTTTAGGTTCATAAAACCTCATTGGTATTTTCTGGTTCCGTGGCGACCAGTAAATGAGCATCGTTATAGTATTTTAATGTCTTGGATACTCAACGCGATTTACGCGGAGCAAGACAATTAGGATCTCAACATGATTTACATGGAGGTTGGATAATTTTTTGTTACCTCAACACGATATACGTGGAGAAAGGAATAACAATTCTCACACTTGGTCGTCACTGACCATGTTGTCAAACCAAAACGTAGCTTGAAATCTTCGACACGATTTACGTGGAGAATTGCACTGTCCTCTACACGATTTTCGTGGAGGAAATACTGATTAAATTGTTTCGCAACATCAAAACAATTTACGTCTTGAATATGATCTTATCTTCAACACGATATACGTGGACATGAGTTTAGGTATATTATTTACCGTATAACATTACAATAAATTATACTTTTCTCTTAAGTTATTAAATGTGGGTATACCGAAAAAAAATATTTTAGGAAAAAATATTGTAATAATGATTAGTAATCAGGTATCCCTTTAGGTACATACCTTGATCGTCCAGACATTCAACATTATTTGCGTCTTTGTAACCAGATGAACTTTCAAAATAAGAACGATCCGAAGATGATGAACTACTTCGTCGATATGTTTGCAGTTTACGCTCGAGTTTTTTAACCTTTTTTCGCATATTATGGTAATAATCATCACTATCCTTATATCGCGAACGCTTTCGTTTTTCCATTTTAACTTCGATGTTTCTATAATAAACAAACTAAAAAACACAGGAAAAATTTGAAACAGTGTGACTCCGACAACACGAAAACACGTAATGAATAAAGAGCGGGACCGAAAACGCCGCGTGCGGGCGGGTGGGAGCGAGACGGGACGCTGCGTCATGGTTTTGGTTCTTATTTTTTTTTATCTAAAAGTGTGGCAAAGACAGCACCTTATCATGTACTGCTGCAAGTAAATTTGTAATCGTCTTCGGTTGAGACCCGAAGTATAAATATGTGTGTCTGGCAACTAATACTCCATTTTTAAGCACTTCCTGGCATCCGACAAAGCAAAACTTGGCGTGCCTATGTAACTTTGAAAAAATAGTAATATGGTACCTACTACGGAGCTATGGTCACGTGTCAATGTGACCATAGCAACTCCTCAACCAGACGTGAGAACCATCGTGTTTGGGCTTGTAGCAGCCGGCATCAACATCCACGCGCTACGCGCGCGGACACATAACTACCGTTGTGTAGCGACGCGCGGTATTTATAGTTCGTGCAAAATCGACCCGCTCATATATAACTGCAACAAGTGGGTAGCATAATATAATTGTAAATCGCCTACCCTACATCTATGTAATAAACTAAACCGAATTGTATATAAATGCCTGCTCCTAAAATATATGTCATTCAACCCGAATACTCTTTCACTTAACTATCTCCTGACAACTGGTAAAGTGGTGACCCCGACGAACACTGAAAATGGCCGACAAGCAAGAGCAAACCCGAGAAGTCCAATCGGTTTGTGCATGCAAACAGCCGCCAATGCTTGCGTCGCGATAAGGAAGTAGTCACTCGCAGCCAGAGCCAGATCTTCGAGAAGCTATTATGCAGCTCACGCGGGAAATTGCGGCAATGAGAATGGACAGAACAATACAAAGAAGATCATCATTCCGCTCAAGATCACGTACACAATCCCGAGGCCGAACGAAATATTACCAGCTAACATCAAGCGATATTTGTTTTTACCACACTCGTTACGGTAAACAAGCGCGCAACTGCAGCTCTCCGTGCAAGTACAAGCAGCAGGAAAACTAGCCGCGACCTTGGCTACGACGGGACCCGAGGTTAACGAAATATCACCATACCGTCTACACGTTTGCGATTACCAAAATCACTTAAGATTTCTTGTGGACACCGGAGCCAACGTGTCGGTCATTCCCAACACAAAAGGAATGAAGCGGGTAGAAGAAGTTTTGTACGCAGCGAATGGCACACCAATACACACATATGGCGAGAAGAAGCTGGAACTCGACCTTGGTCTACGCCGCCCCTTACCATGGCAGTTTATTGTCGCTGCCGTGAAACGACCGATATTGGGCGCCGATTTTTTGCGTCATCACGACCTTCTCGTCGACCTACGTGCTAGAAAACTCGTCGATAAGAAAACAGGATTGACAATCGACGGTTGCATTGCAAACAGTGCCACTACCCCCACCGTGCTAACTATCAACCTCACCGACCCTTACCACAACCTTCTTCAACAGTACGCCGAGATAACTTCCTCGAACTTCAACAACACGAAGAACAGCGAAGTTGAACATCATATTGTCACTCACGGGCCGCCCGTGTACAATAAGGCACGACCGTTGCTACCTCACAAATATCAAGCGGCGAAGAAGGAGTTTCAAGTTATGCTAGAACAAGGAATATGTCGGCCATCAAAATCACCTTGGGCGAGTCCACTCCACCTCGTAGAAAAGAAGACTGGCGAATACAGACCATGTGGCGATTACCGAAGACTGAATGCCGTAACCAAACCGGATCGGTACCCAATACCACGACTTCGTGACTTCACGTACCATCTCGAAGGGATGAAAATTTTCTCGAAGATTGATTTAAGGAAAGCGTATAATCAATTAAGAATACGCGAAGAAGACATCGAGAAGACGGCAGTCATTACGCCGTTTGGGCTTTTTGAGTTCCCACGAATGTGTTTCGGACTATGCAACGCCGGACAAACATTCCAACGACACATCAACAGCGTACTCAGCAACATGGACCACGTTTTCCCATTCGTCGACGACATTCTCGTCGCCTCACCAAACCAAGAAACCCACAGAGGACACCTGGAAGATCTTTTCAAAAGACTTAAAGAGCATGGTTTAAAAATAAATGTGTCGAAATGCGTTTTCGGACAAAAAAAACTAGAATTCCTTGGGTACATATTAACAGAAGCCGGTATCCAACCGAAGATCGTGTGAAGACAATATCTGATTATCCTGAACCTACCACAATTCAAGAATTACGTCGATTCCTCGGTATATTAAACTTTTATAAAGAAAATATACCGCACGCTGCACACGTCCAGGAAAAGCTATACAAATTTCTACGAACTTGCAAGAAAAACGACAAGACAAAGGTAAACTTCAACAGTGAAGATAAAGAAGCATTTCAACACTGCAAGAACAGCATCAAAAGCGCCGTCACTTGGTCACACCCTTCAGTTCACGCACCGTTATCACTGATGTGTGATGCTTCAAACACGTGTGTCGGCGCTGCGCTACAGCAACGTGTAGGAAACAGCTGGAGACCACTTGGTTTTTACTCAAAGAAAGTGACAGAAGCGCAAAAGAAATACAGCACGTTTGACCGAGAACTACTGGCGATCTACCTGGCAATAAGGCACTTCCGGCGCATGTTTGAGGGTAGAGAAATAACGGTATTCACGGACCACAAGCCGCTAACGCATGCACTACTGCGGCTAAACAGCAAGACAGAAACACCAATGCGCACGAGGTACTTGCACTATATAAGTCAGTTCACAATGAACATATGCCATATTGAAGGGAAGGACAACGTTGTGGCCGATGCACTATCAAGAATCGAAGCAATATCTACCCCATCACCGATCGACTACGATGAGCTGGCTCGCCTACAACACAGCGACATGCAACTGACTGATGACGTCACGAAAATCAATTCGCTCCGATTTGAACGGCTGCGTCCACACAACGCAAGTAAAACAATTTTGTGCGAAACATCAAGTGGCCACGTACGACCTTACCTGCCACCAGAGCTACGAAGAAAAGCATTCGACGCCATACACGAGTTGAGCCACCCAGGCACTCGAGCAACTAGGAAGATGATCACACAACGTTTCTTCTGGCCAAGCATGAACAAAGACATCAGTATGTGGACCAAATGTTGTATAACCTGCCAACGAACAAAAGTGCAGCGACACACAGTATCGCCGCTAGAACAATACCCACAAGCAGATCGACTGTCGCACATACATGTAGATATCGTCGGACCATTACCCATATCAGAGGGAAGACGGTATTGCGTTACAATCATAGACCGAGCAACTAAATGGCCAGAAGCATTCCCAGTCAGCGACATGGAAGCCAACACTATCGCCACGGCCATCTACGAAGGGTGGATAGTGCGATTTGGTTGCCCAGAAAGAATCACAAGCGATCAAGGAAGACAATTCGAATCACATTTATTCAAAACGCTAATGAATAGAATGGGCATCGAGAAAACACGGACCACTGCCTACCACCCACAGGCAAACGGAATGGTTGAAAGGTGGCATCGATCATTTAAAACAGCATTGACAGCTCGACTACATAATTCCAGCTGGACACAAGAATTACCAACTGTTCTGCTAGGGCTACGCGCTGCAACTAAGGGCCTACATGCGCTTTAGTGCCGTAAAACGGTTACTTTCTAAAGCATACTCCTCAGTAACGGCTAGGTTAAAAGGTTTGAAAAAAAAATATATTTATTATCGATTCATGTACATTATTTGGAACACAAGGTTTTTTCGTGTAACTTATAGTATTGCTTTAAAAAAATACTTAACAACACGATATTTTTTCGCAACTTTTTGAAACTCCTCCAAAACGACTTGTATGTTTAAAAATATTTTTAGATAGACAGATTGGTATTTAGAGTTTCTTTAGATGGTACTTTGCTTATTTAAATCAATCAATATTTTGCAAAGAAAGTCTTGCAAAGTAAGGTCCAATGTATATATTCTGGCTCTCTACGGGGGCGAAGCCAGTAGCGCATTAGCATTGGCACGGGAAGGCTGTGTCGCTCGCTGCTCCGCCGCGCTTTCGTCCGACTAAGCGCATTCGCACGTGTTAGTGCAAATATTTACTTAGATTGTGTATTAGTGTGCGTTCACAGACTAGCTCGCTCGCCGCAGAGGACCCTACGTAATCGTGCGCGTGGACGCTTTATTTTTATTTATTTGTGGACTACTTTTTTATGCGAATTTGTAAATACTTTTTATTTATATTGTGCATTGTGTAAATAAATCATAATGCTAACTTCTAAACCACGCAACGGATTATAATATATATAACGGATATTTTTTACATGTAGTACTCTCCTATAAAACACTTTCACAAAGTTTCATATTGCATAACCTCAGTTTTCGAGATTTGAGAGAGAGAGAGAACAAAACCGTACAAGAGTATTAAAATTTACAGATTTTTAGAATAACAGTGTTTTATTTGTAACCTTATATAGAGAGTATTGAGTAATAAACTGTTACCACTAACGTTGCTAAAACTGGGTAAAGTATGACACAACTTATATGTCACTTATGTGTGCTAAAAACTCACTTAGAAATATGGAAACATTATAGGTAATCATTTTAATTATGGGATCCAAAAAAAATCCCAGAAAAATGCGCATAAGCATGTGGGGTATTTATCATTAGAACCCATTATTTAATATTAATATGTTTATACGGAACCCACAGTGCGTGAGTCCGGCCCGCACTGTGCCGGTTTTTATGTAAGTCAGTAATTACAGTCTATGCAAATGATTAAAATGAAATAATTTCTAAAATTGTGAGTACGGGGTATGAATGTTACTCTGAAAAGCTGAATCGATCTTGGTTAAATTTGAAAGAGGCTAGGGCCGAGTTTCTCACCGCATGGATGAATTCAACAGCGAATCACAGCAGGTAACGCGTGCTTTACTATTAGTCATATAAATTCTGCGATAATTTAGAGATGAGAAACTCGGCCTATGTAACTGGAAATTATGACTTTATGCTGTATTATTATTTATAGTTATATGTCATTCCAGATTGAGTTTTTTTAACGTAATTATTTTAAATTACCTAATTAGTATTTTTAAAGTAAAAAGCAAACATACATACATAGACTGATAAACACATTACCCTCCTTCGGCAGTCGGGTAAAAAGGGAAAATTTACAAGTCCGCGATTAGAACTGTCACACTGTCAGTGGCGTAGCTAGCATGGGTGGCACCCGGTGCGCATAATTGTGGTGTCACCCAATAATGAAATCTGTTAAAATGAATAAACATTCAATAAACGTATAGTATGTTTTTATTTAATTATTACAAATAAGTCTTTCATAATTACAATAGAAATTTTTATAATAACAGTTACTAATTACTTATACCTACATTTGTTTATACTAATCTACGTACAAGCACTAAAATCTCTTTTTTCTAGCTTTAACAGCTGTAAACTCGGCAATCATATCATCAAAGTTTATATTTTGTGTTACCTCATGTTCTATTGTTAATATGCCAAGATTGTTAAGTCTGTTTTCGGTCATTGTTGCCAGCAAGTAATTTTTAATTAATTTTAGTTTGCTGAAACTCCTCTCAGTGATACGCAAATTGTCATAAATAACTTTAGTGCGACCATAAGATTCAGAAGAGATTCTGTAAAGTCCCATTCCACGATGAATTTCAAGAAGTCTAGAGTCACCCAGCTAGAAACTGCCAATGTTTTTGGCCGCTTTTAAATGTCATCTCAACCTCGGTATCTCTAAAAGGAGTTCTGTTTCTGATATCTCATCATAAAAACCAGTAAATTTCGATACAGCTAATTTCAACTCTTCAGTGTTTGCCAAAAGCAATGTATTTGTCTGCACAACCCCACTACACTGGAAAAAAGTCATGGTCTAATGTGTGGTCAGAGTAAATAATTTCTTGTTAACATTTATTTCAAATAATACGTGCATTTTTATATAATCTCAATTGATAAATTAAATTATTTTGTTGGGATAACTTGATTAAAATAACTTCAAACCTAAATTATTTATCATTAAAAAACGTGTCACCCCGGAACCCCTCTAGCTACGCCACTGCAGAACCATGCATCTGTATGGATCAGAATGTTGGGCTGTGAAAAAGATGGATGAAAATTCAAAAAACCTTACTGCTTAAAAAGTGAACTAAAAAGATATAAACAAGAAGAAAATCATGCTGTGCAGTCGGAGGATACATGTTCGCGAGCTGGCTGACCAAAACTAGATGTATCCTCCGACTGCACAGCATGATTTTCTTCTTGTTTACATCTTTTTAGTTCACTTTTTAAGCAGTCGGGTTTTTTTGAATTTTTGAATTAACTTTTTTTATTTATAACTTTTTAGTTAACTTTTTTTAGAATTAGGTACATTTTAACGTATAAGTGTTATATATTTTTGAAATCAGCTCCTATAGCCCTTTATTTTGATACCCCACACAATAAGAAAAAATTTTGGTACCCCACAATATGGCGCCCAAAATCCGACATTTTTCTATTTTCCAATTTTAATGTAGCCAGTGACACTCGCAGGGTTAAGACGAATCGATTGAAGTAAGAACCATCAAAATCGGCCAACGCGTTTGGTCTCTAGAACGCCACATAGGAATAAACATACATACATACATACATAGACTGATAAACACTACCCTCCTTCGGCAGTCGGGTAAAAAGAGATTGCATGTAGCAGAGATGAGAATGTTGAGATGGAAGTGCGGAGTGACGAGAAGGGATAAAGTGAGAAATGAGTAGGTATAATATTAGAGGCAGTTTGAAAGTGGCGCCAGTGACAGAACAGTTGAAAGGTAATCGTTTGTACTGGTATGGTAATCTAATGAGGAGGGATGAAACGCATGTTACTAAAAGAGTTATGAAAATATATGTGGATGGATGGAGAGGAAGGGGACGGCCAAAGAAAAGATGGATGGACTAGGTGTGAGGAGTGATATGAAAGAAAAGGGAGTCAGTGATAGCGTGACGGGGGACAGGACGGTATGGAAGAAGAAAACGTGTTGCGCCGACCACAAGTAACATGGAACAAGGGCAGGAAGATGATGACCTACTTAGTATTTTTAAACGAATATAATAACTTAAAACATCAGGAGCCGACCGTAAGCTCAAAGCCAGTTTATTTTGACTGTGCTAACTCAGCCGGCATAATTACAGACACAATAGAAAAACATTAAAACGGGTGCCATAAATGTTCGCTTGCCGGTCGAGGGACACTCAAAATAAACTGTCGAACCATGATAGTTTTGACACGTCATGGTACGGGGGCTGTAGGTACGTAAGTAGAGTTTTAATGTAACCTATTTTGTTTTACTTGTTCGACCTACATTATATAAAAATAATGTCTAGTAAAACTTAATATTTATTTACGGAATCGTAGGCAAGAATGCAACCTGTTAGTCGCATCTCTGCGTCCACGCATACTCTTTGATCGCAGTCCGCGCTCGCTATGTATGCGTGAGCCGTGCCGGTGTGTGAGTTTAGCTTCGCCGGGATGCTCAAGGCCATTGGGGCATACTAGCGCCTTAAAGAAAACACGGATGTGTCATCAGCAGAAGCGCTATACGGTAAACGAGTGCGTTACTACAGCCAGATATTGTCAAAAATCGTCTTCTAAGTACAATAGATAATTAGATATACAGCTTCTGTAATTGGTAAGCAGATTTATTAATTTGGTAAGCTGATAGCTTTTTAATTATTTGATAAAAACAGTTCCGGCTGGAGTAACGTTACCGCAGCCAAATCTTTTGTTTTCTAACGGGTATGTTGAAATAAAAGTTATCTAAATAATTAGATATCAATTTGAAATAAATGGTATAACTTAATTTGTATGTATATTTGCTATGGTTGCGAAGATATTTAAAATCCTGCTGTAGTAACGTTTGCACGATTGCTGGATCTCGGAATTGACTAAACGGATGATTATAATTTTTGTACATGACATCTGGGTAATTAGTTATAATTTGTTACGCAATAAAAAAAACCACAATAATGCACCGTTTTGAAGTTATGTTAGTAAATAGAAATATGCTTTAATAGGTCCTAGCACTTCCAATAAGCGGTCCAAAGACTAACTTGTAACGTTATTATATAGGTAATTACTGCCTATAAATGGTACTGAAGTTACATTAGTATCCTATAAGTAATTAAAACGTTATGATGAAACTTCAATTTGTTCCGGCCACGGCACAGTGTTTTATAGACCCAAAAAAAGTGACATCGGCTTTTTATTGGCTATTTCTACTTAATAGTTTATTACAAATGCACGAGTAGAACTCCCATGTGTCAATTTTGTGTCGTTGATTTTTAAAAACAATCGTAAAGTTTTCGTAACCTCGCCCTTCGCCCAAAAGATCTAAAAAAAATCGTAAAAAATAAACTGTACATAATTGAGCTTTATTCATAATGCAGGTTTATTAAGCAATTTAAGGAGAAAATTATCCCGTAATTATGTAATCAAAAACGATAATAGAACACACGAAAAAAAATGTTTTACCGAAATCACTATTTATTTTTTTATTCATATTCTAGCTCGAAGTAGAACCTCTGTCTGGTACAAATAGATTGCTTTTACTAAGGTTTATCACCCATAAATATATTACTTTCAACTTGGGCCTAGGTTTCGAGAAATTGATTTTTATGTACCGAGGTCAAAATTCCAAATTTAGGGGTGTCACAAAGGTCAATTAATATTGGCGTTTTATGACTTATCGATCAAAGTGCACGTTGCAGATAAAGTCTATTGAATCGTAAACAACAACACCCATGATAACACAGATAGGTTAAGTAGAAGGTAATCGCGGGGACTCCTGTGTATATAGACAGACAGGGATCGATTTTACTAGAGTTTTTTCAAAATGTGTAAAAATGTTAATGCTTTTTTTAGTGTTTCTCGTCGCAGAGAACGTCATTATACGAGTCGGTAACATGTCTTCCACAAGCCTAAAGCCTAGGTACATCAAAGTTGGTACGATCCTACATCGCTGAAGCAACTTTTGTACGAGTCAAAATCAAAAACCCAAAATATTTTTATTACAACTTGGATTAGTTGAAATAAAAATATTTATACATTTTTTTTTTGACTCGAATAAAAGTTACTTTTGAATTGTCAGCAAAAATTAAGCTAGAGTCACGGGACTATAGGGACAGTTGTCAAAAGAGAAATCTCTGCCATCATTTGATTAAATAAAATAATTGCGTGTATTAAATGGAATAAAATAAAAATAAAATAAGCCTTTATTAATACTATATAACTATAATTTGTTATACGTTTTAGTGAGATTTATATCGTGTTCCCTTTGGAAAAAATGGGAATTAGAATTACTTGATTATTATTCAATTAAATTTACTTCGTTTATTTATATATTTTGTGTAAAATTTCACGTGAAAAGTGTTTTAAAATCAATTGTTAGAATTATACCATTATAGAAGATAAAAGACCTGCTGATTTTATGTGATAAAAACTAATCGTCACAAATGGTCAAAATAGAGACAACCCTAACACATATTTTTGAAAATAATTTTCTCAAAACCTAGGCCCAAGTTGCAAGTAATATTTTTATGGATGATAAACCTTAGTATAAGGAATCTGTTTGTACCAGACAGAGGTTCTACTTCGAGCTAGAATATGAATAAAAAAATAAATACTGATTTCAGTAAAACATTTTTTTTTGCGAGTTCTATTATCGTTTTTGATTACTTAAACACGGCATAATTTTCTCCTTGACTTGCTTAATAAAACTGCAATACGAAAAAAAAACAATTGTGTACAGTTTTTTTTATACGATTTTTTTTTGTTCTTTTGACCTTAAAGGTCACAAATACTTTGCGATTTTTTTTTAAATCAGGTGTTCAAAATTGGCACATGGGAGTTCTACTCGTGCATTTGTAATAAACTATTAAGTAGAAATAGCCAATAAAAAGCCGATGTCACTTTTTTTGGGTCTATAAAACACTGTGCACGGCGCGCAGCTGAGTTTTTTGAAGACCGATTAACCGAATTTCCTGTAGTTGTGGTAACTGAATCTTATATGCATAATTAGATATATAGTTCAATTATATACCTGTGAAATATCAGACTTGTAAACTAATTAATTAACGAGATAATCGAAAAACAATACTTATGCGTGGTAACCTGACCAAATCTAGAATGTTATAAAAAAGCGGCCGCGCAATACATTATACCAACCTTCTACAACTTACAGGATAATACGTGAGAATAATACGTGTTTGGTACAGACGGGTACACAAGTGGTAAAGTAAAACATAGTTATAATTAAATATTTTTGTGTCTACAGATAGAATATTAATTTCAAAAATATTTATGCCTAGGTAATAAAAAATATGGAGTACCTACTTATGTAGATGATGATAATTTTATGCAGATATTAATTATGGTAAGTAAGTATATAAATTAATTTCAAAAATAATCACAGGTATGTTTTAATGGAATTATATGCAACGTTGCTTCTTATCTGAAATTAAAATTAAGTACTGATAAACACCTTCACTATTTACACTACGTTGTGCTTCCTCCTCTTCGCATCGTGTGCCTCATTACTGAGGGTCGTGATTACCGTTACAGCTAGGAGACCAACTTTTCTCTGACGATGATTCTCCATCTGTGTCTGTCCTTGGCAACGTGGAGCGCATCGTGCAGCTTCGTGCTCAGCGTTGCACGTATATGGTCAGATCATCTGATCGGGCACGGCTCTGATGACCCTCGGCCTCTTGCCAGTGATCATCAGCTGCTCGAGGTTATGACCATCCTTTCGGGCAATGTTGTGTTGTGTCGTGCTTAGCGTTTCGAATAAGTTAAAGTAAAATAGTTGTAGCCATATTTAAAATTAAGTTTTATTGTAAAAAATCACATAACAATAATAAAATGTAATAACTTCACAGTGCAGTAAGTACTAACATATTATATATACAGTAGGCAGGATTTTTTTAAAGCTACGGGGCCCATATTACATATAGGTACTCACCTTAATCTAACGATACCATGTATCGTTATTATGTGATATTTTAAATATAATAATAAATTCCTTTACCTAAACACTATTATAAAATTAAATAAAAACTAATTAGGCGCAATTTCTTCCTTGTAAATAGTAAGTAGGTACCTACCTACCTCGACGACAGAATGGTTAAACGTAGGTAGGTAGATATATGACGAATGGCATAGTGGACACTTACTTTGAGCAATTTAAAATTTATTTAAACGTTTAGTATGGTAGGTTTAATTTTTCAATCAAACAAATTTCATTCGTGACTGTACCAACTTTTGAGGACAATTATGCTAATAATTTTAGAAGGTTGGTAAAATGTATTGCGCGGCCGCTTTTTTGTAACATTCTAGATTTGGTCGGGTTACCACATATAAGTATTGTTTTTCGATTATCTCGTTAATTAATTAGTGTACAAGTCTGATATTTCACAGGTATATAATTGAACTATATATCTAATTATTGATATAAGATTCAGTTACCACCACTACAGGAAACTCGGTTAATCGGTCTTCATAAAACTCAGCTGCGCGCCGTGGCCGGAACAAAGTGAAGTTTCTTCATAACTTTTTAATTACTTATAGGATACTAATGAAACTTCAGTACCATTTATAGGCAGTAATTAGCAATATAATAACGTTTCAAGTTAGTCTTCGAACCGCTTATTGGAAGTGCTAGGACATATTAAAGCATATTTCTATTTACTAAAATAACTTCAAAACGGTGCATTATTGTGGATTTTTTTATTGCGTAACAAATTATAACTAATTAGCCAGATGTCAAGTACAAAAATTATAATCATCCGTTTAGTCAATTCCAAGATCCAGCAATCGTGCAAACGTTACCACAGCAGGATTTTAAATATCTTCGCAACCATAGCAAATATACATACAAATTAAGTTGTACCATTTATTTCAAATTGATATCTAATTATTTAGATAACATTTATTTCAACATACCCGTTGTAAAAAAAAGATCTGGCTGCGGTAACGTTACTCCAGCCGGAACTGTTTTTATCAAATAATTAAAAAACTATCAGCTTACCAAATTAATAAATCTGCTTACCAATTACAGAAGCTGTATATCTAATTATCTATTGTACTTAGAAGACGATTTTTGACAATATCTGGGTGTAGTAACGCACTCACGGTAAACCGCTACGACTACCCGGCGAAATGTGTGGAGAAACGTCGTTACATGCGAACTCTAATACACATTTTAGCGACGTCTCATAACCAACGCAATGAAAAAGATGCAAGCAGTTCGCCGTAACACCGATCGCCGCGCAATGTTTATACACGACGACCTACACGTATGTACGCATGTATTCATACGTACAGATGCCTACCGCCGACCGCTGACGCCGACCTACGAAGGTCCGTATCGTGTCTTGAAGAGACAAAACAAAGTGTATACAGTGAAAATCAAAGATCGTCAAGTAAACATCAGCATAGACCGACTAAAGCCTGCATTCCTGCCTAACACCGAAGAAACAGCAAGTCACTCATGTAAACAATCACCATACGTCACACGAGCCGGCCGCACTACAAGACCCACCGTACGCTTCGCCCTGTAGAACATACATCCGACCGAGACGGAAGACAGCCGCACACTAAAAAACCAAAAGTGAAAGGTGCGAATACTGCGTCCACGCGCACTAGCGTCACCGCAGCCCTAGGCGCTCGCTCGCACCGAGTCGAGACACCACTCTGCACTACATACGTGCTCGTTGACGCCGTGTGCGAGACACCAATCTGTACTACACGCATTATACGGACGCTTCGCTGGGGAGGAGCTGGCATGTATGTAGCAGCCGGCATCAACATCCACGCGCTACGCGCGCGGACACATAACTACCGGTACCGTTGTGTAGCGACGCGCGGTATTTATAGTTCGTGCAAAATCGACCCGCTCATATATAACTGCAACAAGTGGGTAGCATAATATAATTGTAAATCGCCTACCCTACATCTATGTAATAAACTAAACCGAATTGTATATAAATGCCTGCTCCTAAAATATATGTCATTCAACCCGAATACTCTTTCACTTAACTATCTCCTGACAACTGGTAAAGGCTCATTGGATGTGTATTAACAAGTGATATTACATTTAGTACCTTGCAGTGCAAATAGCGTAATTAAAAAATAACTGAATAATTATGCCAGAAAAAGTCTTGGATACTGAGGTATTAGAGAATTATTCCGCCATAATTGTCTCCTAGTCGTACTATTTCATGCTAGTCGCATCGCTTGCATTGCTCTTAAACAATCAATCGCTTACTTGAAAGTACCAACCAGGGCAGCACATTCTCTAGAGAGATGCATTCATCCATCCGTGATTGCAGCATTGTTTTCAGAGATTGTTCCCCAAGCCGTATTTTGTTTATAGCAATTATTTTTCAAACAAGAGTTTTATTGAAAGTCCTTGAGTGAGGATAGTTTATTCATTATTAGAATATCCATAGAAACGTGTTAAAATAAAATAAAAGTTTAGGTAGGTACTATTTAAGATAGAGGTAAGAAAAGGATTCATGAAGGTAGTTGATTTAGGGTTACTAATATCATGTCTTTGAGATAGTTAATCACGATTAAATAAGGAAAAAACAAGTTATTAAGCGGCTGTAATACAATAATTAACTGAAAAGAGAAAAACAAGTAGGTACGGGTATAATTTATACATTAAATATTTTTCAGTTAATTTTTAGCAGTCTGTTTTTTAACAATTTGTTTTATTTCTAACTTTTTAGTATTATTAATGAACGAGTTCTTCAAATAAGTTATGTGGTTTAAGATTATTTATTTTGCTGTCAAAGTAACGCTTATCTTGAATTTGTACCAAAATAGTAACATAAAAGTGTTATATAGGTACCTATATCGTATAGTATATTTTTGGAATGGTCTATTAATTAATAGCTTTCATTTGATACCCATATTGTTAAGACAACGAAAAAAATATTGATCACCCCCTGTTTCTGAGGGGGGTGGTATATTTACAAATTATACAGCCTATGTCACTCCCATAATTGAGACGAATCCAAGGACTCCCATAATATCCATAATACTTCAAGCCGATTGGGCTTTAGAGTGTGTAGTTTCAACT
This sequence comes from Anorthoa munda, assembly GCA_945859665.1. Classification (NCBI taxonomy): domain Eukaryota; kingdom Metazoa; phylum Arthropoda; class Insecta; order Lepidoptera; family Noctuidae; genus Anorthoa; species Anorthoa munda. Next base: position 2,709,496 of record OX243907.1, on the reverse strand, counting down.
GTGTAGCTATCACGGTTCATGAGATACAGCCTGGTGACAGACAGACAGACAGAGAGTCTCAGTAATAGGGTCCCGTTTTTACCCTTTGGGTAAAAAAATACCTAAATTATACCTAAAAAATATTTCAAACTGCGATTTCGAAGTTTTTAGTTTAATTTGAATATTTTTCAGCCTCCTGCTCAATTTAATTGAATTGAAACACTTTTCTTTCCAACTGTACCTTGCATTGTTTACGTAGGATCGAAGAATTTCGTGCATAGCGGTACTTTTTGGTAGGTATTTTTCGAGTCAAGCATAGCGGGACTAACCGACAAGGTTTCTCTAGAATCTAGAAAGTCAAATTGAATCATTAAGAGTCTAGATGATTTAATTTGACCTTGCAGTAAACAGATAGTCAAGCAAGGTTAAAATTCTTCTTGTATCGACCTCCACGTTCTCTGCCTATGAAGAAATATTTCGCCGTGGGAGTATCTCAGACTACGATTAGGTATCTTCCGCAAATATCTAATTTATTTTTGACGTAGGTTTTACGTCTGACAGATTGACCTTTCGTATCAATTTTCACGTCATTACATAATATATTCCTGAAGGCACGTACCTCGTAAATATTTTACTACATTGTCAATAAAAGGTATTGGCTCTGGAAACAATCGTTGGCTTCATCACCATAAACTCGCCGTGATATGTTTGCAGGACTAGTAATGGGAGTACAGAGGTGGAAAAAACTTTTAAGGTGTATTATTTTGTCCTTATTTCAGAGATCCTACTAACAGTATTATAATTCCTCAGATCAAGTAATATAAGATAGAAAAACTGCTAGTAGGTATAATAATAGCAATCAATAATAATAATAAAATCTTTATTACACGAATTAATTGTTAAATTATAAACTTATAACATCGTAATTAATAATTCAGTCAATTAAATTCAGAACCGTAGGTACAAAGTCATAAAAACATCACTAGAACACTTAATAATATTTTATTATTACATATTTTTATTAATTAATTTAATTATTTAGATATATGTTTAATTATTTATATATATCTACCTAGCCTTTTCCCAACTATATTGGGGTCGGCTTCCAGTCTTACCGGATTCAGCTGAGTACCAGTGTTTAACATGGAGCGACTGCCTATCTGACCTCCACAACCCAGTAACTGGGTAACACGGTACCCCTTGGCAAGACTGGTGTCAGATCTCAAGCTTCTGACTACCCGTAACGACTGTCAATGATCTTCAAATGACAGCCGGGATCAACGGCTTAACGTGCTTTCCGAGGCACGGAGGAAACTCGGTATGTTGAAATGGTCACCCATCCACGGACCGACCTCGTCAAGCGTTGCTTAACCATGATGATCGACCAGTGCGGCTGTTATTATTTAGCCACGACCTCCTTATTTAGCCACGAGCTATTTTTAATTATTTAATTTATTCTATTATTTATTTATTACATTATTCATCACATCAATCATCATCATAATCAGGACGTAGGCCGTCCATCAGTGGACGTCGTTCGGCTCCCCCAAGCGTCACCACATTGACCGATCCCGTGCGTCCCGCATCTAGTGGATACCCACAAACTTCACCAGGTCATCGGTCTACCTGGTGGGAGGCCTTCCAACGCAACGTCTTCCGGTTCACGGTCGCCACTCCAGAACTTTTATACCCCATTGGCCATCCGTTGAAATCTACCCACTGCCAGCGACACGTCTCAGAGCCATAGGTAGATCATAACTAGCGACACACACTAGTCATAGACTTTCGTCTTGAGACACTGTGGAGGAGAAGATACCGTGCAACTTCCCGAACGCTACCCAGCCGAGTTGGATCCGACGGTTGACCGAATCGAAAGCTTTCTCGTAGTCCACAAAAGCTAAGCAGAGAGGCAGGTTGTTGTAACCTGCCGCAGCATATGTATGTCTACGGTGTTAAAGCCTTTACGAAATCCGGCTCCGGTTCGGGAGGTTGGAAATCGTCAAACCTGTGCACGAGACGATTCGTGATGACTCTTGAAAACAGCTTGTAGACTGGCTAGATGGGCCTATAATAGTTCTTCAGTAGATCATTGTCGCCCTTATTGAAGAAGAGTACCACCATACCGCTGCACCATGCCTGTGGCGTTTTCCCCTCGAGTATGACAGAATCAAACAGCTTCTGAAGGGCCTTTATTACTGGTTTTCCACCCGCCTTCAGGGGTTCGGCCCTAATTCCGTCATCACCCGGTGCCTTTTTGTATTTGAGCTGTTTAAGAGCCATCCTTACCTCGTACAGGCTGACGTCCGGAATGTCTCCGGTATAGTTTCGGGTCAATCTAGCTCTAGGGTAATTTGCTAGATTCGCGACGGGTTTACTAGTTGACGTGTATTTCATTATTAAATTCATTCTGTTAATAAATTTATTCTATTAATTAATTTATTTAACTATTTAATTTTTGTTGCATGCTGCTGACGCAAAGGCCTCCCCCAACTCCTCCCATTCTTTCCTCTCCCATTTCTTTCTTCACCACTGGCTTATGTGTTTCGATATGTCATTTATCTCTCTTGTAACCCATTCTGCAGCAATCTTTGCCCACCTTCCACTTGCCATCCTGCTGACGTGGCCAGCCCAGTTTAACTGCCAGTAGGTACCTATGGATAAAGTAATTTTGGAAAATGCAATACTATTTCTGAAAGTTCACGTGAAAGAAGCTACATCCTCGAACGAAGTAAGCCAACTTTGGTCTGAAGTTGATGGAGAAAAATCCGCAATTTTTGTTCCGAGTTAAAAATGAAAAGAAAACCCCTTATTTTCTGTAAAGCTCTTTTCCCCTTAATCTGCATTCTATTTTAAGATGCGTTCCCATCAATCTTCATTCTACTTTCAATAGCACTGTACCCCTAAGCCCTAAAGTGTGTGCATAAATTGTATGAAAGAATCAACCGGTCATGCGCAGTACGACAAACGCACCGCTGCGGCTCTAAATTGAAAGAGAGTAGTTCCATATAGTGGGGTAATTCTCAAATTCCATTTTCAAATTCAATTCTCATTTAGACACCATCTTGATTCTGAAACAAAAATATTCTAGTCAACACTGACTTCGTTTCATTTCGTGAATTTGACAAAAATAAGGAAAAACGCACACTTTGATAAGATTACTTTAAGGTAAGGCCATGAGCTGACGATCAACGAAATTGTTTGATCGTGTTTTTTTTTAATTTTAAGGAAAAACGTGAAGTGTGATTGGACTGTGAGAAAGTGACTTTGGTTGTTTTTATTTTCTGTTTGTAAATAAATAAACATAATTTTATTGGGTTTTTCCAAGTGGATCAAGGACACTCATGGAACTTGGTCGTTTATTTTTACTGAAAATTGTATAGAAATAGCAGGAAAAGGAGCTAGTGGATAAATAATAACAGCCACATGGGTCGTTGTCGTTACATATAGTAACAAGCCAGGAAATCAGGAAAACGGGTTTCGTATTATCTAAGCAGTTATTTGGTTGTGGAGGTCCTCTTTGTGAAAATACTGGTACTAAGCTCCATCAGGTTAGACTAGAATCCAACCCCAACATAGTTGGTGAAAGGGTAATAAGATTGATATTGTATAGCGGGGTACGGGCAAAATCGAATTGAGAACGTATAGTACGATAGCCTTTCCAATTTTATAATGACTTCTCATTAGTCATGTCTTGTCTGAGATATGACAAAAGATTTATTCATTTCAACCTTATTACATACATCTTTACAGGATTACACCCAATACGATAAATGCGCTTATCCTAAGTTACTTCACATCCTACAGTAAACCTAATCTATTACATAGTTTAGTTTAGTTAAGCCTTTTTATTCAGATAATTCCAAAGTACTTAATTATTACAAACTTTACATGACATCGACACATATATCTATTTGCCCATTTTCGGCAAAGGCCTCCTCCAACCTCTTCCACCCCTCTCTATCTCTCGCCGTTCTTGTCCATATTTTTCCTGCGATATCCTTTAGTTCGTCATCCCACCTTTTGAACGGTCGCCCCCTCTTTCGTTTATTGTATTTTGGGAACCAATTCATCAATGTTCTACTCCATTTCTCCCTTACCCTTACTGTGTGTCCTGTCCATCTCCATTTTAATTTCTTTACCTTAAGTGCAACGTTTTCTATTTTTGTACGTCTTCTGAGTGTTTCGTTTTTCATTTTATCCAGTCTCCTTTTCCCGAGCATACTTCTTACCATGGCAGCTTGACAGACTTCTAACTTTTTGGTATGGGCTTTTGTTAAAGCCCAAGTCTGGCACCCGTATATAAGAACTGGCATTATGCAAGTATTATAAATTTTTCTTTTAATGTACATGTTTATTTCTTTGTTTTTCATTATGTCCCTAAAAGACCAGTATCTTTTCCACGCATTAGCTGTCCTTATTTCTAGTTCTTTTGACATCAAGTCGGTTGGTGATATAATTTGGCCTACATAAGTGTACTCGTTTACATATTCTATATTACTGTTGTTTATGATAACTTGTTCTTGTGTGTCATTTGTCATCATTTTAGTTTTATCTTGATTCATGGTTAGTCCTACTTTCCGGCTTTCAGTATCTAGCTGGTTCAGCATTTTTTGAATTTCATCCTTTGTTGATGCGAAAATTATTAGGTCGTCGGCAAACCTCAAGTCAGTTAATTTTTCTCCGTTTATGTTGAGACCGAAGTTGTCCCAGCTGAGATGCCGGAAAATTTCTTCGAGAACGGCTGAAAACAATTTTGGTGATAGCGGGTCGCCCTGTCTTACCCCTCGTTTTATTGTGATTTCTTCACCCTCTCTTTCTAATTTGACTCTAGTTGTGCTGTTTTTGTGTATATTTCGGATTATTCTTATGTATTTTCTGTAGACTCCCTGATTCTTAAGCGCGATCAATATTCGTTCATGTTCTAGTGAGTCGAAGGCCTTACTATAGTCTACAAAACAGCAGTAGAAGGATATGTTATATTATTTGCTTTTTTCAATGATTTGTTTAACTACATATATGTGGTCTATAGTTGAAAAGTCGCTTCTAAACCCCGCTTGCTCTTTTGGTTGATTCTCATCAAGTATTTTTGTTATGCGCTTCACATCACATCACATCATCGGCCTATTAATGTTCCCACTGCTGGGACACAGGCCTCCTCTCTGCGAGAGGGAATGGGCCGTAATCCACCACGCGGGCCCAGTGCGGGTTGGTGAATGTTACATGTCTTCGAATTTTTGGTTCTAGGACATGCCGGTTTCCTCACGATGTTTTCCTTCACCGTTTTGAGAGCAGTGGTGATGAAATAATTTACACAAAGTAAAGCGCCTGTCTGGGCTCGAACCCACGACCTACAACTTGTAAGTCGCGGCCGATACCACTGGGCCACCTCTGCTCACACACCTATGCGCTTAAAGATTACCTTTGCAAAGACTTTGTATATGTTTGACATTAGACTGATCGGTCTGTAGTTGTTTATCTCGTTTTTGTCTCCTTTCTTGTGTATCAGCGTGATTGTCGAACAAGTCCATTGCTTGGGTATAATTTCCGTGTTTAAAACTTCGTTGAATATGGCTGTGAGTATGGGTGCAATGTAAGTCTTTCCAGCTATAAGTAGTTCATTACTTATCCGATCTGGTCCTGGTGCTTTATCTCTTTTTTGAGTTTCGATAGCTCTTTCTATTTCATGGGTCATGAATACAGGTACTTTGGTATAGTCAGCTAAATCAGTTTCTTCGGTAGTCGTTTTCCGTGAATACAAGTCCCGTCTTTTCGTCTTAGGTTCTCCTTTTTCGTCTTTGAGGTTAGGTATCCACTCTTTTGTATCGGTGAGTTGCTTTATAGCTTTTTTTATTCCTCCAGTCTTCGTTATGTGTTCTTCAAATGTTTTAAGCCGTAACTTCTGTCGATCTTTTCTCAAATTAGTTTGAATTTGCTTGCTTAATTTTGTTATTTCTATCCTTATATCTTTTGTTTTATTGTTGATTTTCATTAATTCAGCTCTCTTTCCTAAAAGTTCTATAGTTGTGTCTGTCATTTCTCATTTTTGTTCTTGGTTTTGTTTACTTTGAATTGGTTTTTTCCGGTTAAAATATCATGTAGCATTTCTAATTTTTCTTGGGTTTTTATATCTTTTGTCTCAGTTATAAAGTCTTTTAGTTTGTCTTTTATTTGCACTGTTTGTGTTGTCGTCTCTGGTGCTATTAGTTTTGCTTTAAAAGGTCAATTTTTCTTGGGTTTTTCAAGTTTTAACTTTGTTCTGACCATTCTATGGTTGCTGTTGAAGTTTATTTTATTCAGCACGCTACAATCATCGAAGGATTTTGGTCTATTCGTGAGAATGAAGTCTATCTGGTTTTTATAACGTCCATCTGGGGATGTCCAAGTAATAGTAATCTATTACGTAACATTAGATAACTACTATATAAGAGGTGAGTGCCAGTTCTCTCCTAACCCTCAACTCATTGTATCCTACCATACCTCAAATAAATAAAGTAGGATACATTAAGGGATAAAATGGGTAAACACCGTAATACCTCATATACAAATATTAACAAACGCCATGCTGATATTGTTTTCCCACCAATTCAGCACCATACTACCTTTATCAGACATCAGTTTGTATACCTCAGTGGCAATTTATATAATAGAGTAAATAGATTGCTCAAAATACACACACTTAACCAACACCAGCGCAGAAATAAACTAAAAGTTTGGTTGATGGAACAGACCATCTTGAGCTTCTTGGCGTAACGTTGACATCGACACTTAATTTTGGCCCATACATTGAGGCAAAGGCTCAACTGGCTGCCAAAAAGTTGGGGATCCTTGCGAAGGTGAGACGGTACTTCACGCCGGAACAGCTGCTTAAGTTGTATCAAGCGCAAGTTCGATCTTGCATGGAGTACTGCTCTCACCTCTGGGATGGATCTGCCAAATATCAGCTTGATGCACTTGAGTCGATTGACAGACGGGCCAAAAGGCTTATTGGCGACGATGCACTGGTCGCCTCAAAGCTCCAGAGCCTCGAACATCGTCGCCGAGTTGCCAGCCTGTCGGTTTTTTATCGGTTACACTTCGGGGAGTGTGCGACGGAACTGCACAATTTGATTCCGCCTAGCCCTTTCCATCATCGGACTACAAGACGTACGGCCATGCGCCATCGGTACATGGTGGACATCTCTCCCATACGCACAAAGCGTTTTGCTAATACTTTCATTGTGCGCACAGCTAAGGAGTGGAACTCCCTTCCGGGGTCTTTGTTCCCTGATAGCTACAACCTTGGGGTCTTTAAGTCAAGAGTGAATAGGTTTCTTCTAGGCAAGCGTGCTTCACCGTAGACCACATCATCGCTTAACATCAGGCGAGATAGTGGTCAAACGCGAGCCTATAAATTATAAAAAAAAAAAAAAACTATGAGGAAATAAAAAAACTACTAATTGCCACAACTTAGCAAGATTATTACATTTACATTTCTCCACACTCACTCACACAACTATAAAACTTCACACACAAACACTCACATACGCACCATCACACCCACACACACCATGATACGCACACGCACACTATTATGATTGCAGCCATCTATAAATTATAATTTCTAAACATACTTAATGTGAATACTTATTATTGGAGGAACTGACTCCCAAGGCAATAAGCCTAGTTTGGGAGCCAGAGAACTTGTTACTGTGTATAATGTAATGTATGATATGAATAAAGTTATAAGTTATAAAGTTATCAGGTGAGATTGTGGTCAAGCGTGAGCCTATAACTATAAAAAACGAATATTTTATTCACATTGTAGTTAGAATGTGATCGATCGGCATTGCAATATGTACGGCTTATGAATCCAGGACCTGAATAACTTTAAGACCATGGGACAAATTGGGCTCAGTGTCCAACAGACTTATGGCATATGTCATTGCAAAGGATTTTATTATTCCTTAAATTGTTACTATGGGCACCACCTTCAATTCCATTGCAAAAAAAAAGATATGCACCTAAATAGGTTTTGTAGAAAAAGACAATTGGTGGTCATAAAACTGTTATTGTAGCAATAAATTCATAACTTTATAATAATGGTAAACAATAGGCGCATCTATTGTTTACCTAAGGGTAACTACGCAAGTATTTTGCGATACTATTTAAAATTTATGTAAAATTTACTTAATTCTGACATTTCATAATTGATAATTTTGTTTGATTTACTTTTCTTTGTACTGTTGGAGCGTTGTTGTCTCCCCCTGGTTGGATGGGCGTTAATGGCTGCGACACAGTTCTAAACTAATGCAGCCATTTCCGTACACATAAATTTTGTAAAATATGTTTTGTTGAAATAAAGATTATTATATTATATTATATTATATTATACTCTCCATCCCTCTCACACCTCTTGGAGGGATGCCAGGGTGCCCGCCCGCTCTCTCAGTAAGTCAACTCGTGCGCACACGTTGTTAACTATTCGTTTCCGTGTATCCTCTCTTGTTCTGTGACTTACTGACCCTAGCTTGTTTTTTTGGACTCTGTTTTTATGCTTTCGTATTGGTGCACTTCGTGATTTGTTTGTTACCTTAAACCCTTGACCTAGTTCTTGACCCTTGTTTATGGACACTTATTTATCTATCTATTTCTGCAATGGCTGCTGAAGGACGGCGATGTGTGATGTGCCCACATTCTGTTTTGCGACAACGGCGGCATATTTTAGATGAACACTTGCCAGAAAGACAACCTTTATATTTCAGAGAAGAACTTATAGCTTGTATAAGTTTCAAAATCTTTTGAAACCTTTCGTGATGGTATGTAGTGACTGACGGCTATATTATCGACGTGGAATGTCCAGAGCCCTTTAGCCAGCTTCACATAAAATTATTCTCAATTAGTCATCTAACAGTAATTTACTCGGAATATTCACGATCCCTTAATAATTCCACTCTCAACTGTAACACTTGTGTGCGCGACAGTACTCATGTACGAGACCTCATTAGCACTATATCAAGGCTTTGATGGACTCATAAACGTCATATGATATTAATTTAGTTTAGCTCACCGTCCTATTACCATGAGTTATGGAGGGCTTAAAGATATTTAGGTATTCTCAAAAATACACTTACCTTGCCTACTCAGGAGAATATTGTTAAGAATTAGGAATATATAATAAGATATGTGTGTGATCAGTTTTTGAGGGGCACCTCTAATCGACCTTTCAGGTGGTTGAACGCGATTCCATTTATATCACACTGAAAAGCGATTATTACTAAGCGAAATTACATAAGTTCACATGGACGCAATGAAATGCAATTCGACCGATTTGCACTTGAAATAGTTTTACCGTCTTATATGTAAAAAATAATATAGGTTTGTGTGAATGAATAAAAATAAGAAGATTATGCTAAACATATTATTAAAAACCGGCCAAGTGCGAGTCGGACTCGCACACGAAGGGTTCCGTACCATTATCGCAAAAAACTGCATAAAAATCACGTTTGTTGTATGGGAGCCCCCCTTAATTAATTTTATTTTAATTAATTAATTATTATTTTTTGAAGTAAATATACAACTAAACATTCTGTGAATATTTCAAGCGTCTACCTGTTGCCGTTATTAATATCGAGCAAAAAATGGCAAAAATATCACGTTTGTTGTATGGGAGCCCCCCTTTAATATTTATTTTATACTGTTTTTAGTATTTGTTGTTATAGTGGCAACAGAAATTCATCATCTGTGAAAATTTCAACTGTCTAGCTATCACGGTTCATGAGATACAGCCTGGAGACAGACGGACAGACGGATCGCGAAGTCTTAGTAATAGGGTCCCGTTTTTACCCTTTGGGTACGGAACCCTAAAAATCAAGTTAGTTAGGTACCTACTGCATTAAATTATGATACAGTCTTAAATAGCACTCTCTTTTTGGGTAAAATTTAATAGTACCTACATGCAGTTAAGGTATGGAATTCCCTGCTAGAGACTGTTTTACCAGATACTTGTTAATATACCCTGTGCATCTTTAAGTCAATACTGAATAGGTTACTTCTAGACAAGCATGCTTCATCGTCTACCACAATCATTATAGCTTACTAAATATCAGGTGAAATGGTAATCAAAACGACCCTAAAAATTAAAATCAATTAGAAAGGGTATTATTTTTGACGTTATAATCAGAACGAAAATCTTTGTAATTCAAAGCCACCTCTGCCAAACATAGTCTAACATATCTATCCTTCAACTCTTGACAAACAAAAAGAAACTATAATTTCTGCTACCAATTAATCTTAACAGATGAACAAAACAGCCCTACTTTACAAGAGAATTACCATAAACCCTTATGGCAGGTGACACTAACCGACAAAACTGACAGCCTGATAACAACAACAACAAACACTTTTACGTGTCACCGAGCTCCTTTAATTAAGAACAAACGGTGATTGGAGCGGCTGCGTAAAATTTATTATTGTTACAAATATTTATTTGCTGAAAAGTTACAGAGTACTCAGCTGTATAACTGGCAGCTTACTGCCCCTAAAAGGGTTATGTAATAAATATGGGTAAATAATAAATACGATTTTGAACCGACTTCAAAAAGGAGGCGGTTATCAATTCAATCGTATTTTATTTTTTATATATGTCACCTCTAAACTTTTTACTAGGTGTAGTTTTTGATGATTCATTTTTATTTCGGAGCTGGCGCTTCTCATGTGGTTCCATTTAAATTTGGTGAAGATCTGAAGACGAACTTCGGAGATATACAACAGAACCTTTCAGTAAACAATCTCTCAGGATTGCTGCAATCGCAGGTCTGTTTATTGTTGACGCCATTTCATAACATAACATCACGCCGGTACCTACGCTCTAGGGTCAGCGCAGACCGAACTGCAAAATGCTCGCGCATGGTCGACCAAAATGTTTACTGCTCGAGCATGCAGGCGGCATGCTCGACCATGCGCGAGCCATCTCTGTTCCTATTTCTTGGGAGATTCTTTCCCAAGCATTGGCTTTTAACATCCGATCGCTGTATATTGAACTCGATATATAGTACAAACATTCAAAACGCTGCACCAAACCGATCAACTTTTCTTCGTTCATGTTCGTAGGTTCTGTTCCGTAGGTTGATAGTCAGGTTTTCATAGTTCGTAGGTTTTCTCGCTGCGGCAACACTGACTGACCGCTGCTCGAGCGCGCTCACGCATGTAGAATGCATACTCGAACACGCAGTCGGCTTGCTCGAGCATGGTCGAGCATCAAATTTGGGCGTGTATTCAATTTTGCGAAGTATGATAATAATCATAAGATATTTTTTTCAATAATCTCAGAAAATGGTCTGCTCTGCTCTTGGTGTGCGCTGACCCCTAAAGGGGTACGCAGATGTGTACAGTTCACCCTGGTACAATCTCATTTCACCGGTTATGTTCAAGTTTTATGTTAATCGGGTAATCTATTCTGGCATAATTCTTTGCTTTAAAGGTACCTTACTATAGAACTTGCTTATTAGGTACCACAACTAAAAAGTGAAAAATAAAAATCTTTATAAATATATTACAAAAAAATACATCCGACTGCCAAATAAAGCAATACAAAGTGAAAAATAACTTCAATTTCGGAATTCGGTGTCATAAAACGAAGAAACAAAAACAGGAACACCGACTTCCGAAATTGAAGTTATTTTTCACTTTGTAGTGTTTTTTTGAAAGTCTCCTTAGAGACCAGACTACCGCATGCGAAAGTGCAACGAACGAATAATTTTTTGATATATTTTAAAAGCTTATTTTTTTTGTGTCTGGCTATTCAAAAGTAGTTACTTTAAATGGCTTGAAATAAATAATTTTGATTTATAACTACTATTACTAACTTCTGCCAGCGGCTTCGCCCTCGTTAAAAGTGTATTTTTTTATTTCAAGCGGACATTATACCGGTATGAAAAGTACCCTATGTGCTATTCCATAATCTATCTCTGTGCCAAATTTCATCCAGATCCGTTCAGTCGTTCTGGCGTGATAGAGTAACAAACATACATCCATCCAAACTTTCGCATTTATTATAATACTAGCTTCTGCCAGCGGCTTCGCCCACATGAAAGACGAAAATTATCCCGAGGGAACATATTCCCGGGATAAGAAGTATCCTATGTACTATTCCTGACTATAATCTATATCTGTGCCAAATTTCATCCAGATCCGTCCAGCCGTTTGATCGTTAAGAACTTAAGAAGCAACGACGTAGACGTACGGCGATGCGTCATCGGTACATGGTGGACATCCCACCCATACGCACCAAACGTTTTGGGAGTTGAAAGTACTTATGCGTGCAGCTAAGGAGTGGAATGCCCTGCCAGAGTCTGTATTTCCTGATAGCTATAACCTGGGAGTCTTTAAGTCAAGAGTTTAAACCACCTATTGACGTCTGGGAGGAACTTTTATCCGAATGGCAATGTAAGTGGGATAATTCCACCAAGGGCCGACATCTCCACCAATTCTTTCCATCCGTTCGCGTTCGGCTGGCCAGGACGTGGCTTGCCCAATTTCTCACAGGGCATGGTAACTTTAAAAGTAAATTGTTTTCCTTCAAGCTCGTTGCCTCGCCTTTATGTCAGTGTTCTACATCTGACTGCGAATATGTACAATCTGCACATCATATCTTATGGGAGTGTATTATTTGGCAGAATGAACGTAATATTATGTTGAATAATGTAGAGGCTACCTCAGGAGTTGTTTACTATACGGACCTTGTGGAAACTAGAACAAATTTCCGTGCGTTCAAGCGTTTTTGCCATACCTATTATTGGAATCAAACATAACAGCTTATAATGTTAGGACCCATTAATATTAATTCTTATTTTTATCCGTGGTGCTAGGCAACTGGGCTTATCCCAGTTGTAAACGACCCTTTGTGCCTAGTGGCCTTGTTTGTTCTGTTTCCTGCTTGATATGGAGGGAAGTGGAAATTTATGTTTTTTGCTACTTCTCCGTTATTCTTTTCTGATTAATTTCGTTGCGGGATCCAAGACAGTTAAATTCATTCTCCGGGACTTCGTCGAGCTTCATTGCCTCGGCGCTTTTCTGGTGGTCGCCACTGTTGATTCTGGCTTTCAGGAGTTGCAGATGTTTGGGAATAGTGCGGTGGGATTGTCCCAAAAACAAGTCAAGAGTGAATAGGTTTCTTCTAAGTAAGCGTGCTACATCGTCGACCAAATCATCACTTACCATCAGATGAGATTGTGTTCAAGCACGAGCATATCAATAAAAAAAAAAAAAAAAAACTTACAAACACACACACACACTCACAAACTTTCGCTTTTATAATATTAGTGTGATTAGTAAGATTTTGACAAAAAATAACTATGGTTACTTTAAGCATTGATTAGCAGATTTTAATTCGTATTGAGACGCGAGATGTGGATGTACTAGTTTACCTCTGCATAACATTTTGGGGAATACGGGTGTAGTGTTATTGCAAGCTTTATTTTAACTTGCAATGTAAGTGTGTTCGGGTCAAATCTTGCAACTGAATTTTAAAACTGTTATCTACCGATTAAGATGAAATTAAGTATAGACGTTTAGTTTGGATGACAATGCATGGTTAGTTAAGTAACGTTATTCTAAATCTAATATGGCGTACAGCCCAAGATGGCGGACTATTTATTTTGTGTGCACGGCCATGATATGGGTATCAAATGAAATGGTATGATGAAGAGAATACGAAAAAAGGTTGATTTAAATTTTTAATGTTTTATTTAAATTTTCTATTAGAATTAGACTATAGAATATGCTAACCTGTGTTTAAACAATTCAAATGGTTTGGTTAGTATGTGTATGGTTAGGTTAGTATGGTGTTTATTGCAATTTAGTTAATGCTTCAGTTTAAAAGGCTTCAAGTTTTCTAGAAAAATGGCTGGAAAAATCCCAAGATTTGCTCTTGAAATATAAATATTCATATCGACATCTTATCAGCTAATGTACAAAAAGGAAGTACGGTATGAGTAAAACCTTTATAACAGGATTCAAGACGGATACCTAAGTCCACTATTCGAATTACCCACTTTATAACTCGCTTAGAATGAAAATGACTTCTAGATATTTTTTTGTAGTATTTATTCCTCGCTTAGATTTCGATTTAGATTCGTTTTAAAATTCTACGGACTTACGTCAGTAGAATTTGTTCCCGGGTCAATTTGCCGGATGATTTGAAATCTAGATTGCCAATAGCAGGTTTAGTTTGATTTAAAGTTTAGATCTAACTGTGAACCTGAGTTAGGTATATTAGTTAGGGATGTGGGTAGGTGAATAAAAATAACACACATACGCTCTGAATAATTTTATATTTTAATTAGTATTTTATATAATTATAATCAAAATTCCTGCGGATAATAAATATTTTGCTTACCGTTAAGCATATATTGTGTGGGCAGTAGCATTCTTATGTCCTAAGTGCAAGTTGCATATACTTGTCGGCTGGAGCTGTCACTTTTTAACTTGGCTCAGACTTTTGAACACAAGGCTGATACCATGACCACTATGGCTGAGATTGCGGAGACCCAGCGAATGGCTATCACTTCACTGAACCAGCGGATGGCTGATTTTGAGGTGCACTTGAAGGCGTCACCGCCTGGAGCTGACATGAGCGGCCTTCACAAAGACTTTTCTGCTTTCAAGGAGCATGTTTGGAGTGTTCTCAGTGCCTTACAGCTGCAGATTGCTGAGTTGAACAAGAGTGTAGACATCATAGAGATGCGTCACAGAAAAAAGTTTCTGTTGCTTGGCGGCGTTACTGAAAATCCAGGTGAGAAAGTCTCTGAAACCGTGGCAACCATTCTGCAGACTAAGCTCGGCTTAACAGACCTAGTCCACTCGTCGCTGACTGTATGCCACAGACTAGGCGCTGCTTCGGAAGGTCATGCTAGACCAATCCTGTTTCGGTGCGCGGACTCCGCTGTCAGAAGCGAGATCTGGAGAACCAAGACGAAACTGAAGGGATCGCCTTATGTGGTGTCTGAATTCCTTACACGACAGCGGCAGTCTACTTTTATAACGGCTCGTAAGCTCTTCGGTGTGACGAATGTGTGGACCATGGACGGCAACATCAACGTCAAGCTTCCGGACGGCAAGCGGCGCCGGGTGATCAGTGTGGAGGAGGTCGTCGCGCTTGGAGCGGAGCATGGTAAATCGCTGGAACAGGAGGTTCCTCGGATAAAATTTCCTTTATGGGCCGCTGATTTGGAAGTTCATATTTTTTGTATAGGTAGTACTCATAAAAAGAAAGCTTTTTACAAATTTTCAAGACTCGGAAATTTTATGTTTTTTTTTATGTTTTTCGGGGAGAAAAAAATTAAAATCAGTCCAAGAGCGAGCAAAGCGAGCTCGGGAGCTTAGGGCAACCCGACACGGATAGGTTAGGTTCGAAGGAGATGACGGGAGCTGAAGTGAGCGAGCAAAGCGAGCGAACTCAGCTCCCATCATCTCCTTCATGTTAGGTTACTTTAGACCCTGCAGACAGAAATAGGAGCCCCGCGCAGCGGGGCTCCGTCGAGTTTGTTGCTTAAATAGTAATCTAAACTTTAACCATGGATATCTCCATAACCATGGGGTTCCGTGGGGTAGGGATAGTACAGTGAGGTAGCCCCTTTACCCCCCTTAACCCTCCCTCCCTCTGCGCCCCTTAAATCGATGGATATTTATGGAAATTTTAATTCTAACCTGGAAACTTTAACCATGGATATCTCCATAACCATGGGGCTCCGAGTAGTGGGAATAGTACTGGGGGGTAGCCACACCTCCCCCCCTCCCCCCACCACCCTCCCTGTGCCAAAAATCGACGGCCCATAATCGAAATTTTAACCGGTTCCTCTGGCTCCCAATGCTGGCTCTAAACTCGCGTCGGCACAGTCTTCATCTCGCTCAAGGCGGATAACAAAGAAGAAATAATATTAATTGTACGATTTATGTATTGGATGTTTACAGTCTTTATTTCGTCCACTTTGTTTTCTGTCTGTGCTTGTTATCTACTTGGTTGTTACCTTATTCGTATAATTATACGCTAAGCACGCACATTAGATAACACATTACAGTTTTTTGTTCGATGTACCGGCACCCAATTTAGTTTATTTTGTTTTTGTTGATAAGAGCTGTCAGTGTCACCTGTCACTGTCAAAGACATTTTTTTTTTTTTTCATTTTTATTAAATCTTGTCTATGCCACGTATTTTACTTCTTGCGAATTACGTTTGCGTTCGGATGCGAGCATTAGTAATAATGTATAAATTTTGTTTGTGAACAGTCTGCCGGCAGGTTATGCAACTATTATGTGAATTTTACCTTCACATTCCTATTATCTATATAATTTTATTTTATCTATTATATATATATTTATTTACGCTTTACAATGACTATGTCTGACGATGACGACGACTCGTTTCATTCTTGCCGTAGTTCCTCTACGTCTTTTTCTTCTTTAAACGATTCTCTCTCAGTTAACAGTGTCTTAAGTGGTGAGTGCCAGCGTTTTAATAAGTGTTTTAATGTATGTCATGTGAACGCTCAGAGTATACCTCAACATCACTCTGAGATGCTGGATTTATTTTGTGATGTGGCGTTACACGCTGTCCTGGTGTCAGAAAGTTGGCTCAAGCCCGAACTTCCCTCTACACATTATTGCTTACCCGGCTTTGTCTTAATTCGCAATGATCGCACGGGAAAAAGGGGCGGCGGTGTTGCCATATACTTGCGCAGTGACATCCCCTTCAAAATTCTATCGTCTTCTCCGACAACTTATAGCGGTAATCCCGAATTTTTAGTCCTTGAAATTGATGTCAAAGGGGTTAAGGCCGTTCTTGGAGTGGTTTACTGCCCACCTACTATTGATTATTTCTCTATTCTCGAATCTCTCTTTGAATCTGTTTCCTCGGAGTACAAACATCTCATAGTCATGGGCGATTTCAACACCGACCTCTCGAAGGATAACTCAAGATCGCGCAGATTGAAAGCAATCCTGGAATCGTCGAGTCTGTCACTTCTCACGCTCAATCCGACTCATCTTAATCCTGACTCAAGTGATACCTGGCTTGATCTCATGCTCGCATCTTCCGAGAATCTAATTGCTAACCATGGCCAGATTCCGGCCCCTGGGCTATCTAGACATGACTTAATTTACCTGTCCTACAAAATCAAGCCACCTAAACAGCGGCCTGCCATTATGTTTCTTCGGAATTTCGCGAGGTTGAACAGGGACAGACTCAATTGTGATTCCAGGGCTTTTGATTGGGTCGATGTTGCTCAGGCATCAACTGTGGATGAGAAAGAAGAATTGTTCAACAGGTCCGTGCTGCAGCTTTTCGATGCGCATGCGCCACTCAGGGCTGTCCGTGTTAGGCGCCCTCCGGCTCCATGGATTAGTCCTGGAGTTCGTTTGGCGATGAGACGTCGTGACAGGGCTTTTCGGAGATATAGAAGGGATCGCAGTGAGGAGAACTGGAGCCTGTACAAGTTGGCTAGGAACCGCTGTAATCAGATGGTAAGAGCTTCTAAACGCCGATACATTTGTGAAAATGTCCTTAATTCTTCACCGGCTGACATATGGAAGTTTCTCAAATCAATTGGAATCACGCAATCATCCTCTCATACTGTATCATCTCATATGTCTCTGAATGATTTGAATAATCACTTTTCATCGTCAACTATGCTCACGGCTGTTGTTAAGAATAATACTATACGTGATATTACTTCCATGCCAATTGTACCTACCGATTCTTTTTCTTTTTCCCTGGTGACTGACGCTGAAATCCTCAAAACGTTCAATGCAATTAAGTCCAAGGCTGTCGGCTGTGATGGAGTGAGCAGATCCATGTTATCCCTCATTTTTAAAAGTATCCTTCCCATTATCACACACATCATCAACTTCTCTTTACAGGCTGGTGAATTTCCTACAACCTGGCGTAAGGCGTTCATTATCCCTCTTCCTAAAATTTCAAACCCCACCTTATCTAATCACTACAGACCAATCTCCATTCTCCCTTTCCTATCTAAGATCCTGGAAGCAGTTGCTCTGAACCAAATATCCTCCTTCGTGTCCCGGAATAACTTATTGTCCCCTTTCCAATCTGGTTTTCGGCCCGGCCATAGTACAGCCACAGCCTTGCTTAAAGTAACTGAAGACGTCAGGACCGGCTTGGAGAGTTCGAGGTTGACGGTGTTGGTTTTAATAGATTTCTCCAATGCATTTAATACCGTCGATCACGACATTCTCCTGGCCATCCTGTCTCAAATTGGGGTTTCTTCGTTGGCCCGGGATTGGTTTTCTTCATATCTTCGTGGTCGCCAGCAGGCGGTACGTGCTGATCTGAAATTCTCTGATTGGTGCGCTCTGGAAACAGGCGTTCCACAAGGCGGTATACTCTCTCCACTCTTATTTTCTTTATTTATTAACTCTATTACTACTATCCTCAAATGCTCCTACCATCTGTATGCTGATGACCTGCAGCTCTACGCGCAATCTGACGTTCACAATCTGGATAGTTGCATCTCACTGTTGAATGCTGACCTTCAAGCAATCGCTGACTGGTCTAGCAGATTTGGGGTTACTGTCAATGTCAGTAAATGTCAGGCTATCCTTATTGGTAGTTCGTATTTTCTACGAACCCTGGACACTAGCCTTCTATTGCCGCTTATTTTCGGCAATACTGTTATCCCTCTCTCGCCTCACGTTAAAGACTTAGGCCTATACATTGATGACAAGTTAAGCTGGAATAAGCAGGTCGCTCAGATTAGCCAGAGAGTCACATTCTCACTGCGGTCTCTCTATAGATTCAAACATTTTCTTCCGTCTAGCACTAAAACCACCTTGGTTCAGGCTCTTGTATTGCCTATAATCGACTATGCTGATGTTTGTTACTCTGATCTATCCCAAGAACTTCTTAACAAAATGGATCGACTTCTTAACAACTGTATTCGCTTTATTTTCGGGCTTCGTAAATATGATCACATTTCTTCCTACCGTTCTCAGCTTAAATGGCTGCCTATCCGTCAGAGGAGATCCCTTAGATCCCTCTGCATGCTCTTCAACATCATGAACGATCCTTGTACTCCTGATTATTTAAAACAATATTTTAAAGTGTTGGGCAGTTCTCACGATCTTAACCTTCGAGCTTCCAAAAACTTACTTCTCCATATTCCTTCTCACCGCACTGGGTTTCTATCTAAATCTTACACTGTCTCTACTATAAAACTCTGGAACGTCCTTCCCCTTGACATAAAAAAAGCTGAGAGTAAATTTTCATTTAAGCGTAAAATACGGAACTATTACCTGTCCTCTCTTACATAGCGATCTTCGTCATAGTTATTATTTAAATTTCTGTTTTATTTAGAATATGATATTTATTATAATATTTATTAGTCTATTGTTTTAGAAATTATTTATGTATTTTATTAGTTAGATAGTTTATTAATATCCGAAATTTAATTATTGTTCATTTTTATTTATTTTTTGTACTCCTACCACTATTGTGTCCTTTTTAACCCAAAGGTTGACTGGTAGAGAATGCCTTGCTGCATTAAGTCCGCCTATGTATGACCATTGTACATGAAGTTTAAATAAATAAATAAATAATAATAGGCTTGGCTCGTCACCGTATGGTTGCCTGCTTGTCGGTCTTCTACAGACTGTTCTACGTTGAGTGACAAGAACTCCGCGACCTCATCTCACCGGCCCCTTTCTACCATTGGACACCTAGACGCACTGCAAGTTACCATCCTTTACTAGTTGTCATTCCACCAATTCGCATCAAACGCTTCCAAACATCCTTCATAATGCGCACAGCAAAGGAGTGCAACTCGCTGCCTGCGGCTGTATTTCTGGGTAAGCTCACTCCATTGTCAACTTTGTCTCTGTCATCTCTGACCAAGACATGAGTCAAGAGCAAACCCATAGGTACCAACAAAAAAAATCGTTCTCCAGGCTTGTTTGCACTGTTCTCGTGATCGAAAGCGGGACAGCTGGGAGTAGGTTTATTTAATTAAATTTTCAGATAAGCCAGAGTTTTGAAGTTGGTGGTGTGACATCTTCGTGCTTTGAAAAGCAGGCAATACCATTTATCTCTCCCCGTCCACATCGGATAGCCCTTCGATAAGTCTATAAAAGTAGGACTATAATATCTCCAGCGTACTTGGCTAGTCTACGTTCAGATTGTCCACCGGGATGAAAATTCGGTCGGGACGACTTTTTTTATAAACTCATGGCGGTGAAACAACCGTGATTTGTGATATCAGTACAACGTGTGTAGTAACTACTAACCAGTTATTATATCACAGAATTGTCTACCCAAGAATCGAAATGTATTTTTTTTTTAAAGTCTGTCAATAATTTTCTCTACAAACATTCTGTAAATAAAAGTATTTTAATAATTTCTGTTAAAAGATAACTTGATTATCAGGCTGTTAACGTAATCGAAGAATAGTCTGCTGTGATTGGCTGTTGAAAATACATTCAACCAATCACGGCAGATAACGCGTGCTTGACAATTTGTCACATTAATTCTATAGTATTAATATTAATTTAGAGATGTGAAACTCGGCCTAACTATTACATCAGAAAAATCACAAGAAAACAGTCGACAAACATCATTAATATCTTTATGGCTTGAAAAATCTAGCGAAAAACCGGAGAGTAATGGTTCTGATATCGCTAGTCTCAAACTAAGAGAAAATTTAGGTATAGTGGTGTTCAGAGGATAACAGTGGTCGTATGCCACTATGCAATACAATAAAATATTTTCTACACACTTGCTCGTAAAGTGAGCCTTATTACATCGCTTTTAGGGCCATAAATCGAGGTGTAACACACACGTGCGTAAGAATATTTATTACACACTACTGCATAATCGAATTATCCCTACAAAGTTAAATTAATACCTTTCTGCAAATAACCTAACCAAAATAACCTTACCATAATACCAACATGCATTGAATTTCAATGATTCTAATGCATGTTGGAAAATGTGGCAGAAGAGCATTCCACAGAAGCAGAAGTTGCTGGAGCAATCAAAATTTTCAGAGCAGTTGCATTTAATTTAGTTTAAGAATATAAAGTTTGCCAACTCGTAACTGGCTTGACTTTTTTAGTTGTTTCTCAAATAAACTCTTTGCTCCATAAACCAGTGCCGTATTTATATTCAGACACTTCTTCGAACATTTGTTGTACTGCAATACTGTGTCTTTCTGTTAAGTTAATAACAAGTTAAGAACAAACTCCCATCCGTCTGTTTTCAGTTGATGTCATTGTTGTGCTCGCAACTAATATTCCTTAACTAAAAAAGTTAATTAAAAAAATCTAAAAACCCGACTGCTTTAAAAGCGAACTTAAAAGACTTAAACAAGGACAAAATCATGCTGTGCAGTCGGAGGATACATCTGGATTTCGTCAGCCAGCTCGCGAATATGTATCCTCCGACTGCACAGCATGATTTTGTCCTTGTTTAAGTCTTTTAAGTTCGCTTTTAAAGCAGTCGGGTTTTTAGATTTTTTTAATTAACTTTTTTTATTTATAACTTTTTAGTTATCTTTTTTTTTAAGATTAAGGTAAATTTAAACATATAAGTGTTATATATTTTTGATATCACCTCTTAAAACCCTTTATTTTGATAACCCACACGATGGGTTTGGAAGAAAAAATAAAATTTGTCCTCATCAATATGGCGCCCAAAAGCCACCATTTTCCTATTTTCCAATTTTAATGTAGCCAGTGACACTCGCGGGATTAAGACGAATCGATTGACGTATGAATCATCAAAATCGGCCAACGCGTTTAGTTTCTAGAACGCCACTTAGGAACAAACATACATACATACATACATACTTACATACATACATAGACTGATAAACACATAACCCTCCTTCGGCAGTCAGGTAAAAATATATTAGCAATTTCCACTCTGAAACCTCATAGAGTAACCTTTTTTCTAGTAAAGTATAAAATAACAACAATAGGAGTATAAATATCTTGAAATCAAATATATTGTATTAAAATTGAGCAATTATTCTTCCAATTTTAAATTCTCCGTGAGGGAATATTCTCTCGACCCATCACTAAACAAGACGCTTCCAACGACACCTCATTTGTCAAATTATGATAATTAGTTTAGAAGTTTTAAGGGAACAGATGAAAATACACACAAACATTACATTCTTACATACATACCTAAATATACACATACCGATCAAAAATATAACCCTCTCATTGCTCTCGACGCACATCGAACGTGCTACTAACTTGATGTAAGTTGGTAAAACAATGGGCCCATGCACAAGGAAGTAAACCGCACATAGAGAGATTCTTTCCCAACATTCTTGACCGAGTTTCTACGGGAATCGTGAGACGAATTATTACTACCTAAGTGCTTGTTCACACAAGGGTCCGCTTTATCATATACCTACGTTTTTATGCGGCCCTGACGTATGTAGTTGTATGCACGAGTTCACACACATGACAGTATTCCAGATCCAGTAAAAATACCAAACCAACAAAATATACAGCAATCCGTTTTAGAGATCCACTTTATCGTATTCGTTTTTATTCGGCAATGGCGTAGATAGTTGTATGAGCGAGTTCACACACACAACAGTATTAAAATACTGATCCGTTTTGTTTGATAGTTGGTGGTACACTGACTAAATGTGGTGTGAACATTACCCCCAGTAGCGACGGATCCGTTAAAACTGTACTGTAAATGCGGTGTGAACATTACCCCCCAGTAACGACGGATCCGTTAAAACTATACTGTAAATGTGGTGTGCACATTACCCCCAGTAGCGACGGATCCGTTAAAACTGTACTGTAAATGTGGTGTGAACATTACCCCCAGTAGCGACGGATCCGTTAAAACTGTACGGTAAATATGGTGTGAACATTACCCCCATTAGCGACGGATCCGTTAAAACTATACTGTAAATGCGGTGTGAACATTACCCCCAGTAGCGACGGATCCGTTAAAACTGTACTGTAAATGTGGTGTGAACATTACTCCCAGTAGCGACGGATCCGTTAAAACTGTACGGTAAATGTGGTGTGAACATTACCCCCAGTAGCGACGGATCCGTTAAAACTGTACGGTAAATGTGGTGTGAACATTACCCCCATTAGCGACGGATCCGTTAAAACTATACTGTAAATGCGGTGTGAACATTACCCCCAGTAGCGACGGATCCGTTAAAAATGTACGGTAAATGTGGTGTGAACATTACCCCCATTAGCGACGGATCCGTTAAAACTATACTGTAAATGCGGTGTGAACATTACCCCCAGTAGCGACGGATCCGTTAAAACTGTACTGTAAATGCGGTGTGAACATCACTTTCAGTAGCGACGGATCAGTTAAAAACGATCCTGGAAATACGGATGTTCTGTGTGAACGTACCCTTTACATGGAAAAGTGATAACGAGCGTGACAAACGGCAGGGTTCGGTTAGCTGAATTATTCCTCGATGATACACTTTCCTCGTAGAGACACTCCACTCCTGTTAGATATTACTTGTTTTTCATTATTGCCTCTTTGGTCTCGTGTTCGCTACTGCAGGGCTTGAGCGCCAAGGTTCGATTCCTGGGTTGGGCATAATATTATTGGGTATTTCCATCTGGTATTTTTCAGTAGCAACCCGGAGTCAGGATTTGTGCCCTGTTGAAGGCAACAGGGTCGCTCTCTATTACATGGGACTTAAACATAACTAGCGAAAGATGGGTGTATCTACTATTAGGCTACCCAACCCTTCGGGGAGGATAAGCGAGACATGTTAAACATGAAACTAAATCATCCAATGACTTCTCTCGCTCTGGATGATGCAGGAGGGCGTGTCAGACTTTTACTGACTAAGACCCACCCGTGTTCCTTCAGTTGCTTGTGCCAGGGCCGCGGTAACTCTCTTTCAAATTTATCCGCGACCCAGACCGCGGACGGCGAGCTACCCATTACTTGCCGTCCGCAAGCCCGCGCCTACGGTGGCCGGGAATCGGCTTGCGACTCCTGACGCCCGGGGCTTCTCCTGCGAGGGCTAGGGGCACGAGGGTGTCTCCGTTATATCTCCCTCACGCGTTCCCTACTCTACCTAACAACCTGTTTATTTTACTATATTTAACCTATGTCCTTCCTCAGGTTGCCATTCCAAATTTCAGAATTCCGTTCAGTGTTATTATTATTATTATATTATTTTAATTGATTTTATTAGGACATGTTTTTATTTTATTTCTTTTTGACAAATTTTGATATATTTATTTTGGTACTTATAGGTAAATGTTACCTACTATATAAACGTAGTATTCTTTTGTCGTTAACTTGATTTTTGCTATTGTAGCTGGAATGGTTGTTACTACATCGAATATTGTCTAGGTGTAAAAACATTATTTTTATTATTATAATATTAGAAGATTATGAATTACTAGCTGTTCCCCGCGGCTTCGCTCCCGTGGGCCACCCCACAGGACCTGTTTTCGGGATTAAAAATAGCCTATGTTACTCAGGAATAACGTAGCTTTCTATTGGTGAAAGATTTTTTTTAAATCGGTCCAGTAGTTTTGGAGCCTATTCGGTACAAACAAACAAACAAAAAAATCTTTCCTCTTTATAATATTAGTATAGATTATTAGTATAGATTAAAAACATCGTGAGGAAACCGGCATAGAAGCCAAAATTCGAAGACATGAGACATCTACCAATCCGCATTGGGCCCGCGTGGTGGATTTATCCCACTCCCTCTATTAGAGGAGGCCTGAGTCCCAGCAGTGGGAACATTAAAAAAAGGCTGTTTGATGATGATGATGATGATGAATTATTATACCGTACATTAGATTATAAATTGTTATACGAGTGTAGTATGTCTGATCGTAGGTAAGACAATGTATGGGCCTACTTTATCTTCCTGTTGTGTTCCATGAAATATCACATTTCTATTGAATATCGGCGAATCGACTATCCTTTTGTGGTCATGTGAAACTTGTGTTATTTCAAGAATTATTGGGTCTTGTCAATAACCATACATCGTAGGTAGGTACTTATCCATCCATTTCAATATTATAAATGTGAAAGTAACTCTGTCTGTCTATTTTCGTTTCGACACCTAAACCACCGAATCGATTTTGATGAATTATGGCATAGAGATAGACTGTATTTTAGAGAATAACATAGGATCTTTTTGTCCCGGTAGTACGTTCCTTTGGGATTGTTTCCGATATTTACGTGGACAAAGATGGGGTAAAATATAGTTTAGTTATTCATAAGCTATTAATATATTATAAAACAATACGGATCCTATCCAAACTTATAAATTATTGAATATTAAGTAGCAATCTAGAGACTAGACTTTCAGAGAATTTGTAAGTCACTTGAAGTCTCGGCTCGTGGTATATGTCATGGTCCAAGTGATTAATATGTGCACTATGGATAATGCCTGGGCATTATGTAATGAATACTGATTTAAATTTATTTATCACGTTGTCTGGTAATTATGAATATTGCTACGTAACGGTTGGATACGTAACAATTTGATAATTATGGTTAACTAGTTTCTGCCAGCGGCTTCGCCCGCGTTAATGTCGAAAATTATGCCGAGGGAACATATTCCCGGGATAAAAAGTATTATATGTGCTTTTTCAGTCTATAGTCTATCTCTGTGCCAAATTTCATCCAGATCCGTCCAGCAGTTTGAGCGTGAAGAAGTAACAAACATTCACACTCACAGACTTTGACCTTTATAATATTAGTGTGAAGTGTGATGAATTAGTCCAAGAGCGAGCGAAGCGACAGCTGGAGCTTCGGGCACTCCGACACGGATAGGTTATGTTCTCGGTTTATAATAATTGTACTTACCTATTTTACATTAAAATCAATTTCATTATAAAAATAATTTAAAATAAACACATACTTTATTACTCGCCCCAATAAGTGATGGGATTCAAAAAGACCGGTTAATTTAATTAGTTCAATAATTTTTAGCACATTGCCTACCATTGCCTACTCATTTTTCAACTAGTCAGGGAATTATGAATAATTGATTTATTATCCCTCCCTCAACAATCATTACAGACAAAGATATTTTATTTCAACTAGGCCACCAAGCGGCACTTTTGAACGTTATATGAAAAAATATTATACCGTGCATTCGGAAAGTAGCTTGTTATGGAGAAGAATGCACAAGAAACTCGATACATACTTTTAAAAAAAATAGTTTTTTAACAATATTTAGGAACATAGGTACATACATTATTAAATTCATACATGCGAGGAAAATGCACCCAGAATAGCACTACACACTATACCACCTATAGGCATAAAGTATTAAAAGTGAGGAGTTCACATATGTACTGTGCAGTTATATAATAGATACTAGAAAAACATTAACATCCGAAGCAGTCAAGTTATGACCAATCCCAACTGACGGCGTCCGTTCACGAACATGACGCATGAATTGGCACCACCCAGCTCAACCATCATGAAGGGAACCGGATGATTCAACACACGCGCCACCATCAGAGAGACATTTGAGAGAGCATGACACACTCAACAGCCAGGGCACACACAAGTCAACAAAGGACACATAGGTACATTAAATGGTAGATTTACAGTTGGGTACATAGTACTCACACACGAGCTGTGCAGTTATATAATACTTAGGAAATTAAGTTTATACAATACAAATATATTCATACAGTCTTCAGCAGGTCCAACAATACCTCAAAACAATAATGTTCTGCTTATCACTTGTTTTTGCGCCCTAGTGGTTGTGGATTGTGGAGCAGGACTAGCATTGAGCCAAGCATTTTTATCAGTGATGTAATCCCCCAACTTATAATATGTCAGCCTACATAGTGTGCGTTTTATACAGGTTTTAAACTTCGTCTCATTCAGTTCAAGAATGTGGGGAGGAATTTTATTGTAACATTTTGTACAGTACCCCATGAAAGATGAGACTACTTAAGCTAGTCTGAAACCTGGTTGAACTAGTAACGTTACGTTAGTACGTTACGTTACGTTAGTAACGTTAATAACTGCCGCCGTTTTTACTAAAATGATGTAAATTCTTTCTTACGTACATGATGTATTTTCATAAATATATTGACAAGGAACCGTCATGATGTTAATGTCCTTAAACAGTTCCCTTAGAGAATCGCGCCGGCGAAGATTATATATCGCTCTGATGGCTCGTTTTTGATGAATAAAAATTGACTCAATATCTGCAGCCCTTCCCCATAGTAAGATGCCGTAAGACATTATACTATGAAAATAACTAAAGTCTCGCGGTATAAAAATCGGTTAACCGACGAATCTTTCCAACAGCATAAGCTGCCGAACTTAGCCGCCCCGCAAGGGATACCAAATGAGGACCCCATTGCAACCTTCAGTCTAGCGTGATCCCCAGGAAAACCGTTTTATCGACGAATTCTAGCTTCTCCTTGTTTAATATAATGTCATAATCAGTACTTTTGACATTCGGCAAGGAAAATTTTACGCACTTGGTTTTTTTACCATTTAAAACTAAATTATTGGCAGTGAACCAATCATGAACCTGCCGTAGAGCGTTATTTACGTCGTCAACCCGACAAGTAGGTCTATTTATTTAAAAAAATAAAGATGTGTCATCAGCAAATAACACCATGTTTAGTTTGTTTGCCAAAAAATGGGATAAACCGTTTATGTATATTAAAAATAAGAAAGGACCTAAAATTGAGCCCTGGGGTACCACCATTTTTACGTTTAACCCCGACTAATTAATAAAACAGGTAGGTATACCAAATGTCGAATTAATCACTTTGTCCTTATCATACTTGGACATTTAACGTGACTGACTAAGCGAAGGTCGAAAATATATCAAA
The DNA here is from genome assembly GCA_945859665.1 of Anorthoa munda. Classification (NCBI taxonomy): domain Eukaryota; kingdom Metazoa; phylum Arthropoda; class Insecta; order Lepidoptera; family Noctuidae; genus Anorthoa; species Anorthoa munda. The sequence continues at coordinate 2,681,683 of OX243907.1, read as the reverse complement.
GTTTTCATCATATCCATCATCATCAGAGCCATGTCATCACTGACAACACACACTGGTTCGAGGAGTACTTGCCTTAATAAAAAGATGATATTTTAAGGAAAATATTTTGCCAACTTTTGGACTAATTCTCGCCTGTGCCCATCTCTTGGTAGAATAACGGCGTGAAAATAAGAATTTTAATAATCCGTACTAATAATAATAATAACGTTTATTGGTTGTACTAATGGAACAGAACTTTGTCTGTCTGTTTGTTACCTTTCACTTTTTAACGGCTGAATAGATTTGGATGAAACTTGGCATACGGATAGACTAAGTCCTAGTTCAGAACATAGGATTTTATTTCCTCCCGGATCTACGTTCTCTGGGAATAATTTTCTCGTGTCCGCAGCCGCTGGCAGGAGCGAGTTCAAGATCCTTCAACGGTCATAATTTGCGAACAATTGTTTTTCTCTTGTTTCAAACCTGATTCAGGTGTCGCGACCGTTGGGAGGATACTAATGATTATTTCATACATAAGATTAGACTGTGATGCTTAAAAAGGATTTTAATAACTGAAAATAACTCGTCAAAATGTCATGTTACACCAAAACTTTCAAAGAAATAAAGAGCATAAACTATCAGAGGCTCTATTAAAAGTTAAAACAGTGACACTCAAAGATTACTGCTTGTTATTTTAAACTCGCTAAACCTGACTCTATAAAAAGTTTCTTGGGGCTTTGTAAGTAAACTTAAACAATCACGACTGATATTTATTACAACAGTAGCACTAGCAACTAAAACAAATATACATAGTTGTAGGCACAAATAATAAGAATATTAGTACCAGCCTGTAACTGTCCCACGGCAGGGCAAAGGCGTCTTCTCGTACAGAGAAGGCACGAGCATTAAACACCACGCTTGCTCAATGCTGGTTGGCGATTTAAACCTTACATTTAGTAAAAGTCCTGGTTTCCTCACAATGTTTTCCTAAGGCACAAATATTGGTTTATTTAGGGTTCCATACTTGAAAAGGAAAAAACGGAACTTTTATAGGATCACTTTATTGTCCGTCTGCCTGTCTGTTTGTCCGTCTGTCTATCAAGACCCTTTATCTCGGGTACGCGCGGAGGTATCGATATAAAATTAATATCGTATACTCAAGTTTGCAACAACTTGCAGCTGTGAAAAAATCAAACTTCTAAATCTACGCAATCAAGAGATACAGTCATTAATGACGCATATTTTACACTCGCAAGGGAATCAAAACTTACAGTTACTTTCCGTTGACCTAGAATCATGAAATTGTCAAGAAGCAATGTCTTATAGCACAAGTAAAGGAAAAACATCGAAAACCGTAAATTTGTACCTACATAAAAATAAATATAGTAACTAATTTGCAGTTGGTAAACTCACCGCAACTTATGTCGATGTATGGGGACTACAGTTTGCCAACGGCAAAGTTAATTTTGTCCCTGAATTCTGTTTACATTATCGTTAGGATAATGTTCGGTGCCCTCATAATTTATGAACATTAGTAATGTTATTTAAATATTTTGGTGAATGTAGCTGTTTGTAGGAAACCCTCAGTGCGCGAGCCCGACTTGCACTTGGCCAGTTTTTTTTTGGGATGAGCCCGTCACACTTTTTCCAACCATTGTGACAACTGAACGCCAGAATCAACAGTGGCGACCACTAGAAAAGCGCCGACCCAAAAAAGCTCAACTAGTCCCGATGAAACGATTCAATCGCTATTTGGGGTTTATTAATAACAATAATAAAAAAAACTTAAGTGTTTGTACTATAGGTACAACTCTGCCTAACCCTTCACGGATAACAGGCTATTGTCATGTTTATTAAAAAAGTTAAAAGACGTAAACAAGAAAAAAATCATGCTGTGCAGTCGGAGGACACATCGGATTTGGTCCGCCAGCTCGCGAATATGAATCATCCGACTGCACAGCATGATTTTTTTCTTGTTTACGTCTTTTTAGTTTGCTTTTTAAGCAGTCGGGTTTTTTGATTTTTTTAATTAACTTTATTTGAGGTAGGTAAATGACTCGACCCGATGTCAAGTCAAAATGCACCTTTATCTTAGTTCGTCTTAACCTGAAGGTTATTGACACGTTAACTCTTAATACGGCTCAGGCCGAATAATAATCTAAATCCGATACATTTAAGTACAAACCATGAACACTTTTATTGTACACATCTACAAACACTGTTGAAATGGATCTAGAAGATAAAGAATGCTTTTCTTTATTTTGATATCTTCAAATAAATTGCTATATTGACTTTTTATTTTTGTTATTTTGTCTAGCAGTTGCAGGCTCAATTGACTTGCTTTGCTCTTGGTTTTGATCTGAAGGTCGGCACGTACTTTCAGTCGGGTTTTTTGATTTTTTTAATTAACTTTTTTATTTATAAATTTTTCGAATTATGTACATTTGAGCATATAAGTGTTATATATTTTTGAAATCACCTCTTAAAATCCTGTATTTTGATACCCCACAAGATAGGTTAGGAAGAAAAAAAAAATTTGGGCCCCCACAATATGGCACCCAAGAACCGGCATTTTCCAATTTTCATGTAGCCAGTGACACTCGCGGGGTTAAGACGAATCGATTGACGTAAGAACCATCAAAATCGGCCCACGCGTTTGGTCTCTAGAACACCACATAGGAACAAACATACATACATACATACATACTTACATACATACATACATACATACATACTTACATACATACATACATAGACTGATAAACACATTACCCTCCTTCGGCAGTCGGGTAAAAACAGCGTCAGATTGATCTTCTTTTACCTTACTTACAGTTTTAGAGGAACGGAAACTCAAAACGAAATAAAAAAGTTAATTAAAAAAATCAAAATACCCGACTGCTTAAAAAGCGAACTAAAAAGACGTTAACAAGAAGAAAATCATGGTGTGCAGTCGGCGGATACATATTCGCGAGCTGGCTGACCAAAACCAGATGTATCCTCCGACTGCACAGCATGATTTTCTTCTTGTTTACGTCTTTTTAGTTCGCTTTTTAAGCAGTCGGGTATTTTGATTTTTTTAATTAACTTTTTGTTTATAACTTTTTAGTTAATTTTTTTTTCGAATTAGGTACATTTAAATACGACGAATCGATTGACGTATGAATCATCAAAATCGGCCAACGCGTTAGGTCTCTGGAACGCCACATAGGAACAAACATACATACATACATACATACATACTTACATACATACATACATAGACTGATAAACACATTACCCTCCTTCGGCAGTCGGGTAAAAAAATAGATTAATATGAAATCATAAACTTATATATATTCAATTAACATGACCGTCAAAATGTAATCAACACGCTTTCTGTAAGACAGAAAGATCAGAAAACAACGAAACTATTTCAACAACCCTTAAAATAAAAAAGAAAAGGAAATAAAGCAAACACCATCCCATTTCACAAACATTTGCAAAATAAATTTACAATGAATACAAAAATACATTTAAAATACATAAATATCATCGTAAAGTCATGTAAACAAGTTTCGGTTACAGCTTTCGGCTTTCAGTCGAGCGATAGCCGAGCGGCCGTGACGACGCATCGCGCGCGACCTGACGTCACATGAAAGTTTCACGACAATAGAGAAAAAAAGAAAGAAGTTATCGAAAAAATTAAGTGTTTTGTGAATGTTGTAGTGGTTTTTGAAAAGAGAACACAAAGTGTTCTTTCTTTCGAAGTTTGAAATCGTTAATACCTACAAATAATTACAAGGAAACATCTTAAAATTACAATAATTGCAATGGGAACTTAGTTTTTATTAATAAATTTGAGTGATAAGTAAAGTGTGTATTTTCAAGGTGATATTTAAATAAAAAACATAAAAAAATTGTTCCTCCAATAAATCGTAAAAAGAAAATTAGTTTAGAAGTGTGATAAGTTTATCAAAAGTTTCTGGTTTTGACATATAAAAGGTAATTATTAAATCTGCTTATATTTATTGTTTAAGATATGTAATTAATAAAGATTATGAAAATAGTCACTTTAAAATTGCACATTAATTTCAGTACAATAAATATTTACAAATAAGTCGCCCATAAATCATTTGCGTTCAATAACTTGATCTTTATCAGGCAGCATTTGAACTGATAATTTCAGTTTGGACATTCAGAAATTCGTCCCACTTAGGCATTGCCACTATATTAAAATTGAAAAAAACATTACGACCACAGAACTGTACAATTTTGCTGCTAAATTCATCATCATCTTCTTCCTGCCCTTATCCCATGTTACTAGTTGTCGGCGCAACACGTTTTCTTCTTCCATACCGCCCTGTCCCCCGTCACGCTATCACTGACTCCCTTTTCTTTCATATCGCTCCTCACATAATACATCCATCTTTACATGTTGCTGCAAAATTATTTAAAGAAAAAACCTTTTCAATACAGTTGTTAAACATGGCGTACTTTCAGAGGCTATAATTATGATTCGAAAATTAAATCTTATGCATAGGCATCTTTCTGTTACGCGGTCGTGACTTTTGTTTACGAGCTCGATCATTAGTTTTGCAGTTTAGTTTTAAATTTATAAGTCAATTTAAAAAGTTTAGAAGCAAAGAGTTTTCATACATAGAATAAAATGGGATAGATTTTATACGAGGAAAAATGAATGATTCCGTACGTTTTAGCATTTAACTCTCAAAAGACTTTTAAATGGTTGTTTAATATATTTAATTACCAGTTTTAATTTAATTATTTTCACATCAACATTTGTCTAAAATCGAATAGGCTGTATAGGCCGTTTTCGTTGTAAAAAATGTCCGGTTGCAAAAACGCGCCTTTAGTTATGTCAATTTAAAAAGTTTAGTAGCAAGGAGTTTTCATACATAGAATAAAATGGAATAGATTTTATACGAGAAAAAATGAATGATTCCGTACGTTTTAGCATTTAACTCTCAAAAGACTTTTAAATGGTTGTTTAATATATTTAATTACCAGTTTCAATTTAATTATTTTCACATCAACATTTGTCAAAAATCGAATAGGCTGTGTAGGCTGTTGTCGTTGTAAAAAAATATGTCTAGTTGCAAAAACGCGCGAAAATTTTTTTTTTCCTGAATAAACAAATCTAATTCTTTGATTTGTTTTTACTATTTCCCACAACTGTATTGAAAAATGTCGTGTGATACACGGGTGTATAGGTTATTGCAAACTCGTGTCATTAAAAACCCTCGCCTTCGGCTCGGGCTTATTAATGATAGCTCGTTTGCAATAACCTACTTTCCACCCTTGTATCACAATGTACTATTTTACAGAAACAAAAACAAATCGACTATTTAAATTATCCTAACCTTATCGATCAACATGATTTACCCAGTCTGAACTCAGCCTTGGTCTTTATAAAGCGATTGTGCAACATCTCTTTAAAACAATAATTTTCTTTGAAATCAATTTAATAGCCGAACGATGTTTAATTACTTTACCATATGCTACAGTCTTGAACAATTAAACAATACGGGATATAATCCCATTGTCTGACGTACGGCAAGCTGTAAAACTGATTTTGTACGGCTATGTTTCTGTGCAGATTTAGGAGTCGTAAAATTGTAAGATTGTTCATCATTCTTGCTGCTTGTTTGATAGTTAACGTCTTGCATTTATTCTATGCATAACATAAGTTTAGAGACAACTTAGTCAGATAGGGGTACTCCAATGACTTACAGTGCGATTGCGGAGCTACGTCCTGAACAATTCGTCAACTCTTGTCGTGATCTATAAGCAAAAACACCTGCACCGTGAATAACCTTTACGAGGTAAATGCAATTTTTTTTTTTATTGTAATCATCGATATGACACAGAAGAGGATGGTTTGTATATTAATTACTACAAAACGAAATTGGAAAATCTCGTAATCTCCCTTGGTGGTTGAGCTTCTTTCGAATCTACTTCAATATGTGAAACAGTTTGTTTTATGGTATATAGTCAGTGACTTCGAATAAGTAACCGAGTACTGTAGCAACGTTGAGGTACTTCCTCGGGTTCATAGTCTCAAAGTTCATATTATAATATTCTTCAGTAAGTACTATATATGTCCTGTAAAAGATTGTATTTTAGATAATCGGACAATCTGTATTACGCCTGATGGACTTTCCGTTCATACGAGAATTATTGCCTCAAGAAAGAAAGTGAACGTTCATACTTTTACCTTATTATTTTAGCAAAGATTCAAAGATCAAGATTCTGTTTAATATTCCAAATCCCTAAGCAGACAGCTTAAAAACTTAATAAAAACTTAATGTAGTTTTGTGGTCCAATCTCAACTTCGAGCCTTGGTCTAAATCTAAGTATGACCAAAGTCGCAAAAAACTTAGGACCGTGGTAACAATACTGAAATTGATGGGTTTCGTTAATTCTGCTCTATAAGTTTGTTTTTTCAATATATTTTATTAGGTTCATGTCTCCTTTTTAAGGTTCCGTACCCAAAAGGTAAAAACGGGACCCTATTACTGAGACTCCGCGGTCCGTCTGTCTGTCTGTCTGTCACCAGGCTGTATCTCATGAACCGTGATAGCTAGACTGTTGCAATTTTCACAGATTATGTATTTCTGTTGCCGCTATAACAACAAATACTAAAAACGGAATAAAATAAATATTTAAGTGGGGCGCCCATACAACAAACGTGATTTTTTTGCCGTTTAATTGCTATTATGTTACGGAACCCTTCGTGCACGAGTCCGACTCGCACTTGGCCGGTTTTTTTACTGTCGATTAGACTTGAAAAATACTGAAAATCATATTTTTAAGTCAACTAGTTTTAGTAACACAAGCTCGAATTTCTCATGATTTTACGAAAACATATAAATGTAAAACTTGAAAAGAAAAGCTCCTTAACTAGTATTTTAGACATTCCTTTCATTAAAATCAAATTTTAAGAGCGCAAAAGAATGCTTTTGCAAACCGACTGCAGAAATGCATTTTGAAAATGGAAGTCTGACCCTTTTCATATCATTCGTTAAACGCTGACTCGTCGAGCTTTTAGGATTTGATGCAATCGATGCAAAGTTTTACTGCAAAAATATGACTCTTCTGATGAATTAACTCAATTGTGGCGTAGAACATAACTTATGTTGCCTATTTTCCTCGGAGGGTTGGGCAGGGGTGCAGGGGTGCAGGTAAGTACAGCCACATGTCGCCAGTTCTGTTTAAGTCCCATGTAGTAGCGGGCGAGCCTGTTTCCATTAACCGAGCACAAACCCAGGCTCCGGACTGCTGCTGAGAATTGCTAGATTGATAAACCCAATAACAGCTCGACCCGGGAATCGAACCCAGGACCTCATGCTCAGCAGTAGCGCTTGTGAATATTTGACCAACCAGGCAGTCACGTGGCGTAGATATATCTGAATTTAAGGTTATTAGCTACTAGTTTGCACACTGCAAGACTAAGATTGTTCGCACACATAACCTGCATATTAAGAACGAATATTGTTACTACATTCTTGGCCTTTCCAGTGTCTTTTCGAGTTTCTTTAGTAATTCAGTCCCTAAGACTCGTTATCAAAAAAACTTTTTCGTGTATCTAATACCCCTATCATGGGGATGCATAAAAATAAGTGATCCGCCATCCTTGGGAGGAATTTAGAATGATGTCACGTAGCTAACCGAGCATTATACAAACAAAACGAATCCGAAACATTGCAGCACATTTCAGTGTGGGAATAACTGTTTTAATGTTCAAATACAAAATTTCACCCATTCGTACAAATTAACTTGAAAAAAAAGTTTCTAACATCAGCAGTACCCAGGCACATGTCTGGTTTTGAACAGAGCTCCCAACTGTTTCCCAAGTTGCGGTTCCGTGAACTTACTGGTTAGATCCTAAATTACGGATCATGTTCATAAGCAAGATCATGAACAGCGATGAACACGTGTGGCTGCTGTGTGCGGTTGATAGACTTTTTTGTTTGTTAGAGAAATTTACTAAACATTTATTGCCTCCTGCATTTCCGGGATTGATTTATATAAAACTAGCTGTGTCGGGGATTCTTCGAGGTGGTAAAATAAAATAGCGGACTGTAATAAAGGGAATGGTTCCGTATATTGAACTTAAGAACGCGCGCTATCTGGTCCGTGGTTTTTGAGTAAGTGGCGGTGCAGGTCAGCGGCGCGCGGCGGTCGGTGTCTCGTCCCGCGCTCCCCGCTCGCCGTCGTCGCCCTCCCGTAGTCGCAGCGGCGCAGTGTATTATTTTGGGAATCTAGCGGGACAAAATTATTTTTTTCCATATTTATGCGTTATTGGGTGGTAAAATATAAACGATAAATAAATAAATAAAACCGGCCAAGTGCGAGTCGGACTCTCGCACGAAGGGTTCCGTACCATTATCGCAAAACACTGCAAAAAAATCACGTTTGTTGTATGGTAGCCCCCCTTAATTTATTTTATTTTAATTTAATAATTATTATTTTTTGAAGAGAATATACAACTAAATATTCTGTGAATATTTCAAGCGTCTACCTTCTGCCGTTATTAATATCGAGCAAAAAACGGCAAAAATATCACGTTTGTGGTATGGGAGCCCCCCTTAAATATTAATTTTATACTGTTTTTAGTATTTGTTGTTATAGCGGCAACAGGAATACATCATCTGTGAAAATTTCAACTGTCTAACTATCACGGTTCATGAGATACAGCCTGGTGACAGACAGACAGACAGACAGACAGACAGACAGACAGACAGACAGACGGACAGCGAAGTCTCAGTAATAGGGTCCCGTTTTTACCCTTTGGGTACGGAACCCTAAAAAGTTAATTAAAAAAATCAAAATACCCGACTGCTTAAAAAGCGAATTAAAAAGACGTAAACAAGAAGAAAATCATGCTGTGCTGTCGGAGGATACATATTCGCGAGCTGGCTGACCAAAACCAGATGTATCCTCCGACTGCACAGCATGATTTTCTTCTTGTTGACGTCTTTTTAGTTCGCTTTTTAAGCAGTCGGGTATTTTGATTTTTTTAATTAACTTTTTTATTTATAACTTTTTAGTTAACTTTTTTATTTATAACTTTTTAGTTAACATTTTTTTCGAATTAGGTACATTTAAATATATAAGTGTTATATATTTTTGAAATCACCTCTTGACACCCTTTATTTTGATACCCCACACGATGGGTTTGGAAGAAAAAATAAAATTGCCCCCCCACAATATGGCGCCCAAAAGCCGCCATTTTTCTAATTTCCAATTTTAATGTAGCCTATGACACTCGCAAGGTTAAGACGAATCGATTGACGTATGAATCATCAAAATCGGTCAACGCGTTTGGTCTCTGGAACGCCACATAGGAACAAACATACATACATACATACATACATACATACATACATACATACATACATACATACATACATAGACTGATAAACACATTACCCTCCTTCGGCAGTCGGGTAAAAAATAATAATTGATAGTTATAGACCTTATAATTTAACAATATAACATATTTTCACATACACCAAACATACATCAAAATTAATATAAAAGTAATCACAATAAAAAAGCTATACAAAGTTTAGTACAATTAAGATTAGTAGTAGAGAAGACCAGTAGTCGAAACAGATAGAGATTATTCAGAATCCTCGTCAGATTCTTCCATACTTTTATGCCGCACGCAAACTAGCAATATACGGATCCGATGAAATTAACAATCTATTCAGTAAATCTCGATTTGTATTAATTCTCGAAGATTTTTCGTAAAAAGATTCCTGAATGTTCTATTGTGTTTGTTTCGTGCCTTTTGAGCTTCTTCTGAAATTTTACTTATGGGTAAAACACATGCAGAGTTTATATCCTTCCCGTGAAATGAAATTTTATGTACGGTTACTGGCATTGGGTACCACGAAAAATACAATTCTCTTGTAGCCTTGGAGAATTCATGAAATTTGTCAACATTTATGAAATAACCGCTATTTATGGTCTTTAATGTGATATGGAAGCGTTTGATAAGCTCAATATTGACACCAGGTTATTTCTGCTGACTTTTCAGCATTTCGGAAAAACTTACGAGCTGTATTTCCATCATTAGTGTTTCCAGTTTGTTGCTTCCGGCCCGGTTACTTGTTCCAGGTAGTGCAACATCAACGATAGTTTCACTGACAATACCCTCAAATGATATGTTCGCCTTTAACCATAAAGAATTCGTTTTCAGGAAGCGTTCTAGATGTCTTCCTGATTTCGACGATTTTTGGTAAATTTTTGACTAACTCTACTTATTGTTGCTTTTAAACTCTTCAAAATATCATCCGTAATGGATTGGACACCAAGTTCTTGTAAAATATAATGTAACAAAGCTTCCTGTCTTGTTTCTCAGGCATTAGAAAACCAAACATCAAAAAACGAACGACGAGAAATTTGTGAAGTCATTCTGAAAATAAGAAAATGTTGTATGAGTGGCGCAAACTTTCGCAAGTAAATGAACATTTTTCTTGTAGTTTATAAATATACCTTTCAGAAAAATATACCCAATGCATAGGGAAATGCAGGGAAATTAACTAAAACCCTAGATGAAACTAAAGAAGTACTCTTTATGAGTAAATAAAAACCTCACTCTGTTAATTTAATATTTATCATTAAACTAGTATAAATAATAACAAAAAAATATATGAAAATTTACCTTGAAAGTCCCACAAAAACGATAACAACACAAAATCACCACTAGCACACAGGCACAGGGTATTCATCGAGCAAACTCAGATGAATGTAACGATAGCAGCGAGCGGTCTCGGTCGGTATGGCTCAGATAGCCGGCCGTCCCAACCTTTTTTTACCTGTTATTGTTTCGCGTAAATTGCCAAAAAGTGTACTAGATTGTAGTATAACATGTTAGCTTTGAATTTATTCCGTTAAAATGATCTTTTAACACATGATCCTAAATTGACTTCTGTCCGTCTAGATTCTCAAAATAATACACTGTGTGGCGCAATCAACAATACACTTACACTCTAGTACACTTTTTGGCAATTTACGCGAAACAATAACAGGTAAAAAAAGGTTGGGACGGCCGGCTATCTGAGCCATACCGACCGAGACCGCTCGCTGCTATCGTTACATTCATCTGAGTTTGCTCGATGAATACCCTGTGCCTGTGTGCTAGTGGTGATTTTGTGTTGTTATCGTTTTTGTGGGACTTTCAAGGTAAATTTTCATATATTTTTTTGTTATTATTTATACTAGTTTAATGATAAATATTAAATTAACAGAGTGAGGTTTTTATTTACTCATAAAGAGTACTTCTTTAGTTTCATCTAGGGTTTTAGTTAATTGCCCTGCATTTCCCTATGCATTGGGTATATTTTTCTGAAAGGTATATTTATAAACTACAAGAAAAATGTTCATTTACTTGCGAAAGTTTGCGACACTCATACAACATTTTCTTATTTTCAGAATGACTTCACAAATTTCTCGTCGTTCGTTTTTTGATGTTTGGTTTTCTAATGCCTGAGAAACAAGACAGGAAGCTTTGTTACATTATATTTTACAAGAACTTGGTGTCCAACCCGTTACGGATGATATTTTGAAGAGTTTAAAAGCAACAATAAGTAGAGTTAGTCAAAAATTTACCAAAAATCGTCGAAATCAGGAAGACATCTAGAACGCTTCCTGAAAACGAATTCTTTATGGTTAAAGGCGAACATATCATTTGAAACTAATGAAATGATTTTTTTTAGTGAAACTATCGTTGATGTTGCACTACCTGGAACAAGTAACCGGGCCGGAAGCAACAAACTGGAAACACTAATGATGGAAATACAGCTCGTAAGTTTTTCCGAAATGCTGAAAAGTCAGCAGAAATAACCTGGTGTCAATATTGAGCTTATCAAACGCTTCCATATCACATTAGAGACCATAAATAGCGGGTATTTCATAAATGTTGACAAATTTCATGAATTCTCCAAGGCTACAAGAGAATTGTATTTTTCGTGGTACCCAATGCCAGTAACCGTACATAAAATTTCATTTCACGGGAAGGATATAAACTCTGCATGTGTTTTACCCATAAGTAAAATTTCAGAAGAAGCTCAAAAGGCACGAAACAAACACAATAGAACATTCAGGAAACTTTTTACGAAAAATCTTCGAGAATTAATACAAATCGAGATTTACTGAATAGATTGTTAATTTCATCGGATCCGTATATTGCTAGTTTGCGTGCGGCATAAAAGTATGGAAGAATCTGACGAGGATTCTGAATAATCTCTATCTGTTTCGACTACTGGTCTTCTCTACTACTAATCTTAATTGTACTAAACTTTGTATAGCTTTTTTATTGTGATTACTTTTATATTAATTTTGATGTATGTTTGGTGTATGTGAAAATATGTTATATTGTTAAATTATAAGGTCTATAACTATCAATTATTATTTTTTTATTTATCGTTTATATTTTACCACCCAATAACGCATAAATATGGAAAAAAATAATTTTGTCCCGCTAGATTCCCAAAATAATACACTGTGCGGCGGGCGGTGCCGCATTTGTCTCCGACAAGCTGTTTCCCGCGACTTGGTCTGGCTAGCATTAGTACTTCGAATAGCCTATTTTTTATATCGTGCATGGGCCGCAGAGACTTACTGAGAAATTATTAGTTTACCATAGAAACTTCCACCCCACTCTCCACCCCCTCAAGGATGATTTTCGGGATAAAAACTACCTGATATCCTTCCTAGAGTCTCAAACTATCTTCACACATAATTTCATCTAATTAACTCAGCGGGTTACGCGTAAAAAGGTAACAGACAGACAGAGTTACTTTCGCTTTTATAATACTAACTTCTGCCAGCGTCGTCGCCCGCGTGAAAATCGAAAATTATCTCTAGGGAACATATTCCCGGGATAAAAAGTATCCCATGTGCTATTCCTAACTTTAATCTATCTCTGTGCCCAATTTCATCTAGATCCGTCCAGCCGTTTGAGTGTGAAGAAGTAACAAACACACTTACAAACTTTTACCTTTACAATATTAGTGTGATTAGTATGGATGGAGAGAAGAAGCTACATTAGAGAAACTAGTGGCTAAATAATAAGAGCGGCACGGGTTGCCGAACGCTTGCCGAAGTATTAGATATCGAGAATCCACCGTGACGTAGAAAGCATGTTAAGAGGAGAGAAATAATTAAATTACAGACATTGCATTTAATCCCTTGAGTGCCCGAATCGTGTATACACGCGAGGCACAATAGATTTTCTATTGTTTCGATAATTACGGAACGGGAACCGGAACGGGACAACAAGTTTAAAAAATATCATTTCATACAAAGTGTATACAAAAGAGAATACGTCACGGGCGCACGAAAGGGCCCGCGATTTGTTGTTTTGTGTTGTTGGTACCATCATGTTATGTATAACGTCCAAGTAACCATGACTGGTATTTCAAACCCCTACTGCACTAATTCCCATTGATGACATCCATCCGCAATATCCCAAAGTAATACGGGACATGAATTGAAGAGTATTTATTTTATAAAGCGCTCACCATCTTTTCGCCACAATATTTTGCGACCGTCCTTGTCTGACTTTAAAATTTTTCATCGCTTAATATAACTATGTCGCATCAAGGCTGGCTGATAGATGCAAACCATCGGGAAGTCAGGATGTATTTATTCCCTTAGGTTAAGACAGAGTGTGTGGACAGGTAGGTTGGGTACAATCGTGAAAATAAAATCACAGAAGTTATTCGATACACTGGGTTTATTCAAATATTCACAGTTACAATCTTGCTTACTAATATTACGGATCGACACTGATTCTACGACGTTTTAGCTCTAAGTCTGTCAGTACTCATCTGACCTATTGCCCACCACGCAAGTGCTTATAAAAAGCGTGCCAATGCGTAGTTGTTCTTGATTGCCGCCAGGGTCCAGCTTGTTTTGACGTCCGTACTATTGACTAAACCCGACGACTATATTATTGCACCAATCGAAATCCTAATATTCTATTGCGAAGCGTACCCGGTTTTGCCTGTGAATATCTGACAGTAAAATTTTCTTGTTTTCTTGGCTGGCCTACAACATTTCATACCAGTTGCACGCAAGTGGTTCCGTACAGTTTGTAATGTCACGTAATGTTTAGTCGCCCTGGGACAAGTAGTGAACTAGTGAGGAAGGGCTCAGCCATATATATAACGGTGCCGCGCTTTGGCATCTGTTTATGCAAAATTGCAATTGCCTTTGGTCCCGGTCGGCGAGGATCAATATTTCCCGAATCTGCATAACGATGGACCCACAATTGCACAGTTCTTCTCTGTGAACAATAATAAAATATTATTCCAAAAAACAACAATCAATAACATATGGATTATTTAAACATATTGAACTTCTAAACATAATAAAAACACTTTGTTACTCACCGATGGCAATATCTTTAAACGCCTCGCAATTTCACTAATTGAAACGTTTTACTCATGCAAAATAATTATCTCAGCTCTTAAAATACATAAGTATAGTAAAGTGATTCACAAGTAAAAGCATTTCTCAAAACTTGCAGGGTATATGTCTCAAAACGTAATGAAAGCCCGATAGTCAATAGCATTATGACGATGAACAACTACTAACTTATATTCTACAATTAATATATTCCAACCCAAATATAAAAAAGACTTGACAACAACAAACAAATGTAAAATATTTTATTAAGACATACAAAAACATTGAACCGTTGGCAGTTGGATTCGACTTACAGCGCCAGGGCGTAAGATAATACCGCACGCTCGACTAAAGCGCCACGGAGACGATTGTTACTATAGCTAAATTTATGCTTCATATTCCCCGCTACATTATAGTGACAAGGAATTGCAAGTGTGTGCGTGGACAACGGATTATTGTGAAGCAAACACTAATAAATAGAAGTATTACACCCGTTAATATTACGTACACTAAAATCTATGTTGGTGTGCCCTGCAAACCTATCTGATTTGCTTTGTGTACATTTTAGAAAATCAGACAATCAATAGTAAGAAGTCGAAAATCTGGCACCAGTCTTGCCGAGGTGTATCGTCTTACCCAGTTACTGGGTTGTGGTGGTCAGATCGTCAGTCGCTCCATTTTGACATACTGTTACTCAGCCGCATCCAGTTAAACTGAAAGCTGATCGAAAAGACTTGGCAGACGTAGGTGACGCGTAGCTTTATATAACTATTTGATATTTATGAAACTGCCAGTAAAATATGGCAACAAGGGTCGGGTACTATCTGATACTAAAGTAGTTACTTTATTTTTCCAATGGAGCCAAGTATTTTGCATTATTGAATAGTCTGACCTAATGGGATACCCAAGTGGATTCTGATCGTCTGTGGTCACTGAAGCATAAAGTTGAGCACTATTTCTTTATAAGAACTTGACGTTTATAAAACTGAGTATTTTCTTCTTCACTAAACATAAGCCTTTTTCCTGTGAAGGAAAAGATTTAAGTGACATATGAAAGGTAGGTAGGCATTCTTTGATCGTCCCAAACCTGAAGAATTAATTAAGGTCATGAAGAAGACGCCGTCCCGTCCGTGCACCCGTGACGTACTCTTACGTACATATTTTTTTTGTGTTAAACGATATTTTCAAGGCTTGTTGTCCCGTTCCATCCGGGATTAAATAACATTACGTATGCAGCGGCCTAAATAACTGGTTAAATATTAATAGTTGTGATTACCGAAACAATAGAAAATCCATTGTGCCTCGCGTGGATACACGTTTCGGACACTCAAGGGATTAAATGCAACCCGAGGAGTCTGCAATTTAATTATTTCTTCTGTGACAAGAAGCTTCGAAATATTTCTTCAATGTTACTTTAGTAATTTGATGAAAAAGTTAACACAACAGAATAAATAAGAAAAACTAATTAGAAAATTACGTCTTCTGTCTTTCAGGATTTTCTCGTGATGACGTATATCTTTTTTATTAATGACATTGTTTTCTTTTTATTTATTTCTTAAAATATATATTCTTGAAAATTCTGCATGAATATTATAACTTTTATATTTGATAATATTGATGATGATTTTGTTTTAGAATTATTATTTATTTATTTTATTTTCAGCATGTATTGTCCCACTGCAGGGCAAAGGCTTTCCTTTCCTCTTTCCATTATAATTAACTTTTGCAAATACCCCCGACACAAATACCTGTTTAAGCTAAATAATTTATCTAATAGTAGACACGCTTTGATCGACAATCCATCGAAAAACGTAATTTTAATAATATAAGAGAAAAAAAAACATTGAATGTAATACAGAACATAGGCACTAACCAATAACAAATACAATAGATCGCAATAACTTTGTAGTAGGTATATCTATGTCATTTTGCATAGGCCATAGTGCCCATAGCCCATCTTAACAGTAATACCACAGAAAATATTATAGTAGCATACAGATGCCTCATCCCATACAAAGAAACCGTGCCGACGTAACTAGCGTTTTTCGTCTAAATAAGATGATTATTTTTTTAAAGAAAAAGAAAAGAAAATGTGTTTATTTGTCACAAAACGACATACAATATAAGAACATACTTAAGCTAAACCCTTAAAATAGTATTAGTAGTACTTAAATTAAGTTAGTAAAGACGAGTAGTTATGAGTAGTTTGGTTATAAGTACCTACTTCGAATAATCTTTGAAATGGGAATTAGAAGCCCAATATTCCAGATAGTTGATTAAAAAAGACAGCTTGTCGGTTATTTATCGGTTGCATTTCGGGGAGTGTGCGATGGAATTGCATATGGAATTGCACGATCTAATTCCAACTAGCCCGTTTCATCATCGGATTACCAGACGTACGGCGATGCGCCATCGGTACATGGTGGACATACCACCCATACCCATACCCATAGACAACTGCCGTGATTGATGTGCAGTCGAAATATCAATGGTAACCCAAAGATCTTCACATTTACTGTGCCATTTATCAATGCACTTTGAACTGATTTTTTAGCCCACCCACATAACCATACACCCATACCCACAAAACGTTTTGGAAACACTTTTATTATGCGTACAGCAGAAGTAGTGGAATGCCCTGCCGGAGTATGTGTTTCCCGATACAATCGTACGTCGATCACATCATCGCTTACTAACAGGGGAGATAGTGGTCAAAAGCGAGAAAATAATAAAAAAAGAACATCACTTTTTATGATCAATTCTCGAAAATGTTAATTGTACACAAAATGCAAATCGATGAATATCGCGCCATCTAGTGACATTTATTTGAACCATTTTTTTTGTTATTTCAGGAACCCCGTGGTTAAACATACATAACATAATCTATCGCATGCCTTGTATATCCCGAAAGGTTAGGCAGGAGTGCAACTATACACCCACGTTCCGGCAGTTATGACTTTAAGTTTCATGTAACTGCGGGCCTCTATTGCCATGAATCCACAGCATTGCCTTCGGGCTGCTACTGAGAAATTCCACATGAAAAAACCCAATTACACTGTGCCCGACCCGGGCATCGAACCCAGCACTTCATACTCAGCAGTAACGCTTGCGACCACTAGATCAACGAGAGTGTGTGGATAGACCATAGAATTAATCACTTTATGATTTGGATTATCTTATGACACTTTATGATTATTACTTTCGTAAAATTTAAGTAGTTTGTGTCGTAACGACATTTCACTTCACTTTTATCTTTAGTTGGCGCATTATTATTAGCTTTTTCATCAGAATAATTGTCCGCCGCCATGAAGCATCACAAAAAAAAAGAACGATATCAGTGGCTCTAACCATATCATGAAGTAGCCGTGCGTTTAGTTGTCCATATCACCAAATGCTGATTATTCATTGATCTGGCCAGGCCATAACATGATGTGGGCAGCGGTTATTTTCTATATCATGGCCACATCATGAAGTGATCAATTCTAAGATCTGGCCACGAGTATACACAGCCTGCTTAATATTTGATAGCTCCACAAATCTGCACAATTCACTAAATGCTGACTGAAAGTGCTCGTTACATTTGATCTACCGCCGATCAACGATTTATTATTATAGCATTTTTACTTTCATCTTGCAACAGATGGTACCTATTGAACTTATTTATTACATTTATATGGATACTTGGGAGATAAACTGTTTTTCATTGATAAAATAGGTGTATCTTTGTGCTGAACGATTATATGCTGGTTTAGCGACTACCAGTTAGGTCTAGTTGTTCTGCAGTATGGTGAGGACCTGGGTTGGATTCCTGGGCCGGTTAATGTGTTATTGGATTTTTCAATGAAATTTCTCATTAGAAGCCCGGCTATAGGTGCACGACTATACGAAACCGCTCCCTCCCGGAAATATAATGTTCATTGACATGTGAGCTTCAGGGCGTCCTATTTATTTATTTAAAACTTCATCTACAAAAGTACAATGGCAGACTGCCGGCCGGCCTTTGTAGATTTAATTTACATTGATAACACAAATTAGCAGACAGCTCGCTGTATGCGAGCTTACCGCCTCGTAACACTCGATAGTTGACGTCTCGCTTACCGCATGCTTTCCGCGTGCTCAAGTGGGCGACCCGCGCGGTGTACGCACGCAGACTGGTTACTTGAAACACGGGTTGCGGCGTGGAGCGTGGGCAGTGCTAGTAGCTCTAAGTGCGGGGACAGTTGGTTGCCTGCTAGCTGTCGGCGAGTGTTCAGCGAGCAGTCGTCTCCGTTTAAAGTTGTGTTGTGCGGGAGCGGTGTCGGAGCGGGGTCGTTTAATTGAGCTACGACCTTAATTCTTCGGGGAATACAGACGTCATGTTATGTCATATGTTAGTGTCACAAATTATCTCGTCTGTTTTCCCCGAAGGGGTAAGCAGACGTAAACAGATCCTGCTATCTGTAGTCGCCTGCTTACCCCTCAGATTTTGCCGGTTATATTTTAGAGCCAAGTAGACGGAGCCATTACAAATTGCTCAGGACCTGATGTTCAGCGGGTCAGCATGCAAGAACTAGACTAACCATAATCACGTGGCCAGAGAATACATGTCAGATGTCAGAATTCATATATCTACATGAGTATATATTCGCGAGCTGGCTGGACAAAACCAGATGTATTCTCCGACTGCACAGCATGATTTTATTCTTGTTTACGTCTTTTTAGTTCGCTTCTTAAGCAGTCGGGATTTTTTGAATTAACTAGGTAAATTTAAACATATAAGTGTTATATATATCGAAATCATCTCTTAAAGCCCTTTCTTTTGACATTCCACATGATGGGTTTGGAATAAAAAATAAAATTGGATGCCCACAATATGGCGCCCAAAATCCGCCATTTTTCTATTTTCCAATTTTAATGTAGCCAGTGAAAAGTTTAAGAAAAAAAGGTTAAGACAAATGGATCAAAGTAAGAATTATCAAAATCGGGAAACGCGTTTGGTCTCTAGAACGCCACATAGGAGCGAACATACTTAAATAGACTGATAAACACATTACCCTCCTTCGGGATTCGGGTAAAAAAATTGCATAAAATATGATGATAGGTAATAAAAAAAAACTTTTTAACAAAAAATCAAACCGACTGCCAAAAAAACACTGCAAAACGAAAAATATAATATTTCTTTTCCGAAGTCTGTGTCGAAACACGTAAAATAATAGGTACCAAAGACACCGACTTCGGAAAAGAAAGTTATTTTTTTCGTTTTGCAGTGTTTTTTTGGCAGTCGGTTTGATTTTTTGTTAAAAAGTTTTTTATTTATCTCTTTTTAGTTTTGATAGGTACTTCCAATTGTCATAAAATTCATATATGGCCAAAGAACATCTCATGACGATTCCAATAAGCCCATACACGACAAGGATATATTGTTTTATTTCGGAGTACCAGTGCCTACCTGCCGGCTTCATCATCAGATCAGTTTCATCAGCACTATGTATTTATAAGTATTTGCTTCATCATAGTCGATAATCTATTCGAGATATCTTATAACCCATGACATACTTAACATTAAGGAATTCTATTGACCATCTGTGGTTTTCTTCACCAGTTCCACTTCACCAAATGTTACTTTCTGAGTGCAGATGATTGCATTGTTGATAAAAATACCAAAATCGCTATATGTATGCCTATAATATTTGAGGAGTTCCCTCGATTTCTCCAAGATCCCATCATCAGATCCAGACCTGATGACTATGGGACCAACTGGGAAGTATATCCTTTCAAACAAAAGAAGAATTTTCCAAATCGGTCCAGGCGTCTTACAGTAATCGGGGAACATACATAAAAAAAAAAAGATTCCGACGAATTGAGAACCTCCTCCTTTTTTTGAAGTCGGTTAAAAATGCGAACATACTTAATAATATAGACGAGACGGTTGGCGCAGTGGTTGTGCGATTGGCTGCTACGCTGCGTGTCGTGCGTTCGATTGGTTATTTGTGTATGTGAGTGTATATGTTTGTAAATGCACCGACGATACAGGAGAAACTCCTAGTGAGCGGCAACGTTTAAAACTATAAATGTAGCTACATAAATATATTTAGTTTCGGCACGGGGACCCAGCACTAAGAAAGAAAATTTGGTTCGAATAAATATCACTAGATTGTGCGATATGCACTGATTTGTTATAGAATTGTGTGTAAAATTAACATTTTCTGGAATTTAACATAAAAATTGTATGTTCTTGTTTAATCAACTCTCCTAAGCATAAAATTATGGAATATTGGGCTCTTAATTTACATTTCAAAGATTATTTGAACAGATCATTTAAGGGCCTACTTACGCTTTAGAGTCGTAAAACGGTAAGTTTCTAAGGCATACTCCTTAGTAACGGCTAGGTTAAAAGGTTTGAAAAAAAAAAAAGATATTATTGGTTCATGTACATAATTTTGAACACAAGGTTTTTTTGGTGAAACTAATAGTTTTGCTTTAAAAAAATAATTAACAACACGATATTTTTTCGCATTTTTTGGAAACTCCTCCAAAACGACTTCGATGTTTAAAACTATTTTTACACAGAAAATTGATGGCTAGAATTTCTTCATAACTAAAATAGTATATGTAAATCAAATAATATATTGCAAACAAAACTGTTTAAAAGGAGGTTCAATATTGATGATTTTGGCATCGAGCGGGCGCACGGCCTGTACTGCGTTAACATTGGGGCGTATATAGCGCCTTAAAATTGATGCCAATAGATGGCACGGTTTTAAATTTCTGAGACATTCCACTCGATTGTATAAATTTGTATTGTAACACATTTTCGTGCAATGAAACTGTATAAACGTGTTAAAAATACTATAAAACAAATCGTTACTGTATTTATAGAAAAACATATTCACGAATCAAGTAAACCCTTTAGTCGCTGCTAACACCATCTATCTATCGCTGTGGAATGGACCGAAAGCGATTGATGTACAAAAATTATTAGTTTAATCATAAGAATAAAACCGGTCAAGTGCGTAATAATGAGGACTAAGCAGAGAGAGGGTTTTGTTGTTGTTACATGAACATTAAAAATGTTACCTTGGGATAGCATAACACTTTTCTCGCGCGGGCCGTACTCGCTGGCAGAAGATAATACAAAAATAAAATTCTTATATCATATAACAACAAACGTAGAGTTTACTCGTATCATAAATAACGTTCCAATACAGTTCTGAGAATTCAAATATTCGTCGAGTAACATTCTGTAGAAATCAATTCCTAATCCAACTGCAAAGTTAGGTTTCAAGAAATATCTCAGCAATTCCCGTCACGATTTTCTGGTTCCGATACCAATATAGAGTTTTGGCTCATCGGGTCGCATTGTCACCCGATTTACACATTCTTTGGGCGACTTATCCCGCACGAATTTTGAGAATGTTGAAAACGGTTTTGGCATTTTTTTTTTTCAATGATATAGTAAGAACGGTGATGCGTTTTCGCACGGTGATTTTCGCACTATGATTTATTATGTCTATAACAAAGTTTAAAGACTTATTGAGTCTGTGTTTTGAACTTTTGGCTACAACTTTTTACTATAAATTGTTGGCCTATAATTATTGAAAACTCACATTAACATAACGGTGTTAGACAATATTCATCATGCAGCAACCCCAACTCCCAACAGCAGTAAGCTGTAGGACTGTATCTACAAACAGTTAGCTCCTTATTGCACTCAATTCCTAAGACAAGCTTTCATTAAAGGAATTCTGCAGGGGACAGCGCGTTCGCAGTCCCCACTTCCAAACGTTAAAAGCGTATAGAACACAAGGAAACGTCTTATTTTGTCGTCTTTAATTTCATGAATAGGTCAGCCTTTTTTTTTATTTTTTTTTTATTTGTGATGGGTTTGCTCTTGACTACAGTCTAGGTCAGAGGTGACAGAGACAGAGTCGACGATGGAGTGAGTTTACCCAGAAGAAGCCTGTTCACTCTAACTTTGAAGAGATTCGGGTTGTAGGCGTTCGGAAACACAGACGCAGGTAGTGAGTTCCCCCCCCCCCGGTGGGTTCCCGCATTGTCGAGGCGGGGGGGCTCAGTAACCGTGGCTTGGTCACCCACGGTGAAGCGAAGAGGAACCCGAGGAGGGGCCGCTCGTCAGGGCTTTTGCCTATAAGCCGACGACGTAGCGGCCAACATGTAGGTTGCGGTGCTGCCTGGGCAACATCGCAACTGAGGCGGGCCGTGATGTCGTATGGGGTCTCCCAAACCCATACGATATCACGGCTGAAGGTTGGAGGCCGCGGCGGGAGAGGAGTGCCGGTATTGCGGTGCGCCGCTCTCCCTACCTTCCGCGGCATGGACGGGGTCGCCACCGTCTGATGGCGGACGCGGTGGGGCCGCAGGGGAAGAGGAGTGTCGGTATAGCGCTGGCCGCTCTCCCTATCCCCTGCGGCCGAAACATGGTAGGTGGCGGGGCCATTGACCTTGACCCGTCACAAGGGGACCAAGGGTGCCATACACGGGGTCGTCTGGCACCCATGTTACTGGTTTGGTCCCTGGGGTGGTCACGGCGCACAGTGTGTTCTGGTGCGCCGGTGATGGGGGGTAATCCCCAGAGGAGGGTCCGGTGACGGACAGCCGCGGCGGGTTCGCGGTGAGTGCTAACGCGTACCCGTGTTCCCGCCATAAGCGGCACAGGAGGACACCGTGGAGTTTTAGTGGGTTAGAGTCCCACATAACTGCGCTATCTCCCCGTGGTAGCGCAGTATGCATGAGCATTTCTCCACGCTAAAAAAAAAAAAAAAAAAGGTAGTGAGTTCCATTCATTCGCTGTGCGCATTATGAAGGATGTCTGGAAGCGCTTAGTGCGAATTGGTGGAATAAAAGCAGCCTTACCGCAGTGCAAAGAAAATGCAGTGCCACAAAGTGCTTAAGCGGCTGCGTAAACTTTCTATTTTGTGGTAGTGCCCTGGGGCAATCGGCAAACGATTAATTTCTGCAGAACCACGCGAGGGTCATTCAACGGCGAAGAATATTAACACCGCGATTTAGAAAAGATACGTCACAGTATAGTGACATCTGTTGGCAGCAAGATAGGGGATCCCGTCTACGGCGTATCATCGGGCGGATTCACGCCACAATTCCAACTTTAGATTCCCGGCGATCATCTCCTTTTTCCATTCCGACTTCAATCAATCTGCCTAGCCTTTGCCCAATTATATTGGGGTCGGCTTCCAGTCTTACCGGATTTAGCTGAGTACCAGTGTTTTACATGGAGCGACTGCCTATCTGACCTCCACAACCCAGTAACTGGGTAACACGGTAACCCCTTGGCAAGACAGGTGTCAGATATCAAGCTTCTGACTACCTATAACGACTGTCAAAGATCTGTAAATGACAGCCGGGACCAACGGCTTAACGTGCTTTCCGAGGCACGGAGGAAACTTGGTATGTTGAAATGGTCACCCATCCACCGACTGATCTCGTCAAGCGTTGCTTAACCTTGAAGATCGACCAGTGCGGCTGTTATTATTTAGCCACGAGCTCCTCTCCATTCCGACTTCAAAAGAATATTTAAAAAATAATAAAATACAACCAAATTGAGAACTTTCCCTTAGTTTGAAGTCGGTTTAAAAAATAGTCAAAAACTAAGAAAGAAAATCCGATGACAGAAATAAAAGTTATGTTGCACTTTGTAGTGTTTTTATTTGGAAGTCGTTTGTTTTTTTTTGGCAAAAAGTTTTTATACTGTGATTTTTAATTTCGTGGACCAAACTGACAGCTGCCAATGACCTTATTTTTTAAAAATGTTGCAAGCGCGGAGTATAGTGTTGTAGGTAAGGCTCAATCATAAGTGATTCATCGAATCGATGTTACATGACTCCTCAATTTATTTTTACTAATTGGTGTAAATAAATGTTTTATGAATATAAACGTAATATATTTAAATATAACAGTATTCATACACATAGTACATGAACTTTTATTCTGTTAAATATAAAATCAACAATAAAATAAATGCAATCGATAAAATTAAGTCTGACATAAATGAGTAGAAACTAAATATGGGCCGCTAGTTTCTAAACAAATTATTTTTTTTATGCCGTGAAATAGTTTCATTTTCGATCACCTTCGATTTTCGATTAAATTTCGATCACTCGGGATAGTTAGAGTACACACTATTTTAATGTAACGATAAAGTGACAACACAATATCAGTTTAGTCCACGAAATTAAAAATCACATTATAATATTATAAATCAAAACGACTCCATGCCCTTCATCTTTAAACAGTTACTATAAATCAAAGTGTAGGTTATGGATTATTCCTTCATCACTCAGTCCAAAGTGAGCTAATTTATGAGCAGGTGTTTCATTGGATAGAGTTTAAACGTAAAAGGGTCTACTTGCCATATATCATTGTGGATTTATTAGAAGTCTACTTAAGTTTATTACTCTTTCAATGTGATTTGATGATTACTGACAGTTGTACTCGTATGATATGAATATGTTGATATACTGACAGTTACTGGGGTCATACTCTGACGTGTCGAAACTAAGGTTGCACTGTGAGAGAGAGACGGAGCTATACAGGACGAAGAACACTAACTATCCCATTTTCACAATGGAATCATGTCGTCGTTGACACGTTATAGTCGCTGTAGTATAGGAGTCCCTGCAGCCTATTTAGGATTTCCGTCTATGTAATTGGTCGATTGATGGGGTTTAATCCTTCGCCTTGCCAAATTCACATACGCAATTAGGCTGCTGGTCTACATGTCTATCAGGCTCCCCATGGGCCCGATGTAGATTTCCCAGCGTCCATATCCTGGCTACGTTTTGGTGACCTTTTCGGGGAAACTGAAGGTTTTTTCTGTGCAATTAAGGACGAAGGTATCCTGACGAATAACTACCAGAGAGATATAGTGAAGGATGGGATGGTTGACATATGTCTGGCATGCCACCGTCCGGGTGAATCCATCAGACATATTATATCTGGTTGTTCTCGTCTGGCTAATGGCGAGTACTTACACAGGCATAACCAAGTGGCCAGGATTATTCACCAGCAACTTGCTTTGAAGTACAATCTAGTGAAATCGGAGGTACCGTATTACAAGTATGTGCCCGACCCAGTTCTCGAAAATGACGATGTCACCGCACAATGATAATCGATGTCACCATCCCGCATGACGAGAATATCGTGAAAGCTAAGAAAGAGAAACAAATCAAGTATCTTGACTTAGCACATGAGGTTGATGACACGTGGAATGTGGACTCGGCGATCATTGTGCCGATTGTCGTTACGGCCAACGGCCTGATGGCCAAGAGCCTCGACGACCATCTATCGGGGCTGTCATTGGGCGGTTGGATCAAGGGTCTGATACAGAAGGCAGTACTCCTCGATGTGGCTTGCATTGTGAGGAGGTTCGTCCTGTCTCTGGAGCCCTGACCGCCGGTAGCTTGGACCCTGTTCCCGATACCGGTTGGCCTCTATTTTTTATATTTTTAAATGTTTTTAAGCTTTCTTTTTTTTAATGTTTAAAAGTGTACTAAATAAGAAAGAAGATAAATAAAGGGAATAATAAAAAAAAATCTATGAAAAAGATAAAACGATTTTAAAAATCCGTTCACATAATTAAGAGCATGTTTGCACTACTTACTAGGGATCTTAATTAAATTTAATTGGATTACGTTGATGTGTGTTGAAAAATTTAATTACCACTAATCTGTAGCTCGGGAACGCTTTGAGCAAACCATCAAAGGTGGATAATTATATTTCATAGCATCAAGCTATAATATTCTCAACTTACTAATACGTTAAGAGGAGCTCTTGGTTAAGTAAAAGTAGTCGCAGAGGTCGATCTTGAAAGTTAAAGAACGCTTGCCGAGGTTGGTCCGGGGATCAGTGACCATGACCATCCATTACATACCAAGATTAGGCTCCTTCGTAGGCACGGAGAATTGCTTTCCGTGGCCTGAAAGATTCGGTTTAGATTCTTCAATCTCTACTAAATTACATACTAAATTACATCTCTACTAAATATTAATAAAATAGTCGTTTATGCACCGGTCATATAAAAGGGGTTATTAAAACACGAGTGTGAGTTTATCACACGAGTGTTTTAATACCTAATTATATGCTGTTGCATACGTTAATTTATCTGCACTCATACAGTTGAAATAAACAATAATAATAAACAGCTGTAAGCCCCGCAATGATGTACGGTGCCGAATGCTGGGCCATAAAAAGGGTGCATGAACAGAAGCTGCATATGGCTGAGATGAAGATGCTGAGATGGGCAGCGGGCGTAACAAGACTTGATAAAGTGCGAAATGAACACATCAGAGGCAGTTACAAAGTTGCGGCCATCACAGACAAACTAACAGAAAGTAGGCTTCGTTGGTATGGCCACGTAATGAGACGTCCTGAAAACTACGTGGTTTGGCAAGCCCTGGCACTACCGAATACAAAAAAGAAAAGAGGAAGACCTCAAGCCACATGGTGGTCTACAGTAACCCGCGACTTGGAACGAGCCCAACTTACAGGAAAGACCACCCAGGACAGACCATCCTGGCGCATCAGAACGAGGAGTGCCGACCCCAAATAATGGGATGAGGCAAGGAGGAAGAGAGAGAGATACAGTTGAAATTAAACAAAAGTAGAACCGGAAAATATATGTTGTAAAGCGGAAAATTTAGATTCTCATTGCACATGGGAACAGATGAGCTTATATATATAAATACACACATACCGGTCAAAAACACAACCCTCCCTTTTGCTTCGCCGTAGTAGGGCAAAAACTCAAACCCGACTACTGAAAAATCACGCTCTAAAAAGTATGAAACTAGAAAATATTCTCATCTGACATTGTTGTGTACAAACTATTCCGTAGAGGATAACCGTGGTCGCATACCACTTTGCATGTGTTGTTTTGTTACGACCACGGTTATCATATCATATTTTAATGAGATGTGTCCGGAATCAGTTACTGAGGAGAACACAAATTGGCGCCCACAACATACATTTATCGGTACTTTTATCAAACAAAATTCGACAAGTAATAAATATGGTTAAGTTTGCCTTGAAGAACAGATCCAGAACCTAGTTTTAATCATTTATTTTGTTGTTAATTAATTATAAATACTGTATTTTATTATATATACTATACAGAGCGAAAGTTATTTTGCATTTTTTTGTATTTTGCTTTTGAAGTCGGTTTTTTGGAAGTTGGTTGTTGTTTTTTTGTAAAAAATGTTTTCTTTGAAATTCCCTCATTCGTGTTTGGTACGGAACCCTAAATATGCGAAGTCCGACACGCACTTGGCCGGTTTATAACAAGTTTTTTTTTTGTAAACCAGCTTTGACAGCAACAAATAATAATATAAATATTATAAAAAAACTTCAATTAATTAATAATATTATTCCATTCTATGTTCCATACAATGATTCTGCTATAATAAAAATAATGTTTGCCACTTTAATGAAGAATTAATATTTTTAAGAATCAGTATAGTCAGTAAACTGTTATTTACCTTCATGCATAAATGTGTATTTCAAACAAACAATTTATTATTTATCTTTCATTATTAGATCAACAAAGGTAAAAGTATTATTTTATCTTATATCTGCAGTAGACAAAATTTGAATTGGCTGCGAAAATGTTTTAAAGACTTTATTTACTACTTTTATTGTCATTGGCAAAGCCTTCGTCAAGTTGCGATATTATTCTCTCTCTTTCATTAAAGTTATTTGTATACCTAAAAGCTTTTAATACATCTATCTTTCAAGAGTTCATGACGTCATCTTGTTGAACTATAGCAGTAAACTCAATACTGGAAGGACTGTATAAAGTGGCTTCACTTAGCAATTTCTAAGGGTTAATAGGTACATTAGTTTTGTCTCCCACACAATATGTTGTAAGTTACTGTTATTTTATACAAGATCACTCATTAGGCTAGCAACCTGTTATTGAGTTTTTCCATCTGGGACTGATCATGGATCATCATGTATCATGGGACTTAAAAAAAAACATATTCGCAAAATGGATATACTTTATCTGCACCTCTGCCTCTACCCTTCAAATACAGGCGTGATGTTGTGTTATTTTTCACTCATTAGTAACCCGTATTGCGGAGAAAAATTTCATCATATTTATTTATCTGGAGCTACCTACCTATATTTATTACTGGATATATATTTTGTTATGCCTTTACTTTGAGCTCTTAACCTTGACACATCTCGGTCTATAATCTATGACGGTTTAAAAGTATTTAAATCAATTTGTAAACATCTGTAAATCTCCCATTACTCCCACAAACATTCAAACTCGCATGCATCAACTTTCTATCGGTAGACTATACAATATTTTTGTTAAGTGAGGTCTTATTTTGACCTGAGTATATTGAGTTTGAAATATGTGAAAATAACTCCGCTATAAGGGTGTGCCCCACACTGTATGGAAAGATAAAATATCAACCGATTTTGTATCATTGTTCGTGCATTAATGTGCAATGCATTTCAAATCTATTACCTGACTGAGCCGAAAGTTCGCTCGGACACTAACTCCGAGTGAACCTTCGGCTTCGGCGATCTTCGCCAACTATTGTCTTTTGCAAATTTGAGCCGTAGTTTTCGACTTCGGCAAAAATGAACCGATGTTTTGGCTTCAACATCGGCCGATGGTTGTGGCGATAGCCGTTTAATCGGCTTAGGCTTCGGCCAGAGATCGACCTCAGGGCGGACACTACCTAACTGTCTGTCACCTTGGCTTACCCTGCACTTAAACTGCCCTGCATTATGATTATGCTAGGGGCTCTCAAAGTACCCACAACGTTTTAGCAGATACTTAACGTAAAGATACTCACACTAAACCAATTACTGTATAAAATCTATTGGGTGTGCCAACGTTTACGGTTCCCACTTAAGACCACTTGTGTAACATAGTGATAGCATTACCGTCGAGCTCATTTGCCATTCCAATATACTACTAAGGTACTGTTACAGAGGCCTGAAAGTCTAATACCTGGGGTTCAGATTCAGGCACACGTTGTATGTAACAAAGCTAGGTATATTTAATCTCATTTGCGATTAAATTGCGTTGCGGTGAATGCATTTGCAGTTAGCATCGGACCTTGGGTTTAGTCAAATATTTGCAGTACAACTTGTCGTTATCAATCTCTTCTTATTTGTTGTCTTTATTGCTGAGGGTCATGCTCAGCTTGGAAAGCTTTGACGGAGTCATTGACGAGCTGCTTCCAAGCCAATCTGTCTTCGGCTCTTTACAGAGTCGTGGTCACCGTGAGGTCTGTAATCGCCCTGATCAGCAATGCTATTCTGTAGACGTCTCACTATTACAACTTATGTGAAGTTAGCTCAAAGTGAGCTGTCAATCCTAAATCCTAGCATATCGGTTCACTTCACCTAAGTCACAGTACTGATCTAACCAGTGATTAGGTGAGCGTTTACGTGATTTTTTGCCATACACTTTTTCCACTAAAACTTTCCAGGTTATCTGGGTGTCTCCGGGCAATGTGACCAAAGTAGCTTGGGGCTTGTTGGTAGTAGTCTTCCACTCTGCTGCAGCGGCCAATCTTATCGGCAACTAGCCATCGGTGCGGGAGATATTATAGTGCACAAGTGTGGCGTAATCACAGGCGCATTCGTAGTTTCCTCGCAACCCCCGTGCTTCGATATAAGAAGAAGTGTATAAACGAAGGGAGGCAAAAATTATTTATATAAAAGTCTCTAAATACATTTTAAAAAAAATCGGTCGTGTGTCACGGGAAAGCTATTTTCCAGCTTGAAGCTACATAATTATACAGAGTGTAACGGAAAGGTGCTATTATATTTAAAAAAAACTGCTTTTGCCCAAGTATATTAGTATATTAACAACTACGGCAATGCGCCATCAGTACATGGTGGATATCGCACCATGCGTATGGACGCACAAAGCGTTTTGAAAATACTTTCATTGTGCGTACAGCTAAGGAGTGGAATTCCCTGTCTTTGTTTCCTGATAGCTACAACCTAAGGCAACGTGTCTAGGCAAGCGTGTTTCACCTTCGACCACATCATCACTAAACATCAGGCAAGATAGTGGTCAAACGCGAGCCTTAATGGAATTTAAAAAAACTTTATCCAAGAATGTCAAGGCCTAATAAAAATAAAAACAATCCCATACAAAGTTGTCGTCAGCTGACCACAATTTGTATGGAAGATATATTTTTTTCCACCTTTAGTATTATATTCACTACCGCGCAGCGATTTGTAGTCAACTTCTGACAGGCCAAAAAGAATGAGGATTACTGTACTTGTTACATATTTTACTCACAAGCAGCATAAAACAGATAAGCTTGTGGAAACTCCATGATCATATTTCATGTAATTTTAAACATACTATTTACTTTTACCAGTAGAAATAACTGGCTTGATATTATTGTGTGAAAAGACGTTCGATCGTTGTTGCGTAATAATCTTAAAAAAAATATATTTCGATATGTTAGAAATTATTTTTGTGATGCATCGTAACGTCTGGTGGAATGTCTGGATATTTGTATGTGATAATATGATTTATAAGTGTGAAGACATTATGATAAGATTATTTACACAAATATTATAATACTGAAAGTGAGTCTCTGTGTAGTTTCGTTGCTTATTTATTCACTCATATTTGTTAAAATAAATGCTGTCGCAGACAGGCGTGATGCGACAACGCGTCAATGCTTTTTCATCTATAAAGCAATTTAAAAACGAATTCTACCAAAACGTGTCATTGCATCGTAGTTGCATTGTAGCGTCGCACTTGTCTAAGACATCACAAAGTCTATTCACAAGGCTTATTTATCACAATCCGTACGTTCCTGTGCAAGATTCCTTGGTAATGGCGAATTAGATTTTTAGCAACCTTCCTGAGCCGATCATGGCTCGACGCGGTTCGATTTTTATCCCACCAATAAGCGATTATTACTAAGTGCATTATTACATGGGCGAAATGGAATGCAATTGGACCGATTTGCACGTGCGTGATATCTTCTATCGACACAATTCAAATTGTTTCGCTCCATCAGGAAGGTCCTTTACATTACAGAAATCACAAAATCAAAACATTCACGTCCCATGTGTATAGTTAGTACCTATTCCTATACAGAGTTCCATCAATTCCACAAAGGGTAAAGTATTTGGGCTTGTACAGCAATGTGAATATGTGATGCATAGCGCGTCATAATTATTAAATGAGAAGTTTTGGCGCGTTAGCACATTACCAGTGCCAAATGTTTAACCCGATAATGATTATTACGATATGTTTTCCGGTTCATACGGTAAACGATTTGGTATGATAATACTACGACTAGAAATGGTTGGAAATTGCATGTTCATTTTAAAGTGTTTTTTAACCAATATTGTCCCAATGCTGGGCAAAGATCTCCATCATAGCCTCTCGTTGTTTCCGATGTGTTATCTTTTCTGGCCAATCCGTCAAAAACGGCTCTAAGTCGTTACGCCAGCGTTTCTTAGGACTTCCTCGGCGATCGATCCTTTGGCTTCCACTGCGTAACGACTCTGTCCCATCTGTCTTAATGCATTCTACAAAATAATATGACCCACATAACCCCACTTTGGTCTAGCAGCCTTGTTGCCCACATCGGCGATTACTGTTTTGGTGCGTTTCGTGGTATTCGATCGCTTTCGAAGTAGGACTATAACATTTATTTTTAACTCAACGTTCAACACCGTGTGAGAGACTGATAAACAATGAGGATTGATTACCAATTACTTACGTCTGGTGTTCAAGATGAGTGCAGTATGTGCAGTGCTCCGTAAGCATAGTAAAACTGTAAAGAAACAAACAAGACTGCTTTCCATATGCAGACAAAAAGCCGGCGAACGAAGCTGCTTTGCAAAAGTGTTGATAATAAGTAATGTAAAAAGAACAAA
The DNA here is from genome assembly GCA_945859665.1 of Anorthoa munda. NCBI lineage: Eukaryota > Metazoa > Arthropoda > Insecta > Lepidoptera > Noctuidae > Anorthoa > Anorthoa munda. The sequence continues at coordinate 2,649,394 of OX243907.1, read as the reverse complement.
AGCCAAAATCATAAAGACCAAAAACCATAAATAATATAGCGTGTATTTATATCGATTTTGTAAGCGTTTTACTATACACACATTTAGGTCCCATCCATAAACATGACCGTTAGCCGATAATCATCTTTATTCAGGCTTTCAGCCTAAAAGAATGCATCTGAGTATTTTACATGGGGTGACTGCCTACCTGACTTGCACATCCCAGTTATTGCCTGAGACTGTTTGCCAGAACTTTGGGCTTCAGGAAATCAATCATTAAAAAACTTCATACAGTCAATGTAAAAGAAAGAAACAGGACAGAAAATGATTTATATATTATGACTCGCTCAGGAAACACCAATGAAACACAAAATAAACAATTTTTTTAAAGAACTGCGAGAGCAAAGAGGCCTGTGCAGCGATATTTATCAAACCATTTATAGTAAGACTACCAGTATATCAACAGGCTTGGATAAATAAACAAGCAAACATCTAATCGAGGTGAAGGATAGCGGATAGAAGAATACTCTAAAAGTAAATAATAAATACTCACTTTAAAATCACACACCGATTTATTCCGTCAACCATCAGTTTATCAAATAATAATTTAAAATATAGACAATTTCTTAGGTACATTTTCGTAATACTTTATCTCCAGAGTTTTTCCATCCAAAAACGAACCGTGCTCAAACTAACTCCAAAAGCCCGCCTCTCCATAAATTTGTTTTTATTTTTGTTCGTTTTTTTTAAACGCGTCATCGAACATTCGAATCCATTTTAAATGTTACCATAGCGAATAATCTTAGAAATTAAATCAAATTCGTTTTTTTAATAAAACTTAACACATTCTATATTTTAATTTCAGAACTCAAAAATGGCGGCTCGATCTCCCATCGCGCAAACTTGAGACTTTTTCAACAAAACCATGAGTATGAAGAACTTCAACACGACATTCGAAACGGGGTGGAATGACACGGACGTGTGGGGTGTGCCCCAACTGGACCTGGATGTGTTCTACAGACCTGATGTGGTGATCATAGTGTTGTATGTGGTGGTGTTGACGGCTTCGCTGTCTGCGAATACGCTGCTGATCTTCATTGTGATCAAGTTTCAGTATATGAGGAGGTGAGTGATTTTTATTTGTACTTATTCAAGTGAAAACTTTGGGTCGCGTCAGGGACACTAATAGTATAGGAAAATTATCTGATTTCCGTTTTTTTGTAAAATAATTAAATATTTTCAATCAACTATTCAAATCAAAAAGTTTATAAAATTTATATATCAAACATTTATATTTAAAAATTAACAAAACTATAGGTGAATTTGACTAACAATTATTTCAACCTGAAAAAAATATAGAAGTTGTATTAGCTAAGATAATTTTAAAGATTCAATTATTAACTTACTGTATATTCAGCACAATTTGTTTTAAAATTATTATTAATCATATCCTGGACTGAAATTTGTGAGGCAACCCATATGCAATATATTTATTGACATATTAAATTAAATATAAAATACGTTTTATCAAATAAACATCTCGGTGAAGGTCGTTTTATATCGGATCTTAGACTATAATGTGACCGCGTTATTGACATGTGACATACTAATGTGACGGGTGATGGAACAACGGAATAAAACAGATAATCCAATGGATTTTGTTGTCCACGTCTGTCGGCCTATTTTTTTATTTGGTTGAAAAGAGATAAGACTATATGACGGACAGAACGGTAAATAGAGATGCCCTTCACGGGTGGTATCTCTAAATATTAATTTATTATCTACTGTTATTTTATGTTTTGTTATTGTGCCCTTTTCAGGAAAGTTTGATCCGGAATTTATGTTTTAATTTATGTGTATCAACAATAACTATATTTGGTTAGCAAAACTTTGTTAGTTTTGAGGAACAAATGAGCTTTTGTTATTTAAAACGGTTTAGTAAAGTATTGCCTATGTAAAATTGGATTGATGATAACGTAGTTTTACGATTAATATGCGAAGAATTTTCAAATAATAAAAAAAAATAAAAAATAAGTTACCACTATCTTTTTAGCTAGTCTTACCGTATTAATCATTATTTTGTTACACGAAAATACCTTCAAGAGCAGTGGTGGCCCAGTGGTAACGGCCCTGTATTACACGTTAGATCGTTGTTTTGAACGGACGCAGACTTGCTTGAACTGTAAATGATTTCATCACCACTGCTCTAAAAACTGTGAAGAAACATCGTGGGAAAACCAGCAAGTCCTAGAATCATACGAAGCCATGTAGCATCCAACAACCTGCACTGGGCCCGCGTGGTGGATTAAGGCCCAATTCCCCTCTCATAGAGGAGGCCTGTGTCCCAGCAGTGGGAACGTTAAAAGGCTGATTATTATTTTAAGCCTTTGTCTCAGCAGTGGAATAGGCTGGTTATTAATTTTATTATTTTAAAATACCTTCACAGTTGGCAGCCAGTTTCGCAACAAAGTTGTAATAGCGTTTCATTTGGGTTCTCTGGTAACAGATAATCTGTAATTAAAATTCGCGGTATTTTAGAAGCCCAGACATTAAAGTATGTCAAACATTTAATTATTGTTTTGACATTTTAACAGGATCTCACTTATCGTTCCTTTTAGTTATTTCCACAATAATTTTATTGAAGGGTCCCGCAGACAAGAGCGATATGAAAATGCAACAGCGAAGCGACGATCTGTTTTGATAGAAAATGAACAGAAAGAACGATATTTCTATGTAAAGGTTTAGTGTCGTCGTAACGTTATCGCATTGTCGCGTCGCAACAGGCTTTCATCATCAACCTTATAATGTTCTCACTGCTGGGACACAGGTACCCTCTCTGTTAGAGAGGTTATGGGCCTTAATCTACCACGCGGGTCCAGTGCGGGTTGGTGGATATCACATGTCTTCGAATTTTTGGTGCCAGGGCATGCCGGTTTCCTCACGATGTTTTCCTTTACCCTTTTAAAAGCAGTGGTAGTGAAATAATTTAAACAAAGTAAAGCGCCTCCTGGTTTCAAACTCAAGACTTAGTCGGGGCCATTACCACTGGGTCTCATTCCGTACCAGTCTTTATGCGGTTATTCATATTTTCTCTATCTCTATCTTACCTTTTTACTTTTAAACTGAATGTAATTTTTATCAATCTTACATAAAACATAAAATAAACTAGTACAAAACTTAATAACAACCCAATAACGTACGGGAACCTGTTCAATTCCCGATTTGACACGAGACTTATTGATATAGCTAGGAGATTGCTGTCTGGATGTTTGTGTTCGATTTATGTCTATAATGACAGTTTTTATGAGAGTACAATATTTATTGGTGTTAAGAAATCGTGTTATTGGGTTTAGTAAAAGTGGGTCAGAGATTGTATGGAAAAACACGATGTAGGGCGTCGAAAATCCTGCAAATATTATAAATCTTAAATTTCGATATAAGTTTTTAAGCTGACATGGTCACAATCATTAGAATTAATATTTGTTTCGGGATATTTACCATGTATATTTTGATTTTGATTGAGAGCTCGATATTTCGGCACCGTTACAAGCGCCATGATCACGAGAACTAAAGTCTTTGCGGGTGGGTGATATTTACGAGCTGACATATCTGTCTACCCTCTTCCTCACTCGTTTTTCACGCACGATGCCGCTACTACCAGAAGATTCTGGTAACGAGTGAGGAAGAGGGTAGACAGATATGTCAGCTCGTAAATATCACCCACCCGCAAAGACTTTAGTTCTCGTGATCATGGCGCTTGTAACGGTGCCGAAATATCGAGCTCTCAATCAAAATCAAAATATACATGGTAAATATCCCGAAACAAATATTAATTCTAATGATTGTGACCATGTCAGCTTAAAAACTTATATTGCGAACCGGTACGGGCCGGAAAGTGTTAAATTAGTGAAACATCTAGAACGCGCGCGGAAAAAGTGTGAAGGTTTGGAAGAGTCGTTGACTTTTCTAAAGAAATGTCGGGACGCGGACGTTATACCCGTATGTGTACGGTTAAAACCGCGAAATGACATTTACGGATCCGCGAGTGTTCTGCGGTACGCGAGTGTGAAATTGTTGCGCAAGGTGATCCGTAATGCCGGATACCAACTCGATAAATGCCGAAGGGAGTTATATTATTTACATCTGGAGTGCAGTGCTCTAATGTCACCCAGTGATTTTGACTTTTGTGACCGGATTACTTACCTACAAGCACAAAGATCTCGTGAGTTGGATGCTTTAAAGAAATAACGTAAGTTTAATTCACTGTTGAATAAACATAAGCCAATTAGCACCTACTACGACAACTCACAAGTAACACGAACGGTTGTTAATTTATCTGCAAAAGTTTTATCACACTGTGCACTCCAAGTCCTCGAGAAGGGATTGAATTTTGTCCCCACTCCAAAACGCATTCCTTTCGAAAAAGTAATTGGAAGTATTGAGGAGGTGATAAAACGTAATAGGATACCCGCGTGTGATGCCGATATATTAAGGCAGGATGCCGCCGTAGCATTGCGTCACGCTAAACCTCCTCAATCGAATATCACCACCGATGAACTAATCGCTCTACGGGACCTAAGAAATGATCAAGACATATTAGTTCTAAAAGCGGACAAAGGAAATGCTACTGTGGTCATGAACGTCACTGAATATGACAGTAAGCTCCGGAGTCTATTAAGTGATGTGAATACCTACAAAAGAGTGGACTACAATCCCACAGCTAGAACCAACCGAGCTACTATAAAGGTAATAAAAGAATGTGAACATGCTCTTGGACATGACACTGCTCAGTACCTTCTCCGTCCCAGAAATGTCCAACCCCCAAAATTATATGGCTTACCAAAAGTACATATGCAAAATATTCCGTTGCGGCCCATAGTCAGCCAAATAGACTCGCCCACATATGAGCTGGCGAAGCATGTGGCCAGGGTTTTACAGCCAATAGTCGGGAAATCATCGTCCTTCGTGAAAGACTCGCGTCATTTTGTGGATATCCTGCAGTCTACCAAAGTGGAAGACGACGAAGTTATGGTCAGTTTTGACGTTGAGTCTTTGTTTACCAATGTTCCTGTGGCGGATTGTATGGAGGTTATAAAGGTGAAACTGCAGCAAAATAATATCCCTGCTGAGTATGGAATTCTACTTCATCATTGCTTGTTTGCGTCTTACTTTATTTATCAAGGCGAATACTACCTTCAGGTTGATGGTGTAGCCATGGGAAGTCCAGTGGCACCCATAACAGCTAATATATGGATGGAGTATTTTGAAGAGTTAGCAATCTCAACTGCATCGACGTCACTTAGACTATGGAAAAGATACGTTGATGATGTGTATGCCATAGTTAAAGGGGACGAGCGTGATGTTCAAGGCTGCCTTCAACACCTGAACGGCATACATGAGAAAATTCGTTTTACCTGCGAAATGGAACAAAACAGGACCTTTCTGGACGTAACAATAAAAGTACGCGAGGACGGTTCTCTAAGCCACTCGGTTTACAGGAAACCTACTCATACTGACCGGTATCTACACGGGGACTCACACCATCATCCACGGCATCTAAATTCTGTAGTGACGTCACTCACTAAACGTGCTTATGATCTTTGCGACGAGGATCATATTACTGGCGAACTAGCGCATGTAAAACAAGTCCTACAGAGGAATGGATACGGGATGAAGATTTTGCCACATGATTGGGGATCATCAAATAAACAATTGAAGTACAAGGTCGAGAGACAACCAGCATTTTTGCCATACGTGAAGGGAGTGACAGACAAAGTCGCAAACATTCTTAGTAAGTACTGCATAAAAACTATTTTCACTCCTTTCAAGAAAGTATCCCAAATGTTGCGTTCGCCTAAAGATAACTTTCCCTTGGAAAAGCCTGGAGTTTATAAGATTATCTGCAGTTGTGGGCAATCATATATTGGACAGACGAAGCGAACTGTTGCTTGCCGAATCAAAGAACACATTAGGGCAGTGAAAAATAACGATCCCCAAAAATCGGCCATAACAGAACATCTTCTCGAATCAGGGCCAAACCACTGGATCGATTTACATGACCCTCAGGTTATCTCGACTGAACGCCATTACATACCTAGAATGGTACGGGAAGCAATTGAAATAACCAAGTGCAGAAACTTCAATAGGGACGACGGTTTTCAATTGTCGAGAGCCTGGAATCCAGTGGTTCAACTATGTAAAGGTCGTAAAACTACTGAACGAGTGTCAAAAGTGGATACAGTGAGCATCGTCTGTCGTGAACAGTGTCGAGTAACTAGTGAGAAAAGTTCTGGTAGTAGCGGCATCGTGCGTGAAAAACGAGTGAGGAAGAGGGTAGACAGATATGTCAGCTCGTAAATATCACCCACCCGCAAAGACTTTAGTTCTCGTGATCATGGCGCTTGTAACGGTGCCGAAATATCGAGCTCTCAATCAAAATCAAAATATACATGGTAAATATCCCGAAACAAATATTAATTCTAATTAAATTTCGATGTACATAAGTTTGGAAGCTAGATGCTAAATCATGCTATATTGCCTAGTATTTACCCAAGAATAAGAAACAAAACGAAGAATATAATAATAATTTGTAATCTAGCATTGTCATGAGAAAGGTATGCTTTATGTAAGGTCTAGCCTAAATCTTTTGAGATATTTTTAAGTATCGACATATCGGGAATCGCGCGACATTGCGACAAGCCTTTTTTACATTATTTTTCTACGGATGTAGGATAGGAAAGATGCACCACCTTTTCCTCTCTTAGACTCCCATTTGGTCCTTTGTGCGTGCAGGCCTCCTCTTTGTGAGAGGGAACGGGCTGTAACCGAACGAACCCACCACATCTACACTTCTAAGTCTCGGCTGTTACCACTGGGCCACCACTGCTCCTTTCTACGGATATATTTTTTGTAGAAAAGTTTTCATGATAACGGTTGTCGCATTGTCACGTCGTTTCCTGTGTGTGGCAGTCTTTATACGTTTTCACAATACCAGTTTTCCCTTTCAGTAACCTCCAACTACTCCAAATTCCAGCTAGTACTATAGACAATTCGTAATTATAGGTCAGCAAACCGGAGTTTGTTCGCAAATCGCCGTTTATTAATAACTTTGCAAATTAAATTCCAACAATGCTATGTTTATTTGAATGGTTTGAGCTAACTATTCAGTTTAAACAAAAAATCAGGCGCTATTATTGCTGACTGTTTACACAATTTGTACAAATGTTTGATTGTGTCTATATTCTTTTTTTTATTTTTTGATAGGCTCGCGCTTGCTCTTGCATCCCTCTTATTTAGTGTCAGTCAAAATATTTTAACGACTCTGTATTAAAACGCCCTATTCGCAAAACAACATATGAGCAGATGGTCCTATTCTCAAAATGACCTAGTACCAAAAGGTCCAAACAAATATGAGATTTTTAAAGAAATAATTTTAACGGATGATAACGGACCATAAAAATATTTAGACAAATTATCCTGTGTAACGTAGATATGATGTAACTAAAGTAGAAAACATCTTTGCAGTATTAGAATATACCACAGATAATATAATACTATAGCCCCTACTAAATGGAATGATTGCGTTCGTTCCTGGCAATAAATGGCAACGCCATTCCCACCTACAAATGACTTTATTAAAGGAACATACATTAGAGCAGTAGCTTTTTCTGTGTTAGTAGGTGCTGTTAACAAATTACGTTAATCAGTCTGCTTGCTAACATGTCGCTCCTTTTGCTATTTTTTTTTATCAAAAGGCAGGAAAGATTTTAGGGAAATTACTTATGGCGCGCTGGAATTTAAATTGCGTCGACATTTTATGTGCAAATCGGTCGAATTGCATCGTATAGCGTCATTGTGAACATACTTGCAATTTCGCCTATAGCTTGGCAAATTCGAGAGAGGGTGGTAAGCCGTGTGCGCGGGACACCAGACGGGAGCGTCGTCGTGCGTGTCATTGCGCCGTCACGTCATTGGATATAGTAAAGTCCCCGTCACACGCGCGGTCCATGGGAGTGTCACGCCAAATTAGCCAAGCTATAGTAACTTCGCTAGTCAGATCGCGTCGAGCCATAAAGGACGTCAATTACTGCACCTACCTTCTGGTCCAAAAGTATAATAAAGATTCTTCCTTCGTCCGAATAGAACCTAAAACTTTTATTATATTTCAGGTTATTCAAGGCACCTGAACTAGATTTCAATACAAAACATCTGCTCAATCAATCAACAGAGCCTACCACTATCAGCTACACTGGACAGTCCAAAAAGGATGTTGTCCATCAATCTGATAATAATAATCCTTTTATCACTTATAAAAGCTATCACGAAAAGATTAGGGGCAAGCTCTGTGGGGGAATGTAACCGACCTGTTTTTAGTTGAGGTCATAGAAATTAGAACACCTTGCGAAAATGTTTGTCTGGTGAAATAGGTACTTAAAATATAGGACTGCACTGGTTCAAAGGCCTCTTGTCATAGATATAAGAACGTTTTAATTTTATTTATGTGTAAAATCACCAACCCGTGAATATCTTCTCATTAATCATACTTTTATGTCTTTTTTGCCTACCTTCATTTCCATTCATAAGTACAGGCACCAGCACGCGCGTTGTAAAATATATTATTTATTAATTTTGATTTATTTATCGGTTTCATTGCTGCCTAGCTTTTCTGCACCAGTCGTCTCAGCAACGCAGGATGCTCTTACATTCCCATCAACGCGTCCCTTTTCCATGCCTTCCTGTTCCATAAAGGCACGCATCTTTGTGGAAAATGTCCTTCTCTCCTCCAACCTTCGCCAAATTGGCCGGTTTGTTAGCTTTAGCAGATTCCCGCGGACTGCGGAACAGAAAATAAAATTCTATTTTATACCCCAAGCAGCATTATCATGTATCGCCTGAAAAGGTAGGTTTCCTATGCACTTATATATATGGGGTAAGCAGACACTATATAATACTATCTACTTCGATCCTATAAATACTCCTATTGCTTCGTGTCCAGCTAATTAGTGATATTTTTCTTCAGAAAGGTCAGGTGTGTAGAACTCGAACCGCCGTGGGGCGTATAACCAGATAAAGATGTATGTATATGTACGTTACCTACCCCTGAGTATTCCGATATCTACAACTTTGAATACAATCCTAATTTAATATTATATCATTGAAATTTTGTGTGTTTATATTTCAATCACGCAGAAACGGCTGAACGAATTCAGATGAAATTTCACACGAATAGTTGTTAACATAAATTAATACATAGGATACTTTTTATCTCGATGTAATGTTCAATTGCATACTACACTGGCCTCCAAAACTTAGTACCACACTTTTAAAATTGCAATTTCGCCTAAAGGAGTCCGAGGTTCCCGATAGCTATAATCTAGGGGTCTTTAACTCAAGAGAGAATGGATTTATTCTAGGCAAGCGTGATTCACCGTCGACCACATCATCGCTTACCATCAGGTGAGAGTAGTCAAGCGCAAGCCGATAGATAATAATAAAAAAAAACAATAATGGTCAGAGAAATGAAATAAAAAAAAAAATATAGAAAATTTTATCAAATTCTTTTGAAATTATAGTTTTTATACATTAGTAACGTTTTTAAGTTATAAAGATAGAAAAATAACCATTTTTAACTTACTGGTAAAAACGCAATCAACATTTATAAGTATGTTTTATGCCATTAAGTTTTAATAACTGGGTATGCCTCCTCGGGCTCTCTGATTGCAGCTTCGAGCCGGTTTGGCCTACTGAATACGAGGTGTTTTGGAATAGCTTTTAAACTTAATAACGTTACTAATGTATAATCACACTATTTAATATTATATAATATTATAAAGGCGAATGTTTGTGAGTGTGTTTGTTACTTCTTCACGCCAGAACGGCTGAACGGATCTGGATGAAATTTGGCACAGAGATAGACTTTAGTCAGAATATGTTTATTTGTAATAGAAATCAGAACAAAGCAGAGCAGAGTATTGTTATTGTTCTTTATTTTACATGAAAATCACTTTAAAAATCTTCAAGAGATTCTTTAACTAATTTTCTGTAGTCGCTAAACCTCCAAAACAATCTATCTCTTTCCACTTTTTTACCGCAACGCCGTTTTTAAAAAAATATTCTAAATCAAGTTTGCAATCAACTTCCGTTTTAACAAAAATAATTATGTATACAGAACCGGACTAAATTTCCAATGTTGCCAATACAATTAAATATTCTAAGAAAACGTCTACAAAATACACCACTAGGTTATCAACTATATTTAGTAACAATATTTAGTTGCTGGCAGAAGCTAGTGAACTATAATTTCAATTATGAAATTTCCTATACAGCATTTTTTATAGGTCAGTGTATATGTTGCTTTTGGGTAATCGTATACCTACAATCAGCAACATCATTTTCTTACCCAAGCTTATTCAATAAACAAAAACCGAACGATCTCGTTATCAAGGTATTATGGGTGCTATAATAATCTACCATAGATAATGGTGACGGTAATCTTCATGAAAACTAATAAAGCGTGCCATGTGATTTAGTGGCTTCTGATGTTATCACATAGATTATGACGACACCGGATATGATTGGGATATCTAACCACAGCTAGCTATATATAAGGTACTTTTTTATTCCTAGCTCTCCCGTGGCATAGCCTGAAGAAAGCATAAGATTTTATCCCAGGATAAAAAGCCTATGAGATTCAACGATAGTGCTTCCAATCCAAAGTAAGTCAAAGCCAAATCATTTATTTCATTTAGAACATTAACGGCACTTTTGAATGCCAAAAAAAAATGTAGAATAATAATATTTGATTATATTGTCCATTCATAAAGGTAATGTGTTATGGAGAAGAACGGACAAGACACTCCACAATATCAGTGAAAGAGTTTTCGTAATCGGACAAGTAAATTTAAAGTATTAAATAATAATAAGTCAATTTAAGATATTAAATAATAATAATAAGTCAATTCAAAATATTAAATAATAATAAGTCAATATTAAATAATAATAAGTCAATATTAAATAATAATAATTCAATTTAAAATATTTAATAATAATAAGCACACCAACCGGAGATTGCTCTTGGGTGCACTTGCGTAGTACATACAGGGATAATCGTCGGTTGGTGTCACATTTCCTGATAAATGCCTAACAAGGCCTCTGCGAGTTGGCTTCGGCTCCTCACATTCCTTCCAAAGGACCAGGACCCCAGGGTCCCGAGACTGTCAAAGTCATATAAATAAATAATAAGTAAATTGTTCGAGTAAATTTATTTTTGGGGGGAATATTAATATCGTAGGGACCATTAGTTCGAATTCTTCACACACAAAGGTACTTTTAATTTGTACTTGTACAACACAACACACACATAACATTACGCCTGTATTCCCAAAAGGATCAGGCAGAGGTGAAACTTTAGTACCCATCAAAACACACAACAAAAATATAAAATATTTAATAATCGAAATGATTTTGGAAAAATATTTAATCCTTGATCGCCTTTTCACTAACCAACCTTGTTGATTTAACGACAAAAAAGCTAATAGGAATTTTATGTATTTGTTTTTGTTTATATAACTGAAAGTATGTTATCATTTGATGGTGAAGCAGTGATTGCGCTGATAATATAATAATGGGAACCTACTATCAAAAGGGCCGACAGTACGACTGATAGTTTCGTCAATATTAATAACTTGACTGTTAAGTACCTAGTAAAATAACAACCGTAATAAAATAAGTTGTCTGTTAAGAATAATTAAAACAGCACCATATTTTTTTTGGGCAATTGCTAGAAAGTAATCCTACTAAATTGCTCTGTACCTACTTTTCTTTTTATTCTAACTTTCCTAAAATAACATTTTGTTCAATAATAGATTTTATCCTATGACACGAAAATCGGCAAAATGTCAACGGACACAATCACTTAACTTCTGGTTTCTCTTCTTCAATTTTGATATCTAATGCTACCAAAATACAGTTCAAAATGTAAAAACTAGATTGAATCGATATCTATGTTTATTGTGAGAAATAGATCTACTCGCAATAAAAAAAGCTCTTAATTGGGGACCAAACCTTTTAAAATGTTACTTACACCTGCGTCCTCCGGCAAACGGTTGCCATTACAAAAAAAGTTTAAATGTCAGAGATATTACGCCAATTCTGTTTCTGAAAAGGGTTGAAGAAAAATTCAGTTTTTAACTCCCGAGGGAAAATGAGGGGTGTTATAAGTTTGTTTTGTGTACCTGTGTGTTTGTGTATTTGTGTGTATGTGGATTTGTGTATCTGTCTGTCGCATCATAGCTCCGAAATGATACATTTGATAAGGAAAGAGTATTAACAATAACATCACGCCTGTATTTATCATAGGGTTGGGCAGAGTTGCACTCACATTTCGCCAGTAATTATTCTTAAAATATTTCCTCGTGTAGGTAATACCCATTTGCAAAGGTAACTCAATAATGTTGCCAGGGTAGAAAATAGCAAGCAAACTTTGCACTTTGCGCACTCACACTCACACTCGCGTTATATCAATTATTCTGTAACATCTTTAAACTATAATTAAAACTAGCTTGAAACGTAATAACACAGAGTTAGAGTATTTTTGCTAGAAAGTGAAAATGCTATTTATAGTGAGCTCCCTGATGATTCGACGCGACTTGATTTAAATCACCAAGATCTGATAAGCGGTTTTTACCGTTAAGTTAAGTGAAATTGCAAGTTTCTTCACGGAGGTCATGCAATGCAATTCGTCCGATGTGCACTTTTTTACAATACCACCGCACTATTCCCAAACCACTGCAACTCCTGAAAGTCAGAATCAACAGTGGCGGCCACCAGAAAAGCGCTGAGGCAATGAAGTTCGACGAAGTCCCGGAGAATAAATTTAAGTGTCTTGGATCCCGCAACGAAATTAATCAGAAAAGAATAACGGAGGAGAAGGAAAAGATACAATATTCCACTTCCCTCCATGCCAAGCAGGAAACAGAACAAATAAGGCCAATAGGAACAAAGAGTAGATTTGCACTTGAAATATCTCAGAAAATACCCGCGCGTATGTTGATACCTATGAATGCAGTTTAATTGGGTAGCGCCATCAATGAGGTCCTTTAAAGTAGCCGCACCATTGTGTACCCCTTCGTATCTCGGAAAGCAAGTCAAGGCGATGGTCCCGTCTGTCGTTTGATAGATCCTTGGCAGTCGTTACGACCAGTCTCACCAAGTCACCCTGGTATCCAGTCGCTCAGTAAAAAAGGCAGTAGCTCCATTACACTGAAATATTCAGTGGCATCAGGTTAGTGCTGGAACCTACCTAAATTTGGCTTGGACGACAATGCACGTTATGTTAAAAAGCTTCTTTAAAAAGATTTATTTAATTGATTTTAGGGTTCCGTACCCCAAAAGGTAAAAAAGGAACCCTTATATGATCACTCTCTTGTCCGTCTGTCCGTGTGTCACCACCGATTTTCTCAGGAACGGTTGGACCTAGCAAGTTGAAATTTATAACAGAAGTATCTAATAGTAGAGATCTATAGTCCGTATTAGGTGTATAAAAATCAAGGTCCTGATTCAACACGATAATAAGATATGGGCAAATTTAGATTTTCGCGAAAACTTGTAAGTACAAAAATTTACCTTAATTTTCAACTATTTATGTTTTTCGGTATTTTATTTTACTTGTGCTGTAAGACCTTGCTTTTAACCAAAATTGACAATTCTAGGTCAGCCGGAAGTACCCTGTAGCTTTTGGGTCGAAAACCTATATGGAATCACGAAATTTGACAAAGAGTAAGGTCTTACAGCACAAACAAAGGAAAAATTCAAGAAAATAAAAATGTTGAAAATGAAAGGGTGGACATCCATACACACATAGTTGCATAGTTGTCGCCACCCTGGGTACGGAACCCTTCGTGCGCGAATCCGACTCGCACTTGGACGGTTTTTTTTTTTCGATTATGTATAAGAGTTTGTTAATCTACCTCTGTATGACACACTGGATCTTTAACTTATCAATGTTACATATACTATTACATTTACATATATTACTTATAATGTATGAAACAAAACTTTGGAAATTTGTCTTTGTGCGACTTAGGCTATGCCCTAATACCAAGCCTAACAATTGTAGCAGAGGACTGCTCCAATGAGACCCACTACGCCTATGCTAGTATTACCATATCAATCGACCTAGTTGCAAACAACTGCCAATCAAATATGATAAACGGCTGAATTGAATCCGTGACATAATGAAAGTATTTTCTAAATTCTCCACACACATGGGGATTCAGTCCACTGTTTCAGTTAAACATGCTTTTTTAGATGATAAAAATATTCTTTTTACCCCCGACGGAGAAAGAGGGGTGTTATAAATTTGAAATATGTACCTGTGTGTTTGTGTATGTGTATTTGTGTATCAGCTGTCTGTGGCATCATAGCTCCTAAATTGATGAAGCGATTTTGATTACGTTTTTTTTGTTTGAAAAGTGACCTTATCGAGAGTGTTCTTAGCTATGTCTGTAACAATGGATGCAATAAATTGAATTTGAAATTGAATTTGATGGAAATCGGTTCAGCCGTTCTAAAGTTATGGGCGTGTTTGAATCGGGGTGTTTTCGCAAGATATCGTGTCATTATTACGTGTTCAATAGATTCTCGATCGAAACGTGTCTACTACTAGATAAATTATGTCACATCACAGTCTATTAATGTTCCCACTGCTGGGACACAGGCCTCCTCTCTGTGAGAGGGGATAAATTATGTAGCATAAAATAAAAATGTGTCGGAGGATTTTCATTTTTTTTAATTGTACTTGTTGTAACACGCTTTAACAAAAACAAATGCATTGTCACGAAAAATAAGTTTGTTATGTGCAAAATTTCACTCAATCGAACACTGGATAGTGGGTCAATTAAAACTTGCAAGCGAATTATGTTACCCCTATTTATTTAATGTACCTACAAAAGAAAGCCTTTTTTTATTTGTGACTAGCTGTTCCCCGCGGCTTCGCTCCCATGGGCTACACCACAGGACCCGTTTTCGGGATAAAAAATAGCCTATGTCACTCAGGAATAATGTAGCTTTCTATTGGTGAAATATTTTTTTAAATCGGTCCAGTAGTTTCGGAACCTATTCGGTACAAACAAACAAATCTTTCCTCTATATAATATTAGTATAGATAGGCTTGCATTTGACCACTGTCTCACCTGATGATGATAAATAAATTACACAAGACACTAGTCTACAAAAAGTCTGTGTTTGTGATCTTACTATAAAATAGATATTTAAGTACTTAAGAGTCCTATGTTTGTAGATTAGGTAACTAAAATGTTCAACAAAAAGAAAACTTCTATAAATCGATATTGTTATTTCTAACCCTTCATAACTCTATGATATAATACTTCGAAGCTCACAGGGTAAAACTAGAAACAAATCATAATAAGATGTGGTCAGCAAAAATCTAGCCAATCCGAGTTAATGATATTCAATATTACTAGAGTGACTTGTGTTTTTGCAAAAACCCTATCTTTTTTCAGTAAGATTGAGAAATGTTTTCACCATTGTTTAATTATCCGTGTTTTCGCAATATGCCTAGGCATTACGCGAAAGTTCGAATAATTATCAAATCAACCTACGGCATACACACACAGACACCGGGACAGGAGAAATTAAATAAAAACGGGAACCCAAAGGATAAAAACGCGACCCTATTACTAAGACTCCACTGTCCGTCTCTCTGTCTGTCACTAGGCTGTATCTCATGAACCGTGATAGGTAAAAAGTTGAAATTTTCACAGATGATGTATTTCTGTTGCCGCTATAACAACAAATATGGAATAAAATAAATATTTAAGTGGTTAAACGGCAAAAAAGTCACGTTTGTTGTATGGGAGCCCATACAACAAACGTGATTTATATGCCGTTTTTTTTCGAAAATGGTACGGAACCCTTCGCGTGCGAGTCCAACTCGCACTTGGCCGGTTTTTTATTCTTGCTTTCATTTTACCTATTAGCTTTTATTTTTCTTTTTTATTTAGACTAGAAGACACTAAAGAAACAAAAACATAGCTTCAGAACTTAATAGATTCAATCTTTTCGTTTATTCGATGAATTTTAACAGAATTTTCATCTAACAATCTTTTTAAGCACGCCAAACTAATTAGCCGATGTTAATAATTAGGTCACGACTATGTCGGCACTTGATACCCTCATTAAGGGCAGATTATAGATCAGATGGAACACGGTTACTTATGTAGGTACCTCTTCAAATCACATGAATCCCTGAACAGCATTAGGTAACTACGCTATTACCAACTTTTTAAAAGCTGCCAAAGTTTTTAGGTACAAAATTATAAATTTTATGAGCCGTAGTGTCGAAATTTGTGACTACTAATGGTGGCCAATCATCATCATCATCTTTTCAGCCGAGACACGTCCACTGCTGGACATAGACCTTCCCCAAGCGTCGCTACACTGATCGGTCCTGAGCATCCCGAAATTGTCAATATAATGACATTATTAGTTCTACAAGGATCTCTAAGCATTGCCAGAGCATTGGTAGTAAACATTTAGGTGAAAATTTACATGTTAAGTTAGCTTATAAAAAGGTTAATAAAAAAAATACCGACTGCTTAGAAAGCAAACTAAAAAGACGTAAACAAGAAGAAAATCATGCTGTCGGGTTTATTGATTTTTTTAATAAACTTTTTTTATTTACAACTTTTTAGCAATTTTTTTTTTAATTTGGTACATTTATACATATAAGTGTTTAATATTTTTGAAATCGCCTCTTAAAATCCTTTATTTTGATACCCCACACGATAGGTTTGGAGGAAAAAAAAATTTGGGCCCCCACAATATGGCGCCCAAGAACCGCCATTTTCCTATTTTCCAACTTTCATGTCTGGCTACATGAAAGTGACACTCGCGGGGTTAAGACGAATCGATTTACGTAAGAATCATCAAAATCGGCCAACGCGTTTGGTCTCTAGAACGCCACATAGGAACAAACATACATACATACATAGACTGATAAACACATTACCCTCCTTCGGCAGTCGGGTAAAAACAAAATGGCGGCTTTAGTTTCAGTTTAGGGCATGGCCAAATAGTTTGTTGTGGCATGTGTCAAAACCTTTGACCATAAAAAAGTTAATAAAAAAAAACAAAAACCCGACTGCTTAAGAAGGGAACTTAAAAGATGTAAAAAAGAAAAAAATCATGCTGTGCAGTGGGAAGATAGGTACTCGCGATCTGGCTTACCACCTGATCCTCCGACTGCACAGCATAGATTTTTTCCTGATTACATCTTTTTCGTTCTTCTTAATTGATTTTTTAATTAACTTTTTTTTATTTACAACTTTTAGTTATACTTTTTTTTCGAATTTCTTTTAAACATATAAGTGGTATTTTTTCAACCACCTCTTAAAACTCTACATACTAATACCCTACACGAAGGGATAGACACAAAAAAAAATTTGGACCTCTACAATATTTCTGCCGAAGACGCGAACAGAAGCTAGTAACCCAATTTTTTTATCTATATCTATACTAATATTATAAAGCGGAAAGATTTATATTTTTGTATGTAACGAATAAACAACTACTTGACTGATTTCAACAATTCTGTCACCTTTGCGAAGCTACACTATCTCCGGGTGACATAGGCTACTTTTTATCTCTGTATTCCCACGGGAACGGGAACTACGCAGATGAAACCGCGAAGCGTCCGCTAGGTAAAATAATATTTAGGTATGTTTACATTTCAAAGTTTGCAAGAAAGCAGATAATCAACTTATCTAATTTCGAGTGTCAAAAACAAAACTGATTACTCAGAAAACGAATTCATTCGCTTTTACTAAGATTATGATATAATAATTTGAAAGTGCTTTTAATAAGTTTATAATTAACAAGAAAGGGATCCACTCTAAGTTTCTTTGTAGACACTAGATAGACTAGACTTGTATAATTTGCTTAACAGTTTATTATCATGAAAATTAATATCCATGAAAAAGTTTTGTTTATTAAACCACTTAGCTGGTGCTTGTGGATAAATAATAACAGCTGTACAGGTCGATCTTCCAGGTTAAGCAACGCTTGCCGGGGTCGATGGATGGATGGCCATTTTAACGGCCTTACTTCCGATTGGTGCCGTAAAATGGTTAATTTCTAAAGACTCTTTAACGGCTAGGTATAAAGGTTTGAGAAAAATATATATTTATCGGAGGAAGGTATATGATTAATAATCAGGAACAAAGAAATATCGCTTGTAAACTTATTATGCATACCTACAGAAAAAGCCAACAAGACCGAGGGTATATAGCAAATAGGAGGGCTACCTTCGATATACCCTCGGTCTTGTGGGCTTTCTCTGTGGGTATGCGTGCACAAAGCAGGTAACCTAAGCCGTTTTAGAGATAGTTCTTGGTCCATTAGCAAAGCAGCGGACTCGGCTACCAATCGTTTCGCTTTCGCCCAACAAAAACACACTTGTTCAAGTTCATACACGCGACTTTAGGCTACTTCTAAACTCCTTTAACTCCTTTTTCTCACAACTCTTTTCAACTCCGAAACAAGCGTCCGCGCATTTTTTTCTAACTTCACGAAATATATGGCGGGAGAACCCACTCAGAGCGCCTGAATAGGCACCCCTGCTTTTTATTGGCTAAAGAACTCATCCGGCAAA
Source organism: Anorthoa munda (assembly GCA_945859665.1). Taxonomy (NCBI): domain Eukaryota; kingdom Metazoa; phylum Arthropoda; class Insecta; order Lepidoptera; family Noctuidae; genus Anorthoa; species Anorthoa munda. The sequence goes on along the minus strand of OX243907.1, from coordinate 2,630,745 downwards.
TTACCACTTGTTTCATCCAATTCAAATCGAGTATTTTGACGTAAGAAAAATAAAGTGTTGTCAATCGAATAAAATCGAACTGAGAATTGATCAAAAGCTAAATGTTGCAAATTAAACAAACTTGAATTAATAAGTTTACAAGCGATATTTCTTTGTTCCTGATTATTAATCATATACTTTCCTCCGATATATTTATTAATTATTCAAGAACATCATTTGGTAAACATGATTTTTAGTATAACTAATATTTTTGCTCTAAAAAATCATTAACAATTATATAGTTTTTAACTTATTTTGCCTACTCCTCTAAAACGACTTAGATGTTTAAAAATATTTCTACACGGAAAAATTTAAGGTTAGAATTTCTTCTTAACCTACATAGTTTATGTAAATCAAAGTATACTTTACAAGCAAGACTGTCCTAAAGGAGGTCCAACATTGCTATTCTGGCGCTGAGCGGGAGCACGGCCGGTACCGCGATAGCATTGGGGAATAACATAGCAAGATTCCTCCGTGCCTTGGAAAGCACGTTAAACAGTTGGTCCCGGCAGTCTCCTAAAGATCAACAGTTGTTTCGGATAAATCTGTTATTGGGTTGTGGCAAGATAGGCAGTCGTTCCATGTAAAATACTGATAGTCAGATGCATCTGGTAAGACTGGCAGCTGACCTCAGCATAGTTCGGGAAAAGCTAGGCAGATTGTTTACTACTAAGCCGCTTAGTTGTAAACAATGGTGCTGGAAGCTGCAAAAATGGGCTCATGATAAGCAGTTTATCATCTCCCTGTCCTTATCCCATGTTACTTGAGGTCGGCGCAACACGTTTTCTTCTTCCATACAGTCCTGACTCCCTTTTCTTACATATCACTCCTCACACAGTCCATCCCTCCTCATCACACGTCCATACCAGGACAAACGGCTTTCTTTCAACTTTTCTGTCACTGGCGCCACTTTCAAACTTCCTTTAATACTAATTTCTTACTTTATCCAATCTCGTCACGCCACACATCCGTCTCAAGATTTGCCTCTCTGCTACATGCAATCTATTTTCATCCATCATTTTCACAGCCCAACATTCTGATCCATACAGTATGACAGGTCTAATCACGGAATTATTTTTTTTTTTATTTCGTCCATCCTGAGTTGATCAACATTACAGCTACAGTTAAAAGAAACAAATCCAAAAACAAAGCATTTATGTCGATTGAACAATTTACGGACACTTTTTAGTGTTCCGTACCTCGAAACGAAAAAAACGGAACCCTTATAGGATCACTTTGTTGTCCGTCCGTCTGTCTGTCAAGACCCTTTTTCTCAGGAACGCGTGGAGGTATCAAGCTGAAATTTATATCAAATACTCAGGTCTACTGTCAGCTGTGAGCAAACTTCTAAGCAATCAAAAGATACAGCCGTTTATGCCGGAAATTTTCGACACTCGCAAGGGAATCAAAACCTACAGGGTACTTCCCGTGAACTCAGAATCTTGAAATTTGGTACGAAGCAACGTATTATAGCACAGATAAAGGAATAATTGCGAAAACCGTTAGTTTTTAGTTACATCATCATCATGACATGTTTAGTTTTAGTTTAGTTATAATAAAAATATTTTTAATAAGTTTTAATCTTACTACCCCTTACCTCATGCACGCGTAGAGGTATTAAATTGAAATTCATATCAAATACTCAGGTCTATAATACCTTTAAGCTGAGGTTTGTACGGAACCCGCGATGCACGAGTCCGACTCGCACTTGGCCGGTTTTTTTTGTTAATGAGGAGTCTGTCAGTTAAACAAAACAACACACGTGCTGGTCCCGCTCCATAGGGCAGTCTTTAGTGTGGACAAAATCAAATTTGCTAATTTATATGCCTATTCATAGTTATTGTATTCTTATTTTTTTTTTTTTTCCAGAATTTGACTCGCACACTGTTCCGTTGTTGTTGAATTAGGTATTTTACCTATGTTTGCAATATTCTTAAGTATGTAAGAACCATGTTCCTATTTTTCCTCTAATGTTTGCATTTCTAAACCGATACTCGTGTAATTTTATAAGCAGGTTCGATAATTATATGGCTTTTTTTGCCGATTTAGTTTTTTTTACATTAAAAAGACAGACTCGTCAGTTCTACAGCTCACAGAGCCACTGGTAACATTATCAGAAAAGAGGACACTTTGTCCTCTTATTTTCTTCACAAATTTACCTATTTTAACGCTTCAAGGCTTAGTAACCAAAAAGTAAGTGGACCACACTATCTCAGTAACAACATCTAAACAACTTCGTATAATCCTAAAAGGTTTTCCTGAATTACTGGCAACCCTCTTCATTACCACCTTTTAGTGCCTTTTAGGGAGGTAACTAATATGGAACTAAGACGTTTGCCGCTGTCGGAGTGAGTGGATACATCTTTCACACGTGAGATATTTTTTTACTATGAGACCACCGACCGAAATTGAGAAAAAACAGTATTTCGAAATTTTTCGAACATAAATTTAATTAACACATAAATTTACCTACATTATAGACCGATTAACAGATTTTTTAGTTTTCATACTTCTGATTTAATCCTGTAGTCAACTGACTACAATTAGTATGAGACATACAATTCCCAAAAAGAGGTGGATTTTCCATACAAAGTTGTCGTCAACAGACTACAATTAGTATGAGACATACAATTCCCAAAAAGAGGTGGATTTTCCATACAAAGTTGTCGTCAACTGACTACAATTAATATGAGACATACAATTCCCAAAAAGAAGTGGATTTTCCATACAAAGTTGTCGTCAACTGACTACAATTAGTATGAGACATACAATTCCCAAAAAGAGGTGGATTTTCCATACAAAGTTGTCGTCAACTGACTACAATTAGTATGAGACATACAATTCCCAAAAAGAAGTGGATTTTCCATACAAAGTTGTCGTCAACTGACTACAATTAGTATGAGACATACAATTCCCAAAAAGAGGTGGATTTTCCATACAAAGTTGTCGTCAACTGACTACAATTAGTATGAGACATACAATTCCCAAAAAGAGGTGGATTTTCAATACAAAGTTGTCGTCAACTAACTACAATTAGTATGAGACATACAATTCCCAAAAAGAAGTGGATTTTCCATACAAAGTTGTCGTCAACTGACTACAATTAGTATGGGACATACAATATTTTATGGGTGTTGACTCGTTTTTAAAATATGAGCACACCTTTCCGCTACACCCTTTATGAAACCTAGGACTTTATTTTAATTGTGTAATGGCTCTGTGAACTGATCTTCATTTTACATCTAAACGTCTAAACCGTACTAAGTTCTTAAAACTCTTTTAAAGAGAAACTAAGTAGTTATTCTTTGAGAAAACTAAAAGCTTTTGAAGAGGATGTTACTGTGAACAGAACAGTTAGTAAAAGCGTAGTGTTAAAGTATTTCTTAGTAAATTTGTGACCGCGGCTTATCTCCCATGGCTTTTTTCGCGGGAACCATGCGCGTATTCGGGACGGAAAGCATATAGCCGATACTCCTATAGCATTTAACAGTGGTTTAGCTTATTTATCAGTGAAATAATGTTTTATCGTAATAGGATCAGTACTGACTTAAGTACTTACGTACATACTTCCTTCTCCCAATGCTCGATTATGCCAATGTCAGTTATTTAGATCTGACTGAAGTGCAGCTAGATAAGCTTGAACGACTCCAAAACTTTTGTATTAGATTCATATTTGGTTTACCGCAAATATGACCATGTTTCTGAATTTCGAATTAAGCTCAAATGGCTGCCAATCCACCTTCGCTGGAATGCCCATATTTTATCTTTACTCTACAGTATTCTGTTTGTTCCTACAACCCCCACTTATCTCAAAGACCGCTTTAAGTTCCTTCATGACACACATTCTAGACACTTGAGATCATCGGAGAATTTGAAACTTTTGATGCCTGCTCATTCCACTAAGTTCTACGACAAATCGTTTACGGTCTAGGCTGTGCGATTGTGGAATGAGTTGCCGTTGCCTGTTAGACAAGCCCAGTCACTGGCTTCTTTTAAGAACCTAGTTAAAAACCATTTCCTTTCTCTTTAACGCTTTTATATTTGGATTTAATTTCTTTCATCATTATTCAAAATATATATTCTTTTGTCCCTTCTTTCTTTGAATTTGTTAACATGTAATATGTATTTTAGTTTATGGATATAGTATATTATAACAATATAGTTTTGTATATATTTATGTTTTAATGTAATAAGAGAGTACACCTCAGATTACCCCCTTTTTCATTCTAAAAGTTATTTCAGTCCACCCAAAGGTTGTCTGGTAGATATCACTGTTAGCGATAAGACCGCCTTTGTACCATTAAGATTTTCTTATAAAATAGATGTGTAACTTTTATGGTGTACAATAAAGTATATTCTATTCTATTCTACAGAAATAACAACAAAAACAGTTTTAACAGTTTACATAATTATCCTTTGACAGTTAACAATTATTCATTGTGTATTAAATACTTAACTAAATATAAACTATATAACAAACTTACGTTTTTTTTTTGTTAAAGTTTTCATACGAATTTTTTGTTGTGGTTCAAATTCTACCAAAAGTTTTGACAAGCACCCCTGCGTTGAGGATTGTTATAAATACTTATGAAATTCAGTACATTACTATTCCTAGGGTAAAACCCAGGGGTAGGTACGATGTTATGAAATTATCGAACAGATGGTGTGAGGAATTCTTAATATCTGAAGAGCACATTGCTCACAGAACGGATGTTCGATAGGGCCGAACAGTTCTGAAACAACGACCGAGAACCGAAACACGCAGCTTTGGAAGGCCCACTTCGAGCTGCTGGAATCCACTGCAAGCGAGACCATTCGATGTTGCGACACTTGGGGGAGGCACATAGGTTCAGCAGTGGCGTCTTTCAGCTGAAATGATGACCTGAAGAGATCAATTACAGAGAGCGAATTGCAATCTTAATTTGTATTTTAGTAAAGTCAATAATTACGTTGGTTCACTCGGGACCAACATAACTACACAGATGCTTTGTACATAAAAGCACTTTATGCTAAGGCAGTCCACAATTTGTCGGGTCCATGGCTTATGCCCCCAGTGGTCGAGGCACCCGTGGCCGACGCCCCCGATTCGATTAATTTATTTAAAAGCAGTTTTTGATCAAATGTACTTTCAATCACAAAAATGTTGTACAAAAATAATAAATGTATATTGATTGTAAGTATATGTATAATATTAAATCGTAATACGTAAATATTTATAACAAAGAAATGCTTTTATATTGGTTGTATGTTTTGTAAAATGTAAGTCTTAGTTATTTTACATTATTTATTTATCTCAATAAGAAATCTAGTAAAAAAATTGTATATAAATCACAGTTTTCATCACCTATAATCAAGAGAATCATTTAACCTCATTATAATAATCAGTCTCAAATGTAATAAAATAAGATAGTGAATTTAAATAGTCAGTCTTAAAAATTACTGCAGAGCAACTAACTTTTTACATAGTGAAATGTTCTTTTTATCTTTGTAACAATAATAATTAAACATAATCAACTATGAAACCTTAAACAAGTGAGAATAATTTTAACTAATTATAACAGTCAGTTTCAATAGAAATAACAAAACAAAATAATTGGGCTTAAAAAACAAAAGTACTCGTAGAGTAACAAATTTTTTACATGTGAAATGTTTTAAAATTTTCTAAGCATAAAATAATCAAGTGTAAATACTTTTGTACATAATAATTATGCTTTTAATGGGAAAAAGGTGTGTAAGGATAAGGTTAAGTGGCGATCTATTCTCTCTGCTATTAGATAGATAAGTTTTGTTTTACAAGGAAAAATACTTTATTATGGTGAAACACTTTTCTCATTTACATTTACATTCACTAAGTGAAAAGCACAAAAAAATATAAATATTAAATTTATCGATTCGGGAGCGTCGGCCACGGGTGCCTCGACCACTAGACGGAAGCTAAGCCACGGACCCAATTTGCACTTCCTAGCATTTGATTAAGCTAAAACTTAGTGTACTTATGTAACTTTTGAAACATTTAAATAATTCTGGTACTACGGAGCTGAGGCCGAAGATAAGATAAGAGACATTCTATCATCGAAAGCGTGGCGATAGCGATTGAGAAAAAAGCAAAATTGTATGAAAAAATATGTCTGAAAAATCTGTGTGGTATTCGATGTCAGCAAAGGCGATAGTCGAAATGTCAAAATGTAAGGGATTGATCACGTGATGTTTCGATATCGCTTGTCAATTCTATACAATTTTGCCTTTTTGACAATCGTTATCGCGGCTCATTGAATATTAATATTCACAAGCGATATAACATTTCACACACAGATGATTTATTTCTGTTGCCACTATAACAAATATTAAAAACAGAATAAAAAAATATTTAAGTGGGTCTCCCCTCCCATACAACAAACGTGATTTTTTTGCCGTTTTTGCAATAAGGGTTTGTGCCCGAGTCCGATTCGCACTTGGCCGGTTTTTTATTAGTCGTTACCTTTTTCTACCCCATGACTTCTTTCGTTTTGTGTATTTCAGACTATAATCTTTATCTGCGCCAAATTTCATCCAGATTCTTTCAGCCGTTCCGGCGTGATTGAGTGACAAAAATCCATTCGCTCGCTTCCATTCCAAAATCCATTCGCTCACGGACTCATTTTTTTTTAATTATTTTTAATTTTAAAACTACTAGTTAATTATAGCTCTTAATGAGACAGCGCCCTTAAAAACGTCGAAGTCTTGCTTCTCTGTTTTTGTTTATACTCTCGGAATTTGTTCATCATTATAAATAATATAATTGGGTTGTTTCGCGGATGTTGCCTCTTGTTGACAGTCAACGTTTATTTTAATTACGTCAAAATAAATTATATTGCTCCCTATTGCTTTTTTCTCAGAATTCCAATAACGTTTTCCTAATAATAATAACAGCATCATTGTGTTATGTTATTCAATTTCGAGTTTATTACAGTCGCTTTACTTTTGTCATTAAATAGGAAATTATACCCATGGGTTTTGGGTACCGTTTTAAGAAAACGTGGCCTTATTCATCCTACAGCTATTATAAAGGTGAAAGTTTAATTTGTTTGTTACTCTTTCACGCAAAAACTACTGAACGGATTTACAATAGCTTGGACATCATAATAAACCATACTAATATAATAAATGCGAAAGTAACTCAGTCTGTCTGTCCTTCCCACGCCACCTTTTCACGTAGTATGTATATTTTGAGACCCTGGGAAGGACATAGGATAGTTTTTATCCCAGTTATCATCCTTAAGGGGGTGAAAATAGGGGTAGAATTTTATATGGTGAACAAATAATTTCTCAAGTAAGGCGTCCCACGCACCTACAATATTATTGCGCGATATAAAAATTTAGGCTATTTGAAGTACTAATGCTACGCAGATTATGTTGCGGGCAACAGCTAGTAGGCTATAATTTATAAAGATTATAAAGATTTGGAAAAGTACTAATACCATGCGGGCGGAGCCGCGGGTGGCAGCTAGTTTATAATAATTTCAGAGGCACCTGTTTACCAACTGATTATCCATTCTCAATTAAAATTCTTTAAAGGCTCGTAATTACTCTGAAGAGAGATCAACGTTTATTTTATGATGTTCCCCCATCATTCCGTGCAGTCGTGAAAATAGGAATTAAATATCTGTAAAATAATAGTACATTATGGTACAAGTGTGTAATGTTGGTGATTACCGCTGAGGCGCCATTGATACCCGAGCCGTTAGGTGAGGGTCTTAAGAGAGCCGAGGACGGTAATCATCAATACACACGTGTTTCATACGACGTTTTTCAACACACTTGTGAAGAAAATAATAATAAAAAATCATTTTATTTAGTAGATAATAGATATTTTTCCTTGGAGTTTTCAGGTAGTAAACTTTCCATAACGTTAAGGGCTTCACATCTTTTATCGGGCGGTGTACAACATAAATCATTTTCTTCATATAGTACTTGTAGACATTTTAATTAATAAATAACTGTAATTTCATCAGTGAAAACGAGTTGTGAAAATTTTCTCGCAATGGCGGTAAAAATTAATCATTTTTCCTATTCGTGCGCATCTAACAATGGCGATTGGCCATAGACTAAAAGAATGAGGTTTCTTTTTTTTGGCTTTTCGCTTTATTACAGAGAAAAAAAAGTTATATTTGAGTAAAAGTTTTATTTATTACACGTACATATTCAAATTATCTATATAAATACGAAGTTGCATGAAATGAGCAAGCACATAGGTACATTAATATATTTGTACTATTGAGCACGATCTTTTTTGTAACGAAACTGTTTTAAGAACAAAGCAACTCAACCAATAACCCAAAAAAAATCTATAACTCACTTGTGAATAATAGCAATGAAAAAGTTACAGTTTGATTACAGGCGTCATTATGTGCCTAATTGCGGTGAAATTAGAGCCACTTTATGAGCAAGTGTGTTGAAAAGGGTTTAAAGGTCAGAAATAATCCCCATTTAAAATAAGAACTTTTAAAACTGGAATGCCAAGATGGCCGAGAACAACATACTGGTTTCAACAAACTGTTTTCAGTTATACTCAGTGGTGCACCCACTACTTCCGCTAACTTGCTAAAATCACAACTCCACACAATTTCCGTATTTCACCGTGTCAAAAGCGTTTCTGTGAAAACAGTCTGTTTGGACTTCACCATACAGATAGTAACCTCAATTGTTGGGATTAAGTTGCAACACGTGGACATGGGAAATTAGGGCAGATGATCTTAATTTGGAGATGTAAGTTTGAACTTTGATTGTGACTCCTAAAAATCTGGTCAAGTTTTTGATTAGCGAAACTGCTGTCTAATCTCGAATTGAATAAGTTGCCTGATTTAGGAGCAGATGTCACATTATTAGGGGCTTGCTTCTTCCTTTTTTGAGAAATTACTGAAAATAAGACGACGTACATCTGTGCATAGATGTATGTAAGTAAATGAAGCAAAAGGGGTATGTAAAAATCGTAGCATCATTCTGTAGTTTCTGCGTAACTCATGAGAAAAACGTGTCAATTATTTATGTCTTGTTTTCTGATTGACAACTTTTTGATGAAGATGTAAACCACAAAAATAAAGCAAGTCTTTAAATCACTAATCTTATACTTTTTCTGCATAATGACTGGATAGCCTACTATAATATGGTCTTTGGTTATGGTTTATGGAGAGGAGGCCTGTATCCCAGCAGTGGGTACATTAAAAGGCTGATGATGATGATATGGTCTTTGATTCCCTAACTATTCAACAGTACGCATCAATGCCCAGATACTTTCATGTTTGCAAATTACGTAATTTGCAGCCCTTAAGGCACGAGCTCACTCTGTCATGTGTTCACTAAACAAACAGAAACAAATAACGCCGCTGTCTGAACCAGCCTGAAAATACATATACATGTTTGTTGTTTATCACGTGCCGTCTTACCGGCTTTGTTTATGTCGGTTGCATAACTTTGAAAGTGTCGGTATATCTGTTTGTAACTTGCAGTTTTATTTTGATTGGGTATCGCTGGGAAAGATATGATTAAAACAACTTCATTTGGACAAGTTCGTTGGTATGGTGGCGGAAAACTGATTAATAGGTAGTTACCTAAGTTTTCTGATTAAAAATTTTATAGGATTTATCAGACAACGTCTAGATGTTGCAAATTTACCGAATTTCAGTAATCTTGTTCGATTAACAGAATGCTTGTTAATACGCAAATTTAATAAAAAGTAAAAGCAGCTTGTTTAGCTGCTTTTACTGCTGCACTGCAGCGCAAAAGGATCCTCTCATACAGAGAAAGCAAGAAAGATAATCGCAACGCTTGCTCAAAGTGGGTTGGCGATGTCAGACTTTATTACAAGCTCATTGGGGTGACCATTAGCTCTTAGAGTAAGGTTATTTTGAGTGTGTGTAGGGGACAAATGTTTATGTATCTGTTCCTTACACACACTCATCATCATCATCTTTTCAGCCGAAAGACGAAGTGTTGGACATAGGCCTCCCTTAGGCGACGCCACATTGACCGATCCTATGCATCTCGCATCCAGCGCATTCCCGCAACTTTAACCAGGTCATCGGTCCACCTAGAGGGAGGCACACACTCAAAATAACCTTACTCTAAGAGCTTATAGTCACCCCCTGGTTTTCTCACGGCGATAAGATGATTTCGTAATTTAAATTTAATAAAAATATTTATTCATGTTTTGTTGCTCATTGCACAGTCAAACAGCCTCGTTGGTCTAGTGGGCGCAAGCGTTGCTGCTAAGTTCCTGGGTTTGATTCCCGGATCAGGCAAAGCGTTATTAGTTTGTTTAACTGGAATTTCTCAGTAGGAGCCCATCTGGACTTCCCTTGGCTCTCCCTGTATTAAATGGAACTTAAACATAGCTTGAGTAATGTAGGTGTAGCCTAACTCTTCGGAGAATACAGGTGTGATGTTATGAAAGCTTCCGCAGTCAGATATGAAGCTACAACAACAACAACATTCCACTCGCCAGGCCTCTCGTCTATGGAATGCATTGCCTGTGAATATAAAACGCGCGCAATTACTGCTGGTTTTTAAGGAACACTATTCGTCACTGTGATCATAATCTTGTATAAGCTGTTTCCTTGTCTAAATATTAGTTGTATGTATATATTTATGTATCTATTTTTTGTATTTTGTATATAGTACCTACTTTCTCAATAAACTATTTTTTTGTTGAAAAATTTGCACCAAGTGGAAACCCATATTATGTTCAGGCTGTCTTTTTTCGTTCTAGGTTGCCCTGGAAGAGATTGCGGAACGCGATAAGGCCGCCTGTTGTATGTTTGTTTTTGTTTTAAGATGTATTTTTGAATGATTTTTATCTTGGTGTACAATAAAGTATATATAAATAAATAAACATTGAACAACATTAGTGAGTAACATTAATGCTTCACCTCGTTTAGATGGCAATCGATCTAAAATTGAAAACGTTTCTTATCGTTGTTGCATTGTCACGTCGCACCTGTCAACTCCTTGATTCACATACACTATACAGCATCAATGGAGTACCGAGCACGGTCAAAAGCATTAAACATTTTCCTCATCCCTGATCAACACATTCCACGCTCATGGAACGTGATCATCGAAATAAAACCGGATGAGGCGTCGTAAACTATTTGACGGTTGACGCCCACTTCCAGCCAGTCTCAATGGACGCCTCGTTATGAAGCGTTACGATCATTGACGGCCTATGACGTTGTTCGTCGCATACTAAACAGTTTGTAGAAGGTCAACTTAATTTAGAGGTTCGGCAACGATCTGTAAGGTCTTATGAGTTTCAAAAAGGTTCAGGGTATCAGTTCAGGTATTTGTGATGTATGGTAGTATCGGTAAGCAAAGGATTAATTTGGCTAAAATCGTTAGAAGCTTCCGGGTCGATTAGAGTCTAATATAGGAGTCTTTAAGACAAGAGTGAATAGGTTTCTTCTAGGCAAGCGTGCTTCATCGTCGACCACATCATCGCTTACCATCAGTTGAGATAGTGGTCATCAAGCGCGAGAGAATCAATAATAATAAAAAAAGATACGGCGTTGTGTATCTGACGGTACATTTTCTTAAACAAATTTTTGATTCCTGATTTTCTTTCATATCTTGAAAAAGATTTGCCTGTTAGCACGTCCGCAACAGCTAGCAAATTACAGTGCCAACCAAAGAACTATTTAAAAAAATATGTATTTTTGTTTGATCAAACAAAAATATTTTCTTTTCTTTATTATGGGTATGACCTCAGTAGAGCTTTCGAAAGAGTGTGTCTTAAAATGAACATGGACAAAACCATGGTCATGATGAATGCCCATGTAACACCCACTCCTATCAAGATCAGAGACTCTATACTCGAAGTTGTAGATGATTACGTCTACCTGGGACAAACGGTCCAGTTGGTAGGTCCAACTTCGAGAAAGAGGTGAACCGTCGAATCCGACTCGGCTGGGTGGCGGCGTTCGGGAAGTTGCGTGGTATCTTCTCGACCAATTTACCGCAATTTCTCAAGACAAAAGTCTATGACCAGTGTGTGTTGTCAGTGATCACCTATGGGACCGAAACGTGGTCGCTCACAATGGGCCTTATCAGGAAGCTTAAAATCACCCAAAGGGCAATGGAGAGGGCTATGCTCGGCATTTCCTTGCGTGATCATGTCAGAAATTATGATATCCGCAGGAGAACCAAAGTTACCGACATAGCCCGAAGAATTGCCAAACTTAAGTGGCAGTGGGCAGGGCACATTGCTCGCAGAACGGAAATCAATGGGGCCGAAAAGTTCTGGAATGGCGACCGCGAACCGGAAGACGATGTGTTGGAAGGCCTCCCACTAGGTGGACCGATGACCTGGTTAAGGTTGCGGGAAGGCGCTGGATGCGAGACGCACGAGATCGGTCAATGTGGCGACGCCTGGGGGAGGCCTATGTCCAGCAGTGGACGTCTTTTGGCTGAAATGATGATGATGATGATTATGGGTATCGTATAGTAGCTGTCCTTAAAAGTTAGATATATAACGCTATCGCGGCATATTCTGTAGACCTGTAAAAGAGGAATATCTCAACATACATTGTTTTGTTCTATCTCAAAGGGATTCGTCAGCGAACTTGATGAAAGTTCCCAGGCGGCTTGACTTTTTCCGACAACATCTATCGTTATATTTCTACCAATTTACACAAAACCTTATCAAATTAAACACCTAAACATTTCTCATGGGTCACTCTGTCTATTGGTGAAAACCGCATGAGAATCCGTCCAGTAACTTTTGAGTTTATCGCGAGCAGACAAGCAGTCAGACGTAGCAGGGGAGTTTGTTAGTGTAGTGGTAGGGATGGGAACACCCAACGAAACTTTACCATACCTGAGAATTAAACTTTTCCTCGCGCTTAGCATTAAACCTTGCGAACACTAGAGTCCAGTCACACACAGTGGTAGCAAGGTAGCAACAGCTGCTCCTGAGGTATTCCAGTTGAGAACACTAATAAATTTTTACCCGAACCGAGAATCGAACCTCAGTGACCAAAGAGGAATGCCACCGAAAACAGAGATATACATTAGACCTTCTACACAGCGCTTATAGTGTCTATGTCATTTGTGAACTGACGTCACTCACGTCAGTTTCAGATTAATGGGGAACGAATAGTGTGAGTAATTATGATAAGCGATTGAAATAGGACGACAGTGTTCAATACTGAAGTGACAGGAACATGAGATATTGTGTTACCTTTCGTAATGGTAATGATTTTGGAATGGCTGTTGAAGTATTTTCCTAATACAAGCAATTCCTTGCTTAAAAGGTGATCTCCAATAATATGTATCAAAATGCCCTTTGTAATTGAAATAAACATTTTTTTTTAATAGAGCACAGATCAAATAGATAGCGTAGTTTGTTTTGAAATAGATGTAAATTTCGGTTGTAATGATTTTTATAGTTATGTTTTTGTTGTTGATAGTTGGTGTTTTAAAGGTTTTCTAAAATACTGACTAATAGATTTTGCTTCTTAGTTTGAAAACGATACTCAATTGGCGCTTTTGAGAACAGTGTCTCACCTAATTGTAAGTGCTGATGCGGAACCTATTGACTCGTGGTTGGACGACAATTAGGTTTCTAAATAATTAAATTTAATATTTTTTTATATATTCATTATTTGTGTTTAGGTGAGTATAGATCATTCACTTGTAACAAAACATCGAGCAGCGTGTTCGATACAACTCTGTAAGATACAATTTATACCTTGTATATTATTTTCCATAATCGCAGCCACATTAATCTTTTCCTAGCTTCATACAAAACAATATTGAATGCCATATTTGTGAGATTAATTTGGGATTATCAGATGCATTTGCTTTTAGTTAGGAAAACAATCCGATTTTGGACATAAGCTTCGGGTATCACAGTTGTGGTTGACAGTAGCTCCGATATCCGACTGAGGCTTAATAGAGATCAAAGGTTTGTGCGGTGAACGGGATTCACCTGCGGAAGCCGCAAACTATTAGACGGATTTACTGTAGCTGTAAATTGCATCATAGACTTTATTTTCATTACAGGATCTTTTTGGCGAATGGTCAAGCTCATTTTAATACAAGTGGCATCGATTGGGTCATATTTATTTGTTCAATATTTGTAGTATTTTCGATTACATTAAATATTTTTCAATATTTGTTGTTCAAAAATTTGGTATATACGAAACTTGGTGTGTAGAGTGGGTATTCCTGCACAATATGAAGGTAGTAAGATGAATATTTATACCACATATGTTGTTCAATTGTACTTTAGCCGGTAAAAGTGGCGGTAGGATTATGAATTTGATTTTTCAATTTCGCATTTAAAATGAGAAACGTCACGGAACCTCTTATATTATTATGATTAAGGTAATAGTTTTACAAGCATTTCCTGACATCTACTTAATTTGGCGTACTTATGTAACTTGGCGTACTAATGTAACTTGGCGTACTTATGTAACTTGGCGTACTTATGTAACTTGGCGTACTTATGTAACTTGGCGTACTAATGTAACTTGGCGTACTTATGTAACTTGGCGTACTTAAATTTAATATTGCGTTTTTATGTAACTTGGCGTACTTATGTCACTTTGAAAACATTGAATTAATATGGTACTATGGAGCTGGTCTCATGATGGAGCCGGAAGGTGTGCATAGCAACTCCTCAACTTGAGAAGTTTGGGCTCGTCGGATATGAATTGAACATAGAATATATGTAGTATTGACAAACGATATTACATTCTATACTTTTTTTATTCTAAGCTCGTTTTAATTTTAATCATTATTTAATCTTTTATAGATTGGATTGAGATGAGAGTAAATCTTTTAGAATTATGCTTGACGAATTAATCTTTCGCAATCCAACAGAAAATATTCTCAGTAAGCCTCATTATTGCATGTCTCTCTCATAGTGCAGATAATAATGTAAATGAGCCGTATAATGCTTATAACATACATATGAATATGTAAGTACTAGCTTCTGCCAGCGGCTTCGCCCGCATGAAAGTCGAAAATTATCCCGAGGGAACATATTCCCGGGATAAAAAGTACCTTATGTGCTATTCCTGACTATAATCATCTCTGTGCCAAATTTCATCTAGATCAGTCCAGCCGTTTGAGCGTGAAGAAGTAACACAGTAAACATACAAACACACACACACTCACAAACTTTCGCCTTTACAATATTATAGTGTGAAGTGTGATGTGATACAGAATGAGTGTTTCAAGTGGGCCATATCTGAAACTATGAGAAATAGCCAAAAACACTGAAAGGAGTCTCGGGGCCGAAACTAAAACTGCATCATTGGGTTTCTGAAAAATCAATATTCCTAGACAAGTAACAAACCGGTTAATTTGAAAAAAAAAGAACACGCTCTATTATTACACCATTCGATAGTGTCGCTCATAGTGATCAAGTTCTGGGCAATATTGATACAGGATAAATTTAAGGAAATACTTAATTTTTATCGAAATACTCAGGGATTTTCGCTATTCCTCATAGTTTTGGCATTGGCCATCCGCGCCCACTTGGAAAACTCACCCTGTATATGCCAAGTCCCAAGGATGTTTGACATTTGCTATGGGGGTCAAATAATATTAAAAGCCTCGACACGACATGTAATTATTATGGAAATGTGTTTGCCTGACGCCTATGGAGATTTCCTTTAGTTTAATCTAAGTCGTCAGTTCCATATGGCACTTTGGCGTCGCCATCAATAATTATGAAAATTGCCAGTTGGCGCCACTTTGGTAAGAGGTCCTTTCCTTA
This sequence comes from Anorthoa munda, assembly GCA_945859665.1. Taxonomy (NCBI): domain Eukaryota; kingdom Metazoa; phylum Arthropoda; class Insecta; order Lepidoptera; family Noctuidae; genus Anorthoa; species Anorthoa munda. Next base: position 2,614,949 of record OX243907.1, on the reverse strand, counting down.
AGAAACACAACTTATATGTCGTCAACGCGACTTTGATGTTAATTTAACAAATGTCAGAAAACATAAGTGTTTTGACAGTTGCCTGACGTTTGAGTGCTGCCACCTAGTTTACACCATTTCAGAAAACCCTCAAAGGGCACAGTCACTATTTATAATTTTCATTTCTTTATTTAGTTTAGTCCATTACAAGTTAGAGAAACCCAATCAGGTGCAGTCTCTGTTTTACAATGCAATTTTGCAAACTAAAGCTTGTCGTAATACGAGTATTAACAAATATTACAACTGTATGTGTAAATTATCATGGAATTCTTCATAGGCGAACAATGAGAAACCAAAAGGGAGGGTTGTATTTTTGACCGATATAAGTGTATGTATGTATGTTCATCTACCCTTAAATAAAGTCACACTCAATCGGCTATCGAGGAACTACGTGTACTAAGTTTCTGAACAGTACCTACCTCTGCTCCCTCGTACTTCATATAATTTCGATAATAGTAACTAAATACCACCTAGTAACTTCACCTAAATGTAAATATACTTGGTTATTGAAGTAATTAGTAAGCGCCTAGTGTTCTTCCCGTACTGGGAACTTCTATGCAGATGAAGATCAGCGTAGCTGGCTGACTGGACGGCACCCTTGGACCGCATCCGGCACCATTGGACCACCTGCTGGACTGACTCCGAAGCCATCACCGACGTCACCGACTGGCACCAAGCAGGAGAGTGCGGTATTGACGGCCTCCTATGTAGTCCGACCTTTGACCGGCCTTACCTTCTACCTTCTTCTTGTATTTTTTTGTAAATACATCTTTTTGAATATATTGCTGTTAATTTTGAACATTATCGTTTCTTTTAAATCCAGCCTTTCGGATAAAAAGGAACGTGACAGTCTATGTATGCATGTATGTTTGTTCCTATGTGGCGTTCTAGAGGCCAACAGCGTTGGCTGATTTTGATGGTTGGCTGATTTTGAATCTTGCCAGTGTCACTGTCTACATTAAAATTGGAAAATATGAAATGGTGGCTTTTGGGCGCCATATTGTGGGGGCCCAATTTTTTTTTCTTAATAGGGCAAAATAAAGGTATTTAAGAGGTGAGTTCAAAAATATATAATACTATATAAGTATGTTTAAATGTACATAATACGAAAAAAAAATAACTAAAAAGTTATAAATAAAAAAAGATTAATTCAAAAAATAAAAACTGGCCAAGTGCGAGTCAGACTCGCGCACGAAGGGTTCCGTACCATTATCGCAAAAAAACGCCAAAAAAATACGTTTGTTGTATGGGAGCCCGACTTAAATATTTATTTTATTCTGTTTTTAGTATTTACTGTTATAGCGGCAACAGAAATACATCATCTGTGAAAATTTCAACTGTCTAGCTATCACGGTTCATGAGATACAGCCTGGTGACAGACAGGAAGACAGACGGACCGCTGAGTCTCAGTAATAGGGTCCCGTTTTTACCCTTTGGGTACGGAACCCTAAAAAAGATTATTCCAGAATATAAAAAAAGTAGCCTTTGACACTCAATAATAGTGTAGTCTCCTATCAGTTAAATATTTTTTGTAATCAAATATGTACTTGTTTTTACTAAATTCACCCATTGAGTGCCTAAAGCGTGGATCCACGCGAGAAACAATTTATTTTTAACTAGCTGTTGCCCGCGGCTTCGCTCCCGTGGACCACCCCACAGGACCCGTTTACGGGATAAAATAAAAACTTTTTTACAAAAAAATACTACCGACTTCCAAATATAAAAACTAGAAAGTGAAAAATAACTTTATTTTTGGAAGTCGGTGTCTTTGATAGGTACCAAATTTTTAAGTTACGGACACCGACTTCCAAAAATAAAGTTATTTTTCACTTTCTAGTTTTTATATTTGGAAGTCGGTAGTATTTTTTTGTAAAAAAGTTTTTATTTTTCACTTTTTAGTTGTACGTACCTAATAGGGAAGTAGTTAAGTAAGTACCTATAACGACAGAATAGATTACCCGAATAACATGAAACTTGAATATAACCGTTGAAATGAGAGATCTGCGTACCCCTTTCGAGCGAACTAGCGTGATGTTATGTTATGAAATGGTATAAACAATAAACAGACATGCGATTGCAGCAATCCCTAGAGATTTGCCGTTATTTATTGAAGAGTTCTGTTGTTTATCTCCGAAGTTCTTCATCAGATCTTCACCAAATTAAAATGGGACCAATTTCGGAATATACTCTTTCAAACAAAAAAAGAATTTTCGAAATCGGTCCACAATTGACGGAAATATCGGTGAACATACATAAAAAAAAAAAAAAAAAAAAACATACATAATGTCGAACATAGAACCTCCTCCTTTTTTGGTAAGTCGGTTAAAAATAGCCTATGTCACTCAGGAATAATGTAGCTTTCTATTGGTGAAAGATTTTTTTAAATCGGTCCAGTAGTTTCGGAGCCTATTCGGTACAAAGAAACAAATAAACAAACAAAAAAATCTTTCCTCTTTATAATTTTAGTATAGAAGTATAGATTACGGCACACAACTGTTTAAAAAGCTAAAGTTACATTACGTACTAACATAGGTCATAAGATTGTACTGTTACTAACACCCTTTACATTATCGTTTATTGTGTATTTATCAGTTGTTGTCTGATGATTTTTTATTGTTTTTTTTTTACTTTTTTCTATAATAGGAATTTCTTCCTGTACGTTCACAAACATTTAAACTTACAAACAAACAACACCCAGTTTCGGAACAACTATCTGTAAGCCATACAAATATTTGTTCCTTGCGGGAATCGAACCCGCGACACGCAGTGCAGCAGCCGATCGCTCATCCACTACTCCAACTGTGTCGTCAAATTAATAAATAATTGTTATCTATACCAATATTATAAAGAGGAAAGATTTTTTTGTTTGTTTGTTTGTACCGAATATGCTCCGAAACTACTGGACCGATTTTAAAAATTCTTTCACCTATGGAAAGCTACATTATTCCCGAGTAACATAGGCTATAATTTTGACGGGAGCGAAGCCGCGGGTGTCAGCTAGGTATTTATACTTTTACAAACACAAACAAAGAACAGGTTTGCAATATTTATAAAGTCTCATTTATAGAAATCCCTGATGCAATTAACAGATGGCTTAGGGCCAATTAAACTGTGATCTTATTCTGACAAAAAGCAATTATTGTTATCAAATAAGCTGTCACGACTTTTATCTTTGGCTACCTTTTCAGTAATTAATAGTTGAGTGTGTTAGATAAGACATTCGACTTTAACTAGAATAAGTAATAGTCGTGGATAAAATGTGACAGAAATCTGAATTAGAAACGGGCTTAGAAGGGATAAAGTTATTCAGATCTCGAGATAGGCTTCAACTGGTTGTTTTTGATAACGCTTGTCATTGGAACCTGATTGAGGCATATAAATAATGCGATTAGTTAAGGTTTGAGATTAAATCATACTAGATGATTTAGGTATCACCATCCAAATTTTTGACAGGTCTTAACCAATAAAAAATGTGAAAACGATGAATGTAAAAATGAATTGTTAAATACGAAAAAATACTTCTCTTTAGTAGGTTCGAATGGAGGTCCAAACGTACGCGGAATATTTTCTCTTTAAGTAAATAAAAAAGGGATATTATTAACCGGGTGAACAATATTCTGAACGGCGACTATTATACTAAGTAAGTTACTGTTTATCTGGTTTGAGTAATACCTTTTGGGAAGTTGTTGTGAGCTGCGGTAATAATATTGATACATAATTTAATTGTATTTGGGGTTCTATTGTGTCTTCTAGAGAGCAGTGGTGGCCCAGTGGTATCGGCCGCGACTTACAATTTGTAGGTCGTGGGTTTGAGCCCAGGCATGCGCTTTACTTTGTGTAAATTATTTCATCACCACTGCTCTCAAAACGGTGGATTACGGCCCATTCCCTCTCACAGAGAGGAGGCCTGTGTCCCAGTAGTGGGAACATTAATATGCTGATGATGTGATGTAATGTAGGGTTCTATTTAACTATTTTAAAATATTATTCTTTTGTAAATAGAAGAACAACCGACGAGGCGATTTCGCTGTGCAGCGCGGGAGTGCGGGTGTATTCGTACGAATTGGCCCAAGCGCGAGCGAAGCGAGCTCGGGAGCTTAGAGAATCCCGTCACGGATAGGTTAGGTTCGAAGGGGATGACGGGAGCTGAAGTGAGCGAGTAAAGCGACCGAACTTAGCTCCAGTCTCCATCACATTAGGTTACTTTAGACCCTGCAGACAGAAAAAGGAGCCCCGCGCAGCGGGCCTCGTCGACAAACTTTTATTTTCAAGTCGCTGTTTTAAACATTTGTATACGCCCACTGTTTGTCGCCCACTAAGTATTTCAGTTTATTATTATTTTCGCTCGTTTAAATACTATCCAACAAAAAAGGCGATCTTTTGGACCTCTCTATGTACATTTTCTGTAGCACTCTGTAACTCAACAAAATGTACAGAACAAGCTGGTTTTCTTTGTATCGCTATTAGAATTCACGTTGTTAAATACAAAAACAGAATGCGTCAGTAAATATTCCAGATCGCAATCAAGGACCCAACAGACAATGCGCCCAAGAGACAAACGTCACCACCAATTTTAATTTTAATAATACTTTCATAAAAGAGAAATCCAACCTTCGTCCAATTTAAAAAAAATCCTTTACATGGAAATTTTCTCGGCGTAAATAAACAAATAAGTAAATACCCAAATAAATTATCCTTCATAACTGCCTTTATTTGCCCTTATTGACATACCGCCTGTTAACACTTAAATGCCAATAACTGACTTAATACAACCGCGCACAAAATTTATGGGCAACCGTTACGACGCGACGCATGCACGACCTCCTTGTTTACGAACACGTTTTGTTCCCGATTTAGTCTAGTCAACAAATGCTTCTCGGAAAAATATTATCAAGGTGTCATTCAGTTCGGAATAGCAAGCAGATGATGAAAAAAATAAAGTTCCGCTCGCAAAAATTGAAGCAGTTAGAAACAATTTACTGAAAAATAAAAAGGTGGCTTGGTTTTTTGCAAATATCTCAAAAACTAATTAAGATTTGAACAAAATATGTAAACACTTGTAATCGTACTTCAGAAGGGAATCATAGAATTGAAACAACGAATAAATCAACGCAATAACCATATATTAATATCAATTATTCAGTCTAGTACATATCACTTTATTTTACTAACCTTAAACTTGTCACTCCGGTGCCTCGTTCAAGACTGACTTATTCACATTCAATCTCAAAATAATTTTATAACTGACAGTGACACTTTGAAGCCTTCAAAATGACATAAATATAACTCAACTATAACAAGCCTACCCATGGACAGTTTACTACATAATCTTACTAATATAAATCTACCCTCACATGGATAAGTCTTGTTACAGTCGGCCATCCTTCAAGAACGAGTCCCTTCGTTCCTTATTATTGTATAACAGGTGTGTTATAGATTTGTTACTAACTTATATCTATCAAACAATTATCAATCATTAACAATTATAAAAGATAACCATATAACATAACTGGATTAGGCATTATTTAATAAGGATAACAAAATAAATAGTCTCAATTCTTACAAATATATAAAAATATTCTAGATTAATGATCTTATTTATATTATTATCATATTATAATTTATGTTATAGCTTGAGTGATGTGAAAGCTACTTCCTTCACTCTCACACCACTTCAGCCGCAATGTTTGAACCACTGATGGGCGACGAGTTTATACGCCAATCCTGCCCAGTTCAACCATTCTCACTCAATCTATCGTCATGTCTATTGCCAAGCGAAGTGAGGCTACTTCCTTCACCATCACTTCATCCTCAGCAGCAGTACTTTGAGCCAATCATGGGCGGCGAATTCCAACGCCAATCCTGCCCGACTCAAAGCACCCAATATTCTAGATCATCATTATCGTTTATATTATAGCTTGAGCGATGTAAAAGCTACTTCCTTCACTCTCACACCACTTCAGCCGCAATGTTTGAACTACTCATGGACGACGAGTTTATACGCCAATCCTGCCCAGTTCAATCATTCTCACTCAATCTATCGTCATGTCTATTGCCGAGCAAAGTGAGGCTACTTTCTTCACCATCACTTTGTCATCAGCAGCAGTACTTTGAGCCAATCATGGGCGGCGAATCCCAACGCCAATCCTGCCCGACTCAAAGTACCCTCACTTATCGACGCCATATCATATATATATAGCTTTTAAATCACAAGTTGCAATCATCCCAAATCATAAATTAATTGAATATAAATTAAGTAAATTAAGAATTCATGAGAACTAGTCACAATTAAATAACAATATTATTGTTTTTAATTGCTATCACTCTCACCGTCATTTTCATCGCTGGACGAGCAAGCAGGGGCACTAAAACTCAACCATGGATAAATTTTATCAATAGCAACAATTGATTCGTACTTGGCCCCTTTTCGAGTCAAAGGGGTGTCTACAACAAGGAATCGATCGTTTGGTAAGACTTTATTTATCCTATATGGACCCTGAAACTTCGCTTCTAACTTTTTTGATTGGCCCGGCGTCGATACTACTGCTCTAGCTATCCTAGCCAGATCGCCCTCCTTATAATTCGTAGCTGATTTTCTGTGATTGTCGTACCGATTCTTATTTTTCTCCTGATTTCTCTTCGTTCACTTGCTTCAGACCTAATTTCTTTTAAACTTTGATTACTACTCTGTCCTATGTCATCAATTATGGTATTTAATATGCCTGGGCTCGGATTTGCCACCGTCCTACCTAACAACAGCTCTGTAGGCGTTTTCCGTGTTACGTTGTGAACTGTAGTATTGAGTCCTAGCTGAATGTCCGGCAGAAATTCGTCCCAAGAACTTTTGTTCTTACCGTGAGCCATGGACCCTAAGGATGCCAGGATCGTCCGGTTATACCGTTCGACCTGCCCATTTGCTCTTGGCGTGGCGACGGAATTGAGGATGTGTTTTGCACCAATCGACTGCACAAATGTTCTAAAGTTTTTGCTTGTGAAACTTGTGCCTCTGTCTGTTATGAGACGTGAGGGAGACCCAAAGTAACTAAAGAGAGTCTTCATCGCTTTTATATTCTCTTTGGTTTTCGTGCTCCGAATAGGTGTAATGCTGACGTATTTTGTAAAGGCGTCGACTATCACAAGTATGTAGGTGTAACCTCGCTTACTTCGTGGAAAAGGACCCAAGTGGTCCGCATGTAAAGTGTGAAATGGCATCTCTATTTTTGGAATCAGGTGAAGCAATCCCTCCTTGCTTCCCGAAGGCAATTTGTGGTGAGCACACTCAAGGCATGCAGCTACATATTTTTTTTCATAACCCTTCGCATCTTCGGGAACCAAAAGAGTGATTTAACTCGGTCTAATGTCTTCTCGAAGCCAAAGTGACCTACGTCATCATGGTTGGATTTCAAGAGTTGCCACCGCACACCTTTCGGGACCACCCATCTGGTAACACCCTCACCTAAAGTCCTAAACACACGTCCGTATTATCTTTATTCCTTACCGAGCTATTAGTTAACGATTTATCAAATTTTGCTGCTTGAGCACCTACACGAACTCCCCTGTCTTCAACCCCATAAAGTAAACAATCCACTGCTTGCTTTCCAAATATCTTACATCTGTTCAGTAAATTAATTTTAGCAAAATAATAAAGTTCATAAGATTCCAAAGAGCGTACCCGTCTATTAAGCATATCTGTCAACAGTTCCGCATAATTTTCGATTGCAGGAAATGATTCCTTTAGCATCGACTTCCATTCAAGCCAAGTATGCTTAATAGAGGGCAGACCCTGGAACCATGTCTTGGCCAGTCCAGTGAGTTTAGGCAGGGCATAGTGAACCGTTTGCTTATCGTTCCAATTATAAATGTCAGCACATTCATCGACTTTATCGAGCCAGATATGAATAGTCTGTTCTTTCGACATAAGGTCAAAGTCTGGAACGACGTTATTCAGAGTTGAGCTAGAAAACGATTCACGATCCCCTGCTTTAGAATTAAAAAGTTTTAAAGAGAAATCTTCAAACAGTTCCGTAGTCATATATTTAGTTTTCTTGTTGTCATGTGCTTCATGATTTTCAACATTGGGCGTATGTCGTTTAGTGGGAGTGATTAAGGAGCGGTACCGATTTGGACTTTTATTGCCAGCATTAGTCTGCGCACGATTGCTTGGTCCAGGTTCAGGCGTCTCAAAACGCCTACGTAATCTGTTCCGTTCCGTTAATCTCTCTCGTTCCTTGCGTTAGATGTTGGCCATCACCACGGTCACTGTGACTCCGGCTACGACTGCGGCTCTCGACTACCCCTTGGTCTCGCTTCCGACTACGAGATGATTCACTATGCATCCTCTGTCTTTCGTAATTGCAAGAAGGGTAGCTGGTGCGTCGATAATCCGCATTGGGTTCTTTGTCGCTCATTTTCCTGAAACTCAAACCATTTTGTTAATGTATTGTGTACAAATCTTGCAACACACAGTCACTGAATTTAAATTTTAAAGTAGGTATTTCAAAATTATGTTATAACTATTCGTTAGTCTCAGTCCATTATAAAATTAGTGCATTTTTATTTACTTTATTTAATTTTCCTACATATTACTCTAATCTGTATTTTCTATAATCTGTATGCATCACAATTATGGCGACACATTTTGAGATTCTTTATTCATTTCTATTCATTTTGTTAACTATATTTCTCTTTTAAATTTGTATTTCTACTCCTACTATACTACTTTCAATGAGGGTACACAAAAATGATAGATTACAGGAAACGAAAACAGTTAACCAAGTAGTTTTTTTTTTTATCTGTTTTCATCACGAAAACAGTTAATGATTTTGTAAAGTTTTTATCATTTCTTGACTTTAATCAAATTCGATTACTAGTTTAATTCGATATTTCCACAATATATTATCATCTACCCACTTATTATGACTATTATCAAGAAAAATATTTCAAAAAGTAATTATTGAACGCATCCGCTGTAATCGGCCAAATCGGGGTTCACAATGTTATCATGTAATGTTAAACCACACATTATCTTCATTTCCTCCTTGTAGTTGCGTTGATTTTCCGTTTTTGAAATGAACAAATTTTGTTTATCGGTCGAGCTCGTGGGGTGGTTCACCACAAAACAAAATGTCTCGCGAATCCCACTTCTGAGATGTAATCGTACCTCAGAAGGGAATCATAGAATTGAAACAACGAATAAATCAACGCAATAACCATATATTAATATCAATTATTCAGTCTAGTACATATCACTTTATTTTACTAACCTTAAACTTGTCACTCCGGTGCCTCGTTCAAGACTGACTTATTCACATTCAATGTCAAAATAATTTTATAACTGACAGTGACACTTTGAAGCCTTCAAAATGACATAAATATAACTCAACTATAACAAGCCTACCCATGGACAGTTTACTACATAATCTTACTAATATAAATCTACCCTCACATGGATAAGTCTTGTTACACACTAAACTATAGCTCGTGGCTAAATAATAACAGCCGCACGGGTCGATCTTCAAGGTTAAGCAACGCTTGCCGAGGTTGATCCGTGGATGGGTGACCATATTTAAATAAAGAGTTTCCTCCGTGCCTCGGGAAGCACGTTAAGCCGTTGGTCCCGGCTGTCATTTGAAGATCTTTGACAGTCGTTACGGGTAGTCAGAAGCCTGAGATCTGACACCAGTCTAGCCAAGAGGTATCGTGTTACCTAGTTACTGGGTTGTGGAGGTCAGATAAGCAGTCGCTCCGGTTAGAAATAAATAAATAAATCCGGTTAGACTGGAAGCCAACCCCAATATAGTTGGTAAAAAGGCTAGGCAGATGATGGACTAAACTATACTAAACCTAACTACTTACGTATATACAAAAGAAAGGTACACCTAGGCGTAGAAGTACTCCTCCACATCGCTGTCATCCGGGAACGTGCCCAGATGACTGGCAGCATTGCCACATTGAATGGAAATGCTGCTTCTTTGCGCACAGAAAGAGCCAGCCCTCTAGTCACGCACACTGTCGATCAGTTCCTCTTAAAAAGGAGACCTGCACTCAGGCCCCATGACCCAAGCATTTCAACGACAAACGGCTCAAAACTGCAATTACCTATGAGGTTACTGTATTTGCGCCGCTTGAGGGCCTCAGCAACCGCAGCAGCAGTGGCAGCACAGCCCGCCGTACTAGGAACATGAGATGGCGCAAGGGTGTCGACACAAGTTGCGTTCCACACCAGAGGCCTGCCTTCCACGGCACCAACGTCATGCCATCTGGTCTCTTCCCATCGTCACGTACCAAGCCGCTAGGTTCTAATACAGCTGGTACGCTGGCGGTGATAAGGGCTCGAGGAATAATGTCGTTGATGCTAAGGCCACATCTAGGATAGATGAAAGGGCGTTCTTTATAATTTAGTCTACTTTTTACCCGACTACGGCGAAGCCTTATAGCTGCTTAAACTACATATTATGTATGTATGTAGGTATTTATGTTTGTATTTACATATGTTCCTCCGTAGCGCCTAAACTATTCGTCCGATTTTGATTAATAAGGTGTCAATCAATTCGTTATTATGACCCGGGTAACAAAAAAACCTAGGTAGGGAAAAAAAACCTAGTCATAGTTTTTAATTAAACTTTTTGCCTGTTCTAAAAGTTGTGGGTGATTCCATAATTGAGAGGAGCGTAGGCTATAAGTAAATTTTGGTCCATAGCGACAATATCGGATAAATACTTCTGATTTGGTGGTGGGATGTGTAGGGTAGGCAACTATATAATATGTAAGATATATGTCGGGTAGACGAATAAAGTCAGTTAGATTCCAATAACTGTGTAGGCCGAATGCATGTTAATTTTGAAAAGTCTTTCCGAGACGTCGTTAAAATTTTTTATATTTTCTGTTCAATAAAATTTGGAAAGAATGCATCGAAAATAGGAGAACCCAGGCGATGAAGAGAATTTCTCTCAGTTATTTTAATATTAGGAGCTATGGCGTTGAATTTTGCTAAGGTAGTCTGTCGGTCAGTCGTTTGGGGGAGGTAATTTTCACATTTCGAAAGGTTTAGTTCTAGCCCAAAGAAGCTAAAGGAGACGGGCATTTCTGGGCCCAGCAGTTAACTAGATGAAATGTGTATTAAAAATCCGTTATATTTTTCTAAAGGAAATCACAAAATACAGTACCATGTTTCTATCTAGGAAGCGAGAAAAGTTAAATTAAGTTATGAAACTAAATAATCGATTAAAAAAATCGGTAAAATCTCAGACTAATGTATGAAAATCGAGTGACAAGTGCTTATCAATCGTTTAGTGGAAACGATTCACAGTGAATCGAGTTCCGTTAATTTTTCTTCAGTTCGCAATACTGGTCACTGACTGCTAACAGACAGATGACAGGCAGAAAAAAATAAACTAGCACTCGTTCGTTTCCTTTCGTTCTGAGTGCGCACATATTTTCCATGTTTCATTGTAAAACCCTACCGCCTCGGCTTTGCATACTTTAAAGGACTATTCGACGGATCTTACTATTTTGAATTACCTACCTGGCTCTCTATTTTGGACAACTGATTACGCCTATCGATCGGATATTGACGACATGGATCGTTGTGTGAATTGTACCATTGCGACTGGTCGCAATAACTCTATTGGCAGAAGAGTCTTGGACGATGAGGCGATTTATCAATTATTCGTCAGTGGCGTGCATCTCAGCCTGTAAGTACCTATTCAAATCGAACTTTTAGCCTTTCAAGCGAACAAAACCAAACTTATGATGAACCTACAATTTACGGTCTCCGGCGTCATGTATGTCGGCTTTCTTTTTGGTGGATAGCATAATAATAAGAAAGACTTAATGAATAATCTAAGACTTAATCTCTTTCTTATCACAATAAGATAGATTCGGTCCCAGGCTTTGGTGCTTTGATGTATTGACAGTTATTTGTACTATTTCGGTCTCGGCCGAGACGTAGCGATTTGATTGAACATGATTTAAATAGTTCACTTATTTCAGGTTACCAGTGAGAACTATGTATGCCAAGCATGTTGGAACATGGCCCAAGATGTGGTTCTTGGGAGATGTCCGATTGATGCATCACACCAAGTTGGTGATCCCAGAGGCAAGAGAGTAAGAGAAGAGAAGCAAGAGGCAACCTTCTTCGACAGCTAACGGCTTCAAATACTTCTTGGTTATTGCGGGGACGTATACAATCCCGCCATATAAGTCGCAAAACATATGTTGTTTACGTTTTAGTTGACTGTAGGCTGCTGTGCCCATGTAATGTGCATTATATGGTATCTCAGTTGGGCAAGATACCAAGAAAATATCGTAGATCCTGCACAATTCTTAGGTAATATTCTAATAATTATTGAAGATGAATAATAAATATTCAAAAAGTAATTATATTGGTGTTTTATTTTACTTCCTCTTCTCAATCTGCCTAGCCTTTTCCCAACTATGTTGGGGTCAGCTTCCAGTCTCACCTGATTCAGCTGAGTACATATAGATAGAGCTGGAGCGACTGCCTACCTGATCTCCACAACCCAGTGACTGGGTAACCCGATACCCCTTGGCAAGACTGGTGTCAGATCTCAGGCTTCTGGCTACACGTAACGACTGTCGAAGACCTTCAAATGACAGCTGGGACCAACGGCATAACGTGCTTTACGATGATCTGAGGAATCTAGTTGAAATGGTCACCAATCCACGGACCGACCTCGTCAAGTGTTGCTTAACCTTGAAGATCGACCCGTGCGGCTGTTATTATTTAGCCAAGAGCTCCTTTTACTTCATCTTCTCATTTTTTTATTTAAAAGGTACCCGCTGCTTCTAAGTGCAGGATATTGGATGTGGAGACTTGTCTTGGACTGTAGTGGCCATGCCAAACGTGTCGGATCTTCGACACGTCACACATGGAGATTTTCTACTTGCACTCCATGCATAAAACCATTATACAACTGAAGCCATTCAAAAATATTTTGCAAATAACATAATAAAACTACAATGTTGTATTGTAACCTCACTTTTACAAAACTTCATATAACTTGATTCCTGGATAGCCAAATTTCACCAAATTTTCAGCGAGGCCTTGTTAATAGGATATATTACAAATAAGGCTGGTTTGATTGAGTTAACACCTGGGCCCAGAATACTATGAAGTCTTGCCCTTCTCCTTTGGACCGATTTTTGGTAAAGAAATAATATGAGTTCGCGTCACTGCAATGCTAATATTCTAAAACACAGTTACACACAACACGACACAGTTATTGCATAGTTTTCACTTCTGTCAGCAGATCCCAAGACAGCCTTTTTTTTGGAGCATCTTTTTTTTTTCATAATAAGTATGGCAAATATAAAACGGGCTTATACCAATCATGATTGAACAAAATAAATAGTTTTTAATTACTATCTAAACTATCAAATAATTTATTTGAAAATAATTAAAGACAAACTTAAAGATAAAACAGTTTAAAAATGTTGTGTCTGTTCATAGGTCTTAGAGCAATAGCAATAAAAGTAAAAAAAAATATTTCACAAATTAAATTAATTGTCAAAAATACTTTAATGTTTTTGTCTAGGACATTTATTTTATATTGCGGCTTGAAAGAACAATTCAAATGATCATAACTTTCATTGAACCTTTGTTATAGTCAAGTTTGTTTTAAAAGGCATAGTTTTAAATTAATTTAAAATTATCTAGTTATGTTTTAATTGTTGGAATTAGACTCATTAAAAGTTATGACTTTTGACTGTGAACTTTTTCTGCTAGGCATTTTTTGTTTTATCTTTATTTAGTAATATCAATTTAAAACTAAACTTTATTTTTAAATCATGTTAGCGTTTAATTTATGTATGTTAACTTGGTAGTATAACATGTAAATTTGTGTGAGAGAATATTATAGATAAAAGTACTATAGATAAAACTACACGACGAGCGTGCAAGTTTTCGTACATATTACTTTATTGTAAATAGTTTTAAGGTATCTAATAATGCTAATCCACTCTAAATTTTATGTTGACTCAATTGTATATGGTTGTAAAAGAATAAAGAGCGATAATTTTTGCAAGACTGGTGTGACGTAACAATACGACAACGACGTGACATCGACTGTTTTTACCCCCGACGGAAAAAGAGGGGTGTTATAAGTTTGATATGTGTGTTTGTGTATCTGTCTATGGCTTCATAGCTCCTAAATGAATGAACCGATTTTGCTCAAACCTAGCAAAGAACACTCTCGACAAAGTCACCTTTTAAACGAAAAAAAAACTTAATCATAATTGGTTCATCCGTTTAGGAGCTATGATAGACACAGAGAGACAAAGTTACACAGATAAACAGCAACACACGTTAAACCTATTATAACAATCCTCTTTTGCAGTCGGAGGTTGAAATACCATTAATTAGTCACTTACTCATGCAGTCACCCATACTTCAGTGCTAGATTTTTAACTAGCCTGGTACGGAGTTACAATAAAATAAGAGGCTAGTTTATGAATACTCGTTTTGTTAACGTTACATCATTGGACTACAAGACGTATGGCGATGCGCCATCGGTAGTTGGTGGACATACCACCCATTCGTTCAAAGCATTTTGGGCATAATTGCATTGTGCGTACAGCTAAGGAGTCGAATTCCCAGGCCCAGTCTGTGTTTCCAGATATCTACAACATAGGGGTCTTTAAATCAAGAGTAAATGGGTTACTTTTAGGCGAGCGAGCTCAACCTTTGACCACATCATCACTTACAGGTGAGATAATTGATCCAGTGGTGGAGTTTGGTAGTGGACATGTAGTCTACTGTAACTACTACACATTTAAAACTTTTTCATGAGTTGACTAGCTTTTAAATTTCAATATTATTGATATTATCTTTTACTCTTAATGCATACTTTAGAATTCTTATAATTTGATTTTTAAATATCATTAGCAAAAGCAAATTGATATTTTGTCTTTTAGTTCAATAATTTGAATATCTTGCATTGAATTTTCTAAATTATGAATTTCAAAGAGTCTGAGAGTGGGTTTGACATTTCAATGGTGATTGAATTATTAATATAATGTCTATTCAATCAATTTAACTTGTATGGACTGATTATTATCGGGTTATTAAGTTTTGGCATTCAATAAGTCGCATATTATTCCAACATATTAATAATACCGTCATAATTATACCCTTTGTGCGGTGTTTATTTTATAGAATAGTATAGTGTGGGTTGCACTGCAGAATTTTAATTTATTTACGAACATAGGTGGCCCAGTGCCAACGGTAGCGCCTAACAAATTGTAGATCGTGGGCTCGAGCATGCACTTTAGTTTAAGTAAATTATTTCATCACCACTGTTTTCAAAACGGTGAACGAAATCGTGGAGGAACCAGCATGTCCTAGAACCATTACTTTGAAATTATGACATCCATCAATCACGGGGCTTGCGTGGTGGATTAACTACTGCGGCAGTAATGCGAACTTAATTTTTTCGTCAACCCCTTGAGTGTCTAAAACGTGGATCCTCGCGCGACACAATGGCTTTTTAATTGTTTCGGTTATTACGGCACACAAACGGTCAAGTCAAGAGTGAATAGGTTACTTCTATGCAAGTGTGCGATGCCTCATCGTCGACCACATCATCGCTTACCATCAAGTGAGATAGTGGTTCAACGCTTGAGTAAAACATATAGCTTGGTTGTTGACGACAACTTTTTAATACACCTTAAAGTCGCTTAAATAAATAAACTCTTTCCAAAGAGTATATTATACATTTTACTTTCATGAAATTGTATAATATTACCTATTATACACATTATTAAAAGTTACTCAGACATAACCTACAAAATTTTATGACTGAATATCTATTATTCTCTACCTTCTTGAACAAAAATTCTTGCACAAACTAATTCAGAACATCGCCCTGAGTTAAACCAGATATTTATCATTTAATGACGTAGAAATTTAATCTCAGCTAAAACAATGTATGGGCACCTGCCATTGTTCTTTGACTTTAGAAATCCACATCGACATAATTAGGTTTATTTCTGACATCTAGATTTATTTATACTGTGATTTTTTATTTCGTAGACTTAACTGACTGCTGCTAATGAGCTTATTTTTTACATGTTGCTAGCGCGGAGCTTAGTGTTGTAGGTAAGGCTCCATTATAAGTGTTTCGTCGATTCGATGTGACATTACTCTTTAATTTACTTTTACTAATTGGTGCAAATAAATTTTTAATGAATATAAACGTAATATATTTAAATATTACAGTATTCATACACTTAGTACATAAACTTTTATTGTGTTGAATATGATATCAACAATAAAATAAATGCGACCGATAAAATGAAATCTGACATAAATGAGTAGAAAATAAATAAGAGCCGCTAGTTTCTTAACAAATGTATTTTTTTGCCGTGAAAAAATTACATTTTCTATCTACTTCGATTTTTGATCAACTTTCAATCACTCAGGATAGTCAGGATACGACACTATTTTTATGTAACGATAAAGTGACAACCCTCCAAATGACATTTTAGTCTACGAAATAAAAAATCAGGGTATAGTTATTTATTATATTTCCTTTTATAATTGTTGAATATAGGGTCAAATTAAATGAACTAACTAATGAGTGAAGCTCCAAACAAGATGAGTATATTTAAAATAGACTGAGGGGGCTCGGGCATCCCCGCAGTTTCCAGACCAGTCCCCTAATGATGGCGTCCTGCCGGCGCGTGTCTGTGGGATGCCAGCGTGGAACCTCATCTCACTTCCTTCTCCTCTCCTCTCAACTATGGCAATTTGTTCCTTACAAAGGAAAAAAAGCTGTATAGCGGCAGCACTCACTGTCACATAAGTTCACCTCAGTAACATCAGAGGTCTGCACTCTAACCTTGATGCAGTCCACCATCATCTGGAGACTGATAAACAGCGCTTTTGTTCCTTTCGGAGACGCAGATCGGATGTCCGTCAGACGTGGCGTACCTAGGCTTACCCAGGGTTTACCCTGGAGCACAGGTTCAAGCCACGCGCGGGTGTATACATATATGCCCGTGACGACATCTGTTATCGGCGTCTCCGAAACCTTGAAGACTCTCGATACTCAGTGCTCTGGACCCTGGTGGCCACAGGTCTGGATAAGATTATCTATGCTTGTGTCTAGAGGTCGCACAGCAGAGTCCTGGAGACAACCTGGCTTACACAATACCTTAGTGAGGCGGCTGAGGAGGCTCAGCAACGGTCAACTTTTGCACCGAGTTGTTGCCTAAATACAAAAAGCACGGTCAGAATAATTGGACGGAATACTTTAATGAGAGATCTTTGGCAAAAGGAATTTGGTACAAAACAATTCAATGTGAGCCTCCTCGAATACCATGGCTCATTAATGTGAGTTTGAGTAGATCTTTGATTGTAACAGCGTTCAGGTTAAGATCTGGTCACGTTCCACTGAACAAGATCGCACACATTTTTTTTATTTGGGATGGGTTTGCTCTTACACATGTATGATGAGGAAATCAGATTTTCCAAACTGTGACGTGTGCTGTGTAATTGAAGACGTTCTTCACCTGTTGGTGGAATGTGCCCGTTACGAGACGGATCGAGAGCTCTTTATAAGAACTTTTTACTTGAGCAGAACTAATGTGGGTATGTTCCATGATATATTTGTCCTCTCCTTTGTCTGATGCCGCTAAAGCGATGTTTATGTTATTTAGTCATAAGCCATAATTTAGTAAGTAGATGTATTTTAGTTTAAGTTAGTTTACGATGGAATTGACATGTACTTTATGTATAAACATTCCTTAAATAAATGGAAAAAATAAAATAAAAAATAAGCGGTATCCGTCCTGGTGATACTGGGGAACTTTAATGCCCACCACCAAGAGAGGCTCCACCCGTACCAGTACGCTGACCTTGCTGGGCGAGAGACGCGAAAGCTTGCGCTAGCGTTAAATTTCACTCAGCTGGTCCAGGGGGCAACGAGGGTGCGTGATTCGCATATGGCTAATTGCTTGAACCTTCTGCTGACCATAGATCCAGACCGTTACTCGTTGTCGGTATCTCCACCTTTGGGTAATTCCGATCACTGTCTGGTGAAGTCTGTATCCGCCTACTCCCCGCCCGATACCAGCCCAAGAGGCACCCGGCGGGTATGGCGGTACAAGTCAGCGGATTGAAATGGCATGCGATCTTTCTTCGCATTCTATCCTTGGCAGCTTTGCTTTTCTTCGTCTGATCCTACGTCGCCGTCATGCGCGGACGCCTTGACGGATTTGTTGCGTCAGGGAATGGAGTACTACATTCCGTTCTCTGACGTAGCAAAGTCTAGCCAAGACCGACCTTGGTTTGGCACCGAGTGTATTCGCGCCGATGCGCGTAAACATGAGGCGTACCTTGCCTGGGTCGATGCTAGAACGCGAAAGGCGAATGACGTTGGGCAGAGGAAGAAAGCCTACAACAGGGCTGCCAAGTCCTACAAGAAGTTGTTGCGAAGGGCTCGGTTCGACCACATTAGCCGGATAGGGATCAAACTTGCTTCGTACCCAGCAGGTAGTAAAGCGTTCTGGTCCCTGGTTAAATCGGTTGAATCGAACTTCTGCCGTCCCCCACTACCACCACTGCTGAAACCCGACGGGTCGCTGGCCCACACCACTGAGGAGAAAAAAAAACTTGTTTGCCTCCCTTTTTGCGGAGTCTTCGCGACTGAATCCTGGTGGCGTGTGTCCCCCTCCTTCTCCTGATGGATGCGAGACGAGTATGGCGGAAATTCACATCCATCAAAAGGACGTACGTAGGGTGCTGCTCAACCTTGACGTGAGTAAGGCTAGCGGACCCGACGGTATGCCAGCAATTGTTCTCAGAATCTGTGCGCCTGAATTGTCTCTGATCTTGACGCGCCTGTTTCGCCTATCTTATGAGACTGGAAAAGTGCCGAATGATTGGAAGCAAGCCAACGTACAGCCCACGCCCAAGAAGGGCAGTCGTGCTGATCCGGCCAACTACAGACCCATCTCTGTAACGCCCATACTCTGTAAGAGTATGGAACGCGTACTTAATAGTAAGCTCCTGGCATACCAAGAAGCTAACGACATCCTTAGCGACCGCCAATACGGCTTCCGCCGAAATCAATTCAATTCAATTTATTTTATTTCAAGTAACACAGACTCATAACATAATAACAATAAAAGCAGCATACGCAGTCACATTAATTAAATTCAAATAAATACAAAACAATTAAAATTTGATTCATTAAAAATAAATTAAATTATAAATTAAATTAGATAAAAAATTGTCATTAAAATTAAAATTATACAATAAAATAAAACATAATAATTAAAGTTTTTTAACCGGCATTGGAACCGCAACATGCTTGCTACAGCCATGCCGGACATAAGGGCAGTCCAGTCTGTCAGCGATCATTGCCAGGATGGTATTGGGGCTGGCCCGCACCCGGCGCACCAGAGACGCACAACGCTTACGCATAGCAGCGTGAAAACAATCAGTGCGCGCCATTGCGAACATCCCTGTTGCGCTACAGAAACGGGGCAGCCCCAACACCGCCCGAAACGCATTATTGTACTGGACACGGAGGGCACTGTACGCCCTTTCAGTATAGTCAACCCACAAGCTGCATGTGTACAGTGATGTGCAGTAAGCTTTAAAAAGCGTGACCTTCACACCAACAGAACAACGCGAAAACCTGCGGGCTATCATGTTGGCTCGCACCGAGAGTGCCCTCCGTTCCCGCTCAATGTCAGCATGGTCTTTAAGGTCCTCGGTGAGTAGATGCCCTAGATATTTAAATTGATCCACTCGGTCTATTGTATAATAAAATGTCTATTGTATAATTGTGCCGTATGGTGCCGGCCGTAAAGAATTCCACCATCCCATGTCTTCCCGTGGGTGTCGTAAGAGGCGACTAAGGGACAAACCAGAGAATGGGCAGCAGCGTTCTCTGTGCTTCTATAACAACCATACTGCGATCGCCAACCCGCCTGCCAAGCGTGGCGATTACGGCAAAACCCCCCCCATGAATAGCACAAATAAAAAATGGCCCCTAGTGCCCGGCAGCCTGCCTACCCTCGACTACGGTAGCGGTCGAGGTTACGGCATGGCAAGGGGTGCCAAGAATCTCCGGACGGGATCCGGCTACCCCAACAAACACCGACGACTGGACCTGGCAACATACAACACCCGCACACTTCGGACCGACGAAAAGATCACCGAACTCGAAGAGGAATTGAGTAGGTTGCGATGGAGTATTATAGGGTTATCTGAAGTCCGAAGAGAGGGGGAGGACTCGATAATCCTCAAATCCGGCAACCTGCTCTATTTCCGAGAGGGTGACCGGCAGTCCCAGGGTGGTGTCGGGTTTATCGTCCACAAGTCCCTTGTGAACAACGTGGTGAAGATCGAGAGTGTGTCGACCAGGGTGGCGTACCTGATACTCAGAATATCCGCAAGATATTCGCTGAAGGTCATACAGGTCTACGCCCCAACCTCGGCACACCCCGACGACGAGGTAGAGACCATGTATGAGGATATCTCCAGAGCCATGCATGGTTTCAAAACTCACTTCACCGTTGTCATGGGGGACTTCAACGCGAAACTGGGCAAACGAGACGAGGATGAGCTGCAAGTGGGGCAATTTGGAGTTGGACGTCGGAACCACCGGGGTCACCTACTGGCCAGTTTTATGGAGAAGGAGGGCCTCTACATGATGAACTCCTTCTTCAAAAAGCGTGAACATAGGAAGTGGACCTGGCAGAGCCCCGATGGTGCAACAAAAAATGAGATCGACTTCATCATGTCAACCAGGAAGCAAATGTTCAATGATGTCTCTGTGATCAATTCGGTAAAAACCGGGAGCGATCACCGCATGGTAAGAGGCACATTGAACATTAATATTAAGCTTGAAAGGTCTCGACTGATGAAGTCCACGCTCCGTCCAGCACAGATTCAGGTCCAAAACCCCGAGAGCTTTCAGCTCGAACTCCAGAATCGTTTCGAGTGCCTAGGGAGCTCAGTGGACGAATACAATGACGGGTTCGTGGAAGCTGTCCATACGGTCGGGTCTAAGTTTTTCAAGACCCGTCGTACAGATAGAAACAAAAAGCTCTCTGATCCTACTCTCAAGCTTATGAAAGAGAGGCGTGAGATGATCCTGCAGTCTTCAGATGAGGCGTGCAAATATCGGCAGCTCAATAGACAGATCTCTAAATCCTTGAAAAGAGACCTCCGCCGCTTTAACACCGAGCGTATTAAAGACGCGATTGAGCGAAATAAAGGCTCCAAGGTATTTGCAAGGGATCTGGCTATTGGGCAGAGCCAGCTCACGAGACTGAAGACCGACGATGGCAGGATCGTATCCGCCAAACCGGAGCTTCTGAGGGAGATCGAGACATTCTATGGGCAGTTGTACACATCAATCAGCAAGCCCGTTGCGAGTCTAGCAAACGACCCAAGAGCTAGATTGACCCGACACTATACCGAAGATATCCCGGACGTCAGCCTGTACGAGATTAGGATGGCTCTGAAACAGCTTAAAAACAACAAGGCGCCGGGTGATGACGGAATCACGGCTGAACTCCTGAAGGCGGGTGGAAAACCGGTCCTTAAGGCCCTTCAGAAGCTGTTTGATGCCGTCATACTCAAGGGCAAAACGCCACAGGCATGGTGCAGGGGTGTGGTGGTACTCTTCTTCAAGAAGGGCGACAATGCCCGACTGAAGAACTATAGGCCCATCTCACTTCTTAGTCATGTCTACAAGTTGTTTTCAAGAGTCATCACGAATCGTCTCGCGCGCAGGTTTGACGATTTCCAGCCTCCCGAACAAGCCGGATTCCGAAAAGGCTTTAGCACCGTAGACCACATACATACGCTGCGGCAGGTCATACAGAAGACCGAAGAGTATAACCTGCCTCTCTGTTTAGCGTTTGTGGACTACGAGAAAGCCTTCGATTCGATCGAGACTTGGGCAGTACTGCAATCTCTCCAACGGTGCCAGATCGACTACCGGTACATTGAGGTGTTGAAGTGTTTGTACAAAAACGCCACCATGTCAGTCCGTCTTCAGGATCAGACCTCGAAACCAATCCTTCTCCAGCGCGGCGTGAGACAGGGAGACGTCATTTCTCCGAAACTGTTCACTGCTGCGCTGGAGGATGTCTTCAAGGTTCTGGATTGGAAGTCGCTTGGCATCAACGTTAATGGCGAGTACATCACTCACCTTCGGTTTGCCGACGACATAGTGGTCATGGCTGAGACCATGGAGAGCCTCAGTACAATGCTCGATGACCTCAATAGAGCTTCCGAAAGAGTGGGTCTTAAAATGAACATGGACAAAACCAAGGTCATGATGAATGCCCATGTAACACCCACTCCTATCAAGATCGGAGACTGTTTACTTGAAGTTGTAGATGATTATGTCTACCTGGGACAAACGATCCAGTTGGGTAGATCCAACTTCGAGAAAGAGGTCAACCGTCGAATCCGACTCGGCTGGGCGGCGTTCGGGAAGTTGCGTGGTATCTTCTCGTCCAATTTACCGCAATGTCTCAAGACAAAAGTCTATGACCAGTGTGTGTTGCCAGTGATCACCTATGGGACCGAGACGTGGTCGCTCACAATGGGCCTTATCAGAAAGCTTAAAGTCACCCAAAGGGCAATGGAGAGGGCTATGCTCGGCATTTCCTTGCGTGATCACGTCAGAAATGATGATATCCGCAGGAGAACCAAAGTTACAGACATAGCCCGAAGAATTGCCAAACTTAAGTGGCAGTGGGCAGGGCACATTGCTCGCAGAACGGATGGCCGTTGGGGCCGAAAAGTTCTGGAATGGCGACCGCGAACCGGAAGACGAATTGTTGGAAGGCCTCCCACTAGGTGGACCGATGACCTGGTTAAGGTTGCGGGAAGGCGCTGGATGCGAGACGCACGGGATCGGTCAATGTGGCGACGCCTGGGGGAGGCCTATGTCCAGCAGTGGACGTCTTTCGGCTGAAATGATGATGATGATGATGATGACTCGGTCTATCGTAGCACCCTCAAGCTTAACAGCTGGTATGTTAATAGGGCTCGACACACCGATGGCCCGAAAAACCATGTATTTGGTCTTCTTCCCATTATATTTTAACCCATGACCATGCGCGTAATCCGTACACGTACTGAGTAGCCTCCGCAGCCCACATATCGACGCGCTCAGCAGCACCATGTCGTCCGCATAACTCATATTGATGACACAAATTCCGTACACATAACAACCGACATGCTGACTGCTGAGCGAGACGATCAGTTCATCAACATACAGGTTGAACAATGTTGGCGAGGTCAGTACGCCCTGCCTTACGCCACATTCGCTAATATAAGGGTCCGACATCGCCCCCGCCCATCGGATACTATTGACCTGGTGCCCGTACCAGTACCTGAGTATGCTGATGAGTTCCCACGGTAAGCCCGTTCTCTGCAGCTTCCCCCAGCAGAAATCGGTCAACTGGGGATCTTCTAGCGTATGCCATTCACATCTGGAGTGAGGCCATCGAGAGGCATGGGGAAGCACTTGCCGTCTCCCTCGATATCCCGAAGGCTTTTGATAGGGTCTGGCACGAAAGCCTTATTGGTAAGTTTACTTCATTCGGTCTGCCCGGTGGTCTGTGTGGTTGGATTGCAGACCTCCTGAGGGGTCGGTCCATTCGAGTAGTTATCGATGGCTGCTCTTCGGACCTATTGGATATTAATGCCGGGGTCCCTCAGGGGTTGGTACTCTCAGCGACATTGTTCTTGCTGCACATAAATGAACTGCTAAAACCTTTGGGTATGCAGATGACAGGACTGTTGCTGAGAGATACTTGTCCAACGCACGGGCTACTGGGCCTCAGGTCCGGTCTCTCCGTGAGGCCATGGTGGAGCGCTTGAGCTTGTCCTTGGAGGCAGTCTCCGAATGGGGCGATGCCAATCTGGTCAAGTTCAATGCCGCAAAAACACAGGAGTGTCTTTTCTCCGCGAAAAAGAGCCAATTTCACCCGGCTCCATCTTTCCGAGGTGTAACCGTACCGATAAATGACCATCTTGAGCTTCTTTGCGTAACTTTGACATCGACACTCAATTTTGGCCCGAACATTGAGGCAAAGGCTCAACTGGCTGCCAAAAAGTTGGGGATCCTTGCGAAGGTGAGACGGTGCTTCACGCCAGAACAGCTGCTTAAGTTGTATCAAGCACAAGTTTGATCATGCATGGAGTACTGTTCTCATCTCTGGGACGGATCTGCCAAATACGAGCTTGATGCACCAGAGTCGATCGAAAAACGGGCCAAGAGGGTCATTGGCAATGAGGCACTGGTCAAGTCAAAGCTCCAGAGCCTTGAACATCGTCGTCGAGTTGCCAGCTTGTCGGTTTTTTATCGGTTGCATTTCGGAGAGTGTGCGATGGAATTGCATGATCTAATTACGCCTAGCCCGTTTCATCATCGGACTACAAGACGTACGGCGATGCGCCATCGGTACATTGTGGACATCCCACCCATACGCACTAAACGTTTTGGAAATACTTTCATTGCGTACAGCTAAGGAGTGGAATTCCCTGCCGGAGTCTGTGTTTCCAGATAGCTACAACCTCGGGGTCTTTAAGGCAAGAGTAATTAGATTAGTTCTAGGCAAGCGTGTTACACTGTCGACCAAATCATCGCTTACCTCGTGTACTTATGTAAATATTGTAAAAAGCCTATATAAAAAAAAAAGTAAGTATGGAGTTTCTTGTGCATTCTTCTCCATAACAACCTACTTTTTCGAATGCACGGTAGAATCAATTTTTTAATACATGTAATTTTTAAATGTTTTAACATTCAAAAGTGCCGCATAATGGCCTAGTTGAAATAAATACATTTGACTTTGACTTTGACCATCAGGTGAAGTAGTAGTCAAGCGCGAGCCATCTACAATAAAAAAAGGACAAATTTAGGTTAATATTTCATTTCAAGTAACTTCAGGTGACTATGGTTTCAACGGTACCGTCAAACGGGTTGAATAGGAATGCTGGGGCGAATAGAAACAAAGCTTTGAGGGAGTTTTCACGTTACTTATTTTATTTTTGCAGAATTTATGTAGGTACTCTAATATATTTATTTAAAAAATGCTTTGTTTGAAACCAATAAAGTGGTATCAAAGTTAAAATCCTAATCAATGTTTTGTTTCCATTCATCCCTGCTTCCCTAACCCTTCTTACCAGTACCTATAAACGGGGTGACCGAATTTTCAACTTAACAAAATATATGATATAATTGGTGAGGTACAAATTACATGATCAATGACCTCCATGCTAGGAAATTCCTGTGTTACAGGGGCCATCTACCAGTCCATTACATTAACGATAAAAAAGACAAAATTAATAATTCGGATCATATATAAAAAAATAAAAATTTACTAATAAAATAATTAATTTAACATAGTGCAATTTCGGGATTTGGAAAGGGCAAAAAAAGGGAAAAGGAATGTATTTTTGTGTCGGATGTGTTGTTTATATATGTGGGTATCTGCTTACCTTCTGTAAAAGCAGTACTGATTTTCAGATTGGACATAGAACAGCCGGTGGCTGCTCAACTCGCTGTGAAAACTAAGGAGTAGTGAGTTATCATTTCAATTAATGCTTGGGATTAAAAGCTCACTTACAGCTCACTCTACCTAAGTTATCACGGGGATATATTTATAGAATAGCACTACATGACAGTATATTTACACTTTTCAAAAACAAACTTTGCTTTTGTTCCATTGTTTTTCCTAAATCATCTTCCAAGCAACGTTTCTGCTCACGCAAAATGTGAAACTTCTAGTAAGCTCGACACCTTCATGGTAAATATAAACGATATAATATTACACAACGCTTCGGATGTGTCAAGTGGCAATTCTGAACGAAATTCGATATCTTGACTTCTTGAGAAATATCCAGTGATAAACCACTTACGCAACGATTTGATTTATTCCGTTCTAATACCAACAACTAAACCACTGGTATTTGTTTCAACTCATATTTATTTTCTATTCCGAACAGAAAAGAAAAAAAAACCGAGTACCTAAATAGCCAAACACCATAGAAAAACAATGAATAGATTTTGTGACGGCCAAGTTTCTCGGTATAAAATGATAAAAACATTACATGCATAAATATATAAACATAGCATATTCTTTAGAAACATTCACAAGGAAAACATAATGGAGACTTTTTCCGCTTTTGGAAAGAATGGTTAAATCTCCAATCTGTACAAGTCAGCACTTTAATAAACTCCAAATAACCTTTTGTGATTGGAGATACACTGTATAAAATACTTAATTAACTAAGACTACAAACATAAACACTTAAACCAAAAACTATTCACTTACCTAATCTAAAATATGGCGTCAAAAAACTCCTCCACATCGTTGTCCACTGGTAAAGCCAGCCCTTGGGTCACACTTCGCGTGACCCAAGGGCTGGCTTTTATCTCGGTCAGAGAATAAGCATTGCCATACAACGTGGCAATGCTGCCAGTCTTTTGGGCACATTACCAGTGGACAACGATGTGGAGGAGTTTTGTGATTGGTGGAAAAAAAAGGTAATCATTTCAACTGTCATTTTAATTTGACAATAGCGATGTTTGTTGGATTAAAAAAAGTAATTATTCTATTTGATCCATCAGTTAGATAATAATAAGAAAATATTGGACACGTATTATTATTAAATCAAATTAATAAAAAGTGACTAAGAAAGCGCGTCAATCTTCAGGAGTAGGGGTTTGTGACGACACTTCTAGGTGAAAAGTGTTGCAAGGCGTGAGGAGCTCGGTATTTCATAGTACTGATGTAAATTTGTATTGATGTAAATTTTTCTTTACGTGATAAAAGAAAAGTTACGCGTCCAAACTTTTTTAGTGATCTAATTGATTACTCAAATATCACTTTTCAACAAATGAATGAAAAAATTTAGGAGTAAGTAGATGTAGTTAAATGATAAGTTCCTCTTTAGCTTTAGGGCTTAGTCAGACTCTCTAGGAACTTTGATGACAAGATGTCTCTTGGAAAATAACTCTAACTAGAAAAACTTTCCTGAGCCTACACCTATGTCCTACATTTGTCGTTAATTTGCGGCGCATAGCATATTAAATGTTTGTATTGTATATCTAATTTGAATGTTTATGTGCACGCTTATTTTTAGTTCAATAAGTAATAGCTTTGCCCTTACAGAATTTACAATGATTCATATCTTTGTGCCTTTTGTTAACATCTTTTGCTTACATTGTGGAACTCAAATTAACGTATATGAATATGACTAAATGAAAACGTTAAGAATGTTATTTAACAACGCGTAACAAATAAACATTCATAGACAAAGTAAAGCATATAGATATTTACTTCTTATTTTTGGTTTCACATAAAACGTTTGTACATAACTTCATAAACGCAGGTTTTTCCCATGGGGGTAGGCAGAAACTACAGAACGCCACCTGCTACGATCCTTACATACTTCTTCTTACTTTCTTCTTACGTTTGTACTATAACATAAATTTGATTAGTCTGGCGTAATGTAGTGAGTCTGAATAGTTATGAATCAATGGCTTACTCGTATAATCATTTCTTCTATACTGTGATTTTTAATTTCGTGAACTAAACTGACAGCTGCTATTGACCTTATTTTTTTAAATGTTGCAAGCGCGGAGCATAGTGTTGTAGGTAAGGCTCAATCATAAGTGATTCATCGAATCGATGTGACATGACTCCTGAATTTATTTTTACTAATTGGTGTAAATAAATGTTTTATGAATATAAACGTAATTTATTTAAATATAACAGTATTCATAAACATAGTACATGAACTTTTATTGTGTTAAATATAAAATAAAACAAATGCAACAATAAAATAAATGCAATCGATAAAATTAAGTCTGACATAAATGAGTAGAAACTAAATATGGACCGCTAGTTTCTAAACAAATTATTTTTTTATGCCGTGCAATTGTTTCATTTTCGATCTACTTAGATTTTCAATTAACTTTTGATCACTCAGGATAGTTAGGGTACGACACTATTTTAATGTAACGATAAAGTGACAACCCCCCAAATGTCAGTTTAGTCCACGAAATAAAAAATCACATTATAATCGACTTAACCAAATAGACATATCATATTTTTTCATACCCTCTACTACTGTCCCATATCTGGACAAAGGCCTCTCCCAAGTCTTTTCAGGAATTCGTTTTCCACGCCACCTAATACCAGCCCTTACGGTACACGTCAAAGTGAGAAAATAGACAGTTATACTCGTAGCTTTTGTTAAATTAATGATAGGCTCGCGTTAGACCACTATTTCGCTTGATGGTAAGCGATGATGTGGTCAACGGTGAAGCACGTTTGCCTAGAAGTAACCTATTCACTCTTGACATAAAGACCCCTTTCTTTTTTTAGCGTGCAGAAATGCTCATGCATACTGCGCCACCACGGGGAGAGAGCGCAGTTATGTGAGACTCGAACCCACTAAAAACTCCACGGTGTCCTCCTGTGCCGCTTATGGCAGAAAGACGGACACGCGTCAGCACTCACCGTAAACCCGCCGCGGTTGTCCGTCATCGGACCCTCCTCTGGGGGCTACCCCCTATCACAGGCACACCAGAACATATTGCACGCCGTGACCACCCCAGGGAACCATGTGACGGGTCAGGTCAGTGGCTCCGGCACCTATAACATTCCGGCCGCAGGGGATAGGGGCCTCTCCTGCGGCCACCCATCCCATCAGACGATGGCGACCCCGTAAAGGCCGCGGAAGGTAGGGAGCCGCCGCAGCCTCTAACCTTCACCAACGATGTCATATGGGAGGACCGAAGCTCCATACGACATCACGGCCCGCCTCAGTTGCGATGTCACCTCTGTTATCAAGTGGCGTCACAACCTACTTGTTGGCCGCTACGTCGTCGGCTTAATCGACAAAAGCCCTGACAAGCGGCCCCTCCTCGGGTGCTTCTTCGCTTCACCGTGGCAGTCTCCCCGCTTCGACAATTTGGGAACCCACCCAAATTGTTGTGTGTGTTGTTGTTGTGTTTGTAGCTATAGGAAAACACAGACATGTCTTGGCAATGGTGTCAATTGGAGTGAAGGAAGTTACTTTCAATACGACTGAGGGTTAGGCCTTTGATACAATCATTTATGAATGAAGTGAACTAAAAAGACGTAAACAAGAAGAAAATTAAGCTATGCAGTTGGAGAATACGTAATCGCGAGCCGACTGACCAAAACCATATAAGTGTTATATATTTTTAATCACCTCTTAAAACCCTTCATTTTGATACCCCACACAATGGATTTGGAAGAAAATATAATTGGGACCCCCACAATATGGCAACCAAAATCAGCCATATTTTTTATTTTTCAAATTGAATGTAGTTATTGACACTCGCAAGGTTAAGACGAATCGATTGTAGAATATCATTGATGAAGAATCATCAAAATCAGCCTACTGTTTGGTGGTTGTGCTATGTATGTTTGTTTCTAGGTGGCGTTCTAGAGACATATACTAATAGACACATTACCCTCCTTCGGCAGTAGGAAAGAACCTATTAATATTTTATCTTCATTTTTGAAACAAATCTTTTTTTTATATTTTTTTATGAATAGGAACATTAACACTAAGCCCAACAATTTTCCACCTTTTCACCTCCTTTGGGGTAGAATTTCCAAAAACCAATAAATACATGAATTATTTTTATTAACCAACAGCGTAAATCTAAAATTTCACGTGTCAACTTACAATCTGTAGAAATTTCATACAAACTTTCAACCCCCTTTTTACCCCCTTAAGGGTGGAAATGATTTTTATTCCTGGACTTCGTAACCCTAAATAAATTAAACAACTGTTTATCCCACCTTCCAAACCACATCGTAAACAAATTCAACCAGGAAAAACAAACCAACACAAAGAAATATGATATTTTCACCTTCTTTTATAAGGCCTCTATTCCTTTGAAGAGTTGTTAGGCAGCTTTATGTACGGAAGTGGTTTTGAATGACCTCGTCGCATCCAGAGCCCTCTGGAGGCTTGAGTGGTAAACTACTGACCCGCATTTAATCATGGCTTACAAACTAAGCTGCCCTGATTTTCAAAACATTTCTGAATACATCTTTTATCTGTACTGTTATGATAAAGAGGTAAAGATTGTTTTTGTTTGTTTCAATGATTGTTGAAGTCACTTAATCTCTAGAATTGGACTGATACTATACCTGCACAATGATTTCCCATAAATGCACCGTTTTTGTGGAAGCTTTGGACACGAAGCCACGGGCAATAGTTATCGTTATCAAGTCTATCTATTTACCCCGATGTTTGTTTGTGTATGTGTGTTTATATGTTTGAAAATGCACTCGCAATACGGGCGGAATTCCTAGTGTGGGGCAAAACAAAAAAAAGACGCTAGACAAAATAATTTGCAGTTCCAATTTATTAAGAGATTCTATTCGGAAATAGCTATCTTTGTTACCTATTTCCTTATCTTTCATTCGTATCCCAAAAATAATTCAATTTATTTTCAGTACAAAAGGACAAGTAGAGAGATAGTCGAGCTAGAAATAGAACATCCTTGCCTGTGTCAGAACATTAAAAATAGTTATTTATGCTACAAGTGCGGAAGGTAGGTGATTCCCGATGAGTGGCATTTTTATTGTTGGCAATAAATCGACACGAGTCGGGAATCATCTTACGTACGTGTATCATACAACATTTTACTATGTATTGTGCGAGGAAATAATAAAAAAATAACTGAACCAAGCAAGAAATTCAATAAAATGGCGGCTTATTCAAGCGCGCTCAGCATATCTACAGATTAACTAATAGTTCCTCGGGCATATCTACTGCGCATGTGCAAATAGCTGTCACGTCGTAACGCAAAAAAGGCACGAGCAAAATATATGGTCTTCCAAACATATTTAATGAATATTTTTTAAATGAATTTATTGATCAAATCTTAATCTAGAGTAATTAAAATCGCTTTTTTTACCTTTTATATGAATGGTAATCTGTACTTAACTAATTTGTAAAACTTTTCTCAAATAATAAAAACTCTATGCGTCTGGCTGACGACAGAGTTAAAAATTAAAAAAATACAGAAAAGTGAAAACAAAAAGTGATACTTTTCGCACAGTTTCGATTCTTGGAAAACGCTCTTTTCGAGGACATGCATTGTAAAATATTTTTCTACATTTCAAGTCCATTGGGAGGTCCACATCGAATAGTTACCTACGGATGAAAGATATACCTTACCTAGCCTAAAGGTATGTTTACACTGAGACGTAACGCGACGTGGCGATCTTTTGACAATAGGCTCTACACAAGATGTCATTCTATTAGCGAAGGTCACAGTCGAAATGCCAAAATGTAAAAAATTGATCTTGTGACTTTTTGATAGCGCTTGACAATCCCATATATTTTGGTCTAAGATCCGGTATAAGAAATATATACCCTCCTATGTTATTTAAAAATAATAAAGATTTTATGGTAGATAATAATATACATTGATACATCACAAATAGGTTGGCCAGATAAATCACGTACCGATGATGTTAAATAATAAAAAATATTGTTATTAAATGTAGGCAACCATGGATTCAATCAACTTTTAGATAAGGAAACCTAATACGGTTTGATTGGGAATAAATTAACCTTTCATTTGATATGTTATTCGATTAAATAACTGATGAGGCTGTATCAATAACACTTACTCACCTATTTATACCTGGCAACTCCAAAGTTGCGCAGGGGTAAATTAGCAAACTTTATTTTTCAATTCCTCGGTGTATATTTTTCTAACTAATACTCGATTTTCATAAATAACCAATCAAGGCAGATCATCGACAATATTAAAAAAAATATATATATCATCAGTATCGGTAAGCGATTCAGCTATGCAACCTATTTGCTATGTATCAATGTATCTACCATATAATCCTTATCATCATTAAATAACATATGAGAGTATATAATATTTTTTATACCGGATCTCCGCGAACCGGAAGACGATGCGTTGGAAGGCCTCCCACTAGGTGGACCGATGACCTGGTTAAGGTTGCGGGAATGCGCTGGATGGATGAATGGCTGACGGGATCGGTCAATGTGGCGACGCCTGGGGGAGGGCTGTGTCCGGCAGTGGACGTCTCTCGGCTGAAATGATGATGATGATACCGGATCTCGCACAATTTTTGAAATATTACGACATGACGTTAGGATAAGCGACCGAAATGTAATACCACGATGCGCTCCAATACAGGCAACGATGATGTGGGCAACAAGGCTGCTTGGCTAAACCGGGATTGGGCGGGTCATGTAAATATTATGTAGGAAGCATCAAGACAGATGGAGCAGACTTGTTAAGCAGTGGGCGTCGTCACCGAGGAATTAAGGCCTAGAAAACATTGTGACAACGCGTTTACGATAGATTGTTCGGAAAAAGAACACACCTGGTAAAATGGAAAAACAAGACCTTTGCCCAGAAGTAGTAAAAATTGTATCGTCTTAAAAATGGCGAGCAACGTCACATCACGTCGCGTCTCGGTGTGAGCTGACCCTAAGTTATATAACACTGAATATTTAATATTATTCAGTTATTGATAACTTTGTTTATCCTTGTGATATCAGTTTATGTCTATCCTTTTAGTTTATAGCGGTAAACCATCATGTCCAAGGGGAGTTCCTATAATAAATAGTATCGTATTTCAGTAGCAGCCTCCTTGAAAGTTACACCTACATCAAATTGGCAAGTCAAACAAAATGTTTCCCTTTGGAATTATAGACCTTGAATTTGAATTATACAAATTTACTAACACAATAATAAATGTATTACTAACAAATTATGGATCATGGTCTGAAATAAATGATTGAATTGAATTGAATAAATTTTGAGATCGGATAAGCAAACTGGGTGAGTTTTAATACATTGACTAATGGCTCGTGTAATTCGCGTCGGCGGCGGTTGAAGTTGCCGTAGCTGAATACTAACAAAAAAAAAAACAACAACGAAAAATAATATATTTTTGTGTGGTGGTACACTTTGATTATATACACTTTGATTTGGGCCCAGTAGTATCGATACGCTAAGAAAAATAATATACTGGGCTTTCAGGGATGAGAAGAACACACAAATATGAAAAATTTCACTATGCGTCAAACACTGACGTCTAATAAAAAAACCGACCAAGTGCGAGTCAGACTCGCGCACGAAGGTTTCCGTACCATTATCGCAAAAACCAGCGAAAAAATCACGTTTGTTGTACGGGAGCCCCACTTAAATATTTATTTTATTCAATACATCATCTGTGAAAATTTCAACTGTCTAGCTATCACGGATTATGAGATACAGTCTGGTGACAGACAGACAGACGGACCGCGAAGTCTCAGTAGTAGGGTCCCGTTTTTACCCTTTGGGTATGGAACCCTAAAAACGCCTGTTCCATATACCTACCTATTTGTAGTTTTTTTTTAATATTTTATAGCAATACTTTTTTGCGATAATGAGTGCTTTCAAGCCCTGAACCTAGCCAATTATTAAAAAGTTGCGCTGTATAAGGGACTTATTACCCCGGAATAGCGCTGAATTATTTTCATCCAGAATCAATATCCTCTCTCTGTACGTTTTTGCTAAAATTACTTTACTCTGATCACTTCAACAATAGACGATCCAAACGGAAAATTATCGTAAGTACATCCTAAGTAGGCAGATTATCGATCTAATATCCAACCACAGAGCATTAAGTATTTGATTTATAAAAAATATGTTTTCATGGTTTTTCGTGGTATGCTAAATAAGCCACAAATATTAGAATAGTTGAGATTACTCGTTCCAAACAGGAGGCTACGGTTAGGACCGAGGGAGGGGCTGTTTAAAGTCCCGTCAACCCGCACTAACGTGCGCACCAGTGACTCGAGCAGTTAGGATACTAAATAGCGTCTCTTTGCGTTTGGACATATTTTCTTGCTCTTTGGCGGAATTCCAGAGGGTGAAACTTAGTGTGTTCTCCACTGTATAACATGTACCTCTATCTAGACCCGTTTCTGGGACTGGCCAACTGGCAATATATGTTTTTTTTTTTTTTTTATAATCTATAGGCTCGCGTTTGACCACTATCTCGCCTGATGTTAAGCGATGATGCGGTCTACGGTGAAGCACGCTTACCTAGAAGAAACCTATTCACTCTTGACTTAAAGACCCCAAGGTTGTAGCTATCAGGGAACAAAGACTCCGGAAGGGAGTTCCACTCCTTAGCTGTGCGTACAATGAAAGTATTAGCAAAACGCTTTGTGCGTATGGGAGGGATGTCCACCATGTACCGATGGCGCATGGCCGTACGTCTTGTAGTCCGATGATGGAAAGGGCTAGGTGGAATCAAATTGTGCAGTTCCGTCGCACACTCCCCGAAATGTAAACGATAAAAAACCGACAGGCTGGCAACTCGGCGTCGATGTTCGAGGCTCTGGAGCTTTGAGGCGACCAGTGTATCGTTGCCAATAAGCCTTTTGGCCCGTCTGTCAATCGACTCAAGTGCAACAAGCTGGTATTTGGCTGATCCATCCCAAAGGTGAGAGCAGTACTCCATGCAAGACCGAACTTGCGCTTTATACAAGTTGAGCAGCTGTGCAGCCGTGAAGTACCGTCTCACCTTTGCAAGAATCCCCAACTTTTTTGCAGCTAACTGAGCTTTCGCCTCAATGAATGGACCGAAGTTGAGGGTCGATGTCAAAGTAACCCCGAGAAGTTCGAGATGGTCCGTCAACGGCACGGTTACACCACGGAAAGATGGAGCCGGGTGGAATCGGCTCTTTTTAGCGGAAAAAAGACACGCCTGGGTCTTAGCAGCATTGAAACTGACCAGATTGGCATCACCCCATTCGGAGACCGCCTTCAAGGACAGATTCAAGCGTTCAACCATGGCCTCCCGGAGAGACCGAATCTGAGACCCAGTAGCCCGTGCGCTAGACACGTATCTCTCAGAAACAGTGCTGTCGTCTGCGTACCCAAAGGTTCCGGGTTTTAGCAGATCATTAATGTGCAGCAAGAATAATGTTGCCGAGAGCACTGACCCCTGAGGGACTCCGGCGTTGATATCTAACTGACCGGACGAGCAGCCGTCGATAACTCTAACTCGGATGGATCGATCCCTCAGGAAGTCCGCAATCCAATCACACAGACCACTGGGCAGACCGAAGGAAGGAAGTTTACCAATGAGGCTTTCGTGCCAGACCCTGTCGAAAGCCTTCGAGATGTCGAGGGAGACGGCTAGCGCTTCCCCGTGTCTCTCGATGGCCTCACTCCAGATGTGAATGGCATACGCTAGAAGATCCCCAGTGGACCGATTTCGGCGGAAGCCGTATTGTCGGTCACTGAGGATGTCGTTCGTTTCTAGGTATGCCAGGAACTTACCGTTGAGCACACGTTCCATACTCTTACAGAGGATGGACGTTACAGATATGGGTCTGTAGTTGGCCGGGTCAGCTCGACTGCCCTTCTTGGGCACGGGCTGTACGTTGGCTTGCTTCCAAGCCTTCGGCACTTTTCCAGTCTCTATGGAAAGGCGATACAGGCGTGTCAAGATCGGAGACAATTCAGGCGCACAGGTTTTAAGTACAATTGCTGGTATCCCATCAGGGCCACTCGCTTTGTTCACATCAAGGCTACGCAGCACCCTACGGACGTCCTTTTGATGGATGCGGATGTCCGACATTTTCGTCACACATCCATCAGGAAAAGGAGGAGGCTGCGCGCCATCAGAATTCAGATGCGAAGATTCCGCAAAAAGGGAAGCAAACAAGTTTGCCTTCTCCTCAGCGGAGTGGGCTAATGACCCGTCAGGTTTCAGCAGTGGTGGTAGTGAGGGGCGACAGAAATTTGATTCGACCGATTTAGCCAGGGACCAAAACGCTTTGCTACCCGCTGGATATGAAGCAAGTTTGTTCCCGATTCTGCTAATGTGGTCAAACCGTGCTCTTCGCATCACCTTTTTGCAGGACTTGGCAGCCGTGTTAAAGGCTCTCTTCTTCTGACACACGTCATTTGCTTTGCGCGTTCGAGCGTCAACCCATGCCTGGTAGGCCTTGTGTTTAACCGCGTTGGCGTGGTTACACTCGGCTCCAAACCATGGTCGGTCGACGTTAGACATTGCTACGTCAGAGAATGGAATATAGTACTCCATCCCCCGACGCAACACATCAGTCACAGCGTCAGCGCATGCCGATGGATCGTCCGAAGAGAAGCAAGTGGGCTGCCAAGGATAGCATGCGAAAAAAGATCGCATCCCATCCCAATCTGCTGACTTGTACCGCCATACCCGCCGGGTGCCTCTTGGGCTGGGATCGGGCGGGGAGTAGACGGATACAGACTTCACCAGACAGTGGTCGGAACTACCTAAAGGTGAAGATATCGACACTGAGTATCTGTCTGGATCAGTTGTCAGCAGAAGGTCCAAGCAATTGGCTGTGTGCGAATCAACATCTGGCACCCTCGTTGCCCCTTGGACCAGCTGGGTGAGATTTAGCGCTAGCGCAAGCTTGCGCATCTCTCGACCAGCATGGTCAGTGCACTGGTATGGGAAGAGCCACTCCTGGTGGTGGGCATTAAAGTCCCCCAGTAGCACTAATTGGGCGGAAGGATACCGCTGCTGTGCCGCATCAGCCGCCTCACTGAGGTACTCTATGAGCCTGGCCGTCTCCTGATCACCGCTGTGCGAGCGGTAGACACAGGCGTAGATAATCTTATCCAGCCCTGTGTCCACCAGAGCCCACAGCACGGAGAACCTGGAGTCTTCAAGGTTACGGAGACGCCGATAGCAAGTGTCGTCACGGGCATACATGCATACACCCGCACGCGGTTTGAAATTGTGCTCCAGGGTAAAGCCTGGGTAGGATAAGTACGACACGTCAGACGGACTTCCTATCTGCGTCTCCGTAAGGAAAAACAGTGCTGGCTTTTCAGTCTCCAGATGATGGTGGACTGAGGTGAGATTGGAGTGCAGACCTCTAATATTAGTGAGGTGCACTTTGTGAGGGAGGGGGTGCAGCCGCTGTTTTACTCCAGTTTTCTTTTTGCTTCTTGCCATTTTTATTTAAGAGTGAAAGGTGAGGAGAAGGAAGTGAGATGAGGTTCCACGCTACTAACCTACAGACACACACTGAAAGGACGCCATCATTGGGGCACTAGTCCGGAGACTGCGGGGACGCCCGAGCCCCCCCGGAGATGTCCATCGGGCCCTCCCATCTGGTCGCCAACCAGTATGATGGTGCATTCCGGGATTTTTCGACAGTTGGCGGGGCAGCCTTTCGTGTGTGGCTGGCACACTACTTGGGCCCCCAACTACCTGCGGTCGGCCAGCGGCGCACCGTGCCTCGGATCCCGCTACCCTCCGCAACTAGTCTCCCGATACGCCCAAAACAGTGCGAGTCAGGCTGGTCAGCATGCAGTGGAACAACTATCTCGACCCAACTCCACTAGTGGCTACACCGAGCATCGTACCGGAACACGGCTAGGCCGCTTGGCGGTACGTCTTTGCCCGGTGGGTGGTCACAATCCTTCGGCCGAAGCCTACCACCAGTAGTGTCACCTGATTAGCACCACCCGGGGACCACGTGTAGGGTAACAGTAATAAGGGTAACTCTCCTACGGACGCGGGTGACTCAGCCCCAGACTACATTTGTTAGCTTGGGTCTTACCTGTAAAAATAAATGTACGTGTTAATAAATAAATAAATAAATTTAAAAGATATCCTTTGCATGGTTTTTGAACTGAAATCCTCTGTGAATTTACAAACTATTCATCTGATATTTATTTTGTATGCGGAGATTTATCCTGCGACAAGAGAAATATTAATATATATTCGTCTGGAACGCAATAAAATTTGATGTTGTGAATCTTTTGTCTTTTGTGATATGGAACAGTTTTATCGATATCAACATTAATTATTCTGTCATTATTCTGTGTGTATTTATAAGGCTATCGTCGTTGAATGATAGGCCCTGGATATTAATTATATTTACTATTAATTTGTTTTTCAGTTCTAACACTTTAATAACCAACTTGTGATCCAGAATCAAATGCTTTTAATTGAGATAATGTGTTTTCTTAGCTGTTGCTGTGTTGTTCAGTTACACTACAAATACAAAGAGGGACCAATGAATGCTGGTAATCTACATAGAAAATGTGTATAATTTTCATACGTGAAGGTTCTTTCATTGCACCCAGACTGAAAGATTATTATTGCCGTGTGAGTGAACCTTCTCCTTTGGAGATCAAAACGATTGCTATTATCAGAACATATTAATAATACTAAAAAAATTAATGCATTGTAAAAAAGTACAGCCTGCAAGAAAGCCCAGTCTGTGCTTCAGTTTTTTAATCATAGTTGAAGAAAACTAAAGTTGAACAGATATTTTAGTTACAAAAATTTCTGGCTTATTTTATTAAACGCTGACCTACTAGTTTTTATAAATAAAAATCTATTTTAATTTTTTTGTTATCTGGGCAACTTTCATAAGGCACCTGGAGCTGTGGGGACCAAATACCAGGAAGTGTGGGGTTATTACGTCACTAAAATCACACCGGTGGTTACCATCAGCACATGGAACTCCGTGATCTCTCAAAAGACCAGCCTGGAACCTCGAAATTAAAATTAGTGTGAAAGTGACAGTGTTGAAGTACTTTCCTTGTGGACCGTACCTACCTGAATTCTAGTCAAAATCTTATTTGGAGCACTATGAAACTTTTACAGTTGGGTGTGAACAGTAATGATGTTTCTTAATTTGCAAATTAGCCTTCGTTTTATAACTTTTTTATTATTCGAAACGTTGATTAAATTGGAAGTTTATTTCTCTGGAGGTGAAAAACAAAGTCATAAAAATGTCTGACTTTGCATAATAATCTAATGTTCTTGATGTCAAGTGGCATAGAGAAGCTTTTTGATTTTTGTATCAGCTGTAATGTCTAGTTTAAAATACTGGTAATAAATTAGGTTCGAGTACGCAGAGTTATTTCGTGTAGGTAGTGAATTATTGCGTATAGTCGCGTGTGCAGTCACGTGCAAATGAGTGCATGATAATAATGATTAGACTATGTTTAATTCAATAATGAATTCAATAATTAAAATTGATTGGTGTTGAGCATTTTGTACCTAATATCTGCTCCGTTTAGGTTAATCAGAAAATTCTAGCCCATTTTCTTGAGGGAAAAACTTTCCAGGTTGTTGAAAAGTCGATGACCCTCGATAGGC
This sequence comes from Anorthoa munda, assembly GCA_945859665.1. Classification (NCBI taxonomy): domain Eukaryota; kingdom Metazoa; phylum Arthropoda; class Insecta; order Lepidoptera; family Noctuidae; genus Anorthoa; species Anorthoa munda. Next base: position 2,575,691 of record OX243907.1, on the reverse strand, counting down.
CATAACATTTTAGGATCATAGAAATTCCCACTAAGGCCAGGGCATAGGTATCTCACTGGGACGTTTTCAATCGAGGGTCAGATATTTAGAGACAAGAGCAAAATCATATTTAAAAAAAATAATGTACTTTCCATGAATTTTACTTCCAGTTCAGCAAACGATCCAATAAATAAGGGCCCAGGATTACAGCCCAATCTATTTAGCATCGAATTAATTTCGATGAACATCGTATTAAAACTTCGCTTTCTAATTAAATACGAATATATTGGGCCATTTCCCCTTTTTAATACGTCCATCGTCCATCCAAAATGCTATTAACGAATGGCTAAAAGCCAATAAAAGCTATTAACGTGTTGTCAACGTTTATGTCAACGAATATCGCGTGTCAACTCATGACTTCAATATTCACTTGATTATCTTTGCAAAAGAAAATATTGAAAGTCGAGATGAGAAATTGGGCAAACTCTAAATCGACATTAAACAAATGTTTGCCCACGTTATGAGTGAATAAGTTACTTCTAGGCATGCGTGCCTCACCGTCGACCATATCATCGTTTACTATCAGGTGAGACAGTGGTCATGCGCGAGCCTACCTATAAAAAAAACCAGCCAAGTGCGAATCGGACTCACGCACGAAGGGTTCCGTACCATTATCGCAAAAAAACGGCCAAAAAATCACGTCTGTTGTAAGAGCCCTCCTTAATTTATTTTATTATAATTTAATAATTATTATTTTTTGAAGTGAATATGCAACTAAATTTCTGTGAATATTGTAAGCGTCTACCTGTTGCCGTTATTAATATCGAGCAAAAAACGGCAAACAATCAACGTTTGTTGTATGGGAGCCCTCCTTAAATATTTATTTTATACTGATTTAGTATTTGTTGTTATAGCGGCAACAGAAATACATCATCTCGCCGGGTTAATTCAAAAACCAACTAACTCGGCGATTTTGGGATTTTGAGTAAAATATACCAACCGATTCGAAATTTTATTCTCTTTCTACTGGTAAAACATACTAAGCCGTGCAATGGTTAGTTTCAGAGATACTGAATGGTGAAACCAACTATCTAACCATACCGTTTATATGCAAAACAAATATTCCTTGTTAATCAGCAAAATTATGTTTTGTATCGAAGTCAAACAAGATACTTAAATTTAATCAGTTTTCAAAATAAAAAAACCTACAAAATATACGGATTTTTTGGAAAGAAAATCGATCACATGCAAATATATGGTTTTAGTACTTAGAAAAAACAGGAAATAGCTTTAATATTCAATGATAATAGCAGTTTTTAAAGGATAATAGCAATTACTTGTTGATTATTCATTTATTCTTGACACAAAATCAGGAAGTCATTGTTAGTAAATAGGTTTAGTAGGTTTTACTTCCATAATTTTAAGAATTTTGATCATGATCTCAACAAAATATTGAGAAGTTAAACCGATTAACCGCGGGTAGTTGGTTTAAATTGTGCAATTTCTGAACGCGCATGCGTCGATCCTTGAGAAGAAGAACGGTCGAAGTAAATATAAAAGCCCGTAGACCAGCACGCGGTCCAGAACTTCTTGGACATCACCGAGTAGCTCGACTTCAGTTCGCACGTGAACACGCCAGATGGACCTACGAGCAATAGGCTCGAGTTCTGTTCACAAATGAGTGTCGAATCGCGTCCCACCAGTTGGTCGGGAGCAAGTGTGGAGAGAAGTTTCTACTAATTACAAACTGGGAGTTTTCATGGAGGTTCTTTGATGGTTTGGGGACGAATAAGTTCCCATGCTCGTACGGAGCTGGTTATTGTTGATAACTGGTTAACTGCAACCCGATACATCGAGGAGGTCCTTCAAGAACATGTTTTGCCATATTCGTGGTTCATTGGGCACGACGAGTTCCTCCTAATGCACTATAATCTACGCCCAAACGTTGCACATTGTGTTGATGAGTAGTAATGAGTACTCATCTTCAAAACGTCGGTATTTCAAAATTGCAGCGGCCAGCTCGTAGTTCGGACCTAAACCCAATAGACATGCTCTGGGACTTGCTCAAAAGAAATACCAAGTCCACCTTCAACCCGCCAGAATCTCAACCAACTTCGAAATGGAGCACTGGCCGCATGGGAAGCCACACATATAAATAAAAAACACTTATTTAGTGCATTTACCCATAATTCAGTGTGATGATAGATGTGGATGGATTGAGAGGGAGGGGACGGCCAAAGAAAAGATGGATGGACTGTGTGAGGAATGATATGAAAGAAAAGGGCGTCAGTGATGGAGTGACGAGGGACAATATGGTATAGAAGAAGAAAACGTGTTGCGCCGACCCCAAGTAACATGGGACAAGGGCAAGAAGATGATGATGACCCATAATTCAGTGTCAAAAATTAATTTTTATACGACTTATCGATAAACTCGCATGTGGCCAAGTTTCCGTGCCGCTGAATTTAAAATCTTGGGCAGGCATCATACATAGTGAAAAACAAAAATAAAAGCATAGGAGACAGAGTGTACTGGTTAAAAATAAGGAGAAAGAAATACGAAAAGAGACAAATTAAAATTTTGCCTAACTATGACACGTCTGAGGACTTGTTGGTTGTAGATCTTGAAGTTCAGGAAACAAACGTCGAAGCTACTTCTACTACTGGTCTTGACATTCCCGCTCGCCACTAAAGAACCAGACAAAAAAGTCAGTAGCGAATTTACCAGCTGCAACTACAAATGCCATCGACTTGCTGAAATTGTGCAAAAAAGGAGTAATCCCCGAAGAATATCATGCGTGGAATGAAAATTTAGCGAGTGATGAATGAAACTAAATTTAACCTTGAACCGGATGCTACTGTGTCTGATTGACTTCTGATGAAGAATATTCTTTTATAAGTTTTTCATGCCTTTGTGTTCGTTTTTCTTAAATATTTTTTTTTTTTCAACTCAGGTGTGTTTTTAATCAATATATTTTCAATTTATTAAACCATCTTTAATACTAAGATAGTTTTCATGATGAAAACGCTTTGTTAAGGGACACGGTTACATAGGTTAGTTCAAACTTTCTACAAATATCGGGTAGTAAAAGCGACTAAAATTTCATTTTTTTGCATTTTTGTCGAAACTAACAGGATTTATAAGAATAATACATTATTGTTCGATGTATATATTTGAATTAATGACCAATGACTTTCTGAGATTCTACAGTAGCGCTTAATTTTGAAAATAATGCCTTTATTTTGTAGGGAGGTAAAAGCAATTAAATAAGGGGGTTTAGGGCACAAAATGCAATATTCTGTGCAACCCTGTTACTTTTCTATGAACTGCTATAAATCAACGCATACGTGATTGTATAATAAATCAGATGCTGTTTTTCATAATAGCATTATCTAAGATAGTACATGTTTTTTTTTTATACAAACTTTATAAACGCCCTAGCACAAAATCATAAAGTGGGCAGTTAGTTGGTTTTTGAATTAAACCGGCGTCTGTGAAAGTTTCAACTGTCTAGCTATCACGGTTCATGAGATACAGCCTGGTGACAGACGGACAGATAGACAGACAGACGGATCGCGGAGTCTTAGTAATAGGGTCTCGTTTTTATCCTTTGGGTACGGAACCCTAAAAACAATGGGCTATTATAATTTTGGTAATATCATACTTAGGTCTAGACAAATGACATTATATTAACGAAAGTGTCGTGATAGTGATTCGAAATTCGCGCTATCGATCGAAATGCCACGCGATCAATCACTTACATTTTGCCATTTCGACTTTCGCCATCGCTTACGGAATGACATCTTGTTTAGAGCCTCTGAACTAATATCGTCTTTTTTTATGCTACTTAGCTGGCAGACAAGCACACGGCCCACCTGATGGGAAGTGGTTACCGTGGCCTAATGTCGTTTTTTTGCCTATAAATAAATAAGTAGGTTTGTGACTGATTAATAATTTTATTACTAGCCGACGACAATCTCAGCGTAGCTTTTTTATAATTCTGTCTACTTATTTATGAATATTAACTTCTATCTCCTTACTTTGATGTTACAAGACACACTCAATTAAAAATAATTAATAAGAGTCTGTGTGGGCTTCTCATTAAACATAATGGAATATGTATTTAATTTAATATGAATTAATCGTATCACAAACAAAGAGATTTATGTAAAAGTCAATGAATGAATGTCTTTAGTCTTTAAACTGGGTTGATGGGGCAATTAAGGGAAGAATATAATTATACATAAGTTTTTTTGATTAGCTAACTGAAATATCGACAGCCCATGATATTTACCAGAATTTGTTGCCATGAATTTACCTGACAACCTTTCAACCTTTCATAAATTGGGTTTATAAAAGGCTCACACACCACATGTTTAAATTCCCCTGCGGAAACAGCGGTTGTTCGAGCAAAAACGCGCGCGGGCTCAAGCCGTCTCGCGGATGCTCGCAAGCGCTATCGTGACGTCAGAACAATAACAAACAACTTTATATCATTATTAGTTTTGCTAAAACACATAGGCCCCCATCTAGCGACTTACGGCACGACTGGTCCTGTGCTTCTCAGTTCATCAATCCATCTTGTGAATGGATTTCCATGGTTGCGTCTTCCTATTCACGGTCTCCACTCCAGATCCATTGGACTATTTGAAAACACTTCTCAGAAGTTTTGTCTTGCCTGTGCTGATCCTTAGTATTGTAGGTAGCAAGTGCTTGTGTTAGAAAAAGTTATCAAATTAGTTCAGCAAGTATATACAGTCAGTTTATTAGTGTTTTGTAGACGTGTTCATATTTGACTAGAAGATTTGACTAGGAGCGGACTTAGTTTGTAATATTAGAGCAAACATGTGGATTTGAAGCAAATACTCAGGTTGTATAACTCTGTAGAATAACATGTAAATTAAGCCAAGCAGAGAATTACTGTTCACAGCCATTCGAGTCGGGCATTCCGAATCTGGATGAATGGAATGGTTGTCTAGGGCCGTAAACGTGTCAATGATATTACTATATATATATATATATATATATATATATATATATATATGTTACCATTGTAATTTCGCTGCGAAATAAGGACAATGCTTTTTGCCCCGTCTCACTCTCACAGTGGAACCATGATAGTATTAACACGTTAGAGTAAGGCCGCTTGTACACGCTAGGAAAAGTCACCGGGCTAATATACGCAAGAATTCGTGTCATTTATACACAACAACTGTGTAGACAAGATTCGTGCTCAGGTCCGATAAAATTCTTGTCGTGTACATGATGAATTGATCGTGTACGACATAAATTCTTGCGTAGACACGGTGAATTTTCTTGGATTGTACAAGCGTTGATCTTGGCCTCTGAAGATCAATAGGTATTATGCGATGTACAGTCAGCAACACAGGCGTTCCGCTGGAGGTCGTTGTTCTCTATGTCAACCTACGGATCTTACAAAATGCCTGAAATTGGCGGAAATATTTTCAATGATGATAGCGTAGAGACATACTGTTATACCGTCCTATGATTAGAAACTTAGCTATTTACTTTCTTAGAACGTCTTTATGTATTATTGGATAAAAGTTGTGATAAAATTATAGTCAGGTAAGATTAATCAACTTTGTTTCAGAGTTCGACTCAATAAAATTCCTGCAAGTTTTATAATGTCTAAAGATGTATACAAAAGTAGTTTATTTTCGAATTGATGGCTAACTTTTAAATCGCGCAAGCGCGAATTGTTTCCGTTTCAGCTTGGACAAAAATGCTTTATTATGTCCGGCTGTTCTCCTCTACAGGTCGCATGTTTCAACCAATACTCGTGAAATTTTGTGAGCAGATATTTTTGTCGATTCAAGTTTGGATTTATTAATATGTGTGTTTTGTTTTTTGGGTTTAATTCTAAAATTTCAAATAAACCAGCCAAGTGCGTGTCGGGTCACGCGCTGTAATAGGGTTCCGAAGTTGCATAATAATGCGGACTAAAATTAGGGTTTTGTTGTTGTTACATGTACATTAGAACGGTTTCAGCGGCTCACAAAGTCTTAAAACGGGCCCACATACGACTTTTTAATATTTAATATATTTTTTTTTTTTTTTTTATTTTTTTTTTTAAATCTATATTCTCGCGTTTGACCACTATCTCGCCTGATGGTAAGCGATTATGTGGTCTACGGTGAAGCACGCTTGCCTAGATGTAATCTATTCACTCTTGACTTAAACTAAATAAGGACTCACTGGTAACTGAAGAAGGAGTTATAACATCCAACTTCGCAACTGAAGTTAGAAAAATATTATCTATTTGAGTACTTTTTTTTTTTTTTTTTTTTTATTTGTTATGGGTTTGCTCTTGACTCTAGTCTAGGTCAGAGGTGACAGAGACAGAGTCGACGATGGAGTGAGTTTACCCAGAAGATGCCTGTTCACTCTAATTTTGAAGAGATTCGGTACCACCGCGGGTGCGAATTTCGAAAGGAGCCGATACGAGGGCGCGTTAGAGCCACGGGGAATGGTATAATAGTTCGTTCCTGGATCCTTGCGTGCACGCTCCTTGTTTATTTCTCTTTCGGAATTAGAAAAAAATCGTATGAATTCACCTCTAATCTCCTCTATTTACCTCTAATCTGCGGTATTCACTATTTCATTATGCAAAGGTTTACGCTACTCAATTAGTGATGAAGTCGGGTCGAATATTGACTTTATAGAAGGATATCGACAAAAGAAAATTAGTAATTTGCTTGGCAATCGAATCTAATTTGACTTTACTTTTTCGTTTTAATTACAAAACGTCGAAAATACTTCTGCACTAACACAAAATAGACTCCACCACGCGCATGCGCCGTATGGACTACGGACTGCTACTGCCAAAGACTCTGGCCGGAGTGGCCAGAGACCAGAATGCGTTATTCGAGCTTAAACATTATTCATTTAGAAATCATTATTATAAAGGATGTTATGATTTTATCTGTTTTACACAGCTAACAACGTTATTTAAGTAATTTTTCAATGGCACTTGTACAAAATGTTTACTGTTCAAAGTAAATTTTATAAGTTGGTCGACCATTACTCGTAAACTTGTAAACCTTGTTATCCGCAATAATTTTCCTTTTAATTTCGTTATATTTACTACTGCCGTATTTTTTTTCACATAGCCAAGAGCAACCATTTCGCTGGCAGGGGACACACACACTTGACTCTAACATAAATTTGCAACTTAAAGCTTTATTTTACGCAAACGAATGTCTGAATCGAAAAATAATTTTAGCAAACCCATAATATTTTTGAACGGCCTATCCAACGATACTTCACACCATGGGATAGATGAGAAAAAAAAAATACATCCCCACTTTCTTCTTTCACACAAAATTATTTTTCATGATTTTATGTTACCACTTTTTCGGAATTATTAATATCTATATACATGGTAAATTATATTTTTCTAGTACTTAGATTCTCTGAGCTAAGCTGCGGACGGACAGACGGACAGAGCGAAACTATAAGGGTTCCTTGTTGACTTCGGAACCCTAAAAAGACAGACTCGCGAGATCTACAGCTCACAAAGTCGCTAGTATTTTGGGTTCAATACGTGGCCACGTTAATTGCAAGTCAGTCGCGTTCATTAGATCATCAACAGTGCAAGTACCCATAGTAGGTACTCGGGCCAAACCCAGCATGCGAGTCCTTTTTTGCGACACCGCACTCACATTGGGTATCAGGTTCATTTAATGATGTAACATTTAACCATCATTGGAATGCTAGAAAAGTCTACAATTGTTAATATTGATCACACAGTAACATCCGATTACATTCACCTAATCTTATGGAGGGGCCGAGAAATAACTCATTCACCTAAACACTGAGCATTAGAATTTTCTTCAAGCTCTATCGGAAATATATTATTGGCGATTCCATTAATATCATTGGCGCACTGATTTCAAACAATATCATGTGAAACTTTTGCAAATACATCTGCGTTAGAGTTTGTTTATATGTGAACTTTGCCGGTTCGACGGCTAGTATATTATTATTATTTTTTTGGAAAATCCATCTATTTGCAACACCATATTATGTGTAAAAGCTAAGGAAGGAAGGATCGTAGTAGGTGGCTTTTTAAAGTTTCTTCCTCCTCACGAGAAATATGCGTGAGTTTATATATGACTTTTTGGTTCATATTTTTATTCTTTCATTTTGTTTGATGTTTCTATATCCAGCAGTATTTAGGTCGTGTGTTGTTCTTTACCTATAGAAAATCTTTTGACTGTGTCTATCGTAAAAAAATGTTTATTACATGGTATGTATGTCTCTAAGACTCAGTTATGGTGTTTTTACTGCCATATATTACAGTCTGGTATAGCATGAATAATTTTAATATTTAGGTACATAAGTCTTTATTTCTTATCGTCCCAAAATCACGTACGTACTACGTTATCGACATACATATTATAGCATTTTTCCCAATGGCCACTAGATGTTATTAATACCAGATCTTAGGTAGTTAATTAGCCCATTCACGTACAATGCTGAATGTAAATCATTCTTCAGTTTCAGCACATGAGGTTCATAAACTCGATAAAAATATATCTAGCAATCTTGATAATTTTGGATAGAATGCCGAGCCAACTTGCTGATAAAGACGGTCTAAATCGCGTCTTCGGACCAAAGTGAAGAAACAAAATGGTTGCTAATAGGCCCTCATTTTATAAGAAGACTTAGCACTCTACCTACCTATAATAGGTACCTTATCTGACCCTTCTCACTTGTTCCTACTGTCAATTCAGTACGTTGCCATTCTTAATTAAATAGGGAAATTAACGAGTTTTTAGTGGTAGGTATTTTATATTCACATATTAGAAGTATTAATTGGAAGAGTTTCCTTCACAATGTTTAATGGTCCGTAGTGTAAATTAAAAATTCCGATATCAAGATTTCAATGATTGTGTTAATAAAGCTCGTTCTGAGTAACACTAGGTGATACTTACCTTAATACATCCTTAAATAAATAAAAAACTTTTTTACAAAAAAATACTACCGACTTCCAAATAAGAAAACTAGAAAGAGAAAAATAACTTTATTTTTGGAAGTCGGTGTCTTTGATAGGTACCAAATTTTTAAGTTATGGACACCGACTTCCAAAAATAAAGTTATTTTTCTCTTTCTAGTTATAAGGCGTTAAAGTTTCTAGTATAAGGCGATGATAGCTCAGTGGTAGTGACGTCGGATACCGAGACGAAGGTCGCGGGTTCGAATCCTACAATGAGCTTGAGCTTTCGGTGAAGGAAAACATCGTGAGGAAACCATAGCACGGTGGTAGGGTACTTTGTAGTACCCGCCTGGCTGGCAACCACCCTCAAGTTGAAAATCTGTCGCCAAGCACCTTCCGGTGTGTTCCGACAGCAGCATTTGAGAGCCAGTTCCCTTCTAGGCTTTGTGTGCTTACCACCATCGGCCACATCATCACTGACCACGGTGAGATTGTGGTCAAACACAGGCCTATACATAGTAAAAAAAAAAAAAAAAAAAAAAAGTTTTCTTATTTGGAAGTCGGTAGTATTTTTTTGTAAAAAAGTTTTTTATTTTTCACTTTTTAGTTGTAGGGAAGTAGTTAAGTAAGTACCTATAACGACAGAGTAGATTACCCGAATAACATGAAACTTGAATATAACCGGTGAAATGAGAGATCTGCATACCCCTTTCGAGCGTACTGGCGTGATGTTATGAAATGTTATAAACAATAAACATACATGCGATTGCAGCAATTCCGAGAGATTTGCCGTTATTTATTGAAGATTTCTGTTGTATATCTCCGAAGTTCTTCATCAGATCTTCACCAAATGAAAATGGGACCAATTTCGGAATATACCCTTTCAAACAAAAAAAGAATTTTCAAAATCGGTCCACAATTGACGGAGATATCGGTGAACATACATAAAAAAATAAAATAAAAAAAAAAAACATACATAATGTCGAACATAGAACCTCCTCCTTTTTTGGTAAGTCGGTTAAAAATCGGCATCGAATGTTGTACATGTGCGGTACATGGGGGATATCCCACCCATACGCACAAAACGTTTTGGGGACACTTTTATTATGCGTACAGCTAAGGAGTGGAATTCCCAGAGTCTGTGTTTCCCGATAGCTACAATCTAGAAGTCTTTAAGTCAAAGAGTGTATAGGTTTTTTCTAGGCAAGCCTGCTTCACCGTCGACCAAATCATCGCTAACCATCAGGTGAGATAGTGGTCAAGCGCGAGACCATAGATAACAAAAAAAAAAATCCAACAATAATGTTTCGGTGATCATTTAGGTATTTCCAAATTTACAGAAAAGCCTTCGCGCTTTGCGACAATGCGAAAACGAAGTGACGCGTACATTTTATAGTAGCGTCGCTTTTTAACCCCCGACGCAAAAAGAGGGGTGTTATAAGTTTGAGGTGTGTTGCTGTGTATCTGTGTATCTGTGTATCTGTGTATCTGTGTATCTGTGTATATGTGTGTCTGTCTGTGGCATCATAGCGTCCAAACGGGTGGTCCTATTTTGATTTAGTTTTTTTTGTTTAAAAGGTGACTTAATCGAGAGTGTTCTTAGCCATGATTCAAGAAAATATTCTCAGCCATTTGAAGATAATCAGCTCTCTACTAATTGAGGAAAAGATTTGAGCAACTTTCATAGGTCTAATTGATTTGAAATTTAGAATCCTGTCAGTTCAATGATATTGCTAAAACATAATAATCTTGAACTGATGTTGGGGCATCACCAGGAATCACAGGACTCCCAACTCCTCAGTAACTTACAGCAGAGGTATCGTCTTTGGACTCATTGGAATGGTCTCATTAAATAGGTTGTAGATGGATGGTGATCAGGGTCTGATGGTGGATGGTGCTGGTGATGGATAGGGGATTGAGAGATAAACTGTCAGTTCAATGATATTGATAAAACATAATAACCTTGACCTGATGCTGGAGCATCACCAGGAATCACAGGACACCCAACTCCTCAGTAACTTACAGCAGAGGTATCGTCTTTGGACTCATTGGAATGGTCTCATTGAATAGGTTGTAGATATATGGTGATCAGGGTCTGATGATGGACGGTGCTGGTGATGGATAGGGGATTGAGAGATATACTGTCAGTTCAATGATATTGCTAAAACATAATAATCTTGACCTGATGCTGGGGCATCACCAGGAATCACAGGACACCCAACTCCTCAGTAACTCACAGCAGAGGTATCGTCTTTGGACTCATTGGAATGGTGTCATTGAATAGGTTGTAGATATATGGTGATCAGGCTCTTATGATGGACGGTGCTAGTGATGGATATGGGATTGAGAGATAAACTGACAGTTCAATGATATTGCCAAAACATAATAATCTTGACTTGATGCTGGGGCATCACCAGGAATCAGCAGGACACCCAACTCCACGCTAACTTACAGCATAGGTATCGTGTTTGGATTCATTGGAATGGTCTCATTGAATAGGTTGTAGATAGATGGTAATAATGATCTGATGGTGGATGGTGCTGGTGATGGATAGGGGATTGAGAGATAAACTATCAGTTCTATGATATTGCTAAAACATAATAACCTTGACCTGATGCTGGAGCATCACCAGGAATCAGCAGGACACCCAACTCCTCAGTAACTTACAGCAGAGGTATCGTCTTTGGAGTAGCCAATTTATGTATGAAGCATACATAATAATCTACTCAACCCATTCATGTGAACGATCCTAAGTCAGTCATCATTCGCACCATACCAGTGTAACACGTAACTATATATTTTATTAATGTACCTTAAGCTTCAATTTAAATACAGTCCACTATATAATCTTATTTAAGTGGTTTTATTATATTACCAGCGTCTGCCACACTACCCGTAATAATATTTACAACAAGTCCTAACGACAACTATACCCAAAGATGGTCAATCGTAGCGTGACTACTAGTAAATAAAGTTTAAAAAGCATGAAATAAAAATTAAATTATAAATTTAAAAACCCCCGACTCAAAAAACCCTCTAAAAAGTAAGAAATAATATGTACTGGCACACTGGCACTTTACGTTTAAAATACCTAACTAATATTTAATTTTATCCAAGCGTCGTCGCGTTGGGGGACCGCTAAGCTAGAAATACAACAAAAAAATTATAAAGAATTAATGTAAGTACAAGAAAACTGCACCGCGACCCGCGTGCTGCGCGCACGCATTGCATCATGAATTAGAACGATAACAAATCTATTTATAGGTTTATGCATGAAACTAAGTTCGTACGTAAGTAAAAACACAATAATAATATGCAGGTAACTCTATTAATAGTAACTTTATCAATGTTAAGCTAATTAAAGACAGATTAATTTCCATATTTCATAATAAGACTAAACTGTAACTGATATGTAACTTCACGGCTTTTTTATAAGTACATAGATAAGTGTGAGGCGCGAAACTGGAGAAGGTACCGCCAAACATAAAAGGCTTAAACCTACCCAGCAATAAAGAAAGTGTTCTGTTATACAAAGAATAGCTGGTATTTAGCGGTACCCCGACGCGACGACGCTTGGATAAAATTAAATAGTAGTTAGGTATTTTAAACGTAAAGTGCCAGTGTGCCAGTACATATTATTTCTTACTTTTTAGAGGGTTTTTTGAGTCGGGGGTTTTTAAATTTTGTGTTCTGGGACCTTAACCACACCTTACAACAATATAAAAAAAAATGTTTCGAATAGAACAAAATGTAGTGACAAGAGCAGAGAGATGAAAAATAATTTAAAATCTACTGTCAAGCACAGCGTCTTCATTATAGTAAAGCATATTTTTGTCTATACAACTATCACAACTCAAGCATCATTAATTTTTGTTAAAAAACAAGCCTGTAATGTGAAGTGCACTGTAGTTTTCAACAGAGCGAATATTTTGCCATTCGCCTGATTTCTTATATTTTCAGTTGGTTTTTCTTTTTCAGTGAGGTAGATTTAAGATTTTATTTTGAGTATCTGATTTGCCTGTCTAGTTGTTAGTTAACATACTTTACTGATAGGTAAAAAAAGTCTCGCGGAGACATATGCAAGGAGACAATTATCTTTTTATACCTAATTTTTATTGAATTTTTAACTCTGACATTTTATTTTTTCTTTTAAATTATTATTAATTATTGTTATCTAATGTTTTTATTAATAAAGTGACTGTTATTTAATGTTTTTATTTTATTTTAATTGATTATATTGTATTAGTGGTGTTGTTATGAAATACATGACTTATGACTTATATAACCATTTATCATAGAAGTTGTTTTTCGGAAAAAAATAATCATTATTTAGGAAATAAATAACATAACTGGCGAAATACGGATGTATACCAGAGGACACAGGAGAGATAAGAGGTACACGTACACCTCTGCTTATCAACATATTTAATTTATAATGGGTTAACAACCCAGTATGAATACATTATTTTTACTCGACTACAGCGAAGCTAAAAGTAATGACTTTGGCAGTCTATGTACGTATGTTTGTATTTAAGTATGTTCCTCCATAGCGTTTAAACTATTCATCCGATTTTGATGAATTAGGTGTCAATGGATTCGTTGTTATGGCTCGGGTAGCATAGGCTAAAAACCAAAAAGTTTTTAGGTATTACAGTACTGAACTTTTTGCTTGTTATTTGTAGCGTTTCTGTCAAAATTTGAAAAACATCTGAAATTAACTGTCATTTATATGTCTGAACGATCTGGATGGTGCCATAGCACAGAGATAGATTATAGTCAGGAATAGCACATAGGATACTTTTTATCCCGGGAATATGTTCCCTTGGGATAATTTTCGACAATCACGCGGGCGAAGCCGCTGGCAGAAGCTAGTAAATTATAAAATGGTCTGTGTCAATAAATATATGAATAAGCTACACATCGGCATCAAATCTTACAACGAAAAGTACAGTCAACAAACAAACAACAAAGAAATAAAGTAGAAATGGATCGAATCAATAACAGAAATTAACTGGAGGTATATAGGTACTTGCGAAAGTTACCGGTCACTTTAAACCTTATGCTAAAAAATATAAGAGTCAAAATTGGTCTATCAGGAACTTGCATATTGTCGACTCATTTGGGTTTCCAGGTCGAACTTTTCTTGATGCTTAATTGGAAAAGTTCCGTGTCGCCAAGTTTAGTTGTAAGCTCATGCATGCGGTTCGCGAGAACAATTTATTTGTTGAGGAATTTGCATATTAATCTATGAAGAGAACTGTTTTTTAAGAATTTGGGCTCTTCTCAGATACGACAACTTTTTGCTCTTTTTTCGCATAATTTATTAATACACAAATACCTTTATAAGTATGCCCGTTATTGCATATAACATTGCATACGCGAACCGGAAAACGCGAAGAGCGTTGGAAGACGGCACAACGTTGTAATGATAAGAACGTGCATGTTTATATGCAATTTATTTAGAAAATTATAACTAATGTAAGAAATTAAAATTCAATGACAGGTAGCAGATAAACAAACAAATGATTATTATATGCAAAAAAACAATAAAACGAAACAATAGAGAAAAACATTTTTACTAGGTAGTGATTAAAGTTCATGGCCATTACAAGGTACGAAGACGCTGCTATTAATCCTCCTAAACAAATTTTACATCACGGTGGCCAATGTCAACGGAAATTAGTAAAGTATGCAGGAGATACTATAATATAGATGTTCTTATAATTATGTGTGTTTCTTTACTTTCATTTTCCGGCGGGACGGCAAACTGACATGGCCGGGGAGAAATCCGACAGACACAGGACCAACGGCATTACGTTCTTTCACCAAACTCCAGGCTGATTCTGATAAATTCTCATTTTGGTTGTTGGAAATCCAATATCCAACCTGGGAATCGAACCCGGAACCTCACGTTCAGCAGCAGTCAATCAATTTGCACCACGAGAGTATCAAGGCAGTGCAAGTTTACTTGACCATTGAAGAACTTCGTCTCTCTCTGTCACTCATCATAGTTGTCATCTACCCCGCGGTTAGAATCAGAGCTTAGTTAGCAATCTGAGTTTCATTATCATCATATCAGCCAAAAGACTGCTATACATGGGCTTCCTCCAGGCGTCGCCACATTGACCAGTCCCGTGCGACTTGCATCCAGCGGATCCCTGCAACAATCTGAGTTTACGACCCCAAAAAAACAATAAACCTATCTAGCTATTTAATTATCAAGCGCGTACAGAAATAATCCGCCGCCATGATGATATAATTATGACGTAATGAACCCGTTGCCTTTAATTATAAGTTTACGATCGCGTAAAACAGTCCATGAACCGGGTTTACTCAACATTTAGTGCAGTTCATAAAAAAACCCCTATTATTTGTAGCCTGTACTGGGAATTGAGTCGTTACGCATTACTCGTGATCTTGAACTGAAGCAAGTCTGAGTCACTAGTCAATGATCGTTATTTGTTTAAACGATGTAAATAGAAATAGAAGATTGTTAGTTTCTATGGCGGATTGAGATACTAAAAGCGGCAGTGATCATAAAACAAATAATCGAAGCAGTCAAAGATTGACTGAAATTCATTGCAACAGATGGTCACTTTGGCTTTGGACAGATGGCGATTGGCTATACCGAATGTATACCTGCGATTAACCAAATAACTTGTCAGCCTAAGTAGAAATAAACTAAGAATAATCATAGGAACAATTACGGGCCATAAACTCCTTAACAAACACGTTTTCAACATAGGCGCCACAGACAGCCCGATTTGCAGGGGCTGCCTTGAGGCGTCATGCTGGATGCTAGGCCGTGGCTTCTCAAAGTGAAGAACTTCTCGGAACAGTGAGGTCGTTCCACGAAACCTGTGAAGCTCCCAGGAAGCTTCTGTGATTTTGGGCGGAGTTAGGCTGGCTTTGTTAGCCAGAATTCACACACGAGAGTCTTTCCAGGTCGAAGTATTGGTTTTTACTATCTTAAATTTCTCAACAGCATCCTGGAGTTGGGTTAAGTGCGGAAAAGGAAGTCCCCATCATCACCATCAACTATCTATTCACGCTAAGAAAACGTGCTCCATCGTGGACCACATCATTGCCTGCAATCAGGTGAGATAGTGATCAGAAACAAGAAAAAATCTTGACGTCTAAGTACTACCTACCAGTTTTGATGAAGGTATGAAAATGTTTCATGCTTTTAACATCCCATAAAAAACTGTGTGTCAAACAGATCATAATGAGACTAGGAAAATCTTTTTTATCATAATTTACTCATTAAAAATATATTTTTTCAAAAAACAAGCTTTTTTCGTATTCTTTTCGGCAAACCCTTTCATTTGATACCCATATCATGGCAGTGTAGCTAAGCATGCATTGTCATCCAAACTAAACGTGTATGCAAAATGTAATAACTGCACTAACTGGAATATTGTTACGTACCCGCCATATCACGAAATCTTCATAACATTTCTCATATATATGTCTTGATTTTTCTGGTAGTCAATTATTTGTAGCCGCAACTGCTCTATTTGTTATATCTGGTGGAGTATTTTCAATATAACTTGATGTTGAAGACATTTTTAATAACATTTGGAATAAAATTTCACTCAGAATTTTTTTCCCGCGTCCACTTTTTTAATTTTTTTAATTTAGTCTTTATTAGGTATAAAGCAAAGATATTGTAGCCGCAACAGCCAAATAGTATACGATACTTTTGTTCTAATCTTTCGAAGTAATATTATAGGTACCTGGCTGTATGTTCAGAATGTGTTTGCTTGTGTTCTAGAATTTATGACGATTCGCATAATGCAACCCGATGTAGTTATGGGTATCATAATGAAACCGCTGTCAATTTTAATAAATTTTATAAATTTTAATAACGAAACCGAGGTTGATAAAAAAACATACGCTACTCTGTGGATTACGTTTCACTCCTAATTAAAACCAAAAACATCTGGTTGAACACAAAAACTCTAAATTAAAACCAAGGCCCGAAAAATACGCGCCTATGCCGAAAACTTTTTTAATCTTGTCCCAAACGTCGCACCAACTATCTGCTATCAAATCGTCATAAAAATGTCACAAAAAGATTTTAGTATTCGCCTCTCAAACGGCCATGTTATTAAACAGTCGGCTTTTAGACCAAAATATAAGTGCTGGCAAAACGTCTGGTATTCTCGCTTTACGGGTTTCGTAACATCATAATTTAATTATGCCTCATAAAGCAATCAATCTGCCTAGCCTTTTCCCAAATAAGTTGGGGTCAACTTCCAGTATGGCCGCATCTGAGTACCAGTAATTCACATGGAGCGACTGCCTATCTTACCTCCACAACCCAGTAACTGGGTTACATGATACCCCTTGGCTAGAATGGTGTCAGATATCAGGCTTCTGACTACCCGTAACGACTGTCAAAGATCTTCAAATGACACTCGGGACCAACGGCTTAGCGTGCTTTCCAAGGCACGAAAGAAATTCGCTATATGAAGATGGTCACCCATCCACGGACCGACCTCGGCAAGCGTTGCTTAACACTGAACATCGACCCGTGCGGTTGTTATTATTTAGCCAGGGGCCGATAAAACCGGTTTGGCGATTGAAACCGAAAGATGAACAGATATTTTTTTATTAGTTTTTTTTTGTTTTTGTTTTCATAATGGACGCTCTGACGTCGGACATACAGGAAAAGGCACCCTGGTGTGTGCTGATTGCCGATGACATTGTGCTGGTTGCCGAGAGTGGCCTAGAGATCCAGAGCAGATTGGAGGTATGGTGGCGCAGACTGGAGAGTGTTGGCCTGAAATGCTCAATTTAGATAGTGCATACTCAAAACTGAATACTTGTTTTGCGATTTTGGCGGTCTCTCCAACTGGAGAAAAATAAAAAGAAGAAAAAATAGAAAAAAGATAAAAAGAGGAAAATAAAAAACTTTTTAACAAAAATCAAACAGACTTCCAAAACAAAACACTACAAGGAGAAAAATCACTTATTTTTCTGAAGTCGGTGTCTTTTGTACCCATTGTTTTCAGTTATTCGACACCGACTTCGGAAAATAAAGTTATTTTTCGCTTTGTAGTGTTTTGTTTTGGAAGTCGGTTTGATTTTTGTTAAAAAGTTTTTTATTTTCCTGTTTTTAGTTTTGGTAGTTACCTCCAATAAACATGAAAATTATTTATAGCCAAAGTACACAGTACATATGATAAGTACATATTGCGATTCCAATAAGCCCAAACACGACCAGGATACATTGTTTTATTCTGAAGTTCCAGTGGCCATTGTGGTCTTCTTCATCAGTTCCACTTCACCAAATTATACTTTCTGAGTGCAAATGATTGTATTATTGATGAAAATACCAAAATCCCTATATGTATGCCTATAATGTTTCAGGAGTTCCCTCGATTTCTCTAGAACCCATCATCAGAACCTGGTTGACTTATCATGGTACCTTGGGGTATATCCTTTCCAACAAAAAAATAATCATCTAAATCGGTTCATGAACGACGAAGATATCCGCGAACACACATAAAAACAATATATATATGTACGGTCGAATTGAGAAACCTCCTTTTTGGGAAGTCGGTTAATAAAGTATATCTAGTATCTGCTCTATTCCACAGATAGACGGCATAGGCTTAGTCTCGGCTGGGACTCGTTAGCACTTTTTGGTAACACTACGAAAGTGGTTGTTGCAGGAATGTTTTTACTTAATTCACGAATTTTTTGTTTAATGTCCCTGTAAATTTTATTCTCTTGATCAGGCATCTAAATACAGGCATAAGTAATTGTTCGCGCCGTTTCGTTGGCGCTTCTTTATTTTAGGTATAGTTTTATTCTACCCGCTTTTTACTTTATATTTTTAGGGTTCCGTACCCAAAGGGTAAAAACGGGACCCTATTACTAAGACTTCGCGATCCGTCTGTCTGTCTGTCTGTCTGTCTGTCCGTCTGTCTCCAGGCTGTATCTCATGAACCGTGATAGCTAGACAGTTGAAATTTTCACAGATGATGTATTTCTGTTGCCGCTATAACAACAAATACTAAAAATAGTATAAAGTAAATATTAAAGGGGGGCTCTATTGTTTTATTTCGGAGTTCCAGTGCCTATACCTTCTGGCTTCATCATTAGATCAGTTCCATGTTACCATTTTCATCAGTACCATTTATTTATAAGTATGTGCTTCATCATAGTCGGTTCATCATAGCTAAAAACAGTATAAAGTAAATATTAAAGGGGGGCTCCCATACAACAAACGTGATATTTTTGCCGTTTTTTGCTCGATATTAATAACGGCAACAGGTAGACGCCTGAAATATTCACAGAATGTTTAGTGTAATATTTACTTCAAAAAATAATAATTAATAAATTAAAATAAAATAAATTAAGGGGGGCTCCCATACAACAAACGTGATTTTTATGCAGTGTTTTGCGATAATGGTACGGAACCCTTCGTGTGCGAGTCCGACTCGCACTTGGCCGGTTTTTTATTTTTCGCTGCTTGGTTTTGTACTGAGGTAGAATATGACCGACATCGCCGCCGCGTGGTCGTGTCTGTGCCGCTTTTTCTGTTTATCCACAATTTTGGATTAAAACCGCCCCTTGTTGGTTGTTTCGTGCCGTACACAACCCTCATATCGTCCTCATCGTCAAGAAGACCGAGAAGAACGCATCAAGGTCGCAGCAGCACTGGCACCTGGATCGAGGCCCCGAGCTGGACTGCCCACCGTGGTGCTAAGGTTGGTCAATTTTCTATCCTTAGTTGCGAAATCAGCAGCCTTTCTCAATCTTGTGTTCTTTCCCCCTTTCTTAATTAAATAAAACCTATGGAGATACAACCACTAGCCAGCTAGTACCCACCCGCGCCATCATTTTTTTTGGCCTTCGAGCCGCACCTTACATTATTTCTCGGCCTTTAACCGAGTATCACATTTTTATATCCCGCTATTTGTGTTTCCGCTTAGTTTTCAAAACTAGTTCCTATTTTTCCGATTAGTTTTAAAACTATTTTTCTTACCGCTTAGTTACGAAGGTAATTTACCTGCTGTAATTACCTACCCGCTATAATTTATCATTTATCGTGTTCCATTTCTTAACGGACAAATTGCATTACTTTTAGTAAGTACCTAAACGTATTTATATTGCATTTTGTCAAAAGTCTTTAAGCTAATTAACGACGGTACGTATGTAAGAACGTGTTATCACCGGCCGTTCCGTTCCGAGCGGTCCTTTGTTCTCGAAGTCTATGTTGCAGTCAGTAACGCTATTTCGGGTATTTTATAACTTGAATATTTTTTTACAAAATCTCATCATGCCTGCGAGTTCTAAGGAAGGAGATAAGGTTAATTTAACCATTAAAAGGCTCGTAGGGAAACGCGATGAAGTTTATGCTAGGCTTCAGAGAATTTATGACTCAAGATATGAAATGATTTCGGACCCTAGTAAGGTGGAGAATTTTCTATGTAGTATGGTCTCCATTGATACTATGCGCGACGAATTCATAAAAATTGCCGATGAATTTAATACGTTGAATTTGATGTTGGATCCAGATTTCATACCTAACTATCAAAGTTTGTCTACATTTGAGGACTTATACTGTCGTTGCAAATATGAAGCCAACAAAATAGTTGCTAGCCGTGATATACCAAAAGTGGAAAAATCGTCTTCCAGTAACAGTTATAAAAAATCTAATTTGAATCTGCCCAAATTAGAGTTAGTCAGTTTTTCCGGTTTACCCGCAAATTGGTCAACTTTTTACGAAACATTTAGGACTACTATACACGAGAATACTGATCTTACTAATAACGAACGTATTCAATATTTGATGGGACAGTTATCGGGCCGGGCACTTTCTACTGTGTCAGGAATTACACCAAACGCTGACAATTATACTTTGATATGGACCACGCTGGTCAACAAATATGAAGACAAACGTTATTTAGCCACCGCGTATTTGGATCAAATGTTTGAATTCAAATCTTTTTCCGTTGCTAACACTAAGAATTTAGACTCGTTTTTAGAACATTTTGCGTCTGCCGTGTCGAGTTTAAAAACGTTAAAACTTAGCAACTTGTCCGATTTTATTCTTCTTTATTTCGCTTTAAAGAAAATAGACCCAGAGACCGCTCGCGCTTTTGAAATGTTTAAGCGAGAGACTGCTTTGCCTAGCTACGAGGACTTGATCACTTTTCTGCGTGAACAATCGAAAATATTAGACCGCACTTCGGCAAACGCTACGACGAAACGCGTCGGTACCGACATGAACAAAAATGTTTCTAAGTCTACCCACTCCTTTGTAGGTACTAGCGCGCCGGTGCAGATAAAGGATAAAAATAAATCTTGTCCGTTTTGCGAGTTAGAAAATCATTTCAACTTGTTTAAATGTTTTAAATATCAAAAATTACCGCTGGATGATAAATTTAATTTTATTAAAACTCGAAATGGATGCACGAACTGCCTCAGTTTGTCCCATAATAACGTAGCTTGTAAGTCGGAAGTACGTTGCCGCTATTGCAATTGTAGGCACCACTCGCTGTTATGTAGAAAACAACAGCTGACTCCTCCTGCGCCCGGCGTAGCGCCCGCGCATAATAATGTTATTCCCCCGGCGCCGACATCTACCGCCCCGCAGGTACATGTTGCCTTATCAGCACTATCGACGCCTCCTCCGGTAAAAAATAACATTTCGTTGTGCAATTTTAATAACCGCCGAGATAATAATATTACCTGTCTTTTAGGCACGGTTCAAGTTTTAATACCGGACTCTGCGGGTGTGTTGCACAATGTTCGCGCGCTTATTGATCCCGGATCGCAAAACAATTTTATTACAACGACATGCTTAGCAAAACTTAACGTAAATTTTAATAGAATAACGCGCGCTGTTGTAAAGGGGATCGGTTCATCGCCTAATCCGATTAAGGGTTCCGTCAGCGTTAATTTGTTTTCGAACGATAAAAATATTTTACTCACGCTGGACTCTTACGTCATTGATAAAATTATGGATAATTTGCCTTCTGCTCGTATCGAGCCCGGTTCGCTCGGTTATTTAAACCACGTTCAGTTAGCTGACAGTAGTTTCCATTCACCTGGGGAAATTGACATCCTCATCGGTGCACCGCAGTTTGCCGAAATTTTACTCTCGGGACGCGTAAATGGTCCGCCCGGGTTACCTACCGGTATACAAACGATTTTTGGTTACATAATCGTAGGAAATTGTCCTATTAGTAATCCTTCTACTGAGTTCGTTTCTTTGTGCTCGTTTGTACAGAATGAACCTCCGTTATCAAATATGCTAGAAAGGTTCTGGCAGCTCGAAGAAGTAGCGCCCGAGCGCCCGCTGAACGCCGCATCTAGGGACTGCGAGAAGCTGTTTGTCTCAAGCGTGTCACATGATGACACAGGACGTTATAGTGTAGCGTTACCTTTTGCGCGCGACCCCTCTGAGCTCGGTGACTCATACAAGACTGCTATGCGTCGTTATATGTACTTGGAGCGTAAGTTAACCGCTTCCCCAGAGTTGCGTTTGGAATATGACGCTATTATTAAGGAATACCTATCGAAGGGTTATATCTCGTTACTTGATGATGCTGGTTCGCTACCTACGGGTTTTTATATACCACATCATGCCGTTGTTAGGCAAGATAAAGTAACTACAAAGGTGCGAATGGTTATGGACGCCAGCGCCAAAACTGATTCAGGTAAATCACTCAATGATTTTTTATATCAGGGTGAGAATTTACAAAACGATTTGTTTTTAATTTTACTCGATTTCCGCTTATATCCCGTGGCTTTTACCAGTGACATACATCAGATGTTTTTACAGGTTTTAGTTAACGAGGATCACAGAATGTTTCAAAAATTTTTATACCGCTTTGATAGTACTTTACCGCTTGATACCTATCAATTTAACCGCGTTTGCTTTGGATTGCGCTGTAGTCCTTTCCTCGCCATGCGAGTTTTAAGACAACTTTGTGATGACGTACGCGCATCTTACCCGCGCGCCGCAGATGTTGTTGTGCATAATTGTTACATGGACGATATTTGTTACTCCGTTCCCACCGTTCAGGACTCGTTACGGCTCAGAGATGAGCTGTTAGGATTGTTTACGGCCGGGGGCTTTAGCCTTATGAAATGGTCCAGTAACTCAGCAGAGTTACTCGAATCATTGCCTGATACCCACCGCTATTCTTCAAAAGTAAATTTCGATGAGCCTAATCAAAGTCTAAAGGTTCTTGGCCTTGAATGGTCTCCTACCACAGATGTTTTTTCTTTTTCTGTCGCTCTTGACAACCGTCCATGTACCAAACGCAACATCTTATCGGTTATTGCTCGCCAGTTTGATGTTTTAGGTTTAATCGCGCCAACTATTCTTTACGCGAAATTAATCTTACAGAAGCTTTTTGTTCTCAAGCTGGATTGGGACGACAAGCCGCCCCAGAATGTAATGGTTCTCTGGGAGAATTATCTTCGCGAACTGCCCGCATTACGGGACTTAAAGATAAAGCGTCATCTTGAGGTGTTTAGTAATGACCTCGTCACTATTATCGCATTTTCCGACGCGAGTGAACGAGCATACGGAGCCGCCGTATATGTCAAAGTTCAGCAAGATATCCACTCCCCAGCGGTTGTCAACCTGGTGTGCGCGAAATCCAAAGTCGCTCCTCTCAAAACGATATCGGTTGCCAGACTTGAGCTCTGTGGCATTTTACTTATGTCTAAACTGGTGCAACGAGTTATGAACACTTATAAACCGCGTCATAATATTGAAAATATATTTTGTTTAACCGACTCAATGGTCGCATTATATTGGATTCATTCGGATCCTCAAACTTTGAAAACATTCGTCGCTACGCGTGTTACAAAAATTTTAGATTGCCTTCCCGCGGAACATTTCTTTCACGTTCCCGGTACCGACAACCCTAGCGACTGCTTATCGCGAGGTTTGTCTCCGAAGAAATTGTTGTCGCACCCGATGTGGTTCAGTGGACCATCATGGCTTCAACAGAGCGTCGACACGTGGCCTGTTACCTCTGTCGCCACTAATGCCATCGATGTACGGTTGCCGGAAACCAAAGTGGTTTCATTACCGGTTGTAGCAGATGTAGGTGTAGACCCGCATCCACTTCTTGCATTGTCGCATCGCGTATCTAAGTGGACGGTGCTACTTCATTCCGTTATCTACGTTTACAAGTTTTTAGGTAAACTGCCGCGATCTAAATCTATTACCGCATCGGATGCGATTTTTGCTGAAAAGATCTTAATTACGGCTTTACAAGAATTTTACTTTTCTGACGAAATTGCACGTTTAAGAGCAAACAAAAATTGTCGCACAGCGTTAAGACGCCTCTCCCCCTTTATTGATAGTGATGGCTTATTGAGAGTCGGAGGTCGACTCCGTAACGCTGATTTGACCGATGAACAGCGGCATCCTTTGCTGCTTCCGCATAAAGACCGCATCACCGATTTGATCGTGTCGCACTATCATCGCCGCAACTGTCATACTGGTCCGGTGGCTCTTATGTCAATTTTGCGGCAAAGTTATTGGATACTATCTTGTCGTAATGTCGTACGTCGTATCGTGCATAAATGCAATTTCTGTTTCCGCGCTAAACCCAAGGCCGTGCATCCCTTCATGGGGGACTTACCCGCGTGCCGCGTAACTGAAGCTAAAGCCTTTACACGCACGGCTGTCGATTACGCGGGTCCTATTAGCATCATCCCGCAACGTAAACGTGGCGTTCGGTCTATTAAGGCATATCTATGCATTTTCGTGTGCTTAGTCACTCGCGCTGTTCATGTCGAGTTGACTACCGATCTTAGTACGAGTACATTTCTCTCAGCGTTTAAACGTTTTCTAGCCAGACGGTGTGCTGTGCAAACTATGTACTCTGACGCAGGAACCGTCTTCGTCGGTGCGAAGAACGCTCTTTCGGACATCTACGCTCTAGTCAATTCTGATGAGTATAAAACCGCGTCTCTACCGAGTTGGCCGAACATAAAATAACGTGGAAAATCAATCCGCCGCGCACTCCGCATTTCGGTAGACATTACGAGATATTTGTTAAGGGCTTCAAAACTCATTTATATAAGGTTACTAGCTGACCCGGCAAACTTTGTTTTGCCATAAAAACACCAAACATTCATCTACCCTACCTAACCTACCCTAACTACCTACCCTACCCTACCTACCCTACCCTACCCTACCTACCCTACCCTACCTACCCTACCTACCCTACCTACCCTACCCTAACTACCTACCCTACCCTACCCTACCTACCCTACCTACCCTACCCTACCTACCCTACCTACCCTACCTACCCTACCTACCCTACCTACCCTACCCTACCCTACCTACCCTACCCTACCTACCCTACCTACCCTACCTACCCTACCTACCCTACCTACCCTACCTACCCTACCTACCCTACCCTAACTACCTACCCTACCCTACCCTAACTACCTACCCTACCCTACCTACCCTACCTACCCTACCTACCCTACCTACCCTACCTACCCTACCCTACCCTACCTACCCTACCTACCCTACCCTACCTACCCTACCTACCCTACCTACCCTACCTACCCTACCTACCCTACCTACCCTACCTACCCTACCTACCCTACCTACCCTACCTACCCTACCTACCCTACCTACCCTACCTACCCTACCTACCCTACCTACCCTACCTACCCTACCTACCCTACCTACCCTACCTACCCTACCTACCCTACCTACCCTACCTACCCTACCTACCCTACCTACCCTACCTACCCTACCTACCCTACCTACCCTACCTACCCTACCTACCCTACCTACCCTACCTACCCTACCTACCCTACCTACCCTACCTACCCTACCTACCCTACCTACCCTACCTACCCTACCTACCCTACCTACCCTACCTACCCTACCTACCCTACCTACCCTACCTACCCTACCTACCCTACCTACCCTACCTACCCTA
Organism: Anorthoa munda; assembly: GCA_945859665.1. Classification (NCBI taxonomy): domain Eukaryota; kingdom Metazoa; phylum Arthropoda; class Insecta; order Lepidoptera; family Noctuidae; genus Anorthoa; species Anorthoa munda. The sequence goes on along the minus strand of OX243907.1, from coordinate 2,549,807 downwards.
CCTACCCTACCTACCCTACCTACCCTACCTACCCTACCTACCCTACCTACCCTACCTACCCTACCTACCCTACCTACCCTACCTACCCTACCTACCCTACCTACCCTACCTACCCTACCTACCCTACCTACCCTACCTACCCTACCTACCCTACCTACCCTACCTACCCTACCTACCCTACCTACCCTACCTACCCTACCTACCCTACCTACCCTACCTACCCTACCTACCCTACCTACCCTACCTACCCTACCTACCCTACCTACCCTACCTACCCTACCTACCCTACCTACCCTACCTACCCTACCTACCCTACCTACCCTACCTACCCTACCTACCCTACCTACCCTACCTACCCTACCTACCCTACCTACCCTACCTACCCTACCTACCCTACCTACCCTACCTACCCTACCTACCCTACCTACCCTACCTACCCTACCTACCCTACCTACCCTACCCTACCCTACCCTATCTCTCAAGTTGGATCGAACTGCACATGGTGTGCGAATTTTATTATAATCGGTTAAGTGGTTTAGGAGTCCATTGAGGACAAACATTGTGACACGAGATTTATATATATTAAGATAGGTTCTCAATTGTTGACTTACGAAGAGATGTTAACTGTTTTAACACAAATTGAATGCGTTTTGAATTTGCGTCCGCTCACGCCCCTTGGCGAAGATCCCTCTGAGCTAAGCGCATTGACTCCATCGCACTTCCTGATGTCTACGCCGCTAAAGAGTTTACCCGCTTACGAAGCTACCGGTGATGACACTAGTTTAAAGAAACGATACGCTTTATTAGATCAATTGGTGCAATCATTCGCAAAACGATGGAAACGTGAATATCTTCACCTTTTGCAATCCAGAGGGAAATGGAACACTCATTCAGATCCTATAAAGATAGGTAGCGTCGTGGTTGTAGTTACTGATAACGTTGGACCTCTATCTTGGCCATTAGGTATAATTCTTAAAACCTATCCCGGCAAAGACGGGATCAGTAGAGTCGCTCTTGTTCAGACGGCGACAGGGTTCTATAAGAGACCTGCCGTCCGCCTCTGCCCTCTACCTTCGCAATAGCGCCTCTCCCGCTCCCCGGCTTATAGTTTAGTGTATTTTTAAAACCGATGGTTTTAAGGCCGGGGGCATGTTCGCGCCTTTTCGTTGGCGCTTCTTTATTTTAGGTATAGTTTTATTCTACCCGCTTTTTACTTTATATTTTTTATTTTTCGCTGCTTGGTTTTGTACTGAGGTAGAATATGACCGACATCGCCGCCGCGTGGTCGTGTCTGTGCCGCTTTTTCTGTTTATCCACAATTTTGGATTAAAACCGCCCCTTGAGGTTGTTTCGTGCCGTACACAACCCTCATATCGTCCTCATCGTCAAGAAGACCGAGAAGAACGCATCAAGGTCGCAGCAGCACTGGCACCTGGATCGAGGCCCCGAGCTGGACTGCCCACCGTGGTGCTAAGGTTGGTCAATTTTCTATCCTTAGTTGCGAAATCAGCAGCCTTTCTCAATCTTGTGTTCTTTCCCCCTTTCTTAATTAAATAAAACCTATGGAGATACAACCACTAGCCAGCTAGTACCCACCCGCGCCATCAGTAATTATTTAGGTTAAGTGATAATATGTTAAATGTATTGTTTTATTTAATGATATAGTAAAAATGGAAGTGTGTGTAGTATATTAGATATATAATGATGAAATAATATATTTTTTTAAATAATGTAATGTAATTGAAATTTTATGTAAGAATTTCATTAAATTGCAATTTGATTTTGCATGCCGTTAAAACGGTGAGACATGTAGCACTATGCAATGTTATGAAATGAACACCTCTGTAAACACCATGTTTCTAGCAAATAAATATTCTATTCTATTCTATAACGAAATCCTAAAAGTTCTGAAAAAGCTTCGTATACTGCGTACCTACCTATATTATGTATATCTACAGCTTTTAATGTGACTGGCAAACCAAGCGTTCAAGAGTTGACCTTGAGCGACCTTGCTCAATTAATATTATAGCTAGCAGGGGTACGTGAAAACATAAATGAGGAAATTTTGAAATGTGCGCGGATTAATGTTGGGTCATAAATACATTCAATTTATTTTTGTTTGACTCGGTGGGGTAAACTTTTCGATCTTGATTTATTATTTAGATCCAGATCGTGTATACTCGTAAATTGTGTGGTGACTGATGCCCTGGGCAGTTAGCCCAGCAGCTGTCAATCTGCTGACTGATTAGAATTTATCTTTCAATAATGATATAGTTAGTGTGTGTGTGTGTGTTAGTGGTCAAGCGCGGGCCTATAATAGATAAAAAAAAAAAAAAATGAAACGGTATTACGTACATAGTTTTACAGTCTCGGCTACTGTCGTTCAGGTGCTATCAGCCACCCTGCAAAGATGCCAATTCGCAGTCTCCGCTTAAGAACACGTATACTAGTACAAACGGCCTCCCTACTATGACGTGTCAAAATTATCATGGTTCGACTGTGAGATGCATCATCTTCCTGCCCTTGTCCCATGTCACTTGGGGTCGGCGCAAAACGTTTTCTGCTTCCATACCGTCCTATCCCCTGACACGCTATCATTTTCTTTCATACCACTCCGCACAGTCCATCTTTTCTTTGGTCTTCCTCTCTCTCTCCATCCATCCACATTTATATTCATAACTCTTTCAGTAACATGCGTTTCATACCTCCCCATCACATGACCATACCAGAACAAACGGTTTCCTTTCATCTTTTCTGTCACTGACGTCACTTTCAAACTATACTCATTTCTCACCTTATCCATTCTCGTCACTCCGTATATCCATCTCAACATTATCATGTCTGATTCATGCAATCTCTTTTCATCCATCTTTTTCACAGCCCAACATTCTAATCTATACAGTACGTCAGGTCTAATCATAGACTTGTAGATTTTCCCCTTTAACTTGAGGCATCCGTGGGTCACAAGTTGTTTCAGTGACCTGATGCCATTTCATCCATCATGAGTTGATTCGGTGCGTTATGTCTCGTTCTACCTCGCCATCCCCTTGGATAAGCGACCCTAGGTACCGGAAGTTGGAGCAGATCGGTATGGGCGTTCCAGCGAGACCTATGGACACGGAACTGGAGAGACCGCCAAAATTGCAAAACAAGTATTCAGTTTTGCTTATGCTCAATTTCAAGCCAATATTCTCCAGTCTGTGCCACCACATCTTCAGTCTACTCTAGACCTCTAGGCCACTCACGGCAACCAGCACAATGTCATCGACAAACAGCATACACCAGGGAGGCACCCTGGTGTATGCTGTTTGCTCCTGTATGTTCGACGTCAGAGTCTCCATTATTATCAGGAAGAGGTAGGGACTGAGGAAGACTGTGAGATGTATACAAGTTCATATACATCTATCCTTTACGCACAATAGTAATAACCTTGCTCTAAGAGCTTATGATAACCCCCAAGTTATTGGTGTTGTATGTGGCTAATATAGCTCTATAGAAGCTACATGCGCAACTTTAGTTCTTTGCCTGAACACTTCGTACTAAATTCGATCCCTCAGGGACTCCAGGCACAGCCCTTTTCTTCATACATGAAACGCTTTTTCATTCAATGAGGATTATTACAATTCTTCTAGATACACGTCTGAATTTAGTAATCCGCTATAATTTTTAATATCAACTCATGTATCGAAGGAAGCCCCTGAAATCTGGTTCAGAAGAAATCTGCATCATTCTGTTACCGCTTCAATAATCATGGAAATACACGACTACTAGCACTGCAAAACATATTACTAGAGAAAAACGATATCCTAGGGTAAAATAGTCGTTCGCGCTGACTCTATCAGATACTGATATTTATACTAGATAGTAATAAATCAGATACGTACACTCAACCGCATATTAACGTAACAGTTACACAACATTTCGCCACAGCTAGCACTCCACAGCATCTATGACCACAGTTTAGCTACTGTCAACGGGTGCTTTATCGCAAAGCAATCTATTTGAAGGTCGAGGGGCTGGGGAGGAAGATGTCGGAGCTTATATCTTAAACTGTCATACTGCAATTTGGAAAATATCAAAATAGGTTTGATGTAGGCTCAGTCCTTTACCGCTGTTTTGTCTCTAACATCAACTTATATAAACGGGCATAATCACTATAATGAAATGAAGGGGTTAAATAACAGAGAAAGAAGAAATTTGACATCCTTACATAATAATACATATTATACTTAAAACTCACGGATTTTGGCCATGAAACTAAGCAGAAACTGCAGTACGCCACCTGCTACAATCCTTATGTACTCTTATGTGTGACAAACATCACGAATAAGGTTCTTGTGTTTTTTTTAGGCCATCCCCTTAACCCTCGACCCGTCACGTGGGGTCTTTGAAAGCCCTGGTTTTAGAAAACTGCAAATTCTGTAATCTTTCAATGTTTCCATGGATCCCTTGCTTTAGGTAGCTTCCTAAAAAATATCAAATTCGATGCTCACATCGCGCATGTGTTGTGTTGTGAGATAATTTTTGTGTTTCTGTGCATAATTTTATTTTGGTTTTGTTGATTTCTGTCCAATTCTTTAGTCTTTGTTAATCTCAAATAATCATAAAAAGAACAAAAGAAAATAGTATTTTTTTAATTCTTTACTGGAAAGAGTTAAAATTATAGTAAGAATGGTTGCCTCTGTTTTTTTAAAGGATTAATATTATAAATAAATGTCTTATTTGCAATATATCCAATATATATAAGTCCTACCCAAATACCTATCGAATTATTACATAAAATGTAGATAACAATGTCATTTAATACGCATTTATTCTTGGGGTCTCTGAAGACTCCACGGCGAAGGTTCGCATCGCAATTTCAGAGCGACGGGTGAGGTGTTAAGTTTTATGTTAAAACTTGTATCTGTCAAATGTGAGAGCGATTTGCCACTGTTATCATTACACTATGGTTAGACCATAAAAGCACCAGAACTTCGCAGCAGTGAAAGTGGTTTTCACAACTTGTGAAACCACTTTCACTGTGCCGTGTTGTACTGATGTGCGGTTTAGTGTACTAACGTATCGCCAGGGGTAATTACATCACAGCCGGTAACGATGACGGATGGTTTAACTTGCTCTCCGAGGCACTGAGGAATTTTAGATTGAAAACAACTTTTATTTTTACTCAACCCTCGGCAACAATTTTCAATGACAAGCGTGTTACGTTATTAAATTGAAATCATATTTTATAGGTGTTCGGGATTGTATCTCATACTTAGCTAACAAAGAAGCGGCGTGCGTGTATGACTAGATGTATGAACGTAGATGAAACAAAAGGATTATGTAAGTATGGTAGCAGGTGGCGTTCTGTAGTTTCTGCCTACCCCCATGGGAAAAAGGCGTTAGTTTATGTATGTTTGCTCTGTGCCCACATTTTACCTAATAACGGCCTCTAACTGTAAAGATAATTATTATATTCTACGCAATAAAAACTTAATATTACACCTATCACTGCCACAAGTGGCTGATTGTAGTCATGTCTTCCAATTTCTCATTTTTGCTTAATAGATCCGTTATATTACAAATTTTTCAGCTGTATCTGTAAAACATATGTCATCAAAAATGACCAATAAAAATGCAACAGCACAAATAATAGTGTTACCTGGAAAATTCCATTAGGTCCGTCAGTATTGTATATGTATTTTTTCTTTTGTGACGTAACTTTTTCAAAAAATATTGAACATGTATTTTTCTTTTGGCACGTACATCAAAAATAGCGACGATATAGTCAATTAATTATTTTTGATACCTAGTCTACCTGAAGAGTAAATCACTATCAACGAAGAACGGACCTTATTTATAGATTTTATTCAAGGAAAGGTCTCTATTGTCTTTAAAATTATACCTGTGGTTGTGGTAGTGCCTATCAAGGAAAAGTGTCTGACAAGAAGTCTCTAATTATATCCTTGAATCAGTTTAAAAATAGACAAAGGCCTCTTTACTTAGCTCCAGGTAGGTAATTAAATTAAAGTTAAATATTTTTTTCCTAAAACATCTTATTACGAGTGGAGTATGTTTCTTTGGAAAGGATTACAGTCAATACTTCCTTGATTTTCAACAAAATAAATGTTTTTTGAAGAAACCCTTTCTTACCCTTGGGTATAGTAAAGGTGAATAAGGTCGTAAGGAAAACATTGTCGTCTGATAGGATTTTTGCTGTGTTGTAGTACGTGACATAACACCACGCCTATCCCCCCCGAAGGGTTGCGAGAGGTGCGCCTATAGTACACCCAAATTTCACCAGTTATGTTTGGTTTGCTAATATTAGCATAAAATATATATTCATACATTGGCATAACGAAATTCAGCATCATTGTCATTACGCATAATATTATTAGGCAGAAATGTTTTGTCATAATAATAATGAAGCGTAATTTTATAAAGCACTAGCTGTCCCACGCGGCTTCGCTCCCGTCAACTGGCTATCTACCTACCCTACCCTATCTACCCTAAATACATGAATGTTGCGTAACTTTAACCGCTTACGCAGCGCACGTGTTAGTATTGGAAGTACGTGTGACGTCATTAAATCATGGATTTACACTTCTAAGCACAATGGGTTTGCTACAAAATACAAACTGTCATATTTATTAAGCATCTACCGACAAATGTCGAAGTACCTACCTAAATTATTATTGAGTTGTCAAATACCTACAATTGTTAGAGTACCCACCTGAGTAAATATTGTTGTGTGTACAGGAAATAACTCTAAACTGACATATAAGCCATAGTGATGATATTCCTATAAAATATTACGTAATTTATAATGACCATTGTGATGTATCCTGGATTTTATATTGCTATTTTAGTATTATAAGTCTTTTGAGACAATTAATACAAGACTGTCAGTTAGTATCAATATTCTTTCGAATATTGATTAAGAATTACTAAATAGGCGATATTAAATTCCATAATTGTCTTTATACGTTTTAAAAAGGTTTCATTACTCAAGAATTGATTATTGACCTAATTGTGAGAAAATTAATAGAAATGTAGAAAATGGTGGGGACATTTGACAGGTCGACTCGTTACTATAAATAGTGTAATTCGTAAGTTGACACACTTCGTTGTGAACTACAAGCCAGTACAGACCAGTTGTTATATTGTGATATTGATATTGTTTTCCTGAATTGTTATATTCTGTGAAAGATGGACTACACAAGCTTCACGTAAGTTATTTGATATTATAACTTGATTATTGCTAATGGTTGTGTTGAAACTCTATTTTCATATTGTGGCCTTTATTCATAATTATGTTGAATTAATTTAAGGGCTAGTTATGTTCTTTGCCTTATCCTTGTTGTTTTGATTATGTAACATTGTGAAATGTTACAAGATTAATAATGGCCATAATAGAATTAGATCTTTATTGTGATAAACGATATTATATGGATGTAAAAGATGTCTATGAATACTTTTACAACCATAGTTGCTTCCGTGGAGTTTCTTGCCCTTCTTCTCCACGAGAACTAGGTCTAGCGAACGGGCGGTAAGCTATCTGAGCCTCAATATTAATTAATTGACAAGCCCAATTGAAATAAATGCCTAGTCTTGTCTTTCTGTGCTTTTATTCATGAAACCATTCCCTTATACACCACATACATAGGAACTCTGATACACAGTAAATAACCATCTTGACATATATCGATACTTTTACATGGAGTTCCATTATGATTCTAACATCAGAAGTGGGATCCAGCTCTAGCTTACACAATAATTCTAATGAATTTAATTTTGTCATTTTCATAAACAACGTGTCGACGAGTCGCTGACTCCAATCGCACCAAGGCGATGTCCTAGCGATGCCGCCCCAGCCCGTGGCACTGCGAGCTGCATAGCTTGCGGATCTAGAATCTGTACGACCATTTGAACTGCGGTTCTTTATGCTACCGTAAGAGCAGTTAGTTCATGGATCTGCAAACTATGGTCAGAGCACCAGATTTTGACTATGGACATCTAGCTGACAGCTGCAGCACGAAAACTGCTGAAAGTGGTAAGGCCGTCAGAGGCTTTGTTTTTATTTACTTTTGAATATCTTTGGTATCATAAAGATATAAGATTATGTTTGAATAAGCGTAAATCGATAATTCCTAAGCTTTTGGTTTATTTATCAGAAACTTGTCTAGAATTTTTATCGAAGGGTATTTTTGCAAAAATGTACCCAACTCGGTAATAATACAGTTAGTGGCTACTTACATACTTGAGAGGTACCAAAGATTTGCAAAGAATCATTATTAGTTAATGGAGGCAGAATAGTAGTTTTCACCAATATTCTCACATTTACAAAAAACTCTCTACTCTGTTTTTCTCTTGGCTATTTCTTGAGTAAAATTAAAAAGGAATCTTATATATGGCAAAAGCTCTTGAGCAGTTATTTTCATGATAGGTCTGTTTAAAATAAACAATCCATTTAAGCAATTAGTTTTAGAGCTATTAGAGATTGAGATTTTGATATAAACAAATCGTGATCTAATTCTTATCATTGAGTCATGAAGATAAATTAAAAAATAAAACGTTATAGGATAAAACTAATAAATGAAAAGTAAATTTTTGAATGATAAAAACCATGTGGGTGTAACTTACTGTTAAGTAGTTCGTTTGAAAAGAGACATGACACCTATATCGATACTTTTATATGGAGTTCCATCATGATTCTAACACACGCAACGGAAACTCTCAAAAAATAATATATTTTTGCCCGTTTTTTGCAACCTTTTTCATGTATGCTCCACCCTATAGGTCGTAGCTTGATGTTATATAGCCTATAACCTTTCTTGATAAATGGACTATCCAGCACAAACATAATTCTTCAATTCCAACCAGTAGTTCCTGAGATTAGCGCGTTCAAACAAACAAACTCTTTAGCTTTATAATATTATTATAGATAATGTTATAAACGCATAATGATATTTGCGATATAACTATTATTAAAACAAACATGGGCCATCCCCGCCGCACCTTAACCTAATCCAATAGAGTATTTCCAAAATTATAATAAATAATACACATTTATAATAAATAGTACATAACACCTATTTTTTTATTATTAATACTTAAAAAATATTAATCCTTAAAACATTTATGCTACTTCAAATACGCCAAATGACAGTTACGCTAACTTTTGCATTATGCCAAAGTATTATTATGCCACAGTATTACAATACTAATAAACATTATGCGAAAACGTTATGCCAAACAATATTATGCCTTATACATTTAATGCCAAGAGAGGGATTCTATTCCCGTTATGTTTAAGTCTCATGTTATAGGAGGCGAGCTAATTGTCAACCGGGCACAGATCCAGACTCCGGGCTCCTACTGACAAATTCCGATGGATAAACCCAATAGCATTTGCCCGCCCCGGGCATCGAACCCAAGACCTCATGCTCCGCAGTAGCGCTTGTGACCACTACACCAACAGATGCAGTGTTTATGTGACATACCAAAGATGCAGTGTGTACGTGACATACCAAAGATGCAGTGTGTACGTGACATACCAAAGATGCAGTGTGTATGTGACATACCAAAGATGCAATGTGTACGTGACATACCAAAGATGCAGTGTGTACGTGACATAACAAAGATGCAGTGTGTACGTGACATACCAAAGATGCAATGTGTATGTGACATACCAAAGATGCAGTGTGTACGTGACATACCAAAGATGCAGTGTGTATGTGACATACCAAAGATGCAGTGTGTACGTGACATACCAAAGATGCAGTGTGTATGTGACATACCAAAGATGCAGTGTGTACGTGACATACCAAAGATGCAGTGTGTACGTGACATACCAAAGATGCAGTGTGTATGTGACATACCAAAGATGCAGTGTGTACGTGACATACCAAAGATGCAGTGTGTACGTGACATACCAAAGATGCAGTGTGTATGTGACATACCAAAGATGCAGTGTGTATGTCAAATAACTAAATAAATTCACCAGGGTATTGTGTGTCCAATATTTTGTGACAGGCAGATTTTAAAGTGTTTATTGATTGATGACTAACGACAGTGTATTAGGTGTATCATAAGTAGATTGCAGAAATAGTGGACCTAAGATACGAGAATAAACGGTCCTGTTTTGGGCTGAATAGATTAAATAGCGAAAGCTTAAGACAATTAAACGCTGTTACTTTTATGTATTACCCTGTGTACAGTATATTAGCCAATGAACGGTAAATAAGTAGCATTACCAGGCTATTTTTAATGTTTCCGATACTGGTACACAAGCCTTCTGGGTCCACGCAGGCCCAGTACGGGTTGGCTGATGTCACATATCTTCGTTTTTTTAGTTATAGGACACGCCGGTTACCTCACGATATTTTCCTGCGCCGTTTTGAGAATAATGCAAAAAAAATTTTTTTTGCATTACACAGCGGTTCGAGTCCAATACCTACAGACTCGTAAGTTGGGGACGTAATCACTGTGCCACATCTGGTTTATTTCAAATTAAATTTATTGCATCCATAATGTACGTACAGGTACAGGGTACATGTAGTTACAGAAACAATTATGGACCCTGTCGGGCACAGCAACATTCTAGATACAGTTAGTGTCTAGGAGAGAGGAATAGCGCTTAATATTTTCCTTTATAATTAAAATTTCAGTTATTCGTTTCCTATCTATCTGCGTTTATTTGGTTAAATCTACTAATATGTGTGTGCCTTTCTATGTTCATATTAAATTATGAATAATTATTGCTTAATAATTTATTTGCTTAAATTTCGTGTGCCACACGAGAAGCGTCTAATGAAAGAAGGTAAATACTGTGCATTTCAATTAAAAGCTACCAAGCTAAAACATAACTTTATGGTAACCAAATTTACATTAAGATTAATTGGTTTAATTTTACCGATTTTTATTGCCGTGACTTCGATCTAAGAGAATTTTGATATCTCTCCGATCGTTAAAAAGTTATAGCAAAGATCTAACAGTAAGTTGTGATAACTTTACGAAATGTTTGCCGAAAAAATATAAAGCGCTTTATATTTTGTCCAATGGGACAAGAGATTTTGATTTAGAAATACAAAACGATTTCTAGTTAAAACATCACTCGACTCAAGAGCATTTGACTAGATAATTTCTGTCAAATCGCTTCGATTTTCAAAAAAAATATTAATGTTAGGACTAGATCAGATTAATTTAGGTATTTTGGTTACTATTTCATTAGCTGACCATTTCATACCAAAATATCAAGAGTGAATAGGTTACTTCTAGGTGAGCGTGCTTCACCGGCGACCACAGCATCGCTTACCATCAGGTGAGATAGTGGTCAAAAGGGAATCTATTATTAAATAAAATAAAATATATATCGCAGGGAGATGATAAAAATGGAGATTTGATCAAACCCCTAATGTAAAGGATTTCATCAAATCAGTTATCTACTTTCATGGCCAACCATCCCACAGAATTGTAATTTTATCGTCTTCCGTGAATAATTGATCTTCTACCGTTCCGTTTTCATCATTTCTCTGCGACAGATACACTCGTATGTAGATTCTTACTACGATATCATCACGCGATAATTTTGTATAAGTATAAATAGCGTTCTTATAGTAAGGCGCAAAAAAGTCAGCACTATTTTCGACCCAACTCAATTACCGATCACCACGTCGACCGTTCAATCTGTGATAATGGCTCCCAAAGCTTTGAAGGCGCAAATGTTTAAAAGAAGCTCTAGCTGTTACCCGCAGCTTCGCCCGCTGTAATTCTAGTTGTCGACATACAGGGTGAGAAAATCCAATGTTGCAGTTTTAGTTTTAATCAAAATCAGCCTCTTGACTCCTTTGATTGCTTTATGCTATTCTTCATAGCGATGATATGGCCATCCACGCCCTCTTTGAAAATTCAGCCTATATAGGTACAGGAAGCATTAACGTAAAAACGATTAACTTATTTAATTGAAGGCGTTGGTCAATACAGGTATAGGTCAAATAGTTACAAAAGTAAAACAAATAAATTATAGAGTCATAGGTTCTGCTTTGCTTTGAATTGAAGATACCACTCTACCATATATTGTATCTACAGTTAATTTACATTCCTTAATTATTCCGTTAATCATGGGTACAACATTTTATCATCATCATCATCATTTCAGCCAAAAGACGTCCACTGCTGGACATAGGTCTCCCCCAGGCGTCGCCACATTGACCGACCCCGTGCGTGTCGCATCCAGCGCCTTCCCGCAACCTTAACCAGGTCATCGGTCCACCTAGTGGGAGGCCTTCCAACATATCGTCTTCTGGTTCGCGGTCGCCATTCCAGAACTTTTCAGCCCCATCGGCCATCCATTCTGCGAGCAATGTCCCCTGCCCACTGCCACTTATGTTTGGCAATTCTTCGGGCTATGTCGGTAACTTTAGTTCTCCTGCGGATATCATCATTTCTGACGTGATCACGCAAGGAAATTCCGAGCATAGCCCTCTCCATTGCCCTTTGGGTGACTTTAATCTTTCTGATAAGGCCCATTGTGAGCGACCACGTCTCGGTCCCATAGATGATCACTGACAACACACACTGGTCATAGAATTTTGTCTTGAGACATTGCTGTAAATTGGACGAGAAGATACCACGCAACTTCCCGAACGCCGCCCAGCCGAAACAGATTCAACGGTTGACCTCTTTCTCGAAGTTGGACGTACCCAACTGGACCGTTTGTCCCAGGTAGACATAATCATCTACAACTTCGAGTATAGAGTCTCCAATCTTGATAGGAGTGGGTGTTACATGGGCATTCATCATGACCTTGGTTTTGTCCATGTTCATTTTAAGACCCACTCTTTCAGAAGCTCTACTGAGGTCATCGAACATTTTACTGAGGCTCTCCATGGTCTCAGCCATGACCACTGTGTCGTCGGTAAACCGAAGGTGAGTGATGTATTCGCCATTAACGTTGATGACAAGCGCTTTCCAATATATAAATCCAGAACACATCCTCCAGCGCAGCAGTGAACAGTTTCGGAGAAATGACGTCTCCCTGTCTCACGCCGCGCTGGAGAAGGATTGGTTTCGAGGTCTGATCCTGAAGACGGACTGACATGGTGGCGTTTATGTACAAACACTTCAACACCTCAATGTACCGGTAGTCGATCTGGCACCGTTGGAGAGACTGCAGTACAGCCCAAGTCTCGATTGAATCCAAGGCTTTCTCGTAGTCCACAAACGCTAAGCAGAGAGGCAGGTTATACTTTTCGGTCTTCTGTATGACCTGCCGCAGCGTATGTATACGTATGTATGGCTACGGTGCTAAAGTCTTTTAGGAATCCGGCTTGTTCGGGACGCTGGAAATCGTCAAACCTGCAAGCGAGACGATTTGTGATGACTCTTGAAAACAACTTGTAGACACAGCTAAGAAGTAAGATGGGCCTATAGTTCTTCAGCCGGGCATTGTCGCCTTTCTTGAAGAAGAGTACCACTACACCCTTGCACCATGCCTGTGGCGTTTTGCCCTCGAATATGACTGAATCAAACAGCTTCTGAAGGGCCTTAAGAAACGGTTTTCCAACCGCCTTCAGGAGTTCAGCCGTGATTCCGACATCACCAGGCGCCTTGTTGTTTTTAAGCTTTTATAGAGCCATCCCAATCTCGTACAGGCTGACGTCCGTGATATCTTCGGTATAGTGTCGTGTCAATCTAGCTCTTGGGTCGTTTGCTAGACTCGCAACGGGCTTGCTGATTAATGTGTACAATTGCCCATAGAATGTCTCGATCTCCCTCAGAAGCTCCAGTTTGGCGGATATGAACATGCCATTGTCGGTCTTCAGTCTCGTGAGCTGGCTCTGCCCAATAGCCAGATCCCTTGAAAATACCTTGGAGCCTTTATTTCGCTCAATCGCGTCTTTAATACGCTCGGTATTAAAGCGTCGGAGGTCTCTTTTCAAGGATTTAGAGATCTGTCTATTGAGCTGCCGATATTTGCACGCCTCATCTGAAGACTGCAGGATCATCTCACGCCTCTCCTTCATAAGCTTGAGGGTAGGATCAGAGAACTTTTTGTTTCTATCTGTACGACGGGTCTAGAAAAACTTAGACCCGACTGTATGGACAGCTTCCACGAACCCGTTAATGTATTCGTCCACGGAGCTCCCTAGGCACTCGAAACGATTCTGGAGTTCGAGCTGAAAGCTCTCGGGGTTTTGGACCTGGATTTGTGCTGGACGGAGCGTGGACTTCATCAGTCGAGACTTTTCAAGCTTAATATTAATGTTCAATGTGCCTCTTACCATGTGGTGATCGCTCCCGGTTTTTACCGAATTGATCACAGAGACATCATTGAACATTTGCTTCTTGGTTGACATGATGAATTCGATCTCATTTTTTGTTGCACCATCGAGGCTCTGCCAGGTCCACTTCCTATGTTCACGCTTTTTGAAGAAGGAGTTCATCATATAGAGGCCCTCCTCCTCCATTCGAATTTACAAAAATCCTTTCTTAACTAACATTTTCATTGTTTTCATGAAGAAAATTTGTATATCTTATCTTTACAAGAAGTATTTCCGCAAAGTTTGAAGTTAATCGATTTCCATAATAAGAAGTTTATACAAAACTACCCCACCTCCATTTGTCGCCTTCGTGTTTTATGAAAAAAAAGTAGCCTATGTCCTCCCCCCGGGTCTCAAACTATCTCCATACCAAGTTCACACCACTTACAACTTCATCTAAATCGGTTCAGCGGTTTAAGCGTGAATAGGTAACAGACAGACAGACAGAGTTACTTTCGCATTTATAATATTAGTATGGATATAAGTCTGAAATAGCCAAGTCAGATGCCTGTGGCGTTTCCAATTTAGCCGCCCGGCTAAATTAACTCTGACACTAGAGGTAGCCACATCCTAGCACGAAAAAGAAGAAGAAGCTCGCTGTTAGGTAATAATAGGCGCGAGGGTCGATTTTCAAGATTAGGCAATGCTTGCCGAGGTCAGTCCGTGGAGCGGTGACCATCAGTTACATACCGAGAATATTCCGTGCCTCGGTAAAAAATAAGTCGTTGGTCCAGGCTATCATTTGTAGGTCTATTTCAGTCGTTACGGTATTTCGAAGGCGGGACCCTGTCACCAGTCTTGCTAAGGAGTATCATGTTTACTAGCTACCGGGTTTCGGAGGTAAGATAGGAAGTCGCTCCGTGTAAAATACTGGTACTCAGTTGCATCCGAAGTCCATATGGTTGCAGCCCAAAAGACTAGGCCGGAAATTTGATCCTTTAAGGAAATTTCTTATTAACCCCCAACGGAAAAAGAGGGAGGTTATAAGTTTAACGTGTGTACCTGTGTGTTTGTGTATCTGTTTGTGGCATCATAGCACCTAAACGGAAGAACCGACTTTGTTTTCGTTTATCTAGAGTGTTTTTAGCTATGTTTGATGAGTATCGGTGTCTTTGGTAGGTACCTTTTTATGCGTTATGGACACCGACTTCCAAAAATAAATTTATTTTTCACTTTGCAGTTTTTTTTAATTTGGAAGTCGCGGTCGTTAGTATTTTTTTGTAAAAAAGCTTTTTATTTTTCACTTTTTAGTTGTACCTACCTAGTAGGCAAGTTGGTTAAGGTACCTATAACGCCAGAATAGATTACCCAAATATCATGAAACTTAAACAAAACCGGTGAAATGAGCGTACTGGCGTGATGTTATGTTATGAAATGGTATAAACAATAAACAGACATGCGATTACAGCAATCCCGAGAGATTTGGCGTAATTTATTGAAGTGTTCTGTTGTATATCTTCGAAGTTCTTCATCAGATCAATTTCAATTTCGAAACATACCTTTTCAAACAAAAAAAGAATTTTCAATATCGGTCCAAAATTGACGGAGATATGCGTGAACATACACAAAACAAAAAAAACAAACATAATGTCGAACATAGAACCTCCTCCTTTTTGGTAAGTCGGTTGAAAATAGTCTATGTCACTTAGGAATAATGTAGCTTTCTATTGGTTAAAGAATTTTTTAAATCGGTCCAGTAATTTCGGAGCCTATTCGGTACAAACAAAAAAATCTTTCCTCTTTATTCTAAACATATAAAAGAAGAAAGTGACTGAATGACTGACTCACTCACTGACCATCAACGCACAGGCCAAACGGCTGAAGCTTCAATCATGAAACTTGGCACGTAGGTTCCTATGGTAGTGTAGGTGAGCACTAAGAAAGGAATTTTGCAAATTCCACCCCTAAGGGCGTGAAATAGGGGATGAAAGTTTGTATGAAAATCCGTAAGATTTAAAGTCAGGATCTTCTTATTTTGGGTTTAGGCTGAAGATTAAAAAATAACTTACATGTGTCTCAGTGATTTCGAAGATTTCACCCCCATGAGGGTGAAATCGTCTAGAGACTTGAAATTTTGCAAATAGATACTTTGTACTGTGCAGGCATCCACTAAGAAAGAATTTTTGTGAATTCCACCCCTAAGGGGGTGAAATAGGGAATGAAAGTTTGTATAAAAGTCGGCCAGTTTTGAAGTTAGGATCTTCGAATATTGGGTTTGGGCTGAAGATTAAAATCTAACGCAAATTAAGGTTTTTTTGTGTATTCAATCCTTGGGGGGGCGGATCATGGGGGATGAAATGTTGTGTACAAAAGTCCTTCTTTTACAAAGGACAAATTATTAAAAATACTCTCAAGTCTTTAAAGTCTGTTGGTAACTATAAAATGGCTCAACGCATAAATATAGGAATTAAATAGGGACGGGAAACTCTGCTTCGCCATGACAATTAATAAGGCTCAAGGACAAACTCTGAAGTATGCTGGTGTAGATTTGAGGGCAAATTGCTTTTTCCATGGATAGTTCTATGTAGCGTGTTCACGTGTTATCTCATCAAATATTCTGGTGATATTGGCGTCAACATTCAAAATGGTTTAAAATGTTGTTTATAAGGAAATACTTTAATTTAATTACTTACTTATGCTTATGATTACTTATTATTAGTCATGGATAAACACAGAAATAGTGTAGGCATACGGAACGGGACAAGGATAGAGCGTATTGATGATAGAGTAGGTAAGTATAAGTCTGTCCTAAGAAACACTTTCGCATTACATTATTTTTTACTTTTCTCTACATACTGTTAAAATATGATAAGGAGAAGCATGTAGTCTACGCGTACGAAGCCGCGGGCAAAAGCTAGTAATATTATATTATTGGATTTTAAATCTTACTTGTTTTCTTTTTTGATACATACAGGATCATTTCTTAAGCGTAAAGATAGGCAAGTTACGGCCCATTACGTGTTTAAGAAAAATATACGTACGTGATTTCAGTCAAAAAACGAAATGTACCTACCTTATAACAACAGAGAAATTATCTCATTTCACGCCACTCACATCTACGGAAATGGAATTTATTCAAATGTAAGTAAATGCGGTTATTTATTCTTATGGGAAATTGGATAAGAAAGACATTATATCAGACTGTGTACAGGAATTCACTCATCTAAATGAAAAATAGGACACTTTCCGAATACCATTTGTATGAATGTAATGGTGTTTAAAATGAAATATGGATTTAAAATGTACGGACAGCGTCATCAACTGGTTATTCCTTTTTCTAAGACTATATTGTGAGTGTAATGGTATAATATGTGAGTCAAGGAGTTGACAGGTGCAACGTGACAATGCGGAATGTTTTCATTGATACCGTTTTGTCTGTAGGGCAATTTATGAAAAATTTCCATGAAAACGAGGTGAAGCATCAATATAGCATTTTCGTTTTGCACTTATCTGCTTTCACTCACCATATTGCGTATTTAATTTTCTTACGGCCAATGAATCGCCTACACAATGAGGTGCCCAGAACAATGGCAGCATTGCCACATTGAATGGCAATGCGGCCAACGTTCTGGGCACTTTTCTCATTGACAGTGACGTGGGCAATTTTTTGACGCCAACTGAGCTCTTTTGCTCTTTCCTTTTCATTACATTATTATCAGTTTATCCACTCCGCTGTCAAGGCCGATTGCAGGTCTCGGGCCTTTCAATTACAGCTATAATGAACGTGGATATTTGCATAATTGCTACGTTTGGCAGACGGATTGGTATCACGTTTTGTAGTAAGTTAATTACAGTTACGAAGCCAAGTTGCCTTTTAACCATAAATCCGCAAAACAGGCTTATATTTTAAACTGTATCTACAATTTCTTTACCCTTGGTTGATCCAAATTGTAGGTACTCGTACCTATTCTGAGTTATACCACACTAGTACTTATATAATCTAAATTAATGGAATGGAATGGAAGAAGAAACCGTGTTGCACCGAGCCTAAGTAACATGGGATAAAATTAAATTAAAACCCACGACACAAAAACCTCCAAAGAGCCCAAAAAAAAGCCTCGTACTCGCGTCGAGGAACCGCCAACGTTTACAGAAGTTTATTTTATTTTCATAGCGGCTCCCCGGCTTATTGTTTGCTTTTTCTAGGTTTTTGTGTCAGAGGATTTTTATTTTTAAATAATTTTAATTTCAACTTTTGTCGGTGCATATGAATATTTTTGCATTCATAACATGCTAAACATAATTTGATTTCAGTGGAAAAAACACATTATTGTCGTCGAAAAAAAATAGAGCAGGTACCATTTCCTTTCGACTAATCCTACTTCCTACTAATATTATAAATGCGAAAGTTTGAATAAATTTTTGTTACTTACACAATCACGCCAGAAGGGCTGAATGGATCTGGATGAAATTTGGCACAGAAATAGATTATAGACTTTTTTAATAAACGATAGGCTCGCGTTTGATCACTATCACACCTGATGGTAGGCGATGATGTAGTCGACGGCACTCCGCAACAGCACGTACATACACTACTTTTCAACCCGGTATAATTTTCCCTCGGGATAATAATCACTTTTCACGCAAGCAAAGCCGCTGGCAGAAGCTAGTGACCTATATTCCCAAAACGTATTAATTGAACATGAACCCAATAACCCTTGAAATTGAACCCATAAACTGTTGCTGATCAGAAATAATATTCTTATTAAGCTGCGTACATTGCAAAATTAAATTAAGCCTGAATTAGGTTAGTAGTGGATGATAGGCGAGCGGCCCCGAATATAAACATTTTTATAAGGCGATTAAACCCTTGTTTTGTGTAAATTAAGTTTTGGTAATAAGAAAGTTCGTATATTTATTTATTTATTCTTCAACAAATTTACATTTGTGTCGAACAGTGGTTTTAACAATAGATATAACACAACAATTAAACAATCATCATAAAGCCAGGAAAAAACAAATACTACATTTCACATTGGTTCCAACATTATTAGTCATAATATAGTAATAATTATACCCAACAATCCAACCAAAAATCAATATAAATTAATTTCAAGAAGTGTATGTCAAAATAAATTAATTTCAAAAAGTGTATGTCAATAAAATTAATTAACATGTAACGTCATAATAGAATGCTGGATATATTACTCCAAAGTCACAAAAAATATTTTATCACATATTAGTTCGAACTACTTTTATCTTTGAGAAACTCTTCTATGCTGAAATATAGTATGAAACATGCTAAAACATTGATTGTTTTCACTGTTTTGTCTGTAGATTGTTTTTCAGGGTCCGTGCCTACTCAACCCGATTAGACTCAACCCGAAAAATTATACCAGATGTTTTACTACCAATTCAGTGCCATTTATACAATCAGACAAAGTGATATTTAATTCTAAATAAGTTATTAATTTACTATACATAGAATATTTAATATTTTGTTATGATACATAATTTCGGGCGCACGGTTGGCGCAGTGGTTGAGCGATTGACTGCTGCGCTGCGTGTCGCGGGTTCGGTTCCCGCATGGAACAAATATTTGTATGACCTACAGATAGTGGTTCCGGCTCTGGGTGCTGTGTATGTGAGTTTATATGTTTGTAAACGCACCCATGTTACAGGAAGAAGATCCTAGTGTGTGTCATTGTTAATAATAAAAATAAAAAATCCTGGTAGTAAGTGATTTCGTTTCAAAAATGTAGCTTTAGATAGCCTCTACCTCGCTTTAACCGTTTATCTGGTTCTTACTTTTTATATTTTAGAAGTTAGTACTTACTTGGTAACCTTATAATTATAATCACGTTTATAAGCTGATCCAATAAATACCACCGTGCCACTAGCTATAAGATTGTAATGATATAATTATCCTAATACAATAATCTGTGATTTTTACTACAAAGTACAAAGCGAATACTGTACTTCGAAAGGATAAGTACTTGTTTAATTATTGATTTATTTATTCAAACATTATTTCAATTTTACATTATCTGTGGTGCAAGCGTTAAATCAACACTTTTCTTTCTGATCGACGTTTTTATGCCTATCAACAGAAATATGCAGGTATTATTATTCGGCTTGAGTCTAATCGGGTTGAGTGAGCATGGACCCGATTGTTTATAGGCTAGATAAACGCAACAGCTCAGTACGAAATAAGTAAAGCTACCTACTTCAATCTACTATGTGTCCAGTCTTACTACTATGTATTATAAACTCATAGTTTATGAGAATGTATGAATAGATGGGTGGATGGATGTTTGTTATTCATTCATACAAAATCTATGAAACGGATTGGGATGAAATTTGTCGCACAGATTGTTTTTTAACCTGCAGCTTAATTGCGTAAATGAATTCAGCAAGGCAAAGGCTTTTTATTTCATCAATCGAATGAAAGACGCGATGTGGATTTCAGTCTATGTTAGGCTTTTGAATTAAACATACAATACTTTTTATCTCGGGAAAATTTTCGACTTTTCGACGGCGGGCGAAGCCGCTGGCATAAGCTAGTTAAGTTATAAAATGCAAAACCTTATATACCAAACATGTAAATGCATCAAAGGCGCAAATAACTAAAATTGGTTGAATAAAACTGAATTAAAGACCTTTCAAAACCTAGTCCAGGAGCTACGGTGCAATAAACATAATTTATCCCTAAAGGATCGTATAAGGCTGGCTTGATCAAAATTTACATCGTATAGCATGCATGATCAGATCCAATAAAATCTTTATATATGGAGAGCTCTTAGTTTATGGCTGCAATATTAGGGACCAAAGGTCTTTGATGATTGAAGCGTGAAATCAAACCGACTTGTTTAGTTTTTTTTTGGAGAAAATGTTAATTAAGCGGCAGCTGTCAGAATCAGCGGTGTTTTGTTGTATTCTAACAATAGGGAGCTTGTTTTTTATTGTGTTAGAACAATGACCTTTTGTGAGATTAGTCGATGATAAGGGTTGCTCGTTCCAGGGTCTGTTTTAAATCCGGATCTAAATATAATAGTGTGCCTAGATGTAGAAAAAAAAATGCTTTTTAATGAATCTGCATTTGTGTTAGATTATTTATTTCCTTGCTGTCGCATAATCAGTAATTGCCTTAAAATACCAAACAATAAAGCCCATGAGATTAGACATGTGATTGTGATTTGTTGTTGTATTATCTATATAACGGGAGGTCGGGAGACTGGGCTGTTGCATCTGGCTGCTGATTCGTGACCTCGTCAGCACGGGCAATCATAGTGGGAGTTAAACTTCAGGAAAACGTTGAAATGAATACACTATAGCGTTGACTGCTCACTATTTTAATTATACATACACTTAAATTACTGACACAATTAAGGACTGCAGAAATAATTATCGATTTTAGCATTGAGATAATATGTACTACGTAGTGCATTAATACCTCAATGGATTTTAGAGCCAATGGGTTTGCGAGTGTTCAAAACGACCAACGGCTGTCAACCACTTTTCGATAATTGACATGACGTTCGCCCGTCATGACAGACGCAACTCCATTCGGTGTTACCCGCTCTTAATTAAAATGAATCTTTAAAATAACAGAATTATGACCAATGTTTAAAAAATAATAACATAAATTACAATTCTCCAAATTAACTGATTTTCTCTGATTTTCTGTTCTTTTTTTTTTGATTTTCATTTAATAATGTCACGCGCCGTTACGGCCGTCCTGCGTCTTCACCCGTCCTCGGGTGAATAGTTTATCTCATCAGAATCAGAATCAGAATCAGAATTATTTATTTGTGAAACATAGGTGAAGAACAAATATACATTAATCATACATGTCAAGGTCTTAAATAGATAAGTGTTGCACTATGCTTTGTCATTGTTGACATACAAATATTAAAGTCAGGTTCGTCAAAGTTAACAAAATTTTACGTTAACAAAATACATTAAAATAATCAATCAATTTAATAATGTCCACTACAAGAAAGAAAAACAAAAAACACACACAAGAAGATCATAACAAAAGAATATGCGAGAAATTATTCGTTACATTAATAATAATTATGAATTAATAAAATTACAGAATTTAATCAAATAGTCATCCAAAATTAAAATAGTCATCAAAGTCAACATTAATAATATAAATTTATAAAATTACAGAATTTAATCAAATAGTATTATCATTAAAATAGTCATCCAGGGTATAATAACATTTCTCATCGATCATCATCTGTGGACAATCATAAAACAGCTCAAGTAATTAACTTAACGTTCGGTCATTCTGACCGTTTTGAATCAAACACCACAATATCACAAAGAGCGATCACAGTTATTGGATAAGACAAAACACCGTTACCAGATTACCACACAGGCTGAGGCCACATAGGCTAGTTCCAAACTGGCTAGTGCTGCACAGGCTATAGCCACACTATAATGCCACCAAGCTTTTGCCACACAGGCTATTGCCGCACAGGCTGGTGCCACACAGGCTGATGCCACACAGCATGATGCCACACAGGCTAATGCCACACAGGCTGATGCCACACAGCATGATGCCACACAGGCTAATGCCACTCAGGCTATTGTCACCAATACTTAATGTTAGCAAAGGCCTTCACAGTAAACAAGTAAATTTAGCTGCACTACTAACCTGAGCCGTCATCGGCACATTCTGACTCCACACTATTAGCTGGTGCCTCCAAACCTACATTCAACTCCAATGGAACGTAGCACTCTGGCTTTACAGTTGTTAATATTTGAACATTACACGTAACGTTTGATTGGCCTATACCTATTAATGTCACCGAGGTAAACTTGCCTGGGAGTATATTTGCTAAACTTTGTTTGACTAGAGAGCACTGGGCGCCAGAATCAAAACAAAATAACAACTTCTCACCAGATTCAACTGCTAGGAGCGGGAGAAGTCATTGGATGATTTCCCAACCAAAGGTGATCAGTGGCTGGCTTCATAGTGCAGGCATTCACCCGGTCCTCTATGTTGCCGCTGCCAATCTTGGTGTCCTTTTTCGGGCAGTGAGTGGCGATGTGACCTGGTTCGTTGCAGTAGTAGCACTTAGGCAACGAAGTTTTGTTTGGTACACTGTTGTCTTGAGTATCTTGCTGTTTATTGGTTGATGAAAACTGAGGTTAGAGATTAGTACTGGTATAACGCGAGTTTTTGGATTGGCATTTGTTTGCAATGTGGCCTAGTCGGGTCTCCCTTGTTTTACCGAAAAGAAATTGCCAAATTATCACTTCCCAAACAAATTTTCGCATAACTTCATTTGCCAAATTATTACTTACCAAACAATCTCTTTACAAATAATTGTTACGAAAACCTATGTTTGGCAAGTGAACGTTTGAACAATAACTTGTTCACCAACTAGTACTTTTACCATTTTTTATCTAGTCAAATATTTCAGTTGGTATAACATATTTTACGCAAAATTAAATAAGCCAAATATTTGGTTATTTATTATTTCTCTCGATAGCCTCCTAAAAATAATCTCTTTTTTCCATATTTTTTTCTATATAATCTAGTCATTTCTGGCACTCGCCGGCCGCTGCCGCGGCACCGCTCGCTACGCTCGCTCGGCTCGTGCGTAGGTGGTCACAGTTTTAACCTAACCTAACCTAACCATTTTTTTTTAATTAATAACCTACTGTAACTAGTTCCATAAATAACCTATTGTCCATAAATTTGACTTGTTTCAGACAAATTCAAGCACATAAGCTTACAAAGAAATACGCAAATGACATCAAATTTAACAAACAAGTAAAATGTTTACTGGCTTTAAGTTATTTGCCAGAAAATGAAATCATTCTATATTTTAACAAGCTATTAGCTTAGAAGGTATAGAAGATTCTGATTGGAAGCAAATCGCGAATTGGTTTGACGAAAATTATGTTAGCGGATCATGGAACACGCAACCGAAGTATCCACCAAGCTTTTGGAGTTGCCATGTTGTAAACGAAAGACAAATACCTAGAACTTCAAACTCAGCTGAGGCGTGGCATCGTAGAATAAACATTCTCATTGATAAACACCACCCTGGAGTGTATCGCTTAATTAAAGAATTAATAAATGAAGTTTCTTCAAATTTAGCTGACATTGAGATTATACTATTAGGTGAACCGCCACAAAAAAAGAAAAAAAAATATATGGATAAAGACGACAGAATTAATCGAGTTCTGCAACACAAGTCTGAATACTCCGAAATAAATCTGCTAATGTCCATTGCAAAAAATTTAAAATTGTAAGTTACAAATATTTGGTACTAGCTTTTGCTATTTTGTACTCGCGTTAATAAATGATTACCTATATTAAAATAAAATTGCATTTTTAATTATACAATTCCCAAAAAAATCTTATTTTTGCCTTTATATTTTTTGTCATAACAATTCATTTGACTAAACGTTTATTGTCTAAATATTGTTTGCTGTAATAAATCATTTGATTAAAGACCAAAAACCTTAATGACATTATCCTTGGTAACAATCTGCCAAGTAAACATTTGACCAAATGAAAATGTGCGTACTAAAATTATTCCAAATATTACATTGGTATAAAAAAAGGTTGCTAAAATTTGTTTGGGTAATGAAAATTTGGCAAAATCTTTTCGGCAAAACGGCAGGATCCCGGCCTAGTCTGCCACAATTGTAACATTTCTTCGGTTCAAATCGCGGTTTTTTAGCGTCACTGCAAATATTAGACTTTTCTGGCATCGGAGGTCCTCTTTTTCGATAGGTACACGCCATTAGTTCTTGTTGCAATTTCATTCTAATATAAAATGTTTTCAGTGTACGCAAGTCTTTGCAACCGTGGTTCAAATTTCACTGCGTGAGCCAGAGTTACAGCAGTCGCAATTTGTTCAGTCGATAAAGAAAGCCATTGGTTAATTTATGTACTCAGGAATCGAGTAGTATAGGCTAACATGCACTCTCCGTCTTTTGGATATTCATTAAAGAGTCTACACATGGTGGCAGCTCTCCAGCTCACTCCAGCAGACTCCTCTCGACGTAGTCAAACCGAGCAAGAAATAAATCTTTTAACAGAGGCCAGGTTATACCAGCTAAACTATTTTGAGCCAACCACGTAGCTGCTGCGCCCTTAAGTGCTTTGCTATCAAAGTACCACTGGATAATTGTTTTTCTTGCATGCATAAGTCTACAGTATTACACCATGACCTGGCATCGGTGTCTCGAGAATCATAATTGAATTCGGGGAATGCTAGTATTGTATCAACCGTGTTCGTGTCCTTTATAGCACGAATTAATTCCATCATGTTTCGTTGTTGTATTTCAAACAACGTTTTCCAACGGTCGCATTCACTATTTAGGATAGAAACAAAACTCTGACCTGTTTCATGTTCCTGGGAATTCCCTGGTAATCCCACTTTTGATAACGGGAGGTCGGGAGACTGGGCTGTTGCATCTGGCTGCTGATTCGTAACCTCGTCGGCACGGGAATTCATAGTAGGCGTTAAATTTCAGGAAAACGTTGAAATGAATACACTATAGCGTTGACTGCTCACTATTTTAATTATACAGACACTTAAATTACTTAAACAATTAAGGATTGCAGTAATAATTATCGATTTTAGAGCCAATGGGTTTAGGGAGGAATTAGTCAGAGACTCATACCTCTCTGCATTGTGCTTCACCAAGTCCAACAATTCCCCAGCCTCAATCAAGCGCTCACTCAATTGCTGTTGTGAAATTTCATATTTCTCAAAAATATTCTTCAGTAAACTCTCCTTGTATAATAAATCTCTTTGGAGGCACTGTGTATCTTTATCATACTTTTGCCTACAATTATCTAGCTCACCCATGCAGGTATTTAGTCTACTAGTTAGGTTAACACGTTCCTTTCTAAGAGAAATATTTAATTTTAGGAGATTTTGTTTTTTGATTGCTCTCCGTGAACGTTTCATAATTTTTTTGATTTTAATATATTTCTTTAATTTATTATGACTCATGACAATAGGACATAATGGTCTAGTGTCATCACCAGTCAAATCTATTATAAAATCTGGCTCACACACTGATTCCGACTGAATGCTGCCAACCAACTCACTAAATAAACTATTAGTGTTATTAAACTGCTCACTGACTCTAATAGACTCTGCGTTAGATAGTGCCTTATGGGCATCACACAATGCTTGTTCAAGTTCAGAAACACGGTTTAAAGTTAGTTCATATGTGTCATTGCACTTCTGGTATAATGCCGCTTGGTGCTTAAGTGCCCGGTGTTGTTCGGCTAAGTCAAGGTGCTGAATGTGTAGCTCAGCTAGCTCATTCTTGAGGAAGGTGTTTTTATGAACAACCTTTTCAACTTCCACCTCACTGTCTGCAATTTCTTGAAGCAGTTTCTTATTCAGTGATTTGGAATCTTGCAGCTCATTCAGTGAAGCTCTCAATTTTGCTTCCAGCTCCTTCATTGTAGCGCTGCGGGTCATCATTTTCCTTAATTATCTGAAATGTGTAGAATTTAAACTAAATAACAGTGCAGTAGTTTTCTAATATTAGATAGGAGGTAGTTCAGAAAAAATAAATAATAAAAAAAATACTAAAGAAAAAGTTTAAAAGTTAATAATGTTAAGAAAGTATAGCTGTTACAGATAGATAAGTTTAAGACTTAAATGGAAAATTTAAATAAGTAAAAACAATAGAAAGAACTATGGAAAATACTGTTTAGAGTTTACTAAATTACAGGCAACAATTAAAACCTTTATTTATTAAATTTTTGACAATTTCTAGGTAAGATCTTAATAGAAACCTACAACGATTATTTTGTGCAGTATATTATGTAGTGTTTATTTATTGTCTGGGCTAATGTTATTGTCGTCAATTCTGCTTCCACAAATTGTCAAGCAAAAGGAGACATAAACCGTGCCAGTGTGTGATGAACGTAGCTCAGATAACTGAGCAGTATTCTGTGATGTTGTGCAGTCTGTAGAATTAGTTAAAATTAATTAAGACAAAAATACTCCCAGGGAATGATGATTTTTTTTCAAATCTGTCACCGTTGATGCAATCAGTTGACAGCTGATCTTGTTTTCTTGTTTTAAATAGTTTTCCGACAGCGAAACACAGTACAACTACTGGAAATTACACTCACTATTGAGTTTAGACTATTGAGCACTAATTAAGCCTAATTAAAACACTTTTAATAATTTATTTTAAATAAAACCTATAGAGCGGTTTTTTTTTGACGACCGGCTACCAGTGTTGCCCTGAGTTGAGTGTTCAAAACGTGCAACGGCTGTCAACCACTTTTCGATAATTGACATGACGTTCGCCCTTCATGACAGACGCAACTCCATTCGGTGTTACCCGCTCTTAATTAAAATTAATCTTTAAAATAACAGAATAATGACCAATGTTTAAAAAATAACAACATAAATTACAATTCTCCAAATTAACTGATTTTCATTATTTAATTATGTCACGCGCCGTTATATATTTATATATATATCGGAGATAGGAGGGCTATCTTCAATAATACCCTCGGTCTGTGGGCATATCGTGGGTATGCAATGCACAAAGCAGGTAACTTATGCCGTTTTAGAGATAGTTCTTGTTCCAATTTTATCAAAGCAGCGGATTCGGCCACCAATCGTTTCGCTTTTTCCCAACTAAAACACACTTGTTCAAGTTCACACACGCCACTTTAGGCTACTTCTCAACTCTTTTTCTCTCAACTCCTTTTAACTCCCAAAACGCGCGTCCGCGCGTATCTTTTCTAACTTCACGACACAATATGGCGGGAGAACCCACTCAGAGTGCCTCTATGACACCCCTGCTTTTTATTGGCTAAGAGAATCTCTTCCGGCAAATTACTGCTTGTATTATCCAATCCAAATCGAGTATTTTGACATAAGAAAAATAAAGTTTTGTCAATCGAATAAAATCGAACTGAGAATTGATCAGAAGCTAAATGTTGCCAATTAAACAAACCTGAAGTAATAAGTTTACAAGCGATATACCTTCCTCCGATACGGCCATCTTGACATTCAAACGGTCCCACGTTTGATGTAAAGCGACGAGCAACATCGTTACTCAATAAAAAAAAACAAAAACCAAGAGATAAAAAAATAGGTAATAGGTTAAGTTCGGCCGCTCCTGACCAAATAAAAAAAATAACGTGGTCGTAACATCTTCCACATGAAACCTTCAATCAACACCTTATATTACCAGCGTACAACAAAACTCAAGTACATCTTTACTCAAGAAAACTGAATTCTCATAGCTTTCACACTGTTCATTTGTTTTCTCCATGTAAATCTAGGTCTCCACACCATACACCGTACACAACCATCGTCGTACTATCGAACCAGCCACCTCACCATTTAGACAACCATATTAACACATTCTGAATGGTTACCGAAGCACCAGAGGTACCAGGTTCCCAACAAACGCCAAGTCGGTCTCGAAGCACTAAGTGTGCCAGAAACCACCCAAACGCCCAACACAACATACCATGTCACATACACCAAACAACAGGTCACCGAGGCCCCAGAGGGACCAGGCTCCCCCAGACATACAACAGGTCACCGAAGCCCCAGAGGGACTAGGCTCCCCCCAGACAACCGGTCCTCTCGAAGCAACAAACTGCCAGATACCCATGCCACATACATTAAACAACAGGTCACCGAAGCCCCAGAGGGACCAGGCTTCCCCAGACAGATAACAGGACTCCAAAGCCCCAGAGGGACCAGGTTCCCCCCTGACAAATCCAGCAATGTTTCTTGGTCCCACAGCAATCGCTGTAGCTTCTGATGGTCAACCCAGTGACCACCCTGCAACCATAGTCATCCTGACCAGGCCTCGTAACCCACCACGGTTACAGCAGTCATCTTACTGACCACTCACCTCGTAACCCACCTCGGTTACAGCAGTCATCTTTGACCACTCACCTCGTAACCCACCTCGGTTACAGTAGTCATCTTACTGACCACTCACTCACCTCGTAACCCACCTTGGTTACAGCAGTCATCTCTGACCACTCACCTCGTAACCCACCTCGGTTACAGCAGTCACCGCAGCGACTACTCATCACCGTACTAGTCCTTTGACCATACACACGACCTCACCATTGCTAGATTGATTTGAATCAGTCTTCAACACAGTACATTCAGTTACTTCAATGGGTACTTGATCTTTCAGCTTTCCTCTAACTCATCATGAACCAAAGCTTTTAATTCAACACATAGCTGCCACCATTCAGAACTCCAATAACCATAAACAGCACATTTAAATCAAAATCAAATTTGTTATTTCAATCTTCATTCTCAGTACTGAATACAAAGGCAACCTCATATTCAGGATTTCTAACCCTGCCAAAAGCATATTCAAGAACTTCATTTTATGTTCATGATTTCATACCAAACCCTCAGTGCGATTGGTATAATAACTAGCAACATCAAACATTACCAATTTTGCAAACTAAATATGAAAATGAAATCATGCACCGCATGTCACCGAGTTTACATCTGCATTAACATTATCTTATCCAACTTGCTCAGATAGCAAATAAAACAAAATTATGTTAGGTATGTTCACAATGACCAGCACAGAACATTCAACAAGTAAGAACACCACAACCATTACTGACAGTATACTTTAATTCATTATTCCACATTTATTATTCAAGGTAGGTACTAGCCTACATGACACCACACAATCACACAATTCACAAATTCACACCTTTCTTTAAAGAGATGTTACAATTATTAAAACTTCTGAATAATGTTCAAGATTACCGAGGCCAAGCATCGTTGAACAACACAGAACAAGGAAACCATTCCTAGTTTTCTCCAAAAAACAAAAACTCATGAACCAAGTAAATCAAATAGAAACCAAGTGTCCCATTCATGGTCCACAATCAACAATAACTTAGCAAATACATTTGCTACACAGAATACACTTTCAACTTAAATGCCAAATCAACTCTTGACTCCGTCATCTCTCTGACCCATGAAACAGAAAAACTGTTCTATGTAAATTAAAATGTTGCCAATTGAACATCTATCTCATCTTCAGCCACAACTTCAAACAGTAATTGGCCCTCGGGCATCCCATAATACCTGAATACGACTTCTAGACGCCATCTTAATGTCTAGTTGCAATTTTCATTTGCCATAGTCAATTTAAATCGTTTTTATTTGTAGGTATCGTTAGAATGACATGTTATCAGTTGGTTAGTTCCCTACATAGTGATTTATAACAACTACAGACATTAACTTTACCTTTATTCAACCGTTGGTAGCAACAAAACTAAACGCCAACTGTCTAGGCTATAGTAACGTTAATCCTCGTGATATTTCCAGGTTGTAAGATTGCAAATCGAGTCAACCGGCAAACTATTTCACTAAACTTAAACACCGGTTTGAAAATAATCTTTATCAGATAGCTCTTAACTGAAAGTTATTGCATGTCTTTGCAACAAAGCAAAAGTTAAAAGTTTAATCCTCACAGTGACTCACACCTTGTAACGACTTATTAATCTAGTCTTTATCCAGTAATTTATAAGTTAAAAATAATATCACAGTTAAAAGTTATTTGTTTTTGTTTTGTCTTGTCCGACTTTTTTCAAACTTTTTCGAATGTTGACACTTACATGTCACTGTCTAATAGAGATGGGATGGCGATCTGTTATCGATTAATCGACGAATCGATTATAAAGAAAAAAAAAAAATTAACAATTTTTCAATCGATATCCAGTACTGAATCGATCCAGCGTATCGATATTTCGCCCTAGAATATCGAGATTCGATTTTTCTGTTTTGATATGAACCAAAATCTTATTTAAAAAAAATTGGTTGCCTGTAAAGTCGGTATACGGGCGAAAGTTTTACGTGACAACGACTTTGAGTGGTAAAATAATTTTAATGTGAATATTCATTCGTATAGTAGGAAGAAGGATTATGTCTGTCTCTCTCGCTCTTAGGCGGGCTAACCATGCCCGAGTGGAAGGGACGCGTGCCTCTCACTCGCTCTCATTGTGAGCGCATAACGTGAGCGGAGCGTAACGCAGTTTCTTGAAGTGTCACCCGGCAAACCAATTTATAAGACGTTGTCACGTCAAAATAGTCGAATGTATTACACAAAGATATTTGAATTCAACGTTAACAAAATAAATTTCTTTCCCTTTTACCTGATACTTTAATTTAGTTGTAAAAACAATCCCAATCAGCCAAAGATGTGCAAAAAAATACACTATTATTACGATTTTTCTTTTTACTTTCCATAACGGGATTCACACTTGCATTAAAAATACCAACGCGAATAGTTAGAATGTACGTTATTTTCAAAGAAAAGCATATTCACAAATTTCCTTGAAGATCAAATCAACAACAAACTCAGTGGTAATAATATTTACGGGCAATCTGAAGTGACACCTATTAATAAAGAATGCATGGCTAAAATGCCTAGTATCTTTACTTCTCGATTATCAGTAGTGAGTAAACTAAAAACCTATTCATAAATGTGTGTACTCTTGTGACAGCACTAGTGGTCACAAAACCGTATATTGTTCTAACATCATGCAACATAAAATAATGTAATGAAATCTAATTTCTTTCCGTTTTGTTCTCACATTCCAATGCTCCAAGTACATTAGAAAGATGAAATTGCAAAAATCGTTTCATTGTTTATTTTGTTGGTAAAGAAAAACAATTAAATACTTGAAACAAAATATTTCAAAGCTTGAGCCCGTCAAAGATTTAAAAGATGGCGTGACATGCACGGACTTCTCATTCTGTCTATGCAAAAATTATTTGTTTGTTTTTAAATTGATCACGAAAAAACAACATGCTCGTATTCAATAAGCTCCCCCAAGCAGTAAATCACAGCATAATGGGGTCCCGAATCCAATTTCGATGATTATTGAAAGAAACCTACAGTATCAATACCATTACATAGATGGCGCTGTTTGATTTTTCTACTCTTTTCATGTAACTTACATTAAACATTTCCATTAAACAACATAATGCAATAGTTATAAATTGCAATTAATGCAACAATTAATTATAAAACTTAGGTACTTCCAAATCCAATACATACTTCGGCTGCCACAAATGTATGCCAATGCACAGATAGTTGAATGCAGATCAAAGTAACATACCTTTAAGCCTGTACTCCCGGAAAGGTAGGCAGGCAGGCAGGCAGCAGTGCCAACCATGCACATGTCCAGACTCCTAGGTGCTATCAGAAAATATTAAATTGATTGATCACCGCAGCGGCATGTATAAAACCACTAAATTTCCTCTTTCATAGCGCTGTAGACTGCAGGTTGTATGTTGCCTCTTAAAATGGAACCTGAGCTCCACACTTATCTTGTAGCACTACACGCAGCCGGTCACAACAGGTCTTGTGGTATCCACAGCCATGTTGAAGGGCTCAGACGTCCGTGCTATTTGTTGCATATTGTGTGAATGGCTGAAAAATTCATGTCTATGAGCAAGATTTCCACAAGCATAAAGTTTTATTGAATCAAGTTGTAGCTTAGGATGTTTGCTCTCTTGCACTGTATTTGCACAAGTGGTCTTAATCTCTTGCGGATTCCGCTGGCAGTATGAATCTGGCTGAGTTTCATTTAGCATCATAACGAAAATAACAATTTATTTTAAATTTTAGCCACTATAAGCCAGGAAAAACAATATTGTGGCTAAACTTCATAAGGCATTAGATTGGTACTTATTATTGTCGGAATACTTAAGTTTATACTTCCCTGAACATTACCACCACAGTTGCGTTTCCCAAGTATCTAGTCAGGATTGGGCGTCGATGTCATCATTAACTTCATCATTATCTGCAACTCGACTTCGCATATTGTCTAGGATAGGCCACACTATACAGTTGAACTCGGGCAACATGATATTCCTGTCTCTAGTAGCCGGCAAGTTGCAAAACATCTCCATTAGGTAGGTAGGTAGGTACTTCCATGCTAATTTTCGCGCACCAAACAGAGCGCGCCAGCCATT
Source organism: Anorthoa munda (assembly GCA_945859665.1). Lineage (NCBI taxonomy): Eukaryota > Metazoa > Arthropoda > Insecta > Lepidoptera > Noctuidae > Anorthoa > Anorthoa munda. Next base: position 2,516,560 of record OX243907.1, on the reverse strand, counting down.
ACTCGTCTCATTTGGTCCATTATCGCTTTGTGCGTGCATTGTTTTCACTTCCGATATCGGAGATAGGAGGGCTATCTTCAATAATACCCTCGGTCTGTGGGCATATCGTGGGTATGCAATGCACAAAGCAGGTAACTTATGCCGTTTTAGAGATAGTTCTTGTTCCAATTTTATCAAAGCAGCGGATTCGGCCACCAATCGTTTCGCTTTTTCCCAACTAAAACACACTTGTTCAAGTTCACACACGCCACTTTAGGCTACTTCTCAACTCTTTTTCTCTCAACTCCTTTTAACTCCCAAAACGCGCGTCCGCGCGTATCTTTTCTAACTTCACGACACAATATGGCGGGAGAACCCACTCAGAGTGCCTCTATGACACCCCTGCTTTTTATTGGCTAAGAGAATCTCTTCCGGCAAATTACTGCTTGTATTATCCAATCCAAATCGAGTATTTTGACATAAGAAAAATAAAGTGTTGTCAATCGAATAAAATCGAACTGAGAATTGATCAGAAGCTAAATGTTGCCAATTAAACAAACCTGAAGTAATAAGTTTACAAGCGATATACCTTCCTCCGATATATATATATAAAAGCGAAAGGTCATTCATTCACCTATCACGATATATCGAAAACCGCTTGACTTATAAAGATGAAATTTAGCAGGAAGATTCCTCAAGTGACGAAAGCGCACTAAGAAAGGATTTTTGGAAATTCTACCCCTAAAGGTGTAAAAAGGGGATTGAAAGTTTGTATAAAATGTCTACAGTTTGTAAGTTGGACACCTGAACTTTTAGATTTATACTCTTGGTTGACAAGAAAAATTCATGTATTTTTTGGTTTTTGGTAATTTTACACCAAAGAAGGGAAAAAGGGGGTTGAAAGTTTGTGTGAATTTTCTACGCTTTTAAGTGTGACACGTGAAATTAAAGATTTAAGCTTTTGGTTGTTAGAAACAATTCATGTATTTATTGGTTTATGGAAATTCTACCTCTAAGGAGGTGAAAGGTGGAAATTTATTTGAGGCTTATATATTTGAAACTAAATGAAAATATACTAACCTAAGTAAATAGTAAAGGTTTTCCTTATATATTTTTTTAAATTACTCCTAACAGAGGTGATTTAAGGGGGTGTTAAAGATTTTTAAAGAATTTTACTGTACAGAGCTTCTTTGTATGATAGCGGAAGCACTAAGAAAGGATTTTTAGAAATTCAACCTTTAAATTGAATTAAAAAGTCATCTCTAGGATAAACTACGGATCACGCGAACGAAATCGTGGGCAAAGTGCTGGTTCTGATATATAAGCCATAATTATGACTGTAAAGTTTAATCAATATTCCTTCGGAGTTTTTGCGAGTGAGTCAGTGACTTTTTTTTTATTTCTAACACAAAATAATACTCATCTACACTATCGGCCCGTGATTAGACCTGTCATACTGTATGTATCAGAATGTTGGGCTGTGAAAAAGATAGATGAAAAGAGATTAAATGTAGCAGAGATGAGAATGTTAAGGCAGATGTGCGGAGTGACGAGAATGGATAAAGTGAGAAATGAGTATATTAGAGGAAGTTGGAAACTGGCGCCAGTGACAGAAAAGTTGTAAGGAAATCGTTAGTCCTGGTATGGTCATGTGATGAGCAGGGATGAAAAGCATGTTACTAAAAGAGCTATAAATATAAATGTGGATGGATTTTTTTTTTTTTTTTTTTTTTATTATTGATAGGCTTGCGCTTGACCACTATCTCACCTGATGGTAAGTGCTGATGTGGTCGACGATGTAGCACGCTTACCTAGAAGAAACCTATTCACTCTTGACTTAAAGACTCCCAGGTTGTAGCTATCAGGAAATACAGACTCCGGCAGGGAATTCCACTCCTTAGCTGTACGCATAATGAAAGTATTCCCAAAACGTTTGGTGCGTATGGGTGGGATGTCCACCATGTACCGATGACGCATCGCCGTACGTCTTGTAGTCCGATGATGGAACGGGCTAGGAGGAATTAGTTCATGCAATTCCATCGCACACTCCCCGAAATGGTGGATGGAGAGAGAGGAAGGCCAAAGAAAAGATGATTGGACTGTGAGGAGTGATATGAAAGAAAATGATAGCGTGACAGGGGACAGGGCGGTATGGAAGAAGAAAACGTGTTGCGCCGACCCCAAGTAACATGGGACAAGGGCAGGAAGATGATGTCTATCGGATTTTATATCTCACAAAAAACGAAATGTATATTGTTATATGTATAATATATAAATGCACATTGCTGGTGATGCTGGATTTAAAAGACTTCCGTCCCACCATCTTGCTTAATCCTTTTCCCCACTACTGAAATTACCGAAACTTTCACAAAAAAAGTATTTACATATCTCAGAATATGCAAACACCAAGACAATAACTCACACAGCCACGATAATACCCATTAATAGTATCAGTATCGCTGAACATTAATGCAATATACTGCATTTCAGTGTGAAGCCTCGTAAATATAGATTTGTGAAATATTGCTGTTTAATTAATTTTGTTTCGATGAATTGTGTTGTAAGGTTTGAGTTCGAACCCAGGGAGGCACATAATATCATTGTGTAATTTATTTCATCACCTCTCAAAACAGTAAATGAAAACACAGTGCCCGTGGTTCAGCCTGCGTGAAAATTGAAATTATTCCAAAGGAACCTAGTACCTGGACAAAAAGTATGTTATGTGTTAATCTAGGTCATAAACTATATGTGTGCCAAATTTTATCCAAATCCGTTCAGAACTTTTTGCGGGAATGTGAAACAAATATCCATACACACTCACACACTAAAATCAATATCAATATAAATATGTATAACAGTCGTTTTAGTACATAGAAAATATTTAAAAACAACAAACAGATGCTCGCATAACTAAACAGTTGTGCACGTAAAATGTAAGAAACCAATGTAGAGAACTTTTATGCATAAACATTGTGCGTAACTTTAAGTATTACTTAGTTTTTGTTTCATCGCAATCGGTCCACTTTATTAAAAGTTAGATGAATTTAAAGTGTTCAAGAAATATAATATCACACCACACGCAATTCAAATACTCGGACAGTTGAACTCCATATTCGCTAGATGGCGTTGTGCATTTGACGTCATTTTTTGAATGGTATTAAGATTCTCCGCAAAAAAAACGACCCGAGAAAAAAAAATGGTAGGTAGTAAGGCAAGTAGGGTAGGTAGGTAAGTAGGTAATTACGGTAGATAGCTAGGTAGGTAAATAAGTAAGGGAAGCCTCGGGCACAGGTGACAGGTTGTTATACATATTATTAGTGGGATGTATAAAGTGGGATAAACAAAATGATTTTTAGCTGAACAACATTTTATTTTTCTGATTTATGACAATGGTGGTACTTGTAAAAAAATAAACATGGAACCAACACGCCACGTGCTGTAATAAAGTACAAATTAATTAAAATGCAACCCAACGCTTAATTCGCTTATTTATGATCAAAGCCACGCGAGCAAGCAAGCAACGCGCGGAAGGGTACACTTTTTTTATTATTTTCCTCACAATTTCTTTTGATAAATTTTGGGACATTCATAAAACATGTTTTTTTATGTTACATCACAAGATTTGTATAATAATAAGCGCCTGCACTACCTAGGTATAGAATTATTATGAAAGTAGAGCAATTATGTGGGATACGAACTCATGACATAACAGTTGCCAGTTCAACACCCTATGGTTTTGAGCAATGGCCAGAGTTAAACCTTGTGTTACTCGTATCAAGAAAATAACACTTACTAAGAAAATCTTAGTAGTAACTAATTACATGTATTATTCGTATTAATTGATTTCCAAATTTTGGCGAATGGTAAAATAGGCACTACTTAACTTTTTCTGAAAAGTGGTTGTTAAGTAAAGTGGATATTGCTTCACTAGAAAAGTCACGATTATTTTAGTCACTTTTGGCAAGTTAGCAATATTCATGATTTACGACTGTCATAAATGCGGAAATTTGTGAGGATATGGAAAGCTAAGGAACGGATATTAATGAAACTTCATAATAATTTATACATAAAACACTATAATTTATTAAATACTTTAAATCTCTGCGGATAGAGCCGCGGGTCGCGGGTGGTATCTAGTCTGTACAGTACATGTTTGAATACAAAATGTACAGATTATCTGGTTTCTGAACTGGTCTGTTTCTGAAAGCTTATAATGTATCTACAAGTTATCTTATAAAAGGAGTACCTACTTACTTACCTTTAGCAGAAAACGTCTTAGTTCTCACATTAGATACCTCCCTAAAAGGCACTATCAGGTGGTAATTAAGAGAGTTGTGCGGTAATTCAGCAAAATCTTTTAGGATTATGCGAAAGTTCTTTAGATGTTGTTACTAAGATAGTGGTCTACTTACTTCTTGGTTACTACGGGTAGGTTGGTTTTGTGAAGAAAATAAGACGGCATGTGTTCTTCCTTTCTCATTACTTTATAATATACAATAATTATAATCACCCGTACAAGCAAGGCTTGACAAGTGACATTCTATCATCGAAAACGTGGCGTTAGCGATTGAAAATGACAAAAATGTATGGAAATGTCAAAAGTTATCGAAATGTCACGTAAGCAATCACTTACATTTTGACTATCGCCATCGCTAAAATCAAATGAGATTTGTCTAGAGCATATAATAGCTTAAATATTCTGACAAATTGACCGGCTCCTAGACAAAGTTGTAACTTGTTAAGTTGAAATAAATGCTAGGACTTAGAATTTTTAATTTAGTCAAGGTAAACACAAAACTAAAACAAAAGATACCACCGCTACCATTATTAAAATTAAACTTTTCATTTAAAGAAAACCCAATTAAGAAAGACAAAGAGAGAACGAAAAAGAATTTATTCAATTACAACTACCACTACTATTATTATATACCTTCAACAGTAATAAGCATGCTTTAAGAATATTCAAATACTAAACCAGTGAAATAGAAACACAAAATCTTAAATAAAATCCAGAAATAACTTTTCACTTGAGATATAAGAGCGCTATAATTCTTAGCGAGTAGCCAGTGAGGCCTTTAATAGGACATTTCTAAAAAGGTTTTAGGGAATCCGACTCAGATACAAGACAGAAGTTACATCAATAGCACTTTTTGAATAGTATCGCGAAAATGTCTAAGAAACATGGTTTTACTGAAAAATAAATTGATTTCTGTTCTTAAATTTCTCATCTGAATTAAAGATCTTGTGTATTTACGGCGTATAAAATATATAAATATTTATTGTCACAATTAACACTTGCAGCAAGCAGACTCGTGATAGATGATACGTATAAGCAAATACTACTATATAGTATAACAATAATAAATATAATTAGTATAGTACTAATAGTGCTATAGTACTCTATCCACCAGCCTGTTGCATAGAGTCAACAATCACAATCACCTAATAATAATCTCGTCGCAGCAAGTTCACGTACAGTATCAGGTCAAGTCTTTATCGTGCCGTGCTATAGGAAACGATAATAGCTTTTTAAGTGTTCTACCGATTAACTTACTGACTTCAGTAACTTTTGTTCCTTGTGTACATTTGCTTCTATATTTTACTAGCGAAGTCAACTTAATCCAGCTACACTTCTACCAGAATGGAATTTCAGTGCAATATAAAAGTATTCAAATTAAAATTGGCCCCATAATTCTGTACTCACTCCAAAATTATACTACGAGTACCCTTGATCCAGTAGGATACGCATTTTAAATTTTGGTAGCAAGATAAATTTACGTTTAGAGCTGCGAAAATGATTATAATCTACATTTGGAGGGAAGATTTTATAGGTATCTCTTTATTCATGTAAGTCAATCAATTTATTAAAAAGTTGTCAGATTTTTGGGTTTCTGACAACGTAGTAAGAAACACTAGAGGAATCCAGCGATTAACGTCTTTCCGCTCAAATAATGATGATGACCTAATTTTTTTTACTATTTTATAAAAAAAAATTGACCCACACTAGGAATTTGTTCCTGTATCGTTGGTGCGTTTACAAACATTTAAACTCAAGACACTCACATACACAAGACACCCAGATCTGGAACCTGATGTGTAGGCCATACAAATATTTGTTCCGTGCGGGCATCGAACAGTGTCGTCTGACTGCATACATACATAAACTCACGCCTTTTTTCCATGAGGGTAGGCGGAAATTAAAGAACGCCACCGGCTATAACAATCCTTACATGCTCCTTTTGCTTCATTAACGTTCATACATCTAGTCATACACACACTACAGTACTGCGCACTTGACCTAACTGTTTAAAATAATATCAATATTGAAGTTTTTATTGAAGTTTTTATTAAAGTTTTGCGGCTGATTACACTGATCATGATGGCCTCCATCTGGCTGCTAGGTACGTCAAACTTTAGCAAAATCACTAAATATCGTATCAAAGTACAGACTGACATTAAAGTAATAACGACAAAACTTCTGGACCTAGAAAGTTCGCTGCAAAAGATCTTTCCAAGATTATTTGAAAAACTGCTAGGTACTGGATCCGATAGAAAAACGCTCGTTTCCAAGAAAGCGTTTGTAAAAAGTTGTGCGATATTTTTTTCTCTAAAATTGAAGGAAGAGCGAGTCAATGAAGTAATTTTATTTTTTCTTCATTCGTAGAACTTGTTACAGTAAACTTTTTGTGACTCGTGGAGGTACGGCCGAGCTTGTTAAATAAAATACTTATTTTGCATCTTATCTTATTTCTTATTAATATTATAAATGCGAACGTCTGGATAGATAGATGGATGAATGGATGTTTGTTATTCAATGAATCCACGCGCTGAAGCTAGTTATTGTATAAAAAGGTTGAATAAAAATAACTGGATTATTACGATCCACTTTTCAAAAGGAAATCAACTTCAAGTCACCATAAGTCTCATGCAGTTGTCTCTGTCACTTTAAGGGCTAAGTTGAGACAGAAATACTTTTTAGATTGTCATTAATATCTAGTCCCAATAATTTTAGGAAACATAATTATAGGGATTAGTTTTATCATCATCATCAGTCTTTTAATGTTCCCACTGCTGGGACACAGGCCTTCTCTCTGTGAGAGGGAATGAGCCTTAATCCACCACGCGGACCCAATGCGGGTTGATGGATGACACATGTATTCGAAGTAGCGTTTCTAGGACATGCCGATTTCTTCAAGAGATGTTTGCCTTCACCGTTTTGAGAGTAGTGGTGGTGAAATAATTTACACAAACTAAAGCGCTTTGAACCGACCACCTACACTTATAAGTCGTGGCCGATATCACAAAGCCATGCACTCACATTAGTTTTATACGGATTAGTTAATTAATTTGATTTATTATGAACAGGGCTTTTGTTACATTATTGTAACAGTATATTAATATCAGGGAGATCTAATAATAGTAAGTCGTCTACGCAAAAACCTTTGTAATCGAATGACTCATACATGCTAATATTTAGTATTTCAGGCTAACATAATATATTTTGATGATGACTTTTTATGAGTTTCGTAATTTTTGGCAACCCCTTTTTTGTTTATGAACTTTTTTGATGAATTGCGCGCCCGTGCCTCCCGCGTTAAGGAGACCATGTAATAAATCAGAAATTTAATGACGACCGTGGGCAAAAAATAAATAAAAAAAACTTTTAGTTCATTATATTACATTTACAATCATTCTTAAGCAGGGGTCTCCTTTTAAGTATATCAAATACCTGTGCTAGGAGGCCCCGCTATTTATAACTTAAAATAAAAATGACGTAAAATAAAATTAAAATAATACAAAACTATGTTGTGTGGGTGTGTGTGATGTCCAACCTTATTGAAGTGTTTGCAAGAGTCTATGTCGTAGTAAGTCTTGCTTTTAAGCCAAATGATTAGGGATTTTGTACACTCTCTGACAGTCATCGGGTAAATGTTCAATATTTTATTTATTTTGTTGTATAAGTTTATAGAAAGTCTAGTATATTGTCTTGCTGCATAAGTTGATTTAGCTTAGACTATGTGTGCTACTAATTTCTCCTCTTTTTTTTTGGACTACTTCTATGTGTGTGCCAAGACAAGCGCTGATCAACCATAAAACCTAGACCTAAATATCTGATTTGAGTGACTTTTGCCACTTCATTACATGAACAATTTTTATTATTAATGCTTGAGGGATCATGGCAGCTGTGGATCTTAAGAGAATAATTAAGCCCCGGTTGGGTATTATTATATTTCGTAAAAGCAATGGTTAAAAGGTTTTGGAGGTGTTTAGTGTTAATAGATGATGAGTTCAACCAATCGGCGATCCTGGCTAGGTCTTTTTCAGCAGACTTAATACACAGTTTCCCATGTATCTCCAGTAAAAACAACGGCTGTATCACCGGCGTAGAAGAATCCCCGACCAGTCTCTATTCTCATGTCGCAAAGGCTATTTATATATATTAGAAATAGGGTTGGTCCCAAAACGCTCCCCTTCCCTGTGGGACACCAAAATTTATATTTGCCTCCTCACTTGTGTATTTTCCTATTCTAATACGTTGTTTCCTATCTGTAAGATAATCGGTAAGCAAAGACAGGGGAATTCCTTTAATGCCTAAGGCCTCTAGACTACGCACAAGTATGGAGACTGAGACAATATCGAAAGGTTTTTTAAAATCAAGGTAAATAGTTAGACACATTTTTCCTGTATCCACTTGGTTAACAATATGAGAGGTTAATGCTAGAACTTCATCTTCGGTCGATAATCCCTGTCGAAAACCGTACTGAGAGCTGGATATAATGCTGTATTTGTTAAGGTACTTTATTAGTCGCCTGTTTATTAGTTTTTCTAGATTATTTGTGAGAATTTCTTCTGCTAGTGTTTTACCAATTTTTGAAAAACAGTTATTAATGTCATTAACTGAGTCATGTGGAGTGGGTTTTATTTCTAATAATTCTAGACTTTGCGATTTATTCGGTTAACGATGTGTGATATTGTTTATAGTATTCCACATTTGTTTAGTATTTTTACTTTTGCATTTGACAGCTGTTCGTTATCATATTTTCTTCTTCGTTTTTTAATTACATTATTGCAGCGGTTGTGGTATCTTCTATAGGTAATTTTTAGGATAGCATTTGTAGGATCTGGACGTAGCTTCATTTGCATCCTGTATCTTTTTTGTATACAACGTATAATTCCTATTGTTATCCATGGTTTAATTGTGCGGTTATATCTCGGTACTAAAGTAGTCATCGTGTTTTATATTAAGCAATTTTGAATTTGTTTTACTAGTTGCTCGGTTAACATAACAGGATCATTAATTAAGCGAAACAAGAGATTAATGATGCTATGCATTTTCTTATTTCTCTCTAAGAATTAATTTGCTATAATTCGATTTGTTATTTTTTTTTTTTTTTTAAGAATTCGTTTTTACTTAAAATCTTTTGGTCGAGCTCCACGCTTTGACATCTATTTGTGAATAATCATAACTGATACTCGCAATACATACATAGCTATATAGGTATTGGCTTCTGTCCTTGGCTTTGCTCTCTTGATAAGTGTTTTATTATCCCAAAGGAGCTTAGTACCGAGATGAATAGTTATCTATATCCGAATTCACAGACTATCCGTTTTCCTTATTTTATAAAAATCCGTTCAGCGGTTTATAAACAGACAACATTTATAATATATCTTTAATGATTGAAAGTGGCCATTCTTGTTAAAGTAAAACAATAAATAAATAGTACCCATGCCAAACAAACCAAACGCCCTATATCACAAGTCAGACTCTCGTTACTATACAAACAGACAACATACGAAAATATAGGTAACGTAATCACATAACTGACAGAGACTCAGTATTGTTTATATCCTTTAATATAAATGCAAATAATTCCAACCGCCACGGCTCTAAACCGCTCCGAACCTGTGCGAACTGGTTCAGACCACTTCAAATTGGATTTTCACCTGCGAGCTGTGTATTTTACATACGCTAACAGTTTTACCGAATACCGAGCTTAGAAGTGACGATATAAAGTATCGAAGGAAAAGTTGATGAAAAAAATATGCTGTTATTTTTAGATAAAGTCGGGATATCACCGATGAAGTGGACATATCAAATTGAATCTGCGGTTGAAGGCCTTGTTAACGAATGTGCCAAACGATCATTTAACAGAACTAAATGGAGAGAGATCGTGTGGAGAGTTACAAACACACTGGCGATTTTAAAAACCATTTTAGAATTTCGTCGAATGAAAGGAAGAAGAAGAAGAAAGGTTAAAGTGGGGCCCAAGAAGATCTGCTGTCTTTTGGTAGAAGAAATACGAGAACTAACCTATACGGTGGTTGGACTAAATGATGAGAAAAGACAAAATAAACTATATTCACGTAAGATTTTACTTTAATTAAGGGTTAGCAATGACCATGTTACACCCAATCCTTTCAAGGTTGGAGATTCTACACTCGAAGTTATGGACGACTATGTCTACCTGGGAAAAACGATCCAGTTGGGTAATACCAAATTCCAGAAAGAGCTCAATCGAATCCGACTCGGCTGGGCAGCGTTCGGGAAGTTGCGCGGTATCTTCTCGTCCAACTTACCACAATGTCTCAAGACGAAAGTCTATGACCAGTGTGTGTTGCCAATTATGACCAATGGCACTGAGACATGGTTGCTCACATTGGGCCTCATCAGAAAGCTTACAGTCACCCAAATGGCAATGGAGAAGGCCATGCTCGGAGTATCCATACGTGATCGAATCAGAAATGTAGAGATTCGCAAGAGGACCAGGATTACTGACGTAGCCCGAAGAATTGCCAAACTTAAGTGGCAGTGGACAGGGCACATTGCTCGCAGAACGAATGGCGTTGGAAGGCCTTCCACCAGGTGGACCAATGACCTGGTGAACGTTGTGGGGATCTGCTGGATGAGGGACGAACGGACCGGTCAATGCAGCGACGATTGGGGGAGGCCTATTTCCGGTTGGAGTCCGTCCCTCAGCAGTCGTACCCTATGTTCCACAGGGGCGAGCCTAAGACCAAGCACTGTGGAACACCGCACGACATGCGGTGCTGGTTTCCGACGCCATCACGTCCCACGTAGGCGACCACACCTCTTCGCCAAATAAGCCCTGACGATGCGGCGGAGGTAGAGAGGCACTCGACGATACCGCAGTGCCTCCCGAACACAACTCCAGGGCAGGGTGTTGATGGCGTTGGAAACGTCCAAGGACACCGCCAACATCACCCCACCCTGGGACACCGCTTCCTCCGTCAGGACTCTCACCTGCGATATTGCGAGGTTGGTGGAGCGCCCATGCCGAAAGCCGAATTAGCTTTCGTCCAGGTCCGGCTCCTCTCTGTACAAGTGGCTGACGGGGCGGGCAGCGATAATCCGCTCGAACAGCTTACGGTGCCGGCCGTAGTCAAGTCTATAGTCGGCAGCGAGGAGTCCTGGGACGCGGTAGTATCCTTTTGCGAAACAGTTGTCTCGCAGAAGAAGGCTGCGGAGAGGGAGAGGGAGATTTCATCCGCTCATCCAATCCGTAGCAGACGCGCCGGGCGTCGGTGGAGTGCGGACAACGCCCTCTTCCAGTACCCCTAAATGTAAAGTACCCCCACACATCAGGACCCGAGGTGACGGCGCGTAGTGTTTCACGCGCGCCCCTCTTAGACGTTGCGGGGAGAGTCAAACACCCGACTCCCGGTGTAGGTAGTCAGTACAAGTCTGACAGACCCCTCGATAGACGACATCCAATGAGGATTTTCAACCCCGGAACAAAAAAAAAATAAAAAAGCCTATGTCCAGCAATGGACGTCTTTCGGCTGATATGATGATGATATGATGATGCGTCCAGAAGGGTTAGCAAAACTCTTAGGTACTCAATGAAATCTTTAGCCACATTTAGGCCTTGTATTTGTCGGCTTTAAAATTTTAAGCTTTAAGCTTTGTGCCCTGGAGACAACATGAATAAATCTGATTGATCTCTGCCTATAGCCTAAGACATATCGATAAATTATTGAATATCCTATTCAGATTTCATGACAACACTTTTTCGATTTGAGATGTGTGTTCAATCTAGCTTAGATTTCATAGAAAATTAAAGTGTATTTGCGAACAGAATTTCTATTTTCTCGGAAAGATAAATTCTGTGAAATTTTGTAGAAATGGCACAAAATAAACGAATTGAATGACATGTATTTTTGTCGAAAAACCTTAAACTTAGAAGTTTTATAAAATAATAATAAAAGAATTGAATCAATTTTATGATTGACATCTGTCCAAACACCACCACGAAAGGTTGAATTAACAACAACAATTTTAGTAGCAGTTATGCACTCTACTTTATGTTTTTGTATAGCATAGGTAAAAGAGTGGTCGGGGCAGGCCTATGTATAGCAATGGACGTCTTTCGGTGTTTTCGATGATTGCACAGGTAAAACGTAAGGTAATGTATGTGGATGTTACGAGTACCTACTATAATATTCTGTCTCGTTGAAAGAAAGAAGAAAAAAAAACGTTTATTTGCGCCAGGCACGACGCATACCATAAAAAAACAAAGGGAAAAACTTAAATACAAATACAGAGTATGCGTCACAAACACTCAAAATGATCATCGCTCAGCATAATGCTGGGACTCGCGTGCGAGACAGAGCCACAGCGCTGGTTTTCAGCGATAGCCGGTGTCGACTGGGTGACGCCGAACCAATGAGACCTTAAGGGCATGTCGACAGGTTGTAAGCGCTACTGCTGAGCGTGAAGACTTCGATTCCTGGATTGGTCAAAGTGTTTTTGGGATTTTCCATCTAGAATTTCTCGGTAGCAGCTTTGAGTTTGGATTTATGCTCGCATAATGGCCAATGGGATTAAAACGAATGAAAAATTCCGACAATATTACATACATAGTACGTATCAAATTGATTACCTCCTCCTCTTTGAAGTCGGTTGAAAAATGAACACTAGGTACTACAGGTATTATATAGCTCTGCCTAACCCTTGGGAGAATACGGGCGTGATTTTAAACACTTTGTCATGTCAAATGTTACTAAATATATAATTCTCCCAACCCTTCAGGGCGTATATACACTTTGTTTTGTTGTGTTTAAAAAACCGGCCAAGTACGAGTCGGACTCGCGCACGAAGGGTTCCGTACCATTATCGCAAAAACGGCAACTGTCTAGCTATCACGGTTCATAAGATATAGCCTGGTGACAGACAAACGGACGGACAGTGGAGTCTTATTAATAGTGTCCCGTTTTTAGGCTTTGGGTACGGAACCCTAAAAATGCTGGCTTTTTATTTTCTTAATGTTACTTTATACACGTCATTGTAGATATTTCATTGTGATTACCTGTCAGGGCGTACCCTATACCTACCGTATTGATCAGGACAGACTACCATTTTGTGGCTCACAGCTTCTCAATATACTGGGATATATAAAAATCTTTTCGTTGTAAGCCTACAAAACTACCTTCCCACGTCAACCCTTATCAAAGAGAGGAGAAATACTTAAAAATTAATTACTTACAATAGAAAGTTAATTAGTACCTGAATTTTTCAGTTCTATCCGATTTTGCAATAATATATTTGTTAATGTATGTATATTTTGATGTTTACATAATTATATTTTTGGTACCAATCAGTCCTCAACGATGGAACGGTTTTTAATGACGCTGGGTTCACGGGAAGACCATCACCTGGATAAGGATTTTATCCCGGTTTATAAGCATGAAGCAGCTGCAAAATGCTAGTAGGTATAGGTACCTAACTAATAACCGTAGCAAAGGGAAAAACACTACAGTCACTTATTCCTTAAACCAAACTGTTCTACCTGATAAAAATACCTGAGAAAAAAAATTCTTTGTACGAAAAAAGAAAGAAATATTTTCACGGTTGTGCAAAAAATTGGTTCAACGTGTAAACGCGGATAATTTCAACGCCTAATGAGTTTGTGAGCTTACAACAATTCCGTGGTTCTGTGAAAATAATAATGTAAGCTGATTAGGGGAAATTATTTACTTTTTGTGAATAAGGTCGCTAGGAGAAAATCACAGATCTCGGCAACATTGAGACACTCAGCATACCTTGAGACGCCATTGCTAATATTTTTTTGGATGTTGCACTGGTACTTTAATCTATGTATCACGTGTGCTGTCAGAATAGTTTTGTTTTGTGGGAACTCCAACCACTGTTACTCTCGAAAACCGAAATCAATAGCTACGACCATCAGAAAAGCGCAGAAGCAATGAAACTGTCACAAGTCCTGAAGAAAGATAACATATTATACATATTTATATCTCTGCCACAAAGGTGTCTTACAAACAAATATTAAAGGGGTCTTTAAGTCAAGAGTAAATAGGTTTCTTCTACGCCAACATGCTTCACCGTAGAACACATCATCGCTTACCATTAGGTGAGGATGTGGTCAAGAGCGAACCTTTGGAAAAAAAAAACGTAACAATGATATTATATCATTTGAAAAACCCTTCGTAGGAGACTAGTATCTGCACTAGGAAATCCTCTCAACATAGCTTATCGGTCCGTCAGTTTCCATGAGAAAACTTAGTGATGCTTTGTTTTTACTAAAAAGTGTTGAAAATATCTTCTATAATAACGTCCGTTCAAGCGTTTCCTTATTTTATCTTGTGGAGGGACCGAGAAATAACTCGGACACTTCGACCCATTGGGATCTTTTACTCTGTGGAGTAGTGGATGACTTGCATATATTGTTGCCTACAACATTAGGCTGTCTTTTGTTTTAGTACATTGTAAATTAGTGTTATACATACTATCATATGTTGATAGGTACACCAAGTTGAGGTGAAACAAAACACACAGGTGAGGGCTGACACAGAGGTAAAGGCAATGATAAATTGTATGAGATTATATGTTAAAGTAGGTAGTATTAATGATATTTATAGTGTCTTCTTTGATATTTTTAAGATATTTTATTGTAAAATGTGCCTTATGATAAAAATAAACGATATTATTATATTTTTGGGGAAATTAACATAGTCCTCATAAACATATTTACCTGTTTTTCTATACAGGATACACAACATAATTATATTTTGTAACTATCTCTCCTTTCCAAATTCCTACTTTATCTACTCCGTACTTTCGACAATCATCACTTACAAACTGTGAGGTCAAATTAGACTCAGAAGCTATATTAATTTTCACAAATAAATAGATTCAGAAGGCCCTTGAGAGCGAATAGACTAGCTTGCTCTTCATAACCACTTGGATCAATCATCAGTGCTTTTCAAAGGGCTAGCTTATAATCAACTCAACTATTACCTGGCACTAGCAGATTACTTGGGCTTAAAGGATTAGTTCTAATAAATAATTCTAATCGTAGCGTCCCTTTAGGCTCAAAGGCTTGACCGCAACGTTTTGTCAATTCCGATAGCGTCTGTTTGCGGGGATATGATAATAATATTATTATACAGGCCCTTAAGACCTCATTTATATCAAAAGTAACT
Source organism: Anorthoa munda (assembly GCA_945859665.1). NCBI lineage: Eukaryota > Metazoa > Arthropoda > Insecta > Lepidoptera > Noctuidae > Anorthoa > Anorthoa munda. Next base: position 2,501,119 of record OX243907.1, on the reverse strand, counting down.
TTCACTCGCGGCTCTGCCCACTTGAGGCTTGAAAGTCATCACACGGGAACGTAGTATTGCCGGAGTAAAAGGTATTCTATATCGTAATCCAATCATGATCGTTCAGGTTTTGAGATCTGATTGATTAAAAACCTTTCAGATTCATAATAATAATAAGTTATTCTCCATAATTGTTTATAGCAGCAAAAACACTAGATTACGGATAACTTCAACAAAGTCTTAATTTCATAATCAATCATTTAGTTGGACCGGCTGGCCTGATTTTCGATCACAATGGAAACTAAGTGGCTATGCTGATCTAGAGTTTTCTCATGTAGTCTTAATCGCTTTTCAGGGTAGACGTGAGTAACCGTCATTCACGCTCAGATTTCAGGTAAACTTTATCACAATAATATTGTTTCTCTCCGATCAATAAATAAGAATCTAGAAGGCCCCTCCTCTCCTTGGCTACATAGGTAATAGCAGCCGCAAGTGTCAATCTTCAAGGCAAAGCAACGCTTACCGAGGTCGGTTGGTGGATGGGTGACCATCTTTACATAGTAAGATTCCTCCGTGCCTCAGAAAGGATGTTAAGCCGTTGGTCCCGGCTGTAATGTGAAGGTCTTTGATAATTCTTACGGGCAGTCAGAAGCCTGATATCTGACACAAGCCTTGCTAAGGGGTATCATGTTTCCAAGTTACTGGGTTCAGTTTAGTCGTTCCATGTAAAATACTGGTACTCAAATGATTCCGGTTAGACTGGAACCCGACTCTAACATGGGTGGAATGGACTAGGCAGAGAGAGATCAATCTATAATACTCGTCCTTTTTGACATGGCACTGAAAACAAAACGGTGCGCGGTGTGCGGAAGACACTTTACACTTTTGTCTACACCTACAGGAAATACTGGTAAGAATCGCCCGTTTTTGGGGAACTGTTTACTGCGCACGTCCGGTTGATTTTTTTCATACAATTTATACATCAATAGTGCAGTGCGGCGCCGCCGGTGCCACGCACGCACGACAGCAGGACGTGTATATGTGTGCATAAATTGTATGGAAAAAATCAAACAGACGTGCGCGGTACAACTCTCGCACCGCTGCAGTACCGCAGCAGTCAGACAGGAAACGTATAAATTGAAAAAGCCCTTTTTGTAGAACTTGGACGTTCAAAAAATGTCGGCGCTCATCCTAATTTAAATAAATATATTTTTATTTTCTTTGCAAGTCGTATACCAGACTACACAATATTTAGTATATTATATCTCAATAATAGTCAATAGATAAAGAAGTCGTTCTCAGACTACCGCAAATTAGCCACTTAATTCTTATTGCCACAATGGACATCATATTTCTTTGAAATCTATGATATTTCTGTAAAAAACCTTGAGCGTTCGATCAAACTTTATTTCCTTTGTAAACTGTCTGTCCACAAAATTCACAGCTCAATTCCTAGACAGACAAGTTTCTTAACGATCGAGGAGACTGTTTGTTCTCTTTGTGTCCATCTGTTCACTGAGTTTTGTTGAAAATATTGTTATTATTAAGTTTTAGTAAGGTACTTGTACATGCATGAGTAATTTTCAAATTCCATAATATTTATGTGATATTCTGCAGTAAATAATATCTTGACTGTTCCTTTCTCACTTTATCCTTATATATTCAATTAGCTTCTGACATTGCTACTGGCTACTGAATTTCAAGAAATTATCCCAAGGAAACATATTCCCGGGATAAAAGTATTCTATGCGCTATTCCAGACTAAAATCTATATCTATGCCAAATATCATCCAGATCCGTTCAGTGTTTTTTGCGTGAAAGAATAACAAACAGTACTCACAAACTTTCGCTTTTATAATTTAGGGATACTTTAAGGATATGTGTTGAAAGTACATACATAAATAAACTTAGAACTAACACAATTTGTGTAATGGACCAAATTGTGGTGGTCGCACAGTGGCGAACGGTTATAATTTGTATGCGCTTCTCTAATTTGAATGTTATACATTTACGTAACGTAAGTGTAAGCTGCTACATCATTCCCCCGCTAGTGTAACCGTATACAAAGCTTCAATGTACTTCCTGTTTTTGTGACGTATGCGTACGTATCTGTGACTGGCTTTTACGGCTCAGTGTTCATCCGGAAAGCAGGCTTTAGTCTGTCAACAGTGAGATTTCTGCATATATTGCTTAACTGGATAGTGAAATACTTGTCGTTACGACTGATCACTTCGTACGGGCCGTTGTAGGTCGGCGTCAGAGGCTTGCGTGATGCGTCATTGCGTAGATAAACGTGCGAGCATTTATATAGGTCATCGTGAAAAAATGTCGCTCGGATTTGGTTAGACTTTTCCGGAAAGTTTTCTTTTGTTTTTATTATGCTTTTTTTCTGTCTTACTGACCGTTTCCTGTAATTAGAAACTTTGTACATAATTTTCTGAAAGAACGCTACTTCGAACCATTTCTATTGTTCCGAGTTTTACCTCCGCCGCTTACGCACTTTGTGGTTTTAATCATGTGCTTAATTTTAAGCTTAAGAGCGCGGCGAACGGAGCTCGCAAATGCAATTCGAGACGAGTGAAGAATTCGTTCAGAGTATTGCTATCTCGCTTTGCACACACACGCGGTGCGCCGTGCGCAGCCGTGTGTGTGCGAGTAGATAGGCTTCCATTCATAACGACTCGAAAGCCCGACAGCCGGCAAGCCGGCCAACGCGAACTGCGCCGGCGTTCTTTTGTCTTATTTATGTAGGTAACTATGCCTTTTACGAAACCTCAAATATGTATTATTATAATAAATAATGAATGCAAGTAAAATAAATTAATATTCAAAATAAAAACAAGAATTTCGTATAAACATTTATTTAGTTATGTTTTACTTTATAGATCATCATTCATCTATTTAAAAAATATAAATCAAAACGTGATAAAGTCGTGTAGGGTGACCATAAATATTATCGACAGAACGAAATACAAAAATACAATAATGATAATCAGAAAACATTTTTACGCACGCTTTTTAGTTTATATGTACAATTGTACATTGTAATAATTGTACATTACGTAGGTAAAGAAAAAAAAAAGTTTATATTCTGTCTCTGATAGGCAGATTTCTAGGTAAACGGGGATCTATTAATTCAGGCAATATACATTTAAAATAAAACTCTTCTAATTTTAAGACTATTGAATTCCAAAATTCGTTGTCTTTTTCAATTTTTTCATATGCCAGTCCTTTAGGCGTCCATATTATAAAAATACAGTATTTGCGATTTGTTATTTGCAATTGTCCTTGTATCTGGTAAAAATAGTAACTTATTGTATTATATCATTGGGATATAGGTACTTACTGTGAGAAACATCCCAACGCTCGGAGTCCATGTCGGCAACCAAACCAAATCGTAAATAATAAAGTCCGTAAACAACGCAAAGTTCGTAAGAAAGTAGATTACTCAATATCAAAGTTCAAATCACAAGGCAAATCTAAATCCAAGTTCATAGCTTAGGTCAATAGTGTCAGAAATATTACAATAAGTACTTAGAAAATAAATAAATACGCACGAGCAGCACAGTAAAGTAATCGTCTAACACTGACAACAAACCACAAAAAAAAAAGTTAATTAAAAAAATCAAAAGCCCGACTGCTTGAAAAGCGAACTAAAAAGACGTAAACAAGGAGAAAATCATGCTGTGCTGTCGGAGGATACATCTTCGCGAGCTGGCTGACCAAAACCAGACGTATCCTCCGACTGCACAGCATGATTTTCTCCTTGTTTACGTCTTTTTAGTTCGCTTTTCAAGCAGTCGGGGTTTTTGATTTTTTTAATTAACTTTTTTTATTTATAACTTTTTGGTTATTTTTTTGTTTCGAATCAGGTACATTTAAACATATAAGTGTTATATATTTTTGAAATCACCTCTTAAAATCCTTTATTTTGATACCCCACACGATACGAAAAAACAAATTTGGGCCCCCACAATATGGCGCCCAAGAACCGCTATTTTCCTATTTGCCAATGTTTATGTAGCCAGTGACACTCGCGGGGTTAAGGCGAATCGATTGACGTAAGAACCATCAAAATCGGCCCACGCGTTTGGTTTCTAGAACGCCACATAGGAACAAACATACATACATAAATAGACTGTTAAACAGATTACCCTCCTTCGGCAGTCGGGTAAAAAATATACAATACAACAAACAGTAAACAACCCCGAAGTGCCCCGAACAAAAGCCGTACGAGCGATACCTACTCAACCGTATGAAGCACGACTACACACACATTGACATGACGTGCTCGACGCGACAGCAATACTAGCTATTGAAAATGTATGATTATTTTTATGTGTTCCGTAATACCAAAAATGATAAATGAAAACTTAATGTTTTTTTAATTTTTTTTCGATAATTTGTTTCTTGATAATATGAGCTATGTTATAGCGTTGACAATTTTATAGATATTGTTTTTTTTAAGATAGAAAAATCAATAAGAAAACATGTCATTTACGCTGTAAAAATGTACGAAATGGAATTCGCTTAAACTTCATTTTAGGTAAGTATTTTGAAAAAAAAAAGACGTAGGAACCTAGATAAATACTGTCTGAATCCGAATATTAGCATAATTTGGTGGAAATATGCTCAACTTACAAATGATTTAGGTATTACGTTTGTATGGACAATTCATGCTTCGCCGCGCCCTTAAAATCGTCGGAATTGCCGCGTGATTGGCTCATGATTAGCTTTTACGTTTGAAACTTACTGAGAAATCCTGGAATGGCACCTGAACAAAACGGATTAACGATAAAGTTCTGTTTAATTATCACAACAGCATTACAACGAAATCCACGCCTTTTTTACCAAGCGGCACCGCAACCTACATGTCTGCCGCTAGGTCATCGGCTTAATCGGCAAAAGCCCTGACGAGCGGCCCCTTCTCGGGTTCCTCTTCGCTTCACCGTTGGTGACCAAGCAACGGCTACTGAGTTCCCCTGCCTCGACAATGCGGTAACCCACCTGTAGAGTTACATTCTCCCCTGTCAATCGTCACGCATTCACTGCCTTAGCTTTCACGTCATTTCTCACATATACAACCATCTTTTATTTGGACTTCCTCACCATCCGTCAACGTTTGTATTATTTCACGAGGTGTGATCATAGCAGGTAGCGTTCTATAGTTTCTGCCTGATTTATGTATGAAAATACAATAGTATTTAGTTTGACCAAAACCGCTGTACCACGCCTTAGGTATATGCGTGGTGAGACGGGGTAGGAACGCAGGCCGTTCCAATGTCAGTCAGTTGTCAACGCTCACGCGGCGGCGGCGTTCTCTCCCGCACCGAAACCGCTGTACCGCGCTTACCCAAAGGCGCGGTACAGCGGTTTCAGTCAAACTATAGTAAATTTTAGTTAGTGTTTCGGTCAGATATTGGGCATTAACTTCATGATTAACATGTTAACCTTTCACCTCATCATGAGCTATTTTCGTCATCACCTAATAAAAGCCTATTTTGTCAAGGAATATACTACAACAACACACAAGATTCTATTTCTGTACTACTTAAACACTAATGTGAGGCTAAAATTTTATAGCTCTATCAAGCTAAGATATGATCTCTTTAATGTTAGTTGTGTCCTAATGTTCTAATGTTAGTAAGTAATTAGTGGTGAAGTCATTATCACGGTTTGTGTTCTTATTTAATGTTATTGTTGAAATGCTCGTAGGATTTTAGTATGTGTTAAGTCCTACTTATACAAATCACCAATATATAGATGTGAAAGTTTATATGTATGGCTCGCGATTGATTACTATCTCATCTGATGTGAACCATGATGTGGTCGACGGTGAAGCATGCTAGTCTAGAAGGAACCTATTATAAGTATGGATATTTTACTGACTTTACGGATTTGGATGAAATTTGGCACAAAGACTAAGGCATATTATAGGGTTTAGGATAACTTCATGCGGTTTCGTTTAGTTTTTGTTTCGTGTCATTAAAAAAAACGTTGTTCCACACTAGGAATTTCGCCTGTATCGTGGGAGCATTTACAAACATATAAGCTCAAATACACAACCACCCAGAGCTGAGAAACTATCTCTAGGTCATACAAATATTTGTACCTCTTTAATATGTACCCGGGGAAACATATTCGACTTTCAATTTGCCAAAGCCGATGGCAAAGTGAGTAATAGTTGGTAAACAAAAGAGACAAATTGATCACGTAAGTGTGATTGCTAAACATAGTGTCCCAGGTTTATCTATTAGCATTTATTTAGTAGCAGGCAGCAGTCTTCCTCAAATGAGGATCACTGGCATGTCGTCAGAAACGCAAATGGTCAAATACACATTTCGCCAGAAAATGTATGTTGACAGAAACGCATCTCGTCAGATTTGCACGCCGTCAAAGACACAGCTCGACAAACACGCAACTTGACAGATACGCAACTCGACAGTCAATTAATGGCAATGAAGAAGCTGAACATTTTGTTTATGCAAACATAACTACTGAAATGTGGATATCTTATCTTACTAATATTATAAATGCGAAAGTTTGGATGTGTGAATGATTGCTACTCAATCACGCATGAACGGCTTAACGGATCTGGATGAAATGTGGCTCAGAGATAGATTATAGTCTGGAATAGCACATAGCTTACTTTTCATCATAAAAGAAAAAAGAAAACACTTTTTACGCGGTGAAGCCGCTGGCAGAAGCTAGTAATGAAAACTTCAGTCTTCGTCCTTGGCAACCATCTTCAGGCAGAAATACTATGCTATCTAACGTAACATTACGCCTGCCCCAAATGGTTATACAGAGATTTACTGATGAATAGTACACCCACATGCCACCAGTTAGTTTTAATGGTCTGATGTTTTTGGTTAAACATCCCAACTCATCGGGCTGCTGCTGAGAAATTTCCACTAAAAAATCCAATAACACTGCCCAAACTAGGAATCTAACCAAGGGTCAGTAAACCAATGAAGTAACATTACGTTATATTATGTAACTTATAAAGGAGTTCAAACGTCAGTATGAGAAGTAAAACGGTTCAATATCTTCTTGGTCACGTCCTCCCACGATATTGCGGGAGGTTAGTTTACCTACCTAACCTCCCGCAGTATCGTTATGTTGCATGGCGCCCGTCAAATAAAGCCACAAATGAAAAATCTCAAGCTCTATTTAACGTGTTTTACGTAATTTCAGCACCACCCTTTATAATTAGGAACACAGCTTAGTCTTTGGAGAACATTAATAAGCGGATAATATATGTTTATGTACTCTGTCTGAGCAAAGACATTAAAACAACATTTGAACATTATCGTATAGTTCTTAAAACACACGGTCGGTCAAAAAATTTTTTTTCCAAGCCAACTCAAAATCATATGAAAAGCTTCTAGAATGGGTTTTATTTTACGATGCAGTATGCGTCAGCGGTGAGGAAGATTATGAGTCCCGCACTTCATACCGCAGCGTTGTGCGTTCTGATCTAGAGACGAAACCCATATTTTTTCTTTATTAAATTAATCCACATTTTGAAAAGTTTTAAAAGTTGATTAATCATCTGTAAGACTTGGAATTGGCCCCCAGGAGTTTACACAGGCTGCGTCCGTCAAAGGCATTACGTATGTCACAAAAAGAAATTTCGAAATATTTCCACAATAATTATCTTCACAGATCGTTTGTCTGTCAAAGAAAAACAACAGTCGTTTCCAATTTACGAGAGGCCTTTGTGAAGAATGGTGTACAAACGGTAACCTGTTGTGGAGCAATTAAATTCGTTACCTTAATCACGATTGTCTGCATTCCTAATTAGAAGTAACGAGTTCTTTCTGTAATTTACACTGAGAAGAAAATAAAAACTAGAAGAATTGTTCTAACCCCGCCAGTAGCTCGTTTTTACTTTTGTGGACTAGCGGACTTTTGTGATATAGATGGCGGTAGTTGCCATTTAAACAACTTGCTCCCGTAATAAAATTACAATAAAATTGTTTTATGAGTAGTATCCGCTTCAGTACACTGAAATAGTGAAGATAATAGTACAATACGTGTGTGAAAGTGTTATCATAACAAACAATTTACTGTAAACTATATAAAACAACTTTCAAATGTGGACTAAATTTTTGTGACAAAAACATTTGTGTGTGTGATATTTGACACTTATTAGAATTAAGAAACAACAAAAACTTCGGCAACAATCGTTTGACAAACAAAACATTAAAAAAAGCAGTGAAAAATCTTAATAACAAAAAGTGATACATAGTGTGAAAAAAATTCAAATAACTTAACTGCAACCCGCTTTTTAATGAACTTTAACACAGAGGAGTTTTGTGATTAACAATTTCACTCAACAACATAACTGTCACGGTGGCGTTGGGGTCTAATGACCATCCCGTACAATCCGTGACCCGAGTTCAAATCCCACAAACGATTTGTCTTTTTGGATTGTTTGTAAAATCATTAAAACAGTTTTAACAAAATTTAAAATCATCTACCAGTATGAATTTCTTAGAGAATGTAGTAGATAATATCACGTTCCGGCGTACTCGCACTAGATCGGAACCAAACAATGATAGTAGTGACGTTATCTCCCAAACATTGGATTGTACTACCAACAGTATGCCAGAAATGTCAGACGACGAGGATGAAACGCAAATAAACATGTGTAAAAATGAGATAGCAAATCTTAAATCTCAACTAAAAAGTGCACATCGAGAAATAGAAATATTGTCTTTGGAAAATAGTAACTTGAAGAAAATAAATACAGATTTATTGAAGAAAAATGAAATTTTAAAAAAAGTTACTAATAGCCCAGTTAAGCAGAAAGTCCAAACTCCGAAGAAGAATGTAACTACTCGCACGAAGACGAAACAGACACAGACTTCAGAAATTACAAGAGATCATTGCACTCCCCAAATTGAAACCAGTACAAGTGGCACTCAAAACCCTACAATATCACCAAACGGTATTACCGAAAACAAAAATACGCCGCCGCTTGAAAATGTCTTTGTGTGGAATTGAGTATCTCTCAACTTAGGGAATAGTGCAAGTTTATTGAAAATCGGTCCAGCAGTTTTCAAGACATAGAACATACAACCGAACTTATTAGCGACAAACAGCACGAATGCGTAAATTGAATTATAATGGGCTATTTTGTAAAACCTTTAGGTACCTTAATATAGAAATTGGAAATTTTTAGGTGTACTAAAACTAAAAAGAGAGAAATAAAAACCTATTCACAAAAAAATAAACCGAATTCAAAAGCAAAACACTAAAAAGTGCAAAATAACTTTCGTTTCGGAAGTCGGTGTCGAAAAATGATAAAAGCAAAAGATACCAAAGACACCGACTTCCGAAACGAAACGAAAGAAACGAACGAAAGCTATTTTGCACTTTTTTGTGTTTTGCTGTTGAAGTCTGTTTATTTTTTTGTATAAATATGTTTTTTAAACTCCCACTCAATAACCCCTGTATGCACCAGTTTCTAGACTACCTTTGCATAATAATTTCAAGCTTTCAAGAAGATGAACTGCTTTTCATAGTAGCATGATTTCTTTCATTTTTATAATGTATTACTCAAAAGATTAAGTAGAGTGCTGACTTGAGTTACTGGCAGACTTATCAATACTGTACAGCACATATGAACTTTTTTAACTGTTCTACTTTCGGCTATTGGGATTCTGTTAAGTTAAGCAACATTGGAACACCGTGTAGATCAAACAGTTACTGCCTGCAAAGTTATAGGCATGATTCCTGGGCAAAAAAACATCTATTTAGTGCGTCAGTTTTATTATAAAAAAAATATTAGACACGTATTTTTTGCTTTATGAAATCAATATTGACAAAGATAAAGAGCGATAACTTCAGGGCCAATGTTAAGCTGTTCTGGAAACAGGTAGGATTGGCTCGCGGCGTGACAAAAACATCGAGCATGAATGTAATAAGGGCAGAAGATGGGTGCTTACTGAGCGAAGAATGTAAGGTGTATTTCATAAGAATGTAAGGGGATATTTTGAAAGTTTATTTAGTTGTCAGGATAGTGTGCAAGGAGTGGGTAACTGGGTAGAAGCCAGTTGTCAAAACTCAAACACAGACGAAGAGCAAAAGAATGAAAATGAAATAGAAATGGATGAGATTATAAAAGTGCTGAGTGGGATGAAGATTGGTAAAGCTGCAGGGTATGACCGAGTATCTGTTGAAATGCTGAAGGGCGGCTACGGGGTGGTAGCAAGCCTGCTGTGCCGGCTCTTTAATATGTGTTGGAGTTATGGCCGCGTGCCGGATGACTGGTGCAAGGCTGTAATCGTACCACTATATAAGGGAAAAGGCTCACAGCAGGAGTGTAAAAACTACCGCGGCTTTAGTCTTTTGAGTGTTGTCGGCAAATTATATGCGAAAGTTTTAATAAATAGAGTGGTAAAAGTGACGGATGAACAATTATGGGACGTGCAAGCAGGATTTAGAGAGGGAATAGGCTGTATGGATCAGATCTTCTCCTTGAGGAGCATAGCTGAAAAATATCTGGCAAAGCACAAAAAAGTCTACTGTGCTTTCATTGGTCGCACGGTTGGCGGGGCGCACGGTTGGCGCAGTGGTTGAGCGATTGACTGCTGCGCTGCGTGTCGCGGGTTCGATTCCCGCACGGAACAAATATTTGTATGACCTACAGATAATTGTTTCGGCTCTGGGTGTTTGTGTATGTGAGTTTATATGTCTGTAAACGCACCCACGATACAGGAAGAAATTCCTAGTGTGGGGCAACGTTTTTTTTAAAAAAAAAAAAAAAAAAAAAAAAAAAAAAAAAAAAAATTGACTTGGAGAAGGCCTATGACAGTGTGTGGAGGGATGAACTGTGGTCGACGCTATCCAGGTACGGTGTGGACTGGCGCTTGGTACGGGCACTGAAATCTCTTTATAGGGATTCCAGTGCTTGTGTTAGGATTAATGGGGCGTATACGGACTGGTTTTCCATCTCAAGAGGTGTTAGACAGGGCTGTGTAGCGTCACCGTGGCTGTTCAACTTGTACATAGATAGTTGTCTAATAGGTTTGAAAGAGCATGAGTGCGGATGGAAGATGAATGAGTTGCCTGTCAAATGCCTTCTCTATGCAGATGATCAAGTTCTACTTGCATCGTCAGCAGAACAGTTGCAAGACATGGTGACTGTGATGAATGAAGTATTTAAGTTAAAAGGGATGTGTATAAATGTGAACAAGACTAAGGTAAGGGTGTTTGAAAGAGAAGACGATGTATCGGAGTGTGAAGTGAAAATAAATGATAAGAGTGTGGAGCAAGTGAACGAGTTTGTATATCTGGGAAGTATGTTCACAAGGGATGGAAAGATTGAAAAGGATGTGGAAAGGAGAGTGAATGCAGGGAATAAAGTAAATGGTGCTGTACATGCGGTTGTGACCAGCAAATCGATGTCTCCGGAAGCTCGACTCGCCGTTCACAACAGTATGCTGGTGCCTACATTTATGTATGGAAGTGAAGGTTGGGTATGGCAAAAAAGACATGAAAGTAGGATTAATGCAGTAGAAATGCGTTCTTTGCGAAGTATGTGTGGTGTAACTTTTAATGATAGATTGAGGAATGAGGTAATAAGACAACGTTGTGGTTTAAAAGAAGATGTAGTGACTAAAATTGAAAAGAGTATGTTAAGATGGTTTGGTCATGTTGAGAGAATGAATGAAAGGCGACTAACGAAAGGTATTTACATGGCAGACGTGAATGGAAACGCCGGGAGGGGACGCCCTAGAAAGACATACATAGACCTTATAGGTGATGTTCTTCAGAAAGGCCAGGTGCGCAGTACTCATAACCGGCGTGTGTGTATGACTAGATGTATGAATGTGATTGAAGCAAAAGAAGTATGTAAGGATCGTAGCAGGTGGCGTTCTGTAGTTTCTGCCTACCCCCATGGGAAAAAGGCGTGAGTTTATGTATGTATGTATAAAGAGCGAATGAAATGCGCGCACTATATCGTCGTTATTTTTGTTGATTTGACTAAAAAAATACGTGTCCAATATTTTTATTACTCTACTTGACGGTCTTAATAGTAGATTTTTTACCTAGGGAGCAAACAACTATTTTAAAGGCGAGAGTGTTTTTTTTAATTCTGAGCTCAGCGAGAGATTCGAAGTACGTCACTCGAGCTTAAAATAGTGTTGCTCCCGAGGTGGACGCTCTACTTTTTACTACCCTCTTTATTATGACAAAATAAGTAAGTGCAACTTATGAAAAAAACGTTTCGTTTATTTATTTACATACAATTAGGAACAAGACATAACATATAAATAATTTGAGGCTAATGTTATATTTGAACAATTATGGCAGTGCATCGTAACAATTTTATTAGTACCATCCGTTACAGTTGTAGATTTATTTTTTAATATGGCTTGCGCGCGGTTTTCCAGCCAGTCACATTGTTCAATACAATGTTCCATTCACCTCATAAATTCATCGTAATCGATTTGAGCGATGTAATCCTACTTAACCGCATGGTTTGTGATTCATCTGTTTTCTAATTAGAACATTTACTAACAATATCCACATTCCAAATTCAAATCACTTTTAGTCCCTACGGATTAATTTGCTATTTTAGCCCCTGTTTACGAAGAACTTTACTAGCTCTTTTTGAATAGATGTGATGAAAAGGAAAGGTTTAGTCATCATCACTATTAAAAGAGTTTATGCTTTGGGTCTTCAATATTCAGTTTTGTTATTGTTGGGGTTGACCCCAACTTTTTTATAGTTTGTGGAAGTAATTAAATTGTTTTACACAAAAAACGCAAGGTTTTACTGCCTAATAATGGTTTCTAGGAAATCGTTATATATTAATTATTATGACGGCCTCGTTGGTCTAGCGGTTGCAAGTGTAACCGCTTAGTACGAGGTACTTTTTTTTGTTTTTTTTGATGTGGTAGTGTAGTATGAAGTCCTAGGTACAATGCCCGGGCGGGCAACGTGTTATTGGGTTTATCCAACTACAATTTCTCAGTAGCAGTCCGCGGAGTCTGGATTAGTGCTCGGTTGATGGTAAAAAGACCGCCCCCTGTTACATGGGACTTCAATTTGATAAGCGTGAGCATGATGTTATGTTTATAATCTATCTAGGTTTAACAGTAGTATTATGTCAATAAACTGAACGTAGAACGTCAATAGCGGATCACCTTTGCTACAATACCACCGCATTGGATCCAATATTTGTGGTAGCTCGTACCATCTACATATATTGGTAGCGGTTGGTTTCAACGGACCCGTAGGCATCTCGTTTGTGCTACATAACAAGGAGGAGTCTTTTACTTGGATAGAATCTTCGTTTGTGGATGTAGATGATTGAAGTCGTTGCATCAGTTTAGTTTTCGATACAGGTGCTTGACGAAGTATGTTTGTAGGAGTTTCTTTGAGAGATGATCGGTCGGATGTAAAGTTTGTTTTAATTTACGGGACCGTAAAAGTTATTTTATGTTTTACATTTCAATGCAAGTTTATTTATTATAAAATAGTTAATAAAATAGTAATTTTAGACTCAGGTCATCATCATGATACACAGATTATGACTGCTTACGGATGCAGCTTACTCACCAACTTTTTATCTCAGTAGAAGAATCTTAGGATTTATTATTTTGGGGCAACAACAAACAGTTAGTCGACTTTTCACATAAGCAGACGGCTCACCTTTTCGTCGGCTAATGAATCAGCATTGCCATTCAAAATTCAACGTGGCAATACTGCCAGTGTTCTGGGCACTTTGCCCATTGACAACGAACTTTTTGGTGCTCTATGTCTTATTCCCTCTTCCTCATTTTATACGCGTCTGTACGTAATTATTATTATTGGTCTGTATGCACTTAGTTGTTTATTAGTCCATATTATTGCGCCGTCCCCAAGTAACATGGGATAAGGGCAGCATCCCCAATTGCCCCCAATTTTCCTGTGTATATGGCTGAAACATGACTAGCTAAATGTGGGTGAACATTTCATTTCATTTATTTATTCACAAACAATTAACATTGTGTCGAATATTGGGTAGGTACATAATTACAAGAATTGGTGGAACATAATTGCAGTAACATTATCACTTGATGATTAATTCAATTATTGTAGCAAATTGTATATTGACATATAAAAATATTACAAACCATTATAATCAATATATAGGTAATCAACTATATAGGTACTCTACCAAACAAACATAAATACAGGCGTGAAGTTATATGACGAGTAACAGTCATAATCTTCACATAAGTCTCCTCAGAAGACTGTTAAATTACAAGTCTAGAGAAATGTGACGATCGATTCGTATCCGGATATTGTTTTCATCTCTAATCCGACAACAAAGTTCACCCTTCTAATTAACCCTTCAAAGTTCAAGAGCTCATCCAATTGGGAGATTTTGATTGGTCTGTTTATACAAAACATAAGACGACAAAGTCAACGCTGTTGGTTGGATTTGAAAATTGATTGGTCGTAATTGGATCTTTTTGAATAGTGTGGTCGTCTTTCAAGATTGAAACAATTCGAAGTTCCCTTGTAACTTTGTATTCCCTGATAGGTTTGGGACCCACTATCTCGAATGTTCTCTATACTCGAATTCCGTTAGTTAGGTCAAGTCTCATGTAATAGGAGACGAAAATATAGTCATAAATCTAACTACTTAGATGACGTGAATGTATGTATTTTGCGTAAAAAAGTGAGTAAAAGCGATAGCAATGCTCAAACTTTGAGTTGCTTCATTTAGCGTTATTGGTACCGGATGACAACCAAAATCTAGAAAAATGCCTGAGTATTCCGCAGGCTTATTACGTATGAAACAGCAATCAGCAATAATTGCGCCAAGATTTTGCAATCATCGCGCGATTATTGTTTTACGTCAATAAATTGGCAGGCTTATTTTTGCAAAATAATAGCTCTTCAATCGCGAATCCGTATTATGTATGACCGATAGCCACACCATAATGATTTTACGATATCACTGCTAACAATAAAAATCTGCTAACTAAAATATGCATTTATCGCAAGGTGATCGCGATCATTTCGTATTACACATGGTTTTTGACAACAGAGCGACAGCCATCGGCGAGCAAATGTAGCTGTCAAATTACAATTACTTTTTCCCTTGTTATTGGTCGATTGCCAATCGCTCGCTGATGGCTGAGTAGGCACAGAAGTTTTTGAGTTTTTAGCGGCATTTGTTCGTGTGTTATTATTTTAACTATCCGCAAATTAATTCCTAGTGAATATTGTAATGACAAATTGGTGTAGATTTGTGTCTCAAATGTCAACACAAATAGACAATTTGTTGAATCATTGAAACAGACGTGATCTCGGTAAAGTGGAGGAGAATCAAAAAGGTTGACACACTAGGTATGTTTACTGCCAAACACTTACAAAAACATTAGAATGTGTTATGTCCACAATAAGTATCTTCTATTATATTCTTATTTTTACATGGCGAGCACCGATGTTGACTATTCTGGCAATGTCTAAAGTAAATTGGAAAACAAGTGTGTTCAAGAATATATTTGATGTTTCATAGCTCAAATAAGAGATGATGCTGTCCATTTAGTGATGCCCTAATGCGTTATCGATTCGATTTCTTATTACAATCGACTATTACGAAGAAATTTCACATATTGGCATTTTAGTCATACAATTTTTTACATCTACAAATATTGATTTATCGGAATATTAGAGCTTAATAGTAATCAATTAACTATTATAAAAAAACAGCGTCCACGAAGTGTTGCAGTTTCATAAGCTGGTTACTTAATCAAACGATAAATTTTATAAGTCATTAGACAGGTATAATAGCTTCTGTTAAAAATGACTTTCAAAAAAAGAATTGATTTAAAGGCCTCAGTAGCCAGGTCATTAAACTGATCGCGCAATAATTGCACAAATTTTGCTGCTTGCTGTTCCTTACGTAATAAGCCCGCTGTATTGCCACAAAAAGCGTTGGCCGAGACAATGGAAACATTTTCTTTCATCAGTAAGTAAAGTTCTGTGTGAAAATATGGCACGCTTGGTTTCAAATGGAGGGACTTGCTTTATCTTGTTAAACTGAGATTAGATCCTCTCGGCTCTGATTCCTATCGGATTCAAACTCGGACAGTTGCTGAAAAGTTCCGTTCAAAAACGCACGACCCGGGCATTGAACTTAGGACCTTAGCAGTATCATTTGCAACCACTAGTCCAACGAGTTCTTTATTTTTTTCATTGGTATTTGAGATGAACGTATATCTCGTCGATTCCCAACAATAGGATTTCTATTGTACATGCTGCAAGATGTTCAATGGCTCAAATAGGTTGTAAAGCTATTGTGTAGGTATCTATTTATGGCTCATTCAACGTATCTGCATGGATTACCTACGTAGGTATCGTTTAAAACGAACATACGTATGTTCGGTTTAAACGATTCAATAAATTGGCTATTTATAGGTTCGTTTTTTAACCCCCGGCGGAAAAAGAGGGGTGTTATAAGTTTGACGTGTGTACCTGTGTTTTTGTGTATTTGTGTGTATGTCTGTGGCATCTCAGCTCCTAAACGAATAAACCAATTTTGATTTGATTTTGTTTTGTTTGAAAGTGGCTTTATCGAAAGTGTTCTTAGCTATGTTTGATGAAAATCGGTTCAGCCGTTCTAAAGTTATGGGCGTCACTGTTTGAATCGGGGTGTTTTGCGCAAGATAAAAATGTAACGGGGTATTTTTTAATTTTACTTGTACATCTTTCTAACCATCTAGCTTACGTCATGTAATAAATACATTAAAATTCCTTCATATGTGTGTTGCTGGGGAGCTTCTTGCGCGATTTAATCTGCCCAGCTAAAACACTAGAAGTGGTGACGGGCGCCCGGGCGGGCGTTTTAGGCCGCTGCCTCGAATCTTGCGGGCAGCGGGGCGGCGGCGGCGGCGCGGTATGATCTAATGCATACAGTCAAATGGACCGGCCCTCGAAAACAGTGGCGCGGGAGCGGCGCGGGCGCGGGCAACGAGCGGTGAGCGCCAGTCAAGCGGTGACCGCCCGCGCGTCTGCATAGCTGTGTTGTGCAATTTATTTTCATGACGTGTCGAAATGTCCTCGGACGTGCTAGAGCAAATTATTTCAGCAATTTATGAGAGGACACCGATATGGAACAGCAAAGATGTGAACCATAAAAATAGATGATATAACACGACGCCTTACGCCATCTACCGGATTGTGTGCACAACACTACGCCACTCAAGTAGATCGCAACACAAACAAGATCAATCATAGATAAGACGATAACAGTAACAGTACCAATAGACTGCTAGCGACATCTAGCATTGGACATGTGAAGCGCCCGTGACGTCAACGAAGGTTACAACCACATACAAGCATGAGATGATGAAGACACACACTTATCTGTCAAACCGCCTATATAAACCCGCACCACGGAGGAACACTCACAGCACTCGCTACTTAGGAGGCACAGTGGTCGATAGCCCCGCAGTCACCACTGTTGTCATAAGCTTGACCTGAGCGGAGGCCCCGTCGCCCTCAGGAATAGCCATAGCTAGGAGGTTAAGGGTTAGGATAGCCCCGCAGTCCATCCCTGGAACCACCAATAGGTTTAACCCTAGTCTAACTTTGTTTGCTAAAGTCTGTAAAGTGTTTTAAGTAAAGTAATAAACTCCTACTTGTCATCCAACGTTGGTTTTATTCCACCGCCACCATTACATTGGCGCCCAACGAAAATCTTCTTCTACCCGCAACAATTTTTTCGAAGTACCCACATTTTTACGGTGTACCCACATATTGGCGGATAAACAGGAGCCTACCCTCAAGAGATCTTATATTATTTTGACATGTCTGAGAAAAAACAAGAAATGGTGGTGATGACTCAGGAGCAATTCACTGCACTTATAACAAAAGTGACAGAAGCGAACGAAAGTGGAAATAGACATTTTAAAAGTTTTGCTGCGTGCACGAAGCGTTACGACGGTGAACGAAATTTTAATAAAGTAGAAGAATTTGTGACCAGTATCTCAGTTTACAAAAAAATTGAGAAAATCAGTGACGAAGACGCCTTGGAAGGTTTGACTTTATTATTTTCTGGTGCTGCTGCTACGTGGTGGAACGGTGTAAAAAGTGACATCAAAAAGTGGTCACAAGCTCTTGACGCCATTAAGTCTGCTTTTGCACCAAAAATGCAGCCACATGAAATTTATTTGGAACTGTATTCGAAGAAACAAACAATTGAAAAAATTGACGCGTTTGTGTGTGAGAAACGTGCCTTACTCGCTCAGTTACCTGCAAAACGGCATAAGGAAGAGGAACACTTGGACTTTGTTTACGGACTTCTCAACATATCCTACAAAAAGGAGATTGCTCGCACGGAAGTGAAGACGTTTGCTGAACTTCTGGAGCGCGGTCGTCATATTGAGAGTCTGGTCAAGGAAGCCGGTGAGGTAACGACATCAACCCAATCAGAACGGAAGCCGCTCAAAAGATGTTCTTTTTGTGGCAAGAAGGGTCATCTTTTTGACGTATGCCGCAAAAGGTTGGCAGAACATAAGGAAACGGCAGTAACCCAAACAGAAAAGAAGCCAGTCATCACGTGCTATGGATGTGGAGCACCTGGTGTTTACAGAAGCAACTGCAGTACCTGTAAAACCAAAGAAACGCCACCAAAGCCCGTTGCATTCTATTCAATACAAAATACCTTACAGATACAAGCCAAAATACCGACAATAAAGGTAACTATTAAAGGGGAAGAAGGCTATACATACATAGATACTGCTGCCCGTCGTAGTATTGCCAGTATGCAACTCTATAAGATGTTGTTACGTAAAGGAACACAGTTTGATCAGCGAGTAACTGACATCAAATTAGCAGATGGAACGGTGAAAACGTCAAACTTGTTGACGACCACAACTGACATACGTATTGGAGAACGCACACTACCAATAACATTGTCAGTCATACCAGAAGCTGTTGACAACCGTACGCTGTTAGGTATCGAATTCCTAGAACAGGCAGGAATCATACTATATGCACCGCAACGCAGTTGGAATTTTATTGACGAACCTCAAATAATATACAGCTTCATTCAACTCAACAATGACGCCATACCAATGCAGGCAGTGAAGCGTTTGACATTTGAAGACAAAAAGGAGCCAGTGGAACTGAAAGCAGTGTCGGAGTTCATCCGTTGGGCTAACGAGTTGGACATGTTGTCACCGTTACCCATAACACCGACAGGATCCGACGTACAAGACAGTCCACCGGTAAACACATGGTAAGAGACGATATAATCCCGTAATTCGCACTCACTCTCGCCTTTCGACTGTTTTTTCTAACCGCTTCTTTTGCTATTTGGGAAGATTTTTGTATAACAAAATCAATACAATGCAACCCATATTTAACCTCAATAAGGGACAATGCAAAAGGAAGCTTACCATGTGGCTACTGGGACTCAACTATGATGACACCGAAAAACTACTTACCACCGTGACCTAATGTATACCGAATGCTATCTAATAAATCCTCACCCACACACACACCCCCACACGCTCACTCTCAGACATACATATCCACACACCAAACACATTTAATTACTCACGCTCTCACAAAAATGTTTGCTAACAATACTAACACTATACCAAATCATAATACTTTTTGCATTTTTTTTTTATACCCAATTTAATTTTTTTTTTTTTTTTTTTTTTTTTTTTTTTTTTTTTTTTTGTACACTCCATATTGTGCTACAGACTTTTAAAAGTTATTGATTTTGTATTATTATAAAATGTATCTAACTGCTAGAGAGTGGAGACCTGGTGACCTGAAACACAGGCCCTTAAAGCCTAGCTTAGGCACCAGTCTACCACAGTAAACTAAATTATATCATGTACCGTTAGTGTAACATTGTCTGTAACGTTTATTGTGGTGAGAAATAAATAAATAAATAAAATAAATAAATAAATAAACAAACGACCAAAATGGACATTACACAAATTGGACACGCCACCAGGTCCTATACATCCACGAGAACCCGCTGACAACCAATCTTGTGTAGATCCACGTATTATTTATTTACCAATAAACTTCTATGTATTCTGTTGATCTTTATTTAAATCCCGATGAAGGAACCTTACTTACAAACACTGAGCAAAAGATGTTCAATGAATTGTTAATTGAGCACAGCGACATCTTTGAGAAAAACACGGAACCAACTCCATTTTTTTTTTTTTTTGTACACTCCATATTGTGCTACAGACTTTTAAAAGTTATTGATTTTGTATTATTATGAAATGTATCTAACTGCTAGAGGGTGGAGACCTGGTGACCTGAAACACAGGCCCTTAAAGCCTAGCTTAGGCACCAGTCTACCACAGTAAACTAAATTATATCATGTACCGTTAGTGTAACATTGTCTGTAACGTTTATTGTGGTGAGAAATAAATAAATAAATAAAATAAATAAATAAATAAACAAACGACCAAAATGGACATTACACAAATTGGACACGCCACCAGGTCCTATACATCCACGAGAACCCGCTGACAACCAATCTTGTGTAGATCCACGTATTATTTATTTACCAATAAACTTCTATGTATTCTGTTGATCTTTATTTAAATCCCGATGAAGGAACCTTACTTACAAACACTGAGCAAAAGATGTTCAATGAATTGTTAATTGAGCACAGCGACATCTTTGAGAAAAACACGGAACCAACTCCATTTACACAACATAGAATCGACACAGGCAATCATCCTCCTATTAGTGTTAAGCCCTATAGATTGTCACCAACAAGGCAAAAGCAATTAAGACAAAAGCTGGATGATATGATAAATGATGACGTTATCGAGGAATGCGATTCCCCATGGTCAGCACCTGTAATTCTAGTTCCAAAAGGAGAAAACGATGTTCGAGTTTGCGTAGATTATCGACGACTCAACGAGATAACTAAACCTGACAGATATCCGTTGCCTCGTATTGACGACTTATTACATCAGGCAAAAGCGATGCCATACATGTCAACAATTGATTTACAGTCAAGTTACTGGCAGATTATGGTACATCCAGATGATTACGATAAAACAAGCTTTGTTTCACCATTTGGAACGTTCCGTTTCAAGCGAATGCCATTCGGTCTTCGAAACGCGCCTGCTACGTTCCAAAGATTAATGGACAAATTCATACAAGGATTGCACGCGAAGTGTGTATTGAGTTATTTAGACGATCTAATTATAAGATCAATTACTTACTGTCAACATATAAAAGACTTAAGAGAAATATTTAATAAACTGAGAGAATACAAGCTACGAGCCAACAGAAAGAAATGTAAATTTATGTGTTCAGAAATTAAATATCTGGGCCACCTTATAGTTTCAGACGGTATCAAAACAGACCCAGAGAAAATCTCTGCTATTGCAAACCGTCAGGCGCCTAAAAATCTAAAACAATTAATATCATTTTTACAAACCGCATCATGGTATCGCAGATTTATTCATAATTATGCAGACATTGCTAGACCGCTTACTAACCTAACGAAAAAGAAAATAAGCTGGAAGTGGGAACGAGAGCAACAAGAAGCATTTATGAAATTAAAAAATGCCTTAACTACTTCACCAGTGTTAAAACAGGCAAGTGACGATTTACCCTTTGCTATCAAGACTGATGCCAGCCAATATGCCATTGGCGCAGCTTTAGTGCAGGGGGAGGGAGATAATGAGCACCCTGTTGAATACGCAAGTAGACTCTTAACACAAGCTGAACGCAATTACAGTGTCACAGAAAAGGAAGCACTAGCCATAGTATGGGCTATCGCAAAATTTCGTGGCTATATAGAAGGAACAAAGTTCATAACTATTACAGATCATCAACCGTTGAAATGGTTAATGAATCTTAAAACACCTACTGGCCGCTTAGCACGATGGGCACTACAGCTGCAACCATACGAGTTCAAAATCCATTATACTCCAGGACGTACTAATGTAGTAGCTGATACATTGTCTCGACCACCGTGTGAGCAGCATGAAGGAAAATGCATCATATGCAGCACAGAGTTAGATCTACCTAGATATAATGAAAAACAGTTAAGAGATGAACAAATGAAAGATGACACCCTTCAGACTATCATAAAAACATTAGAAGAAGGAAAAGAAATACCAAGTTATGTAGAATACATTAAGAAAGGGTACCTAGTCCATAAAGGTGTCCTGTATCTTTACATGCCAGAACAAGAAAACGACAATGCAAAGTTAGTAGTTCCACGTCATGAAATACAAAATGTACTGAACGCTTACCATGACTCACCTACTGCCGGTCATATGGGAGTAGAAAGAACAGTGCAACGTATAACAAATAAGTTTTATTGGACGGGACTACGAAAAGATGTTATAAAATACGTAAAAACATGTATTGAATGCCAAAAATATAAGCCCTCTAATAAGAAGCCAGCAGGCTTATACCAGTCCACCCCAAACTCTCAACGATTTGAGGTATTGTCCATGGATCTTTTTGGACCTTTGCCAAAGGGACCATCAGGAGAAAAGTGGATTCTGATCATAGAAGATACTACTTCAAGATGGGTAGAATTATTCCCACTAAATGAAGCAACTAGTGAAAATTGTGCCATCATTTTACTCAATGAAATATTTCTTCGGTATGGGTTGCCAAGGAAAATTATCAGCGATAATGGAGTACAATTTATATCAGCGATAATGCAAAAACTAGCATATTGCTTGGAAATTCAACAAATATTCACACCCGTATATCACCCTGAACCAAATGTGGTAGAAAGGAAAAATAGAGACATGAAGTCACAAATTGCAATTATGGTGAAAGACAAACATAAGAACTGGCCATCGACTTTACCAACGATAAGATTCGCAATGAATACAGCTAAGTGCCAAACAACAGGCTTCTCACCATCTTACCTTACATTTGGGAGAGAATTGCGTACGCCATATGAGTTGACACATGATCTAAGCTCGGTTGTAGAATCAGAAAACTTTGTCGCAGAAATCACCCCAAAGTTAAAACAACTAGCCCAAGACTTGGAGCTAGCAAAAGAAAATATAGAGTGTAACAAAGAAACGACACGCCAAAGAGCAAATAGCAAGAGAAGACCAGACCCAGACTATAAAGTTGGAGACTTAGTATTGATAGAATCTCACCCCGTTAGCAACATCAATAAACAGTTTACTTCAAAATTTGCTCCTCGACGAGATGGACCGTATGTTATATTAAAGAAACATGGAACTTCCACTTATGAAATTGCTCACTCAGAAACTCCAAACAACCCTATTGGAAAGTATCATACGTCAGCGATAACAAAATTTGAAAAGAGAGACGACGTGATATCCAAACCAACTTATCCGATACGCCGAAGAGGAAGGCCTCGGAAACAAACTGGTGCTGGTACTCAGTCGGGACGACCATACCAGTACCAGAGGGGGAGAATATAACACGACGCCTTACGCCATCTACCGGATTGTGTGCACAACACTACGCCACTCAAGTAGATCGCAACACAAACAAGATCAATCATAGATAAGACGATAACAGTAACAGTACCAATAGACTGCTAGCGACATCTAGCATTGGACATGTGAAGCGCCCGTGACGTCAACGAAGGTTACAACCACATACAAGCATGAGATGATGAAGACACACACTTATCTGTCAAACCGCCTATATAAACCCGCACCACGGAGGAACACTCACAGCACTCGCTACTTAGGAGGCACAGTGGTCGATAGCCCCGCAGTCACCACTGTTGTCATAAGCTTGACCTGAGCGGAGGCCCCGTCGCCCTCAGGAATAGCCATAGCTAGGAGGTTAAGGGATAGGATAGCCCCGCAGTCCATCCCTGGAACCACCAATAGGTTTAACCCTAGTCTAACTTTGTTTGCTAAAGTCTGTAAAGTGTTTTAAGTAAAGTAATAAACTCCTACTTGTCATCCAACGTTGGTTTTATTCCACCGCCACCTTTACAATGAGTAATTAATCAGTTTAATGAACAAATCGCCCTGATAGTTTCAAGAATATAGTCAAAAGTTTCTACACTCATTCTGGTGTAGTCGTAGAATTTGTCAGGACATTGTCTCTGTTCTTCATAATTTCGATAAAACTCGCCTTTTCTTTTCCTTGCCCTATAGTAGGGATTCACTTCTTCTTTTGTCCACCACTGCCACGAACACAACACTACGCCGCTATAGTGCCGCGCGATCTGCCCGCTGGTTTCGAGGCAGAGGCCTTAGGGGACCGTCTTTATGTAAATTTTGACGTTCAAAAAGTGTTGATTCAAGAGCAGATACATCGTTATATCTCGTAAACGCCGAAAAACAAATTAAAAATGTTTTTCAATTATGAATATAACGTGTTTTTTCTATAATTTACGACCAAATTCTTCAAGATACAACCATTTTTCCAAAGGGTCCCAAGTTCCCTTACAAAATGGGTATTCTCCTTTCAATAATTTGATTTTGATACACTAAACAAAAGTGAGGTGAAATTTTTTTTTATTTATTTAACTTACACACACTATCTTACAGGTTGAACCCATTATAATAGAGTGGTTAAAAACTTAATCTAAAATCAGACTTTACTTACTTGACTTAAATGTATAATAATTATATAAACCTAAACTTCTAACACTATTAAAATCTTCTAAACTAATATAAAATAAAACTTTACTTATCTAAATTTTAATTATAACTAACAAAATTCAACAAAACTCTTGCGAATTATAACATCAACAATCCCGCCTATATCCCTCCAAGGGTTCAGTTAATTTCTTATTTTTTTCTTATTATTCCAAATGAAACAAATTCGATATTTTTATTGATTTCGATAACACCCAACATGTTTCATAATCTAATTTTAAATAAATTGTATCAAACTATATTTCTCCTTAATCCCACCTTGAATAAATAAAAAAAACCTTATTGGATACTAAATAATGAAAGGCATGACACAGTTCGTTATAAACAATTTGATTTACAAGAACGGTTCGTTTACATTGAAAAGCTACCACAGATAAACCAGGTGCGGCGCGACAATGCGACAACGAGTATTATGGAAACTTTTCTATACTTGTTATTTTTAAGTCAAGAGTGTATAAGCACTTTAATATTTCTAGGCAAGCATCGATTTATATGTCCTACGCACTGATTGTGCGATCCGAACACTCACTCTGTTCGATTGAACTGTACTGCAATCCGTACACCCTACTTTAGTGTGGCTTTGTCATACGTCTTCGAAGTCTCGAAGACTTTGGACAGGGTCTGGCACGAAAGCCTCATAGATAAGTCTCCTCCCTTCGGTCTGCCTAGTGGTCTGTGTCCGGATTGCGGGCTTCCTGAGGGATCGATCTATCCGAGTGTTTATCGATGGCTGCTCGTCCGGTCAGTTAGATATCAATGCCGGAGTCCCTCAGGGATCATCAGTGCTCTCGGCAACATTGTTCTTGCTGCACATTAATGATCTGCTAAAACCGGTCTGAAAAGGTCGACAGCACTGTTGCTGAGTGATACGTGTCCGGTGCACGGGCTACTGGGCCTCAGATTCGGTCTCTCTGGGAGGCCATGGTTGAACGCTTGAACCTGTCCTTGAAGGCTGTGTCCGATTGGAGCGATGCCAATCTGGTCAATGCTAGTTTCAATGCTGCTAAGACCCAGGCGTGTCTTTTTCCGCTAAAAAGAGCCAATTTCATCCGGATTAATCTTTCCGTGGTGTAACCGTACCGTTAACGTACCATCTCGAACTTTATGGTGTTATGTTGACATACACATCCTCAATTTCGGTCTATTTATTGAGGCGAAAGCTCAGTTGGCTGAAAAAAAGTTGGGGATTCTTGCAAAGGTGAGGCGGTACTGCACGCCTGAACAGCTGCTCAACTTGTATAAATCCCAAGTTCGGTCATGCATGGACTACTGCTCTCACCTCTGCGACGGATCTGACAAATACCAGCATGATGCACTTGATTCGATTGACAGATGGGCCAAGAGGCTTATTGGCAACAATGCACTGGTTACGTCAAAGTGCCAGAGCCTCGAGCATTGACGCCGAGTTGCCAGCCTGTCGGTTACATTTCGGGGAGTGTGCGATGGAACTACACAATTTGATTCCGCCTAGCCCTATCCATCTATCGGACTACAAGTCGTACGGAAATGCGCCATCGGTACATGGTGGGCATTCCACCCACACGCACAAAGCGTTTTGCTAATACTTTCATTGCGTTCTAAGGAGTGGAATTCCCTGCCGGAGTCTTTGTTTCCTGATAGCTACAACCTTGGGGACTTTAAGTCAATAGGTAACTTCTATGCAAGCGTACTTCACCGTAAACCACATCATCGCTTACCATCCGGTGAGATATTGACCATAGGTCGCGAGCCTATGGCCAAATAAAAAAAAATACTTTCGTACGGGGCGTCGCTAATAATTCGAGAATTCGAATCAAAGGGTGAACCTATGACATAAATAAAAATTCAGTACTTAGGTAAGTAAAATTATTTGTTGGTCCAATGTATAAATAGGTAAAATAGTATCGTAATATCAAAATAACACCGAAAAAATAATTGTTCATTAATATGCCACGCCATCTAAAATCATAAACTAAATAAAATAGCAGATGCTCCATTATGTCAAAATCTAGTATCTTTTGGCAGGAGGAATTTATTTGATTTTTTATTTAGTTTGATTTTTAATTATTGATAACGTACTTGAGCTTAAATTAAATAAATGCATGACAATTAAACATTTTAACTTTTATATTTTCTCCTTTTTGTATTTATTTAAGTATTAATACATTTTGAAATAGAGTATGAATTCTTCTGAAGTTATGTAGGTAGAAAAGCTGTGTCACTTCTGTGGTGTAAAATCTATAGGGACGACAGGTTGTTACGACGCGGCGACGTTTTGAATGCGAGCAAACTAAACTAGTTTGATTAGACAACATAAATAATGTTTTAGCGCTGCAGCCAATTTTAGTTCTAACTTACCAGCATTGAACAATGTTTTTTCATGAATTAATTTTCTATCGTTAGAATGTATGCCAGTGTAGGCAAGCGTGCTACATCGTCGACCACAATCATCGCTTACCAGCAGGTGAGATTGTGGTATAACGCGAGCCTATCAATTATAAACAACCCGTTGTCACATTGCCGCGTCGCACCTGTCTGCGGAAACCTTTATTTAGTTATTCCATTTGGTCAGCGTATTTATTTAGGCTTGTCGACAAGGTAAATTGGACGATTTATTCGAGTTATTGCTCTAATCGTTCGGACACGTACTCAGGTCAACATTGGCACAGGTTCAATAAAGTGTCGCAGGTGAAGTTACTAGTACAAAAGGATGTTTCTGCTCATTCTGCCAAATGTTAAAACGTGTTATTTTGGAAATGACGTTGATAAATTATCTCTTAATTTTTTACATTTATCTTTGAATCAAGTGACAGAATGGATTAATGGATTTTTTATGTTCCTCCTTAACCATTTTTTTAACAGGATCATTCAATCCAAAAAATGGACGCCATTTCATTTTAAGCAACCAGCAATTGAGCGGTATATCTACTGGTATTTTTGCTCAGTACCGTTTCAGATTTGTTTCTATGTTCTCAGAACTGATATGATTTCGTAGATTCTGGATATTTATAGACTGATAAAATTTTCAGTAATTTTTTTCAGGCTCTTATAGGTGTTCTTTATTGTGTACGGAAATATAATGGCTTTCTCATGTTTAATATTTGAAGAGTTCACGGGAAAAACCGTAAAAGTATTTTTTTGTTAAACTGATATTTAATGCCCTCTGTTAACGTATTTTTGTTTATTTATTTTAATCAATATTCAGAATATAGTAAAATCATCCTGAGTCTCTAAACAAGTAAAATTATGAATGAAAGCGTTGCGATAGCGCCAGGACATGAACCGAGGCCAAGAGGCTCATCGGAAATGAGGCACTGGTCGATTCAAAGCTCCGGAATCTGGAACATCTTTTATCAGTTGCTTTTCGGGGGGTTTGCGAAGGAACTGCATGATATAATTCCGCCTAGCCCGTTTCTTCATCGGACTACAAGACGTACGGGGCGGCGATGCGCTATCGGTACATGGTGGACATCCCACCTATATGCACTAAACATATTGGAAATACTTTTATTATGAGTACAGCTAAGGAGTCAGGACAAGTTAAAACCTAGGGGCCATTTTCTCCTTAAATTATGGCATTTCGACCATCGCTATCGCTGATAGAATGAAACTTACCTAGCGAGTCTCTGGTCTGCTGTGATAGTTTTATTTTAATCTGTTCATTCAGGTTTATCTAACGCAAGAAAAAGGCAAAATGTATGCCCGCAATCGTCAAAAAAAATCGCATTCAATGAACGCTACCGTTTTTATGCCCAACAGTTAAAATCGATGGAATTTGACATTTTGAAGACCTCACTCTACACTAGCGCCTCTAGCGGCAAATTCAAACGCGATGCCCTCATTTGACAGGTAGTATGCGCGGTCGCAAAAATCAGGATTGTCGTTAAATTTTTTTTCTAACTTAACATTTTTGCATGCATTATTTCCAGAGAAGTCCTCATTTCAAGTATACCCGACTTGTTTATTTCTATTTATAGACCCCTACATTATGCGATGGTCTCACAGAATCTAGGTTACGTTTCAAGAAACTATTTCCTGGATGTCGTTTTAGCGACAATTAAATTGGTACGGTTACGGAGCAAAGACAATAGGAGTGTCGTAGATTGTTCCCTAGTTGTTTTGTGTGTTTGTTACTATTTCATATTCATTATCGGTTGGTCATGGCTAAAAAACAACTAAGAATGAGCAACTATGTTGGCTATAAAAAGTTACGAAAGTGAAAAATTATGATCTTGTTTTATTTTTGCTAATCGATTTTTCAGTGAAAGTGTTGCCAACGTTACCAATTTGGAAAGACTTTCCAAAGTTGAGTGTTTATACATTTTTTTACCTTCGAAACATCATATCTTCTCACCAGTTGACATACCAAGACGTGGGTTTCCATGATCTTCTTTCAAACCATATTTTATTAATATACGGATCATGAATATCTGGGTAAAAGTTACTTATGAAAGTTGTTAAAAGAAGCCTTTTCAGTTATTTCGTGCGAACACGCACTTACGAGACAGTCTGCAACGCTGAAGACTTTATTATTAAAAATATTCCATTTTTCCGAAAGTTTTTTCGTGAATTTCATTACGTCTGCTTGTTAGCACCAATAATATCGGGCAATCTAAAGTTTTTCGAAGTTTTATTAGGTCAGAATTGGAGCCAGTGAAGTTCATACCCACTCACTAGTATAATGTGTAGTGAAATCTACGAAAACAACTTTTAGGAGATTTGGTTTTTGAAAACATACATTATGTTAGTGTCTTCATCATTATCGTAATGCCTTTTTCATTTTAAGATAAAACAATACTGATGAAAAATAATATAAAAACATCTTTCATAAAAATATTATTAATTTTTATATTCTATTCTATTTCTATTCTACTCCATTCATGAGCCCCATGCAATAGCTCATCGGTAAAAATTACGAACTTCCATACAAACTTTTATCTCCTGTTTACCTTCCCTAGGGGAGGATTTTTAAAACGTCCTTTCTTAACTATGACTAGCTTTTATGAAAACTTTGATTTCTAGTACCAATATTTTAGGTTGTGTGTTGTGTGATAGTCAAAGAATATTAATAAATCTAATAACTATATAAAAAAAGTTAATTAAAAAAATCAAAAAACCCGACTGCTTAAAAGCAAACTAAAAAGACGTAAACAAGAAGAAAATCATGCTGTGCAGTCGGAGGATACTTATTCGCGAGCTGGCGAACCAAAACCAGATGTATCCTCCGACTGCTCAGCATGATTTTCTTCTTGTTTACGTCTTTTTAGTTTGCTTTTAAGCAGTCGGGTTTTTTGATTTTTTTAATTAACTTTTTTTATTTACAACTTTTTAGTTATTTTTTTTTAGAATTAGGTACATTTAAACATATAAGTGTTATATATTTTTGAAATTGCCATTTAAAACCCTTTATTTTGATACCCCACACGATGGGTTTGGAGGAAAAAAGAAATTTTTCCCCCACAAAATGGCGCCCAAAATCCGCCATTTATGTTTTTTCCAATTTTAATGTAGCCAGTGACACTCGCAGGATTAAGACGAATCGATTGACGTAAGAATCATCAAAATCGGTCAACGCGTTTGGTCTCTGGAACGCCACATATGAACAAACATACATACATACATACATACATACATACATATATAAATACATACATACATACATACATACATAGACTGATAAACACATTACCCTCCTTCGGCAGTCGGGTAATTAAGAAGCAAGCGAGGACTGGAGCAACCATGATTTATGATTGTGTGAGAAGAGACTCTTGTCCTGAAGTAAGACAGTGATAGGTAGGTATTTTTATTAAATAGAACAAGTAAAATTTAAAAAACCAGACAATTTTATTTCGTGCTACATAATTTACCTATCTAGTAGTAGACGCGCTTCGATCGACAATCTATTGAACATGTAATTAACACGATCTTCCGAAAACACCCCGATTCAAATAGTAGAACGCCCATAACTTTGGAACGGCTGAACCGATTTTCATCAAAAATAGCTAGAAACACTCGATAAAGTCACCTTCCAAACAAAACGAAATCAAAATCGGTTCATCCGTTTAGGAGCTATGATGCCACAGACAGATACACAAATACGCAACACACTGGTACACACGTCAAACTTATAACACCCCTCTTTTTCCGTCGGAGGTTAAAAACATGACAACACCCACTCATAACCATGACCTTCCCAAGGTCATGCTAAGTTTCTTTAGTAGAACGATAACAGGAAGGTAGGTAGACAACTAGAAAGGTACCAAGGACTAATTCAATAAATATTTCAATAGGCAGACCTATTCAATAAACATCAATTTGGAACTTGGCCATTGTTGTGACGGCGTAAGCGATTCTTTGACACATTTACAATATCTTTTATTAGTATAATAAAATGTGCTGACGTCACCGACATATGTAGACCATTCAAGTGATTCTTTATTCACGCTGCGACATTTAGAATTTCAATGTCATTATTATTAAAACTTTGTATGTATTTATTTACCCATTTGCTTCTACATTGCTTTCAAACACTTGAAAGTCACAAATTATCGAAACCAAACGTACTAAAAGAATAATAAACTTAACAAAATAAAAAAAGCCGAAACAAGATGAAAATCATACTGTGCAGTCGGAAGATACAAAATATAAGGTTTTGGTCTGTCAGCTCGCGATTACTGCACAGCATGATTTTCTTCTTGTTTATGACTTTTTAGTTCGATTCTTAAGCAGTCGGGTTTTTTGATTTTTCATGTTAACTATTTTATTTATAACTTTTTAGTAAGGTATAATTTTTTTGGCGAATTACTTTTAAACATTTGTTTAAAAGTAATTATTTTTGTTTTTTTTGTTGTATTTATTTTTGTAATCACCTCTTAAAACGCTGCATTTTGATACTACAAACTATGTGTCTGGAAGAAAAAAAATACAGGATCTCCCACAATATGGCGCCCAAAAGCCGCCGTTTTCTTTTTTAAATTTTAATATAATTGTAATTAAGACGAATAGATACGAATACTCTACGGCCAAAGACTCACTAATAAGTTCCAGCCCCTGCAGCTTGGCTTTGGCTCTAGAGGAGGCTGTGAGGCTGCTGTATATGCCCTTTCAACTTTTTTAAATTCTGACAAGGGTGAGGTCATCCTCAAAGTTGACGTTAAGAACGCCTTTAATTCTGTTAACAGGGACACTTTGTTGGCGGAGGCAAAAAAGGAACTACCTGAAATTTTCGGTTTTATTTGGCAGTGCTACAGGCAGGTTTCTAAATTATTATGTAAAGAAAATCTTTTGGAATCTGCAGTAGGATGCCAACAAGGTGACCCTCTCGGGACAGTCATTTTCATTTTGGCTATTCATCCTATCATCAAACAATTAAATTCAAAATTCAACGTCTGGTATCTAGATGATGGAACACTAGGAGGTGACGTAGATACAGTTTTGAAAGATTTTCAATTCCTGAAGCAGCAATTCCACTCCATTGGCCTAGAGCTCAACCACTCCAAATGCGAAATTTTCATCTGTTACAATACTGACAGACCATCGACTCTTCAAAAATTCAATACAATAGCACCAGAGATCAAAATTGTAGAAAGAAGTTCACTGCACCTCCTAGGTTCCCCAATTTCGGAAGATAGTTTTTCTCCATTTCAACGATATTTCGGACAGACTCTCTAAAATTAATGTACATTCGGCTATCACCCTCATTCGTTATTGTTGTTTTGGTCCAAATTGCATGTACTTTCTTCGCGCTTCGCCATTATGGAAGCATTCACAAATTCTCTTGGACAAAATTGACCAGATTATTCGTTGCACGCTATCATCTATCCTAAGTGTGGCCCTGGATGACCGAGCGTGGCTGCAAGCCACTCTACCCATTCGCTTCGGTGGGCTCGGCATCCGCAAAATTTCTAGTTTAAGCCTACCGGCGTTCCTGTCTTCGGTCCACAGCACTGAAAAGTTAACCAGAAAAATCTTGTTGCCATCACTGGTTAACTGTGAAGTGCCGTACTCGACCGATGCAGTGAATGCGTGAAAAGTGGCTTGCCCGAATACAGCGTTGCCCGAGACGCCTTTTTTCCAGAGACAGTGGGATGAGCCGCTCTGCAGGTTGGTACGGAATAAACTTATAAATACGTCCATCAATACTGCTGAGCGTGCCCGCCTGCTGGCTGTGGGAGAATGGGAGTCGGGCCTCTGGCTACAGGCACTACCGTCACCCAACATAGGTACTATGTTGAGTGACAACACCTTCCAGATCGCTACATGTCTGCGTTTGGGGGCTCCCAGCGGAGCTCCACATCATTGTCAATGTGGTGAAGCAGTCGACCGCCTCGGACACCATGGCCTATCCTGCAGTAGGAGCGCTGGTCGGTTAGCACGGCACGCCAGCATTAATGATATCATACGTCGGGCTCTTGTCACCGCCGGGGTGCCAGCTGTTTTAGAACCCAATGGCTTGGCGCGCGACGATGGTAAGAGACCAGACGGGATGACCATAATGCCTTGGAAGGTGGGTAGGCCTTTGGTGTAGGATGCAACATATGTCGACACCCTTGCGCCATCCCATCTTCTTAGCACGGCGGGCTGGGCTGGGGCAGCTGCTGCTGGTGCAGAAAACCTCAAACGGCGCAAATACAATAACCTTATTGGAAGTTATATATTTGAGCCATTTGGGGTTGAAACATTAGGTCCATGGGGTCCGAGTGCTCTTCGAGTATTTCGAGATGTAAGCAAACGGCTTGTCGACTCTTCACGTGACCAGAAGGCTGGGCTTTTCCTTGGCCAGAGAATCAGCATTGCCATCCAACGTGGCAATGCTGCCAGCGTTCTGGGCACTTTTCACGTTGACAGCGATGTGGACGAATTTTTTGACGCCCTATGACCCCTGCCTTTTTATACGCGTTCGTAGTTTTATTTTATTTTTATTTAACTGTGTAAATAGGTAGTTATTGTTCTTTAAGTATTTAATAGAATGTAAATTTTAATTGAAATAAATAGTAAACCTATAAAAAAAGACGAATAGATTGACGTAAGAATCATCAAAATCGGCTTACGCGTTAAAATGGATGTCTTAATTCAGGTATTGGCCTATTCGTGTGGCAAACATATATTTTTGATGTTTTACCATTCATTAATATTGCGACGCTTTTGTTGATAATTACGTTGTCACTTGTCTAAAACCTCTTATCACGTATACAAAAAAATGTTTTAATGCGTTTGTATTTTTAACACGGAATACATTTTACGTGAAAAATAATCTAAAAGTCGAAACAGCTCTAAAAAGTTAAAGGAAACAAACTTTGAAACGTATCCGAAGAAATAAAATTTTGTAGCATCCGGAGCTCCGAAAACAAAGTAAAAACTAAGTTTATTTTGCAGTCTTAGTTCAAGCTGAAGTTTATTTTATTTGAAATCAAAGTTTGCACCCTTCCCCAGTAAAATTCTTCTCTTCCTTTTAGTTATATTATTTCGGAGCTAAAATATAATCAAGTTTCGAACGATCGGTAGTTGCTGCGAAACGCTTTAAAGGATACGCTTGGGAAGTTGTATCTTGTTAATATTTTGATTTTATTTCAGCACGCACAAGGCAAGCAGCTTAGACATTTTTCACTCGTAGATCAAAAAGGAAAAGGAGCCATTAATTATTGTTTCTGTGCATAATAAATCACCAAATTGCAGGATATCTAAATGGCTTGCTGCGCTGATTGTCGTGAATAAATATCCCAAACATTTTTGTTTGCATAGGCACAGATAATATAATACTAGCATACAGATGCCTCATCCCATACAAAGGAACCATGCCGCTTCAACTAGCATTTTTATCTGATTATACTGATTATTTTTGTAAATAAATCGTTCGCATTCGGTTCCGTTCCACGGCTATAGATGGTGTTGGCAGTGACTTGCAACTAAAAGGATTTTCTCAGTTCGTGACTATTTTTTCTTTAAATTAAGTGACGATTTCTGTGATAGTATTATTTAATAACAAATCGATGCATATCGCGCCATCTAGTGATATTTCACATTATCAGCCTATTAATGTTTCCACTGCTGGGACACAGACCTCCTCTCTGTGAGAGGGAATGGGCCATAATCCACCACGCGGGCCAAGTGCGGGTTGATGGATTTCACATGTCTTCGAATTTTTGGTTCTAGGACATGCCGGTTTACTCACAATGTTTTCCTTCACCGTTTTTTTAGCCAGTCAGGTGATGAAATAATTTACACAAAGTAAAGCGCCTGCCTGGGCTCGAACCCACGACCTACAACTTGTAAGTCGCAGCCGATACTACTGGGCCACCACTGCTCAACACCAGTGATATTTATTTGAACCAAATTTTCTTTGTTAGTGCTGGAACCCCGTGGCATAATATGAAACTCGACAAAATGTAGGTACTGCACTGAAGTTAATTTTGGGATTTCAGTGTTGGTTCCATAGTAAAAGTTCAGGTTCAGGTATTGCGTTTAGTCTGTCTACACTTTGTATATTTAACCGTTTCTATCTCTGAACTCTTTCACTTGTAATAAATAGCCACAAAGGAAATATAAGAAAGTAAAGCCCTCAAATACCCAAGAGTCACATACCTTTTGTAGATTCCTCGAAAAAAGATTTTTATATGTACAGACGATTCACGAAAACCTCAAGTCAAAAACCTTTGGAAAACTAAGTTCAATGAACTACCGAAAATGGCTTTTTAAGAGAATTTTCTCAAATTAATGATACGGGTATACGAGCTTAATCGTGAACGATCATCAATCTTAGTACTGAAATTCTTCACATGACATGTCATCACATTTCTAGTAACCATCTATCTTAATTCTTTGGTTCTTAAGTTTACGCATCCTGTATCATATGCGATGAGTATGGAAAATTAGCTTAGACAAATTACTTTGAAATGTGTGTAGATACTACTTTTTTATCATTTTTGGCAATTTTTTGATTGTAAATTGTTTTGTTTTTCATTGCAATGGAACAATATTTAATTTTATTAATTTAAATTAGATAGTTATTAATATATCTTCTTTTTATTGCCTCTATTCATAACCAGATTATACAAGTAGGTACCAATCTGGTAGTTGCACTTGATAAAAATAATTGTAAACATATTTATTTAAACTTTTACTTCAGGTTTTGCAATGTTAACAGAACAAAGTCAGTCCGAATATTTTCATCCAAGAGTTAACCGATTTATACCACCATTTATTGTTCACTATGATACGAAAAAATATTCGGCTCGTTATCAATAAAACACAAGACGTAGTACTTTATTTACAAAAGCGCCGATTGTGAGTCATAAATCTCGCAGTCACGTATTCAATAAAACATAAAACTCAGAATATATTACTGAAAAAAAACATTTTTCTAGACGTGAAATTCTTCCATGAAGGATCTTCACATCATTTTTTTAACCGACTTACCAAAAAAGGAGGAGGTTCTATGTTCGACATTATGTATGTTTTTTTTTTTTTTTTTTTTTTTTTTTTTTTTTATGTATGTTCACCGATATCTCCGTCAATTGTGGACCGATTTTGAAAATTCTTTTTTTGTTTGAAAGAGTATATTCCGAAATTGGTCCCATTTTAATTTGGTGAAGATCTGATGAAGAACTTCGGAGATATACAACAGAACTCTTCAATAAATAAAGGCAAATCTCTCGGGATTGCTGCAATCGCATGTCTGTTTATTGTTTATACCATTTCGTAACATAACATCACGCCAGTACGCTCGAAAGGGGTATGCAGGTCTCTCATTTAACCGGTTATATTCAAGTTTCATGTTATTCGGGTAATCTATTCTGTCGTTATAGGTACTTACTTAACTACTTCCCTATTAGGTAGGTACAACTAAAAACCGGCCAAGTGCGAGTCGGACTCGCGCACGAAGGGTTCCGTACCATTACCGCAAGTAACGGCACAAAAATCATGTGTGACGTACGTTTGTTGTATGGGAGCCCCACATAAAAAAATATTTTATTCTGTTTTTAGTATTTGTCATAGTGGCAATTGAAATACACCATCTGTGAAAATTTCAACTGTCTAACTATCACGGTTCATGAGATACAGCCTGGTGACAGACAGACAGACAGACAGACAGACGGACCGCGGAGTTAAAGTAATAGGGTCCCGTTTTTACCCTTTGGGTACGGAACCCTAAAAAGTGAAAAATAAAAAACTTTTTTGAAAAAAATACTACCGACTTCCAAGTAAGAAAACTAGAAAGTGAAAAATAACTTTATTTTTGGAAGTCGGTGTCCATAACTTAAAAATTTGGTACCTACCACAGACACCGACTTCCAAAAATAAAGTTATTTTTCACTTTCTAGTTTTCTTACTTGGAAGTCGGTAGTATTTTTTTCAAAAAAGTTTTTTATATTGTATGCTATTCAAAACGAGATGAGCTTTGCATAGAATTTCAAACAACGATATTTCTCAGGAATTTGTATCTTCTCAAGTTAATATTGATAAAGATGGACACGTATATTGACCTCAAGGAAGGCAACAAACTGTCTTTTTCGATAAAAATAACTCTGTAGACAAATATCGTCGATCATTCACCGGTCACCGACTCTGTCCAACATCTCTGCTTACTCCCCAAAGGGCTTTAGCTACATTGCTTTGTATTTTCTTTCACAGTTTTTATTTAACTTTCAGTACATTTGATCTCCAAACAAAACACACCTTTGTGGGTTCTTTGCGTTTTCTTTTTCTTTAAAATCCATCTTTTTTTGTTGGTGGTCTGTTGCCATGGCGCTGTGTGTAAGTAAGCCTTGGCTGAGTGATTGAGTTTGGAAGCCAAAAAAGATGAATTTGTGTTTTAACGATTCAATAAAAATATTGGGTAGGTACACACTAGGGATAATGCCTCGTTGGTCCAGTGGTCGCGAGCGCTACTACTGAGCATGAGGTCCCGGGTTCGATGCCTTGATCGGACAATTTTTTATTAGGCTTTTCCATCTGGAATTTCTCAGCAACAGCATGGCGTCTGGATTTGTGCGCGGTAGATCGTAATAGACTCCCGCACTATTACATAATTAATTTAAAATGTAATTAGGTACATAATGGCGGAATATGGGTGTACTATAGGTCTACCTCTGCTTAATTCTGCCGGGAATACAGGCATGATGTTTTGTATGTATAAAAATACTAGGATTACACTAAAAGAAAATCTGTTATTGAAATAGTATGAATAAATGGTACATTATGGTTGATAAGATGTGTACGGTCACATCACCGTACATTTTTCTGCATAATTGCAACCTACTTTAAGCCAACGATGTGCGTCATAATTTGACCGTTTATAACATCATAACAAAGCAACCAACGTTGATGGTGATCTTATAGTCGTGTTGCTTTCCAAACCAAGAGAGAGAAATAGTCGCC
This sequence comes from Anorthoa munda, assembly GCA_945859665.1. NCBI lineage: Eukaryota > Metazoa > Arthropoda > Insecta > Lepidoptera > Noctuidae > Anorthoa > Anorthoa munda. Next base: position 2,463,149 of record OX243907.1, on the reverse strand, counting down.
TTCCATCTAAGTTATACTGTAATTCACCTAACTGAAATATATTTAACTAGTGGATCTAACTGTGACGTGTTTCTCTCCAACCAACTAACGACCCGTACAAGATAACTTTGTTTGAATATTTTTTCCAACCACTGTCACTTCGATTTGAAAGATTGTTTTTGTAATTTTTTGCAATTAACGATCCTTTGCACCGAATGATAGCTAAATAAGCTATCATGGATTGTTAGAAAACACAGTATTATTAAGCTATTGCATAGCTTTTATCGCGGGCTTAGAGCGCGGCGACCGAATCAAGAAATTCCGTAACGAAAAAAAACCTGACACCCCGAACTGCTCCAAAATGGGACTATAGATTCCGAGTGTGTGAGCGGGTGAGGGGTGAAGGGGAGGGGGGATTTTTTTGCGGAGGGGATGGTAAAGAGTTAACGGGGGGATGGGGGGTTTATGCTATCTTGTTCTCCGAACTGAAGGGATGGAGGGCAGGGGGGCAAATTTTTTCTTAGAATTGAGCTAGCTCCAGCCGTTTCCAAGATATGGGACTTTTTAGTTTTTCTGATAGAGAAAAGTGTCGGCTCGGGTCGTCCTGTGATCGAGGATTTTGTACGTCTGGCGTTTAATAATATTTGTATTCAAAGAAAACGACCTTATGGCCCTAAGAATACGGGTCACTTTTGCGTAGCAATTAAAAGTTTATATTCTTGCTGACTGTATGATAATGTATAATTCTGCTCGAATTAAAATTAAATGGGGGGGATCTGGCGGAGGTGTCCTGGGACCTCGGCACATACACTAGTTTACAAGTATATGTAGGTTGGCCTCAAAATCGGGCTATCTCGCTCCGTTGCCGAGATATTTGTGTTTTTGTAATTTGGAGGTTTAATTTCGCGTGGCAAACGAAGTTTTTACTTGATGATTGAACATTTTTTAATTGAACTTTACATTTTTTTTACATGTTTTATTTATTTTATTTTTTATTTCTCATAAATAAAAAATAAATAAATAATTATTATTGCATAAGTTGATAAAAGTGCTATGCAATAGCTTTATCGCGGCAGTCCCCGAGTGCCACACGTCATTCTTTTTATTTTAAACACAGATTTTTGGTCCTGTATGGAAGATATTAAAATGTTGATATTAATTAGTTTATAGTGGATATTATGTTCAGATAGCACTTTCACACGCTGGTTGCACTGATTTCTTCAATTGAGTCGTAAATTAGTCACTAATTAGTTCAATATTATATTTTTAAGACAATTTAATACGAGAGCACAATGTTTGCGTGACGACTACCGTCACTTTTACAAAAGTATGTTAGAACCCGCTTGGTTTAATATGGCTTATGTTTAACTTACCACCAGATATAGTAACATATAACAGACAAAAATAGTAAATGATCACCAAAATTAAACCCGCATCTTATTGTAAAATTATAACCAAAGTTTTAACATCTCGCTATCCTGTTTAGGCAAAATGACTCCAAATAAATCATTGTTAACCCAAAAGTAGTAAATGATCACCAAAAGTAGTAAATGATCACCAAAATTAAACCAATGACCAAAAAGATTATAAAATTTCTGGGAGCAACTTGGAAGTAGCGCTCGCCGGCCGCTGCCGCGGCACCGCTCGCTTTGCTCGCTCGGCTCGCGCGCGGTTGGTCACAGTTCTAACCTAACCTAACCTATTTTACAACATTAAATAGCGCAATAATTTGCTATTAAAATTTGGTGATCAATTTACTAAATTTGGTGATCATTTACTATTTTTGTCAGTATATTACTAGATTTGGTGGTTAGGGGTTATCGTCACAAAATTTTTTTTGGTGGTCATTATATTTATTCCCGTTTAATATCACACATGTTTCTTAAAAGTCATACTGCGGGCCAGAGTTTTTGTCTGGCCTTTTTTTTTCTAAAAATAGTAAGATAGAGATATGCTTTATTATTCACCAAAAAAACTTTTTAATAAAGAATCAAACCGACTTCCAAAACAAAACACTACAAAGCGAAAATTACTTTCTTTTCCGAAGTCGGTGTCTTTAGTACCTATTGTTTTCCATTTTTTGAAACCGACTCCGAACCGGTCAGTTTGTTTTTTTTGTTAAAAAGTTTTTATTAATCTCTTTTTAGTTTTGGTAGGTACCTCCAAATACCATGAAAAGCATTTACAGCTAAAGTAAATCTCATGACGATTCCAATAAGCCAAACACGACTAGGATCCATTATTTTATTTCGGAGTTCTAGTACCTATACCTTCTGGCTTCATCATCAGATCAATTCGATGTTACCATTTTCATCAGTACCATTTATGTATTTGCTTCATCATAGTCGGTTAGCTATTCGATATATCTTATACCCGTGACATACTTAGCATTAAGGTGTTCTAGTGGCCATCCTGTGGTCTTCTTCATCAGTTCCATTTCACCAAATGACACTTTCTGAGTGTAAAAATACCAAAATCTCTTTATGTATGCCTATAATATTTGAGGAGTTCCTTCGATTTCTCTGGGATGCCATCATCAGAAACTGGTTTCCTTATCATGCAAAGTGTTTTATAGACCCAAAAAAAGTGACATCGGCTTTTTATTGGCTATTTCTACTTAATAGTTCATTACAAATGCACGAGTAGAACTCCCATGTGCCAATTTTGAAAACCTGTTTTTTTTTTAAATCGCAAAGTTTTCGTGACGTTTAAGGTCAAAAGAACAAAAAGACCACATATAAAAAAACTGTACACAATCGAATTTTGTTCGTATTGCAGTTTTATTAAGCAAGTCAAGGAGAAAATTATGCCGTGTTTAAGTAATCAAAAACCGGCCAAGTGCGTGTCGGGCCACGCGCATTAATAGGGTTCCGAAGTTGCATAATAATGCGGACTAAAAATAGGGTTTTGTTGTTGTTACATGAACATTAGAACGGTTCAGTGGCTCACAACGTCTTAAAACGGGCTCACATAGGATGATGTTTTTTTTTAATCTATATTCTCGCGTTTGACCACTATCTCGCCTGATGGTAAGCGATGATGTGGTCTACGGTGAAGCAGGCTTGCTTGTTAGGGTATTCACTCTTGACTTAAACTAAATAAGGACTAACTGGTAACTGAAGAAGGAGTTATAAAATCCAACTGCGCAACTGAAGTTAGAAAAATATTATCTACCGCAGATTAGAGGATTCACCTCTAATCTGCGGTATTCACTATTTCATTATGCAAAGTTTTACGCTACTCAATTAGTGATCGGGTTGAATATTGACTTTATAGAAGGATATCGACAAAAGAAAATTAGTAATTTGCTTGGAAATCGAATCTAATTTGACTTTACTTTTACGTTTTAATTACAAAACGTCGAAAATACTTCTGCACTAACCCAAAATAGACTCCACCGCGCGCATGCGCCGTATGGACTATGGACTGGTACTGCTAACGACTCCGGTCACTTCAATGCGTTATTCGAGCTTAAACATTATTAATTTAGAAATAATTATTATTAAGGATGTTATGATTTTATTTTTGTATATTTTTACATGGTTCATAAGCATAAATTTACTATCTGTTTTACACAGCTAACAACGTTATTTAAGTAATTTTTCAATGGCATTTGTGCAAAAATTTTACTGTGCCAAGTACATTTTATAAGTTGGTCGACTATTACTTGTAAACTTGTAAAGCCTGTTATGATTTCATTTTTGTATATTTTTACATGGTCCGTAAGCATTATATTTACTCTGTTTTACACAGCTATCAACATTATTTAAGTAATTTTTCAATGGCATTTGTATAATATTTTTACTGTTCCAAGTACATTTTATAAGTTGGTCGACTATTACTCGTAAACTTGTAAAGCCTTGTTATCTGTGATAATTTTCCTTTTAATTTTGTTATATTTACTACTACCGTGATTTTTTTCACATAGCCAAGAGCAACCATTTCACTGGCAGAGGGGGGGGGACACTTGAGTCTAACATAAATTTGCAACTTGAAGCTTAATTTTACGCAAACCAATCTCTGAATCGAAAAATGGTTTTAACAAACCCATAATATTTTTGAATGGCCTATCCAACGATACCTCACACTATGGCATAGATGAGAAAAAAAAAATACATTCCAACTTTACGTCTATGGGAAGTACCCGAAAAGAAAATGTTTTTCTTGATTTTATATTACCACTTTATCGGAATTATTAATATGTATATACATGCCAAATTATAGCTTTCTAGTACTTAGATTCTCTGAGCTAAGCTGCGGACGGACAGACGGTCAGAGCGAAACTATAAGGGTTCCTTGTTGACTCCGGAACCCTAAAAACGATAAAAAAAAACTAACGATAAAATAACTCGCAAAAACAAAATGTTTTACCGAAATCAGTATTTATATTTTTATTCATATTCTAGCTCGAAGTAGAATCTCTGTCTGGTCCAAACAGATTCCTTATACTAAGGTTTATCATCCATAAAAATATTACTTGCAACTTGGGCCTAGGTTTTGAGAAAATGATTTTCAAAAATATGTGTTAGGGTTGTCTCTATTTTGACCATTTGTGACGATTAGTTTTTATCACATAAAATCAGCAGGTCTTTTATCTATACTAAATATTAGTTAATATAAAAAAATCTTTCCTCTTTATAAAAATTATTTATAAAGAGGAAAGATTTTTTTGTTTGTTTGTTTGTTTGTACCGAATAGGCTACGAAACTACTGGACCGATTTAAAAAATTCTTTCACCAATAGAAAGCTACGTTATTCCTGAGTAACATAGGCTATTTTTTTATTCCCGAAAACGGGTCCTGTGGGGTGGTCCACGGGAGCGAAGCCGCGGGCAACTGCTCGTCTTCTATAATGGTATAATTCTAACAATTGATTTTAAAACACTTTTCACGTGAAATTGTACACAAAATATATAACCAACGAAGTTAATTTAATTGAATAATAATCAAGTAATTCTAATTCCCATTTTTTCTGATGGGAACACGCTATAAATCTCACTAAAACTAATTATAGTTATATAGTATTAAAGGGTTATTTTATTTTTATTTATTCCATTTAATACACGCAATTATTTTATTTAATCAAATGATGGCAGAGATTTCTCTTTAGACAACTGTCCCTATAGTCCCGTGACTCTAGCTTCATTTTTGCTGACAATTCAAAAGTAACTTTTATACGAGTCAAAATAAAAATGTATAAATATTTTTATTTCAACTAATCCAAGTTGTAATAAAAATATTTTGAGTTTTTGATTTTGACTCGTACAAAAGTTGCTTCAGCGATGTAGGATCGAACCAAATTTGATGTGCCTAGGCTGTAGGCTTGTGGAAGATATGTTACCGACTCGTATAATGACGTTCTCTGCGACGAGAAACACTAAAAACAGCATTAATATTTTCACACTTTGAAAAAATTCACTCTAGTAAAATCGATCCCTGTCTGTCTATATACATAGGAGTCCCCGCGATTACCTTCTACTTAACCTATCAGTGTTATCATGGGTGTTGTTGTTTACGATTCAACAGACTATATCTGCAACGTGCACTTTGATCGACAAGTCATAAATACTTTTAAACTAAATTATAATTAACTTTAGTTGATTATAAAACGCCAATATTAATTGACCTTTGTGACACCCCTAAATTTGGAATTTTGACCTCGGTACATAAAAATCAATTTCTCGAAACTTAGGCCCAAGTTGAAAGTAATATTTTTATGGGTGATAAACTTTAGTAAAAGTAATCTATTTGTACCAGACAGAGCTTCTACTTCGAGCTAGAATATGAATAAAAAAATAAATAGTGATTTCGGTGAAACATTTTTTTTCGTGTGTTCTATTATCGTTTTTGATTACACAAATATCGTTTTGGCTTCATGGCTACGAAAACTTTACGATTTTTAAAAAAATCAACGACACAAAATTGTCACATGGGAGTTCTACTCGTGCATTTGTTATAAACTATTAAGTAGTAATAGCCAATAAAAAGCCGATGTCACTTTTTTTGGGTCTATAAAACACTGTGTCATGGTATCCCCCTTGCAATATCTCCTTTTCAACAAAAAAATAATCATCAAAATCGGTTCATAAACGACGAAGTTATTATCTTTTCCTTTTTTATTTATAGTTGTCAAATTTGTACACCAGGCCTCTGTTGACAGCGTAATTTTGAGCATCTTTGAGGGTTCTAGTGCTTCTAAAGATAATGTATCATCAAATAGGAAAACATAAGGGCACTGTATATAGGTATTTTCTTTATCAGTTCAAGGAATATATTTTTAATTGGTCCAATATTGGAGGAGGAAATAGACGAGACAAGACTTTTGACTTAGTTAATTTATTTCCTTAAGCATACTCTGTAATTATTGTTCTCATTTCAGAATAGACTTCTACCACTACCCGAACAAATTAATTAGGATTAATTGCCGTTTTTGGGAATATATCTCAAAAGATCCGAGATACCTCAGATAAGGTCTCCTGGGATAGATCTGCTGATGTTTCATTCTGGGATTCAATTAATTACTTACTTTACTTAATGAATCGTGATACCCAGTAGTTTCTGATTTAGGCCAGGAGCAGAATATTATGAGTGTATTATCTATGATTAGAAAAACCGAAGTGTCTACGTGGGTTGGTATCGGAAATAAGCAAGTTATCTTCTACCTATAAATCTTGAAAATATCACTGATTCATCAAAAAAGTACTTCTAATTTTTTTCGAATCCATGGCAAACACTTTAAATATTTATTTTGGTCCCAGTAGGTGGGAACAGCAATTGCATCGTCAGTGGCGAGCATATATATAAAAGGTCCTTCAAAGTGCACCTTTACACCTGCAGACACCTATATGGGCATCTAGGGCACCCCAGCATGGGTATCACATTCTGCGCAGGGGCGCCGCACCTATAAAAAAATAATAGTATAATCTATCTCTGTGCCAAATTTCATCCAGATCCGTTCAGTAGATTTTGCGTGAAAGAGTAACAAACATACAAACACACTCACAAACTTTCGCCTTTATAATATTAGTGTGACTAGCTTCTGCCAGCGGCTTCACCCGCGTAAAAGTCGAGAATTATCCCGAGGGAACATATTCCCGTGATAAAAAGTATAGCCCTCGCCAAACTTCTTGGCCGCCCTGAAGTTGGTTTACCGCATGCGCGAGCCACGAAACGGTGCTGTTTTTGTATGAGATTTACTACTGGGCAGCCATTGTAGCCAACTTCAGAGCGGCCAAGAAGTTTGGCGAGAACTATATGCTATATGCTATTCCAGACTATTATCTATCTCTGTGCCAAATTTCATCCGGATCCGTCTTGCCATTTGACCGTGCAGAAGTAACAAACATACAAACACACACGAATACACACCCTCACAAACTTCCGCCTTTATTTAGTGATAGTGCCTTAAAGAGAGCTGTCGCATGGGCATGGCATTGTCGTGTCGCACCTGAGTCCCTATACAAGTGATATTCTACCAACGAAAGCGGCGCGATAGTGATGAGTAAAATTCCAAAAAAGTACGGGATTGCAAAGCGCTATCGAAATGTCATGTGATCAAGTTGGCATTTCAACCATCGCCATTGCCTTTCTATATACTCGCATTCTATATACGCCTTTCTATTATATTTATTCTAATTTAATTTCCTAATATGTACATTATTTACAAATTAATATTAGAACTAAAATAAGATAAACTAATATGTACAATTACGGGGCGTCAACAAATTTGTCTACATCGCTGTCAACAGGAAAAGTGCCCAGAAGGCTGGCAGCATTGCCACGTTGGATGGCAATGCTGATTCTTTGGCCAAACAAAAAAGGCCAGCCCTCTGGTTACCTGAAGAGTCGACCAACCGAATTCGGAATTAATAATTTCCTAATAATTTCTTAATAATTTGGCACCCTAAATGTCTCGCATGACTAATTAGATGAAATTATCGAAGATCTGAACCTGAAGTCGATAATAAATTCATGTAATATTCAAATCCGGAGCTTAGCAAACATCTTTCAGGCATCCATTTTAATAATAAATTTTTGAAGAGCAATAACTTAAATTCTCTTTTATAAAAATATTTATTACATGTAAGTTGTTTATTTAATACCAGATACATATCGAATAGTTTGTAAATAACAATTTCAGATGAGAATATTTTCTTTCTAGAGCGATTTCTAATATTTACTTTTTAGAGCGTAATTTTTCAGTAGTCAGGTTTTAGTTTTTGAACTTATTTTTTGTTTAAAGTATTTTTGGGTTTCTGCACAGCCACGTCACATTTTTTTTCTGTTTCTGTTTATCTAAACATATAAAAGAAGAAAGTGACTGACTGACTGACTGATTGACTCACTCACTTACCATCAACGCACAGGCCAAACGGCTGAAGCTTCAATCATGAAACTTAGCACGTAGTTTCCTTTGGTAGTGAAGGTGAGCACTAAGAAAGGATTTTTGGAAATTCCACCCCTAAGGTCGTGAAATAGGGGATGAAAGTTTGTATGAAAATCCGTCAGTTTTAAAGTCTTCATATTTTGGGTTTTAGCTGAAGTTTAAAAAATAATTTACACGTGTCTCAGCGATTTTGAAGGTCCCATTAGGGGGGAAAGGGGGATAAAGTCATGGGAATAATTAAATCGTCTAGACTTGAAATTTTGCACATAGATACTTTGTACTGTGCAGGTATCCACTAAGAAAGGATTTTTGTGAATTCCACCCCTAAGGGGGTGAAATAGGGGATGAAAGTTTGTATGAAAGTCGGTCAGTTTTGAAGTTAGGATCTTCGTATTTTGGGTTTGGGCTGAAGATTAAAATCTAACGCAAATTAAGGTCTTTTGGGAATTCCGTCCTTGCGGGGGCGGATCATGGGGGATGAAATGTTGTGTACAAAGTATGTTGGTAACTATTAAATGGCTCAACACATAAATATAGGAATTAAATAGGGACGGGAAAATCTGCTTCGCCATGACAATTAATAAGGCTCAAGGACAAACATTGAAGTATGCTGGTGTAGATTTGAGGGAGAATTGCTTTTTCCATGGACAGTTCTATGTAGCGTGTTCAAGTGTTAGCTCATCAAATAGTCTGGTGATATTGGCGTCAACATCTAAAATGGTTTAAAATGTTGTTTATAAGGAAATACTTTAATTTAATTACTTATGCTTATGATTACTTATTATTAGTCATGGATAAACACAGAAATAGTGAAGGGATAGGGACGGGACAAGGATAGAGCGTATTGATGATAAAGTAGGTAAGTATAAGTCTGTCCTAAGAAACACTTTCGCATTACATTATTTTTTAATTTTTTCTCTACATACTGTTAAAATATGATAAGGAAAAGCATGTAGTCTACGCGTGCGAAGCCGCGGGCAAAAGCTAGTTAGTTCATAAATTTATGTCGTCTAGAGGATACCAATATTATTCATATTCAATATAATGTGACGTCAACGATAGCCTATATCCGGACAAACGACGCTTCCAACGATACCTCATTTGTCAAATTATAATAAGTAGTTTATAAGTTATGAGGGATCAAATGAACATAAATGCATACATGCATACATACATACATACATAACGATCAACAAACACTTTGCCCCGTAGTCGGATAATAAATCTTAATTTCATTGAGATCCAACTAAATCAAAACTGATTTTTGTAAGAGAATTGTTCATATATTTTGCTTTCGTAACCTCAGGTAGTACTGATCCGATTACAAAATCTTTTCTTTGATACAAATCTACACTTTTAGTCAGTGTGTGTGTGACCGTGTGTCTACTTTTAATCCCGGCATAATACACGGTTCCACGGAAATAAGCTACTTGGAGAAGCCGTGAGAAAGAGAAAATGAAAACATAATATGACGATTATTTTTTAAGTCTTATGGCAAAACGTAAATAAAATAAATATGAATGGATAGAGAGAGAGAGTCCTCTCTCTCCAGGCGAAAGCAAAGAGAGTCAGTGACAGCGTGACGATTATAGGATGGCATGAAAGAAGAAAACTTCTTTCAACGACCCCAATTAACATGGGACAAGACCAGGAAGATAATGATAATGGATAAACATAGATAAACCACATCATATTTACTTTGAGACAATCCCTCTGCATTATTCCCAAACCACTGCAACTCCTGAAAGCCAAAATCAACAGTGGCGACCACCAGTAAACCACTGAGGCAATGAAGCTCAACGAAGTCTCGTGGAATGAATTTAATTATCTTGGATCCCGCAACGAAATTAATCAATAATAGAATAACAGAGGAGTAAAAAAAATAACATAATTTCCACTTCCCTCCATATCAAGCAGGAGACAGAACAAACAAGGCCAATAGGCAAAAATGATCGTTTACAACTGGGATAACCCCAGTTGACTAGCTACACCATATTGTATTAACCACTTCATCAGCCTATTAATGTTCCCACTGCTGGGACACAGGCCTCCTCTCTGTGAGAGGGAATGGGCCGTTATCCACCACACGGGCCCAGTTGGTGGATGTCACATGTCTTCGAATTTTTGTTTCTAGGACATGCCGGTTTCCTCACGATGTTTTCCTTTACCGTTTTGAGAGCAGTGGTGATGAAATAATTTACACAAAGTAAAGCGCCTGCCCGGGCTCGAACCCACGACCTACAAATTGTAAGTCGCGGCCGATACCACTGGGCCACCACTGCTCTCTAAGCCCATCATATTTTAACACTATTGTAATTTTAGTTACTAAATAATAATGTTTACAAATAAAGCATTCTCATTCTGACTTGCTTCATTAGATAAAACCCTGTAAACTGTAAATTTAAATTGTCACGAAAACATTATAAATCACACAATCAATCAAGTGGAAACATTACAGCAATTTGTCATTTCCAATCTATTTCAAGTCGAACAAAAAGGTGAAGATTCAATAGAATGGAAACCGATCATCGAGTCATTTGTCTGTTCTTTCTTTCTTTAATAACTGGGACAGTAATTTAAGGTGTATTAAGTTTTCGATGAGGCTTTTAGGGTGGGACCTAAGTCTTTTTCAATTAAACTTCTCCCCTCGACTCAGTTGCCATGACGATGGCAAGTTGATTTGATTTGATTTGAGGCAATGACTTGTGTATTATTTTGGGATAAGTACTATCTGACAAATTAAAACAAGAAGATGAAATATTACATTTATCTTTATACAAACTGCCGTTTTGTTGTGTAATAGTTAATTTTGTGTACCTAATAATAATTATTGTAACAAAGTAGAGATAATGGAACCAAGAATTGAATAGGATTGTTTTGATTCAAGCACAGTTACCTTCTGAATGCTTAAAACAATAATAATATGGATGACTTATGTTCTTTCGAGTACATATACCTACTTTGTGCGTCATAAGTAGCCACTCAGGGCGATTGAAAATTAATAAAATAACATGAAAAACTGCTTGTAATCTATATCAGATTTCAAAACTTTTATGTAACCTAAGTCATCAACGTTGCCTGGGAAAGATGGCGTTATGGCTTAGAGGTATTTACGACAGATATTTCCGAGAATACAATACATGAGAGTGGAAGGCTATGGCGGAGACCTTTGTGCTGCAGTGGGATCATCATCAACAAAAAATAATGTACATATGTGAACCTAAAGTTCTATTTTATGTTTTACAATACTTGAAACTATTTTCGGTATCAAGGTACGAAGTTACGAACACCAATTTTAAGGAAAGTCTGTAACAAACTTTCTGTTCTTACGAAATGAATCATTAAAATACAAACAATAACAAGGTAGATTTGGACAAGAGAATAATTCATCATTAGCGTTCTAACGCTTAAATATTTTTAATTCGTTAAATAAAGTGATTAATATACAAATTACTGTGATCTTATTTTAAAATTATCTAAGATAAGTTTTCATTTTAATATAAAATAAATGTAGCGATTCTCTTTTTTATTATTGATAGGCTTGCGTTTGACCACTATCACCTTGATGGTAAGCGGTGATGTGGTCAACGATGGGGCACGCTTACCTAAGAGTAATAATTCGCTCTTGACTTAAAGACTCCCAGGTTGTAGCTATCAGGAAATACAGAATCCGGCAGGATATTCCACTCCTTAGCTGCACGCACAATAAAAGTATTCCCAAAACGCTTTGTGTACCACCATGTACCGATGACGCATCGCCGTACGTATTACATAGTCCGATGCTGGAACGGGCTTTCCGGGATCAAATTGTGCAGTATCCCCAAAATGTAACCGATAAATTAAATCTGACAGGCTGGCAACCCGGCGACAATGTTCAGGGCTCTGGAGCCTTGACTCGACCAGTATCTCTTGGCCCGTTTTTCGACCGACTCAAGTGCCTCAAGCTGGTACCTGGAAGAAACGTCCCAGAGATGAGAGCAGTACTCCATCCATGATTGAAATTGCGCTTGATGCAACTTGAGCAGCTGTTCTGGCGTGAAGTACCGTCTGGCCTTTGCAAGGATACCCAACTTGTTGGCAGCCAGCTGAGTCTTTGCTCTCAATACATAGACCAAAATTGCGGGTCAATTTCAAAGTACTGCCAAGAAGCTCAAGATGGTCCGTTATGGTATTATATGATCTGTGTTATGGGAATGGTCACACCTCGGTAAGAAGGAGCCGAGTGGAATTGCTGAAAATTAGTTAAATACAAGTCCTGACTGCTAGTAAATATTTCTACTAATGCTATGGTTTAGTGTTCTGTAGGTACCTAATTGGTGCCAACAGAACCCTATTATTTACCCTGTGTGACGTATGTTAGTTTGTAATAGACAGCCGAGTAAAAATTTAAAGTAATGTTAAAAAAAACCGGTCAATTGCGAGTGTGACTCGCGCAAAGAGGGTTCCGTATAAACAGCAACATTCAAAAAAAATAATAGGTAACATTACTAACGTTCATAAACAATGAAAGCACCGAACATTGCTCTAACGAAGGGACAAGATTAACTTTGCCGTTCGAAAGCTGTTGTCCCCATACTAAAATATACAAAGTTTTTACTTTTCTTAGTTCATTTTATAATTTGGTCGACTATTATATACTCGTAAACTTGTAGAGCCTGCTTAGCTGTGATAGTTTTCCATTTAATTTCTTTAGTACTGCCGTGAATTTTTTCCAGATCCAAAAGCAACTATTTAGTTGGTAGGGGGGGGGGGGGGAGTAACTTGACTAACAAAAATATGCCGTTTAAAGCTTAATTTTCCCTGAATCAAAAAATGGTTTCCACAGACCCGTAATATACCCGTATTTTAAATGGCCTCTCCAACGATACCCCACACCATGGGCACAATAGAAAAAAAAACATCCCCACTTTTCGTGTACAGGAGGTACTCTAAAAAATATATTTTTTATTGGTTTTATTAGTAAAGGGATCAATGAACTACCTATGAGATGGCAAAAGTGCATAGATACTATGATTAAATAAATATATTATATTTAAAAAAAAACCGGCCAAGTGCGAGTAGGACTCGCGCACGAAGGGTTCCATACCATTATCACAAAAAAACGGCAAAAAAATTCACGTTTTTTGTATGGGAGCCCCACTTAAATATTTATTTTATTCTGTTTTTAGTATTTGTTGTTATAGCGGCAATAGAAATACATAATCTGTGAAAATTTCAACTATCTAGCTATCACGGTTCATGAGATACAGCCTGGTGACAGACACAGACAGACAGACAGACAGACAGACGGACCGCGGAGTCTCAGTAATAGGGTCCCGTTTTTACCTTTTGGGTAATAAACCCTAAAAAACGACTTTATGTTCCTCCCTTACAAAACGCCAATTTAATATTTTACCACTTTGTTGACGTGTTTATTTTAGCATGGATACACATATTTATGTGTATCCATGCCAAAATATAGCTATCTAGTCTGAGCTAACCTGCGGACGGACGAGTATGGTGAAACTATAAGGGTTCCTTGCTGACTACGGAACCCTAAAAAACAACATCAACAACATGAACTATAAAAACGAATGTATTATTTTTGTATTTTCTTTCATTTGCTCTCTAAATCAAACATAGTGTCATCGAACCCCGTGTTCGATTCCGAGTCGCACTTGGCCGTTTTTATCCTGTCACGTTTTGTAAAATATGTCTGGACTCTATTAAAAAGTACAATGTACGTACCAAGAAGTCAAAGTTACATAACTCTTACTTCCAGAGACAAATTGTTGGACGGCTTCGTCTGTAGAATATCTGCAGACTTGTGCAACTGGCAATCGCAAGATATACTGATATCAATTCTACAAGTAAATGAACTTGGAACTGCAGTCCCCTTGTATGCCACTACGCGAGACACAATTAAAAAGCCATTGTCTCGCGTAGATCTGCGTTACATACAATAATTATCGTTTTGAAATTGACGGCGCTGGAAAGTAACTTTATTCTGCTCTGTAGTCCGTTCTCTTTCTTGTGTCATTCTTCCAAAATATATTTGACAAAATAATGTTATCAAGGTTAATTCCGAAAAAAACAACAATATATTTATTTTCTATGAGTTGTGCATTTTGCTATTTCAGATTGGTTCTTACAGCAGAAGTTGTTCATGATGACGAGTATAATGACCCTGTAAGAGATTTTCAGTTATTACACCTTGTGTAAATGACACATGCGGGCCTGTTAGATTTACCTATCTATGCATATTCACTATAACGTACGCCGTCTGACCCTCGCGACTATTTCGCTCGTGAAATCACTGAGTCTATTTCATACCCAACATACATACATAAGTCATACTCGAGGGGAAAACGCCACCGGCATGGTGTGGGTACGTATTAAAATCCCGAAATTTCATAATAACTATGACTGAGATACCGACGTCCAAAACAACGAAATTCAAAATACCGAAAGTTTTAAATGCCGATAGCCGTTATATCGAAACATAAAATACCGATGTTTAAATGCCCAAAAGGATAAAACCCCGAAGGGACGAAATCCCGAATGGACGAAATACCGATGGGTGAAATTGTTGGTGGATTGGGGTGAAATCCCAAAGAGCGGCGATGTAGTTTCCGCGATTACTAATGGTGAAAAATGTCTGCGAGCAACTTGGAAGTAGCCGAGCGAGCGAAGCGAGCGGTACCCCAGCAGCGGCCGGCGAGCGCTTTAAAACTCCTTTTTGTCATTGTCTTAGAGGTTTTAGGCTTTGGGATCTAATTTCGGAACATTGAACTTTGGGATATGGATCTTCGGGATTTTAAGCTTTCGGGCAAATGAACTTTCGGGATTTAAAACTTTCGATCAAACAATCATTCGGCGTTTAACTTTTCGGGATTTCGTCCATAGGTATTTTAAAATACGGCCTTTAAAGTTTCGATATTGTAATATGTACAGAACAGATAAAAGAGGTTAGAAAGGAAATAGTTCCTGATTAGTATTAGAACGCGTGTCGCCACTTGTCTCCCACTCTTTAACGCCACTACAACCAAGAGGCCCATACGTACGCTCATTACGCACACAAATAAACTACGCGCACTTAGATCGCGAGCTTGCTATTGATTGTCACACTAACGCAAACACTGTGCTTGACGTGCACTCACACACGCGCAAAATCAATTTATTTCTCATACATGTTACGGTGACCAAAAGGTCGATTATCTATATCGATAATATTAATGTATTTTTTAAATTATTGTTATTTAAGTTTTGCAATTATTCGCTATAGTATCGGGATGGGGACGGGGTACGAATAGTGTGGACATTCTAAATACATAATAATAATGTCAAATTAAGGGGGAACATCCGTTACAGCCATTTAATTAATTTCATGTGACTAATGTTAAATTCCCTATGAATTTGGATATTATGCTCGGCTCAATACCGAGAGTTGAAAAAAACCGCCCGTGTGTACCTGGGCTTTGTTCCTGCGACAAACGTTATTCATGTTCTTTCTTTCTTCTTCTTTCTTAACTTTAGTTAGTAAGTAAATTAATAAAACAAGTAAAAAGAGTATTTTAATATTTAACAATCATTAAAACAAAAATCAATACTGACATGTCACTAAATAATTCCGTTCCGACGAAGCAGCGCAAAATCTTCGTTGTCAACATACTATAATTACAATATTACTGATAATAATCATTTTAATACATTTGTAATATCGACAGTGTTTACAACTTGGTACAACACTATCGATACGCATGGAATTTCGCGGCATTCAAGCATTGGCTCGGCACACGCGACTCTCGCAATGAACGCAATACATTGCGCGATCGCTCGCGTAGTACAAGATGGTAATGGCAATGCATGGGATTGCAAGCAATGTATAATTTTGCATCTGTTTGCGATTGCGTCGTTATTGTCTACAAACTACATAATACTATTGTAATAATTACAAATAACACTCGTATTATAAGGTTTTAGGACTTACCGGTGAAAAGAAATCCCTTCTCGGACTACACTACACATCTGGCTTCTTTTCCGACACGTTATGATAGCGCAAGACGGCATAATCCTTTTTTTTTTCGCGGAGCTTCGTACGTTGTTACAATTGAGCGCGACTGTTGGCCGGTGACGGTAATTTCGGTCAACATATGAGCGTTCACTTATATGAGCGGCGCGCCCGCCCCGCCCACAAGGCCCTTCTAACCTCTTTTATCTGTTCTGTGATCCCCATGGTGCAGGGGTGTGATATCGGATGACGTAACAGTGCACGCGGGTGTCCGCCAAGGATGCCTCCTGTCGCTGCTCCTCTTCCTAGTCGTTCTTGATGGAATTATGCTTCATATCAATGATAACAGGCGCCGCGGCATAGAGTGGGGATTATCCAACGTCTTGGAAGACTTGGATTACGCCGATGACCTATGCATGCTGAGTCATACCCACGCCGATATGCAAGCAAAGCTAAACGATCAACGTTAGAAAGCGGCAAAAACGGGGCTCAAAATAAACATCCGGAAGACCCAGGCAATGAGAACTGGTGTGAAGAATCACTCACCGTTGCTGGTTGGCACAGAGGCAGTGGAACGCGTTCACAAATTTACGTACCTCGGGAGTGTCGGGTCAGAGACTGGGGGAAGTGAAGAAGACATCGCTTCACGGATCGCCCGAGCAACCTTCGCGCAGCTGAGACCTGTTTGGCAATCGCGGCAACTGACCCGAAGGATTAAACTCAAAATCTTCGGGTCCAATGTCAAACCCGTGCTGCTCTACGGATGCAAAACGTGAAAGGTCACAAAGGACATCTCACGCCAAATACATGTCTTCGTCAACCGCTGTCTTCGTCGCATTCTCGGAGTTCACTGGCTCGAGACCATCTCCAACATAGAGCTGTTGGAGAAATGCCACGAGAGCCCGATCGACCGCCAGATCAAGCGTCGCAAGTGGGGATGGATTGGCCACACGCTCCGTAGGGGTCCCGATCACATACCCAAGCAAGCTGGACTGGAATCCCCAAGGGAAAAGAAAGCGTTGCCGTCCTCGTCAAACCTGGCGTCGCACCGTGTTGGCAGAAGCGACGAGCATCGGAATGACATGGAGCGAGGTGAAGCTTGAAGCTCAAGACCGATCGCGATGGAGGACATCAGTCTGTGGACGCCCTCTGCCCCATCTAGGGGTTATAGGACATTAAGTCAAGAAAGTCAAGGTGCAGGGGTGTGGTGGTACTCTTCTTCAAGAAGGGTGACAATGCCTTACTGAAGAACTATAGGCCCATCTCACTTCTTAGCCATATCTACAAGCTGTTTTCAAGAGTCATCACGAATCGTCTCGCGCGCAGGTTTGACGATACGCTGCGGCAGGTTATAAAGAAAATCGAAGAGTACAACCTATCTCTTCGCTTAGCGTTTGTGGACTATGAGAAAGCTTTCGATTCGATTGAGACTTGGGATGGAATTTCTTGTGCATTCTTCTCCATAACAAGCTACTTTTCCGAATGCACGGTAGAATACATTTTTATAACTTGTTAATTTTCATTTGAATTTTTAATTGTTTGACGTTCAAAAGTGCCGCTTATTGGCCTTGTTGAAATAAATATATTTGACTTTGATTTTGCAGTCTCTCCAACGGAGCCAAATCGACTAACAGTACATTCAAGTGTTGAATTGTTTGTACAAAAACGCCACCATGTCAGTTCGACTTTAGCATCATACCTCGAAACCTATAATTCTGCAGCGAAGTGTGAGACAGGGAGACGTCATATCTCCGAAACTGTTCATCGTTGCATTGGAGGATGTCTTCAAAGTTCAGAAAGGGCTAGGCATCAACGTCAATGGCAAGTACATCACTAACCTTCGGTTTGCCGATGATATAGTGGTCATGACATCGATGCTCGATGACTTCAGTAGAGCATCCGAAAGAGTGGATGAGTGGTGGGGAAGGGCAATGGAAGAAAATAATGCTATGCTCGGAATATCCTTGCGTGATCGAATCAGAAATATAGAGATCCACAAGAGAACTAAGGTTACCGGCATAGCCCGAAGAATTGCCAAACTTAAGTGGCAGTGGGCAGGGCACATTGCTCGCAGAACGGATGGCCGATGGGGCAGAAAAGTTCTGGAATGGCGATCCCGATCCGGCAGACGTTGCGGTTGAAGGCCTTCCACCAGGTGGACCGATGACCTGGTGAAGGTTGTGGGGATCCACTGGTTCCGGGCCGCACGGAACTGTTCAATGTGGCGACACTAGGAGGATGCCTATGTCCAGCAGCGGACGTCATTCAGCTTATATGATGATGATTATTAAGACATTAGGTTATGTTATTTAATATGTATGTACATTAAATAACACAACCTTATGTCTGTATTCCCTAACGGTTAGACAAAGGTGGACCCGAGGTACACCCACAATTCGTATTTTAGGTTCCATGTGAAAGGGGACGAGCCCATTGCAATCAACCGGACGCAGGTCCAGAATCCGGGCTGCTACTAATAAATTTCAGGTGAATAATCAATAACAGTTTGGCTGAATCGGGAATCAAACCCAGGACCTAGTGCTCAGCAGTAGCACTAGCGACCACTAGACCAATGTGCCTGTCTTACATAAAGAATTTCATAATCAATGTATAGAAATAGCACCGTAATACTAAATTAGAAGCCGTTATATAATTTGGAAAACACTATCAAGGATGGTATTTTGTTCAGTTAGTTGTTACCACCATGCACCACGATGATGATGATGTGTGGTGGCACCAGCCATGTTGTCTCTTCACCACCCTTGGTTGACCGGTAGAGAATGCCTAAGGCATTGACTCCCGCTCCCTCAAAACTCGATTATTTGGGTGTTAACGTATTCGACAAATAATCGCCGGTTATCTGCTGTGATTGGTTGTTGAACATTCAGTCAACCAATCACAGCAGATAACGCGTGCTTGACAATTTGTCTCTAAGTCTTCTAAGTCCGCCATTGCACCTTTGTGCATGAAGTTTTAAATAAATAACAGGAAAACCCTTTCCTATAAATTTTGATTTCCTTGCACGTGGACGTTAAAACCCACTGTTAATTCAAGTCGAATCACTACATTGGATTTGTTACACCAAACACGACACAAACCAATCGATAATGTACCTTAAAGCCGTATGACGAGGGTATCAAATCTTTTGCTCGAACTAATCGATTAACAAAACCCTTTGGGTTCGGTGACTGACATCTTGGAGATGGAGGGATTTAATTAATTAAACTGTTACCTCTATTTTGTTAAGAAAATTAGTTAGTCATTGTTGTTTTCGGTGACAGATTTGTTGTTGTGAAATTTTTGATAATATCGCTGACCTGAAGATATAACAAACGAAGAAGCAAACCATCTTGCGGTGTTCATCAGTAGTTCCCGTCCTCTTTGTCTATAACCAGCACCAGAATCCTTTTACCATATAACAAAACATCATCTGCCTTTCCTGAAGGATTGGACACGGGTGCATATTCGGTAAACCCACATTTTTTGTGAAAGTCCCATGAAATACGGGGGTGAGCTTACTGTCATCAGCAGGGCCTTAATCTGACTCCGGGCTGCTACTAAAAAAATCTAGTTAGAAAACCTATTAACACCGCCCAAATTGCCAATTGAACCAAGAGCCTTATGCTTAACAGCAGCGCTTTCGACTGTTAGACCAACGGGTCGTTCTGATATTATCTCATTTTATAGAAATCCTTTTCAGGTGGGTTCTGACCGGTGTTACGGGGCGTAATTTATCATTCGCAGCGAGCATGTTACGATACGCCGTGTGCAATGCATTGCATGCATGCATCCGTCTAACATGCCCGTTTCGAACTCTCTGCACGTTCGTGCTCCAGATTCGCAAGCCACTCTCAGTCAAGATGTCGGACGTCGATGTTGTGTTGGGATCTTTGATTTTATCAATTATTGTTTAGTCCAAATTAAGAAGAAAAACATAAACGTTAATGGACAACTGAAACTTAGCTGGTGGTTTGTCTTTAGTTACAATACTAAAAAACCAAATGATTACTGTACAATATAAAAACTTTGTGCGCACAATAATTAATTGTTATCACAATAATCAAAACTAAAGTCCCAAAGTACTTAGAATCGACGCTTGTGCCACGTGTGCTCGTAATGATTCGCTGCGACATACTGACTGAAGAGCGTAACACTCATAGGATTCGCCAAAAACCGACAGCGGAGTAGAGCACTCGAAGCGAGCAACGAGCCGCTCTTTGCTCGCTGCGAGCACCTTGTTTTCCCGTACTGACTGCATTAATGCTCGCTGTGTAACACGTTACATTACGCCCTGTAACGCCGGTCAGTACACTTTTTTTTTTTTTTTTTTTGTTTTTTTTCCGGGGTGGAAAATCCTCATTGGATGTCCTCCGCCTTGGGGAGGGCGGAGGGGTCTGTCAGACTTGTACTGACTAAAAACCACCCCGGTGTTCCATCCCACACCTACGCTGGGGGTCGCGGGAACAGTGATACTTCCGCAACCCCCGGCTAGTGCCGGCCCGCCTCTGCGGGCCACGACCTCGGGTTGGGGGGGAGTGAGGTGTTGGACTCCCCCCGCGGCGCCTAAGAGGGGCGCGCGTGGAACACTACGCGCCACCACCTCGGGTCCTGATGTGTGGGGGGCGACGGACGTCCCCGAGTCCGTCGCCCCTGGACCCATTTAGGGGGGCTGGAAGAGGGCGTTATCCGCCCTCCGCCGATGCCCGGCGCGTCTGCTGCGGATCGGGTTAAAGGATGAAATCTCCCTCTCCCTCTCCGCAGCCTCCTTCTGCGAGACAACTGTTTCGCAGAAGGATACCACCGCGTCCCAGGACTCCTCGCTGCCGACCATAGACTCGACTACGGCCGGCAGCGACAGGTCACTGCCAACTTCAGAGATGAGGGCACGGCGTGGCTCCTCCCAAGCGGCACACTCTGCCAGCGTATGCCGCGCCGTGTCCTCCCGGCAGTCGACGCAGTGGTGACACCGGGCGTCCGGCTCCCTGTTTATGCGACACAGGTACTTCCCGAAGCAACCATGCCCCGAGAGCACCTGTGTCACCCGAAACGACAGGGAGCCGGTCAGTACCCACCTTAAGCTTACAATTTCCACAACATGGATAATATTTTAAGCCAGTAAGTACTAAATTAAATTTAACAAGCCACAAAATTCCACTGCCTACTTCAAGGTATCCAAATACTATATTCAAATACTCGTAAATGTAGTCTAAAACGTGATAAAGTTCATGCTCCAGGTCAGTTTATGTGACCCGCAGTGAACTTAGAGGCCACTTGACCAATATTCACTTACACTGTTGACTTGGCAACCTACCTAGTGTAAGAGCGTTGACTTCCTTAGTGTACCGTGATAATATAGTGTGTCTGTACAGCTTGGCCAGAAAGAGTAGAAAAAAAATGAGGTCGCCACTATCGTTTATATGGCATCATTTATACTATAATATAAATGAATTTGATACTTGAAGTATTTCTAAAGATACATCAGAATGGGGAAAATCGTTAAATCAGATGCTAAGTTTATTTTTTTCTAACTGTTAAATACAAAGCCTAGGAGAGTAAAAACATCTTTATTATAGTAACAATATATTTTCTAATCACTATCTAAATATTCTACACCCGACTCTATGCTTGGCTGTTGTTGCAAATTTGCCTTCGTTTTTATTGCCTTCGTTTATTTTGCGTCGAACAGTGCTTTCTGAGTTTCCTGTAATCAAAATAAAACATCAATGTAGAATGATGTGCGTGACTATCAAAAATTGCAGTCGCTCTATACAAAGTCACTGTGTCAAAGTACTTTCCCTATGTAAATATAACCTCTAAAATTAAATTAAATCCAAAAAAACTTCGATGATGTGGTATATTTTAAAGAAAAACCGACTTTAACTGTAACTTAGATCATGAACTATGTATATTATATAAAATTAGATTGAATAAATACCTGTTATATCAGCAACTCGTTTGTAAAGGTCATCCAATTCTCTTAAAAGTTTTCCGGCATGATATTCCTCCAAACACCTCTTAAAACATTGTAAATAATTTCTCTGGCACCACTTTTTATCGTCTTTCCCATTTTCAATAACAATTCACCGACTAATACGTTTAATATCTACCAAAAATCACATTAATTCACAATACACTTTTATTGTTTTGGTAGTTTGACTGATGTTTGACATTTCTTTCATGTTGCCATGTGTAGATAAAATTAGTTCATATTAATTTAATTTCTACTCTTTCTGGCCAAGCTGTATGTCTGTTATAGTTTTTATGCTGTTTATACAGGGGTCACACTGAAAGTTTTTAGAATAGTATAACTCTCTAAATCTCTTTCTAAATAACTCTCTGGGCATCTGTATGTGTAATGAATTCATAATATGAAAATATATAAATGACATATTCATTTAGTTTTACAAATTGGTGGAAATTTAAAAAGTGACTGTCTTGCGTTGAAATAGATTTGACTAGAGAATATTTTCGAT
The DNA here is from genome assembly GCA_945859665.1 of Anorthoa munda. NCBI lineage: Eukaryota > Metazoa > Arthropoda > Insecta > Lepidoptera > Noctuidae > Anorthoa > Anorthoa munda. The sequence continues at coordinate 2,440,322 of OX243907.1, read as the reverse complement.
CAATGATTTATTACGATTATCGTTGCGGTCGTAGTCAACAAAAATGTTATGATGTACTTCGATTATAGTTTGCCTGCTGAAGGGAACCTCATATCGTGCAAGCTGGTAGAAAAATGGTTGTGGCTGGATTTGAATTTAGAATTGGTTTGAATCAGGAATACGTTGATTTAATGGGGCAGATTGATATAGAAGAGATTACATGAAGTGAACACGTTAGGTATATGATTAATATTTGGCAAAGTAGCATTGCCTTTCTGTGCAGCAAAATATCCATTGATCAGGGCCTGTAAGGAGTCCAGACCTCACAATATCTAGTGATGTAGAAATATAACTTAAATTATTCTTAACTAGCAGACCCGACAGATCTTGTCCTACCCGGGCCGTATGTGATTGCAACGCGACCTGTCGGATCCAATTGTCTATACCATAGTCCCATTATTGAAAGGGATATTCCAGTGTAACATCTTGGTTTTGGTTAAACGAGTATGTCGAACTAATTGAATACCAGACTTGTTTGAAAGAAAGAACACCTTTATTTTCCTAGAAAACTCATGAAATAACGAAGAAATGAGTGAGCAATTTTGTGAAGAAACCCTTTTACTAATATTATACAAATGACTGGAGCATTTTCAAAATGAAATACCTCAGAAGTTTTAAGAGATCCAAATAGTTTTTTTAAATATAAAAACCGGCCAAGTGCGAGTCGGACTCGCACACGAAGGGTTCCGTACCATTATCGCAAAACACTGCATAAAAATCACGTTTGTTGTATGGAAGCCCCCCTTAATTTATTTTATTTTAATTTATTAATTATTATTTTTTGCAGTAAATATACAACTAAACATTCTGTGAATATTTCAAGCGTCTACCTGTTGCCGTTATTGATATCGAGCAAAAAACGGCAAAAATATCACGTTTGTTGTATGGGAGCCCCCCTTTAATATTTAGTTTATACTGTTTTTAGTATTTGTTGTTATAGCGGCAACAGATATACATCATCTGTGATAATTTCAACTGTCTAGCTATCACGGTTCATGAGATACAGCCTGGAGACAGACGGACAGACAGACAGACGGATCGCGAAGTCTTAGTAATAGGGTCCCGTTTTTACCCTTTGGGTACGTAACCCTAAAAACGATGGAGTGAGTTTTTTCTATACAATTTAATATTTTTTATCAGATGATAGAATAGATTTAAATGTGCTTAGCTATTAAAAGATAATAATAATTTGAGATTCTTAGAAATTTTGTACCTCGGATAACCAGGTAAAGGGAGTAAATATGACGGATTAATCGGATCGATTGTTCGGATTAATTATGACAAATTTCCAGTAGGTAAATTAAAACTTTATTAAGGCTATTGAATTTGTCAAACTGTCAGATAAACATTTCCGTTTTCTGACGTCGAACTGGCATATTCAATCTTAAAGTGAAAGTGATATTTATGGCTTTACACCAATTTTTTTTGCAGGAAAATGTATGCAACAGACTTTTTTTTTGCGTGTCGATGTCAAACAGACACTTCTTATTTCGTTGCCACAGTTGGTATCACAAGTTCACAATAATTATGTTAATCAATATCTACTAATATTAAAATGTTGCATTAAAATGTGAAAGTAACTATGTTTTTATGCCTAAACTGCTATACCATACCACTGCACCAAGACTGTACCTTGGAGATGTGACATAATATATGTTACTTTTATCCCGGGAGTATTGTTGGGTAGGACTTACAAGAGGTGGTACATTTGTCCCGTACATGACGTAAAAATGTAAGAGCGGCTCAACATTTTTTATTGTCGTACTTCAAATTTTATGTCGCGGCAGTCGCGTGCATAGAATATACCTAGTAATTAAAAAGGTCGCGTGGTCGCGTTACTCACTCTCCGTGTCCTTAAAACTTTAGGACGAGGACAGAGAGGAAGTGAGACGCATGCTATAAATTCCAATAGTACGTCATTTTACAATGAACATTACGTAACCGCGTTTCAAGTCTCGAGCGAGAGGGAAATAAATGTTGACATTACTAAATACTGCGAGGTGCGCACTGAAGCGACTGTTTTGAATATCCTAATAATTTCATATTACTTTGCCTAGTTATTATGAGCTCAACGGTAGTAATTTGGAAACAATTGATTTTCTATTGTTTTAGACCTGATTCGACGTCGACTCGGACAGATCTTAGAGTTGATCACTTCATGATCATTACATGACCAGCTAAAACTAACCATATTGTTTAAACGTCAACGTTTGATGATAATCTCATCATCAATCAAATGATAATCAATCCACGTTTGGCCATATCATTAATGTTTCCAATTCCAAGGTGTTTTTTATGTTGTGCTCGTTTTTTGAGTGACTTATGTAAAATTCAAATAGTTTTGACTCGTAAAGACATTTCACTTAACTTTTATCTTCACTTGGTGCATTATTATTAGCTCTTTTTATCAGAATAATTGTCCGCCGCCATGTTGAACCACAAAAACAAACCGACGTCAGCGTCTGTAACGGTGGATAATGTTAATATTTTACGATATGATCACTATTATAATGTTTGACCATATCATGAAGTATTATATTCATATCGTCAAAAGCTGATTATAAATTGATCTGGCCAGGCCATATCATGATATGGTCAGTGGGTATTATTCATTTTATGAAATACAACGTTTTCACGAAATGGTCGGCCACATCATGATGTGATCAAAATTATATGATCTAATATATATCATCCCAAATCCACTGTAAATGTATGCGACAGATGCTAGTACGAGTATTAAATCATCTCCAATTCGGTGGAAATGTATGTGACAGATGACCGCCTACGACTAAGCCTCTTATTCGGATTACAAAGACAAAGATATTTTATTTCAACTAGGCCACCAAGCGGCACTTTTGAACGTTACATTAAAATGATTCTACCGTGCATTCGGAAAGTAGCTTGTTATGGAGAAGAATGCACAAGAAACTCCATACTTTCTCTTTAAAAAATGTTTTTTTACAATATTTAGGAACATAGGTACATACATTATTAAATTCATACATGTGAGGACAATGCACCCAGAATAGCACTACCCACTATACCACCTACAGACATAAAGTATTAGAAGTACTCACACATGTACTGCGCAGTTATATAATAGATAATAGAAAAAAATTAACATCCGAAGCAGTCAAGTTATGACCAATCCCAACTGACGGCGTCCGTTCACGAACATGACGCATGAATTGGCACCACCCAGCTCAACCATCATGAAGGGAACCGGATGATCCAACACACGCGCCACCATCAGAGAGACATTTGAGAGAGCATGACACACTCAACGGCCAGGGCACACACAAGTCAACGAACGACGCATAGGTACAGTAAATGGTAGATTTACAGTTGGGTACATTGTACTCACACACGTGCTGTATCTCAATAAAAGCAAAGTCGGTATTAGGGTTCTAAAAAAAATATGTGATAATTTGTTTACCTAAACGATAATGTAGACAATATAATGAGCTTGATAATCTAATTACTTATACATTCCGAACAGCGAAACAACGCGAAATATGATAAGGAATTTGTTCTACATTGTTTTGAAGTCTACATGGCTTTATTAATTTAGATTGTTAAACATCACGCCTGTATGAACCCGAACGTTTGGGCAGCGTGCACCTATAGTACACCCACATGTTGATATGGGTTAATATTTGAAAATCATTGGCAAAGGTATATCTGTAAATGTAAAAGCCCGAAGTACGGTAAATCCTAGAATTTACCGGTAAAAACTATATTTTACCAAGTCATACTGGTAATGATAATCGCTGATTTAAGAGCAGTGGTGGCGCAGTGGTTAAGGCCCCGACTTACGAGTTTTAGATCGTGGCGTGGGTTTGAACCCAGGCAGGCGCATTACTTGGTGTTACTTATTTCATCACTTTTGCTCTCAAAACAGGGTAGAAAATCATCGTGAGGAAACCGGCATGTCCTAGAACCAAAAATTCGAAGACATGTGCCATCTACCAATCCGCACTAAGCCCGCGTGGTGGATTATAGCCCACTCCTTCTCTATGAGATGAAGCCTGTGTCCCAGCAGTGGGAAAATTAAAAGGCTGATGATGATCATGAATCGTTGATTTCAAAATTTTCTTGTAAATTTGCAATGGCACGGTAATTGTTAGGATTTACTTCAGATAATTGTAAATGTATAAACATTGTAATGTCCATGGCACACTATAGTGCCAAGAATAGTTTTGCCGAAAAAAATCGTACGACAAACATAATAATTATCAATTTTGGTGAAAATAATCAGTCACACCTTTAATTATAGTGTGTAATGGACAAAAAAACAATCAAACAATTGCTCAAACACATACAAGTCTCTGACGTAAATCCTTCTGTGTGTTTCCTGTTAAAAGCCGGCAATTAGCAATTATTATAAATCATTTTGAGCTTTTACCAGTGTGACTTGGTAAATGCTAGGTTTTACCGGTAAATCCTTAGGAATACATGAAAATATGGTCATTACTTATGAAATTGGCGTTTTGAAAGGGAGGTATTATATTTATTTAATCAAAGTATGTACCATTGCTATCTATGCACTTTTGCCATTTCATAGGTAGTTCATTGATCCCTTTACTAAAAAAACTATTCGGACGGGAATCAATAAAATCTTTGAAGGCGCTTTGGACTGCCCCATTGGAGTTGATTTTTTTCCCTTTCAAGAAGTTATCCAAATTTCGAAAAAAATGGTTATCTGTTGGAGTAAGGTCCGGGGAGTACAGTGGATGTCTTAGACATTCCAATTGAAGCTCCTCTAATTTGGTAGCCGTCTGATGTGCAGTGTGTGGTCTAGCGTTGTCCTGAAGCAGCAGTGGCCTAGAGCGATTGACCAGCCTCGGATGTTTAGCAGCTAGCTTTTCCATCATGGTTTGCAGTTGCTGACAATAGTCATCCGCCGTAATCGTCTGGCCAGATTTAAGAAAGCTGTAGTGAACGACACCGGCACTAGTTCACCAAACGCTCATAAGTATATTTTTTTGGGTAAATTTTCGCTTGGGCCGGTATTTGGTTGGTTCGCCAGCGTTCAGCCATTGCGATGAGCGTTTTCGATTATTGTACAGGATCGACTTATCATCACAGGTAAATGATTCGATTTAAAATCCCTTCATTATTGTGCCGGTTGAGTAATGTAACGCAGTAGTCGACGCGTGTTTGTCGGTTTGCTGCACTCAATTCATGAGGTACCCACCTTTCAAGCTTTTTCACCTTCCCAATTTGCTTCATGTGGATTAAAACAGTTTTATAGAATAGAATAGAATACTCTTTATTATGTACACCATATAAGTTACAGAAATTATAGACGAAGAAAATATTACACTGGGTGACACAATGGGCGGCCTTATCGCTAAAAGCGATCTTTTCAAGACAACCTTTGGATGGATTTTAAAAAAGTAAGGAAAGACAGTACTGTAGGTAGTCTTTGGTGTACTATTTATATATAAAATAAATACATATATATCTACATATATATTATATAGACAAATATATACAATAATAAGAATGGAACAAAAGCATAGAAATCAAGAAATACAACTATTAAAGAGAGAGGTAGTGATTCTTTACCAAAGTTTTAAAAATGGGCAGAGATTGAGCACGCCTTATTGACACGGGCAAAGCATTCCACAACCGCACCGCTTGAACCGTAAAAGATTTGTCGTAAAAGCTGGTGGAATGCATCGGCATCTCTAGTCTCAAGTTTTCCGATGACCTCAGATATCTATTATGTGTGTCATGAAGGAACTTGAAACGTTCTTTTAGATAAGAAGGGGTTGTAGGATTGTATAAAATACTGTAAAGTAGAAATAAAATATGAGAATCCCGGCGAAGACGAATGGGAAGCCACTTGAGCTTTGTCCGAAATTCAGAAATGTGATCATATTTGCGTAGGCCAAATATAAATCTTATGCAAAGGTTTTGAAGACGCTCAAGTTTATCTAGTTGTGCCTGGGTGAGATCGAGATAACTGACATCAGCATAGTCAAGGATAGGAAGCAGAAGGGACTGTGCAAGCGCAATTTTAGTGGCAGTGGGAAGAAAGTTTCGCAATCGTCTAAGGGACCTGGCAGATGCAAAAATTTTGCGGCTTAAGTCCTGAAGCTGCGGGCCCCAAGACAGATATCTGTCTATCCAAACCCCAAGGTTCTTAACCTTCTCACATATGGGAACAGTAGTTCCGTTAAATTCTACCATAGGAAGTTGTGTCCAATGTACTTTTGGAATCATCCTAGAGCTGCCAACAACTATGACCTGGGTCTTCGACGGATTTACCTGAAGCCCATTTGCCTCACTCCATTCACTTATTTTTATCACTAACACCGCAGCCTGCAGCTTACTCGGACGTGGTTTGCGATGGATCCGCTTCCACAATAGCCTTCAATTTTTCGTTATCAACTTTGGTCTCCGGCCGTCCAAGGGACTTGTTATGCAGGTCGAAATTTCCATGACGAAAACGTTGGAACCAAAAACGCACTGTGTTTTCTTTTGCGACACCGTCACCATACACATTATTTATCCTTCGAGCCGTTTCTGCAGCACTGGTGCCACGATGGAACTTGTACTCGATAAATAAAATAACGCGATATTTAAAGTTTTCCATTTTGTAAACTGACTGGCGCAAAGAAAAACCAAAAGAGGAAAAAACAAATTAATTACGGTTTTCCAAACACAAAAGCATGAGTAAATAGCTGTATAAATTTAAAATTGGTAATTATAAACCAAAGAGTAGATATTTGAGATCAAAGTGGTCAGTACGACAAAACGCCAATTTCATAGGTAAGGACCTAATATATAACTTAAAGGACCTACTAAGACCTTAAAGCCTAAAAGTTCCTACGACTCTAAGACCTATAAGCCCTACATTCCTAACCTACCATATACCTAGTGTGTGATAAATAAGAAGAATTTTACTGTACAGGGTTTCGTTTTATGATGTAGGTGAGCACTAAGAAGGAATTATTGGCAATTCTAACTTTAAGGGGTTGAACTAAATAGTCATATGTAGGATAAAATACAGATCACGCGAATGAAGTCGTGGGCGAAGTGCTAGTATATAGATAAGTGCAGGATGTCTGCACCATGCGACGGATATTGGGCAGGAATTCCAGGTTCGGGAAGGGTACACTCATTGACAGTCCAGCAGACTCATGAGACTGATCAGAGATGGCTAAAGGTGACTGCTGACTTACATTCAATAAGCTTTGGACTAGCTTTTTCCCGCGGTACAAGAACCGTGCATGTTGGTTGAAATAAGAACAGTGTATGAAACTTAGCGAGCTGTAGTAGATTTCTACCAGTCATAATTAGTTCACTACATCCAGAGATTACCTCTTAACTAACGAACCAGCAAACAATTTTTACTTAGTTTAATAATAATAATATTGTGTATTTTAAATAATTCGTAAAATTAATAATATGCAAAATCGCGAATATGGATTTTTGCGCTGACACCGTCGGATGCGGAGACCATGCGGGGAGGGGCCTCGCTGCGCGCTTACAGAGCGCGGGGGTCTCGCGGCCAGTAGAGATGGGCGTTTTCGGTTTTTAGAGCAAACGGTTATGTAACCGATACACAGTTTTCATATCGATATCGTAATTGGTTTTCAGAAATTGATATAGTAGTACAATTTGCAAAAGCTAACATGTTATTTAGATGAGTAAACTAAAAACGAACGCAAACTAAAGAAACCGCAAAAAGGTTTTGATTTGATACAGTTTTTGTGATATCGATTATTTTGATATAGATATCGATATGATATGATATCTAACGTCATATCCGATATAATAAGTTACGTTTTAATGTATCGGACCCATCCCTAGCGGCCAGTGATCGACAGGCGATGACGTAGTGACGGCACGCGTCACATGCTCTCGCGCTTCCCACATTGTGTCTTGGTTTTTTCTAGTTTACTGTTTACCTATATGTATGCTTCTAAAGTAAGAATACAACCCCGTTTGTAAAATAATGGAACGAACTTCGTTTTATTTTGGCTAGCATCAGTTTACATATTTCATTTATGTATTTTTCTACTGTTTTTAGGGTTCCGAATCCAAAGGGTAAAATCGGGACCTTATTACTAAGACTCCACGATCCATCTGTCTGTTTGTCTGTTTCTGTCTGTCTGTCCGTCTGTCACCAGGCTGTATCTCATAAACCGTGACAGCTCGACAGTTGAAATTTTCAGAGATGATGTATTCCTGTTGCCGCTATAATAACAAATACTAAAAACAGAATAAAATAAATATTTAAGTGGGGCTTCCATACAACAAACGTGATTTTTTTGCCGTTAATGGTACGGAACCCTGCGTGTGCGAGTCCGACTCGCACTTCGCCAGTTTTTTTATTTATTTATATAAACTTCATGCACAAAAGTACAATGGCGGACTTATTGCCTTATCAGATTTATACCATAATTATTTATTTACCGTATTACACTGGTTCACTACTATAGTTCGAACTTACAACGTATTTACTAACGATAATTATTATCAAGTGTCAGCGCTAAAAGAATCTATTCCATTCCGGAAACTATCTACAAGTAAAGTAGACCAAAACGACTGAACAACAAACCAATCTAGAATCTCACACATTAATAAAAGCCATTTGTTTAACGAGTGTAACATAAAACTGTAATGGCCGCTTCGTCTTCCGAATTTAAAAATAGATGAACAATAATGTCGGAGACGTGATGAAGAACATTTGGTTATGTCGTGCTACATCACTGGTTTGGGTAAGATTTATTTAACTAAGTACCTATAGATGGAATTCCCTGCCAGAGTCTGTGTTCCGTGATACCTACAACCTGGGGGTCTTTTAGTTATGACTAGATAGGTTACTTCATAACTCAACTCATACATACTCCATAGGTCAACAAATATAGTCGATTAGAACTTGATAACGTTTGAGAAGTGCGCTTTTTGCTGCACAGTACTCCACCGCTTGCACCGCTGTCACTTGAATTTGCTACTGCGACACGCTTCGTAGTTTGAGCCGCCATTAGGTTTCAATCTACCAGTATCCTAGTATTTGCCATGCCATAGATGGCATGTCAGCGACTTCACCCTAGTAAAAGTCGAAAATTTTCTCGATGGTACGTACGTATCTTTTTTTTTTTCTTTTATGTATGCTCATGCATACTGCACTACCACGGGGAGAGAGTGCAGTTATGTGGGACTCTAATCAACTAAAACTCCTCGGTGTCCTCCTGTGCCGCTTATGGCGGGAACACGGGCACACGTTAGCACTCACCGCGGCCCCGCCGCGGCTGTCCGTCACCGGACCCTCCTCGGTGGAGTACCCCCCATCGCCAGCGCACCAGAACACACTGTACGCCGTGACCAACCCAGGTACCAAATCAGCACATGGGTGCCAGACGACCCCGTGTATGGCACCCTTGGCCCCCCTGTGATGGGTCAAGGTCAATGGCCCCGCCACCTACAATTTTGCGGCCGCAGAGGATAGGGAAAGCGGCTAACGCTATACCAACACTCCTCTTCCTCTGCGGCCCCACCGCGTCCTCCATCAGACGGTGGCGACCCCGTCTAGGCCGCGGAAGGTAGGGAGAGCGGCGCACCGCAATACCCGGCATTCGTCTCCCGCTGCGGCCTCCAACCCTCAGCCGCGATATCGTATGGGACCTGGGCTACAAAAGACATCGCGGCCCGCCTCAGTTGCGCTGTTGCCTGTTACAAAACGGCACCGCAACCTACTAGTTGGCCGCTATGTCGTCGGCTTAATCGGCAAAAGCCCTGACGAGCGGCCCCTCCTCGGGTTCCTCTTCGCTTCACCGTGGGTGACCAAGCCACGGTTACTGTTCCCCCCCGCCTCGACAATGCGGGTACCAACAGAGGGTACCGGGGGTGGTACGTGCCAACCTACTACCGGGATAAAAAGTTCAATTTCCTAATCCAAATCATGGTCTATCTGTGTTCCAAATGACAATCAAATCCATTTTCTATGGAGGCGTGATTGCTTAAAAAAAACTCGTAATATTTACATTTATAATCATCACGATATTCTGCCCAGCCATTTCGTCGGCTTCCAATCTAACCAAATGTTGCTAAATATCAGTCTTTAACATAGTGACTGAATAAATTATAAAAATAAATAGAAATATCTTGTGATACATGAATCAGGGACAAAATTCGCAATGCTTTAATGATAAGGCTCAAAAATGGCAATAAAATAACGCTACCTAAATAAAACTCTTACGTCAGTCAGAGACTAAATAGATCTAGATAGGCTCTAGATTTTTTAAAGGCCCTAATTTTACATAACTGTCAAAACATAAAATTATTGTGATCATTTATTTCGTACAAGCCATTACGACTTTATTGCTTTTGGTGTAGAACTTATAATTGCTTAAAATCTAATAATGATTACGCATGTTGCTTCGTATGTGGTGTAATTAAATCAGAACTCTAACACTTTGCTAAATCGTTTCAAAATACGTGTGTGTTGTGCTTACTCTGTGTAATTAATTTTGTGGTAATCCGAAAATTATGTACGTACGTGCCCATTTTGTGCCGAAGAAGATCTTGCAAGTCATCATCATCATCATCATATCAGCCGAAAGACGTCCACTGCTGGACATAGGCCTCCCCCAAGCGTCGCCACATTGACCGGTCCCGTGCGTCTCGCAAGTGTAGCCTTTTAATTGAAAATTAACATTATTAATAGAAATAAAGTTTTTTTGTTTTTTCGAGACCTGCACAGGACCTAAGAGATAAAACAAAATAAATAAACAAATAAAAAAAAGATCAGTTGACGAATATCCGAAATCGGTCTGATATTATTTCTATATCCTTATTCCGTCAGATATTATTTCCAGAACCAAAATTTCATACGGTATTTTATACTGCTATTCAGTTCCCCAGTCGCCAAGGTTCCACCTGCTTCTTGTGCATGTGGCTTCGAGCCAAGAATTCCTCGACTTAAGATAACAATCCCTCTTGACACTTGATTTAATACAAGGCAAGTCCATTTGTATTGTTTTTATTACAAACATATTAGGTTGCTTTGTTGTGCATTGTGATTTTGAACTGTTGGGGTCAAGGAAAATTGGCCGGCAGGGTCGAAGCGAATTTATAAAAAATGTACATAGCCTATTGCACAGTTTAAATATCTGGGACACAAAGTAACTGAAATTTTTTGTGACGAATTAGACATAGAGAGGGAGCGCAGGGCATTGTCCGTGCGTGGTAATATGTTGGCACACGGGTTCGCTCGATGTACTGCGCCTAAATAACAATGTTCAAGGCATTCTGCCAGACGTTCTACATGAGCGGCCTGTGGGCAAACTATACGCAAAAAGCCTACAATGCCTTGCACGTCCAGTATAATAATGTGTTCAGGGCTCTATTTAGGCTCCCTCAATATTGCAGTGCATCATGTTTCCTGACGCCAGCGTAGATGATTTCTACGCAATCATGCGTAAAAAAGTTGCGTCAGTGGTGCGGCGAGTACGGGGGAGCCCGAATAGCGTCCTAAGGATATTTTATTATTAAGTAGTTCTTTTTGACTTTCTAGGATGATAATTTTAACATTTGCACGACATTTTAAAATAATTTGAGTATATAATATGATATTTTAGATTTATTATTTTGATTTACATTAAATTATTTTGATTTGTATTCTATTATTAATATTTGCATGCCATTATCTAAGGCAAACATGACGAGCTGTATTTTTTTATTTTTTAACATTCCTTACATATTGACAATTATTTGTTGTGTGTACTGTACTCATGTTAGAGCAAATACATGATTATTTACTTACTTACTTACTTGGCGAGGGAACCGATACTGTTCTGTGTCTAGTTCTTCTTGTATTTGATTCTTAGGGTTCCGTATTCAACAAAGCTTATTAATTACTAACATAGTTATAAGATTCTTGTTACTAACAAACTTGCCTTGCCTTGTCTGAAATAAATGATTTTTATTTTAT